>OU565270.1:15051790-17451790 GCA_913789895.3 Seladonia tumulorum | reverse complement strand
AGAAAAAGGAGGATGACTCGAGCATCTTCTAGTTTAGGGTGGGTTGTGTCATGTCCCGAGAGATTATAAAGTCTCTCGAAGCGGAACACACGCCGTATTTAATAATTTAGTGCGCCGGTAGTGTAGAAGATAGCGGGAAGAACCAAGTTTATTTAGTAGGCTAGACGTCTGGGAATATTGCCAGATTTTTCTTAATTTTTTAAAATAGACAAATTCGCAAGTACTTGCTTCCACGAAGATAAGCAATGATCTACAATTCTACAATATTCAGAGGCATGTATTTTGTGAAGGGAAAAGAAATGACGAAATTTATGACTTAAACCCCCCCTAATTTAGGGTTCACTACCTAATACAAGACTTAATTTTTAATACAAATACTTCCGTAAGGACTGCACACCTAATTAAAGTTCCAATTCCAGAGAAAATACCTATACCTTTCTACTAAAAATGATTAAGATTCGAAACTCTATATTTTCTAAACAAAGTCGAACTCAGCAAACTGATGACTTAAACCCCCCCTAATTTAGGGTTCACTACCTAATACAAGACTTAATTTTTAATACAAATACTTCCGTAAGGACTGCACACCTAATTAAAGTTCCAATTCCAGAGAAAATACCTATACCTTGTACTAAAAATGATTAAGATTCGAAACTCTATATTTTCTAAACAAAGTCGAACTCAGCAAACTGATGACTTAAACCCCCCCTAATTTAGGGTTCACTACCTAATACAAGACTTAATTTTTAATACAAATACTTCCGTAAGGACTGCACACGTAACTAAAGTTCCAATTTCAGAGAAAACAGAGAATTCCAGAGAATACTTATCTATTGATTCTATTTGTCTTTATAGTTTCTAAAAACATTGATAATGATCAAAGTGATGACTTAAACCCCCCCTAATTTAGCATACTCTACATCATGCAGTAGTTTATGTTTGAAATCAACATCGACATCCTTCGGAAAAAGCTCGCTCTTCATGCCCGTATGTGATGTACGTTTTGTAAAACGTAGCCACACATTTTCGATTTATTCGCCTCCGTGATAAATTCACCGTGTGTGGTTTATTAAATTACTTTCAGGACACCCGGTACAACCGCGTGGTCCCGCGTTAGCGTTTCCGTTCAATCGTCGAATCCGCGATACAAGAATCACTCGCGTTGATGCAGCCAGGTGTTGCTGCCGGGTGTTTCGTCTTCATGACGAAACTCCTGACATCGCGAGAGTGCAGCCCGAGGGGATGCGCAACGGGTACAATATCGGATCGCAAGGCGGCAACAGGGGGAAAGGGGTGAGGGCATAGCAAACGCTTTTACGTCGGTTTGTCGAGGGTCGTGCCTCAAGAAACGTAAATAAAACTATCTCGCTTGTTCCGGGGATACGAGTCAATAATTTGGGAATTTTTCCTTTTCCATAACCGAGAGACTTGTGCTCCTGAAATTTTACTCGTTTATGTATACGTATCTGTACTTTGTTCACAAATTTTTGCAGATTCTTGCTCTCGAAATTACGGTGGTTATTTAGACTTGAAGTGGAAAACATTAGAAAGTATAATTCCTTTTTAGTGAACTGCTATAGTTTCGACGATGACGACTTGGAAAAAATTACGCAGACACGCCACGCTAAGAATAATTACTATAGTTCCAACAATCCTGCTTCATGAAAAAAAAAATCACGAATACAGCACGAACAGTGTATAAACACGCGACAAAAGTTTCACCGAGCCACGTCGTTTAGTTTACCGAAGAGAAATATTACCAAACGAACCTCGATTTATTCTGCAGCGAACGAATTATCGCGCGCAACAAAAAACCAATTAAGAACGCCCGCGCGTACTTGAAGAATCGTCGCGGATAACTCTCGGTATAGTGAGCTAACGATCGCGGACAGTCGGAAACAATCTCCTCCCCCCCCCCGGCGCGTCGGTCCGTCAGGTGGAGGGGATGAAAAACGTAGTAATTCCTGAGCTGAATGGTTTATTAACGACGCCCTTAATTTCGTCCGAATTCGATTAATGCGCGGTTCGGTTAGAGATACGCGTGTTAGCTGTTCCTTCACATGCAGGAAATAAAATGGGGTCCCGGAAGGGATAGTGGTCGGGGGAGCAAAAAAAGAAAGAGAGAGAGAGAGAGAAAAAGAAAGGAAGAAGCGAGAGAGAGAGAGAGAGAGAGAGAGAAAGAGAGAGAAATTCTGGCCGGTTCAGCGTGGGCGGAGGATTAAAGGGAGGGACGGGAAAACCATCGGAAAATGGAGCAGTTGAGCTGAACGAGAAGGAACGACGTGGTTCGTTAACGCTTTCATTGGAGAGCGATTCTTCACAAAGCCAATATAGCCGGGGCTCTGCTCCCTGTTCTCATTTACCGGCTTGTACATAGCCACTACAATGGTTACGTTTATCCGCCGGAGACTTCTGCAGTCCGCGTGATTCGTTTAAGTCATCAGCGAACGATCGAGATACCCTAATGGCGTTTTCATGAGGCGACTTCCCGATCTGACCGTTCTGACCATCTTCTATTTTCCTAGAACTCTCCGACGGACCTACACAGGCTCGCCAAAGTATTGGAACGTCCTTTTAAAACGGTATAAACTTTTTTAAAATCGGTCCAAACAACCTGACATTTTTCGAGCAATTAGAAGAATCGGTTTACCGAATGACGTGCAATAAAGAATTTAAAAAAAATTCCAATTGCTAGGAATTAGAAGGGCAAACGAAAAAGGCACTTTCCAAAACTTTTTTATTTAAGCCTGTAATGAAAATGTAAAATATGCGTTTTGCAGATCCATGTTAGTTTGTAAACATACTGAAAATTTCATCGAAATCGGTTGATGCGGATAAAAACGACACGCATCTGAAGATGCTAGGAATTTGTGGATTTTAAGCAGAAACTGACCAAAAGTCGTGAAAAACTACGACTTTCACCACTTTTAACTACTCGTAGCTCGTGTGTATATTAATCGATTTCGATGAAATTTTCAGCATGTGTATAATTAACATAGATCTACAAAACGCATATTTTAAATTTTTTCATTGTAGGCTCGAATAAAAAAAAAGTTGTAAAAAGTGCCATTTTTACTTCCTCCTGTAACTCTTACCAATTGAAATTTTTTTCAAAATCTTGTTTGCACGTCGTTTGGAAAATCAGTTCTTCTAATTGCTCGAAAATGTCAGGTTGTTTGATCGAACTTAACACTAGGTTTACGGGGCACTAAATGTGCCTGCTCTACATTACTTTATAAAAATAACAAAAATGTATGTATCCAAATTTATAGCCGTTTCTTTTACAATATATACCCAAAGAAACCAATTTGTTGAATAATATCTTCTTCAAGCATCCTTACAATTTCGATAATTGTGAATTAAGAGGTACCAGCACCCGTCATTTTGACGGGTCCCGTAAATCTAGTGTTAAAAAAAGCTAATAGTAGTTTAAAGAGCGTTCGAATATTTTCGTGAGCCTCTGTGTATATCTTGCGTCCTGCACCACAATTTTAGCTGCGTCGTTGCATCGGTGGTTGCAATTTCGCGTGCAATGCTCGAGGATCACGAAAGGGGTGGAAAATTGGGGATGTCTGGACCCATAATAAATTCTAATAAATACATAAATATTGTCTTAGTCCACAGTGCCAATTATAACGACAAAAAGGTACTTCCAATTTCTAATTAAAAATTTCCGTGGTCCTGTTGGCGCAGTCGTAAGAACGTCTCGGAGTTATGATACCGGCAGGAATTCGAACGGACGTGATTGATCGATCGGCTCCGCGGAAATCACTGCGCATCGAGCGTGAATCGGTTCGAAGTTCGAGCGGGGTCACGTGGAAGCGTGGAAAGCGGGTCTACGACGGCCGTAAAAAGTTTTTAACCAGACACACCGTGCCGTTTCCGTTTCTTTAACGAAGAACATTGGAAAGTTTAGCGCCGGCTTTATCTGTTCCGGAGTTGAGCGTACCGGGTGGTATTACAGGAGGAACGAATCGACACAGTTCGACCCCGGGAGTCGCTACCGAATGGCAATCATGGTTTATCGAGCGCGTATTTCGAACGGGAATTTTAAGTAATCGCCGCGGGCGATTGGATTCGCCGGCACTCTGTCTAATTTAATTAACGCTTCACGCTCGAATTTGCTTTGTTACCTTAATGGCGGGCAGAACTTCCACCCCCGCTCGTCGACGAGAAGCCAAGTTCGGCGTTCTCCGGTTCCCGGGGAGCTTCGAAATTAACGCTGAATGTCGATTATTATGGTTATCGCCGGAAATCGTGTTATTTTTTTTTTTACTAGAAAAACGGTTTCGGAAAAAGAGTTTCGAACAATTGGAATGCTCTACAGTCGATGTCGCGACTTGTATTTTGGTTCAGAAGATAGTCGAGAGCTACGAGGCCACGCCTCTTGAGCAGCTTTATACCGTGGGCGTGGCCTCGTCCCGCTGCTTATGCAGTGGGAGTAACGATACTGCATCTACCGAAGCCAGATTTGTAGAAAAGTCGAAATAGATAGCCTGCTGTCAGGAGTGCACCACGGTGTACAGAGATTTATTTGTTTTGAATCGTTCTACAGTGATCGTGAATCGGGAGCTAGGAAGCCACGCCCCTTGAAGCACTCTGTACCACGTTGGCAACGAACTTGTACTCTTTGGAAGACTTTGTCAAAGGATCTAAAGAGACCACACGCTTCTGGAGAATAGTTTGTACAATTAAAGTAACGAGGACACGCCTACTTGTGTTCGTTGTTATTGAAAATGTAAGATAAATTGTCACGCCCCTCGGAGCAATTTATACAAAGCAGTAAAATTATGTTAGGTGACTTTATACGAACGAGACCGGGGAAGAGGAAAAATAAACCACGCCCCTTCAGAGGTCTTTATGCAGAGGGAGTAACTTAGCCACGCCCACTCAGGTCACTTTGTCCAGAAAAAGCTAGGTAAATAGCCTTATCGATGCTATGTCTTGTTTTAAATATGGTCCCTTTAGATTAAGTAAAGACATATAGATAGTCGAAAATCGAGAGCAGCGATGCCACGTCCACGCAAAACAGTCTATACAAGAAACGAAGTGATGCCCTTTAATACTTTTCATACAAGAAAAGCCAAAATGCATGTTCTTTAACAATTTATATAAAAACAGTATCGAAAACCCGCCTATCAGAGTATCCTAAACAGGGAAGCAGAGGAGGCCACGCCCACCGAGAATATTCCGCACAAGGGAAGTACCGATGCAACGTTCCCTAATACATTTTATACTAAAAAAAACCATGGAAAGCATGTTTTTCAATAAACTTAACTGTTCCATTTACGGAAAGAGGAAGCCACGCCCACTCAGTATAATTCACAGAAAATCCCTGCCTGAATTCAAACGATTTAAATACCAAAGACAAACAAGTTTATCATTTACAAACTATTGCACGATTAAACACAATGAAAATTTTACCAGAACGATCGAATACGAAATGCGAAAATGGAGAGAAAAATCATTCGAACGGTATGAACCCTCTAAAAATTTATTCGTCTATTACCGAACAATAAAACGGTTTTTTCATTGTTCCCGAATAGAAAATAAACTGGCCTTGCGGATGCATGCATGCATACACAGACACCGACGGCAATGGGAACAAACGTGTGCCATTATTATTCGAGAAAGTATCAGGAACGTTTCCGAATTGGCCCATTTCGAGAGAGCTTTTCGTCGAAGCGAAACGCTCCTGTGGCCCCGGCTCCTCTGTCCCCTCTCCCATGGAAAAGCTGCATAACGCGGTATCTGCGTTATCGGGCACGGGAAGCCGATAAGCGGGCGACTATCAAAATTTATCGGCAGGTTATTTTTATCTATTTAAACGCCGCGAAGCTGGCTTGGGCTCTCTCCGCGGCATAATATCAGTCGGTCCGATATTTCAAGCGGCGTCGTAAAGCAAACCCGTGAATGCACTCTTGCATCTCGGGGTCTTACCTTCTGAATAGTCGGACATCATTGTGCGCTGCTTATAATGCGGGCCTTTGTCGAGTGTTTGCCATTGTCCACCCCGCGGCCGCCATTTATTCTTGTCCTTCGCCCTTAACGGGTTAATCTCTTCGACGGCTACAAACCATTGTCTACTTTTATTAAACCCGCGGCCACGTTCTCAAACTGTATCCCGCTTATGACCGTCACACGTTTCACGTCACACCACTTTTAGGCGATTCTGCGCGATAAACTACGCCGATAATGTAAAATACATTTTTTTCGTAGGACGCTTCGTTTTCTAGCAAAACGATTTCAAAATTCCGAAAATGCCATTCAATGTTTCACGATGGTACGAGTAAGTAGAAAAGGTCGGCTATGAACAGACGCAGTCTGTAGTAACACTTTCTACTATACCGAGCCCCAAAGTAGAGACGGTAAGCCAAGAGCCAGACCTATTTTATTTTCTAGCGCGCTGTCCCGATCACGTTTCACGTCACACCTCTGTACCGGCTGCTTCAACGTTCGCGGCACCACTTTTAGGCGATTCTGCGCGATAAACTACGCCGATAATGTGAAATACATTTTTTCCGTAGGACGCTTCGTTTTCTAGCAAAACGATTTCAAAATTCCGAAAATGCCATTCAATGTTTCACGATGGTACGAGTAAGTAGAAAAGGTCGGCCATGAACAGACGCAGTCTGTAGTAACACTTTCTACTATACCGAGCCCCAAAGTAGAGACGGTAAGCCAAGAGCCAGACCTATTTTATTTTCTAGCGCACTGTCCCGATTTTGGAATCGTTTTCCTTCGAAAACAGAGCGTCCTGCCGAAAAAGTTTATTCTACGTCTTCGACGCAATTTTTCATAGTGAATCTGCGCATGTAGTTTAAACTAACTTGGTTCAGCCGTTTTCATTTGAAAACGAAGGAATTGATCGATACGGCGACGTGTTATTCTGAGAGGCGAGGTTATTTTAAAACGGTTTCGAAGATAAGTGTTTTCTTTTATTAGAAAGTAAAATAGGCGGATAGAATCGGACACGGTTCAGGTAGATTCGATCCGGTTTCACGTTTTTCTTTGTTCGAGTGGACGGCGCGGAGTCGAGTGCCCTCTTTCATCTCACGGATGTTGTTGAGGCGTGATGAAAAATAAGGGAATCGACTATTGCTTCGTATAGCTTACGGTGGAATTTTTTTCTTTTTTTTTTTTTTGAACGGCAACGAGTATTTTCATGAAATTTTGCTGGTGTGTTTGTACATGTGTGTTCAGTGTTCAGGAATTCTTATACGTTGTTATTATTTAAATTGGAGTAGTTATTTACACGAAAAGTACGTAGGTTTAAAATATTTCTCTTGAATGGTTTCTAGGCGGATAATTATTATAATTTTGATGATAGCGATGTATAAAAAATCGTGAAAGTAATTTAATTAGGTATATACATACATGTCATAAAATTTTCATTAGAATACGTTTTTTCGTTTAACAGAAAAAAATTGTAAAATTATATCTTTGTGTTTGATGATTTTTAACATTATTCAGATATATTTTAGGGTATAATTTGGGAATTTTTTGTAAAAATATCAAAAGGCCTATCTCAATGAAATTTACTACAAAAGTTTCACCGAGATATTTCGTTTAGTATAGAAAAAGAAAGAACAGATGGTTGCAGTGTAACTTTCCAGGCGAATTTCGTTACATTGTTTAGTTTAATAAGAACGGGGCTTCGAGTTAATTAAAATTTGAAAGTCAAATAAAATGAAGACGAATGATATTACAACGTTTGAGATTCGTGGTTTTTCCGACAGCGCGAAGGAGGAGAAGCCTCTGGTGTTTGCGGAATGCGTCTTGCTGGGATGCAACTGGCGGGCAGCTGCGCGCACGCATACGTTTGCAAATTTTATTCGTGTAATTGAGGTTTATGGTTAGTTTAGCAGCCAGGTCAGCCACCGTGGGATTTCCTGAACGTGCGAGAGCCTGCGTTCCCGCTAATTTGAAATTGTGCGCGCGTTCTCGTTGCGAATATAATTTGCCCGGCATCGATACTGCTTTTGCCGCGCCCTCACCGCTGAAATATGCGCCGCGAGCGTACCCGAAATTAATAAATCGTGTTTCGAGATTCTAACCAGGCCCTTGTCAACTTCGGAAAGTCTCTACGACCAATTTCCACTGTCGAATCTTTGTCAATCGTTCCTAGAAGCCATAACATTTTTCCTGGCTTCCTGACCAACTTTATACTCCTTAGAATCGATTGCAAAATTAAATTCAAATGCTCTGGACAATTTTACGTTCGGATTGTACTCGACATTGATTCAACATGAATACGATATTGATTCAATATCAACTCCATATTCATTCGATGTGAATTCAATATTAAGTAAATATTGACTCAATATTCATTCAATATTAACTCGATATTGCCTCAATATTAACTCAATATTAATTCCATATTGATTCAATATCAACTATTTTATCACTAGAACTACCGGATGGGTCAAAAGGACTTGCTCCTAATTTTATCTTTTAGAAATAAGGAAATTGTAAATATATATATATATGTTTTTATGAGAAAATTTTTTTTATGAACTTCTCTATCGAAGTAGATATCTAAACAAAACTGGTACGAAATCTAGACAACTGCAATTTTGTCGTCGTTATAAGACAATGTATGCCAGTTGCATTTACTGCTTGGTGGTTCTAGTGTTATAATTCAATATAAATTCAATATTGACTCAATATAAACTCCGTTATAATTTAATATTAACTCCAGATTACTGCAATATTGATTGAATATTTTCTCTATTATAATTCAAGATGAATTTAATATTGAGTCAATATTAATTCAGTATAAATACAATATTGACTCAATATTACCACACATTTTCTCTTTTATTATAGTTCAATATGAATTCAATATTGACTCAATATTACCACAATATTTTCTCCTTTATAGTTCAATATTAATTCAATATTAACGCAATATTACCACAATATTTTCTCCTTTATAGTTCAATATGAATTCAATATTGACTCAATATTAACACAGTATAAATTCAATATTGACTCAATATTAATTCAGTATGAATTCAATATTGACTCAATATTACCACAATATTTTCTCCTTTATAGTTCAATATGAATTCAATATTAACTCAATATTAACTCAGTACAAATTCAATATTAATTCAATATTAACGCAATATTACCACAATATTTTCTCCTTTATAGTTCAATATGAATTCAATATTGACTCAATATTAACTCAGTATAAATTCAATATTAATTCAATATTAACTCAATATTACCACAATATTTTCTCCTTTATAGTTCAATATGAATTCAATATAGACTCAATATTTACTCAGTATAAATTCAATATTGACTCAATATTAACTCAGTATAAATTCAATATGAATTCAATATTAACTCAATATTACCACAATATTTTCTCGTTTGTAGTTCAATATGAATTCAATATTAACTAAATATTAACTCAGTATAAATTGAATATTAATTCAATAGTAACTCAATATTACTCCAATATTGATGCAATATTTTCTCCATTATCATTCGATATGAAGTCAATATTAACGCAATGTAACTTCAATATACGAATGTGTCACCGAGTCTCCGCATTTCTCCCACAATCTGCACGTTCGAACAGACTCGCACGATCGCTACACGCGTCACAGAGCCTCGGACGCAGTCCAGCGTCGAAATTCCAAGATCGAGAGAGTTTTGGCTCGGGTTAATAATTGTGCATCAGGACAATATATCAACAATACTGCTGAACGGTGGAGGTGGTGGGCCGCGCGGGACTTCCGGTCGGCGGCGTTAATGAGCCGGGTATAATTTAAAAGTTCCGAATGAGACGGTGACAATGAACGGGGGGCCCGACTATCCGTCATAAATGAAAACTTTCAACGTTGAAACAGTGAATGCCGGTAATTTGCCCGGCAGAAAAGACTCTCGAGGCCGCGCGGCGAAACTTCTGTCGCGCCTCGCTCAGCCCCCGCGTTGCTTTTTGTTATCGTCGCTCGTTCCCACGCACGCAACGGTATTTTTTCTCCTGCTCGAAAAAAATCGCGAGAGTCGTTACCCGGGCGAATTTTTTCGCGGTAATTCGCCGAAAAACATTTCGGTTCGGACATTATTCCGCGACGAAAGAGCGCGCGCGTGCGCGCGAAAATGCATTTAAAAAATTAGCCGAACCACGGACGGGAAAGAAGGAATCGCTTAAAATTTACCATTCAGCTTCCGCAACGCGAAAAAAATTCGCTCTACGGATCTGCGGGCAACCGTATGTATTATTAGGCAGGCGACTTTTTTTCGTGTTTCGACAGCATTGTAGTTTCGCCGGACCCCTTGGGATACCGTGCCACCGGTTACGCGGTGGAAATTGCTGTTTTTATGGCGGAGAGCAGTTTCTTTGACTTCCAACGAAATGAAAACTCGACCGTGAACATCGCGCAGGGTTTTTCCTGATGAGCGCTCAAGATAGTCGAGTGAAATAGGTAAACGCGTGTTTCCACTATCCTGTGCTATTTTTTGAAAATTTTAACCCTCTTAGCACTCGAATGGCGACTGTAAGGCGCCACTAATAATTGCTGTATCATTATTTAAAATACTTTTTACATTATTAAATTTGTTTGTATGTAATAAATTACTAAACGCTTCAGTATTGAACGAGTAAATTGCATCATTTTCATATTTATAACATAAAAACATATGTACAAGGGAAATATTCTAGGTCATAGGGAATGTTTCGTTTCGGAGTTAAAGTAGCTTCGAGTGCAAAGGGTTAACTCCTCGGTTGGGCTCGGAAAATATTCTTTTCGTCCATCGCGGCGGGGAAGAACATTTTGGCTAAGAGAATTTCAATTCGTATCGATTTCAATAATTATTTATTCCTAAACTAAACGATGCATCTTAACCAAACTTTTACATCATATTTACCCACACTTGAGCTGCCATCGTGATTTTTTACATCCCTCCAACATCGATACCTTAGGTTCACCGGCGTTAATAAAACGGCGGTGCGTCTTTTGAGATAAGCTGCTCCTCGGAATTAATTCTGAAGAAACGAAACAGGACAGCGACTTTTCCTCTCGCAGGATACTAACCACCACCGTGTACTGTGCACAGAATTTTTCTCGGCTAGGTTCCGCGAAAATGGCGTTACACAGGAGTCTCGTAAGCCCGCGTCAGCGGAACGTCCGTTCGCTTCCTCGTCGAGATAAAAGCGAGCCGGCGAAAAAATCGATAATTATTTTACGATAATGAACGTGCTAATGCCCTGACAAAGCTATTCGAAAGCCCGTGGAGCTCTCCCGCGAAAGCCGTAGACACGGCAGAATAAAGAGAACAGCACACCGCTCCAGTTTTGTTGGCCGGTTGTTTTGCCCCTGTCTTGTTCACAGAGAAACAACGAACGATTGTATAATGCTAATACCAACTTGAAGAGACACGTACATTGGGAATCATAAGTGATTTCCCAGGGGATGTTTCATCGTTCCTCGCGTTCCGATTCTTGTCGGCGGAACGAAGACGGAAAAGGGAAAAGACGACGGTGTGCTCGTCGACCGAGTGCGTGGTGGGTGGGGAGGGGAGGGGAGGGGAGGGGAGAGGGGGAGGGGGAGAACCAGAGGAAAATATGTCCTAGTTGTAGATAGGCGAGGAAAAATAGCTGAGACATCAGAGGCTCGCAGAACGACGTCGTTGCCCCATGGGAAGATGAATGTACGAACCTCGATGCTGAAAGACGAGACGCGAAAACTTTGTTTGAGCGCAGACATGTTACTTGACTCAGGAACGCAACCCGAGCACCGTGTATTTCCTTTCAGCTCCGTGATACTGTGTACACCGACGCCGCAACTTACTTTTGTAACGATCCGTTCCCGGAAATTTATGGTGAATTTCTATTTACGATTTTTGAATCGCGCCTGCTGCTGCTAGTGATGGGCATTATCGACTAAATTCAACTATCGACTAATTACTATTTAGTTACTACATACTATCGAATATTTAGTCCATAGTTTTTAGTCGACTGAAATTTCGTTTTAGTGGTTACGTCTAGATTGCGGGCTACAGTCTATGCCTACGTATAGATCTCATTTCTCACTCACTCTTACAGCACTGTACTGCAGTGCTCACTCAGTATTATAGGCACAGTAAGAGTAAATTGGAGTAAATATACCAGACTGTGGTGCAGGAATCTGAATTCACCATTATTTTTATAAATTTCTTACTCCATAATTAAAATTCCAAAAATACAAGGTGTGAACAAATTTTTTATTTTAATAATTACTAATATTTTGACTTACCGTAAGCTATTTATTATTGGCATTTAAAAAATTTTTGTGTCAAAATCACAACATAAATGATAAATAAATATAAACAATAATTTAGAAATGTATATAAATTATTATTTATCCTTTAATAATAATGCAATATAAAGGCAAAATGTTAATGAACTTTTTAAAAAAATATCTAATATCGATAGATGTAATTATAAAATACTATTTTTTCATTAGGTTATAATTAATATTTTATTCCCATAAATGCAATATATAAGTATTTATTGTTATTTAATAATTGTATTATATTTGTAGTATAATAATTGTTATTTATGCTAAATCACATGCTTATTGAACGAATTATTCGATATTGCTAATGAGTGAATGTATTTGATAGTAAATCTTATAAAATCTATTCAAAACTCCCGCCGTTAAAATTCAACCAAAAGCTCGATAGTTTAAGCGACTGATTTAGTAACTGAATTTAGTCGATAGTTTTCAGTCGACTGAATTGCTTTACTGGTTATTCTCGTATTTATTCTTATTCTCGATGTTGGCTTGTTAAATAAATAGTAGGACAGTACAGAGATAGTAAATTTCGTGATTGAATGATTTTGTCTGAATCTGTCTTTATTTAATAATAAATTCATACACTATGTTATAAATATAAATATACACAATTTATTTATATCACATATATAGTTTATATCGCATTAATAGCAATAAGATTTTAACATCTAATATGAATTAATGTATTGAAATATCTATTACATATTTCATTACTTGCATATTTGCACGTCCTGTCATAATCATGTATTTCTAACATTTTCGTTTCATCGTGCGACACTGACATTTGAAATTTCAAGATGACGACGTGTAAAACAGTCGACTGAAAATAGTAACCCAACCACTACTAAATTCAGTCGATAGTTTAAAAAATCAGTCGACTGAAAATAGTAGTTGGCTACTATCGATTTAGTCGATAGTTTTTAGTCGATGGTGCCCATCACTAGCTGCTGCTGCTTAACCCTTATGTGGGCAACCAAACTTTTCACGGTTTTTGGGCAACCGGGGTACCCGGGTACCCCGAGCGTTCGGTGCCGATATATAAAAAATAAAGTGACAATTTTACTTTCATGCTTTCCCGTAACTTTTAGTTTTTTTGTCTATGGTATACTAAGTATTGTTTTAAACAGTTTAAGTGAAGCAACTGCTTCAAAAAATAGTATAACTCAATGCTAAGATCAAACTTTTATGCTATTCGTATGTGGACGTACGGTATTTGACTCTTCGACTTACACAACAGTACAACAGTATTCAACTTTATTTGGTCACAACCAAAATGTTACAATATATTCGTATGTGCCAAAAAAAAAAAAAAAGAAAAGTTTGTTGTATTACTATCCACAATGCACAATGATAATGTTGTTTCTGGGCCAAAGGGGAAACCAGAAATAGTCCACTTCTATAAGAAAACAAAATCTGGTGTCGACATGATGGATCAAATTTTGAGACGATACAGTATACAAAGACGTACTAACAGATGGCCATTAGCATTTTTTTTTTACATAATTGACATTGCTGCTCTTGCCTCGTACATCATATATATTTCTAATAACGATATGTTGCCTAACAAATCCAATAATCGCCGAATATTTTTACGCCAAGTGAGAGAGGAACTTTGTCTTCCAATAATTAGAAGTCGATCGACCAATGTTCAAGTGATGAGACATTTCTCTTGTAAATTAGCAATAGAAAGCATGCTGCATAAGTCACCAACAATGACCGACGTTCCTTCAACTTCAGGCACTGTACGACAACGAGATAAAACTGGACGAAAAAGAGTTGTAGACTCATGTTATATATACCAAGCTGACCCTGATGGAAAACGTAGAAAGACACGAAAATATTGTTAAAACTGTATAAAACCAGTTTTCCGACGAACACGCAAATACTCTGACAGTTTGTAAAATTGTCCTATTATTGGTTAATAATAGTAACTATACTAATAATAAAATAATACCAATTGAGAAAATTTGTGTGTTGTATGATTGTGTTGTAAAACTCCCTTCATAAGCATCCAACTACAACTTATAACAACAACCGTATAAATAAGATTGAAGCCTTATTATTTAATATGTTTTGCATCAATCTTAATTCTGTAACCATAAATCGACAGAGAACCTTCTAAATAATGGGGATCCAGGGCGGTTTTGCGATATCTTCATAAAAACATAACAAATTATTAGAGCAAACATAGAAAGGGGTACCCGGGTACCCGGTTGCCCACATAAGGGTTAAAGCAACAACGCAACGCGAACTTCGCCGTGCGCCTCCATTTTGCCGAGACTCACGGACCTGAGAAAAATTGTGCACGCACTACACGGCGGCCGTAAACATTATATAAAAGGAAAAGCTTGTGCCACGTTCCCCATTTCCTCGGCATTAATTCCGGAAAAATATTTCACTTTTATGAGATTGATTTTCTGGATGAAACGGAAGAAAGGGATCAACGATAGACGTGAGAAAAAATATGTACATACTACAACTGTCGATATCCTGTGAAAGGAAAAGTCTGTACCTCGTTCCGTTTCTCCGAAACTAATTCTCGAAGAAAGACGTCGATTTTTTTTACTGGGATTTATCCGAGCGAGAAACGCGTACTTGAGGAACATGTAGAAAATTAATGAAATAAATTCGTCGTCGGTTTGTCTGAAGGTCTCCGACAGTCTACAGTAATTGCTCGGGAGTACAAGGGGTGCAATTAAATTGAATTTTCCATGTGGAAACGTTTCTACGATTTCGAAAGAAAAATTTTGTTGCGCTTCGAAGCTGAAAAAAGTAGTTCCTCCGTTCCCGGTGAAAAGAGTATCCCCGTCGCGCTTCTAGAGGATTTTCTGATGCGCCAATAAATTATGTAGTTGGTAGAAAAAGGTCATTCCCAGTTTCCGCGGATTGAAGTTTTCCCATTTTGTGATATGAATTAATAAACTGCACGTAAGAAGGTATCTTTGAGGCAACGAGAGATGTACGTATATGCCTAAATTCCGGAATAGAGATTTCTAACTTAACTTAAATTGCTGTTAATATTTCTCGAATTGGATTCTCATATTTAATGCGGAACGTTTCGCTGACAATATCACCCTCTGACAATATTTATAACTTAATTTTACGACGACACTTGCCAAGGAAACTTCGGACTGTCTTCATCATTTTTTTTACCGTTAAACCAGACAACCTTTTATTATCAGACTTGTTTGTAAAAATTTCATTGGCTTTTAGGAATACTTCCAAATTTTTGTACGGAGGAAAAATGGAGATTGGGCATTTTATAAACAATTAGCCACAGCCCTGAAGAAACCTGATGAGGTGATGCTAGCTTATGCCGACTTTGGGATTTTTTTTACAATAAAACCACGAAACCCTTCACAGTCAGACTTGTTTACAAAAATTTCTTCATCTTTCAACAATGTCTCCAAATTTTTGTACCGAGAAAAAATTGTAAAAAAACAAAAAATTGTACAAATTCCGTGAACCTTGCTCTTAACACTCGAGTAAATAATATTCGTAATAATATTCGTTCGTACGTAAATAATATTTTGCAAGCTGACCGAAGGAACTTCGTGCAACAATTTAACAGGAATTTGTCGCTAATTGCAAAGAAATGGCGGACAGCCCGAGCTTGTTCTCGCGTGATTTTCGTGAATGGCCTCGTCGGACAATTTTCGTCGGCCTACGGCGGCTGTTCCGCCGGCGAAATTCGATTTTAATGCCGCAAGATGGAAAAGAAATTTCATATTATTTATATGCAGGCTGACAACGTATGATACGCGAAACGTATCCGTAGCTCGTACGACAACGTATCCGCGAACACGTACTTCGGGATGCTATCATGGCCGGGGCATTCGAAATTCATGGAATTTCACGCGGACCGCGTTAGCTGAAGATTGGACAGAACCTCGATGCCATAAGTTCCGCTCTGGTTGTGCTTCTTTATGAATACTTCAAGGCGATATCACGTTTCTAACTGATATTTAGATGTCGGCATACTTGTCGTCGCGCTTAACCGACGCGATTAACGCACGAACGAAGAGTCGAAAATATATCTATCTGGCTTTTTAAAATTATCTATACAGGAAAGCCGAGAGAATCTTACTGTGGCTGTACGATTAATTTCATTTGTACTACTTGCTACCATTACACTGTCCAACAGCGTCAAAATCTATCTATTAAGTTGTCGTGGAAGTATATCGATGGAAAGATTGAATTTATAGAATTATGTTTATTCAGTTGATATTTTGGAATTAATTCTGAAGAAGTAGAACAATGTAAAATATTTTCCTTTTGCACAACGATAACTACTACCATGTAGTATATACCTAATTTTTCCTAGGACCATATGTATCACCATAACGACAGTAGAGAATTGTATATAACTACCCTTTACCAGCGTTTTATGTAAAAATCAAATGAGAAATAATGTAATGACCTTTTCTAAAATTAATTCTGAAGAAGTAGAACAATGTAAAATATTTTCCTTTTGCTCAACGATAACTACTACCATGTAGTATATACCTAATTTTTCTTAGGACCATATGTCTCATCATAACGACAGTAGAGTATGATATATAACTGTCCTTTACCAGCGTTTTATGTAGAAATCAAATGAGAAATAATATAATGACCTTTTCTAAAATTAATTCTGAAGAAGTAGAATGAAGCAAAAATTTTTCCTTTTGCACAACGATAACTACTACCATGTAGTATATACCTAATTTTTCTTAGGACCATATGTCTCATCATAACGACAGTAGAGTATGATATATAACTGTCCTTTACTAGCGTTTTATGTAGAAATCAAATGAGAAATAATGAAATGACCTTTTCTAAAATTAATTCTGAAGAAGTAGAATGAAGCAAAAATTTTTCCTTTTGCACAACGATAACTACTACCATGTAGTATATACCTAATTTTTCTTAGGACCATATGTCTCATCATAACGACAGTAGAGTATGATATATAACTGTCCTTTACCAGCGTTTTATGTAGAAATCAAATGAGAAATAATGAAATGACCTTTTCTAAAATTAATTCTGAAGAAGTAGAATGAAGCAAAAATTTTTCCTTTTGCACAACGATAACTACTACCATGTAGTATATACCTAATTTTTCTTAGGTCCATATGTCTCATCATAACGACAGTAGAGTGTATATAACTACCCTTTACCAGCGTTTTATGTAGAAATCAAATGAGAACTAATGAAATGACCTTTTCTAGGATTAATTCCGAAGAAATGGAACAAAGTAAAGATTGTTCCTTTTACACGATGTTAACAGGTACCGTATACTGTGTACACAAATTTTCTTAGCCCCGTAACTGCCACCGAAACAAATCTGTCACCAAAATTCTGAACTCGTAAAACCTCGAGACGAAAAATTCGCTCGAAAATTCCGGCGTCCCAAATCCTCGTGTTCGTTAACAATTTAGCTTGTACGAACGTCACGACCCCAGACTTAGAATTCCGATCGCGTCTCCGCCAGTACAACTAGCACTCGCAGCGATCAACGATCGCTGATAGCTCTTGGCGCAGCGAGCCTCGATTCCCCGAGGGAAATCCCGTTTCCTCGATCGCGGAGCGTCCCCCCTCCCCCACCCCGCCCGGTGATCTCTCGAGGATCTACCCGAAGATCCATCGAAGCCTGTGACGCGGCCGCGTCAACGATATCGCCGCCGGATAAACGTCGATTATCGTGTTTTAATTAAACCTTTATTATCCGCCGACGAAAACTTGTTATTGGGTAATTATTCCGCCGCCAGGTAAGACTACTTAGCCAGGCACTCGTTGTGGTGCGCCGGAGTGGGCACTTAAACCTCGGTGTGGTTCGGCTGGAGAAGCCACCCGTTGTCAAAGAAACCGCCCTCCGCACCCCCTAGACGTCCCCCGTTCATCCCCCGTTCGTCCCCAACCCCGTCTCATTCCCGCGTTGCTTTCGGACGCCTGCTTACCATCGTCAAACTTTAAATTGCCAGAGCGTATTCGGGGGTGTTAATATTGTCCTGGGGGACTTGATCCGGGGCTCTTGGACCCCATAGACACCCTACACTACCTTGAGCAACCCTCCGGTTTTCTGGGACCCTTGGCTGTACGGGGAAATGATTTTTGTGGGAGAAGTTTTGTCCTGGAAAGCCGTTATTGGAATTCGGATGACCTAGATAAATAAATTGAGGACTTTGTTGGATGGGCCTTATCGAAGCTGAAGATTGCATTTATTCGGAAACCGTATGATTTAGTAATTTAACATGTATAACTTTTGAATCAGTGAATTCCTAACATTAAAACTTCGATTTTCACCATTTTCTCGTCAATATCTACAGGATTGCATTTTAAAAAGTTAAAAATTTCTGGTTTCCTCGGGTAAACTTTAACCCTTTTAATTTTCTTTTGTCTTCGAGAGGAGAATAACGAGACATTTCCGAGTTTGAGATGAAGTACCATAATAAATAGAGGACCGAAAAATAGAAAAAATTTTCGATATTTTACAGACGTTTCAATTGCTAACATTTTGGACAAAAAGAACTTGGATAACAACGAGCGTTGGATCATTTTCGTAACTGTTGTACTATTTTCTTAACGGAACGATCACAGTTCGAATATCCAGAATTTCTGGAGAACGGGAAAAGTGTTGAAATAGTTTTTGGATCCGCTGTGCCCGCTGTTTAAAAAGAGATTTTTGCGTTTCGAGACGAGATAGTAATTGATAAACTGCCAGTGCGAATTAGGCTAGCTTCCAGATCTTGATAAATGAACGTACAATCTTGATAGATTCAGCTAACATCCCCCGGTTCATCTTTTAACTAAGATTTTGCTAAGTCCAGGTGATTAATGAGCACGATGTAATCACTGATCTTTAAATATTACTTTAAAATCCACGCTGGACAGTCGAGAAAAGAGACTAGCGAAAGTAAACCGACATCAACTATGCCAAAAAGAAGCGAAAATAAATCAAATTTATTTCTGATGGTACACTGAGCTGGATATAATAGCATGAAAATCTTTTCGGGCCACTAAAACATTTCCACATAAAATTCGTGCTTTTTATACTTTGCAATCTGTAATGAATTTAAAGCTGGACTTGGCACGTAACCAGAAATCTTCTCGACCACACACCCAATTTTTACAATTTTGCATAGAACGAAAAGAAAAAAAAAATGGTAGAACATAACTTACGAGAATCTCTAGACCACGAACGTGTCCTACTTTCATAATTTTACATAAACAAAAAATCATATAATTTCAGAAGGCAGTCGAGATTACGCAGATTCATCACGAAAGAAAAATAGTTCACGTTCATCCTACTGTAACTTTGTCAAAAAGAATCGCATGACGATCTACCTGGGCTCATTTTTTAGGGGAATAGCTCTACTTTCGACACGCTATTTTGTAAATGGTAAAAATGCTTTTAATAGTAAGAGCTGAATTTCTTCCCATCCTCATTTCAAAAGTCATCTTCGCTAATTTTTCCACAGGCAAAAACAAAGTAAACCGTTCACTCTTAAAAATCATTGTACAGTGAGTAACGAAAGTATTCGAACGCCCTTTAAATCAGTATAACTTTTTTTTTTAAGTGAATCAAACGACCTGACTTTTTTGAGGAGTTAGAAGAATTGGTTTTCCAAATGATGTGTAAAAAAGATTTTGAAAAAATTGCAATTGGTAAGAATTACATGAGAAAATAAAAATGACACTTTTCACAAAATTTTTTTATTTGAACGTGTAGTAATAATTTAAAATATGCGTTTTATAGATATAAAATAATATATAAACTTTTTAATATTAGAGTTTAAGGGTGAAAGTCGCAGATTTTCGACCTTGCCAGGGAATTTCGCCCTTATGTGATCATCTTTAAACGTTTGTACCTCATTACAATGTTCACCGATTTCAATGAAATTTTCAGTATGCACATACGTTACCGGAATCTACAAAACGCATTTCTTAAATTATCATTATAGGTTTTCATAAAAAAGTTAAAAAATCATCATTTTTTCATTTTTTTATCATTCGAACCAATTGCAATCTAAAGAAATTTTTGTTTACTCATTGTCTAGCAAACTAATCAGTGTAACATCTTTAAAAAAATCAAGTCATTTGGATCAATTTTAAAAAAGTCATGCAATTTTTAAAAGTGCCCACTTAATATTGTCCCCGACTGTATATGTTGGTTATATACATGCTGCAAATTTCATTGAAATCGATTAATATACACACGAGCTACAATTAGTTAAAAGTGGTGAAAAGCGTACGTAGATTTTCACGACTTTTGGCCAGTTTCTGCTTAAAATCCTCAGATTCTAACACATTTTGATACGTGCCATTTTTATCTGCGTCAGCCGATTTCGATGAAATTTTCAGTACGTGTATAACTAACAGAGATCTACAAAAGTTATATTTTAAATTTTCATTACAGGCTCAAATAAAAAAGTTGTGAAAAGTGCCATTTTTATTTTCTCATGTAATTCTTACCAATTGCAATTTTTTCAAAATCTTTTTTACACATCATTTGGAAAACCAATTCTTCTAACTCCTCAAAAAAGTCGTCGTTTGTTTCACTTAAAAAAAAAAAAGTTATACTGATTTAAAGGGCGTTCGAATACTTTCGTTACTCACACTGTATCTATTCCCCAAGCCTCATTCGATAAAAGAAAAATATTTCTCCTCAGAAATCCACCTAACTAACCTCATCGAAAAATCTATTGGGTTGGCAACTAAGTAATTGCCGATTTCAGTTATATATGTCTCTCACTCCCATTTTTATGATATCCGTAAACGTTATGATCTTCTTCTTATATATGTTAGCTGGCATCCTAACCTAGCTTTACAAGTTCATTGCGTAGATATTTTCTTAAAGTTTTTCTTTTTACCTCAATATTAATATGGAGTGCAAAAACGAACATTTTCGCCATATTTTGCTTTATTATTTCCGTAAAGGAAAGAACGCAGTGCAAGCTGCCAAAAAGTATTACCACTTATTTCGATCCCTGGACAACTTCTTTCGTGGTAAAACTTTCAATAATGATGACGATGTAAAATCTCACTTAACTCAGTTTTTGGCCGAAAAGCATCAGACTTTCTACGAACGTGGAATTTTCAAGTTGGCAGAAAGATGGCAAAAGGTCATCGAACAAAATGGAAAATACATCATAGATTAAAGTTAATTTCAAGTAAAAAAAAACTCTTTTATTTCATTGAACAAATCGGCAATTACTTAGTTGCCAACCCAATAATTATCCAGCCGCAAGTGAAAAACACAATACTCAACAGCGTCGAACGCCATTGGGGGCACTGTCTCGCGAAGCGACCGAAAGATTTAACCTTTCCCGGACTAGTATCCTGTGCTCTGTGCACTATGGAGCTTCCACACCATCGGCTTAATGCCCGTTGCATCGCGCCTGGTAAGAACAGGAGCCGTCTAATCGCGGTAATTGCAGGTGGGCGTTGTTGTGGCGTTGCAGGGGCCGTTGGCGTTGCACGGGTCGCCGGAAGAACAATGCCTCCTCTCACCCCCTCTTCTCAACCCTCCTTCGAACCGGGGGGTGGGGAGGGGGTGTAACGGAAATTGCAGAAACACCGGCACCGAAATGCAATTATCACTCAACGGCGGCTATATTTTCGTGCGGTTGCCCGATGCCGCGTCCCGCATTAGCTCGGTTGCAATAATTATTATTTATCGCCGTTCCTCGGTTCCCATTATATTAGAGTGTGCGTACCCCCGGCCCGTTGCATCCCGCGCATCGTTGCAACCGATGCGATGGTTGCATCCAGCGCGCGGCGGCGTTCTCGTCGTCTACCAAATCGAATTGATTTCCGGAATTTATCGCGCGACAGATTTTCCCTTTGTCCGATCTCTCTCCGTGCCAGCAAGCTCCCGGGGCTTTGTGTGTGCGTGGGCGAAGGGAGGGAGGGAGGGAGGGCGAAAGGTACACCGGGGTCCACACGGCGCTAGGTGCAAATAATAAATTTCCTACGAATAATAAATCAGCACGGTCGACCGGTTTACACGCGACGCGCAAACAGCCGCGGAATCGCGCATTATACCGGCTGCAATGACGCGGACGAACGGCTCTCGCCCGGCGCGCACGCGGACCCGTGGTTCAATTGAACCTGCACAGCGGTCTGGAATCGTTAAAAAACCGGACCCAGATGCAAGGTTTATGGGATCAAAAGTGGCCTAAACATTTGTTTGGATTCCGTCCCATTCAGGCATTGTTGGAAATGATGAGGTTCACGCCTTTTAGCTAAGTCGGCAACACTAGGAACAAGCTGATAAACGTATTGTCATTCCTTTCAACTATTTACGTGAATCTGAGCGTTTCCTGCTCCTACAATTGGAATTTAAAAAAATGTAATTAGGAGCAGGAAACGCTCAACCATGTTCTTTGGCAGTGCAATTTTTATAATGACCAGAGGATCAAATTTATCCAAAACCTCAATAGAGCAGGTTTTCAATTGCCACTGGACATAGGTTCTTTGATAGCTGAACCTAACATCATCGCTTGTGTATATATGATAGCCTTTTTAAATACAGTCGAGTCGGAAAGTAAGTTAACATTTGGTGATATGTAGGCAATGAATATGATGAATAAAATCAAGTTATTGTATTGTTTTTATTTAGGAGGTGTAAGGAAATAAACAAATATGTTAGTAAAACATATATTATCATTATTAAAGATTAAAGACATGTCATATTCATTTGCCTGCATACACCAGTCGTTAACTTACTTTCCGACTCGACTGTAGTTGTAACCTACGGTGCTTAAGTATTTTCGATTTTTGTGCTGTGGCCGGTATTTTTTTGTTGTACCATACAATATACTTACTATACTTACTAATAATACTCTGTGCTGGGAATTATCATGTTGTAATATTCATGTTGTAATAAATCTCATATGAGATTTCCAAATAAAAAAAAAAAAAAAAAATCATTTAAACACAAATGTAGAAAAAATACTAACGATTTCACAATGCAACAGGGTCAGTACGAGGGCAAGGAGTACTTTCAGTATTATGTTAGGGACGGGGTTGCACCATGGTTCTCGGACAAAGGTTTATCACGAAAATATATTGTAACATTAAATCGTTGTAGATCAGATCATTATCATCTCGCAGTATCCCTTTCACGACTACATATTATAAATGATTCTAAATGTAACTGCGGCAATGAGGTTCAAGATCTTAACCATATTATTTGGCAGTGTACCTTATGGGAATCACAACGAGTTGATCTTACGAAAGGATTGGATAAGCTCAATTTGTTCCCACCCTTGAATGTCAGATCGTTGCTTTGTAAACCGAACATTCAAGCGTGTCATTTTCTTTAAAATTTTTTCAAACAATGTAATCTACAAATTTGAAATTATGTATATGTCAAATACGCTGTATTCATATTAATCCCAATGTAAAGCTTCATAACCCTCGTATGGGGAGTTACATTTAAGCTCAATAATAAAAAAAAAGTGGCCTAAACATTGCGCCCTTCCATCGGTCTGTATTCGGAAGAAAATGATACCTGCGCTCCTCGTCGAAAAGACAGCCCAGGTGTGCTATCTTTAATTTCTCAATGACGCATGTAATATAATCTCAAAACATTATGAGCTCAGAATATGCGGTTCACGTTGAAAATAATTTAAAATCTTATAAGGTTCAGTGTGCGACAACAAAAAAGATTGTTTCATTTTAAGAACGAAATGATAGCACATGTACAATAAGAAAATAATAATGAACATAAATTTTATCTAACAATAAACATACTACAAACATACATAACATACAACAAACATACATACAAACAACACACACAACAACAACATACTGTGTAACATACTTATCAAACATATATACTTATTTAATAATGGGTACATCCCCCATTATTTTCTGTTACTTCTATCGTACGATTTGGTACCGATTTATATAGTCTTTGGATATAACTGACTTAACGTATCCCATTTGCGTACAACTGCATCGTTGTTTTCGCAGTCAGAGGCCAACGAAAAAAAAGAGAAAAAATTGACCGAGACGTTTACCTACTATTTTTGCATTATGATCCTCGAGAAATATTCACTACTCTATTTCCGGCACTCGGGATCCTCGAGTGGCTCAAAAATGAGATACCTCAGCCACAACGAACTGCGCCTTCCGTTCTCTGCTCTCATCTACTCGAGACACTAACCGAAATCTGACCGAAAATCTACTGGAGAAAAGTACACGAGGAATCGAAATTTACAATTATTTTCAGAGTTACAATAAGTTCGTATATTTAAAACAACATCGGAAGATATTTATCGAAAATATTCCCCTTTTTCGTAGGTGCACTGGATTACTTAAATCAAACTCAATTTCGATTTTCTTTTTGTCCAAAAATTTTTGAGTATTGTTGAAACACAAGCAAACCTGTGCAAACGTGTTTAACAATGAAAAGCCCTTGTAATTTTATCCCCACCTAATTTTCTATAGTTTATCCAATTTATTATCTTGATCAAACAATTTTATTATTTATCTAGAATTTTATAATTCCACTCTATTACCCGCAACTTGAATTCTTTTCCTCAAAAAGAAAATACCTTTCACTATCTAAAACGACAAGGAATCTTTAAAAAAAAAAATCCTATCCCCATGCCAAAATTCCCCAAAAGTCTCGATCTCCCTCGCAAAACAAAACCGTTCTAAAAATCTGGTGAAAATAAATTTTTTTTTTAAATCACAGCAATTCAGAAGCGCTTTATTTACACAATCGGATGCGCTCCATAGATTCCATAGTTCTCAATGGTCCATCGCCCATCGCCATTCCCCACTGAAATCGTTTCTATTGCACATTCCATGGTGTGCAGAGCGGAGAACAGTGCGTTACTGTTCCGGTCAAGATATCATGGCGGGCATAAAAATATTTCTCTCGCTAGTTTATCGAGGAAAACGTGTTGACGATGGGGTTGATGCGCGGGGGTGGTAGGGGCGGTTTATAGGGTGGCCGTCATCGAGCCGCGGGTCTTTCTGTTGTCGGGGCGGAGACTCGAGACAAATCGTTGTCATTCTGTGTCCGATGCTATGATTTCGCGACGGACGCCGACTGAACGTCGTTTCCGGAACGATCAGGCATCAATTTTTTTTTTTCCCCCCGGGGAAAACTGTTTCTCGCCGGCGTATCGGCGCTTTAAAGCTTTCCATCGTTTCGGGATATTGCCACGGTTATTGTCTGAATACATTCGGAGACCACTCGCGCGTTTTTACGTGTCACCTTTGACCCGAATCCACGGGCTGACCTCTTCAGCGAGTCAATATAATTCGCATTAAACGAAAGAATAATATTTGTGACCTCCACGGGGTGAAATTTTTACGCTAATTTTCCGTACGCTACACGATTATTAGTTTCACATAAAATCACAATTTTAAAACGAGAAAGGAATTTTGAAAAAAATGGCGGGTTAAACTTTACCTCAGGAAACCAGAAATTTTTAACTTTTAGAAGTTTCAATGTTAGATCACTAGTTCATAAAATTATACGTGTGCAAATATGTGTAATTTTTAGCCTATTTGACAGGTGAGGTGGTTTAGTTAATTTCCAGAAGGAAAATTGCGGTGTTGTTTTGCATCGGTTTTGGAATTTTGTAAGTAATAAAATATATATTCTGTATACTGGAGGATGAAACAATTGTATGCGAAAAATTGCATTTCTATACCCATTTTGCAACCACGCCAAAAAATTCTCAAAGAAACCCGGAACGAAATAAAATTTGATGAAGTTTTCAGGATAAAT
This sequence comes from Seladonia tumulorum, assembly GCA_913789895.3. NCBI lineage: Eukaryota > Metazoa > Arthropoda > Insecta > Hymenoptera > Halictidae > Seladonia > Seladonia tumulorum. The sequence goes on along the minus strand of OU565270.1, from coordinate 17,425,756 downwards.
TTGACACCTCTGAAATAATTGTAGCAGTTGCCATATTGGAAATTTGTACCAAAAAAAGAAAAAAATATTTTCTGCGAACGAACGATTCATATAATTTTATGCAAAAAATTGTATATTGATATTAATTGTCGTTCCATGTCAAACAAATTCTGTAAGAGGAAGATTGATGTAGTAGTTAATAAACGAAAATTAGGGGCGGAATTGGTGAATTAAAGCAACTGAAAAACGAAAATGGTTATCGAATTTTCTGTGCAAATGAGCGCCAGTACGTAAACAAGCGTTCGTTGATTATGTATGCGCGCGGCGTAGAGCAATAATTGTGAGTAGGAATTAATAATTAATTCACCAACATCCGGACAACAATGACATAACGTTCGACTGAGTTTAGAGTGCGATCGAATTGTTATCCCGTTAACGAACGCGATTTATGATTATGCGACGCGATGTTTTTAATAATTGATTGGATATGTGCCGCGAAATGCTTAACGAATCCTAATTGATTAATTTTTCAAATGTCCTATCGCTTCCGCCATTCGCGTATTTCCAACGCGTATGTCTTTCTGAACATGTACCTAATTATGACTGTCCACAATATTTACAAAATTATTCTTACGTTATAAATTATTTAACACGGTTGAAAAAGTATATAAAAAAACAATTATACTTTGCAAGCTTCGTTGCACAGTAATTAATGAACTCTCAAAGTATGTAACCATTTTACTCAATTCGTACTTTCTAGAATAAACTTGTCTCTTCAAATATTAAATTAGGGTTGTCAGCAACATTTGAAATTTGTGTAAATTATTTACGATGTTCAAGACGGTATACAGAATGAGTGTGAAATTATTTTGTCTCGCCAGGTTCATCCAAAAATATTTAAAAAAATGTTGAAACCGAGTATGTATCTCTTAGAGAATAATTTCTCTCCAGTACATCGAGTACTTTAAAAATGAAAGTAGGGTTGTAAGCAACATTTTAAATTTGTGTAAATTATTTACAATGTTTAAGACAGTCTACAGAATGAGTGTAAAATTGTTTCAACACGCCACGTTCGTCCAAAATTATTTTAAAAATGTTGAAACCACGAATCTGTAATTATTTACATTAGGGGCTTCCTCACCGATTTTGATGACCTTGAAATATGCTGTCAAGGTCATAATTCTGAACAACTTTTTCCTATACATGTTACCGCCGCTCACCTTTAGTTTCTGAGATATTCGCAAAAAAGTTTCAACATCTTAAAAAGTGATCGGAGTAGGTGTGTGTAAGACTGTGTAGAGTAGTGTTTCAAATAGTTGACAGTAACATATATTTTTATGATATTTTGTTGCCTGTAATGTTATTACGATATTGTAGTCTGTTTATCAACATGTTACATATTCGTAATTAAACTACAAATAATACTTTGCTAACTATTATAGCTTCTCATGTTAAAAATTATAATTTATAATACTAACTACTTGCTCAACTTATTTTCATTGTAAGGAAATATTTGAAATACAAAATATTTAATTTTATCTATCTAGTTATCCAAATAAAAATATTTGATTTAAAGTAGTATCTTATTTGAACCACATTAAATTATACTATATACCAAATCATTAATGATCTTTAATATACGTTGCAAAATATTCAAACGAATAATGAAATATAATACTAATGTACTACAAACTACATTATAAAATACTAATGTAAAGTGTACTTACTTCTGAATCTTCTGTACCAACGTCGGATCCACAGCACACAATTATTGACTCACGCGAATAGGTCCGAATAATTTAACAATAATCACTAAACCACACGCATAACAGACACACACACACCGGACATTTTATAAAATCGTGACAAAGAACGAGAAGATGTCACTCCGACCACGAACAAAATAATACTGCGATTTTAACAATGATCCCTTCCACGGAGGTGGTTCGGTCAGGTTATCCTAGGAAAGTTAGACGCTGAGGGTCTATAAACAATAGATACAAAACCAACAAAAAAAAAATTATGGCGGGGCGCCGACCCTATTTCCCGGAATTCCCTGTTTTCATATCACACGTCCGTGGGAGGGGAACGGTTAAAATCGCAGTATTATTTTATTCGTGGTCGGAGTAACATCTTCTCGTCTGCTGTCACGATTTCGTTAAGTGTGTTGTGTGTGTGTTATTTAGTGACTGTCGTTCAATTATTCGGACCTATCCTCGTGAGTGAATAATTGTGTGCTGTGGATCCGACGGAGGTACAGAAGATTCAGAAGTAAGTACACTTTACATTAGTATTTTATAATGTAGTTTGTAGTACATTAGTTTTATGTTTTATTATTCGTATGTAGAATATTGGATGCAAGGTTTTCTTTCATATTTTGCAACTTCAATGTCCCTTCAACACTAGATTTACAAAGTACTAAAACTGACTACTTAACATTATTTTACAAAAATAACAAGAACGTGTTTATCCACATTTGTATCAATTTTTTAAATAATATATACACAAAAAAAACCTGTACTCCTGTACACGTACTAAACACGAAAGTGTTTTCTGAGCAGCTGTGCAAACCCCCCGTTCAATAGTGTGCGCTCTGTACATACACTTAACCCAGATAGCACGCGACGTCTTAAAGACGTCTGTTTTACGTCCATTTTTGGTCTGAACGTCTTACGTCCTGAAAAGACGTCTTTAAGACGTTTCATTTCTTGACGTTTCAGTCATTCTAAACTGCTAGAGAAAAGCTTTACAAACTGTAATTGATTATCAAACAGAATATTCCATCAACAAAGAAGTGCACAGAAAAGTTATACATCAAAATAAATAGATAAATAAATAAATAAGTTAAATAAATAAATAAAGCACAAAATGTTAATGTTCGCGGATATGCTGAAAAACATTCTTTTAATTTATTTTTTTATTTATAAATAAATAAATAAATTAATTAATTAATTAAATAAATAAATAAAGCATAAAATGTTAATGTTCGCGGATATGCTGAAAAACATTCTTTTAATTTATTTTTTTTATTTATAAATAAATAAATAAATAAAGCATACAATGTTAATGTTCGCGGATATGCTGAAAAACATTCTTTTAATTTATTTAAGACGTCTCTGTGCTATCCGGGAAGTAATAGGCGTGACGATTTTGCGTTGCATGTTTCGTTACATCTTTTATGAAATCACCTCCCATCTGTAAAACACTTCTCTCTCTCTCTCTCTCTCTCTCTCTCTCTCTCTCTCTCTCTCTCTCGAACGAGGAGTCCCTTCTCGAAAGATTTTTGTAGTTTTTGCCCGTCCGTTTACCTTTACCTTTATGTTCACCTTTTCTTTTCTCTACTCGCTTTATGACTCTGTCGATCATCAGTACCAGGTAACGGATTACTAGGGTTAGGGAATTTTACCTGGGACGATTATCCTCGCGTAACACATTTCCGTCCCGTAACACATTTTCGTCCCGTATTTCCGTTGCATATTTCGTTACATCTTTTCTCAAATCACCCCCCATCTCTAAAACACTTTCGTGTTAAAAATAATTTTGTTGAATAATTCCCCATGGATACGTCTTCTCTAATGTAAAAAATCTCTAATGTAAATATTTACCTTCAAATCTAACCCACACCTACTCCGATCACTTTTTGTGATGAGAATTATGGCAAGAACTATCGTATCGGCGGCGATCGATGTAAACAGCGATTTTCTAACCGGCTGTACACAGAATTAAAAGCACTCTCTCGAGGACTCGTCGGTATCCGAGGTGGCTGTTAGCTTGCCATTCCGGGAACGCCAATATTTGCGCGCTTATCGTTTCCTTCGAGCACACTCTTTTTTCCCTGTTCTTCCGACTCGTCCTGCCCGGGTTATCGGCGATATGTATCGGAGGGAGTCTCGCCGAGGACGTTTTCATTTAAATTTCTATCGAAAACGGCTGACAGCACGCGTACCAAAGGAAAAGGTGGTGGAGTAGTAGGGGGTGCGGGGGTGGTATCGGCAACTTCTGCCTCGACGTTGAAGCAGAATGAGTAATCAAGGCGTTCCGACGCGCTCGAGGAGTGGGGGGCAACCGGTGTTTATCGAACGATTTCAAGGGAAATCCGTTTATGCGAGAATAGTTCCGGGAATCGACGGCTAATTCGCTGACAAATATTTACACGGCCGATTTCGCCGAGTGTTTTCGGTCATACGTACCTGTGACCCCGCGGGCTTCGCTCGAAAAAAAAAACCAAATACTATAAGACATCGCTTGAAACGAAATAATTACGTATTATATGAAAAAATTTCATCGTCTTTCATGCAGAGTGTTATTTATTTATTTCTTGGGACGTCGTTCGACGCACTGTGTTTTCGTTAGAATTTCTACGAACTTGAAAGCTGCACAAGCTTGACCTCTTGTTGGCCGCGACGAATCTACAAGACAGTTGCTCGCAAACAGTGAGAACGAAAAGATCGTCGATGAAATATTCTTCTAAAGTGTCAGTAGTTGAAGTAAATAATTTAAGTAAAACTTTCGTATAACACATAATTATTTCGTTTTAAGCCGTATATATTGTTTGTGGTTCACTTCTATGGACAGGTTGCGCCCGTGGGAAGAGTTTGTTGTAACTCCTTGTTGGACAATACTAAGCACTTTCATTTTTAAGGTACGTTTCACAATTTTACTTTGTGCTCTAGCGTAAAGGTATGGTAGAACAGCGAATTCCTCGCTTTAACACGTTGACTGCCATGTCATCCATATATGTGGGTGACGTAATTATTTGTTCAGGCTTTAAAATGAATTTTTACGTTAACATATTCACTGTACCAAATTTGACTAGGATCTGTAAAAATGCAAGAAAGTTGGAGAACCACACAATATCATACATTTACTTTTTTCAATTTCTATTTTATCAAATAACTTACTTTGATTTCGTTGGATTTTTGAGCTTTCTTTTTTGCCGTTCAAAGTGTTAAATCTTCGTTTTATGGAATTTTCTCGTCAAGATGATTATGAAGAAAAACGTTAAAAGTTTCTGGGTTGCCGAGCTGAAGTTTAACTCTTTGCACTCGAAGCTATTTTAACGCTCGAATGGTGACAAAATATTCAAAATATTCTTTACATTATTAAATTTGTTTGTACTGAATACATTACTAAACATTTCGGTATTGTACTAGGAAATTTCACCATTGTCGTATGTATAACATGAAAAAAAAATATATATATAGAAGGGCAATATTCTAGGTGGGAAGAAATGTTTCATATTGGAGTTAAAATAGCTTCGAGTGCAAAGAGTTAACCCCAAAACGAAACATTTATTCTAACCTAGAATATTTCTCTTCTATATATTTTCTTTTCATGTTATACATACGAAAACGGTGCAATTGCCTCGCACAATACTGCAACGTTTAATAATTTATTGAATACAAACGAATTTAATAATGCAAAAAATATTTTGAATCGTGGTATAGCAATTTTTAGTGACGCCTTGCAGTCGCCATTCGAGTGCTAAGGGTTAACCGAAAATTTTTTCGAGCCCGTTAAATCGGGGCTCAATTCCAATTGAAAAAAAAAATACTGATTCCAAGGGCATCGAGGATTTTCTGTAAAATCGAGTCGACGCGTGGTGTGGACAGTATAAAAATCGGACGAAAGCAGTGTGTGTGCTGTAAACGTCCGAGCGTCTTAACTGCAGTTCTTTTGCTCGTTTACAAACAGATGTCAATGCCAGAGAGTCTGCTTGGGCTTCTTTTTCCTTTGTCCGTGGAATCATGGTAATTGCAGCCGAAATGACCGGGCTACTGGCAGTCTCGTCGGGTGAAATCGACGCCCATCGCGCGGTGGTTAGGCATCCGGCCAACCAGGGTTCAACGAACTGGTGCAGAGAGACCCGTTCCACCGGCGATCCTCGTTTTCGTTCTGATTCCGCGGGATCATCCTGCCAGCATCGTTTTGCTCTCACGGATTGCGTGATTCTCTTTCCGCCGTGCAACGATCGATCTCGGGTAAACCCCCCCTCCCCCCTCCTCCCCTCCTCCCCCTCACAATGTGTTTCTAGAAGGATCAACTTCCCGCGGTCGAAACTATTAAAGCGCCGACCGGGTATTTAGGCCAACTTTTCGATAACATTTATGCACACCCCGAAGCTGTTCTATTCAAATCTTGGTTTTCTTTGCGATTTCGCCGACCGATATTTCAACCTATCGATATAGGGAGCTTTGATGCCCTGGTTCTCGACTTCCATTACCGTCGAAATAGCAATCGAGTATTATGCTTCTAGTCCGAATTTTTAAAGCTTACCTGTGGTTTTGTTAACTTGGAAAAAATGTTAGAGGTTTGTGAATTTTTTTAATGGGCGAAACGAAAGAGATATCGATGTGAAATTTTCTGCGGCGGTTTCGTTGATTCCTTAGGCAGGGAGTAGTAATTTTTTGAAAGTAGAAATTCCAACATGGCAGCCCACACGTTATCGTATTCGTTTTAAACGGATTTTTCGGAGCTTTTTGCAATTTTTGCTGGTATCCCGGTTCGATGTGTCAAATTATCTGACATTTTTGTCAAGTTATTTGACAAATTATTGATACTATTTTTCTGGACTGCCATTACGTCAACGTAACACGGGACTATCATGCTTCTACGTTGTGATATGAATTTTTCAAAGTTTGGGGCTGGTCTCGGTCAGTTTCGAGAAAGGAGCGTCTTTGGGAATTTTTTTAGACGAAATGGAGAGAGATATTGACACGAGCTTTTTCTGTGATAATTCGTCGACCCTTTGACTACGGGAGCATAATTTTTTTCAATAAAAGTTTCCAAAATGGCGGCCGTGACGATTCACGTTCCGTACCCCTGTGGTTTACTTGCAACAAACTCATCATCTAAGGGACTTTGAATTAACAAATAATGACAAAACAAATTAAAAAATAATATGTAACAACTTTTCAAGAGAAATTTCACCCTTTACAAATAATTGCACCAGTCACCACTACAATTTCCTGCTTAAAAAAATTATTCTCCTGCAGCAAACAAAATACCGTGGATTGATACGTATTTTCTTTTCGAAGACAGCAGTTTATGCAAATGGCAAATCGGCCGGGAAATGTATTATGCTTAATAACAAGTATTTGCGGAATTATAACGCGATGACGGGGCGGTGACGTCACGTGGAACTCGATTTCCGCGAACTGAAACTCTCTCTCTCTCTCTCACACATATCGATTCTCGCAGCTAGACCGGAATAGTTCTGTATCGTCTAGCTTTCATGCAACGATCAATTAGTCAGATTGCTTCGAAAGTTATTACTCGCGTCGTAAATACTTGAAACTTGCTCCCGGAACCTTGAAATGCACGTTCGAAATTTCTGTGCCATGGACATTGTGTGTTCGTTTCGTGAACTTTTCGGCTCGCCGATATGCAAATTAGATGAAATGCTTTCGCGACAATGAACGTTCCGGGAGTGTCCCCAATTAAAAGTTATAAACGATTCGATGAAACGGCTCTTGAAAAGGAAACTTCGTTCCTCGAATCCACGTTGGTTTGAGCCACGGGAAAACATTTTAAACTTGAAGAGCATTCTTCAAACTTCGAATTTGCTTAATTTTTTAGGAAGAAGACCATCCACCCTTCGCTGTCCGATTTCTGGGGCAAAAGAGTCGTTAAAAAAACATAATTTAGGGTCGGGCAAGGAAAAACTTTGCTGTTTAAAATTAGTTCAGGTAGATTGTTCCACAATTGTTTTATGGAAAGTTAGAAGGGGTAGAACGTTTTCGAGACATTCCATTTTTAAGAAAATAAGTACCAAGTACCACCTACACTTTTAGTGCGACTTCAAGTACCTATACAGGGTTGGAAAAAAGTTAATTAGTGGGGATAAAAGTAGAGGTTCGAGCCTTTGAAATAAGCCTACGTAGAGCATTGTACAATTATTTTTCACGACAATACAATCGAATCAATATTCTCACTCCTATAGATAAATTCAAGTGTGTCAAATACATCCTTCCCTTTTAAGTGCGATTCCCAGCGTAACTGCAGGGTTGTAAAAAAAAAACAAATTAATGGAGATGAAAGTAGAGATTTGGCCCTTTCAAATAAGCCCACATAGAGCATGATACTATTTTTTTTTCATGTGGCTACAATTTATTCAATTTTTCAACCCCTATGGACACACTGTAACTTGTAAATTTTTGAAGTACTACTCTCCTCTCTTTCAGCACAATTTTTTGTGCAAATGCGAGGTTGAAAAAAAAATCAAATCAGTAGTTACGAAAGAAGATACTTGACCGTTTAAAATGAGCCTAAGTAGATTGCTATATGATTTTTTCTGACGAAGTTATAGTGAAACAGACTATTAGAAATTTGTAGGTGAAGATTAAAAATGTTTAAAAAGCAACCAACTTCTATTTTTTGATCCTCTGTTTAATAATAAACTAAAAGAAAAAAGTAACTTCGCGATATTAAAAGTGCAGTGCTTTGTAAATCAAGGCTAGGTAGATTGGTATTCGATTGCAGCCACGTGGATGAACCCACCTTAGCTTGCGGTCTTCATTCATCTGCAGGAAATAGCTCGGCAGATAAAAGGAATCCCTCCTGCCCCCGCATCGGTCGTTAATAATTTGATGAATGTAATTTTAATCGGTGGACGCAGGGTGCGCTTTCACGCTGATTGCATCGCGTGCAGCCCCGACACGGCGCAGAATTGAAAAACGATTAAAACGAACGCCGCAAGTCGCAAAGGAAAACACGTTTGACGGGCTTCCCTAACAAACGCCGTTCTACCTGACAATACGGGTCGCTCCGGTGACAAAGAAACGCTTTTTAACACGACTGTTTTGTAACGCGTTCCCCTTCCACCTCTCGTTCGATTGCTATTGACAGAAAACTACGATCATGTCGACAAAGCCACGTATTTAAGAAAATTTATAAATCCAGAAAGTACCGACGTTCAATCGTTTATCTTAATGCGCCGGGTCAAAGAATTTTATGAGGCTTTACACAGCCGAGATTTTTCAATGTATTTTAATATAAAGACGATGACGTAAAATCGGTATTCAAAATGAAGGACGTCTTCACATTACGAGGACATGACACCAAGTCATACAAAATACGTTATTAAAAATTGTATTACTCTTACATGTAACCTGTACTTTGATCATTTTCTTGACATCTTTAGACTCGTTATTTTTTTCGGAAACTTTGTCATGAGATAGTTGTTACATCGAACTACGTGTCCATAAATTTTCAACAAAATCCCTTCATTAATAACATTATTAAAAATTTTATTAGAAATCGCCTTCCCCTTGAACGTAACCGAGCTTTGACAATATTTCTGACGTCCTTCTACTTTTAATTTTTGTCTGAAACTTTTTCATGCGATAGTTTTAACATTGTAGTACACACTTGTAAATTTTCAACAAAATCCTTCCAAGAATAAAATTATTAAAAATTTTATCAGAAATTGCCCTCCGCTTGAACTTAAGCGAGCTTTGACAATATTTCTGACGTCCTTCTACTTTTAATTTTTGTCTGAAACTTTTTCATGCGATAGTTTTAACATTGTAGAACACACTTGTAAATTTTCAACAAAATCCTTCCAAGAATAACATTATCAAAAATTGTATTAGAAATCGCCTTCCCCTTGAACGTAACCGAGCTTTGACAATATTTCTGACGTCCTTCTACTTTTAATTTTTGTCTGAAACTTTTTCATGCGATAGTTTTAACATTGCAGTACACACTTGTAAATTTTCGACAAAATCCTTCCAAGAATAAAATTATTAAAAATTGTATTAGAAATTGCCCTCCGCTTGAACTTAAGCGAGCTTTGACAATATTTTTGACGTCCTTCTACTTTTAATTTTTGTCTGAAACTTTTTCATGCGACAGTTTTAACATTGTAGTACACACTTGTAAATTTTCAACAAAATCCTTCCAAGACTAAAATGATTAAAAATTTTATTAGAAATCGCCTTCCCCTTGAACGTAATCGAGCTTTGACAATATTTCTGACGTCCTTCTACTTTTAATTTTTGTCTGAAACTTTTTCATGCGACAGTTTTAACATTGTAGTACACACTTGTAAATTTTCGACAAAATCCTTCCAAGAATAAAATTATCAAAAATTTTATTAGAAATCGCCTTCCCCTTGAACATAACCGAGCTTTGATAATATTTCTGACGTCCTTCTACTTTTAATTTTTGTCTGAAACTTTTTCATGCGATAGTTTTAACATTGTAGTACACACTTGTAAATTTTCGACAAAATCCTTCCAAGAATAAAATTATTAAAAATTGTATTAGAAATCGCCTTCCCCTTGAACGTAACCGAGCTTTGACAATATTTCTGACGTCCTTCTACTTTTAATTTTTGTCTGAAACTTTTTCATGCGATAGTTTTAACATTGTAGTACACACTTGTAAATTTTCAACAAAATCCTTCCAAGAATAAAATTATTAAAAATATTAGAAATTGCCCTCCGCTCGAACTTAAGCGAGCTTTGACAATATTTTCGACATCCCTCTACTTTTCATTTTAGCCTGAAACTTTTTCACAAAATAGTTAAAACAGTGTATTAGGGGAGAGTTGCCGAATGCGTACCACTTAATTTCGAAGGCAGTTTATATATTCTTTAGTAGGAATTTGAGCAAAAATTATGTTTTGCATCTATGTATTAACTATCGAAGTTGCAATTTAATATGATTTTTTAAATATTTATTGATAGATCATTGTGATATGAACACTTTTATAAGATCATGCAAATAGTACGATTTAGGCAACCGGTATCCTAAATGGGTACCAGCCGGTTTCCAAAATTGTACCTCATGTGTTGGATTAAAAAGATACAAAAAAATCATAAGAGAAACTGTATTTTGCGTTTAATTTCAGTTTAATATACAATACAACATAAAAATAAAATGAAATATTACATTACTTAACTTAAATACAACTAGGACAATAATAAATATTGTCTTTTTTCAAAACTCCTCCACAAGCTTCATGTACCCACTTTTGGCACTTTAAGCATTGGATCATGTCTTCTAAATAAGAATTATTGCAAAGAAAACAGAACCAATCGTTTTCATTCTCCACTTCTACGAGAACTGGAGCAGCGGTGCTGGTTGAAGGCGTGAAATCAATTTTTCTTTGTTTCATTTGTTTTGTTTTCGTTGCAACTAATTCTTTTTTATAGGGGCTACTGTAAGCTACTTTCCCATGCTAAAAAAAATTTGAAATATTGTAAATCGTTTATTTTCGCGGTAAAATTTGAATAACAGTATCTTAAATCGTACTGGTACGATTTAGGAAACCACAGTATGGTACGATTTAGGAGAAAGACGTCCCGCTAAATAATTGAAGCTAACCTTTAAAACATTATCAGCCTGTTTTATAAACTAAATAGAAATAAATAATATAACATAGCTAGTTTTCAAAAATATATAAGACTACCTCAGAAACTGTAGATTTATATTTAATTCAGCCGATTAAAATCGTTTAAAATTGTCATCAGACTTGTCTGATTTCTTTGTGCTTCTGTCATTCACAAAACAACACCTCATGCGAATAACTTTTTGGTCCTACTTTATCGACATAAATAAAAGTTCATATCTTTACCACCAAGAGGCGTCAAAATGCATTAATATTTAAATAAAAGAGGTGGTACGATTTAGGTGACCAGTACGCATTTGGCAACTCTCCCCTATACGCCTATAAATTCTCAACGAAATCCGCCGACTGATAACATTATTAAAAAAAAAAAAAAAAAAAAACGAATCCGTCGAACTCGCAACCGATCCCTTACGATTGTTATCAGCGAATCATGACCCGTTGAAACAATGAAGAGTGAAAAAGGGAGAGAACAGCGGAGCAGAAAAGAGGGGGCGCATACTCTGTAGAATGCAGTATTCTTTCGATGCCCCGGTGGCGCGGTTAAAACTTTATCAGGAGATAAATTGATACGCGGGCGCCGTTCTCACGTTCTCCGTCGTTCCGCGTAATTTCCATTCCTCGCGACTGCTACCGGCGGTTCCCTATTTTCCGAGCGTCTACTCCCACACCGGAGCGGTATCGCACTTAATTCTATTTCGCACACTCTAAAGCCACCTAGCCGTCTCGCGAAAACCCGTTCCGGGCTCGTTATCGCGGCGCGATTTTACTCGCCCGCGGAATTACATCGCGCGCGCACGCTGCAAGGCATCAGAAGACGCGAATCTTCTTTCACGATCACGTTCCCGGGGTCCGCGAACGAGCTTCAGCTCGTTTCCCGTGTCGCCCCTTTCAAACGCAGCCGTGTGCACCTGCTAGAGACCCACGAACAGCGAGAGAGAGAGAGAGAGAGAGAGAGAGCGCAGAGGGAAAAGCTTTCCCGATGAAACGATCTCTCGAAGTAACTACACTCTGCGGATTAGCCGTTCGACAACCCTTTTCGCCGTCACGGTCCCGTCCTTTTTCGAATTAGCTTTTTGATTTATACCACCCCCGTTTCCCATTTACATGCAGATTGATGTAATTGCAACCGACGCTTACCTGCAGCTGTGCAATTTCAGGCTCCTTCCGAATCCCCGTTCTGTTGCGCACCCCCGTTTTTCTTTTGGTTTTGTTGGACAGTTTTTGGATTGTTACTTCCGCCCGGAAATTTACGATCGAGAACTTGCTTTATTTTCGGCAGCGAAGCTTGCAGCTTCGACCACGAGTCCGATCTTTTAACTTGCGCTTTTGGTGCTGATGCGAGCCGGGAATTTAAGCATGATTTATTTTCGCAGTAATTTATCATTTCAATACCTCTACAAGATCAGCCTTATTAGAACTTTACAGGAAAAAAGTTTTACCTGAGAAAACCAGAAATTTTGAACTCTTTTGAATGTAATCCGGTAGATTTTGCCGAGCCAAATACCGAAAATCCAAGTTTTAATCCTAGGAGATCCATTGGCCCAAAAGTTGAGCGATTTAAAGCGTTTTCGACAGGTAAGAGTACCGAGTTAGTATCTTACCAGTTTCGAGCTAATTTCAAAACTAATCCTTGCAAAATCTCAAAAAAAATTCAGTCGTTTAGTCTAATTTAAGATTCAAAAACAGTCGTTTAGTCTAATTTGAAAAAATGTATTCGTTAAAAGGGCTTGAAGGGCGTCAGAATATTTTTCTCCCCCACTGTATGTATTTCTATACTTTTTTCGAGTTTTTGTGGATTTTTCGTCATCGTTTTCTCGCCACTCGAATTCTCATTAAAAAAGCGTGAAAAGAAAAAATATCGGGAACGTATCGAAATTTCTGTAACGCTGTCAGATTGTTCCACACATTTTCACGGGTACAGTTATGTTAGAGAAATGGACCAGAAACGACGAATAACAAATGGTTGAACACGAACAACAAATATTCGTATGCACACGTCCAATCAGGAAAATAATGAAATACTATGCGCTCGGAAATACAATGTCGATTTTCTATACTGTTTACATATCACAATACCCTGTACTGTTACAATGGGAAACAAAGGGGAGGTTCGCGTATATTAATAGAGAGCTACACGATAATATTTTCTAATCATTACAATTCAACGTCAGTTGGTGTTAAACAAATTCGGACACGATGACTATGACAATATTTAATGACTGTAAAAATATAGATCATGTAACCTTTCCAATACTGTTTCGAGCTTTTTCGTGTTATTTTCCCGTTCTTTGATTTTTTGCAACCAGTAGTGTCAACAACAAAAAAAAAACCGAAAAAGTTAAAGGATGATTGATATAGTTATAAATCGCGACTGTAAAAGTTTAAAGAATGTTGCGCTTCGGTTTCTCCAGAAGTTTATTCTCAGTTTTTTATACACTCACATCTCCGTTCATTTATAATTTTTTCGTTACTAAAATTCTCAACAAAAAAACCCGAAAAAATTCAGGCACAATGCTTATTATGGTAATATGTGACTGCAAGAAAAATTCGAATCGTCTCGCTCTTAAACTTTTACAGAAACGTTGCAATTTTCCAATAATGCTAATTTGATGTCTTATTACCAAGCTTCTGTGTTCTTAATTTTTTGCAACCAAGATTGCGAACAAAGAAATCTGAAAAAATGGTGGATATCGACTATGGTTATACGTTACTACCGTAAAAGTTTAAACATCGTCGCCTTCAAACTTTTTCAGAAAACTCTGATTTATTCTCATTTTTCAATCGTTCTTCTATATTCAATTTTTCAGCAGCGAAATCCTCAGCCAAAAAATCTGAAAAAATTCAAACCTAATCAGCCTTCGGTCGCGAACCTTTCGCTGTCACATTATACCACGAAACTAGCAAACTAAACGTCACCTTCGCGCGTGTATCGGCGTCCGAAAGCGTCACAAAATGATCACTGATAATTAATACTGTTTCGGATCTATGGCCGGCAAATAAGCGGCTTTCGGCGACAATGGCTGCATAGAAATATTCGTTATTTACGCTGATAGAGTATCGCGAGCGCGACAGAGGCGCAGAAATCGTCGATAAATCGGCCCGATGCGGCCCGTGAATTTAATTGAAACGCCGATCGATCGAGAACTGCAGAAATGCATCAGCTTCCGGGTAAAATGCATCGGTTCTCCTAGTTTGCACCCATCCCCTCCCCCACCCTAGCGTTCCCCCTCCATCGTCACTCAGAGCGTACCTAATGTCGTCGAAACCGTGCGTGCACATCCCGAAAGACTTAATTACATTTTATCCGCGACCCAGATTTTAATTAAATGTTTTGCCAAGATCAAAGTCCATGCTCTATCGTCTGTGCTAATATCACGGGTTCTCTGCCGGCAATTTCGCCAGTTTCCATCGTTAAATGGGTCTTTAATTAATTATATTTCGAGTTCTTCCTTTTCAAACGAATTTTTCCTGTGTGCTTTGCGCCGAGGAAAAATGGCCGAAAGACTTTTCCAGGTTTTGTGCTTCGAACGGGGTCTGATCGATGGGATTTTCTAAGATTTCGAACTCGTAGCAAGTAATACAATTTCCCAATTGTCCGCACACTGTCATACGATAATTAATTTTGAGAAGAAGCGTCAATGTCGACTGTGAAAACTGATCGATTCAGGTTTCGCTAGGTATTGATAAAAGTACAGTGATGAGACAAATGTTCTTTATTAACACGTTGACTGCCATGTCACCCGTATATGGGTGACGGAATTATTTGTTCTACTTTTAATTTTTGTCTGAAACTTTTTCATGCGATAGTTTTAACATTGTAGTACACACTTGTAAATTTTCGACAAAATCCTTCCAAGAATAAAATTATTAAAAATTTTATTAGAAATCGCCTTCCCCTTGAACATAACCGAGCTTTGACAATATTTCTGACGTCCTTCTACTTTTAATTTTTGTCTGAAACTTTTTCATGCGACAGTTTTAACATTGTAGTACACACTTGTAAATTTTCGACAAAATCCTTCCAAGAATAAAATTATTAAAAATATTAGAAATTGCCCTCCGCTCGAACTTAAGCGAGCTTTGACAATATTTTCGACATCCCTCCACTTTTCATTTTAGCCTGAAACTTTTTCACAAAATAGTTAAAACAGTGTATTAGGGGAGAGTTGCCGAATGCATACCACTTAATTTCGAAGGCAGTTTATATATTCTTTAGTAGGAATTTGAGCAAAAATTATGTTTTGCATCTATGTATTAACTATCGAAGTTGCAATTTAATATGATTTTTTAAATATTTATAGATAGATCGAAATTTGTTCAGGCTTTAACCCTTTGCACTCCGCTGTCCCCTCTCATGGGACATTAAAGTTTATTAGCGATTACGGGGAATTAATTTATTCCAGCGCAACTTTAAATAAAATATTGATTTTTTTGCAAATATATATTCCTCTCGATGTCAACCAATTCATATACATAAGTCCAATATCATTATAATACGTTACTTGGTTCCATAATTATACTAAATAATACGAGAATTTGTAAATTTCTGCCAGAATGGTTCGGAGTGCAAAGGGTAAAAATGAATTTCTACGTTAATATATTCATTGTACCAAATTTGATTAGGATCCGTAAAATGCAAGAAAGTTGGAGAACCACGCAATATCATGCATTTAATTTGTTTTCAATTTCTATTTTATTAAATATCTTACTTTGATTTCATGGAATTTTTGAGCTTTCTTGTTTGGCGATCAAAGTGTTAAAGAATTACACTGCTCCAACATCTACGGGCCTGAATAAAAATTCAGAAGTGCGACCCGACTTGCACGGAGATAAATGAAAAAATGAAAAAATTCCGAGATTTCGCGAACAAATTCGAATCGAGCGAAGCGATGACACGAACCGGCCCTAATCTCGCAGCCGCGACACAGAACGCGATCATCAATTTCCGCGCGAATCCCCTCGGAAAAAAAAGAAGCGACCGATCCGAAGCAACCCATTCCGAAAAACATTGGGAAAAGGGAAGAAGAACGTGCGTTAGCATCTTATTTCGCAATTCCGTGAAAGAATCGTAGGGGGTGGCCGAGGTCGTTTGGGAGGGAATACTAACGAGAATGAAAATCACAGATAAATCAAGGAGGATCCTGGGGCGACTTGAGCGGCCGACGTGGCGAGGGCGAGGGCGAGGGAATAAGGACAACAAAAGGAAAAAGGCTTAAGCAGGGGCTGTTTAACGTTGTATAAATTGTGAGCGAGCGTACACTCCTGGACATCCCCAGGAACTGGGACCAGCCTCGGGAGCAGAAAAATAGCAGGAGATTTTATCTGTTAATTGCCCGCTCTAAATCCCCATGAAATAGTGCGACCCGAAGCCGATACCGAGGCGACATAAATAAGGCGGCCATAATTACTTTTAAATCGCGGAGCCGGCCCGGCCCGGTCCGGCCCGACCAGCCAACCAGCCAACCAGCTCGTTGCCCGACTGCACCCCACTGTCGTCCGTAATCAGGAATTATCGAGGATTCGAAACAAGCGCGAAAGCATTGTCGCTCCCGTGGAAACTCACAGCATTGTCTCGATAACCTTGCCAAGTCGCGGCACGTCATCCGCAGAATAATTGAAAATAAACTAAACCGGCCAGCTCGGCTGAACTCGATTTTCCCGAAGGAAACCGAAAATCGGAGCAATTCTTAACGCACGGTCTGCAGTAATAATTAGAAAGAACTTTGCTTCGGGAAACCAGAAATTTTTAACTTTTTCTTACGCAATCCTGTAGATTTTGACGAGGGGATGCCGAAAATCCAAGTTTTAATGTTAGGAGATCGATAGTTCAAAAGTTATACGCGTTTTTGACTGGTAACAGCGCCGCCATGTTAATAAAGTTTAACCGAAAGTGAAACCTGTACTTTAAACGTCCCTAAGTTATTTTTGTTTTCACTGAAAGATTGTTTTCCAATGAGATATTTCCAAACTGGAAAATTTCCTAATGTTAGGAGATCGATAGTTCAAAAGTTATACGTGTTTTTGACTGGTAACAGCGCCTCCATGTTAATAAAGTTTAACCGAAAGTGAAACCTGTACTTTCAACATCCCTAAGTTATTTTTGTTTTTTCACTGAGAGATTGTTTTCCAATGAGATATTTCCAAACTGGAAAATTTCCTAATGTTAGGAGATCAATAGGTCACAAGTTATACGCGTTTTTGACTGGTAACAGCACCGCCATGTTAACCCTTAGCACTCGAATGGCGACTGTAAGGCGCCAGTAAAAATTGCTGTATCATTATTCAAAATATTTTTTACATTGTTAAATTTATTCGTATTTTATAAATTGCTAAACATTTCTTTGTTGTACGAATAAATTGCACCATTTTCGTACGCATAACATAAAGAAATGTATATAGAAGGGACATATTCTAGGTCGGAAAAAATGTTTTGTTTTGCAGTTAAAATAGCTTCGAGTGCAAAGGGTTAATAAAGTTTAACCGAAGATGAAACCTGTACTTTAAACATCCGTAAGTTATTTTTGTTTTCACGGAAAAATTGTTTTCCAATAAAATATTTGCAAAGTTGAAGATCGCGAAGCGCGAACAGCAGTACCGTGTTCGGTGCAGCAGAATTTGCAATTTCGCGAGATATAAAGTGGTGCGTTGGTATTGAAATAGTTTTATCTTCAGGGTGTTTTTATTATTTTCCGCGGTATTGTTACGGCGAATCTGTGAAGCGTGAGCCACAGTGGGAAAACGGAGGTGCACGGCCGGTGCACCAAGCCAAGACATTTTAATTATCTTTGGAGCACGTTTCGCCGCGGTGTAACAACACTCGAAGCTCGCACCGGTTCCTCTTCAACGTCGTTGCTGGCCTCTTCGAGGCACCCAGTTTTTCCATGGGTTCTCCTAGTCGTTAGGCGACCGCGTGGGATTTACGGGCGCGCTATACCCCGGCGAAAACGAAACGATACTCTTCGCTCGCTTAACCGAGGCCTCGCGGGGTAATGTCCGACAGATTTTTCTTTTGTTCCGGTTCCCTTGCACTTTTTTCGACCTTATCGATAGATGTTTCGGAACTTTTTCATGCGAGATCATAATTATTTTTTGGTTAAAATTAATGGGGGAAAAAGCGTAGCTTGAACTTGCATTTTTGGAAGTTAAAAATATTATAAATATTTTTGTAAAATTCAATTCAAGTAACCCCAAAAATGATTTGAGCACTTAAGATATAATTGTTTCTCTTCTAACGAGAGTGAAGCCGATTTAAAATTCCAGTATCGTATAGTGCGTTCCTTTAGCTTTAATTTGAGATGTTAAAAGTTAAAAAAGCTCCCACAAGAAAACATTGAAAAATCATTTTCGAGCAACCTTCTCACTCCGAATGCACGTTCCTCGAACCCCATCGATCGTTTTCCCAATCGTCGGTGCAAAATTATAATAATTTTCAAATGCCGCCGGATCTATGGTAAAGTGCGTTCCTTCGGCTTTAATTTTTTGAGATGTTAAAAGTTAAAAAAGCTCCCACAAGAAAACATTGAAAAATCATTTTCGAGCAACCTTCTCACTCCGAATGCACGTTCCTCGAACCCCATCGATCGTTTTCCCGATCGTCGGTGCAAAATTATAATAATTTTCAAATTTCGCCGGATCTATGGTAAAGTGCGTTCCTTCGGCTTTAATTTCAGATGTTAAAAGTTAAAAAAGCTCCCACGAGAAAGCATTGAAAAATCATTTTCAAGCAACCTTCTCACTCCCAATGCACGTTCCTCGAACCCCATCGATCGATTTCCCGATCGTCGGTGCAAAATTATAATAATTTTCAAATGCCGCCGGATCTATGGTAAAGTGCGTTCCTTCGGCTTTAATTTTTTGAGATGTTAAAAGTTAAAAAAGCTCCCACAAGAAAGCATTGAAAAATCATTTTCGAGCAACCTTCTCACTCCGAATGCACGTTCCTCGAACCCCATCGATCGTTTTCCCAATCGTCGGTGCAAAATTATAATAATTTTCAAATTCCGTCGGATCTATCGTAAAGTGCGTTCCTTCGGCTTTAATTTTTTGAGATGTTAAAAGTTAAAAAAGCTCCCACAAGAAAGCATTGAAAAATCATTTTCGAGCAACCTTCTCACTCCGAATGCACGTTCCTCGAACCCCATCGATCGTTTTCCCGATCGTCGGTGCAAAATTATAATAATTTTCAAATTTCGCCGGATCTATGGTAAAGTGCGTTCCTTCGGCTTTAATTTCAGATGTTAAAAGTTAAAAAAGCTCCCACGAGAAAGCATTGAAAAATCATTTTCAAGCAACCTTCTCACTCCCAATGCACGTTCCTCGAACCCCATCGATCGATTTCCCGATCGTCGGTGCAAACTTATAATAATTTTCAAATTCCGCCGGATCTATCGTAAAGTGCGTTCCTTCGGCTTTAATTTTTTGAGATGTTAAAAGTTAAAAAAGCTCCCACAAGAAAGCATTGAAAAATCATTTTCGAGCAACCTTCTCACTCCGAATGCACGTTCCTCGAACCCCATCGATCGTTTTCCCAATCGTCGGTGCAAAATTATAATAATTTTCAAATTCCGTCGGATCTATCGTAAAGTGCGTTCCTTCGGCTTTAATTTTTTGAGATGTTAAAAGTTAAAAAAGCTCCCACAAGAAAGCATTGAAAAATCATTTTCGAGCAACCTTCTCACTCCCAATGCACGTTCCTCGAACCCCATCGATCGATTTCCCGATCGTCGGTGCAAACTTATAATAATTTTCAAATTCCGCCGGATCTATCGTAAAGTGCGTTCCTTCGGCTTTAATTTTTTGAGATGTTAAAAGTTAAAAAAGCTCCCACAAGAAAGCATTGAAAAATCATTTTCGAGCAACCTTCTCACTCCGAATGCACGTTCCTCGAACCCCATCGATCGTTTTCCCAATCGTCGGTGCAAAATTATAATAATTTTCAAATTCCGTCGGATCTATCGTAAAGTGCGTTCCTTCGGCTTTAATTTTTTGAGATGTTAAAAGTTAAAAAAGCTCCCACAAGAAAGCATTGAAAAATCATTTTCGAGCAACCTTCTCACTCCCAATGCACGTTCCTCGAACCCCATCGATCGTTTTCCCAATCGTCGGTGCAAAATTATAATAATTTTCAAATTCCGCCGAATCTATCGTAAAGTGCGTTCCTTCGGCTTTAATTTTTTGAGATGTTAAAAGTTACAAAAGCTCCCACAAGAAAGCATTGAAAAATCATTTTTGAGCAACCTTCTCACTCCCAATGCACGTTCCTCGAACCCCATCGATCGATTTCCCGATCGTCGGTGCAAAATTATAATAATTTTCAAATTCCGCCGGATCTATCGTAAAGTGCGTTCCTTCGGCTCCCATTAACGTCCTCGGAACCAATGAGAAATAAATGCATGGTACCGTGGGCGACGAATTTTTGCACGCTCGGCAACGGCGCGGTCGGTTAACGAGCTGTGAACTCGCATAATCTTTGCACCGCAGAAACGACGCAGCATGCTCGCCCAGGTTCCTCGAGTCGTGGAGAGGAGACGCTAGGGTGGAAAGCATACTTGGCGGTGGCTGGATCAAAGCACCCGGGACATCGCCGATTGAAATGCGGGAATCTCCTCGAACGCTCGTGGGAATGATGGCACGTGAGGTGCTAATGTTCCCTCGATGCGAGACATCTATGCAGACGAACTTGCTTATGGGAGTCGCCCGTGGGACCTGGATGACGTCTGTCTTTCCATTAACCGTTTGCACTCGAAGCTATTTTAACTCCAAAACGAAACATTTCTTATGTATTAATCTATTTGTGTAAAAAAATCATTAGTTTAGGAGATATTTTTATTCTAATTTGTTAGGAAATCTCCACTTTCTGGTCAATATTATGAATTCAATGTGGTAATGTAGCAGGGGAGCAAGAATTATCAATGTAAATATTTACATTTTCTGTGTTGATAATTCTTGCTCTCCTACTTATTGTGAAATTTAATCTCTTTTACGTCTCTGATCGCTTCATAATGAAGTATTCTAAAGAAGAAAAGATAGACATGTTATCAATTTATTTTGAAGCTGGGAAAAGTGCTACTCATGCAGAATGATTATACGCCAATAGATTTCCTCAACGAAATCATCCATCACGCCGTACCTTTGATTATGTTTTTAAAAAATGTCACCAGACGGGGCAATTATTACGCAAAAAGGCAATTCGTAATAAAAAAATAACAAATGAAGCAAAAGAAATTGTAGTGTTAGCCGCAATTACGTTAAATCCATCCGTTAGCTCTCGCGAAATCGAAAAACAAGCTGGAATTAGCCGCAAAAGCATTTTACGCATACTCAAAAGGCACAAATATCTCCTATTTTTTAGCTAAATATCTCCTAAACTAATGATTTTTTTACACAAATAGATTAATACTTTTTCGTAAAGAATATGAAGGAGCATCAGCTGATGCAATAAAAAATATATGATTCCATTTAAAAAAACATGAATGACCTTCATATGTCCTTTACACGTCCACCTACAAAAAAAATGTACCATCAGAATGTGCCCCTCTCAAAACCATTCAACTTCACCTAAAAAATTGTTTGCTATGCGTAATAATAATGACGTAAATCTAGATGGCAAAATGTGGCGACTCACCCTGTATATATTTTTTTATGTTATACATATGAAAATGGTGCAATTTACTCGTACAATACTGAAGTGTTTAGTCATTTATTACGTACAAACAAATTTAATAATGTAAACAATATTTTGAATAACAATACAGAAATTTTTAGTGGCGCCTTACAGTCGCCATTCGAGTGCTAAGGGTTAACAGTCAACAATTGCACTGTATTTACCGTCATTTCTTAACAGCTCGCCAATACTTTCAAACGTATCCCAGCGGCGTTTGCTGTTTAGCTTTTCTGTCCTTTCTTATATTTTCGAACAAATTATGATTGTATCTCTTGCTGATTTTCATGGATTATTTGAAGTCGATGCGATTCAACGAAACTAGAATCATTTATTTATTGAAAGGCAGAAATTGGTAATATGGCTAATTGTGACCAATCCGAGGAAAATTAATCTATGCGACTAATATGTGTAAAATTACACATGACTAATATGAGTAAAATTAGTCTATGCGACTAATATGACTAGTATTAGTCTTTACAACTAATGTGTGACTAGTGTTCTGAATATTAGTTTATACGACTAATACTAGGAATATTAGTTCATATGACTAGTATTGGAAATATCATTCCATATAATTAGTATTGAAAGTATTAATCTATACAGCTGATATAAACGATGTAACTAACAGGCACAATCCCTTCGTACGCACGGCAGATGCAAGACTATCTTCCATTATGCATAATTATTGTTAAATGGCAAAAAAAAAGAAAATCCTGAAACATGTATCCCCTATTTTTGATCAAAGATCACACACCCAAGTTTACATTAAAATGAACTAACAATAAATAAGAGAAACTGCAAAAAAAATCAATTTTTTAATATATTGTTTAAAAAAAAGACTTTTGTTAAAATTTTCTTGCGCGACTACATTTCTCATTGAAAACACACACAATTAAAAAAAAAATTCAAATTTTTTCAACCTCTGGTTTCCGAGATATCTCAAAAAATATGGTTTTGACCCCTACTTTGAGGGCTGTTTTCACCCCTTCAAAGTGGATGGTTGCCGATAAAAAAAAAAATACGTGTCAAATATTTTTCAAAGAACTATATGTCACATCAGTTTCATCAAAATCGGAAATTCGCATCTGAATATGTTCCCTTGTAAGATTACTAATGGCTATTACAACTAATAGTACTATGAGATTAATATAACGAATATCAGTAAATCTAACTAATTTTACTAAACTAATTTTAGTCATGCGAACGGACGTATGTTTATAAAACTCAAAATTTTCTCACCCCATGGTAAAATGAGTGGCAATTTTGATGCACAAAATGTTGTAAAGTTATCCTATGGTAGTTTGGGGATTAGAGTGACATTTTTAGGAACTCCAGTAAATACGCGTGGGCTTGAGACAAGAATTTTCCAGGAATTAGAGAGAAGGGGCGCGGAATGTTGGAAAACATCTGAAATATTTAAGCGTCGAATCGAACTCATTACCAGTCTTTTATTCATCGATTTCATACCGAGAATCGTGCGCCGACCATTCCACTGTTAGTTCCCTGTTACTTCCCCCGGACTTTCAACACTCTCGTCCGCCCTCAAAAGGATACGCGAACTTCGCGAATTTACAGTTCGTTAACTCGCCCCGCTGCCAGAACTGCGCCAGTTCGCGAGCTGAATTTCAGAATTCGTAATTCGCCTCCTCTGTATTATTATGACACCCACCAGCTCCCTTTTCGCTGTCTGAGAACTCGGATGTGTCCTTCGGGGTGCGATCGCTATGTCGCCGGAACGATATTTTTCTAGTTCCTGACGGTAGGTTCGATAAGTTGAGGAAATTTTTATAATATTCGAAACGCGAGTTTCTTGACAAAAAAAAAAAATCGGCAAAGTTAGTCGAAAGTATAATCTTTGATATGCAAAAGGTGGCATTGCAAAAGATTTACAAACTCGTTCGTAGAAAAATCGGAAATATTATACATGTAGTAATTTCTTCAATTGTTTCAACTATGTAAGGAACGTCGGTTAATTCGACAAATTTTTTTAAATATTAGTGATGCGAATTTCTTAACGAAAAAATTGGGAGTGTTAGTCGAAAGAATGGTCTTCCGTACACAAAAGGTCCCGTTGCAGAAAGTTTATAAATTTGTTTATTAAAAAATTCCTAAATGTTGCATACCTACTTTTTCATTCTTTTTCACTGAATTGTTCTAGAAAATGGAATAAAATATAGATTTTGCAATTATTTATGGATTCGCTGGCAATTGTCTTTTATGAAACGCATCAAGAATGGTAAGCAAAAAGAATTGCAATTTCAAATGTCACGGATATTGATCGCGAGCAAGTAATTTGTGCTAGGACGTTTTCCTT
Source organism: Seladonia tumulorum (assembly GCA_913789895.3). Lineage (NCBI taxonomy): Eukaryota > Metazoa > Arthropoda > Insecta > Hymenoptera > Halictidae > Seladonia > Seladonia tumulorum. The sequence goes on along the minus strand of OU565270.1, from coordinate 17,401,444 downwards.
CAAACAGAACGAAAGGGTCTCAATTTTCATGTCGTTAGAGACGCTGCCTGGGGTATTTACCTAATGTTGCTCCTTGTTCTCGGAGAGATCTTTGACAATGACGAATGCACGCTTCCAGACTTATCAGCCCTCTGTCGGGAAAATCCGTTGCAAAGAATGTCAGCGGAGAAACTCAGTCCAAAAGACTCGACTGTTTCATTTGGGGACACCGGGACACAAATTATTTTAAATCTTTGTTATAAATCACCAAATCACAGTAAAATTGTATGTGTATATACTCCATACATGTACACAGTTGTAGAAAAAATTTTATCCGGAAAACTCTATGCAAGCCCGAGATAGATTTTTTTTTTAAACAGAAAATATTTGAGAATAGCTTTGTAGACGGTCGTTGTGTACTACTCGAACAAAAATAATTATATCTTTGCTATCAATTGTCCGATTACGTTAATATTTGGCGTGAATAAACTTAATGCATTTATGGCATAATGGTAAAAATTTCATTAAGAAATGTTGATGCGTCAGATTTTTACAAAATGGTGACATCGCGATAAAGTTTGCAATCTATTATTTCGCACTGTATGCATTGAAATAATTACAGCTTCGTTATCGATGATGCGATTACTTTGAAAAATTTTAGAGACATACTCTATACGTGTCTGCAGTTATACAATAAATTTCATTGAAAAATCTGAAACGATTGTTCCGCGATATTCACGGGAATATTTACGTGACTGTTGGTAGCGAGACAGCCTAGTGACCATTATCGGGCTCCGGTAAAATCATTAGCGGGGTCGATGATCCGAGAGCCGTCCCGGTGGTTAGAAGTTAGCCGAAAGACATTGCAGAGTTACCGGTTCATGCAGAATTTCCACAACAAGCCGAGTTAACGAGCTGTGAACTCGTGAACACACCTTGGAAGTGTTACGAGGCGGCTTCGGAGGGAACACAGTAGGAAGTGAACCCCCGTGGTAAATTACGCGTGTATAATGATAATGGCGCGAGACAAGGAATCCATCTGCGGTAACACGTCTCTTCTGCGAGTGTCAGCCCGTTAATAGGCGACTCGTGATTACGAATTGAACGCGCGACCGAAGTACGGCCTGCTTTCGAAATCTTGTCCCGTCGCGGAAGTCGGCTCGGCGTCCACAATCGATTTTACCGAACCGAGTCGATATCCAATTCCCCGTCGATCATACTCACCTTCCCCTCGATGTCAAAATAACCCACCAAGAGCGCCAACAATTCCGCCAAACAAAATACAAATTTATTTCGGACGTAGAAACAAAATACACTCGACTTGAAACTCGACTCTTTGACAATTTTTTGTTCCTCAATGGTAAAAGCTAGGGGGATGTTCTTTACAGGAAAATGTTCTACAGACTTTCCCAAATAGACAGATATTTTTTTTATACCAATACGATTACTGAAATATTGTTTATTATTATTTTTCTTCGCCTATGTATGTTTGAGACAAGTAACTATGCATTAAAAGTTGACTTTTAACTTTGGGAATTTTTGTTTATTCAATGGTAAAAGTTACGGGGATGTTTTTTACCGGAAAATATTGTGTAGACTCCCCCGAATAGACTGATATTTTTTTTTATACCAATACGATTACTGAAATATTGTTTATTATTATTTTTCTTCGCCTATGTATGTTTGAGACAAGTAACTATGCATTAAAAGTTGACTTTTAACTTCGAGAATTTTTGTTTATTCAATGGTAAAAGTTACGGGGATGTTTTTTACCGGAAAATATTGTGTAGACTCTCCCGAATAGACTGATATTGTTTTTTATACCAATACGATTACTGAAATATTGTTTATTATTATTTTTCTTCGCCTATGTATCGTTGAGACAAGTAACTATGCATTAAAAGTTGACTTTTAACTTTGGGAATTTTTGTTTATTCAATGGTAAAAGTTACGGGGATGTTTTTTACCGGAAAATATTGTGTAGACTCTCCCGAATAGACTGATATTTTTTTTTATACCAATACGATTACTGAAATATTGTTTATTATTATTTTTCTTCGCCTATGTATGTTTGAGACAAGTAACTATGCATTAAAAGTTGACTTTTAACTTCGAGAATTTTTGTTTATTCAATGGTAAAAGTTACGGGGATGTTTTTTACCGGAAAATATTGTGTAGACTCTCCCGAATAGACAGATATTTTTTTTTATACCAATACGATTACTGAAATATTGTTTATTATTATTTTTCTTCGCCTATGTATGTTTGAGACAAGTAACTATGCATTAAAAGTTGACTTTTAACTTCGAGAATTTTTGTTTATTCAATGGTAAAAGTTACGGGGATGTTTTTTACCGGAAAATATTGTGTAGACTCTCCCGAATAGACTGATATTGTTTTTTATACCAATACGATTACTGAAATATTGTTTATTAATATTTTTCTTCGCCTATGTATGTTTGAGACAAGTAACTATGCATTAAAAGTTGACTTTTAACTTCAAGAATTTTTGTTTATTCAGTGGTAAAAGTTACGGGGATGTTTTTTACCGGAAAATATTGTGTAGACTCTCCCGAATAGACTGATATTTTTTTTTTTTTTAGCTGTACGGTCACTTAAATTTGTTTTGTTTTCATTTTTCTTCACCTATGATTAAGAAGTGTAAGCATAAAAATTGACTTTTAACTTTGAGAATTTTTAATGCTTTACCAACAAAAGGTATGTCAATGTTTCTTACGTGAAAAAAATTGTGCAAACTCTCCCGAATAAATTGATATATTTTTTAAATATTACGAACGCTTGTATTTGTTTAAATCATTTTTGCAGCAAGCGTAGTGCACGAATTTTAAGACCTGTTACTAATGATTGTTTCGTCGTCTTGTTTCAGGTAAGGTGAGACCGAATTAATTTATATGGGATTCGAGACGTCGCAAAATTTGGTAAGTGTGCCCAAAGTAAATTCGGTTCCTAACGCTGCAATCGGATTTTAGCGAGTTATGGGCTGACGTTTTAATTTTGTATAACTCATAATGCTGCCGTTGCAGTTGCAGCTGTAGTAGCGATAATAACATCTCATTATGCTGTCCAATTTCATTAATTTGAATTTTCGTTGAACACTTTGCCGTGCTCCAGGCAAAGTGCTTGCATACTTATTACAATTATGTAACAGCCCTTGTACTATTTTCTTACATTTTACAAAAAGATCTTGTTACGAAAGGTTCACAGATTTATTAGGAAAGAAAGATGTTTACTAGAAAGTAATAATCTCGTTGCAAAGCGTTCGGTTTTTTTAGAAAATAATTTTAAAAATCGCAAGGACTGTATAATTATTTTCACAGTTTGTTATAGTTGTTAAAAAGGTAGAAACGAATTATTCTTGGATTATCGAGGCTGCCTCGCTGGAGAAATGGAGGATTTCGTTCGGTGTCGACTATTTCCGGTGTACGGATGTCGAACGAGAGAGATATTTTTAGCAGTATTTTAAAATTGTCGAATCGATGATGTCGTGAAAGTTTTAATTGTAGTCTGCCGATTGCATTATTTCTATCGGGTCGGCTTTGCTTAAAACACGTGATTAAAGCGACGTGCTCCGCATACGAATTGTGCTCGCCGCTAACGAGGGAAATTTCACGTAGCAAAAGTCTCGATTGATTATCGCGCGATCGTCCACTTTTTTCTCTCAGATTTCCAACCGAGTACTATTATTTCATTTCGCAAATTATATACATAATTTAATCCTTAATTTTCGCAATTTATTCCACCAAGTTTGCGAGGTCTGAATTCAAAGAACATTAACCGATAAAATATATTTTTGGCGAATACTGAACGTCAAAATATATATGTTTAGACAACACTAAACGGTATGGTATGTTTTCGTGGAACATTCAATTGTAAAATATATTTCCTAGAACAGAGTAGATGGCAATTCAGTACAGTTATAAAATATTTTAGTAATTATAGAAATTGAGAGAAACGAGCGGAAATCTGGAACATTAAATCGCAAAATATATTTCCTAGAAAAGACTAGATAGCAATTCGGTACAGTTATAAAATATTTTAATAATTATTGAAATTGAGAGAAACGAGCAGGAAACGTTTATAAAAGAGTGTATGGTATCAGAGGTAGGATTTCCAGGGAAACATAAACGACTGTGCAAGTAATAATTCGCAATCTCCTCGAGCATATAAAGAGGTTACTAACCGAGATGCTTGTCAAGCAGTGCAGAAAATATTCCCGCGATAGAATTCGACGTCAGTTCAAGCGGAATTTCCAGCTGCTCGTGATGTCAGGAATTTTCACCTATGCTAGCCGAGGTGCGCGGTGTAGCCTAGAAAATATTTACGGCAACTTTAGCCTGGCAGATATTTGCAATAAATATCCAACGTCTAATCAACGAATTTAAAATTCGAGAATTTATATTTCCTGAATGAATTCGAATTTCGGAAACCGATGACTTAAACTCACCCTACTTTTCAGTTTCTTATAGATCACTCTAAGGCTGAACTGTAAAATTGCCGGCGCGATTTGCGTTGAAAAATTCGAGTGAAAGAAAACCATCAGCTGCAATGACATCTGCGTGGCATTGGCAATCTGGGTGACCTTGAAACGGTGATCCAAATGAGAGCCACTGGTCTCCGACAGATAAGTCCGCCCCGCTGATCACGGCATCACGCCACGGAGCCATCTAGATACTTTAAAGCTACCCCTGTCGGCGAAAGAGTGGCTGGTAGGGGTTGCCACGGGATCCACGGGCCTCGAGGAGAGCGGGGGTGGGGGGTGGCAGCTCGACGGCAGTAACATTCTCTTTGGTATGGGAGAACGGTAGGGACGAACCAGCCGCGCGCCACAATTCCATAACGACCTCTCCACCCCTTTACATAGATAATGCCGCCGCCCCTCCGCCCCGTCCCTCGTGGCTCCCCGGAGCCGTTGCTCGCCAGCCACCCCCGCAAAGAATTTCCATATGAACCGTCCCGCCGGCGTTCGTTGCTTTTCCCAGTTGCGACTAGGTAACACGTGGCATTTGCCTCGTGACGAGCCCACGAACCAGTTGTCGAACGCATCTCTCAAAAATTCCAGCCGGAGGATATCACCTCGATGGAAATCAGGCATCCCGTCGTGTTGTACACGGGAAATTAGGGGGGGTTTAAGTCATCGGTTCGATGGTTATCAAGTTATTTAAAAGATACACCCAAGTTATCGCGCATATTCCTAAAGAAATAATTTTGTTAAATGGAGTACTCGAAATCGATTGGTTTTTCTGGTCAGTGTCAACAATTTCGGCGAGAATTAGCTGTTACATAATGAAATTCAGGGGAAATTAGGGGGGGTTTAAGTCATCGGTTCGATGGTTATCAAGTTATTTAAAAGATACACCCAAGTTATCGCGCATATTCGTAAAGAAATAATTTTGTTAAATGGAGTACTCGAAATCGATTGGTTTTTCTGGTCAGTGTCAACAATTTCGGTGAGAAATAGCTGTTACATAATGAAATTCAGGGGAAATTAGGGGGGGTTTAAGTCATCGGTTCGATGGTTATCAAGTTATTTAAAAGATACACCCCAAGTTATCGCGCATATTCGTAAAGAAATAATTTTGTTAAATGGAGTACTCGAAAACGATTGGTTTTTCTGGTCAGTGTCAACAATTTCGGCGAGAATTAGCTGTTACATAATGAAATTCAGGGGAAATTAGGGGGGGTTTAAGTCATCGGTTCGATGGTTATCAAGTTATTTAAAAGATACACACCAAGTTATCGCGCATATTCGTAAAGAAATAATTTTGTTAAATGGAGTACTCGAAATCGATTGGTTTTTCTGGTCAGTGTCAACAATTTCGGTGAGAAATAGCTGTCACATAATGCAATTCAGGGGAAATTAGGGGGAGTTTAAGTCATCGGTTCGATGGTTATCAAGTTATTTAAAAGATACACCCCCAAGTTATCGCGCATATTCGTAAAGAAATAATTTTGTTAAATGGAGTACACGAAATCGATTGATTTTTCTGGTCGGTGTCAACAATTTCGGTGAGAATTAGCTGTCACATAATGCAATTCAGGGGAAATTAGGGGGGGTTTAAGTCACGGGTTCGATGGTTATCATGTTATTTAAAAGATACACCCCCAAGTTATCGCACATATTCGTAAAGAAATAATTTTGTTAAATGGAGTACTCGAAATCGATTGGTTTTTCTGGTCAGTGTCAACAATTTCGGCGAGAATTAGCTGTTATATAATGAAATTCAGGGGAAATTAGGGGGGGTTTAAGTCATCGGTTCGATGGTTATCAAGTTATTTAAAAGATACACCCCCAAGTTATCGCACATATTCGTAAAGAAATAATTTTGTTAAATGGTGTACTCCAAAACGATTGGTTTTTCTGGTCAGTGTCAACAATTTTGGTGAGAATTAGCTGTTACATAATGAAATTCAGGGGAAATTAGGGGGGTTTAAGTCATCGGTTCGATGGTTATCAAGTTATTTAAAAGATACACCCCCAAGTTATCGCGCATATTCGTAAAGAAATAATTTTGTTAAATGGTGTACTCCAAAACGATTGGTTTTTCTGGTCAGTGTGAACAATTTCGGTGAGAATTAGCTGTCACATAATGCAATTCAGGGGAAATTAGGGGGGGTTTAAGTCATCGGTTTGATGGTTATCAATTCGTTTAGAAGATACATCTCCATAAAAACCTAGACTAATTCAAAACAGTACTACCAAATTTTGGTACGTGAATCAGTTATCATTTTCAGCATTAAGAAATTCCTTTTTGCAATGTAAAAAAAAATCACTTACAGTAACTAAACTTTCTAAATTACAAGTGAAAAAAGTTCAACTTGATCCTGTGAACAGTTCCCAAGATAAAAATTCATAAGTGTTGAAGAATTCATAAACCCTGTCTAAATATATATATAGTGAAAAATTCAAATCCGTCAAAACGATGACACATAAACTCCTCCCAGTTTTCCATAAAGTATGTCGCAGAATGATTAATTTTCGACGAGATGTCTAATATCGACTGGGAACATCTGGATATTGAAAGCTGGATTGAAAGACCATGTCACGTAAGGTATTTTCCGGAATAATTTTTCGAGAATTGTGGTTCTTGGGAGTGGCTTCGGGACGGAATGACAGTCTTGTTGGATCGTGCAGGTTCCAACGGGACGCAGGAATGGACAAAGCTGGTTAAATCGTCAGTCAGAGCCGATAAAACACTGCGAGAGCGGGATCGGCTTCTAATCTCTCGCCCAGCGGGAGCGAGTTACTGATAATTGTAGCAGGGAACTCGCGAAACGGACGATAAATCACGGCCGCTGTAAAATATAGGAAACGATCACTGGTATCGAAGGCCTGTAGCCCCCGGCGATAAGGCGAGCAACAAATCAGCCGGGATGCACCTGCCGATCGCGAGCGAATCGCGTTTTACTCGGGCACAGTCTGGCTTCGAACAGAGTAAACTCTTTTAAAAAAAAATTCTCTTTGCAGAATCGTCCACTGCACCCAGCAGGTCACCGCACAACATACCCTAGTAATTCTCTGTCTCGGAAATTATTTATTCAATGGTTAAATAATTTTCAAACCGGATAGAGAGAGAGTACTTAATTTCTACAGTTTGCCTCCAGATTTAGAATAAACCTGTAAAAACTTAATTTTTATATTATAGGATCAATTTTAAGATGTGAAAAAATTGTTTATCATAGACAGGAAAGGTCTCCGCCATTGGCTGAGAAAAGTTCGATTTCGAATTAGTAATTCTCTGTCTCAGAAATTATTTATTCAATGGTTAAATAATTTTCAAACCGGATAGAGAGAGAGAGTACTTAATTTCTACAGTTTGCCTCGAGGTTTAGAATAAACCTATACAAAAATTAATTTTCATATTATAGAATCAATTTTAAGATGTGAAAAAATTGTTTATCATAGACAGGAAAGGTCTCCGCCATTGGCTGAGAAAAGTTCAATTTCGTATTAGTAATTCCCTGTCTCAGAAATGATTTATTCAATGGATAAGTAATTTTCAAAGCGGATAGAGAGTACTTAATTTCTACAGTTTGCCTCCAGGTTTAGAATAAATCTATACAAAAATTAATTTTTATATTATAGGATCAATTTTGAGATGTGAAAAAAATTGTTTATCATAGACAGGAGAGATGAAATTATTTCCAGAAGCGTCCACGAATCACGACTTTGTGAAATTACGTTTCGTTTGTCGGTAAAGTAATATTGTTTAGACTCGGAACTGATTGTGTAAGAATTCCGAGGTAATATTGAATAAATATTGTTCGGCTCGAGGTGCAGTTTGCGCATCTTCGTAGGATGCGTTATTGCGGAGCATTATGCGCTCGAGAGGCCGCAGAGCTCGGTTAATCAACGCGATTACACAAGACAGAACTTATACAGGGTAGAACGATATTCCGTTCGTTTCTGGATGCCGTTTACTGCATCCTTCCGCGACGCATGAATTCGCAAACAGCCGGTGGAAGCGCAGCTGCTGCCGTTGCAGCTATAACTGCAAGCGAACGTTGTTGCATCATACGCGCTATTTGTTCAAACGCCAGCGTTCATTCGGTACACAAACATACTTAACTGCTCGGCATTATCTGAAGTAAATGTGCTGTATAATCAAGCAACCGAATTGTCTTGCTATTTGCCACTTCACGGAATCGAATCATACCGTATGCAATAGACTGCACCAAGGGACGCGGGCTTGCGGCGCTGCTATTATCAATCGTTTCGCGAGACGGCGCGCGGTTCTGAAACATCGGAACTATGCTATCATGCTCTCTCGCTATATTCACCCCTGCGAGAGAAATATTCGTTTCTGTTAATAAAGTGAAGATGTTCGTTCAAAGTTATATTTTGTAAAAATGCAGTTTGGTTGTAGAATATACACACGGGATATTATTTACGATATATTTACATGTAGCATAAGGAAAATTAGGGGGAGTTTATGTCATCGTTTCGATGGATTCGAATTTGTTTATGAAATACGAGCTTTCAAATTTTTTATTATTTATCTGTCTTGATCACGACACAGATTGCGCTTAAGAATTTTTATCTCGAAAATTATTTGTTGGATGGAGTTCACACTTTTTTAATGTAATCTAGAAGGTCTGGTTTACGACAAATAATTTTTTGAAAGAATATTTTATAATACTGGTTTTAAAAAATTAGTCACACACAGTCCTGTTTGTGAATACACCCTTTCAGGAAAGTGAAAAAAGTGCGATTTCAAAGATGTATAATTTTTAAACAAATTCGAATTCAGCAAAGTGATCACTTAACCCCCTCCCCCTAATTTTCCCTATGTTGTATTATACCATAAATAATTTTATATCATGATGCATCTATACCTCTATTACCACTGTTTCAATCATAAACAAAAATCAACAGTATTCTTCTTTTATTTTTGCCAGAGAAAATTTCTGGTCCCTCTGAAAAAATGTCTCTTTTTCAATACTCTTATAAAAATCTTATATGAAGTATTTGCAATTTTCATGTAAATTCTCGTACTGTGTGTGTACCTCTTGTGCATGCTCCTCTGAAAACATATTTAACGCATTTCATACGTAAACAGTAAAAAGACCTTCTGCAGAAACGATACTAATGGTTCCATTTAAAGTAGCACAGCATTTAAATTGCACCTGCATCGTTGCACTCAAGAAGCCAGAACTATTACCTACAAAAGAGCATTACTCACTGGACTACCTAACCTCTCTACCATTCAATCCTTAAAAAAGCTGCACCACTCTCGAAACAACCGTCATTTCATTTGTTTATTCATTCATTAAAATCTCAGAATGGAATAAAAATTTTCGCACTACATGGGCGCATTTCCAAGAAAAGCAATAATAAATAAAATCCTCTGATTCAGTTCTTCGTACTTTCATACCATATCTGCAAGTTTGCGATGGGTGCATCGATGTACCCACGAAAGTGCATCGGCAAAATGCACTGCATTCAGAATAATTTCTCGGTGAACGTTCGATTATCGATACAACATCGACGCGTAACAGTGTGCGAAGAAGATTGCGAAGATAAATGCATCGAAATCGATCCGCAGCGGAGATGCAACCCGTTAGGATGCAACTGCAGTTGTGTTACACGGAAGAAATTACGACGACGTTCGCCGACGACGCGATGAGCGGCTATAAAATAATACACGGTTTGTTATGAAACGTTAATTAAAACGCGGGGATATTAATTAAAGTCCGCGTTTTCTGCACACACGTCTACTACCCAGGTGTCCCTGGGAGACTACAACATTCCGCTGAGAAATTCCGGATTTGTCGACGGCGGGGCTGCTAATTGAAATGTAAACAACGATGTTTGTTTGTTTATTGCTGAGCACTGTCTTCCGCGGATACCGTTGTCTTCTGACGACTGTTTCCCGAAAATAACCATTGATTTATTCAGAATTAGTATAATTCATTCTGAACTTCTTTAATTTTCAGGTTAGCAGTAATTGTTGAATGTTTATTAATTCATTGAAAATTGGTATTGTTAATGATACCTCCTTTTATTTAAAATTAAATATTTTAAAAACTGAATGTGAGATACAAAAACAACGGTTATCACATTTGGATAAAAATTTTGGAAGAATTTATTTTTAACGATCAGGGTTCGCAGAGACCGGTAAACTTTCGACGAAATAAGTGTGCGAATGAAAACATTTCGCGCGGGATTGTTCCTAATATTTATTCAACGGGACCGACTATGTTATGAAATTTTCGATCGCGCGATATGAAATATAATCCTCTTGCATAATTATCGTTCCGATAATATAATGTGTGTCAGGCGAGAAGATATATAAACCGGCTTTTGAATTATTGTACGGGACTCTTTGTGCAGTAAATATTTGTCGAATGTTATTCATAATACGTGCTGCGGAAGGAAATCTTCTTTCAATTATGAAAATCAATATTTCGTTTTAATAACTCACGCTGGAAATAGGCGTACAAACTCTTTCAACATTCGAAATTTGTTTAATAAATAAAGCTTTTCTATTAAGCAACTTTTATTCGTCTCTGTGGAAAGTATGTATAAAGTGGTTATTTTTATAAATTTTTATTTCCGAAACTAGTTTTGCTGGATCTCGAGCTGGATTATCTTTACGAGAATAACTTGTGCTTACTGTAGAGAGTTTTGGTAAATCACAGAAGATAACATTTACAAAAGATAAATTACAGAAGATAACATTTACGAAAGATAAATTACAGAAGATCACATTTACAAAAGATAAATTACAGAAGATAACATTTACAAAAGATAAATTACAGAAGATAACATTTACAAAAGATAAATTACAGAAGACGAACATTTTACGTAAGTATTTAATTTTTTGGCAATGTTAGGAGATGAATTTCTTTATCGAAAAACTGTCGGTACGATGGAACGAACATTTTCAATTCGCGAGAGAAGGGAATTAATTTAATCGAAGGAACCATTTTCAAAATAAAAATTCCTAATTATAATTTGTCCTCTTTGCAATAGGAAAATAGGAAAAGCACAAGCCCCAAAATTACAAGATCAAGTTTAACAAAAGAATAGAATCGTTCCGCTAAAAAAAAAAAAAAAGGAAGCAGACGATGCTAAATTTCAAGAAGCAGAATGATTGTGTGCGTGGGTGAGCGCCTAATAACGAACCGGTCCCCCTCGAATTTTTCCAAAATTGCCGCCTGCATTGTGCAGCAAAGCGCATCAAAGGAAACAAACAGGCAGAAAGACGTTAAAGAGCACGAAACGAAAAGTAACTTGCCGAGAGCGAGAGAGGAGAGGGTGCGGCGGGGGGAGGGGCGCCGAGAGGGGAGGACAAAGAGCAGAATGGGGTAGCGATGGCGTGGATAAGGCGGCGGATACCGTGGCGAAAGACAAAAGGGGTGGAAAATGTATTCATCGCGCGGGGGCGTTATGGGGGCAGTTATCACCAGGTGATAACTCTTATTGCTGCAATAAAGTCGCACCGGCAGCCTCGAGGGGCTGCAACAGCTCCCCGAAGGCTGTTCTTGTTACCGCTCTCGTGTGTGCACACAGTTGCATTGCAGGTTGAGATGTGCATACTGTGCGATGCACCGCGGTGCAACACGCCTGCAACACAAAACCAACCCCCACGTGCACACGACCGCCGCTGTCGCTCGCACACTCGGACGCGTGCTTAGATTGTTACCTCGTAAATATCCCATTCCGTTTCACCTGAGGCTTCCCGACGATCCGCGCTAACGTCCACCGCGTTAATTACGCGGGCAGATTACGAGACGCTCTGCACTCGGCCACTCAAAACTGCATCCGGAACTCCGTGCACCGGCTACCACGTTCCATTTCCGGGGTAGAATTCGGAACATTGTGCCGTGGGCACCGTTCCCGTGCAGTTACGCCACTGAATTCGAATCTCGAAACCACTTTTTGATTTTTTTATAACGCACAAAACGATAGAACACGTTACCGGTTCGAACTTCACCTTGGCAAGCCAGAAATTTTTCACTTTTTGCTATACAGTCCTGTAGATTTTGACGAGAAAATGCGACAGATCTATTTTTCAACGTCAGGAATTCGCTGATTCAACATTTATGCGTGTTTAAAGTTACCTGGAACGCATAACTTTTGAATCGGTGAATTCCTAACATTAATACTGCGATTTTCAGCATCTTCTCGCCAAGACCTACAGGATTGCATAAAGAAAAGTGAAAAATTTCTGGTTTCCTAAAGCAAAGTTTAGCCAATTTAATAAAATTGTAGCCCTCGAAGCGAATAATCGCCGGCAAATAATTTCTCCGAAAATATCTCAATGAAAGGCGTAGCGTTAATTGCGTCAACGAGATTCAAGATATTCTCAATATATATTTAAAATATTTCAAGAAGAGACACATTGTCGCTTAACTCCTGCTCCTTACAAACACTTCAGGCAATTATGTAATATAAAAATTTTCTACCTGGATGGCAACGAACTGGGCTGGAAAAGAAATGTATTTATACACTCCTCGTCAAAAAGATAGCCCAGGTGTGCTATTTTTAATTTCTCAATGTTGTTCTCAATTTATTTTTTTTTGCACATTAAACCTTATAATATTTTTAATTATTTTCAACAAACCGCATATTTTGAGCTCATAATGTTTTGACATCATACGTCACAGACGAAAAATTTTACACGCGTCATTGAGAAATTAAAGATAGCACACCTGGGCTATCTTTTTGACGAGGAGTGTACAACACTTTGAGTGCCGAACCAGAACCCTCAAAAATTCCATGAAACCAAAGTAAGTTATTTAATGAAAAAAAATTGAAAATAATTATATGTGTGATTTCGAGTAGTCTTCCAACTTTCTTGCATTTTACAGATCCCAATCAAATTTGGTACAATGAATATATTAACGTGAAAATTCATTTTAGAACCTGGACAAATAATTCCGTGACCCACATCTGGGTGACATGGCGGTCAACGTGATAACAGTACATATTACACCACTTTTTGTCATGAACGCATAAAATCCGCAGTCTATCCGCGGTACAGTCTGTTGGCAATCGAGGTTCCCACGGCAGTGGGGATAAATTTTTGCAGAATGCAACGTTAGAACTTTCTGAAAAAGGACGTTTGCCGTGGTGCTCATTAAAAATCGAGAAAAAAGAAACACTCTGGAAGAGCGTGTTGCAAGGGGAAGAAAAGCTATCGCGCGGAAAGAGGAGAGTCCCACGCCGCCCGCAGGATCAACACGAAGAGAGAAGTAAGCCAAGGAAGAGGAGAGGAGCCTCGGTAAAGTCCCTCAGGACGCAGTCTGCCCTCTGATTACTGCATTCAACACAATCTCCGCCATTGTCTCCGGAACAGCGAGTGCTGGAGACCATATTACGTACCGGGCCAGAAGATGTCCATTTCATGCTAAATAATCCAAGACTGCTATTCCTTCCGCAGGATACGTGCTGCGGAAGGGCTCGAGGCCCTCCGAGGACTCGTAATTCTCGTTCAGTTCAAATTTAAATGGCTCGAAAAATATCTCGCAAAAAAAAAACATACAGGCGCGACGAGAAAGCATTGCGAACGTATGGCTGAGGAGCTTTCTGATTTTGCAATGATTATTCTTTGTCTAGCCGGCGACGGAGCTAGAGATATTCAGCGAAATGGGTTTTCTCGAACACCTTTGGGGGCTGTTCTCACCCCCCGTCGATCCGGACGATTGCCGATAAAGGAAATACGTGTCAAATATGTTTCAGCGCGTTCCGCTTGCTGCAAAATTTCATGAGAATCGCCGATTGTCACTTGCGGACGGTCCCTCGAGGAGCGGGCAGGACCTTTTGCAGCGCGTGACAGAGACGGGGGCGGTGCTGCACGTTTGAAAATTATTTAAACGGGCTTAGACTCCTGAAATTTTATTTCTATAAATCAACGATAAGTATTTCGGTCGGCACTGAAAGAGTCAGTCGTGTTATCATAGGTTTTACCAGTTTATGTTAACCCCTTGCATTACTATTTATGTTGTGATTATACTGACCAGAAATTCTTCGTTGTTCAGAATTTCATAGAAAAAGAAAGACAGTTTATATTTATTGTATGCCTATGTTCTCTCCAATGGATATATATTGTATACAGGGTGCTGCGCAAATTAGTCCCCACGATATTTCTGCCCCTTCGGATGGTCGGACAGAAAAATGTTTCTTACCAAAGTTAATCAGTATTTAACCGACAAGAAATTGCAATATTTTAAATTTAAAAAATAATCGATTTTCAACAAAAAATCAAGGTTGCTGTCATATCTTTTAATGGAACTGGGTATTTTTAACTTCATAATATTGTAGGCGACGTCGAAACGAATTCAACGACCTCCTATACAATGACTTTCAGATGACCTTGAAAGATAATAATAAATCAATTGCCACAATATATGAAATATTTCGACGGTACGTAATAGCAACGCCTCGTATTTAGAAGTAAACAAATGAACGTAAACATTGCTTCAGAACTTAACTCACAAAAAACCAAATTTGTACGGAGCCACATTGTTAAAAAAAAATGTTAAACGTCTACATGTAATTAATTAATAATTAAATTAAATTTTCGAACTGCACCCCATCTTGTGTAACGCAAAGTTCTGTTCTTTGTAACAAAGTCTTATGTGTAGCTTCCATTAGAGAACTTCTTTTTACATTTCTGAACGTTTTGTCATTTGTTCATTTGTTTGTACCGTCGAAATATTTCAAATATTCTGGCAATTGATTCATGGCGATTGATTCATATATATATATATATCAAGTACAACAAAATAGAATTATAATTCGGTTTAAAGAAAATTAATGACATACGTATTCATTAGACTCTGTTCGGAATCCTCATCACGAGTCTGACTCGCTATTGTAGGGCAAGGGGTTAAAGTAATTACTTTTTCCGGACGATGTCAAGAGCTTTGGTCGAAATGAAGTATGACATTGTGTAGTATGGGGAAAATTAGAAGGGGTTTATGTCACCAATTTGCCGATTTCGAATTTGTTTAGGAAATCCGGATTTTCGATTTTTATTCATTTTTACTCATCTCCGTAACAATAGAGGTGTTACGCTTATGAATTTTTATTTCGAAAATTATTCGTCGTATCGAGTTGCTTCTTCTTTTATCACAATCGGGAAGGTTTCTCATATCATATGCATCTGTCTGTAACACTGAAAATTATGAACAAATTCGTGTGAACTTCGAACACATATTTTTTGCTACGGGACCGTTCAAAGTTGAACTTTTCGAGGTCGATGTTACACATTTTTTCGAGATGTAATTATTGCACGTTATAGTGAGCAGATAATTAGGGCGAGTTTAAGTCATCGCTTTGCCAAATACAAATTCGTTTCCAAAATACAAGTTTTCGAATCACTCAATCTAATTTACCCGTTCACTCTTGCTTACCAAATTGAGAGATTTGGAAGCTTGTATTTTGAAAACGAATTTAAATTTTGCAAAAAGGATGACTTAGACAGCCCCTAACATTCACACAGGTGAGAATTTCTTACAAAATTATTTAATATCAGTGACAATTTCGGCCATAAACAAATCAGCCTTTAGAAGGCAGAGGCAATCGTTCTTTCCCAAAATTATCTTTTTAAATTAAGACTCTTAAGTTTAATGGAAAATAATCTGTTCATTGAGATTTATACCAACAGGCGTCCAGTAAGCAGTTTACTCATCAAGTTTCACGATAAATTTTTTTCCTGAATGAATCGGTGTCCGTAACGATTATTACAGCAAAAATTCCATCAAGCTGAGAAACTCGTTAAAGTCGAAAAGAATGAAAACAGAGCTCGCGTGATAAATCTCGTGGGCCGATAATAATTGATGCATTATTAAAATCCTTGGACCGACCCAATTAATCGATCCCTGTTTTTTGTCCCTCGTCTCCGGGGCTCGCTAAATCACGTCCGCGTATCATGACGGTGATTTACGTCATTCATTATGTCCGTTCTAACATAACGCTTCAGGCAGTATATCTTAGCAGTGACCCGGGCCACGATTGATAGCCGAGCAGATCTGTGATAGCGACAAGCGAGATCTCCGCGATCTATCGATATCGCCCGGTGCGTAATTAAATCCTTTCTCTGATAAAACCGTCTGAATACTAATTATCAAGCTGAATGTCATTTACTTAGGACAGGAAAGCCGATTATCTTCCTCTGCTCCGTGATATTAGCTGCCGTGCCTCGTCCTATAGCGTGCAACAGCTACTAAACAAACGGTAATTGAATGGATCGTTGATTACGGGGTTAAGGATTCGGCGTGTGATCGATAAGGTGCTCGTTATGCTGCTCTCGGTTCTCGATTTAATTAATAGCCTGCTGGTTTTATGCAAAATACTAACTTTCCCAATTCAATGATTGTAACAAGTTGCAAATAACGTAACAGTATTCTGAAATTCTTCTAGTCTTCTAGTTTTTATTATTAAACTTTGAGTGAAACTGTATCACAGAGAATCTATTTGTTTTTGCTGAAATATTGATGTATAGGCTGGAACAAAATTTTTGAATCACTGGGTACAGTTGATGCATCAGAGGACGCGAGGGCACGAAAAAAGAATGGGAAAAAAATATATTTTGTCAGGCAGAAAATTTGATTTTGTTGCTAAAAGTGTTCCGTAGTAGTGAGACTGCTGTTTTGAAAGGATTTTTTTTATCATTTTCCTGAAAAAAACGATGTGGTAAAAACGGTATACGTTGCATAGTCTGGAGAGAAACATAGTATTTTTCTTTTTTCCTTTTTCTAAAATCGCTCTAGTAACCGTACAATACTGTGTCGAACGTGACTCTTTTATGTTACATTTTGTGCATCTATCACGCGCTATTGTTCCCATTCATGATTTTTTGAAACAGTTATTATTTTTGCCCAAAATTTTTTTAAAGGATACGTTGTTGAGTTTTGTGTGGAACAGGTCTTAATGAAATCCTTATATTAATAACGCTACTAAAAATGTTATTAAAAATTAGGTCCCCAAAATGGGAATGGGATCTTAATAATTTTTTAAACATATATCATTTATCTTTGTTTGATCATTTCAATAGAACTCTTTCGGTTATAACGGTATTAAAGATAAAAATTTGTCCATTATAGAACTTTGGTCATTTTTTTGACACCCTTGTGTGTGATATTTTTATTTGAAAATTTATAACAATATACTTTCAATACTGAGCTGCCTGTCTAAAAATCTTCAACAACATACTTCCACTAATAACCTTATTAAAAATTCAATTAAAATTCCCCGTTTCTTAAATTAGAAGAGAACTTTAGTCATTTTTTTGACACCCTTGCGTATGGTATTTTTAGTCGAATTTTTTTTACAGTATATTTTTAATACTGATCAGCATGTTAAAAAATGTCGAACAACATGCTTCTGTTAATAATGTTTATCAAAATTTTTGAAAATGATACTGAACGTTTCAGGAAAAGAGAACGCACACGCGAATAAATTAAATTGTTACAAATGCGGGTATTTTGTTTTAGAAATGGAATTTTTCGAAGTGGTACGATATTGTCGGTTACGTTAACTGACTGTCAAAATGAGCCTCGCCGAGATTTGTGATTAGGGCGCGAAAGTAGGTTGGGCAGAAAAGTGCGATAAAAGTGATAAATACGCTAGTACGAACGGAACCATAGAGTCGTAACAGAGATAACTAGACATCCAGGACTCGTGCTGTAAAGAAGTTAGGAGAATTTTTATTAGCGTATGCAGAAACGAATGATTTTTTTTTTTTTCCTCCCACCAGCCCGACCTAATAGAATTTGAAAGTCTCCTCTTTTACCGTTCCTCTTTTACGAGAGCAACCTCTATTTAATAAAATACAGCTGCGCGTAGCCTATCCTATATTCGTTTAACGTATTCAAAATGGTTCCCAAATTTTACAACCCTCGTAAAACGCGTTACATAAATTTGCCGATTGATTTATTCCGCTGATAACTAGCGACGTTAACTGCGGCTTCTAAATGTCCCTGCTGCAATCACCCCGTACGGCTCCCTCAAAAATTTAAATAAAAATCTGATTTGTTATTCCGTAATTAACCGTGTTAAAGATTCATCAAAAGCTCGGACAAATTTTTACGAGCTGCTTGCGAAACATCCGCACATCTCCGCCATTTTACAACATTTCTGCGTTTAAAAAATTTATGCGCAAAGCTGCCGGTTGTATTTCTACAAAATTAGAATTTTTATATTTACCTTTCGACTCTGAAACGGATTCGTAAACGCTCCCGAATTTTGTCATTGGGCAGTTTAATTGCGAAATTGGTAAATAACTACAATTTTGAAATATTCCTGCAGTTAAAAAATTTATATAGAAAGCTGGAAGTTGCATTTCTGGGAAATTAAAATTTTTATATTTACCTTTCATTTCTAAAAAAATTTGCAAATGCTGCAAATTGTGTCGTTAGACAGTTTAACTTCGAAATTGGTAAGTAACTACAATTTTGAAATATTCCTGCAGTAGAAAAATTTATATAGAAAGCTGGAAGTTGCATTTCTGGGAAATTAGAATTTTTATATTTACCTTTCACTTCAGAGAAAAATTTGCAAATGCTGCAAATTGTTTCGTTAGACAGTTTAACTTCGAAATTGGTAAGTAACTACAATTTTTAAATATTCCTGCAGTAGAAAAATTTATATAGAAAGCTGGAAGATGCAGTTCTACGAAATTAGAATTTTTATCTTTACCTTTCACTTCAGAGAAAAATTTGCAAATGCTGCAAATTGTGTCGTTAGACAGTTTAACTTCGAAATTGGTGAATAACTACAATTTTTAAATATTCCTGCAGTAGAAAAATTTATATAGAAAGCTGGAAGATGCAGTTCTACGAAACTAGAATTTTTATATTTACTTCATTTCGGAAAAAAATTTGCAAATGCTGCAAATTGTGTCGTTAGACAGTTTAACTTCGAAATTGGTAAATAACTACAATTTTTAAATATTCCTGCAGTAGAAAAATTTATGTAGAAAGCTGGAAGATGCAGTTCTACGAAATTAGAATTTTTATATTTACCTTTCACTTCGGAGAAAAATTTGCAAATGCTGCAAATTGTGTCGTTAGACAGTTTAACTTCGAAATTGGTAAATAACTACAATTTTTAAATATTCCTGCAGTAGAAAAATTTATATAGAAAGCTGGAAGATGCAGTTCTACGAAATTAGAATTTTTATCTTTACCTTTCACTTCAGAGAAAAATTTGCAAATGCTGCAAATTGTGTCGTTAGACAGTTTAACTTCGAAATTGGTAAATAATTACAATTTTGCAATATTTCAGGATTTAAACAGTTCGGTAAAAAAATTCTATTAACGAGTTTCCAGAAGATAAAACGTACATTTTCTTGGAACACAAAGGAACGTAGTTTCCTATCTTTTTGCCCGTGACTGTGTCGTCTCCCGCTTCTTATCCGATTTGTTTACACTCTCGGGAGGAAAAAATCGTTCGATCTGGACTCGTCCTGAACCGTTATCCCGGTCCCGGCAGCCTCGTCCTGTCCCCGGATGTTGTCGCAACACGTATCTCGACTTATTCCCCGGGCCGAGTCCACAGCTGACTGTTCTCACATTCTCGAACGACGCGACGGATAAGCAAGCAGAGAATTCGCCCCCGAGAACCGTTCCAGCCGGTTCTTGTTGGCTTTGCTTTCGCTCCGATAGTCGTAGGAGACCCCGGGAACGTGCCGGGTTTAATTAACTTTTTGGGGGAGATGCCGCTTTAATTAATCGTTTGCTTTATTCTCGTTTTTTTTACCGGGCAGCCCGCGCCCGCGCCCATGCACACGCGCCGCTATGACTTCCTGGGAAATTGATTGCGGAGAAGTGGATTGCGGGAAACATCGACTGTCGATCGAGCTCGCGGGACGCGATCTGGTAAACAATGGCGCCGAGAGCTTCAATCAACAAAAAGGTTGCCGCCATGGTTTTCACTTGCCTTTTACGATGCTCGTCCATTAAATAGAAATTAGATCCGAAAAGTAGTTCTTCACCGTCACTGTAAATAAATATTTTTTTCTACCCATAAAAAATCGTCGAAAAATTTCGAAAAAAATCTCCAAAATAGAGGTAACATGTACATTACCATTCGCCTTTGGTTTCATGCGAATATCTTGCATAGTCTTCGAAAAGCATGTCCTCGAAGATAGCAATGTTCCTGTCAGTCCAGTTTCTGTTTTCGAAAACAGTCCTCGGTAAATAATTTTTTCCTGTTCCTAATGCATGGTAAAATAATTTTAGAAAAATATCCAAAATAGAGGTAACATGTACATTACCATTCGCCTTTGGTTTCATGCGAATATCTTGCATAGTCTTCGAAAAGCATGTCCTCGAAGATAGCAATGTTCCTGTCAGTCCAGTTTCTGTTTTCGAAAACAGTCCTCGGTAAATAATTTTTTCCTGTTCCTAATGCATGGTAAAATAATTTTAAAAAAATCTCTAAACTAGAGGTAATATGTACTTACCATTCGCCCTTGGTTTCATGCGAATATCTTGCATAGTCTTCGAAAAGCATGTCCTCGAAGATATCAATGTTCCTGTCAGTCCAGTTTCTCTTTTCGAAAACAGTTCTCGGTAAATAATTTTTTCCTGTTCCTAATACATGGTAAAATAATTTTAGAAAAATCTCTAAAGTAGAGGTAATATATGTACTTACCCTTCGCCGTTGGTTTCATGCGAATATCTTGCATAGTCTTCGAAAAGCATGTCCTCGAAGATAGCAATGTTCCTGTCAGTCCAGTTTCTCTATTCGAAAACAGTCCTCGGTAAATAATTTTTTCCTGTTCCTAATGCGTGGTAAAATAATTTTATAAAAATCTCTAAAGTAGAGGTAATATATGTACTTACCCTTCGCCCTTGGTTTCATGCGAATATCTTGCATAGTTTTCGAAAAAGGGAATCGCAGAATTATCATTCGCTACAACTAGCAGATCCTTATTTCGAAACAAAAGTCCATCCAAAAGAACCATTAAATTAGCAGATCCACATACCGAAAGAAAAGTCCATCCAATAGAACCATTCGAAAGTCAAGAGGCCCAAGTTTCCAGTGTTAGATGGAGCCGTATAGTCATGCCGCAAAGCCTGTAGTCTCCCGCATTTAATTTTCTGCCGCGATCGACGCTTCTGACGCGAGCAAACCCGACGGCTCGCGTCGCGAAGATCGTTCTACTTCGGGAATCGTGATGAGCTGTCAGCAGAAAGTTGGATGGAACGCAGCAGCGGCTCGACAGTCGTGAAAGTGGCGGCAGGTAGGTATCTCACGAGTTCAGGGAAACCTGTGGGATTGCTGCCGACGAGATGTATCGATATTAGCGTCGACAGTCGCGGAGATTACTTTTTTCCCCGGCATTACAAACAGGTATAATTATTCAGACGCGTTTCTGCCCGATAGAAAGTACAGGAATGACTCGGTACATGTGGAAACTTCGGCGCTGAATGTTGTATACAGCCACTATTCCTCAATCTCTCATCGCTCGTGTAGAAAAGTAGAAAAACAATGATAAAACATTTTTATTTTCAACCAATCATTCGTGAAACTTTTGTCAATATGTTCGCGGGATTTTTCCGGTTAAAACGAGTACGAACATGATATACTTTCGTTCGCATCGTCGCGTTTAATCCACGATACTGTACAACCTCGATTATCCGAACCGAGAAATTTGAACTGTTATAACTTCGTGGGAAAAAGTCGGAGAACGTTCTGCTCGGGCTCATTTTCAAGCTTGAAACCTCTACCTTCGACAATTGTATATTCACGCATTTCGTTTACGATGCGGTGGAACCTCGATTATGCTAATCGACGCTCCTTTTGCTTCCGGGATTCGTGTTTTATTTTTGTCTCTTCGGTGCAACGGTTTCCGCAAGAGGAGGCCGTTTGCCGAGACTTACGGGATCCTGCGTCAATACCTGCTAATCAGAGGCGAGGAATAATATTGTCGCAGCCGTAGGATGCTTGGAGGAGTCTGTTTTTGTTCTTAGCCTTCGGGGTGGCCTAATGCAACAAGGTTTGTGCGGTGGGTTCGCGACGAAGGAAAGTTTCCGCGAGCAAAGGAATCTGTGTGTAAATAAACATTTTTCCTCTCGCTATTTCGTGAGATTTTGCAAATTCAAAAATTGATATGTAGAGCTCAGAGACGCGTGTATTTTACGTTAAAAAATTGGAATTTTCTGTTCGGTAATTACCTGTGAAAAAAATCGATGATTCCCGTTGCTAGGCAATCGAGACACGAGAAACGTTCCTGTAAAGCGAAACAATTTAAACTACCCTGACTTTGTGTGAAAAAATCGTACAACAGTCTACCCAGGATCATTTCGAAGATTGAAACCTCTACTTTCATCTCCACTAAATTATATTTTTTCTGTAGTGTCTTTTGCAATTTTAACAGACCGAAGATTGCGGCTTCCCTCAAAACTTTTGATCCAAAGGTCTTTAGAAACTTTCGAAGGTTCGAGCTGTTGTAACTTTGAATAAAAAAATCGTACGACAGTCTACCTAGGCTCATTTCAAAGATTGAAGCCTCTACTTTCAACGGCCCTAAGTCGCTTATTTTTAAGCGATCGAGCGGCAAAGCAAAGATCGCGTTTCTTCTTTAAAATACCGAACTCGATACACCCTCTCCAGCTTCAAACGTCTCTACGGAGTTCCAAACATTTATTCCGCGTTCTCAGAGCCATCCCTTAGAACTCGAGACGTTCCTTCGCCGGATTTGCAAATACAACTTTGAGCAAGAAGCGTGCCATATAATCGGACATCGTCGATCAGTCGAGGCTGCAATTATAATTGCTAATTTCGGAGATTCGCCATGAGGGGGTGGACGGGGGTGGGCCACCACTTGCATTTCAGGAATTGTCGGGCGAAATATCTGGGCTTTCGATGCTGCGCGATTAATCCGAAAAGTGAGGCGCAATATCCGAAATTACGGCACACATTTCTCCCGTGTTCTATCCGCAATAACTGCGAGGAAACGACGGAGCCCCGAATAATGCGTCCTACGATTAACGAGACGTTGTTTCCGCGTTTCGTTCCGTGCACGGTTTCAACAACAACTTCCCCGCCGCTCGCCCCACCCCACCCCCACCCCCCTCCAGCCCCCTCGCATACATTCAAATTTTCCTCCGTGTAACATTAATTACGCTCGATCCTCGCAAAAATGCGGTTTCGAACGAGCCACGCCGGGAAATCAACGACGCGAGCGCCGTAAATCGTTGGAAAAATTCGAAAACTGTCTACATTGCTGCCGAACAACTTTAGCACGCCGTAAGCAACGTTTTCTGGCAGGATCAATAGTCCTGTTATGCCTGAGAACACGTAAAATGCGGCCTTCTAACCTGGAATTCTTTTAATACGAATTTCTCCTACTCTCCAGCAACGGTTATTAACACGTTGA
This sequence comes from Seladonia tumulorum, assembly GCA_913789895.3. NCBI lineage: Eukaryota > Metazoa > Arthropoda > Insecta > Hymenoptera > Halictidae > Seladonia > Seladonia tumulorum. Next base: position 17,377,607 of record OU565270.1, on the reverse strand, counting down.
CACTGACATGTCAACCATATGTGGTTGACGGAATTATTTGTCCAAATTTTAACATGAATTTTTACGTTAATATATTCATTGTTCCACAATTTATTAGGATCTGTAGCATGCAAGAAAGTTGGAGGACTATTCGATATCACACATATAATTATTTTCAATTTTTTTTTCATTAAATAACACTTTGGTTTCATGGAATTTTTTAGGGTTCTGGTTCGGCACTCAAAGTGTTGTACACTCCTCGTCAAAAAGATAGCCCAGGTGTGCTATCTTTAATTTCTCAATGACGCGTGTAAAATTTTTCGTCTGTGACGTATGATGTCAAAACATTATGAGCTCAAACTATGCGGTTTGTTGAAAATAATTAAAAACATTATAAGGTTTAGTGTGCAACAAAAAAAAAAAAAAATTGAGAACAACATTGAGAAATTAAAAATAGCACACCTGGGCTATCTTTTTGACGAGGAGTGTATAAATACATTTCTTTTTCAGCTCAGTTCGTTGCCATCCAGGTAGAAAATTTTTATATTACATAATTGCCTGACGTGTTTGTAAGGAGCAGGAGTTAAGCGACAATGTGTCTCTTCTTGAAATATTTTAAATATATATTGAGAATATCTTGAATCTCGTTGACGCAATTAACCCTACGCCTTTCATTGAGATATTTTCGGAGAAATTACTTGCCGGCGATTATTCGCTTCGAGGGCTACAATTTTATTAAATTGGCTAAACTTTGCTTTAGGAAACCAGAAATTTTTCACTTTTCTTTATGCAATCCTGTAGGTCTTGGCGAGAAGATGCTGAAAATCGCAGTATTAATGTTAGGAATTCACCGATTCAAAAGTTATGCGTTCCAGGTAACTTTAAACACGCATAAATGTTGAATCAGCGAATTCCTGACGTTGAAAATTAGATTTTTCGCATTTTCTCGTCAAAATCTACAGGACTTAATTTTTTTTAAATTTATTTCATTAGATAACCGACTTCGATTTTACGAAATTTTTGAGGTTTCATGTTTGGCAGTGAAAGTGTTAATTTGTTCAAACGTTTATCAATTGAATCTTTTACGTTCAGGTGAAAGAAGATTTCCAGCCTGCAGGGTAAAGAGTTTCTGAGATAAAAATTCTTGAGTAAACATTTCTGACACATTTTGAAGTTTAAACGTTTTTGGACAAGTAAATATACTGAACAAAAAATTCCAATATTTCTATGAGCTATAAACGCAACTCTCAGCTTTACACGTCAACTGTTAAAAATTGAAAATATTGTAAAATGCCGGAGATATTTCCACCTTTCGAACTCTCGTAGCACGGACAATTAAACGGAAAACATTGTTGCCCGAGTTCAAGAATTTTTTTATACACCTAAATATTGAATAACCAATTCTAGTTTCCTGTGCTGTAGAAACGCAACCGTCAGGCATCGCGTACCAATTTTTCAAATGTGTAAAAATGATACAAAATGGCGGAATTGTTCCGTAAATTCTGCACCCTCTCGAGGGTATCAGTTGACGCAAACTTTATTCTCGTTTTCAATGTGACAGAATGAATTTATCGATCCGAGATAATTTTTTTGCGACGAAGTAAGGTTTTCTGATTAAGACGGGAAAAGAATCAGCTCGATGCGTCAATTAGTTTTGTAGATACGAATTTTGAAAGAAGGGCATGCATTCGTGAATGTAGCAAACCGTTTTGGTCTCGCAATAATCAGTTGGTTTCCGGGCAATCGAGGCTGGAATTCGTATTTCGAGCAGCTTATGAATGTCGATCGGTAGTAACGAGCATGTTCTGGCATGGAGCCTCCATTTTGTACAATAATACTTGCGCTACTGAAGGATCTGCTGGAAGCTAGTTAGTCAATCGCCCCGAGCGTCTCGCCGGAGAAATGGAATATACACTGGTGAATGTTGCTACTATTTTCCTGGTGTTACATGCCTGTGGGAAGAACACGCTCGTTTGTATTTTCTGGGAAAACAGTCGTGTCTCGGTCTCTATCGGGTATTTTCGCATAAGAAATTGCATTCTGATCTTATCAATGCACAGCTCAAAACGGGCTTCGCTTGCGAAACAAATCGTGAAATTGAAAGTTTTATAAAATAACGCTTCGACGGAGTGTCTCAGTCGGTCAAAAACTTTTTCAAATATGTCTAAATGTTATAAAAAAAAAATGTCATATTCATTGCACTCTGCAGAATTTTTTCCAATAAAAATGACAACGGTGTAAAGAATCTTCAAAGTAAAAACCGTACCAAATTGTTGGAAAATAAAAATAAGACAATTTTTAAACAGTTCAATTTTATGGTTCTATAAAATTGTACGTTCAATTCAATAGCCAGATTCGAATGGTTTTGTTTATACGAATTTTATAAGGATTTTGTACCCACGGAGATTTTGTAAAATTTTTGTGTTAATTTATTACCTTTTCTTTTGTTGCAGGTAAGAAACTGAAAAATCATGTTCTCACGGATGGATGCGTCGATGCTGGTGAGCGATATGCAATTGTTTATATTGCGGGACGGTGCAGCGTTGCTTTAAAACGTTCGTAACCGAGTTGGGCTCAGTTTAGTCGATATTAAAGCCTGATCCTCCATATTGACAAAACATTCGCCACGCGTATGTCGGTCACTATAATGTACACACTAATTGCATACTATTTTCCATCGCCACAAACTGTTATTACGCAATGTCAATTAAAAATTACAGAGACGGAACATTTCCAGCAATACTCGATACAATATTTGAAGAAATTAAATGCGGAACGAAATTAGCTATTAACTTCCACTTAATTTGATCTCTTCCGACAATATTGCGTTAAATATTCTGACTACAAAATAATTAATTAATTGCAGAATCCAATATTCAATAGTTTGCACTACCATGGAGTGATAATTACAGTCGTCTCAATTTTGGAATTCTTTATTCTAAAAAATTGTATTCTGGTAGCTAAATCATCGGAAATTTTTTTTTTTAAACTGCATATTAATATCTGCTTCCTCTAATTGAAAATAATTGACAAAAATGCTAAATTTCGAAAATTCTCAGGCGAAACTTGATTTTTAAACAATTGTAGTGTATGGCTCTTTTATGAAATTCTTTATTTCAGAAAATTATTTTGTACTGGCCAAAGCGTCAACAAGTTTTACGCAAAAAATTGCACGCTGATATCTGCTTTCCGCCAAGCTGAGCAAATTTACAAAGACGACTAAAAAAAAAAAAAAAATGTAGGGGTTTCTCTCGAGACATACGAACCTGTGTATTAATTTTTCTGTCAGCGAAGAATGTACTTTGTAATTTTCCGGTGAAATTTTATCAGCACGGATAATGAACTCGCCTTTAAGGCCGCGTTTACATAATTGCAAGACAAAGTTTACTGAAAGATGAGACAGGGGCGTAGCCAGTCCGTAATTTTTATAATTTTGGGGTCAGCACGGTGTGTACATACTCTGCATTGCGATGAAAATCATAGTTGCACATTTACATTTTTATGCTTCCAACCTGTGCATTGAAATAATAAAGCAAGCAATGTTAAATAAAACTCGGTGTGACGAAATTGGGAAATTTAGTAGAATTTTATTCGGACAAAGTTTGTCAATTTCTTTCCCACGAAAGGAAAACAGATATCAATATGCGATTTTTTGCACAAAACTTCTCAACATTTCACCTTACGAGATACAATTTTTTTGGATATCAAACTCGGATATGAAAATTACTATACTTGTTCAAACCACACAATCCTACACCAAACTGCAGCTAAAAATTATTCGACACTGCAAAAACCGGTTACTAAAAATAGAAAAAAAATTTTTTTTAAATTCAACCACCCCGAAACAAAGAATCTAAGCCATTCGGAACCCCAGAAAGTACTATGTTAACGCTCCCATGCACCGGAATCGTTTTCCTGGTACCACTATCGCCCTCTAACAGTGTCGACGCAGAAGTCTCTCGACCGAAATCCAGCTGCAACCAAAAAACTGCATCGCAAACAATTCTAAAAAAGAAAAAAATCAGCGTCAAACCTCTTGCATCGAGATTCCCATAAAAGAGGTAGAGCGGGTGACCTCGGGCTGGCCAGTTTGGGGGTGTGAGTCTGCCATAAAACCGTGTAAACACGGATCCTGAGGTATGCGGCGCCGGTAGCACGAGCCAACAAAGGAAAATGGAAAAAGTATTGTGTCAGGGTTGGAGTACACGAAGAATAAGAAAAAAAAAGAAGAGGTGAGACGACAGGGGTAGGAGGGAGAGAAGGAGCGGGGCTGAAAGAAGGGGTGGACAGCGTTTAAATGCTTTTCGATATCAGAGCAAGCCGTGGATTTCATCAAAGCTTGAATTCCGTCGAGGGAGGGCCGGTGTTCCTCGCTCTGTAGCCCAGATGAGGGCTGGAGGAGGTGAGTGGGAGAAAGAGGGTGCTTTCTTTCTTTGGCAGGAGAGAGAGAGAGAGAGAGAGAGAGAGAGAGAGAGAGATTGGGAGAGCTAGGGTCCTGAAGGAACAGAGAGGACGACGCAAGGTGGCGGAGTCTGAATGGGGGAGCTTTGGACAAGGTAACGAGAAGGAGGACGCAGAGACATTCGAGAGGGGAGGGGCTGGAGAGAGACGGGGCTGGAATGAGAGGGACGTTGCGTGTGCCGGGAAAGGGTTGGTAGGGGGTGAGAGGAGCTAGGCAGAGGGTGAGGGGGAGAGGCTGGGAGATGGGAGGAGAGTTGCGAGCAGGAGGGAGGATGAAGCTAGCTTGCTCTGGCTGATGTTCGGCTGTGAAGAGCGACGGGAGAGACGCGGGTATAGGGGATGGCTCGCTTGCTCCTGGATTTAGGGGTGGGCCAGGATTTCTAGGGATGGGCTGTTTCTTTTATACCCCGGGTTCCTTAGTTGGGGTTCGCTAGGATGTCTCCTCGAGTAGATTGTTTATTTATTTTACACCCAGAGCCTTCGGTTCTGGTCTAGCAGCTGACATAGCTTCTTGGTTTTTCTAGGATACTGCTCCACTAGCTACCCTAGGTCCCTCAATACAGTTCTTTTCCTTCCACTACTTAAATATGGAGATATCCCCCTGATCTATCCACTGGGCCCTCTCTTTCTGTTCCGCTAACTGCTATCATCATCATTCTAGCTGCCTCAATCATAGTTCTGTTACTGTGGTTCTACAACTAGGTCCTTTGTCCCAGCTTAGTTTCTCAAGGATATTCCATGTCTTTTCAAATATCTAGCTCCCAATATTGGCCAAGCTGCTATACTTTGATTCCAATAACCCCCTTGTGTCTCTTCCACTAGCTACCCTAGATCCCTCAATACTTTTCCTTCCACTACTTATTCCAGATTCCCTTGATCTATCCACTGGGCCCTCTCTTTCCGTCCCACTAACTATTATAATCACTCAGGATTATGCACCAATTACCCTAGCTGTCTCAACGATAGTTCTACTACTGGTTCTACAACTAGGTCCCAGCTTCTCAAGGATACTCCAAATTTCTTTTCAAATATCTAGCTCCCAACATTGGCCAAGGTGCTATACTTTCATTCCAATAACCTTGTATCTCTTTCACTGGCTATCCTAGCTCCTCCACTTCAGCAGGTTCTGCCGCTTTCTTGCTACAATTAGACCCTCCGTTTCCTCTGCGCTAGTTACACCGAACTCCCTCAGACTGTACAGCCTTCTTCCAACAAACTCCTCTGCTTCTCCACCGCCAGCCATCTCGGCAACTCGAAGCTCAGGCTTCACTAGGCAAGTCCTCTTTCGCCATCTACGCGTTCATCTTCCACTGTGTACTCGATCTCAGCTTTCCTAGACTACTCTATTTCAACAACCAAGCTTGGTATCCTCGCTCCGAAGACACCACCTGGCCACTGTTTTTGTCCTGTTGCAGCCCATCCTCGCTTTCAACTTCACCAGGCTAGCTACTCTCCTATCTTGCATTCCAGGTCCTCAATACCAGCAAGTTATTACCCGAGTTTTCCTAACCTCAGCATGCTCTCTTTCTCTCTCTCTCTTGAGCCACCTAGGTTAGCTTCGTGGTAGACTATGGAGCACTAGGCTATCTTTACTGTTCAAAACTGAACCTTTGGTAGCCGAAGAGGAGCAGAAATTTTTAGGGGCGATGGAATCAGTGTCGAAGCTGAACAGAGGATCCTTCCAGCGAAGGGAGAACAGAGAGGGATCGTTTAGACACCGTGATGAGCGCAAGAATGAACGAGCAAGTGCAAGACAAACGGAAAATTTCTCGGGAAAAGAGACACCTGCGCCTAAAGTAGCCATTACCCGAGCCTGAGGTGGGCTAAATAGAAACTAACAAAGAATCCACAGATGCATACCGGGCCGCGCTAGAACACGGAGCATTTCGTCGAGGGGAAAGAGAGAGAGAGAGAGAAGGCTTAATTAAGAAAGGCGGGCCAGTTAAAGCCAGAAGCTATCAACTGCAACAAGAAAACTGTGTTTGGCGAGCAACAAAACAGCAACGGGTGGGGTTAAACAAGAACATCCTCGAGCCCTGTAGGGACGACTATGACAACTTGGTACGAGAGAAGGAGCGAGGAGATTAAAAAGAGAGAGAATTCACTGCGTAGCGGAACAGAAACAGAAAGAGACCGGTGTGTACCCTCCTCGGCAAAGCTGCCCAGCGTCGGATGAACAGAGAGCTCTGATAATGAGAGCGAAGGAGCTACGGGAGGGGGGGGGGCTAGAGCAAGAGAAAGAGCGCCTCGGTTGAAAGAAGAGGAGGGGACTTGCTGTGGTGCCTAGCGCAAGAGGAACAGAGGCGTTTGTGCCGAGGAAAGAGGATGCCTTGCTGGTATTGAGAATAAGTGAGCTAGGCTAGTGGAAGAGGACCGAAGGGTCTAGTTGGAGAAAGAGGGGAGCTGTACCCTACTGAATTTAAGAGTAAGGGAGCTAGAACAGAAATAGAGGTTGAAGAAAGAGGCTACTACCTCATTGATATTAAGAGCAACAGAGCCGGTGCGCAAGGTGGAAACGGAGAAGACTCCGGGCTGAAGAAAGAGGACCACGAGGCGACGGTCCTGTGTTCCTCCGAGTCCAAGAAAGACGGAAACTGAGAGCCCAGGTGGGACGAAGAGGAGAGGGTACCTAGCTGGAGCGAGAGGAACATAGTATCCTACTCCGTGAATCTAACAGCGAGAGGGACCTAGGAGCACCTAAACCAAGGGAGATGGGTGCTACCCTGAACCGGGAGGTGCGAGGGGAACAGAGAACATAGTTGAACAAAGAGGACACAGTGCACTCTGGCAGGGGTTGCCAACGGGGTAGAAAGAGATAGATAGCTGGGAATGACGAGGGGAGGGGATGGAATGGTAAGGGTGGGAGAGTCGGGTGATGGTAGGGGCGGCCAGCAGGCGTGGGTGGGTGGCCGCTGGTACGGTTTTCAAGAGGAAAGAGAAGGAGAGGGGCGAGTGGTTGGTGCATTATTGATCCCAGTGTGTGCGGACTGGGCAAAAAGAGGAGCCTCCAGAGCTCCAGGAGAGAGAGGATACGACCGATACTCGAACGGGAACGAGAAGGAGCCGCCGATCGCAGACAAATATTAGAAATGCGCGAGCCGCTTACCCGGCAGCCACCGGCGAGAGCCGGGTTCGGTTCCGAGACTCGCACCTGGATGGTTAATGGGTTCGCGATTGTAAATGATTACCGGTTTATGAGGGACATCTCCGCCAGCTCGTTTAACCCGTCCGAGTGACGGATCTGAAATTTTTTTCATTTTAACCCTTAGCACTCGAACGGTGCCTGTGAGGTACCACTGAAAATTGCTGTACCGTTATTCAAAATATTTCTTGCTTATCATTAAATTTGTTTGTATTTAACAAATTACGAAACATTTCAGTATTGTACGAGTAAATGCACCGTTTTGTAAAACAAATATACAGGGTCATCCGTTTTTAAACGGCCAAACGTCAACCAGCTGTAGAGGGCCCCAAATGGAACAAGTTTCACCCCTAACACTTTTTTTGATTCGGTCTTGATTTTTAGATAATTGCAAAAACCCGTCATTTTTTGCGTTCACCTAAGATTAAATATATTAGGACTGCAATTATGTATCTTGATGATTTTTCCTTTGTTTGGTTTAAAATAAATAGGGGCATCTTTTTTATTCAGTCAACTTTTTTGTATGACCTTCGGATCTTGGTTTTAAATACATCTTTTGGGTACGTATTGTTTAAAATATTTTCAAGAAATCAAGGCCGAATCAAAAAAAGTGTTAGGGGTGAAAGTTGTTCCATATGAGGCCCTCTATAGCTGGTTGACGTTTGGCCGTTTAAAAACGGATGACCCTGTATAGAAGGGCAGTATTCTAGGTCGAAAGAAATGTTTCATTTTTGAGTTAAAATAGCTTCGAGTGCAAAGGGTTAATTCGTGGCAAACATAACTCTTTGCACTCGAGTGAAGCGACTCTGAAGCGCTACGGGAAATTGTTGTGGAATTATTTCATAGAAATTATACAAAATATTACAAAATATTTGTTAAATTACAAATTTTGTATATAATATTCCAAAGTTAGGTCCTGTGAGAAAGTATTTATTGTTAGAATAATTGATATTTTATTTTACTTGTGCAAAATTTATTCTCAGTCATTAAATGCTCTGCAAACATGTCCTCAGCTTTCGAAATTTAGTTTGAACATGAAAACATTGTTTTCAAGAAATTTACAGCAATTATAATAAACGTTGTTGATATTTTGTGACAATTATGCTACGTTTAAGTATTTAGTTATTGGTTTGTACAATACTTTTTGGATAATGCGAACCATGTTTTGCGGCTTCGAAGTTGATTTTGAACATTAATTCGTGAAATACTGGAATTAACTTCGTTATACCGAGCATAATTAGTAACAGAGCTATTAATATTTTATAATGATTATTCTATGGTTATTCCCAGGCATTCGGTTTCGTGTACAAACTTTTTGGCCATGTAAATTATACTTTCCATCTTTCAGTATTTGCTTTATACACCAAATTAGAAAATTCTGGTTTCAGGGAACAATTATACCAATTAGTGTAGGAGTTAATATTTTATAATAACTATTCTGTATCTACTCCTGTGTATTCAATCTTCTATAATTTTTAATTATGTAACAAATTCGTTTTGAATTTAAATTTACAAAATTCTCGATCTAACTTGATGTTAATTGTTTAATATTTATTCGTAGGCATTCAGTGTTGTTGCAAAAATTTAAATCCGGTTCTAGCGAAGTTGCAACAACTGTGTTAATTGATACAGAAATGAAAGTGTTATTAACAGTTATTCTACAGTCATTAGCAGGCGTTTGGTGTCGTATTGAAACACTTTTTTAACCGTTTGATCACGGTTCCTATTAAAGCTGCCTTTTCGCAGACTAATTTAGGTTGATTGAGGGGTACGAAACCCGAAGCAGGAGATTAAAATATATATTGGAATGATTCGAAACGGGTTTCAAGCGATTAGCGTCAAAGTTCCAGGTGTGTCGATTCACAACGGGGCGTTTCGATGCATCTGATTGATGCATCCAATATCGCATGACACATTTCCCTGGCTGCCGCAGCCCCGCGGTCTTCATGAGCGTCTGCTTTAAAACGCTCGGCTGTGTCTGCCTCCGTTTATTATTTAACACACACTGCGGCCGGAAATTAAAATATTGAGTCATAATAAATATCCGCGTGGTAAATTGATAACGGCGGTACACACAATCGCGTGTAACGAATAAATTATTTAATCGGCAGATATTCGCTCGATCGTGCACCTGCGCCGACGAGACCGTTGTATTTAAGCAGGCGATTTTGTCGTGTTCATAGCTCCGAACACGAACTCGAATGTAATTTCGTGTAATTCGAATGTAATCGAATCGTGTAATGCTGTGTAAAACCTACTAATTAATTTCGGCAGATTATTTCCGATTCGATTTGTTTTTGTTCGAGAAAATTTCCTGCTTTATCCTTTGAGTTCTGTCCAAAGTAGATTGTAGATTTTCAGATTGGAATTATCAGGTGGTGTTGTTTAGTAATGCAACAGTTTTATAATTATGCGGATTTTCACTGGTACGCGAAGATAATCAGATTCTTTCTTGTATGTTAGTTGCAAATTTCGAGCTCAATTTTTAACTTCTCTACGTCTCAACATTTAGAAACATAGTTGACACATGGACGAAAAACTATCGCCCCACGATTGCAGGTTTTATAGTAAAAATTGTAGAATTAGATCTATATAGAACTATACGTGGAATTCCTTTTCCAAGTCTGGAATTACTCAATTTTGAATATTTCCAAATTTTTTTTTACATATAATTGCAAGACAAATGAAAAGTTTCGGAGCTATACAAAAATTTTATAATGAAAGGTTCCGCAGTTTTATACTAACAAATTTTCCAAATTAGTCCGAAATAGAATCATCCCTTCGAGTGCCTCTCTTTAAGGCTGTACCTAATCCCTTATAACAAGCTCAATTCTTGCTTTTTCGACATTTAAAAATTAGTAGACGTAGCTGAAACAAAGATGAAAATGTACATCGAAGTCTCATAATTAGACATCGGATCTTTATGCATTTATGGCTTATGGAAATGTTAAAAAAATGCAATAATATAAAATTCGAGAGAATTTAACACGATTTTTATTTGCTTTGGATCTACAAAGGCTGTCCCCATTAAAAATAGGATTTTATTTCATTCCACTTTTTTAAAATGTTTCTATAAAAATTGGAAATTGCATAAACATCCGATTTCTACTCATAATAAACACTTTTGTAGTTTCGTAATAAAAAATTGAGAAAGTGTAACAAGAGTTATATCTATTCGGTTACTTGTTTCCAATGATGTACATAATCCCGTATAACGGCTTCAATCTTCATTTTTCATCTGTCTAAACATTTCTGTATATAGTTGGAACATAAAATTGCCTATAGTTGAGCTGAAAAGAAGAGAAATTTAAGGGGGTGGGGGAAAGAAAAATGATAAACCTCTAGGCCTAATAGGCCTTTTTGCTTAGTTTCGTAAAATTTCCTTGGGAAGATACAGAAGTTCGAGGAGAATTTGTTTAAAAATGAAAGACAGCTGTTCCCCAGGATTTCTCTGTGAACAACAGTGTAGGAAATGTTCGTTCGAATGGCGGGGATCGCGAAAGTTTCTTGACCAGAAATTACGCGGGCCCGATGAAAGTAATTCTCGCCATTACCGTCGGCGCATTTTAAGCGTTTGTCAAAGAAACGGCCGGAATTCTACGGATTCCAGAGATGTCGACAAGTCGTCCGGTCGGAATATCAGCCCCAAGTATTCCCGAAGTGTCTGGGAGCGTTGCGTGGAAATTCACGTGTGTGTTTTCCGGCATTCTTCGCGGCCGTCCGACAAGAATTACAAAATCGTTATTCACGCGCGAAAGGAGCTTTGGAATTTACTCATTGCCCCCGCAAAACGAAAGCCCCCCGGGAGCCAGCATTGTTTTCCAGCGCGGAACACCAAGGAATTCCTGCAAATTCTCTTTAAAAAGTGCCTCGATTACGCTCACCAGGATTTCTTTATTGAGCCATCAAGCTTCCCGGCATGATTCTGTTCATTGAGCCCGCTATCGCTTATCATCCGTCCCAGTTTTCATTGTTCTTGGGTCTAAAATTTTTCAGATCCAACCGAGACTTTGATAAAAATCTGTGACAATTGATTTTGGTTTGTTAGAAAAAGAATGAAAATTTTAGCAAAATAAAGTGATTTTGAATACTTCTTTTTAAAGGTGTACTTAATACACTGATATTTTAATTTTTTTTTTCTTTTTGGAGTACAAATTCGCATAGTTTACAAGTCTATGATAATCACTAAGGTCCCATAAGAGATGGTTTTGTTGCACCGCAATAACAAAATCTCAAATCTGATTGGAAACAAATTCTCCCCCTTTAGAACACTTATTTTCAACTTGTAGTCGATTGCTTATAAAAATCTGAATCCTCGTTGATCCGTCATCAAAAAATTCGTGAACACAGCCGAATCGTAAACAAAAATAACACTATTCCTACCGACATTTCATGTATACCTATTTCTACCGCGACCGGTCAAATGACCGGTCTTTAGCACAACTTATATTTTTAATATAGAATGAAGATAATTCTTATCAATAATCAGAGAAAATGCCGTCACAACTATACCTTTCATAATATTTCGTTTACTACACCCTATTGGGCCTGATGTTCCCCTAAAAATATTATGAATAGGTGCTCTTCCAGGATTAGACAATTCTTTTACTTCTTGCCAAACAGTTCCGTCTACAGCAGTTTCGATTACCTCTTCCTCATTCTCACTATCGGAACTAACTAAAAATCTCCTTCTCTTTCGTCCTCTACGTATGTTCGAAACATTCTCTTCGTCCTCATCGGTGTTCGAGTCGGTCTCAAATAGATCATAATTTTCCGCATTGTCATTTTCAATGTCAAAAATTTCCTGATCATCTTCGGAACACTCTTCATCAATATTATTTATTTTCTCTAATAGCAAATTTACGCTCTTCAAACGTCTTGACATTTTGGGAATAAATATTCAAGGGATAAAATAAAAACTAAAATATAAGAATGTAAATCAAGATGGATAAAAAAATGAACAAAAGATAAAATGTGAAACTTACTACGAAGTATTGTTGGTTTGTTCACTTTTTTGAAAATGACACTTATAACGCGTAATACAATATAAAATAAAAGTAGAATAATAATAGAATAAAAATACAAAATAGTCAAAGACTGCCGAATATGCTCCTTGTAACTTTCACGTTTTGATGGTCTCTGTTCTAGTCACAAGACTTTACTGATTTGAATTCGTGAGAAAACGTCTAGGCATCCCCTTTGGCTATGATTTTATTTATTTCAGTCATAGTAGACAAGACGGTGTAAGAAAATCCGAGGTTCTGGACCGCTTCGGATACCAATCAGGCAAAAACACCGCGAGGCCGATAGGCCAGCGAGAACTGTAAACACTTTGAAGTGCCGTAAAGCAGTCCCTGGAAGGCACTTTTCGGCTAAAATCATGCCACAACTGCATCACCTTTCGTTTCTAACGACTTTATAGTTTCGGAATTGAGTCTTTGAAAGAATACTATTACAAAAAGATATAAATCGTTCTACCGGTCAAATGACCGGTCGTGGTAGGTAAGACACACTACAAATTTTTCTTAGAAAATAAACAATAAAGAAAGAAGTGAATATTGAGAAAAGTATTATACGCATGTTTTAGGAAAAGTCGTGAAGTTTAAAGGCGATTCAATTACGTCGTATATAGGAAATTCTAATCGAAATTTTAAAAACGGTCATTTGACCGGTCGCGGTAGGAATAGTGATAAATAACAAAGCCCTATAATAATCAGTTTTGTAGTTTCACCACAAGAAATTCCCAAAGTCAACCTAGAGCAGAACAACCCCTTCGGTTCGCTTGTTTCGAGCTTGTACTTAATCGCTTATAAAAAACCGAATTTTTACAATTCCTTTATGAAAAAATTCGCGAGCATAGCCGAACATCGAACAAAACTAAGTAACAAAATTCCACGAGAGTGGCTTTTATCGTTTCGAAATAAAAAAATGCCAAAGTCAGCCTAGACTGTTTGATCGTTTACCTACAAGGACAGCTAGCTGCTGGAGGCACAGGGGGTCAGCTTGTCAACGATTGTCGCGGCATTGTAAACTGGCATCCCGTGGACAATTTGCTTAATGAAGTTAATTGGAGGGTAGAATCGGCAGTCCATTAGCATTGTCGTGCGTTTCTCGGCGTTGTCGTCGTTCGAGGACCCGCGGACCGGGTTCGGCACTTATCTGCGAGCTGATTGAAGGGCGGCGGGACAGAAATGGATTGCCGGAAGAAGGAGAAAAATCGCGAGAGGCATTCTCGCGACTATCGACGCGGGAAGGGGGTCAGGGAAATGAAAGGGGCTCGATCGAGAGATCGATTTTTCAGAGTCCGGCGTGGTCCGAGGCTCCTTCTACGTGTGGAAACTTCTCGATTTCGGATCTCTGTTTGTTCCCCCTCCCCTGGTCCCGTTGCTGAAAATTTATGGATATTGTTGCGCGCGGACAGAGAGAGAGAGAGAGAGAGAGAGAGAGCACCGTTCTCACCGTATCCTTCCGTCTATTGATTCCCGAATGCTGTAAAGAGGCCGCGCGCCGCGAACGCCGCACAATGAACACTTCAAACGCGAATCAATTGATCCACCGTCGAACCCTCTCGGCTAGAAAAACGAGTTATTGTTCGATCCGAGCGAAAACTACCGGGCGAAGCCTGATTTCGGATCATTATTAGCTCTCGTTTGGCCGTCGTTCATTCATATCGACCTAAGAGGATTTCATTGTCGGCCAAGTTTCGAGATTTTTTTTCTGTTTTTTTTTTTTTGTTCCCGGGAACTGTAAATCTGTTTGCTTCGAGACTTCGCTGCACTTTTTAATCCCTCTCCCGATTTATTATGCGAATTTTTATATCAGGGAAACGATGAAATTAAGGTTGTCATCAGAGCGAATATGTACAGATGGAAAAATATGGAATCGGAGTAAGTTTGGAATTTTTTTCTGCGGGACCATGTATCTTATTAACATGGGAACTTAGTGGAGATTTTCAGACATGTTTTCACTATATCCATGAATTTTTAGACGCCGGAAAGATCAGAATTGAGTCTGTTGTCAGAGCGATTATGTGTAGCCTTGAAAAGAGGGGTAAAAATAGGTAGAATTCTATTTTAGAATTCGGAATTTTTTTACCGTGGAACAATAAATCCATTTCTTATGGACCCTTAGCATAGATTTTCCTACGAATTGTTCAAAAACAATCGAAATGCAAATGTTTAATTACAAGCTAGAAATAAGCGAGTTCCATTTTGATTGAACCTTGGGATTTTTTTATTAGAAAATTGTAAAACTATTCGTTACGGGGCTTCGCGGAGCCTTTTTGTTGACGCGACAGCAACATCGAGGAATTTTTAAACAAAAGAAAAATGAAAATTGAGATAGTTATAAGCGATTAAGCGCAGACCCTCGCGAAACGAGTGTCCCGTCGACTATTACCGGCGCTGTAAGCCTCGACTTCCGGCACTTTACGGGCTGTGCCCGATGCAACGATGCGAGGTATACGTGAATTATGCACAGCCGATTCTGCACCCTGTAATGGCCGATCCATTGTCCGTGGAAAGATAAGCGAACCCTGCACTACAACAAGTTTTTTGTTCTTTTATATTTGCTTTTTAAATGGAGCCGTCTTCGCTTTGAAATCCGTTCTCTATTGCCAACGTGACCTGAAAAAGAATATAATTGAAGTTTCTGCAAATAGAAGCCCTGTCCATTAAAATCAACCTAGAGGTAGCTCCTTTGTTTCCCACAAAATTGCAATAGTTCAAACCTCAGCAATTTTTAAACCACGATTTATCAACCCTTTAATTTTCATCGTTGACATACGAAGCAGCGTGAAATGTTGTAGCGCAGTTCTGGAAAAATGAATAACTCAACGGAGATGAAAGTAGGCATTAAAATGCAAAAAGGTAGAAGGTTCTACGATTTTTTTTCTGTAAAATTATATAACGAATTCAATTTTTCAACCCCTGCAGACATATAAGAACTCCGCGAACGTTACATCTTTGCAGTACGTGTTCCAATCCTTTCTAGCAAGCTCGAAAAAAAAAATAAATTATGGTAGCTGAAAGTGGAAGCTTCACGCTTTGAAATTAACTCAGGTAGACGATCATCCGACTGTTTTCAACAAAGTTACAATAAATCAAAGATTAACAATTCTCGAGCCACGATTTAACGATCCTCTGCAACTTTGATCGCCAACATATTTATTTTTCTAGCGCAGAGAAATCTTTGAGAGAAACAGAGTCGCGAACCCTAGTTAAAGCTAGAGGCTTCGCCCTTTGAAATGAGCCTAAGTAGGTCATGCTACGATTTTTTTTCTCAAAGCTACAATACATTCAAATTTTCAACCCCCCTCGGAGGAGCTTCGCTTTCGTAAAATTTTAAATAATCCTATTCTCACAATCCGACGCACTTAGGGCAAAACAAGCCTAAGGTACTTTGTACGGACAAAAGTGCAAGCTTTACCCTTCAAAACGACCTCGAATAGGTTACATTCCGAAAGTTGGAGAGCATTAACACTTCGACTGTGACAAACTAGAAACCTCAAAAACTCCATAAAATAAAAGTAAGATATTTAACGAAATAAAAATTGAAAAAAATTATATCTCTTTGATGTTGAGTAGTCCTCCAACTTTCTTGCATTTTACAGATCCTAATTAAATTTGGTACAATGAATATAAATATTTCCGACAAATATTTCGGTCACCTACGTCTGGGTGACATGGCACTCAACGTGTTGGTAATTATTTACTTTAGGGGCTTCCTCACCGATTTTGATGACCTTGAAATATGTTGTCAAGGTCATGATTCTGAACAACTTTTTCCGATACATGTTACAGCCGCACAGTGGGCAAAAACGGCCTTTTTCGATTCAAAATGAAAGAACTTTCGATAGGAATCAGGTAGAGCGATGAAATTTTTTTTTAATGAAAGCTGAAACTTTGTAAAGTATGGGAAAAATAGGGAGATTACGGTACGAACGTTTTTTAACCTTGAGAAAATTCGTTAAAGTTGCACAATTTCAAGAAAGTGCCAGTAGTAATGACAGCGATACGTCAAGTGATGACGAAATGTGAAGTGCTTCATATTTCGTAAGTAACTCAAAATGTTAAAATACTTCATTATTATTATTTTTATTGTGTTTTATATATGAGAATACGATATACTTTCAAACTAGTGTGTCGTCAAGTCATTTTAACGAAAAAATTTCATTAATTTGTGTCACAAAAATCTATTTTTTTCAAAAACCAGAGGTCGCAGACAAATTTTGAAAACAGATTTGAAATCAGCGTGAAAAAATCTATGGGGAACGATATATAGCATGTTAAAAAAAAAATTTTCCGCGCGTATTAACCACAACAACAAAATTTTCTTGAAATTGTGCAACTTTAACAAATTTTCTCAAGATTAAAAAACGTTCGTACCGCAATCTCCCTATTTTTCCCATATTCTACAAAGTTTCAGCTTTCATTTAAAAAAAATTTCATCGCTCTATCTCATTCCTATCGAAAGTTCTTTGATTTTGAATCGAAAAAGGCCGTTTTTGCCCACTGTGCGCCGCTCGCCTTTAGTTTACGAGATATTTGCAAAAATGTTTCAACATCTCGAAAACTGATCGGAGTAGGTGTGGGTTAGGGTTAGTGTTAGTATTAACAGATTTCTTAACAGATTTCTATTTGAAGTGGTGTATATTTTATAACACCACTTTTTTTTTTTACTAATTGTGAAATTACATTGTGTTTTTATACGTCTTTTGTTTCGATTTCTAATGTAACTAGTATTATGGCATCGAAAAATTAAGTTTTCGCGATCAAGTAGAATATTTTCGTCGCACTTGATACAATTCATCGTGCCATGGATCACTTTACTGTTAACTAAAAAATCTATCAACTTTTCTTGATTGTTGCAGATATCCAAGAATTCGTATAGTTTCATGCTTAATACTCAGAACAAACAAGACAGTGGATCTCAACTAATTGAAGTCGTTTTAAGTTGTGGCCATAATTGAAAATCTAACCCACACCTACTCCGATCACTTTTCGAGATGTTGACACTTTTTTGCGATTATTTCGGAAACTAAAGCTGAGCGGCGGTAACACGTATAGGAAAAAGTTGTTCAAAATGATGGCCTTGACAACATATTTCAAGGTCATCACAATCGATCTAACCCACACCTACTCCGATCACTTTTTGAAATGTTGAAACATTTTTGCAAATATCTCGTAAACTAAAGCTGAGCGGCGGTAACGCGTATAGGAAAAAGTTGTTCAAAATGATGGCCTTGACAACATATTTCAAGGTCATCACAATCGATCTAACCCACACCTACTCCGATCACTTTTTGAAATGTTGAAACATTTTTGCAAATATCTTGTAAACTAAATGCGAGCGGCGGTAACATGTATAGGAAAAAGTTGTTCAGAATCATGACCTTGACAACATATTTCAAGGTCATAAAAATCGGTGAGGAAGTCCCTAAAGTAAATAATTACCAACGTGTTAAACAGAAATAATCATTTCCACCCGAAAATCGCGATTAACAGCCTCGTCGTCGTCGCAACTAAGTATCAGAAAATAATCTTGCCGGGCACCGGGAACGTCTGTCAGCCATTTCCATTGCGGATCAAAGGCCAGAGAGCGCAATTTCCTCGAATATAGCAAAGCGGATCCGCTTTCAGCTTCGACGACGGCGGCGCGGCGGCTTAAATCGCAAGAAGCCGAACGGGTAGCCCCGAAGAGCGTCACGTCGGAGGTTCTGGCCAGTTGGCTAGCCTGGTTCACATGTCCCGGATCTCGCATGATTGAAACGACGCCTCTGCCATCGGGAAAACGCTGACAAACGCTGACGCAGTGCGCCCGATAAGTGTAAAGAAGCGGAAGACGCGCGACGACCCGCATAGGCAGCGCGAGCGGATACTTTACGAGCAAGGTCTGCCATGAATGACAATCGCAGGGGGTTGGAGAGGTGGGGGTGGGCTGCTGGCGGTGGAGGAACGAGCCGAGCAAGGCCGAGGAAGTCGGCTATGGGAGCTCATAAAAGATGATCAGCTCGTAAAATTGATCACTCCTCGATAACCCTGCATGACGCCGGAGCTATCCTCTTTCCGCTGCTTTTATCCGGGGTTCCTAGGTGGCTGTACAACAGGTTATCCGGAAAATGGCCGAGGCAGTGACCTACCCCCCTACACGAAAGAAACCCCATGTGTGCTCGCACGGAGTCTTCCAGATTGCCAGAATTTTTGGGAAAACTGAGAAACGAGTCGAGCTACACGCTCTGGTAAAATTGCTTTCAGAGTTTATGCACCTCCCTCAAACCTATTCCCACGATTTTTTCAGCTATTTTTCCTCCACCAGACACGTCCAATTTTTATACACAAAATGGAGGAAGTAAGAAAGTACATTAAAATCATAAAACCTCGCCTTAAAACCTCGATTTTTTTAATTCCCTCCTCAAGATGTACACGATTATATACAGGGTGTCCCGTAACTGGTGGTACAACCGAGCAGGAGGTGATTCTGCATGAAAAACTGAGTCGAAAATATAGAATAAAACTTTTTGTTACAAGGCTTCCTTTTCGAGAAAAATTAGTTTGAAAATTTGTTGTCTCAAACCTCGAAAACCTTTGCGAACAAAAGGTTGAGATAACTCAGAATAAAGTCCGTCGAGCCGCAAACCAGCCGAGTGCACGCGCACTAGACAAATTTTCAAACTCATTTTTCTCGAAAACAAAAAAAAACAAAAAATTTTCGCTCGTACCACCAGTTACCAAACACCCTGTACATTAAACAGTTAAAAATTTCTGGATCGCCGAGCTGAAGTTTAACCCTTTTGCGGATCCCTGGAGCCATTAGTGGCTTCTTCAATTTTTTAAAAACCATAGAATAATAATTTTAAAAATTCATATAAATCTTCTAGGCTTTACCTTTGATGCTAGTCCTTGGTCCGTTTCCCATTGACAGAATAAAATTAAAAAATAAAACTGTGGCCTAAGTGCGGTGCCTGAAATATCGCCTGTAATCGAAATCATTTGAGCGCAGTGAGGTGAACAAAATTATGGCATCGCGATGATGTCGCAATTCCGCTTTTTCTCGGAGTTTGCCGAACGAGGAGAAAAGAATAGAAGTTGCAGCAGAGAAAATACATATCGAGGCTGTCCGATGATTGATTCGACAGAGAATACGTTAGAACGCTATCGGGGAAAAAGTGCTCGGTTATTGCAGTAGGGGTAGAAAGAGCGAGACAAAGGGGATAGAGAGGGAGAGGCGGGCTCGTGCAATCAGTTCCTCGGCGCACGCACGCACACCTTTTCGAAGAAAAATCTGGGTCGAAAATGCGAGAATAAGGGGGTGTGTTTGCTATCGGTTTTCGAAGGAGAATAGGTCGCGACGGTGGATTCTTATGTTGGCGATAACGCGGGAATCCATGTTGCGTGGGAGTCGCGTTTATCTCGGCGATAAACTAGCACACGCGTACGCCGGGAAATCTTGATTTTGCATTTTCTGTGCATCGGGGAATTAAATAACGGTGTCTGGGGTGTGTTCGAGGGGATTCGAGAAGATTTCTCTATGCTGGAATCCACAATCTTCAGTCGTGCGAGGAAAATAGCGCATTTGTTGTCGCGTCGAAAATGCATTTTCTGATTCCTTTTGCACTTTACACTCGATTGTTCTCTTTGACCCTCTAAGAAGTTGAATAACTTTGCATTAATTCACTCTATTAATTTTGTATGTAATTCTCTAATTTTCTATGTAATAATCTGTGCTATTGAATTTTTTTTTTTTTGTGCCATTTAAACAGTTTTTTTTTATTACCGTTCCAACATGTTTAAGCGTTTGAGAAATTATATCTTCTAAGCTAGCTGAGAAAATTACAGATGCAGTGATGTATGCGCTTGGAGAAGCAATTAAATTTTCGTGATCAAAGTATAATGAAAGACGAGTTACTTTGAAGATCCATTCTATTAGGAATATTATAACTGCGTTAAATAATTTTATTCAATCTTTGCTCAAGATTGTCAATCATAAAAATGCAGATCCGCGTAACCCCAGCCCCTCAAATCCTAATATAAAATGAATGAAGTAGGAAGAAGTGAAACTATCGTTCGACTGTCATTAAATTTTACTGTCAGACTGCCGAGGGAGTAAAATCTGCGACCGTAAAGCAAGAGTGCGAAGGTGTAAGGTGTAAAATGGATTTCAAGTGAATTTTCAAGTTACAAGGAACACAGTTTACGAGTCGGGAAAAACCGGACCGTTGTAACAGAACCACTGTGAAATTATTGTAAATTGCAGGAATTCGTGCCTCGAAGCGTCCGACGCACGCGGTTCCACCGATAAGCCGCGCCCGTTCACCGATTAATTGAAGTTCTCAGCGGTATGTCGTTAGTAAACCGTACCGTAACGACCCCATAAACTTTTTATGGTTACCATTACACCGCCAATTACAGCGGTAACAATGAAGCGTCAAATACCCGGAGCATTCGATATCTTTATTCGAAACGAACGGCCGATAACAGCTTGCCTGGAACTGCTACTTTCAATTGCATTTCCACTTCCCCCCTTATGGTTATCGCTCCGGCAAAAAAATATTAATTCCTACTCGATACACAATTTTGTCTCCTATTATATTTTTGCTTTTCTCTTCTTTTTTTTTTTTTTGGTTCGAAGTGTCGGAGAAATGAGGGGTCCGTTTGTGTCTTCGTTTGAGTGGAGGCAGATTGTAGTGGCTGTGTTTTATAAACAAATTCGAAACGGGCAAACTGATGACTTAAACCCCCCCTAATTTTCCATTTTCTATACGGAACAACAATCGACATTCCCGAAAATTCTCAACACTGTTCAGAAAAAAGCAATCAATTAAAAATTTTCTATTATCAAAAATATATGCTGAGAAAACGTTTGCTTCAAAATTTTGTATCTTCTAAACAAATTAAAAGTGAGCAAACTGATGACTCAAACCCCCCCTAATTTTCCATATTCTATACGAAACAACAATCGTTATTCCACGAAATTCTCAAGATTGTTCAGAAAAAAGCAATCAATTAAAAATTTTCTATTATCAAAGATATATGCTGAGAAAACGTTTGCTTCAAAATTTTGTATCTTCTAAATTAAAAGTGAACAAACTGATGACTCAAACCCCCCCTAATTTTCCATTTTCTATACGGAACAACAATCGACATTCCCCAAATATTTTCAAGATTGTTCAGAAAAAAGCAATCAATTAAAGTCCTATTACGAAAAATGTATGCTCAGAAAACGTTTGCTTCAAAATTTTGTATCTTCTAAACAAATTAAAAGTGAGCAAACTGATGACTTAAACCCCCCTAATTTTCCATATTCTCTACGGAACAACTATCGTTATTCCACGAAATTCTCAAGATTGTTCAGAAAAAAGCAATCAATTAAAAATTTTCTATTATCAAAAATATATGCTGAGAAAACGTTTGCTTCAAAATTTTTGTATCTTCTAAACAAATTAAAAGTGAGCAAACTGATGACTCAAACCTTCCCCAATTTTCCATATTCTCTACGGAACAACAATCGTTATTCCACGAAATTCTCAAGATTGTTCAGAAAAAAGCAATCAATTAAAAATTTCCTATTACGAAAAATATATGCTCAGGAAACGTTTGCTTCAAAATTTTGTATCTTCTAAACAAATTAAAAGTGAGAAAACTGATGACTCAAACCCCCCCTAATTTTCCATATTCTCTGCGGAACAACAATCGTTATTCCACGAAATTCTCAAGATTGTTCAGAAAAAAGCAATCAATTAAAGTCCTATTATCAAAAATATATGCTGAGAAAACGTTTGCTTCAAAATTTTGTATCTTCTAAACAAATTAAAAGTGAGCAAACTGATGACTCAAACCCCCC
Organism: Seladonia tumulorum; assembly: GCA_913789895.3. Lineage (NCBI taxonomy): Eukaryota > Metazoa > Arthropoda > Insecta > Hymenoptera > Halictidae > Seladonia > Seladonia tumulorum. The sequence continues at coordinate 17,355,184 of OU565270.1, read as the reverse complement.
TAATTTTCCATATTCTCTACGGAACAACTATCGTTATTCCACGAAATTCTCAAGATTGTTCAGAAAAAAGCAATCAATTAAAAATTTCCTATTATCAAAAATATATGCTGAGAAAACGTTTGCTTCAAAATTTTTGTATCTTCTAAACAAATTAAAAGTGAGCAAACTGATGACTTAAACCCCCCCTAATTTTCCATATTCTCTACGGAACAACTATCGTTATTCCACGAAATTCTCAAGATTGTTCAGAAAAAAGCAATCAATTAAAAATTTCCTATTATCAAAAATATATGCTGAGAAAACGTTTGCTTCAAAATTTTTGTATCTTCTAAACAAATTAAAAGTGAGCAAACTGATGACTCAAACCTTCCCTAATTTTCCATATTCTCTACGGAACAACAATCGTTATTCCACGAAATTCTCAAGATTGTTCAGAAAAAAGCAATCAATTAAAAATTTCCTATTATCAAAAATATATGCTGAGAAAACGTTTGCTTCAAAATTTTGTATCTTCTAAACAAATTAAAAGTGAGCAAACTGATGACTCAAACCCCCCCTAATTTTCCATATTCTCTACGGAACAACTATCGTTATTCCACGAAATTCTCAAGATTGTTCAGAAAAAAGCAATCGATCGAACAACTGCTGTCAAAAGTGCTCGTAAAACGTTCAGAACAACTAGAAGGATTTGTATCTTCTAAACAAATTCGTAATCGGCAAAGTGACGGATTTGAGCCCGCCCTAATTTCCCTTGTACTACATCATTCGGTACTTAGCTCCGATTAAACTCCCCGACGTTGACCAATAAATCTATGCACTTCCGAAACAACATAATTCAAGCGAGAGATTATTGGCATCTCCTTCAAATACTTTATCGCATCGACTGTTGCGACGCTCTTCTACAATGCTTTTCACAGACCGATGCAGCAAGCCAAAAATATCGACAGATTTTTCGGACGACCTCTTGAACGGCTCGCCGCGATTAAAAAAGGAAAGGAGGCAGCAGGTCGATAATCAATTTAAAAACTCGTGCGGGGAAAAGAGAGGAATGGAGAGAGAGAGAGAGAGAGGAGAGAAGCGCGGTATTCGTGTGATGCATTATCCCGCGAAATATTCGTAGTAGACAGAGAGTTTTTTTGCGGCAGTGAAAACGCCGTGCCACGGAATATTAATATCGCCATTATTTCCGCAATATCCCGGGCGAAACGAGGAGCACGCGTATTCGCCGCGTGCCCGACACTTTCTCGAGACAATGGGAGCCGAAACGAAACGAAGCGGAACGCCAGTCGGCCAATATCCACGGTATGACGCCGAAAATTAAAAGCACCGGCAGATGCGCCGCTCTCGGCGCCGCTCCGCGCCGCACTGGTCCCAGTAAAAACAACGTTACCCTAAATCCGGTTAATTAGCGGAATGGCCAGGCGTTCGCCCGGGAACAGGCCACTTCGTGTACCAAATGCTTCGAGAAGTAACCCTCCGGCAATCTACGCTCTCTCTGATTTTTCTCGTCGTTACCGAGCCTCCCACGCCTCCTCCATTCCCTTCTTCTATTCCAAACCCATCTTCCTACATTTTTTTCCGCCATGTTTGTCATAGGTTATTCAATTAAAAATCTTTTCCTTTCGTTTCCTGATCGATGGATTGGGTTAGCACTGTTTCAGACAGCCGGGAACAATTGATACTAATGGAGATTGTTAGAGATTCCGATGGAAAAATTCTGTGAGTCTTATCCACGTTCTTTTAACGAACAAATTTTCAGATAAATCGAAAATCAAACGATTCTGAACCCATCGAAGCGTTGCTTGGTAAAATATACGTATAATTAAGGGGGGTTTATGTCATCAGTTTGCTTCGTTTTAATTTGTATAAAAAATACAAGCCTTTGAGTTTGTCAATTTTTATTCTGCCTCACAAAAAGACAGTTTGCACTCATGAATTTTTATCTCGGAAACTACTAGTCTGATCGAGTTGATTCTTCTTTTATAGCGATAGTCAGGGATAGTCAGCACATTATAAACAAATTTTCTTTTACTTTGAAATTGATTCCGTATTAAATGAAAATTATAAATATATTCATGTAAATTCTTAATGATAGATTTCCTCTATTATCCAGCCAAATTGGTCAAATTGATCGCATTTTGCAGTGGTTGCCACCGATTTTAGACATAGTTGTGTATCGTATGAAGTAGTATAACCTGTTTCAGGGTGGGTTTGTGTCATCGCTTTGCCAGTTTCTCGTTCGTTTGTACAGCACTTTTAATTTTCCCATTTTCATTCATACAATATATTTTGTTAAAATTTCTCGATCGAATACACAAAGTATAAATATATTGTCATCCCAACGGAAACGTAAAGACGAACCGGTAAGACAATGAAGTTCCGAGAACCTCGAGGAATCGCACACCAGAACCATATTTGCTTACCGAGCACAGAATCTTAGATCAAACACGTGTTACACCCACACGTATGAAGTTTCTATAGTGCTCTCCACCGAGATCGTGTGAAGAACGCAGTCCAATCATGGCAGAATCGCGCCGGTTTCAATTCCTACGAACAATACTCTTCCAATTGCAACGAGTGCACTCGAACAAGTCGCTCAGACCGATCTCCACTCGAAGGATTAAATATTTTCTGTTTAAACACGTGAGTTGATTTCCTTTGGTTTCTCGCCGTCTACGTGTCTGCGGCGCTACCCCACTCTAATCACGTGCTTGCTCTTACTATGGGCTACCATTCATGTCGCTGACAGTGATTTGCTAACTTTGTTCACTGACGATTACATCGATGATACCACTTTCGCCATTTATGTTTTTAAAACAGACTGAAAATGATTTCAAATTTTCTGGGACACTCTTTTCTGAGAGAACGTCTAACTTTGTATGCTCTTTCCTCGGCGACTACCGATGATATTTGACTGAATCAAAATGCAAATAACAACTACATGTCTGCAGTGTTTTATATAATTTTTTCAAAATTTTAACGACAAAGAAAAATTATTTTCCGAGAACCATGACGGAAAGAAAAATCGAATTGTAACCTCTAACTTCATGATCCCTTTTCTCGGCGACTACTTGAGATTTTCGAATAAACCTAATTGCAATTTGTAGACACAACCTAGCTCTAGCTCGCACATTTTTTTCAGAATTTTAGGTTAATTGTTCAAGGCAGGAATAAATAATTTGTCAGAGGTGGTGATGAAAAGAACGATAGATTTGACATTTCGTAAATAGTCGAACCTAACTTGATAATTACTTTTCTCGACGACTATTTGAGATATGCGAATAAACCCAAGTGCAAGCAATACATGCGTTCTAGTTCTACCTGTGTATTTTTTTCAAAAATTTTGGGTCAGTCGTGTTACAGGCAGCAATAAATAATTTGCCAAGGGTGCCGATGAAAAAGAAAAATCGAACACACGTAACAAGCGATAGCCGGCGCAAAAAAAAAAAAAAAATGGCAATTCGAAGTTCAATCGCGGCCGATCAGAAAGATAGCGTAGGGCTCGATGTCCATTTACATAATATCGGGTCGTTAAACGAAAATACGATCCGCGTTTCGCGTTCGTCGTCCGTATCTGGCCAAGTTTATTGCTGTAACATGTACACGAGAATCGTGTGCGATTGGCATGCACGATTTTCTTTTTTTTACTATGCCAGGGTTAACAGCCGGCCGTTTATGATCCCCGAGGTCGGGTGTCGGTCTTATTTTCGCATTATCGATGTCGGAACAGCTGTAAAAAAAAATAAAAAACGGTTTAATTCACCTTCTGTTTGATCTTTCCGCGACGATCGTATCTTTCATAAAATGTCTCCGCCAAATTTTGTTATTCTTCCAACGGTTCGCTCGTATCTGATTACATGATGTGGTTAAGAGTTTTTATACTGTTTCGAAGGTATGTACTATTAATATCTCTTCGTCGTAACCATTACAAATAAAAGAAAAATTAGTTTGATAATTTTTACAGTAGGAGTATAGCGGAAAATTATTTAAACCTTCTTAGAAGCTCAGAATTATGTTAAAATATATATACATTCGGAAGCATTTGTAGAGTTTGTTGACTAATTTCGAAGTGGGGATAATTGTACGAGCCCCCAGCACCCTCCCTACCACATGCAAAAAGGCTCGTTCACCATAATAATCCCTCGAAAGCCTTCAGTCGTTCTTCGAGCGTCGACCCGAGGCGTATCAATTACCTGGTAATTAAAAACAGTGTTGAACTCTCGGAAGTTTCCATTGGCAACTGACATTATTTGCAACGTGGGAGCCGGGCGCAGTATCTGGACAGTTCTGATTCAACGCATATTTCACAATCCGCAAGTCTGACGAGTTCTAATGGCTCTAAGTGTGAGAAATTCTAATAGAGTTTCGGCTTCCGAAGTTCCGGCAACTTCGAAATCAGTTCTAATCCCGGTGTTAATCCCATCCGAGGATGTAAATTATGGTTTTCCTCCGACGATGTTTGCCGAGTACTTCAAGACCCGATTTTGCAGAGTTTAACGCTGCGCGTGCGCCAAAGTGTCTGGTAAGCCAAACTATTCCATTTTCTTTTCCTCAAATTCGTCTCCGAAGCTGTCAATTCTTATAAACTTGCTATCCAATGATTAAAGACTAACATATTTACGCTGTATAAACAACAAACTTTATTTTTGGCAATCTAATATTATTTACCGTTTTATTCTTCCCTGTTCAATTATTTTCTGTAAAATAAGATTAATGTAGATTTCAATTTTATTTTAAATTTTAATATTCCGAATTTTGCTTTGTAGTGCTATGCAGAGTCAATTTTCTTGATCAATATTTAAAAAAAATAATAATTAATATTGCTTTCAATTTTATTGGACATAATTAAATTTTAAAATTGAAAGATTCAGTATTAATTTTAATATTCATTTTATGTTAGAAGATTTAATATTAATATTGTTTTGTTAAAGTTTGTTGTTTAATTCTCTTGATCAAGAATTCTATGTAAGTCACCATGGATTTTCATTTGATTGAATTTAATTTATAATATTTTCTGCTGAATATTCTTTTTTATTTTGAAATTCATCAACCTGCAGTACGGTTTATTGAATTTTATTTCGTATTTTTCGTGACGGTGCAAATCGAGCACGAAACGGGTAAATATTTTCAAATGGGTAAATATCTGAAATGCAGTCAAGCATACAGTGACATCCTCGTCCGTGTCACCAATACCTAATCGCGAACCTTGTAATGAACGCATCTGGCACGCAGGAAATTATCGCGAACAAATATTTTCCGCGGGGCGCATCGGATCCACAAATACCATTTATTGGTCGAACCGTGATACGTTTCGCTACGTCCTCGGTTGCATTCCTCAAAAATTTGTCACAATATTTTTCAAAATCTCTGTTTTCAAAGAAATTTTGTTGAGAATTTTCAGGACTGTCTTTTCACCCATTTTGCGAGCGTTTATCTCGATAACAATTTAAGATGCTCACATGCACCAAAGGGTATATTGTAACTGTACTTAAACTTTACGCACCACAATTTTTTCAAAATTTTAGGTTAGTTGTTGGGGGTAGAAAAAATCATTTTCTCAGTATTCGTTTTGAAACAAAAAATTGATTATTCGTTGTTGCGAAAAATCTATACAGCATTAACTTCGTACATATTTTTCTCGATAATTGTGTCAGACATTCTCTGTATTTTTTCAAAATTTTTGGTCATTTTTTGAAGTAAAAAAACAAAATCATTTCTTGAGTGTAGTTTTCTAAGTAACGAGTTACACCTTCCCTTGTAAGAAGAACACGACCCCTATCTTTGGAAGCATGTTTCTCGATAACTACGTGAAATATTCATGTGAACCAAAAAGCATATAGTAGATCCACTTTCGCTCTTTACCCTCTGTATTTTTTCAAAATTTTTGGTCACTTTTTGCAAGTAAAAAAGTAGTTTTCTAACTTCTCTCGTAAGACGAACACAACCCCCGTAACTTTGCAAGCATCTTTCTCCGCAACTACGCACGCTATACCTACGAACCAAAGACCATAAAATAGCTACGATTTCGCTCTATTTCCTCAATTATTTCCAAATTTTTATCTCGCTTATCAGTGGTCGAAAAAAAAAAATTAATTTGCCGAAGGTTGATGAAAAGAAGATTAATTTTCTTCTGTGGGGAATAAATCGAGGAATACTGATTCAATTTTCCCAAGGAGATCTGTGCGTGTCGGAACGCGGACTTATGACTGCAAAGAGGGACGTGAGGGGTGGCGAGGGGGAGGGGAGGGGGGTTGCGAGAGAGCAAGAAGGCGCGGGCACGTTTCCCCCGCGAGGAATTAAATAATACCGAGGCGGCGCGGTTAGATCGTCGAGAAATGTGCGGCACGTTTGCAATTTTATCTTCTGATTTGTTTACCCACGTTTATTCCCGTATTCCGTCCCGAGTGGACGTGAATTTATTCAGAAAGAAGACGGCCAGACTTCGAACGACTGACTGGAGACCCGTTCGAGCACGGTCTTTGCTCCATTTTTAAAATTCTTTACGACCCCTTCTTCTACGGCACTGCCAGACTCAGCGCGGGTGAAAGGTCACGTAAACAGCCCGAGCAAGGGCAATTTGCTCCCTACCAACTCTGTCAGCCCTTTTACCGGAATCCGAAAGCCCGGCGAGGTCGTTGCAACGTTCGTTTGTTCGTGAAAATAATTTATTTCTACGATTCCAGCAGCTTTTGAACGAACATTTTCGGGATACCTTGGGTGACGATGTTTGGGCTATTGTTACTTTCAGGGAAACGTTTCGGGGATGGTGTAGCTAGGCTTATTTTGAAGGGCGAAGCTTCTACTTTCACCTTTACTTGGTCCAAATTTTTTTCAAGCTTGATTTTGCAATAGCACGCGCGCCAGCAGTTGCTATTTATTGAAGGTTTGATTAATTCGAATGTACACTCCGCGACAAAAAGATGGCACACCCGTAAATATTGCTATTCCTGAAAACTGTGATAAAATTTGATATGTTTCTCTCCGTGTATGTATTTCGGTGGAGCTTCGAGGCTACTTACATCGGCGGATTTAAGCGCAGATTACAGATTCTAGTCTAAATGTAAACATCGGTGGTCACCGAAGCGACAAAATGATGGCACAGTCTTAAAATTCTTTCTCTGCAGTTGACACTAGACCGTCAGACTGTTTATATCGTATACTGTGTTACTGTGCATTAAATATTGTGTGTGTTTCTTATTATCCTCTATTGAAACTACACTATGGGTAGTGGAAAATCTTTATCCGATGCTGAAATAAAAACAATTTTGACATTGCGTAAAGAGAATTACTCAGTTTCGAAAATTGCACGTATTATACATCGGAGCAGAAAAGTGGTGTATAATTTATTAAAAAATCTCAAAACATACGGTACAAAAAAGAGTTCCGGTCGACCGAAAGCAGTAAGCAATCGCGGAAAACGTGCAATTTTAAAAGAAGCTTCGAATTCTTCGGGAACATCACGACAAATTGCTAAAGCAGCTGGCGTACACACAAATATACGTAATGTGCAAATGATAATAAAAGAATGTCCGCACTTAGTTCGAATGAAATTGAAAAAAAAAAACCACCTTTAACCGCTCAGCATAAATCAGAGCGTTTGAAATTTGCTCAAGACCATATACATTGGAGAAAAAAGTGGCGTCGTGTTATTTTTAGTGATGAAAAAAGGTTTAATCTAGATGGGCCGGATGGTTTCGCACACTATTTTCACGACCTGCGGAAAGAAGAAAGGATATTAAGCCGCAGACACATGGGTGGCGGGGGAGTAATGCTTTGGGCCGGAATTGGGTATCGAGGAGTGACCGAAGTAAAATTTATAAACAAAACTATGAATAGCAAAATTTATATAGATTTGATAGACGAACAATTAACTAAATTCGGACAGACAATTTCCGGGGAAAATTGTATATTTCAGCAGGATAATGCAAGTGTGCATACTGCGAAATGCGTTAAGCAGTACTTTGAGCAAAACAAAATTAGTGTCTTAACGTGGCCAGCGAGATCGCCAGATCTCAACATAATTGAAAATTGTTGGGCACAACTAGCAAGGCATGTTTATGAAGGCGGAAGACAATTCCAAAGCCTTGCACATTTAAAAACGTGCATAGAACAAAAATGGACAAAAATACGGCCAAAATATATTAAAAAACTTTTTAAGTCACTTCCGAAACGTATCTTGGCTGTTCTAGCAAATAACGGAGGCCACACAAAATATTAAACATAATGTTATATATTTTATGTACGTAAATCACGTATTTTTTTGTATATGTGCCATCATTTTGTCGTACCAATTTTTTGTTATTTTTTGTTTCCATAAACAAACGGACATTTTCTTTAATTTTATTGTTTGTAATGTAGTTTATTTTGCAATAAAAATGTATAAGTACCAAAAAAGACTAGATTTATTATGTCCAAATAAATGTTCAATGAAAACATTGAATTTTCGTGGTGTGCCATCTTTCTGTCGCGGAGTGTATCTGGGGGGGTTGAAAAAATGAACCAATTGTAGCTCCGTGAAAAAAAATCATACAATGATCTACCTGGGCTCATTTTAAAGGGCCAAACCTCTGGTTTCGCCTCCACTAATTTTTTTCCAACCCCGCCTTTGTACTAAAAATCGCGTTGAAAAGAGAAGGTACCATATCGCAAAATTTGATAAACTTGAACGTGTACGGGGGTTGAAGGATTGAATTAATCGTAGCTCCGTAAAAAAAAATCGCACAATGATCTACGTGAGCTCAATTAGAAGGGCCTGACCTGTACCTTTCACCTCCGCCGATTTATTTTCTTACAACCCTTTATTACCTACTAGAAATCGCATTGAAAATGCAAGGTAATATTTCTGAAAAAATGACGAGACTGCTCAAGGGCGTGAAAAACTCGAAAAAGTCGGATCTCTGGTGGTTCCATTTTGGAAAAATTTTGTAGTCAAACACCTCCACAATGTTTGGCAAAAATGCACCGAAACTTTGTAAAACCTTTCTGCAATCCTCAGCGTTATTACAGCAGAAATGGGTTTCAGATCTCTGCTGGTTCGAAAATTTCCAATCCACCGGAACTTTTTCAATTTCGAACGTCACTGCAAAGTTTCAAAAAATTTTTTCGCAAGCCGTTACGTACTTAAAGACCGAAGTTTTCCGTTCGCAGTAAATCCTCAAAACTTTCCGTGCGATTTTTTCCCGCCATTCTATACCGATTTGAATTCGAACCGTGACGCTGGCAGATCCCACAAAAAAAACATTGCAAATACCTCTTTTAAAAATAAACTAATACATTGAAGTAACAAAAATATCGAATGATCTACACGTGTCTCGGACTCTTTTCTGACAATTCATTTTCCTGTCCCTCTTTTAAATTCTAAAGGCGCGCGCGTGCGTTTCCTTGTCGACGATCAAAACGTGGCGCGTGCACATAAATTAAACAAATGAATCGACTGTTCGTTAGCATCGCCAATTAAGAGCGAAATGAACAACAGCTATGCCCCCATTCGGTTACGTGTCGGACGTTTTATCGTCGTTTTATTAGACAGACGAATCTGCCATAAAATCCGGCGTCACGTTCTCCCGAGAACAAAGTGCAAATATCGTGCTTCTTTTAAAGCCGGGGTGGAGGAGGAGCGCATTAAAATTTCCCGGCGTTCCACGCGATCGTAAACGCAAAGTAAATATCTCGGCGTTCACTCTTACCCGAGACGTAATTAATCGCTTCGAAATTATTCGACGAAATTATTATTCAGTTCTACTGCAGAGAGGAAAAATGGTCGACTCTGTTCGGCGTTCCGTTGAGAATCCCGGGAACTCGTTGTGTTGCGTTCAAGGAGAATTTTGCCATTAAAAAATAGATACAGTGACCGGAGAATTTTCCGCGTCAATTTTTTCCCAATTGCAATCGCACAAAAGGCACGACTTCTCCCAATTACCGGGACCGCCCATTTGCAATAAAATCCGCCGCTGTAGATGCACCGTTGCATCCGTGGCAGGGCACTTCCTCGTAGAAAAATAGATATCGTTACGTCATCCAATTTTTTCGCTGCTCCTGTCATTTGCTGTCGGACAAAAGACTATCGCCGTCAACCAGGATAATCGGGAGTCGGAGATTTTTTAACATTTTTTCGGTGACCCCCGTCGTAACTTTTCCAAACGAAATGTCGCTGTCTCTACTTTCGAAATAAGTAAATCGGTCGAGCAAATAATTAGTAAAAATATTTATTGCAACTGTGCGGAGAAAAATTATGCGACAGTCTACGAAAGCTTATTCGAAAGCGTGAACCCTCTAATTTCGACACCACTGAATTATTTTTTAACACGTTGACTTCCAAACTTGAAAACCTCAAAAATTCAATAATCAAAGTAAGTTATTTAATGAAATAAAAAATTGAAAAAAATTAAATGTACGATATTGAGTAGTCCTCCAAATTTCTTACATTTTATTGATCCTAATAAAATTTGGTGCAGTGAATGTATTAACGTAAAAATTAATTTTAAAACCTGGACAAATAATTCCGTCACCCACATATGGGTGACATGGCAGTAAACGTGTTAATCATGCTTCTGTAATAAGCAAAAATGGTTTCCTTTCGTTTCGAAGCCAAGAATATTTTTTCCGTTGAAAATTCTAGTAGTAGTGGTTGGTTCAGTAAATTTTGGTTTTAGTAAATTTTGGTTTTAGATGCGCGTTTTCGAAGGACACCATGTAGATAGGCTCGAGTGGAAGCGTAGAGGACAGGTAATCGTGAATTAGCATGACAATGGCACGGCGTGGATCACGTCGCTCAAGATAAGCAGCAATTTATGAGAGAGGAACAGGGGGGCTCGACCGCCTTATTACACACTTACACGACCAGCGTGTAAACGGATTAGATGCGATCGTCGTTTTCAATCAGCGTTCGTCGACTGATACGTCGTAATTGCACTGGTGTGTTCCATCTTTGTCTCCAGATTCCGAAACAATATAGCAACGCAAGCGCCAAAATTCATTAAAAAATTTCCGTCTCGGTACAAACCGCTGAATCCACATGAAGTCTGCCAGAGACTTCGTTGAGAATTAACTATGACGTAGTATGTGGATAATTAGGGGAGGTTTATGTCATCAGTAGACAGCGGATCTTTATGCATTTATGGCTTCTGGAAATGTTGAAAAAATGCTATAATATAAAATTCGAGAGAATTTAACACGATTTTTATTTGCTTTGGATCTACAAAGACTGTCCCCATTAAAAATAGGATTTTATTTCATTCCACTTTCTTAAAATGTTTCTATAAAAATTGGAAATTGCATAAACATCCGATGTCTAGTCATCAGTTTACTGTATCTTAATTTGTTTATAAAGTACACGCGTTCAAATTTTGCAATTTACATTTCTCCTGAAGCGGTAGATTGTGCTTCGAATTTTTATTTTGGAAACTGATTGTCGGATGGAGTTAATTTCTTTTTCATAACAATCAGGAGGGTTTATTGGAAAGTAAACAATTTTTTCGCTTAAGAATTAATTGTGCTAACTCTTGAATACGTATTTTTGTCGGTACACGTATTTTTCTAGTTAAAATCGTGCTGATCAATCGCTTTTTGCGGTGCACGTCGGTAATTCTGATCAAAATTAAATGTCGCATAACTTAAATTTGTAGCAAATTAGGTGGGATTTAAGTCATCACTTTGCTGAATTCCAATTAGTTTATAAAATACAAGCTTTCAAACATCGTACAATTTTCACCTTTATACAGAAGACGTGTTTATAAATATTTCTCTCGTAAACTGTTTGTCCAGCTGGATCGATTCTTTTTTATTGGAATCATAAAGTTTTACTCTGAATACTGTACTAACAATTTTCCAGAAATTTGGAACGATATGCCAGAAAATGAATTATTTAACACTTTGAGTGCCAAACAAGAAAGCTGAAAAATTCCATGAAATCAAAGTGTCATTTAATAAAATAGAAATTGAAAAAAATTAAATGTATGATATTGTGTAGATCCTAATCAAATTTGGTACAATGAACATGTTAACGTAAAAATTCATTTTAAAGCCCGAGCAAATAATTCCGTCACCCATATATTCGTGACATGGCAGTCAACGTGTCAAACGAAATCTTCACCTAGAATTTTGAATTTTTTGGAACTCCGTCAATTTTTAAGATTTTCCATTGAAATTTTCACGGAATGCTGGTTGAACAATCGATGATAAATAGAATGAGAAAAATGTGGTGTTTCGCTGGCCTGGGATAAGTGGCACTGGTCCGAAGCTCGGCGCGACGATCGAAATTGAAAGTTCATTACCGTGCAGTTTCACCGAAACACACACTCTCGAGGCGGTGCATAATTCGGCCCGTGTCCGAGGCGGAGTTCGATGCAACTGCAGCAGGGCCGGGCCTAGCACTATCCAGGAAGACGCAGAGCGCGCGCGGCAACAACGATGATATAAACGGCAGCAATCAGGGGATTGATTACGAGCGATTAGTGAAGTGTTCCGAACTGCTAGCGCGGAGAGATTACAATGTGCCAATTATTGCGAGGAGCGTTTTATAGCCCTATTATTATCCGCGCCGTTTCAACCAGGATTACAGAGTGATGCCCCTCCCAATGAATCGATGATTGAGAGTCATCGCGTATGATAGCTACGCCCCCCACCCTCCCCGCCCCGCTTTTAATAAAAGAACCGACCGACGATTGATATTTCGCGTTACGCCATTTTTCACCTTTTCGCGTTCTCGTTTACGCTCAGCCGACTGACAATCGCGCAGAAAATCTCTGCCCTAATTGTACGCGAACTTCAATTAACACTTTGATCGCCACACAAGAAAGCTCAAAAATTCCATGAAATAAAAGTAAGTCATTTGATAAAATAGAAATTGAAAGAGATTAAATGTATGATATTGTGTAGTTCTCCAACTTTCTTGCATTTTACAGATCCTAATCAAATTTGGTACAATGAATATATTAACGTAAAAATTCATTTTAAAGTCTGAACAAATAATTCCGTCACCCATATATGAGTGACATGGCAGTCAACGTGTTAATCTCTTTAGCAATCTTTGCTAATTGATGCTTCGATCGAACTGTGTGAATTTTAATTTTGCTAGGCATATCTGCACTGTATTATTGTAATTAATTTTAATTGATAGAACTGTATGCTAGGCTTACACGGAAACCTAGATATTTCGAGAAACTTGCTGAATTTCAGCCCGGTTTTAAATGAAAGAAATTGAAAATAAAAATTCTGTGTACTATTTTTCAGAAATCGCTTAGTTATAATTAGTAAGAATTTGCGGAACATACGGATCTTTTAAAACATTGAGTTCTCCTGTAATTGTATTGCATTAAGCACTGTTTAAAACGTTGCAAAAATATCAGTACAGTGAATTCTCGAAATACAGATATTTTGCACAATGATGAATGCTTTTGCAGTTATGGCACTCTTTTCACGGGCCCGGTTTATCTATGGCAATTTTTCTATCGATTCGAATAGAAGTTTTTGATAGTCGACGGAATTTTAGGATCGTATGGAGACGCGTTCATGGCGATTAGGCGTTACGTTTGATAGATTACGCGATTCCATGCTACGCCTTTGTTATCGGTTCGTCTTAACAAGACGCTCGGAGCCCCATCCTGCGGTCTTATCGAACGAAGCGAACGCTCGGTTATTAGAACGGTTAATACGATCAGCTCACAACACGTAAACGGATCCAGGCAGATCCTTCAAAGCCATTGGACGTCAGACGTATCTCTGAACACGTGTAGTTAGAAATTTGTATTTAATTATTCACGCTGTACCACGGGGCTTAATTTTTTCGGTGAAAGAAAAATTAGGCCATACGAGCCGAGTCCTCTTGATTATTATGAAAAAAGAATCAACTCGATCAGGCAAGTGGTTCTCGAGAGAAAAATTCCTAAGTGCAAACTACCCTTGCACGAGGATCAATAGACACTGCAATGTTTAAATACTTGTATTCTTTAGACGATTTAAAAGTCGACGAAACGATGACTTAAACCTGCCCTAATTTTGCATGTATTAAATCGTACGATACTTTATTTCGTTCAGAATTACAAACATCCGCTGGAAAAACCGATCCGTTTAATAAAAATGAACAAATTGCTGAAAACAGATCGAATGGTTCTGATCGTGATCTAGAATCGTCTAGATCCGACAACCGGTTTCCAAAATAAAAATCCCTACCCGCGTCTTTGCGAAGATAAACGTAAAATTCGAATGCTTGTATTTAACAAATAAATTGGAATCCGTAAAAATTGATGACACGACCTCCCCTTAATTTTCCATATACCGCGTCCGTATATCACTTTCCAGAAAATCGGCAATCGATATATAAATGGAGTGCTTTGTATAAATCAAGGAAACGCATAAATACAAAAATTTATTTTAGAATGCGATTCAACGAGGTTCAAAAGCGACTTTAATCCTCCTATAAACTATATTTATTCTATATAAAGCTTGGATCTGGAACACCGGTCCGTTATCAGAGAAAGGCGGGTTTGTACGCGTAAAAAGATAACCGCAATGTTCGCGATATTGCGAATCGCAAGTCGGAATTACGACACGCCTCGAGGAGTATCTACGATATCGATCGACTCTACGTGAGATGCACCGGCGATGCGGCCGAGATTCGTTGCACACGCGAGCGCGACCGTATCGTCACGTTCGCTCTCGTTGCACCGACTTTTTTTTTGCATCGCTGCTGCATCAGCGACGTTCGGAAATTAACCTTACGCAAGCTGCATAGATTGCAATTCCAAAAATCCTGAATCGGAACACATCGACAGGAATCCCCTCTGAAATTACATCAGCCGTTGCAATCACAGTTGCATCACTTCCATCCATCATATTCTTTAAAAAGTGTTCCGCAAATATTTTACTTTTATTTACAACGTTTTTTGAAATTCACCATTCACTCTTTTTATTTTGTTTTTCTTGCCGATAAAATTTCTACGATACTAATATACGAATTATTAATATAGTGTGGAATATTATTCATGACTAGACGGATCGGATTTGATGCATTTATTACGAAAATGAGTAGGTGTAATTTAAAACGGTAAGAACATTAGAAAAATTTAGAAATACTGTTATATTATTTTCAACCTGTTAAACATGTCAGGAAAGAAAATAAATTTCTATTTCGTTCCAGTTTGTTGCAATTTTGGTAGAAAATTTTTATTTTGCATAAAGATCCGCTGTCTATTCATGACATTAATAAAATTTACAAAGATGTACGAATACTCGGAATTATTAATGTACATATCAACGAAAATGTAGTACGGTACATGCTAATTAGATGTAGGGATGCAATCGATAAAATTTAAAATATTATTTACAATTCAGAGAAGCATAGTTGCTTGAAATTATTTACAAAATGATGTGTATAACGTTGCTATTTTTAATCGTGTATGATAAATTTATATAATCGATTCAATTCGTAAAATAATAAAACAGGAACTGCGTTGTTCGAGGTGTGTGCATCGAGTTCGAAGGTCGTCGTGTTCGTTGATATTATAGTTTGCGGCATTTGATGAACGATATCGGGAATTTCGAGGACTCGATACGCATCGAGAAATCCCATTCGAATTATACGGATGAAGTGGCAGAATAGAAGAGGATATACGCAGGACATTCTCGAGTGTGATATCCGAAAGGAACACACCGCCATTCCCGAAGGCCAATGATATGCCCGAGGCATGCACACGTTCCACACCCTCTACGCTTGCATATCTTGGCGCATTTCAAGCATGACCGATCAACGCGTCGGATAATTTATCCGTCGATGTCTAACAAATTCGAAAATGGACGCCAGCCATGCGGAAATCTGTTTGTGCGGATTTAAAAGGGGAACTGGAGTCTTTATCGGAGTCGTGAATGCATTGTTGCGTCTTCCGAACTGGTGCATCCTTACGCGAACATATTAAACAATTTATTGGAACGGTGCTGCGCGTCGAACACACGTTCGTTTCCTAATCGCTTGTTATTGAATTTTTCTATTATTTTCCGTGTGTGAATAAAATTCGGGGAGGAGACTTAAAATATATTATTGCATCGTAATATGTGCAATAATAAATATTTTTAGAGTGCTCGTCATTGAGTTTTGATATAACTTTCTATCTGCAATAAGAGTGCATACAATGACGCTCTCGTTTAGGCTTCATTAGAGACGTACAGTAGCGGACGAAAGTTTAAGACGAAAAGAACGAAAGAAAGTAATTATTTACTTTATATGAAAAACCTAAATACAGTGTCCTTATTTTGGTAGTAACAGATTAATACTTTGTTTAGATATTAACAAAAAAGATTTACATTATGTTTCTGAACAAATCAGTAATAATATGCAAAAGGAAAACCAATCTGTATTATATTCTCATGGTCAAAAGTTCAAGACTATGCATAAAAGAAACACTTTATAAGAAAAATGTGTCAAATGTTTGTTTTCATTTAATATTTTGTCCAAAGTCCGTTATTTTTTATCATCTCAGCACACCTTTTCGGGATCGAATCTATTAATTTTTCACATTTATCAACAGGAATGTTATTCCAAGCTGTTTTTATTATAGAGTAAAGATCACTTAGATGTTTTGGTTTATAATTTTCCACGCTTTTCTTTACTATAGTCCACAGATTTTCAATTGGGTTCAGGTCAGGTGACTGCGGTAGCACAGTAATATTCTTTTCATGGAAAAATTTTGTAAAACTCGGACCGTGTGTTTTGGATCATTGTCGTTTTGGAATATGAAACTGTCAGTCATATTATTGTGTGCATATGGTAACATGGTATTCTTCAATATATCCATATACTGAAAACGATCCATGATTCCATCAATACGACGTATCAGACCAGGGTCACTGCGAGAAAAACACGTCCACACCATGACGCTACCACCTCCATGTTTAACTGTGGAGAAAACGCATTGTGGTATTAAATCTTCACCAATTCGACGTCTTACATATCGTAATCCATCAGAAGCAACACGATTAAACTTTGATTCGTCCGAAAATAGTACTCTTTGCCAATCTTGACTCGTCCAATGTTCATGAGCTTTAGCAAATGCAAGTCGCATTTTCCGATTTTTTGAACTAACAAGCATTGGTTTCTTGCGAGGTTTTCGTCCTCCTAAATTAAAATCTAAACGTTTTCTAACAGTTCTAGCACTAATGTGTGCGTTATTGTTCACGTTTATTTCAGCCGTAATATCACTTGCAGAACGAAAACGGCCCATTTCACACGAGCGGTGAATCCGACGATCCGTTTGTGACGTTGTTTTTCGAGGTCTTCCGTTTCTTGATTGATCAGAATATTTGCCAGTTTTTAAAAATTTATACCAGGCCTGTTTACATGCGGTTTCTGATTTATTAATTAGACTTGCTATTTTGGCAAATGTCATTTTTTGTTTTCGTGGTCTTACGATTTGCTCCCTTTCGTTTGGTAGCAAACTCCGAGCTTTACTCATACTTTCTTTCTCTGTAGATAAATTTGAAGCAGCAAAAAACACACTAAACACTGATTTCAATATTTATATACCAAATTGTTGAAAGAATGGAATAGAAGTCGCTTGTTAGAGGGATCGTCTTAAACTTATGTCCGCGGTTCACAAACGGTCAGAGAAAACAAACAACTGGAACTCCTACATTGTTGACATTTGACGATCAAAACATTGAGATTAAGGAGGTCAAACACATATCTGTATTGCTTTAAAACAACGGACAGAATAGAAACATAGTATTTGTATATTATGTGTGTATAATCAAAATTACAAAATCATCGTCTTAAAGTTTTGTCCGCTACTGTAAATACATCGTTGTACGATTAATATGTTTTGATAAGCATACATATAGTTAAGTATTCTTCAGATAGTGAGTTGTGTGGTATATAGTGTATTTGCTGAGTGAGTTAGTTTGCGACCATTGGTCACGTTTTTTACGTTTATTCTATTTAATTAT
The DNA here is from genome assembly GCA_913789895.3 of Seladonia tumulorum. Lineage (NCBI taxonomy): Eukaryota > Metazoa > Arthropoda > Insecta > Hymenoptera > Halictidae > Seladonia > Seladonia tumulorum. The sequence goes on along the minus strand of OU565270.1, from coordinate 17,337,250 downwards.
ACATATTTTGATCAGCAGAAAATACGCTTGCAGTTTAAGCGAAACAAACATTGTTGCGAAGAACGTGCAACTGCATTATGCATTTTTGTACAGTACGGTGTAATGTAAAAATTTCGAAACAAGATAATACCATGAAAATTGATCGTTTGCGTTCCGAATCTCGGTTCCGTGTCACAATAGAGCGGAACCTGGTTGTAATGGTATTTAATAAGCGAAGAAATGGTGAATTCGACGAGAATGCAATGAATGCACGTCAATGCCAACTTCAGCAGATAATAGTACAGTATATTACGTCTAACGGTGGGCTCCTACATGACCAAACATCCGGAGGAAATACGAGATCGTTGGGATACCATCTAATGGAGAATTCTATCTTGACGTTAATTGCGGTATTTCGATATAGAAGGATTATGTATGGTATCGATCCCCCTGAGGAAACGCATCGACGCTCCAGGCTGTGTGCTCTATAGTATGCGTAATCTGTGTATATTACACGCGTCGCTGACCAAACTATATTTCCCATAAAACACTATAAACAATCATTTATTTCTTCCTTATAATAAAATAAAATAAAATTAAATTAAATTCGATTAAATCGCATTGATTATATTAATGGGGTTACACGCTTCAGTGGTTAATTCGTTTTGTACTTTTTATAGTTTCATTCTTTCGCTTAACAGACGAATTGAATTAAATTGTTGGGTGTATGCAAAAAGTCTTTTCTTCAATTTTCTCTTATTTAGTCAAGTTATGGCGGATAATGAAGGATAAGAAAAATAGTCTCCAAAGACTATCGAGCAGAGAAGAGCACGCGTAAACGCCGAAATTTTCGATTTCTGACGCGTTATACAAGACAACGTGGAAGTTTGCGTCCTCGGTCAGAGATCAAGAGGTCACAGGTAGGCGCCGGGGACCGTCACGGCTAAAAACAATTAATAATCCCGTTATTAAAGATTCTCTGCACGTCGCGCACGCATGCCTGCATCCGGCCGGGCTGATTAATAGCTTAAAACCGGCGCGTCACCACGTGCGACGCGCTGTTTAATTGCGCGTTGCGCTCCACTGGCAAGTAGAGCGAGCTAGAACGAGAGAGCGTGATATGCAGCTGACACTGCGAGGCCGTTGTGTCTTGCAGGAAATGTCCGCGAAGAAAGTTGGACGAACTTGAAGAGTATTACTTTTTCGACAAAAAAAAAAAACTAGTTTCTTTTATGATAAATCGAAGTTCTCGACGTCGACGTATCTTGGGCTCTTGAGCAAAATAATAAAGTGCAAGGAAAAACGAGTGTGGAGAAGTTTGATCAAAATTAAGTATTGCCTGGCATAAAGAGCACAAAATTAGGGGGGGTTTATGTCATCAGTTGGTCGGATTCGAATTTGTTTATAAAACACAAGCGTTTCAATTTTGTGGTGTTGAGAAATTTTTATTTTAGAAATTGTTTGTCGGATCGAGTGGATTCTTTTTTCATAATAATCAGGAGGGTTTAGTTTATAGTATAGATTGGTTTTTTCGTTGAAAAATTAACCCTGAAATACAGAAAATTTTAAATAAACAGTACAGGTTCTGTTCTTTCTAGTTAACGGTCGAATAGATCGCTTTTTCTGACAAGTGGTGGCCATTTTGAACAAAATTCAGTATCGCATGAGATAGTACGTGGAAAATTAGGGGGGGTTTAAGTCATCGCTTTGCCGAACTTTAAATTGTTTATAAAATACAAGTCCTTAAACTTTGTCGATGACAGATCGCTTAATGAATTTTTATTTCGGAAAGTTGAACCTTCATTCATTACGATCGGGAAAATGTTCAGTTTATATTTATCTTGATCATGAAATCACCGGGGAACATTATTTTTAAATGGAACGTCAGTTTTTCTAATAAATAAGAATCCTTGGCCTGAATTCGCTGCTCCCATGGTGCACCAAGTAATGAGGCACCGTTAATAGCCGCGACCATGCGCTCTAGGATTATTTAACGAGCCCCAGGATAATATCCGTTCGCAAGTACACCGAATTTGTGTGTAGCACAACGGATTACATGCTCAAGGATATATATGTATATATTCTATTCCATTCCGGAGTTTCGATTGTTAATACTGCTCGTTAGCACTTATCAACATTTAATGGGTTCACTGCACGATAATTCACGAAACCCTGTATCCCGTACAACTTAACAAACCCTCGGTACAATTAAACCATAAATCCCTTCCACCGTTCTAATGAAAGTCTAATTGCACATATTGCTACGACAGTAACAAGAAAGTTAAATAAAAATTTCATCTTAACCCCAATTATTCAGAAAATTTATTCCAAGTTAATCGATACGAGAGCTTCGCCAGTAAAATTTCAGAGAAAGATAATTAATAGACTGCGATTCTTTATGCATTTATGGCTTCTGAAAATTTTCAAAAATTATTATAATACAGAACTTCACAGAATTTAATACTATTTTTATTTATATTTTTATTTATTCCAGATCTACAAAGGCTACTGCCACTAAAAGCTAGGTTTTATTTGCTTCCACTCTTTTAAAATTTGCGTACAAAAATTGAAAATTGCATAAAGATCCGCAGTCTAATAATTAAACAAATTTCGCCACTGAAAAATCATGGTCTGATAAAAATTAGGGGGGGGTGGTACTGTCTCTCGGATGGAAGAAGTTTCGTCGAGAAAAGTTTTTCAGGAGAGAGAGAGAGAGAAAAAGGATGTAGACCGTACATGAAACAAAAATTGCTTTCCGAAAAGGCACGATGAGGGAAGAGAAAATAGTCCTGGAAGAAGGAGCAGAATAAGGAGGGGGGAGGGGGACGTGGAGGGTCGGAGGCTGCAAAAAGTGCAGCCAGGGACGACAAATCAAATTTTCGCTCCGGCTGCACGGGGCCGCGGCCCATTGTTGCTTTTTATATGCAAAGCAAGGTTAAATTATGGCTGGAGAAAGGAGGCGGACGGATCCTGCGGACGGGTCGTGCCCATTGTGGTACTTGCTGACCGGAAGCATCATTGTACTACCACTGCCGTGAGTGGTGGCTTCTATTTAAATGTATTTCGTACGCTGTTCCAGTCTCTCGCCCCTTTTCGAGGCTGCCTGTTTTTAGGCGGAACCGGCAGCGCTGCTCGCAAAATTTTTATGGCCACCTAACAATTCACAATCTTCTCTCTTCCTCTTTTTCTCTCTTTCGGCTCGTTTTTTTATCGTTACGAAATTCTTGATGAGCAAACGCGTCTGGAACAGCTCTCTTCGTGGATCATTTTAATAGGCATGCTCGTTAGTTATTTCTGATCCAGTTCTGATTAGGATGTAGTTTTCTTTAGGATGTCTATCGATAGCTCCGTATGTACTCTGTGTTGATTGTCATTGCTGATTAGTGAACATTGCGAAATGTTAAATCCAATGCAGTTCTGACTGTATGACTGTATGATTTGATTTTAATTTTCCACGTTGTTAAAGTTATTTTCTAAATTGAAACTTATGCTTGTGATGCGGTAGAGTGTTCCGATTGTTACGAAAGAAGAATCAAGTCGATCGGATAAATAATTGCCGAGATAAAAATTGATAAGCACAGCCTCGTTTGTAAGTGTACCATATCGTTAAGCTGGTTGAGCACTGTGGACTTTGAAGAATTGTGTTTCATAAACAAATTGGAAATCGTCGAACTGATGACTTAAACCACCCATAATTTTCCATATTCTATGTGGAGCAACAATGACTCTTCCTCAAAATCGCTGATATTGTTCAGGAAAAAGCAATCTATTAGAACTCTCCCACCACCAAAAATATATTCCCACAAAATGAGCTCTTTGGTATAAAAATTTGTATCTTCTAAGGAAATGCAAAGCAAGAGAACTGATGACTTAAACCCCCCTTAATTTTCCATATTCTATGTGGAGAAACAATCACACTTCCTCAAAATTGTTGATATTGTCCGGAAAAAAACAATCTATTAAAACTCTCCCACCACCAAAAATATATTCCTACAAAATGAGCTCTTTGGTATAAAAATTTGTATCTTCTAAGGAAATGCAAAGCAAGAGAACTGATGACTTAAACCCCCCTTAATTTTCCATACTCTACGTGGAGCAACAATGACTCTTCCTCAAAATCGCTGATATTGTTCAGGAAAAAGCAATCTATTAGAACTCTCCCACCACCAAAAATATATTCCCACAAAATGAGCTCTTTGGTATAAAAATTTGTATCTTCTAAGCGAATGCAAAGCAAGAGAACTGATGACTTAAACCCCCCTTAATTTTTCATATTCTACACGACGCAACGGTAAATTTTTCTCACAATTTTCGACAATGTCCAAAAAAACAGCAATGAAAAATCTGCTGACGAAATATGTAGAACAACTTGAAAGCTTTGTGTTTCCTAAACAAGTTCGAAACACGCGAACCGATGACTTAAAGCCCCCCTAATTTTCCATATTCTCCCCGGAGCAACGATCTATTTCCCCCAGAAATCCTGGTCGTCGTCGAAGAAACCGATCCTAAATCAATCCCTCTTCGACAAACGTGTCGAAGACCAGTGGGTACGTCGAGCAAAGAAATCCAATTTCTCCGAGCAGCGATTAAATTCGCGCACGAAATAATATTTCGCTTGAAAGCAGATTCGCGGTGCCGGGAGCATTCCCAGCGTCAGATTGCAGCCCGGGTGCATGTGCAGGGCGCCGAGGAAAATATATTAGAGCCCATCTGGGCTGGCCCCCGGGGGAAGGAGAGCTGATTTAAATTTCGCGGCTGCGCAATCTGACGAATAATATCGCCGATGTAAGGGCGAAACGACAGTATCGAGGTTACCCGGCTTCCGGAAATTTGCCTTTGCAAATTAAAGGAGGAAACTCGTTCGAAGGTGGTACGGAGAGGAGGGGGAGGATGGGGGTGCACACGACCATAACGTGGCCGGTTTCCATAAAAATCATTTCTGCTCGCGGAAGAACCGGCTGCGCCTTTTTATTTCTCTCGCACTTTCGCCCGGACTGTAATTGAATTTCGTTGCCGGTTCCGGATACCTGCGGTCGCGCCCCCTGTCTTCGCGACGAATTATTTATGCGTTCGCAGGCCGTGTTAACGCGTTGCCAATTCCGCGAATGGGAGATCCCGGAATTAGGTCAATCGGCGAACGGTTTAATTAAAATTTTCGATACCGATCGGATTTCTTTTCCGCTGTTCCGGGGATTTCGGTTAATCTGCCTGGCATCGGTAGATTGGTTCTGTAATAGTTAATAGTTTTTAATTATTGTAATTGGTTATAGTAGCGATTCTAAGTGGTATTGTTATGGTAATAATCGATTAGATCGTTGAACCACGGGACCTTATACGAATTAAAGATACAGAGAGTTATCAAGATGAAGGTATGTTTTTGAAATTGTTTAGAAAAGGGATTCTTCGAGAAGGTTTACAAGCTTCTCCGAAAGGAAAAAATTATTGGTGCATGCAGAGAGGAATTTCGCAAAAATTATTTTCATAAAGAATTTTAATTATTGTAATTGGTTATAGTAGCGATTCTAAGTGGTATTGTTATGGTAATAATCGATTAGGTCGTTGAACCACGGGAGCTTACACGAATTAAAGATACAGAGTTATCAAGATGAAGGTATGTTTTTGAAATTGTTTAGAAAAGGGATTCTTCGAGAAGGTTTACAAGCTTCTCTGGAAGGAAAAAATTATTGCTGCATGCAGAGAGGAATTTCGCAAAAATTATTTCCATAAAGAATTTTAATTATTGTAATTGGTTATAGTAGCGATTCTAAGTGGTATTGTTATGGTAATAATCGATTAGATCGTTGAACCACGGGAGCTTACACGAATTAAAGATACAGAGAGTTATCAAGATGAAGGTATGTTTTTGAAATTGTTTAGAAAAGGGATTCTTCGAGAAGGTTTACAAGCTTCTCTGAAAGGAAAAAATTATTGCTGCACGCAGAGAGGACTTTCGCAAAAATTATTTTCATAAAGAATTTTAATTATTGTAATTGGTTATAGTAGCGATTCTAAGTGGTATTGTTATGGTAATAATCGATTAGATCGTTGAACCACGGGAGCTTATACGAATTAAAGATACAGAGAGTCATCAAGATGAAGGTATGTTTTTGAAATTGTTTAGAAAAGGGATTCTTCGAGAAGGTTTACAAGCTTCTCCGAAAGGAAAAAATTATTGCTGCATGCAGAGAGGACTTTCGCAAAAATTATTTTCAAAAAGAATTGCTTTAACAGTCTAGTCTTTGTGACTATTTTCAAAAATCAAGCTTGCTGAAACAAGTCTGATTTGTGTACATCAGACCGTCAATTGCTAAAGAGTTTCGAAAAAGAACCTCCTGAAAACGGCCATAACTTTTATAAGAATGGACATTTTGCAATGAAAAAATTTTGACAAATGGTCAAAGACATACCCTTTTGGACGAACAAAGTCTCGTGGCAGACAGTTTGCAACTTTCGGAAAAGAAAATATTGACAAACATCGCTCTTCTTATTTGGGAAACTCTTTCGGTCTGTTTTTCTAAAAAAAATCGGAAAAACTGTTCCGGAGAGCAGCGTCTTCCAATTTTCCGCTGGAGATTTTGTCACTGGAGAGTTAACAATTCTTGGACCGCAGTCGCCATTTTGTAGACTTCCAGTGGCCGTGGAGGGCCCGCTTAATCATCGAAATCGGTCGCGGTCGAAGGAAGGGTCTCGGAACAAAGCGAACGAAAGACGAAAGGAGAAGCGGGTTTGAGCGGGTTAAAAGGAAACCGGAAAAATCCGGGTACACGTGTGCGCGAACATTCGGACGGACGTGACGAATGGGTATTAGCTTTGCGCGGAGTTTGAAGCGTCTATCGGAAAGCCGATCGGGCCCGTTCATCGTATTTCAATCGTAACTTTTTTCCTGGTCCGATCGCCGTCGGGCTGTTTAACGGTGTGTGTTGTGTGCACATGCCTTTCTGTCCGTGTGTCGGTGTGATTGCAGACGCGTGTGTGTGTGTGCGCGAGTCTGCTCGTTACCGTGCCACGGCCTCGTTACTCGCTCCACGAGGAGAACTCATGAACATTATGGATGCAACGACGCCCTTTGACGCGATATTAGCTGCACGAAACGCGAGATAAAGGAGGATTTCGGAGCACGCGACCGGAACCGCTGGCCCGGCCCGACCCGACTCGGCCCGACTCGGCCCGGACCGCGCGCACCGCCACGACGAGAAATCACGGACCCCTTTTAATAAAGGATGCTCTTTAATCAAATATTTAAGTCGCCAGAAGATTATGCGGAATCGAGAAACCGACCGACCGGTATCGATTGCTCCGAGCATCAAACGCCACCGGATAACGAGAACGCTCTTTGATATCTCTGACCGGGGCACCATGGAGTAGAATTTACGGAGAAGAACGGCTAGTAATGTGGAAAATTGGTGTAAATCTTCTATCGGAAAATGATCGTCCTTTTAGAAGTTATGCTTGTTTTCCGTGCAGCGCCTTTTCCGATGTCCCTCGTGGTGACAATACAAAATAAACATTTTTTTTTAAGAAAAACCTGTAAATATTTTTTAATGGAACTTTTCTCGTCCAGAGGGGTATACTTTTGTGCGATTGTTCTAATTTTTTCATTAAAGAATATTAACAATGGTGAAAGCTGCAACGACTTCTTTGCATGTCCTTTTTTCTGTGGTCACAATAAAAAGTAAACATTTTTCATCGAGAAGCCTGTAAATATTGTCGAATGAAACTTTTTGCATCCAAAAGGGAACATATTCTACTAATCATTCTAATTTTTTCATTGAAAAATATTAGAAATCGTAGAAAATATGGCAATTTCCTCAGAGGTCCTTCTTAGAGAAGCTCGAAGGACCAAAGTTTCCTAGTTTCCGAAATTGTAATGTTTTCGAGCGATAATCCGGAAATGAGTGTTGTAGATTCGAATATGATATCATAGATCCGCGGTCAGGTAGTAGATGTAACAGCTAAATTCGTTACGCAAGTCGCGCAAGGCGCATCGCGTTTACAAATGAGAAGCATAACCGCTGAGATTGCACGCGTCGAGCAAGTTGCCGAGCACAGGGAACGTCAGTCGTTCAATTAACATCCTCCCACAATCGGACCGGAAGTTTCCGCGCGAAGTTTACGCAAAGCATTAGTTACATGCAGTTGTTGATAGACCTTTAAGCGTAATGTCTACCAATTATTAAACTATTCCTTGGAAACTCGGTTTGATCCTCCGCGTCCCGGTTATCCGCAGCAATTACCTCTTGTTAGCGGTCAGCTGACCGAGACTGAACGTTAATTAACGCTGATAAGCCCGCAAAAAATTCTCTGCAATTTTATCAACCCACAGTCACTATCGACTTTCACAGAAATTTCACCGAAAACCTTGTAAAACAATGCTATACAAAATGAACAAAATCACTGACGAATCTCCTCCACTTAAATTAACTTTTTAATATTTTTAGTATTTTGTAATCGTATCAAATTTGGAAAAATTCGGTACAGCAGTTCTATATAAAATGAAGAAAATTCACAGATGAAACTCACTAGCTCAAATTAACTTTAAATAGGTCAGCATATATTTTTTTAAATTTAAACAATTTTATATAAAATGAAGAACGTTCTCGGACAAAGATTGCCGACTTCGAATAATCTTAAATAGTGCGTGACATTTTTTATTTACATAAAATTTGTAAAAATTGAGTGAAACTATTTCATATAAAACGAAGAAAATGTCGAACTTTTCAAATATAATTTTGAAATGGGACGTTACACTTTTGTAAAAATTGAGTAAAACAATTCTAAAGATAAGATTAGTCAACTTCGATTAATTTCACGAAGGTTTAAGTTTATCATAAAGTGCTGGACATTCACGGATGAAGCTCGTTAACTGAAATGAATTTTAGATAGGTCGCCTCGAGTTCTAAAATTCGGAAAAAGTGTAGAGCTGCTCGTTTGGATCGCGGAATGACGCGTTAGATTGGCACACCGTTAATGGCTCATAATTGAAGTATTATTTCTGCCACGCTACGTTGTTCCACTGCCAGGAAAGGAAAACTTTCTGCTGTTTATCCGGCCCTCCGCGGCCATACGACATTAATGGTAATGTTGACGATAAAAACTTCCTGTCAGAGCACGCTTTTCCGACGTCAGCTTTCAACTTTGTCCACGAGTCGAAGCTGCAACGAATTTTATTGAATAACTTCCATCGTTACAAACGCCTCTATCGATTGCCGGGCTCGATGGGCCGGAACGCGTTTTAACCAACATTTGTTGTTTCGCGTCGTTCTACGCTCGTACATTAATATTTAAAAAAAAAACCTGCCAGAGTCTTTGAAACAATGCTTTTCTCGTGTTTAATTTTTCAAGGGAAAAATCCTTCGAGGAATAACACTGTATCTTCGGTAATTATTAATATTCTTTAATGACAAATTTTTGGATCTCTTCTGAATATCATATGCAACTTATTTGGTAAAAAAATTTGTAGGTTTACCAAATATTTTAACACTAGGTTTACGGGGCACTAAATGTGCCTACTCTACATTACTTTATAAAAATAACAAAAATGTATGTATCCAAATTTCTAGCCGTTTCTTTTACAATATATACCCAAAGAAACAAATTTGTTGAGTAACTTCTTCTTCTTCATGCATCCTTACAATTTCGATAATTGTGATTTAAGAGTACCAGAACCCGTCATTTTTACGGGTCCCGTAAATCTAGTGTTAATTATGCAGCAATTTTCTGTAGATTTTTATTTATATTGCCGTGAAGCTTGCGAAGTAGTTGTTTAATAATTGTGGCATAGGTGTGAAGGAAAGGCGAACGCATTCGGAAGAATAGAAATAGTCAATTAAATTCGTTGTGAATTTAACGATAAAGTAGCCACGCCCGACCAATATCAACCGGGATCACTTGCTCGCCGTCTGACTGACAGACCCAGCCGCCGACAATGCTGCTGTCAGTGGATCGACTAAGGCACAGACAGGCGTACGGTTAAATGGACGGGCAAACGAATGACTAAATAGAGACAGAAGTGAACGGACGGATAGCTGAAGAGATTAGGGCCAGAAATAGATTGCCGTGTAAACAGATAGAGAGCCTCGGTAAATAAATGAACATATCGTTCGGTCGGCGAAACAAATACCTGCGACCTGAGATTCAATCGATTTACAACCGCTCTATTAATTAATCTCTGCGGCTAATTTCCCATATACTACACCATAAGATACTTGATTTTGAACAGAAACTTCAACCACAATAGTTTCCAGAATAAAAATGCACAACTGTTGCTCTTCTAAGGAAAAGAACAAATGAAAATTCAATGATTTTTATCTTGTAAACAAATCGAGATTCTGCGAAGTGATGACATAAACCCCCCCTAATTTGCCGTACATTACACCATAAAGTACTTGATTTTGAACAGAAACTTCAACCACAATAGTTTCCAGAATAAAAATGCACAACTGCTGCTCTTGTAAGGAAAAGAATAAATGAAAATTCAATGATTTTTATCTTGTAAACAAATCGAGATCCTGCGAAGTGATGACATAAACCCCCCCTAATTTGCCGTACATTACACCATAAAGTACTTGATTTTGAACAGAAACTTCAACCACAATAGTTTCCAGAATAAAAATGCACAACTGCTGCTCTTGTAAGGAAAAGAACAAATGGAAATTCAATGATTTTTATCTTGTAAACAAATCGAGATCCTGCGAAGTGATGACATAAACCCCCCTAATTTCACGTACAGTACACCATAAAGTACTTGATTTTGAACAGAAACCTCAACCACAATAGTTTCCAAAATAAAAATGCACAACTGCTGCTCTTGTGAGGAAAAGAATAAATGAAAGTTCAATGATTTGTATGTTGTAAACAAATCGGGATCCTGCAAAGTGATGACATAAACCCGGCCTAATTTACTATATATAACACCATGAGACACTTGGTTTTTCCCAAAAACTTTGGCATTGTTGAGAAAAAGTGATCAATTTGACACGTGTGTTATAGCGAAAGTTGCAAGATGTGACACAAGACACTGTCCTGGTGTAACAAGCATAACTCGATTAAACAAAGAGCATTGCTAACGCCATTTGGTAGGCCGATTGGTCATGCATCGTGCGATCTCCTCCTCGAATCCTCTATTCGAAAGTATCATATAATTTATTTTTAAATTTCCGACGAGATTTTTGCGAAATAGGCGGATCGACCGGCCGAAGTGGGAACGGGAGCGTTGAGCGGTTATGTTAGCGTAATCGGTAGGACACGTAGCGGTCGTGAATAATATTTCTGGGACTGTGATCGGGCCAGAAATGGCAGCGCTCGGCTGCGTGACGGCGGCTTATCGGCGGAGAACGATATTCCGTTGCTGGCCGAATGGAAGCGAGCCACGCTTGCTCCCTCGGCGACAGTTTCGGTAAAACGCGGCTGTCGAGGTTTCATCGCGCCATTTACAATGTAATAATTGGACTGCGGGAACGATAACAGGATAGTCTGGCGATCCGCGCTGCTCGTTTTCCCCGCTGGGCCCTTTCATCCTTCTTCTATCTGCCGCCGCGCGCTCACGCTCGCATGATCGTTTTTATCGTGCGACTCGCGCGAGCGAGAAACCCGAGAGAGGGCTCGGGCTAGACCCGAGGACACGCAAAGGGACTGTAAAATGCTGCGAAAGTATTTAACTATGCCGACACGTGTAATATATTTGCAAACAAATTGGAAACGCGATAACCCTGCCCCCCCCCCCCCGTCCGAAAATAAACGGAAACGCTCCTCCGCGATACTTTTCCCTGACGAATCTGCTGTCTGTTTTTTGTTTTTTTTTTTTGCAATTTAATCGAAAATTATGGTTGCAGGAGCCCCCGTTTCATTGCGGGAACGCCGTAGCGTTCCGATACGTGTGAAAAATTCGGGTTCGAAATGTCACTTTATCTGTGAGACGATACTAATTCTCGTTGTTCTCAATTATTTATTTTACAAAACTTTTAGCTTAACATTCCTGACATTTTTCTGATTAAAACGAGCCCAAACACGGCACATTTCGGTTTCCATTTGCGCGTTTAATCCTGGAGAAAGTAGAACCTCGATTATCCGAACGGAGAATTTTGAACTGTTTTTACGGCGCGGAAAATAGTCGGAGAACGTTCCGCTTGGGCTCATTTTAAAGCTTGGAACCTCTAGCTGTCGCTTCTCGCGATTAGTGTGAAGAATTGTGACATCATCGGTTCGGATAAGCGAGGTTCCCCTGTATCGTGTATTCCAGCAAAAATGATGCAAATTGTATCGTGTTTGGACTCGTTTTAACCGGAAAAATGTGACAAACAGGTCTGTAAATATTTCATGGGAGAATTATTGTGTTTGTGTTCCTCCAAACGATGTTTCGAGGGGGATAGATCGATTTTCTGGCGCGATTTGGTTAATTGTATCAGAATTGAGCGATCATAGGGATGATTTTCGAGAGCGTGGACTTTACGGGGGAGCGTTTTCCGTCGGGTCACGCAGCGTTCGGAAAAGTTATCTTTCACCGCAGGCGTTACTCACGTGTCCATGCCGTGGGCGAGCACGAGTGTGCACGGGGGGGGGGGGCGGCTGCAACGCTGCCGTGTGCAGCACAATAAGCGCAATAATTCGAGCGGGCCGCGCGACAGTAATAGCGACCAGCAAACTACGAAATCCCTGTACGCGACAACTATCGTAAACACACGTGTACGGCCACGCACGAACACACTGGGCCCGCTCCCCCGTGCACTTTATAACCCCGGTAGCTAGCCGCGATAGCTCGCTACGTTTTTGGCGGAATTCCGGCGTACTTTCCACTGGGATGCCGATGCCTATACCGGAATGATCGCCTACGAACTGGGCTACATTTATTATACAGGTGGGACGAACAGAAACTCGAATAAATAACGGGCAAATTGGCGGAGCGGTGGTGTGTGGACGCCTGCCACGTGGAATAATCGGTATTTTATTACAAATTAAGGATTACGTAGCGTACTGTGCGCAAAATTAGGCCGGGTTCACAAGTCATGAGTTTGCTGGACTCGATTTTGTTCAACAAATACACTCCCTGGAAATTTCAAACTTTTATACAAGTTCGTGCAAAGACTGGTTCTATGTATTAATTTTTATCTGAGGAACTATTTATCCGATCGACTTGATTCTTTTTTTATTATTATAACGATACAGGCTTGTTCCATGGTAGACAATTTTTGGTTTTCTTAAGAAACTAATCTTGTTTAGCAAATACACTCCCTGGAAATTTCAAACTTTTATATAAATTCGTGCAGAGACTGGTTCTATGTATTAATTTTTATCTGGGGAACTATTTATCCGATCGACTTGATTCTTTTTTTATTATAATGATACAGGCTTGTTCCATGGTAGAAAATTTTTGGTTTTCTTAAGAAACTAATCTTTTTTAGCAAATACACTCCCTGGAAATTTCAAACTTTTATATAAGTTCGTACGAAAACTGGTCCTATTTATTAATTTTTATCTGGAGAACTATTTATTCGATCGACTTGATTCTTTTTTTATTATAATTATACAGGCTTGTTCCATGGTAGACGATTTTTGGTTTTCTTAAGAAACTAATCTTGTTTAGCAAATACACTCCCTGGAAATTTCAAACTTTTATATAAGTTCGTGCAGAGACTGGTTCTATGTATTAATTTTTATCTGGAGAACTATTTATTCGATCGACTTGATTCTTTTTTTTATTATAATGATACAGGCTTGTTCCATGGTAGACAATTTTTGGTTTTCTTAAGAAACTAATCTTGTTTAGCAAATACACTCCCTGGAAATTTCAAACTTTTATATAAGTTCGTGCAGAGACTGGTTCTATGTATTAATTTTTATCTGGAGAACTATTTATTCGATCGACTTGATTCTTTTTTTATTATAATGATACAGGCTTGTTCCATGGTAGACAATTTTTGGCTTTCTTAAGAAACTAATCTTGTTTAGCAAATACACTCCCTGGAAATTTCAAACTTTTATATAAGTTCGTGCAGAGTCTGGTTCTATGTATTAATTTTTATCTGGGGAACTATTTATCCGATCGACTTGATTCTTTTTTTTATTATTATAACGATACAGGCTTGTTCCACGATAAACAATTTTTGGTGTTTTTACAAAATTAATCTTGCGATGTCGAAGACAAACAAATGTCCGTTGAGGTGCAAGTACACGAAATGAGAATTTGTTTACAATTTTCTGTAGCACAACATTAATTTTCCAACGAAAGAAAAATTGTTTATGGCGAACCAAACCTTCCCGACTGAAACAAGACAAGAATCAACTGAATCCAACAGCTAGTTACCGAAATAAAAATTGATAAGCCTAACCTGTGAGGAAGACAAAGAAAAATTGCAAAAATGAAATTGTTTTACATACTAATTAGGATTTCGCGAAGCGATTACTTAAACCCTCCCTAATTATCCGCGTACTACACGATGCGGTGATTGATTTTGACCGTGGGAACGTAATTCTTGTTTAAACGAGTGCGGTTAAACGGAAAGCGATGCGAAGCAATTTTTAACGATTCGGGCCCGGTCCGGTTACGTCAGTTTTGCTTGAAACCGAGGGGTTTGTAGGTCAATTCTTTCTTAATCGATCCGCGGGTGCGATTCTGGTTCGAGATAGCGTGCATGCAGGTGTTCCAGCGGCGAAAGTCAACGGTTCCCGCGAAAATTCCCGTGGCGTTACGTAACTCTTCGGGGCTCGGCCCGGTATTTATATCATAATCCCGCGTTTATGGAGGTTTATACGGTCTATCTTTCGCCCCATTCGGCCGTTCGAATCGGATTTGTACCGTCGATGGGGACATTCCACGCTCGAGCGAATTTCTTTCGAGGCGCGTTGATTTAAACACGCTCGCGCGAGCGCACGGCGCCGATAAATCGCCGCTCTAAATTCTCGCGGACGGAGTCATATTGGCAATTTAAGGAACCGATTTTCCCGGCCGCGCTCTTCCCCGGGACACACTTTATAACGACCGAAAATTTCGTGGGACGCGTTTCTCACGGGACACGGTATCGGTTTTTTCGATGCCAACCTACTTTCCCGCTATATTTTTTCCCGGGGCTTGAAAAGAATGAATTCGAAACACGTGCCCCCCGCTCCCAGCGCGAGAAACTTCAGGCTTTTGAATGTTATGCTCGAGAAATTTTATTCAGGTTTGTAGAGCGTATTGCGAGCAGTATCTTTTATTCGAAACGTTTTTCGAAACCGTCCTCCCATCGAAAGTTATCATGCAGTTCTCCGAGCCGAGCTAGGGGAATAGTAAAAATGAGATCGAGACATGGTAACGCTGTTAAAGATAATAAAATCTTTCGATATAATAGCGAGAATTTATATCAACTTGTAGAGTACACTCCGGAGAGCAACTTTTATTCGAAGTATTTTTCAAAATTCTGTTTTCATCACAGAAGTTATTACGTCATTTTATGACGGAAAGAATAGAACGAACGAATTCGAAACATGGCCAGCCCATGCGTCAAGTGCGACAAACTTTAAAATTTTTGTACGAATTGTTGGTGATATTTTATGTGAACGTGTCGTGCAGACTGCGCGGAATAACTTTTATTTGAACCATTTGTCAAAACTATGCTCGCATCGAAAGTTATGCAGTTCCCTCTTGCACTATGGAAAAACAGAGGTAAAAATTAGATCGAAACACGAGACACTTTCGAGCCAAAAGAACTTGATATTTTTAATGAAAAATTATTGGTGAAATTTTATGCGAGCACTGTACAGAAAAATTTTCACACGAAATGTTTTTCACAATTTTCCTCGTATCAGAAGTTGTATATTTTCTGTACTAATATGACAAACGAAAAGAATGGATTCGTGATACGCGTGGGGTGCTACGAGCTCATAAAACTTCAGGTTTATTAATAGAACACCGTATAAATTTGATATGATCATATAGCACACACGAAGTTAAATAACTTTCACACGCAGCAGTTTCCAGAGTATCACGCCTATCGGAAGTTATTATGCAATTTTCGTTTTTATGCAAACGTCGAGGCGACAATCCGAGGTGTTTAATCATCCGTCAATTTTCGTCATTGCTGTGAGGAACAATCAATTTTCTAGGGCAGATGAAATTTCTGAAAAAGGAGCACTAGTCACTGGAATTTAAAGTAGGGTCTTCAGCCTTTAAAATGAGTCTAGGTAGATCATTCTCCGACCCTTCTTCGCGAAGTTACACTAGGTTAAACTATTCATTTGCAGAAATGAAGCCATAATTCTCGACGAAAAATTCGGTCGCGAAGGTCGTCTAGCCGTTATTAAATTTTCCTCGGCCGAAATTTCCGCGGCCGCTAGTAGAATACGAAAACTAATAGTCAGACGAGTATAATAAGAGCTGAATATTTCCAGAATCCCAATTATTATATTTTATTCTACAAGAATGAGACTTTTTACAAAAAAAGAGAAATTTTTACAGACTGTTAAAGTTATTAGGAAAAGAAACAAATATCTACGCGTGGCTTCTATATCTTGCAATCGATGATTTTTATTTTCCATAGAAAGTATAGTTATTGTGATGTGATTGTCCGTTGCCGAGGAGTATAAATAAATAGCTAAAATGTTGGACCGAAGGCAAATATGGGAAATCGTTGAACTTTAGTGCAAAAGCGCGCAATAAAGTGGAATGCAGGGGTTTCCGGTGGACGGGGGAGGGGAGGGGGTGAGGTAGAATGCACCGGTGACAGATCGCAGGTACACGGTTGCACCTTGGTGCACGTCGGGCAGCGGTGTATCGACCGGGAACCCGCGAAAAATCCGTGACCGCGTGCGCACAGGGCCGAGCGGAGCCGCAAAATATTATTCAAAACGAGTGAGCACGTTCATAAATAACGCTAACGTTAATCCGGCAGGTCTGATGGCCGTAGTGCGGTAACACGGCGGCCATGGCCGGTGCATCCTGACTGCGGCGCGATTGCACAGCCGCTGAACACGAGCCAGGTGCGGATTTCCCGAACAAATATGGATCGGCCGAAACTAGGCTGCTTTTAGGGCTGTCCCAACGCCCGGGCTTTTGTCATCGGCCGTGTTTGCTTTACGTTTGATCGGCAGAGATTACGCGGTAAACTCTTCGCCGGGTTATGATGCTTTTGCGGTCGACGCCTGTCGTTCTTGTTTTACGAACGAGCCTGCGCTCGGCGATCATAACTCCGTGTATTGTTTAGGCAAATGGATATTTTGCAAAACCATGTACGCGGGCGAATTTGTCGTTCGAAAACACACATTTTGTCTCTTTACGGAATTTGTCTATCTCAAATAGTTTTCGAGATATTGGTTCATCTTTCGGTTGGAAGCGAAAAGGTGCTATAGTGTGTGCTACCTAATTTGTCGCATATCTTGAACACTATTGGATAGAGGAAAAATTTGCATATAGACGATTTGTGTATTTTTGAACGGAGACTATGCCTATGTAGAAAGGTTTGCAAACATTGACTTTGTTTAAACAATATATTAAAAGGCATACTCGTTTATGAGTGTTCACGCGCGGTATACTCTTCGACGGGTTACGATACTTTCGTGGTGGATACTGTCGTTCTTGTTTTACGAACGAGCCTGCGCTCGGCGATCATAACTCCGTGTATTGTTTAGGCAAATGGGTATTTTGCAAAACCATGTACGCGGGCGAATTTGTCGTTCGGAAACACACATTTTGTCTCTTTACGGAATTTTTCTATCTCAAATAGTTTTCGAGATATTCGTCGATCTTTCGGTTGGAAGCGAAAAGGTGCTATAGTGTGTGTTACCTAATTTGTCGCATATCTTGAACACTATTGGATATAGGAAAAATTTGCATATGGACGATTTGTGTATTTTTGAACGGAGACTATGCCTGTCTAGAAAGGTTTGCAAACATTGAATTTGTTTAAACAATATATTAAAAGGCATACTCGTTTATGAGTGTTCACGCGCGGTATACTCTTCGACGGGTTACGATACTTTCGCGGTGGATACTGTCGTTCTTGTTTTCCGAACGAGCCTGCGCTCGGCGATCATAACTCCGTGTATTGTTTAGGCAAATGGGTATTTTGCAAAACCATGTACGCGGGCGAATTTGTCGTTCGAAAACACACATTTTGTCTCTTTACGGAATTTTTCTATCTCAAATAGTTTTCGAGATATTCGTCGATCTTTCGGTTGGAAGCGAAAAGGTGCTATAGTGTGGGCTACCTAATTTGTCGCATACCTTGAACACTATTGGATATAGGTAAAATTTGCATATAGACGATTTGTGTATTTTTGAACGGAGACTATGCCTGTCTAGAAAGGTTTGCAAACATTGAATTTGTTTAAACAATATATTAAAAGGCATACTCGTTTATGAGTGTTCACGCGCGGTATACTCTTCGACGGGTTACGATACTTTCGCGGTGGATACTGTCGTTCTTGTTTCCGGACCGCCACAGGTTTTACGATCGAGGTTACGCCACTGTATCATGCATTCACGACGTCGTGTCGGTAGTAATTGTGCGTCAAGAGTTATACATATATGCAGTTGCACACAAATTTGGTTGGAAAATGGTTGATTAAAGCGGTTGTAAGGAAGTTGCACGAAGTCTTTCTATTTTATATTTATTTCATCGAAATTTTAAAGAAAGTATTTGAGGATTTATCGTAAAGTGACAAAAGGCACGAGTGCATCACTTGTCTGACCATAGCACAACCTTAACTACTTAATAAGTTCTGCTACTTTGGACGCCGATGTCGGGAATTTTTATTAAAATTAAATACTGCATAACGAAATACGCACAAAATTAGGGATAGTTTAAGTCATCACATTTCTGTTTACGAATTTGTTTATAATTTACAAGCCAATAAGTTTTGCAATAGTTCCTTATCCTCGTGCAGGACTCAGTTATACCTATCAATTTTTATCTCAGGAACTATTTGTCCGATTGAGCTGATTCTTCTTTTATTTAAATTGAAAAGGTTTACTCCATTACAAACGATTTTTGTTTATTGCAAATTTAATGTTTTTATATTAAAAAATATAAACAAAACTCCGTCAAGACAAAATTTACAGAATAGAATTTGGTTTATATTTCTCAAGGTTATAAAATCAACTTTTCAATGAATAAAAATTGTTTATAACGACCCAAACTTTTGCATATTATAACAAACAAAGAATCATCACGATCCGACAACTAGTTCCGGAGATAAAAACTCATAAACGAACATTGACAAATACAATCGAAACATCGACAATAAAAATCAATGGATTTGACACTTGAGGTTTTTTAATTAAACGATAAGCGAGGTGAGATTTGATTTTCAATCCTGAATGCATCCATTTCCAAGTGCAAAACTGATCAAAGAGGAATCGTAAAAGTTCACAGGAACGTGTCACCGGCAAAAAACGCCCTCCAACCCCGCGTCTCGAGCCCAGGGGTTTTTAAAGAGCAGCAAATCCCGACGAAGAAGAAGTCGCGAAAAATGGGGCGGAGTTGTACTTCGAGATCTTGCATAGCGTGAAGCTGAAGGGGGTTGACAGGAATGCTAGTGGAAAGGGGCAACCGAAGCTGTGTCACTCACAGCTGACACTCTTCGCGCTTGCCCTCGAACCAACTACCAATCCCTCGCTTAGATTAATGTTTCTCTTTACTTAAGGGCTGCACGGTCCACTTTTTGTATAGTTAAAATTAGAAAAAGAAACGATGACGACGCAATTTCCATCCGACGTCATGCCTTAAGGCGAGGTCCGTGTAACTGTCGTTTTTAGAACTCCACTGCTACCCAAAGAAACCCCCATCATGCGAGCAACCTCAGACTATAGTACATTTTTTAATTTATTTTTTGAACCAACGGATTTTTTACTAATACACTTATATGAATAAATTCGTCGTTGAAAAATACACAATTCATCTCCGGACAAAATTTTTGTATCTTTCATCGTTCTCGAGATATATGTCAATATCTTAGCGTTAGGTAAGAAAGTGCTATAGTGTGTGTCATACATTTTGTCAAATATCTCGAGAACCATTAGAGATACAAGAATTCTGTAAAGACACAAATTGTTCACTTTTGAATAATGAATCCGCCCGTGCCCCGTGGTTTCGCGGAATCTTCATTCGTTTAAACAATACATTGAAAGATTTGATTAAATATTGCGACTGGAGCGGTTCGTCGGTTTTCTATTGTGTATTCGACACTCGGCTTTTAAGATGGCTCGTCCCGGGTTGCATCTCCGAGGAATTGACGTCCGTAATTCGTCCCTGACCTTGCTGACCATACGGGCATTCGAGTGACCCGGCCACGTATACTCATCGATCGCATGCAAAGTATTCGCGGCTGCCTACGTCTCGAAGAATACGGGGCTCCTTGGAAATGCGGGCTCGAAAATACGCGCCGGGAAAATCAGCGTAGGTCGAGCGAGTGATCGAAGGGGAAGCGATTGCGCCGGCATATTGATGAGAACGCGGGCTTCGCGCGAATTTCTTACGCCGATGTTATCGCCCCTCGAAAGGAAAAACGCGCGAGATGACGCTGCCAGCGTATGTTTGTCGCGCGACTTGCAAATCGAACTTATACAGTCGTGCCAATACTGTTCAGAAATAGCTGGAACCATTTTTTTGGGAGTTTTATAAATGTTCTTACCTTGTTTCTACTAAAATTCAAAAATCTAAACGTCTAGAAAAATTCAACCTGTAACAATTTCTTCAAAAAGGTCTCATAACTATTTATCTAGACTAATTTTAAAGGGTGATTTTAAAGCTGGAACCATTTTTGGGAGTTTTATAAATGTTCCTACCTTGTTTTTACTAAAATTCAAAAATCTAAACGTCTAGAAAAATTCAACCTGTAACAACTTCTTCAAAAAGGTCTCATAACTATTTATCTAGACTGATTTTAAAGGGTGATTTTAAAGCTGGAACCATTTTTTGGAGTTTTATAAATGTTCCTACCTTGTTTCTACTAAAATTAAAAAATCTAAACGCCTAGAAAAATTCAACGTGTAACAACTTCTTCAAAAAGGTCTCATAACTATTTATCTAGACTGATTTTAAAGGGTGATTTTAAAGCTGGAAACATTTTTTTGGGAGTTTTATAAATATTCCTACCTTGTTTTTACTAAAATTCGAAAATCTAAACGTCTAGAAAAATTCAACCTGTAACAACTTCTTCAAAAAGGTCTCATAACTATTTATTTACACTGATTTTAAAGGGTGAATTTTCCATTTTTAACGTCCTCATGTTTCATCTTGTAAAACCACTTTTGCACTAGAGACTGAGCCGGAAAAGGTAGGATCGCCCTTTCAGCCAAAAATTAAAAATTTAAACTTCTTGAAAAATTCAACCTGTAATAACTTCGTGATGGAAGGAAGGTCTGATAACAATCTTTTTACATTCCTTTTATAGGGTGAATCTTCTAGTTTTAAAATCCTGAAATTCCTTTTTTTATTACCGCGTTTGTAGGAAGTAAAGCGAAGACTGTGTTCCTTCTACCAAAAATTAAAAATACGAACGTCTTGGAGAATTCAACTTTTCATAACTTCGTGAATAAAAATCTGATAACAATCTACCTAGCGTCATTTTAAAGTCTCCTTCTTCATCTGCAACACTTTTCTTTTTGAGAGAGAAAAATTGTTTAACACTATTCCTCGCTGAAGCACTCTATACAAAAATACACAATTCGGAACATTTTGACCAATTTTACTTGAAAAAAAAATAACCTATGCACCTCAAATACCCGTAAATATGTGTGCAAAATCTGAATACAAAAAGTGTAACAATTCGTCTGTAAAAAATTCGTAAATATCGGTACATTTTTCTGTTCGTGATAGTTGATTTAGGAGATTTCGTACGAAAACCTGCAGTCTGCCGAAGGTAAAATTTCGAAGAGTTTTCGCTGGTACGTGCCGTTTGGGATTCGCACCGGTATTAAATCGGTTGGTGGTGCAATTCAAGCGTATCGGGATCGACGGTTAAGGGAACGGCGTCGGTTGATCGCGATACGAACAGCGGCGCATCGATCGGATCAAACCATTCAGTATCCCCGGAAACGTAGTCGGTTAAATCCCAACCTGATCGTCTTACACAGTTCACAGGACATCGTTCGCTGTGATATGTACACCCGACAAAGTGAGTGCGCACTCACGTACCCATTCGGCCAGGCCAGGCTATGTACCGGGCGCTGCCGGAGAAATTCCAGGATGTTCGCAAATATTGACTCACGCCTGAATATCTGGCAACGCTCGAGCTAAGTTCGTGCCAGGAGATTATGTATTTTGCCGTTGTGTCAATACCTTACGACGAATTGCGTAATGGTACGTACACACGCGTCGCGGTCGTCTCTGTGCGTGTGTGTATGTGTGTGTGTGTGTGTGTGTGTGTGTGACAGTAGCAGGTGCGAGATCTGATACACCACAGAGTTTCGTTGCGCGAACCACGCCCTTTGTCGTTGTTTTCGCGATGAAACCGATATGCTGATTCCGACCGCGAGATTTGATTTTGCGATGTTATGGTAAAACATCATATTTTTGGAAATCTGATCGTGTCGTTGTATTCGTCGGTCCAAAATACACAATTTATGTCTTTACAACGTTTTTCTATCTGTAATAGTTGTCGAGATATTTGGCAAAACGTATGACACATACTATAGCACTTTCCTGCTTAACGCTAAACAGTCTACGGTATATCTTGAGAACTACGAAAGATAGAAAGATTTTGTAAAGAGAAAAATTGTGTCTCTTGAGACGATACATTTGCCATCGTAAATTGCGTTTCCTTTAAATATATATTAAACGGATTAAACAACAATAGTGCTAATATTTTAGCTGCTTTCGAGGATAGAGAGGAAAAATTAATATTTTCCCGTGCATTCATCGGAATAAAACGCTGTCGCAATATTGAAATGCATCCGTTAAAAATGCGGCACACAGACATGTGCATCCTCGAGGAAAGTATTTCAATATCGCAATCGCGTGCACGGGCTGGAACACCATTAAATCGTCCCAGTTTTGTCAAATGAATTCCATCGCGGCCCGTCTTCGCAATTGCCGGCCGCTAAACATTCGTTTGTTCACGTTGCTTTATTTCATTCCTTCTACCTTTCTGTTTTCCAGGTGAGTAAGGCGACCGTATTCATCAGCGAAGCTTTACGTTGACGTCACTGGCCCGCGCTCGGTGAGTAACTGAATTTTCCAGAACAACGAAACGAGGTTTTTCGGCGAACAATTTGTTCGCTTGCCAGCGATGAAACTCGTTTCGCTCTTGCTACATCGCAAGGGACACCGGGTCCGTGGAAATTTGATTCCGGGTCCCGAAGAAAAAATCCGGAATACCAAAAAATGCGTCCAAACATTCCTATGATACGGTTTCCATAACGATATTTCACACTTTTGTCGACAATAAGTATATATTTTATTTTATTATTTAAACAAATGAATATTTTACAAATTTATCTACACGAACATAGTCCCCATCTGAAAGTACACGATTTATCCCTTTACAAAAATTTTCTATCTGTAATAATTTTCGAGATATTCGATGAAATATATGACACATACTATAGCACTTTTTGCCTGGTACTGAAAGATTGACGTATATCTCGACAACTATAAAAGATACAGAAATTTTGTAAGGAGATAAATTGTGTGTGTTTGAATGGCCTATTGAACCATGTAAATAGATTTGCAAGAAATATGTTTATTTAAATAATACAGGAAGAAACGTATATATTCTTGAGGTTTTTGATAGAATTTGGTCTTTCGAGTGACGATACCGAAGTGACATAGTCACGGCTGCGTGAAAAATGGTTGAAAGATACCGAGGAAAAATAGAGGGTCACTGGTTGCATAATCCAGACCTGTTAACGAATGATGTATGCCGGTGGTGGTTCATCTCTAATTAACAAAACACGCGGTACTACGTGATCTATAGCTGGTGCTCGTCCGAGGACGTAGTACTACGTGTGGCCCACGATTAATTACTGATCCACGAGCCTCGGCGATCCGTTGTTTCATTGGTGATTAACAAAACATGCACTAGAACGTGATTCATAGCCGCTGATTCATGTCTACAAGACTTGATTTGTCAATCATCGCCACTTTAAGATGTGACAATTTTTTCCAATGCCATTAATAAGACGATAGCTCTGAAAAATGTCTAATAAATAATCAAGTTGCAAAATTATCCCATGGCAAAGATTGGAAACAAAATTATAGATACGAGGGTGTCAAAAAATTTTCAAAATTCAGTTCCCACTTGACTATTGGACAAGCAAAGAAGATCTTTCACCATGTTATTCATGAACGAGTGCTGTTGAAAATTTGTGTGCACATGGTCCAGTAGTAAAACTATTCTATGAAAAAATTGCAATTAAAAATAATGGCCGAGAGGGTGCAAAAAAAAATATTATCAAATGTCTACTTTCATTGGATGATTGCAAAAGTGTCAAACATTTTTATTGATATTACCAATGAAGGAATGCTGTTGAAAATTTTTGTGCATCTGGCTGGTACTAAAACTGTGTTATGAAGAAATTGCAATTATAATTAGTTTAAAAATGGAAGAGGACTGATAACAGAGTGTAAGGGGAACGATCGAAATTCGTCGGCCATTTGAGCGTAAAAAGCAGACGAACGTAGACGATTTGAGAGGGAAAAAAATTTCATAAAAATTGTTTTCGGGCATCAAGGACTTCCGTCGTCGGTGTTGCGTGCAGTTGGACGGAACGGAATCAATAGGAACGAGTGTATTGTATATTTTACCATAGGGCGCTTTGATATACTGTATTCGTATGATTCCTGGCAAACTTTTTTTCGGGCTGCACACGTGGGCAGGTGAGCCGTGGACGGGGACAGTGTAACACGGCGGAAAGCGAGAACGGAAGCGGCAGAATGCGGCCGGAGGGCGGAGATGAGAAAAGTTTTGTTGACTCGTCAAAAATTTAATTTCAACCGAAATTTACTGGAGTCGAGCCGAAATCTTTCGCTAATTCGCCGGAGATTTAATTATAGCCGGTCTCTGGCCGGGATAGAATTGGACCCGTCGGTTGATTTAATTGGGCCGGGCATAACTTTTTGTTAAAATGTCCCCCACCCCCGTTTCCCGCACCCCCACCAACAGAAGAAACTTTTCCCGAAATCCCCAAGGAATTATCTCGTCACGCGTCAAGTACGTGTATTCCGGTTCCGCCTGTAAAGATCCGCTGCAACGACGCCGACGACGCCGACGACGCCGACGCCTTCCCAGTTTCTCACCACCTTTTCAGCCCGGGACCGTGCCGTTGATTAAATTATTAATTGGATTTTAATTACCTTAATCTCGGAATCGCACGTCTGTTTTCGCGCCCCATTAAAAATTCACTCCCCGGCGAACTATGGCCGATTTGACTGTCAACGCCGGCCTCCGGCGACCCCACACGCATCCTATCAACTATTTTCATAATTATTTAACGACGTCAATTTTATTCGGTCGAGGAACATGCAGTACAATTTCAGCAGACTGTGGAAATAATTCTGAAACATAAAGCAGGAGTATATTATTAATTAGTGAGTTAGATTATATTTTTCAGTATAACGAAATTCATAGTTTGGTGGATGGAAGTTTGTTCTTTCAGTTAACCCTTTGCACTCCGAACCATTCTGGCAGAAATTTACAAATCCTCGTATTATTTAGTATAATTTTGGAACCAAGTAACGTATTATAATGATATTGGACTTATATGAATTGGTTGACATCGAGGAATATATATTTGCAAAAAAATCAATATTTTATTTAAAGTTGCGCTGGAATAAATTAATTCCCCGTAATCGCTAATAAACTTTAATGTCCCCTGAGAGGGGACAGCGGAGTGCAAAGGGTTAAAAAAAGAATCATGTCGATCGGACAAGTAGTTTTCAGGATAAACATTTTTTTAGTGCACAGTGAATATGAAAACCTTGCGAATTTTTCTTTCGGGAAATATTTGTTCGAACGAGATAATTCTTGTTTTGTTCCAGTCAGAAATATTTCTGTTATACACAGTTTTTTTGTTATTAGAAAATTGATATTGTTACGTTGAAAATTATAGACGCATTTCACTGTACCAATACAATGACAAAACTCTTTTATTTTGAATTATTTTTTTATCAGACCCTTGGCAATATATTCGTGAAATTCTTCTGATCAAAATGAGTACAAACATGGTACAGTTTGGATCAAATTTACTTGTTTAATCCACGATTTAATGGAGCCTCGATTATCCGAACCTGTATCTGAATTCTCGAGGTTCCACTGTTTCGTGGATTAAACGGGCAAACAAGCTCCGAATTGTATGATGTTGGTACTCGTTTTAATCAGAAAAATGTAACGAATACGTTGGTAAAAGTTTCGTGGAAAAAATCGTTAAAAACAAAAGAATTATACCACAGAATTAGGGATGAAAGAATAGTACAGTGTAGAAAGAGTAATTTCATTTTCACGTATATCGAGATACTGTTGCAATGGCAATTATCTTGGCAGAGATTCGGCGAGTTTTATCCTCGTTTCGCACACCTGCGCGTTTAATCTCGATTCGAATCCCCGGCCGAGAAAGTGACGTCAGATAAGAAACGCTGATGCCGCGAAAGGAATAGCGCATTGATTGAGTTAGCGCGATATAGCTCGGGACCACCTGGGCTCCTTGACGTTTTAAAGGTGGCCACTCCCCATGCCCGTGTCCCGGGGAGCAAGGGAATGGCGCCTAGAAACTACTATAGTCGGGGGCTATCTGACGACATGCGACCCCAACGTCCCCTCTAATTCCGCATTTACGGGGTTCGATCGCTTGTAAACCCGGACCGCGAGACCCGTCTTGAAACGGCAATTTTATCGACTGACTGCCTCTTGATTGCGGCTTGTCATTTGCATTTCGCCGACCGCCTCTTGCACACCGAAATGCATTTCATAATGTTGCGGTAAAACCTCCCTTGTATCATACCATAAAATTTTCATTTAATTTCGCTCCACACTGCATTCCGATTTGTAATTCATTTTCTCCGGTCACAGTTGCATTCGCCATTCACATTCTTACATTCGAATTTTACGTAACTTCAATTCTCTATGTTTCACATTTTATATATAGTTTTTATCATGAATTTTGCTTCGACAGGTCGATTAGGATTTGCAAAGTCAATTTTTACTTAAATCGTTATATTCCAAATTTTATTTAATTTTAAAACATACAATCTTATTTCTTGTATTCCAATTCTATGTAACTTCAATTCTCTGTATTTCAGATTTTATATATAGTTAAATTTATCATGAATTTTGCTTCGATAGGTCGATTAGGATTTGCAAAGTCAATTTTTACTTGAATCGTTATATTTCAAATTTTATTTAATTTTAAAACATTCAATCTTATTTCTTGTATTCCAATTCTATGTAACTTCAATTCTCTGTATTTCAGATTTTATATATAGTTAAATTTATCATGAATTTTGCTTCGATAGGTCGATTAGGATTTGCAAAGTCAATTTTTACTTGAATCGTTATATTTCAAATTTTATTTCATTTTAAAACATACAATCTTATTTCTTGTATTCCAATTCTTTGTAACTTCAATTCTCTGTATTTCAGATTTTATATATAACTATATATAACTATATATAAAATCTGAAATACAGAGAATTGAAGTTACAAAGAATTGGAATACAAGAAATAAAATTGAATGTTTTAAAATTAAATAAATTTATCATGAATTTTGCTTTGACAGGTCGATTAGGATTTGCAAAGTCAATTTTTACTTGAATCGTTATATATCAAATTTTATTTCATTTTAAAACATTCAATCTTATTTCTTGTATTCCAATTCTATGTAACTTCAATTCTCTGTATTTCAGATTTTATATATAGTTAAATTTATCATGAATTTTGCTTCGATAGGTCGATTAGGATTTGCAAAGTCAATTTTTACTTAAATCGTTATATATCAAATTTTATTTAATTTTAAAACATTCAATTTTATTTCTTGTATTCCAATTCTGTCTTTTCAATGTTCATAGTTGAATCATGAATTTTGATCTGTGTTTAATGCAATAAGCAAGTTACTGCATCATTGCAACATCGGAATGAAAGCGTCGGAAGTTGAGGAGCCACATTTCCCGATAACGAAACTTGTAAACAACTAAATAAATTTATATTGAAGTCCCCTGATAATAACGTCGTCGCGGGAAAAACGAAGTAGTTATCCTCCGCGTGAAGTTTTCCCAATAAAACGCTTAAGCTTCACGGAAAACTTCATAATTATCGCGGTATTACCGTGGAACGGAAGTAGACTAACAGACACACGGATTACCGAAATAATACTTGCTAACGACAGTGTCTTGACACTGTAATTCTTTGCTATCAGCAATCTTCTAACAGCAGAGCCCTGCCCCCTTGAACTTTAATTAACCCAGATCAGAAGATGAAGTTTACACTACCACAAAACCAATTTTTTAACAAACAAAAAATCGTTTATGATATTCCGCGACTTCCAGATTTCAATGAAAAACGGACCAACGCAATCGGACCAATAATTTTTCGGAGAAAAATTCATAACTATACACTACTTTTGTTTCGTGAAATGAGCAAAACCTTGCAAAACTCGACAAACTGTATTTATGAATTTTTATCTCCGAAACTATTTTTTCCATTTAGTTGGTTCTTTTTTTGTTGCAAGCAGCAAGATTTAAGCCACTGTATATAATTTTTTATCATTGGAAAATCAACTTGGTAATATTGAAAATTATTAATAAACACATTTCAAGGGAGATACAAACTTGCCAATAAATTTTCAATATTATAAAATTAATTTTTTGATGAGAAAAAATTGTTTACAATGGTCTAAGCTTTCCTGGTAAAATCAAATAAAGAATCAAGTCGTTCGGACCAATGGTTTTCCAGATAAAAATTGACGAGTGCACCCTTGTTCATAAGTAAATGCACTGTTGCAATTTTTCGTATGCAATTAATTTCGCAGCTAAGTACTCGAAGGACCAAATTAAACACGAAGGAATTTGAAGAAGTACTCTCATTCGAAATTGACTTGCAATTTTGTCATTCGATTGCGATTTTCGAGTGGACTGTTTGATTCGGGTGCTGGTGATGTGGTGCAGCGTGCACCACATCGCGCATCAACGGTCCCCAGCTGCATCGGTCGGCTGGCGACTAATCGATTACGCCGCAAATTATATCATTCTCTTCTTTTCTTTCTCGGCGAAAAGTGATTAATCGTGCCGCGAGTGTGTGACGGTCGATTTTCCAGCGTCCACGTAAGTATAGCTCTCAAATACGCATTTCTAATAGTGAACTACCAACCAAACGCTGCTAAAAAAATCGTTGCATATTCCAGATTTATAGTACTGCAAACCTGAATCACATTTATTCGCCGTTGAATCACAATTTTCAGCAAGCAAATAAAAAGAAAATGAAATATTAGTCGTTCCAGCAGTTTTTCACGTCAATATCGGGAATTGTGGGTAGACTTGAGTATTTGTACAATGTAGAATACGGAAAATTAGGATGAGTTTATGTCATCGGTGTTAGTTCTTTTCGAATTTGTTCATGAAATACAAACTCTTGAATTATGTAATGTTGATTTCTCTTGGAAAGACAGGTTGTAGGTAGAAATTTTTATTTTGGGAAATAGTGGTTGGATCGAGATGATTCTTTTTTCGTTATAATCAGAAATATGTATTCTATTGATGACCATTTTTTTCATTAACAAATTAATTTTGTTCCTATTAAGTTTGTATTTTATACATTGAAATGCTGATGGAAACTTATTTTCTTCAAACCACGTTCATAAATGTTGGGGTACGTTACAAAATTATTTTTTAGTGAAACAAAAATTGTTATTCGATAGAAGGAACCATCTTGTCTGTAATAAAAAAAGAATCGACTCAATCAGTCTAACAGTTTTCAAGATAAAAATTCATCGGTACATGCTCATTAACCAGAGGTTACTCAAACGTTGTACAAATCAAAGTTTTTGTATTTCATAAACAAATTCGAGATGAGCAATTTGATGACTTAAACCCCCCCTACTTTTCCATAAACTATAATACAGGCTACTCAAGTTTCTTCGAAATTGTTGTTATGGACGTTGAAAACATCGAATTGTTACAAAGTCATTCAGAAAATTAGAAATATCTGCAGCCCGGGAATGGATCGACATGTGTTGAATTTTAAACGGCATAAATTTGTTGGAGATGTGTGATTTAATGATTGTATAGCGTGATATTGTCCGCAGAAATTTTTCGGACACCCGTTGCATGCCCGTTGTCCGGGCAGCCGCTCGGCAGAGGGAAAAAAGGAGAGTGGAACACTTTGTCTGTTGCAACTGGCAATGAATTTTCGAAACAAGCTCGATTTTGAAGGTGGGCTCTGACCTCCATTCGATTCGGTTCCCGGCGTTATCGGCTCGGATCGCCGTCCAAACTATTTGGAGAGCATCAGTCGCAGAGCGAGCTCCATAAAAGAGCTCCCCACGGACCATACTGTGCGATCCCGTGGACCCGGGAAAAGGGGGCGCGGAGTGGTTTGATTCGGCAAATAGAAGACACCCGATTGATATGTGTTTCTATCTCTCTGTGTAAGAGGCGGCGTAATCCGTTCGGGGACGCCGCTTTAACGAGCAAAAAGAACGTACGTATTCCCCTTCGTCTTTATTGTTTGCCCCGAGCGCATGCCCCATCCGCGATCTCCTCGATCAATTCCAGATCAGCATCGCGAATGGTTTTTGCCTTTGGTCGATCCGCCGGAATTCTGCTCTGCTCGTCTCCTTGCGAAACACCCTGTTTTTCCGTTGTTCTGCAGAATAATTTACAGCGACTTCCATATCGGTGTTCGGACGCTTTTAAAAATCGTATAACTTTGTCAATATCGAACCATATGACTTGGATTCTCTTGAGAAGTTGGCACAACAGGTTTGCTACATACAGAGAGAAAAAAAATTTTTTACTAAAATTGCGATTGGCCGAAATTGCACAGAAAATACTAAAAAAAAGTTGTGTTTTCCCACCTTTTTACGTGGACTTACGTTGACAGTTTTTAGTAAGCTCGATTTGTAGATCTGTACGAATTATGAGAATTTCAAAACTGTTAGTACTTTCTCCGACCAATTGTAATTTCAATCAAACATTGTTTTTTTTTTTACGTTATGTGGCGAACCAATTGTTCTAACTTCTCAACAAAAAAAAAAAATTCTAGTTGTATACTCCAATATTGACAAAGTTATACGATTGTTAACCCCTTGCACTACTATTTATTTTGTGATTATGCTGATTAGAAATTCTTCATCGTTCTGAATGTCATAGAAAAAGAAGATAGTTTATATTTATTGCATGTCTATGCTTTCTGCAAAGGATATACGTCAACTGTAGTAAAATAGAATTTTATTTCGGTTTAAAGAAACTTAATGACATACATATTTATTAGACTCTGCTCAGAATCTTCATCACGAGTCTGACTCGATATTGTATATTAGTTGGAGTCACTGTAGGTAGCAACTCTCAACTTTTCGATTATCTTTTCAACGGAAAAAATCAAACTACTAAAGAAACATATATTGCAACGTACTGTTGCATTACTTTCCGTAATTTGCCGTAGGGAACAGTATAGGAAATTCAATTCCGATCGGAGAAATCTTGATGTCACCGAAAAAAGAAACGGTCGATCAGCGTCCGACTATGTAATTCGAAAAAGGTGCAACTGCAGCACCGAGATGCATCGAAACGCAGCCGAGAATCGCCGTCCGAAATAAGTGACTGGGTAGATGGCCGTCGGATAGCTAGAAATCACTGGTTTCGAGGTAAGTTTCGAGCCGGGAGAGAAGAGGATCGATCGATTTCGTGGGAGGCCAGGAGGCTTCGGTTGTTGGACACCCCGTATACGGGGCTCGGGCTTGGGTTCTCGGGCTTGGGTTCTCGGGCACATACCAAGGCGGGGGTACTCGGTAGCTGCGTGAGATACAAGGGGTTGTATATCAAGGAGCCACGCCTAACACGAGAACCACTTCCGGTCTAGACACGCGAGCTTGCTAGCCTGCCAGCCCAGGCACAGGCTGCTGCCTCGAGAATCGGTTCCCTAAATACGTCGGCATTTACAACCTGCGCCGATCCACCTATTCTACAGACCGTGCCCACCGGAGGATTGAGTCCTCCAGACAACAGTAGAACACGATTCGCCTGCTTGCTTGCTTGCTTGCCTTGCTGGCCTCGCGTCACGGACCGCCAATTGAATTCTCGGCGAACCAGATCGATAACAAAAATTCGTACAACAGCAGCTTCAGAACAGTTTTTTCGGAGAGAAAATCCTTTTTTTCTAAATTTTGCTCGAGTCCCGAACGAAGCCTAAGAGAAGGTTCTGAAAAAATATGCTGATTTTCCTAGTGTTTCAATGTTTTTTTTCTAGATTTTGCTTTGGTCCCACAGGAAATGTAACAGAAGGTTCTGAAAAAATATGCTGATTTTCCTAGTGTTTCAATGTTTTTTTTATTTTTCTAGATTTTGCTTTGGTCCCACAGGAAGTGTAACAGAAGGTTCTGAAAAAATATGCTGATTATCCTCTACTGTTTCAATTTTTTTTTATTTTTCTAGATTTTGCTCGAGTCCCACAGAAAGTCCAAGAGAAGTTTCTGAGAAAATATGCTGATTTTCCTAGTGTTTCAATGTTTTTTTTTATTTTTCTAGATTTTGCTTTGGTTCCACAGGAAGTGTAACAGAAGTTTCGGAAATAATATGCTGATTTTCCTACTGTTTCAATTTTTTTTTCTATTTTTCTAGATTTTGCTCGAGTCCCACAGAAAGTCTAAGAGAAGTTTCTGAGAAAATATTCTGATTTTCCTAGTGTTTCAATTTTTTTTTTATTTTTCTAGATTTTGCTTTGGTCCCACAGGAAGTGTAACAGAAGTTTCGGAAATAATATGCTGATTTTCCTAGTTTCAATTTTTTTTTATTTTTCTAGATTTTGCTCGAGTCCCACAGAAAGTCTAAGAGAAGTTTCTGAGAAAATATGCTGATTTTCCTAGTGTTTCAATGTTTTTTTTATTTTTCTAGATTTTGCTTTGGTCCCACAAGAAGAGTAAGAGAAGTTTCTGAGAAAATATGCCGATTTTCCTACCGTTTTAATTTTTTAAATTTCATTTTTCTAGATTTTGCTCGAGTCCCACAGGAAGTCTAAGAGAAGTTTCTGAGAAAATATGCTGATTTTCCTAGTGTTTCAATGTTTTTTTTATTTTTCTAGATTTTGCTTTGGTCCCACAGGAAGTGTAACAGAAGGTTCTGAAAAAATATGCTGATTTTCCTACCGTTTCAATTTTTTTTCTATTTTTCTAGATTTTGCTCGAGGCCCATCAGGAAGTCTAAGAGAAGTTTCCGAAAAAATACGCTGATTTTCCTACTGTTTCAATTTCTTTTTATTTTTCTAGATTTTGCTTTGGTCCCACAGGAAATGTAACAGAAGGTTCTGAAAAAATATGCTGATTTTCCTACTGTTTCAATTTTTTTTTATTTTTCTAGATTTTGCTCGAGTCCCACAGAAAGTCTAAGAGGAGTTTCTGAGAAAATATTCTGATCTTCCGTGTTTCAATTTTTTTTTTATTTTTCTAGATTTTGCTTTGGTCCCACAGGAAGTGTAACAGAAGTTTCGGAAATAATATGCTGATTTTCCTAGTGTTTCAATGTTTTTTTTTATTTTTCTAGATTTTGCTTTGGTCCCACAGGAAGTGTAACAGAAGTTTCGGAAATAATATGCTGATTTTCCTACCGTTTCAATTTTTTTTTATTTTTCTAGATTTTGCTCGACTTCCACAGAAAGTCTAAGAGAAGTTTCCGAAAAAATACGCTGATTTTCCTACCGTTTCAATTTTTTTTCTATTTTTCTAGATTTTGCTCTCAAGACCCACAGGAAGCCTAAGAGAAAGTTCAGAGAAAATATGCCGATCTCCCTGCCGATTAATTTTTGTCACAGAAACGTGCAATCGACTGTCCAGTTACGATACCAGAGAGTCAGGGGGTTAAAAATGATCCACCGACTTCCGAAAAAGTTTGAAGATCGACTCGAGCAATAGCCCGGGCGGAGAGAAATGCTTACATCGAAAAATCCCGGAGCGTTACTCTAACCATTAGGGTATTAGGATGTTCGGGGACTGGTTCGAAAGCACAGCTGATTAGTTGGAGGTTGGTGGGCGCTGTGTCTCTCTAGTCAGGGGAAAAAGGGAACAGGGTCAGTCAGTTTCACAGCTGCGAGGGAACGCGGCACAATCGTGTTGAACACGATTCTTCGCTCGGAACATCGTCGAGGGACTCGAGGGATTGGTGCGACGGATAAGACACGGGCGTGCCTTTCCTCTCTCTCGACACGTTGTACAGAGCCAAGTCGGTACAACTCGGTTGTAACATAACGAGAGAAGACCCGCCAGACGCCGCCTTGTTCCTGGCTCCTCGAGGAAAACGCCAGCCCCGCTGGGCACTCGTTAAATATAATGTTCGATGCCTGTGAAAATTCTCGCCGGGCGAGTCCCGTACGCTTGATCAAAATTCCCTGTTCGGTTCGCCGAGCTCGAAACACGGACACGGTATACGTCAGTGTTTTCGTGGCTGTCGTATTGTCGGGTCTGCCGAGTGACAATTATACTAGAGAGAGAGAGAGTGGGACTGAGACATTTCGGTTCCTCTTTCACGCCAGAAATTATCAATCGTTACACGAAAGTAATTATCACCGTAACTGTGGTGTCGTGTTTGGTGTCATTTTAATCGGACAAATTAAACGAACAGGATGAGATAAATATTTTAATGTTAGCAAAATATGTACTTTACGTGCAGAACCATTCGTCAAAAATTACCAACAGTGTGCTATTAACCCCTTGCACTAGAATTTATTTCATGATTACAGTGATCAGGACTTCTTTAGTACCTATAATCTAGTAAGAAAATAGAAAATTCGTATTTATTGTATAACCACATGTTCTGTAATGGCTAAATAATGACTACGATAAAATAGAATTTCGTTTAAATTTAAAGAATTAATCATGTAAAATCAATAATATACATATTTAGAAAATTCTGTTCGAAGTCTTCATCGCGAGTCTGACTCGATATTACAGTACAAGGGGTTAAAGGGGAGGGTATTCCCATGCTGTGAAGTTGTCGATTTTAGACAATTTATTTGACAAAAAAATGTTTTAAAATTTTGTATCCACGCATGGCCATAGTTCAAGACAGCATAGTGCAATTTTTATGCAATTATCTTTAGAATTATAGAAGTTATCGTAGGATCAACCTTTTCCAAATTAATATAGAGATGTAAACATGACAGGGTATGCCTGCTGGACGACATATATCGAGAATTCACTGTACCTTGAACGCGTTTGTGTGCAGGCAGTCATGCATGAATTTGTGAACGTATCTGAAGGTTGCGTAGCGAATAAACGTAGAGAAACGTATGGAACAATAGCACGGCTAATCGGCCTAATTGCCTGGCTCCGATTCGCGATTTCAAGGCCACCGGGGGGTTGGTAGAGTGGGGGTGAAAGAGGGCTCGATTCCGCGAGATTGTGCGGTGCAGGTAGCGGAGCAGCAGTTACGACAGCCCTCGATGGACATATAGGTAGACAGGTGATTCGAGTTGCAAGTGGCCAGCCAATTTGCGAATCTCGAGTAGGTATTGCGGTGATACAGATGCTCCGCTATCCATCCATCCGGCAGGTATGAAAAGGTGGCGGGCGAGGCTCCCGGGCCAAAGCCTTCCTGAATCGGCCAATAATGAACGGACGCGTACCCAGTCGAGGGCAACTAAGACCACCCAAATGGTGTCTGAGGATATTGAAACTTAAAGGGAACTGCACCGTACACGATTGCCCGCCCTCCGAGAAGAGTATAATCTCATAAGGAAGCTTACTCGTTCGTTGATGGGCCCTCGAGAAACCCTGAAGAACGCTGATATCGCCCGACGAGCTCTATCTCTCTCCTTCCTTCTTTCTCTCTATCTCCCTCGCTACGTAAGGAATCATACGGTCCAGCAATTTTCGGATGAAATCCGCGAGTTTTCCAAGGCGGGCGCGCTAATCGCGGAAATTGTTCCTGGCCGCGAAAAATAATTACAGTCGGTTGAAATTGAAGCCTGCGAATTCTCACGAATCGGATGCCTATCGTTTCTGCCAAAAACTGACTCGAGTGTGGCTAGACATTGACGCTCAATTTCTAGAATTTTGGAACCTAGTGGTTGCAAAAATTCTCAATATTAGCGAAACGTGCATTCTACAAGATCCGTAAACGATCATTCAAAAAGACCCACTCGTTCTTCCACAAAAAATTCTCAAAGATTCAATCCAATCACATTTCTGAAGATAATTTGTAAAATAGCAGATCTTCAATTTTTATAGCTAGTGGTAGAAAAAATTCTCAATGTTACCAAGATATGCATTTTACAATATCCATAAACGATCATTGAAAAAGACCCACTCGTTTTTCCACAAAAAATTCCGAAAGATGCAATCCAATCATATTCCTATATACATATAATTTGTAAAATAGCAGATCTTCTACAATCTCTATAGCTAGTGGTTTCAAAAATTCTCAACGTTACCAAAATATGCATTTTACAATATCCATGAACGATCATTACCAAAGATCCAACCAATTTTCCACAAAAAATTCCGAAAGATGCAATCCAATCATATTTCTATATACATGTAATTTGTAAAATAGCAGATCTTCTACAATCTCTATAGCTAATGGTTGCAAAAATTCTCAATGTTAGAAAAATATGCATTTCACAATACCCATGAACATTCATTAAAAAAAATCCACTCATTTTTCCACAAAAAATTCTGAAAGACTCAATCCTATTACAATTATGAAGATAATTTGTAAAATAGCAGATCTTCTTCAATCTTTATAGCTAGTGGTTGCAAAAATTCTCAATGTTACCAAAATATGCATTTTACAATATCCATGAACGATCATTACCAAAGATCCACCCAATTTTCCACAAAAAATTTCGAAAGATGCAATCCAATCATATTTCTACATACATATAATTTGTAAAATAGCAGATCTATAATCTCTATAGCTAGTGGTTGCAAAAATTCTCAATGTTACCAAAATATGCATTTCACAATACCCATGAACATTCATTAAAAAAAATCCACTCATTTTTCCACAAAAAATTCTGAAAGACTCAATCCTATTACAATTCTGAAGATAATTTGTAAAATATCATATCTTCTTCAATCCTTATAGCTAGTGGTTTCAAAAATTCTCAACGTTACCAAAATATGCATTTTACAATATCCATGAACGATCATTACCAAAGATCCACCCAATTTTCCACAAAAAATTCCGAAAGATGCAATCCAATCATATTTCTACATACATATAATTTGTAAAATAGCAGATCTATAATCTCTATAGCTAGTGGTTGCAAAAATTCTCAATGTTACCAAAATATGCATTTTACAATATCCATGAACGATCATTACCAAAGGTCCACCCAATTTTCCACAAAAAATTCCGAAAGATCCAATCATATTTCTACATACATATAATTTGTAAAATAGCAGATCTATAATCTCTATAGCTAGTGGTTGCAAAAATTCTCAACGTTACCAAAATATGCATTTTACAATATCCATGAACGATCATTACCAAAGATCCACCCAATTTTCCACAAAAAATTCCGAAAGATGCAATCCAATCATATTTCTATAAACATATAATTTGTAAAATATCATATCTTCTACAATCTCTATAGCTAGTGGTTGCAAAAATTCTCAACGTTACCAAAATATGCATTTTACAATATCCATGGACGATCATTACCAAAGATCCACACAATTTTCCAGAAAAAATTCCAAAAGATTCGATTCTACAATTTTGGTTCCGATTGCAAAAATTCTGAATATTCATCAACGTTCCTTGAAAAAGATTCATTAATTTTTCCAAAATAATCTACGTTCAATCTACCTCCAAGAGCAGAATGTTAAACAACACGATATCCAGACACCAAAGAAACAAATCCCGCTGCTCTCGCGAGATCATCGTCATGATCAAAGGATTCTCGCCACGTTCCCCTGTAAATCACAGCACGCCCTTATCCGCGGGCAGAAAGAAGGACCACTCTTATCGCGACTGACATAAATTATTGTAGAACTGGGTCGCGTACCCCAGACGTTGCGACTCGCAACGAATTTCCAACCTTCTGGCGCCAACGATTCTACGTCTCCTCGACCAATCGGGAGCGAACTCGAAATTTCTCTATTGATCCCGATGGAAACGAACGTGTGCACGTAGGTTTCGACTGCGTTTAAATTCGCGGATGATTTTCCCAATCTCAAGGACAGTTCCGGGAACTCAGACAGCGCGACGTTGCTGTAGAAACATGAACGAAATAGTCGATGCGATGGGACGCGAAATTGCTATGTATTTCGAGAAAATCGGAACGTTTCGGCTAAAGCTGTGCTTAATTGCAATGGCTGAGGGAAACTGGTATAGTGCGAGCCGCTATTTAAATCATGGTAAGTTCGAAAACCTGCAACGTGTTTATGTGCTTCTTGCATTCTGATGCTGTTTACGTTTCTGCAATTTTCTATCGGTTTTTTTTTTTTTAATATGAGGTACTCTTTTCTGCCGTTCTTTTACAAAAACTTTTGATCAGAAGAAATAGAAAGATATTAAAAATATTTTCCATTGTCAGCTACAAGAATTTTCTTGATTGATCGCCTGTGTAAGCAGTACGGTAGCTGGTTACTTTCCCGTAATTATAAATACTAAACCGATCATCGTGAATTAGATTAGCTCGTGCCCGAACCAGAACCGATTAAAACAGATCCGCTGACACGTCGTCCAAGTTTCTCGATCAATCATCGACTCTCCCGGACCGAGTTATGAACATTCTTTGCCGCGTAACGAGTCAGTAAATTAAAATCATGCCGGGCATAATCGAGCGTCGACCTTGTAATATCTCATCCCTCGAAACATCTCTATTCTCGGCTTCTGAGATACAAAATTCACAGTTGCAATCGTAGAACGTTGTCCGTGAAAAGAAATCGAAATTATTTATGGGCTTGCGTTCTATAAACAAATTCGAATTGCGCAAAGTGATCACTTAAACCCCCCCATAATTTTCCATACTCTACGTCACACAATGCTTAATTTTTACTAAAATATCTGATGTCAATTGGAAAAATCTGAAAAGAACATTTTCTTTCCTTTAATAGTTAAAACTAGGTCAGAAGTTTTGTCATAAATGCATGAAATTCGCAGTTTAGTCGTTACTGATATTTTGTTAGTTCGGATAACAGAGATTCTGCTGCGTAATTAGACGAGCCAGACACACGACGCAATGTTTCAAATATTAAAAAGAAAAAAAAAACGAAAATCCTAAAGCAGATTTAGCGTTATCGTTCGAGGGGTGCAGGTATCGCATAATCCAAATGAAAAACGAGGCGAATTTTTCGTTTTAATTCGCTGGCCTCTCGCGAGTTCTATATATTGTTAAAAATAGGGGCCAGATGAACTTAATCTGGCCGCGGGTTACAAATTCAGAGCCGCGGTGTAATTCACATAATCCTATAATCGTTATCAATAAATGATTGGTGGTCGCGGGTGTATTTTCTGAAGCGAGGAAGCCCGTGCCATCTTTCAGTTTTATCTGATACTCCGGGTAATCTCCAATAACGGCGCCGCCGCGTAACCAATGAATAAACGGCGTGTTGGAAAATATCGCCGGTGTTTATGAAACATTACGGTCGTAACTATCGATGCAATCTGCACCGGGCTCCGTTTAATTACACTTTACTCCACTGCCACTGGCTGATGCACACCTGGAAAATCTCCTTCCGTAATATTCCACAGGCACGATTCTTCGAACGTTCCATTCCTAATGTCATTCCAGATTTTTAAATCATACGTTTATAAAACGATAGCATGGTCATGGGCTCCGACAAAAATGCATTACTTATTAGACTATTATGTTTAGCGATCAAGCTAAATATCTATCTACAAGTATATCTCTAAACCTGTCTTTAAATCTATATATATAAATATATCTTTAAATCTACCTCTCAATCTATCTCTCAATCTATGTCTGAATCTACCTACAAATCGATCTCTAAATCTACCTCCAAATCTATTTATTAACACTAGAACTACCGCACGAGTCAAAATGACTTGCTCCTAATATTTTCTTTTAGAAATATTCAATTTATAAATATGTTTCCATGAGAAAATTTTTCAATAAACTTCTCTGTCGAAGTAGATATTTAAACAGAACTGGTACGAAATCTAAACAAATGCAATTTTGTTGTTATTATAAGGCAATATATGTCAGTTGCATTTAGCGCATGGTTGTTCTAGTGTTAAATCTATCTTTAAGACTATCTCTAAATCTATCTTTAAATCTATCACAAAATCTATCCCTCAATCTAATTACATATCTATCTCTAAATCTATCCCTCAATCTAATTACATATCTATCTCTAAATCTATCCCTCAATCTAATTACATATCTATTTCTAAATCTATCTCTAAATCTATCTCTAGATCTATCTCTAAATCTATCTACAAATCTAGCCCTAAATCTATCTACGAATCTATCTCTAAATCTATCTTCAAATCTATCTCTAAACCTTTCTCTAAATCTGTCCCTAAAACTATCTCTATATCTGTCTCCAAATCTGTGTATAAATCTGTCTACAAATCTCTATGAAGCTATCTATCAAGTTAGTTACAAAACAATCTATAAATCTCTCAGTAAATCGCCTCACCAACTTATTTATAAATCTATACGCGCAGTAAAATCTGTAAATATATTTATAATTGATTGCATAATTTTATGTCTATGTATCTATAAATCCATCTATTTATAAATTCGAAGACATCTATAAATCTGTACATATAAAATAGTACATATAATACACAAATAAAATATTATAATAGTACATATAATATACAAATAAAATATTTGTATATTAAATATTTGATACTTATAACATCTTACTGTAACTGTTTGCCATATTGTAATGATTCTCATAGCGAACGAAATCACAGCAATCTTATGATCACATTCACAATTTGTATGCATTAAAGAGTTTATGAATATGATCAAAAATATAATTAAAACAAAATCATCCATAAAATTAACCGTAGGATACCATATTTAAAAGAAATGAGAAATATTCATACGCTAATAAATAAACATAGTCACTTTAATCTGGCAAACGTTTGACGAGAATATTTGTTTTTATAAATTGCGGCTGGTCGGGGTCATATATAAAACATTCTCGTCTGCAATGCATAATAAATGCATCAACTACGGCAAACTATTATATTTAACTTCTTTCATGAGCATAAAAAATCTATGCAAGGAAATTTCACTAGAAAAATAATCTATGCAACTAACAATAATTCAGGAAAAAATCTGTACAAACTAAAGTAATTTCTTAAACGTCTATAGAGTTTACCGTAATTAATAAAAGAGTTTATAGAATCAAAAATGATTTTTGTAAACATGTATGTAAGTTGAAGTAGTTAAAAATATGTATGCAATTTAAAATAATTTGAAGAATTTTTGCAATCTAAAATTATTTCTAAAATAATTCAAAGAATCGTCACAGTACTAAATAATTTTTCAAAAAATCTGTATAACCTAAAATAATTTTTGAAAAAGCTCATAGTTGAAAGCGAGTACTCGAAGCAATAAATATTTCCAGAGTTGTGCTCCTCCAATCAGCGCCGACTCTTCCATTGTACACACCCGGCCGACCAATTATACTACACGGCGTCCTTAAATATAAATCACAGCTCCAATTAACACCAACCGTGTTTACCCACTCCCCTTCTGCATACATGAATGTATTGCAACTAAAATTAGATGGGAGACTAATTACAAACGCCGCTCCCATTGCCACCGTGACTACGGTGATCTATTCGAAAGCCAACGAAAAAAAAAAAATAAAATAAAATAAAATGAAAGAGAGAAAAACAACAACGCGAAAAGTGCACATTAATAAAACGACGGGATGGAGAATTGTTTAAATCGATCCATCAGTTGCAAATTTATACAATTAAGTGAAGCTGCAGTTGGAATAATTAGAGTACGTTTAATTGTTGTCGGGAGGAATAATTTAAAAATAATTGCGACTTGATTTAATTCCTCTCTACCCGCGTAACTGCATCTAAAACGGTGCAGAGCCTACTCTTGCAAACTCAGGAAAATATTTTCATTGTCTAATTGCTATTTGTTAATGAAGATTCACGGGAACTTGTGAATTGGACTTGTTAATTGACAAAATTTCTGTTCGGAGTCAGTACACGATAAGGCAATTTTTGTTGGGTAAAAAGTAGTCTTGTGACAAAATTAAAGTAATAGCCATAATTTTTCTGCCACTTTAAATATTTTCCTACAATTTATAATACAAAGCTGCAAGTACCATAAATACATAACTGCAAAAAATCAGTTTGATTATAAATAATGAATGCACATTTCTTCTTTAATCAGGAACAAAATAATTTCCACTATTCAATATTTTTATATGTCTTAAACACTTCATTTGATATTTACCACCAAAATTTAAAAACTTAAAAAACATATTATTCATTACAAATTGCTGTATTAAAATAAATCTTGTAAATTGCTATATTAAATATAGAATTTTTCTTCCTACTTTCTTTCTATTGCAA
Source organism: Seladonia tumulorum (assembly GCA_913789895.3). Classification (NCBI taxonomy): domain Eukaryota; kingdom Metazoa; phylum Arthropoda; class Insecta; order Hymenoptera; family Halictidae; genus Seladonia; species Seladonia tumulorum. The sequence goes on along the minus strand of OU565270.1, from coordinate 17,294,639 downwards.
ATTGTGCTATTCTGATTGTCTTAAAAAAGTTGCAAAATAGAGATTTAAACAAATTCTAATACCCAGCACATGTACAATCTATATTTTCCAAGTATGAACACAGAGACTTCCTAAAAAAATCATTTCTAAATCTATATTTCATCAACGCACATCCATCACGACAATCTGGAGTACAGTGGACCAATAAAAAATCAGAATCTCACTGAAATACCCAGTATACACAGTGTATTACTCCAAATTTCTACCACAGAACAAAAAAGAAATTTAGCAACACCAAAAGACGCTTTCTATCTAACAACAAAACTAAACGAAGATACAGAATTCTAACATAAAATCTAATATCGACATTTTAGATCGTTGTCTTAAGTATTTTATGTTTCGAACCACAGCATGCACCCAACACCATGAAGAAGAAGCAGCTTCGAAATAGCTCTGTTAATCGAAGTGCACCATTAACCTCGATCTTGAGCATAAAGAAGCAAGACGCCATTACAATTTTACTACGTACCTAATCCCTCATTCAAACCAAGTCTTAGACGATGCTCATTTATCTGTGACAGCTCACAATCCACATCCACGATCTCGGAGCTATCTTCGTGCCAACTATAAACAACCTTCGGTCAAGAACCACAAACACCAGCAAATTATCTTCTGCATGGTTGCAACTCCAATAGCATCAATACCTGGTAGAAAAATTGAAAAATCGAAATATTTGAAACGTTAAAATATTATGGAGTTGGGCCGTAGGAAAGGTAAACTGATTAAAAATAAATCAGTAAAAGAATTGGAAAGTAGGGAAATTGAGGAATTAGGGAATTGAGATGTTGAGATTAAAGACTTGAAGAGTTGCAGAGTGGAATAATTGAGAAATTGTAGAATCGAAAAATTAAGTAATTGAAGAATCGAAGAAATGAAGAAGTGAATAATTAAAATGTTGGGAAAACGAGAAATTGAAAAATTGAAGAATTGGGGAATGAAAACTTGAGAAATTGAAGTATTAGAAAATAAAAAATCTGAGGAATATTGAAAAATTGAAAGATCAAGGAATTACAAAATTGTAGGATTCAAAGCTTGAAGAATTCAAGAATTGAGTGATTGGGGAATTGAGAAATTGAAGGATCAAAGAATTACAAAATTTTATGATTCAAGGCTCGAAGAATTAAAGAATTGAAAACTGAAAAATTGAGTGATTGGGGAATTGAGAAATTGAAGGATCAAAGTATTACAAAATTTTATGATTCAAGGCTTGAAGAATTAAAGAATTGAAAACTGAATAATTGAGTGATTGGGGAATTGAGAAATTGAAGGATCAAAGTATTACAAAATTTTATGATTCAAGGCTCGAAGAATTAAAGAATTGAAAACTGAAAAATTGAGTGATTGGGGAATTGAGAAATTGAAGGATCAAAGAATTACAAAATTTTATGATTCAAGGCTCGAAGAATTAAAGAATTGTAAACTGAAAAATTGAGTGATTGGGGAATTGAGAAATTGAAGGATCAAAGAATTAATTTCAAAATTTTATGATTCAAGGCTTGAAGAATTAAAGAATTGTAAACTGAATAATTGAGTGATTGGGAATTGAGAAATTGGGGGGTTGGAGAATTGGAAAGTTGGAAAATAATTGAATGATTGGAAAATTGTGAAATCCCAGGATTGAAGAATTGAAAATTGAGGATATGGGGGTTGAAAACGGGAGCACCGAATAATTGTATAATGGGAAAAATGGAAACAGGAAGAATTGTAAAATTGAATAATTGAATGATCAGGAAACTGGAGCACGTCTGCCACGAATCTGGTGTCAGAGGGTCCAGATAGCAACGTGGCCCATTAACCTGGATCCCAAGCCGAAAGAAATAAGAGCCCCATTACAATTTTACTACTCACCCGATCCTCCATCAAAACTGTGTCTCCTTCCCATTCACCTTCGTCGGTTCACCATCAACATCCACCACAATCGACCATTGCGTTTATCTCGCCGGCAACGGAGTCCCATGATCCGGTCACCGTGCGTCTCTCGCGAAAATAAAAGCAAAAAAAAAAAACAAAAAAAAGAAAACACTTCACGGGGGATATCTCACTGTCTTCTTTCTCGTTGTATTCGAATGTCAACTACAGCTGGTTGAAGGGGACCAAATGCGTCAATCGTGCGGTATATTTGACCCGTGTTCAACCAGCTAAGCTTAACATTACGTTCGTCGTTTGCCAGGTGAGCGTGTGTCCCCGTTGGTTTTTCTTCAGGCTTTTTCTCGTCGCCGCGGCGGCTGAAATCGGTGGCTGGTGGAAGAGCTGTGCGGTGACGGCCATTATCTCCTCGATCTTCGTTGTGCCCGTGTCCCCCGACCGCAAAATGTCGATTCCAGAGACGTTGTCTGACTCTGTCGATGATGCCTCGTGCTCTGCGATCCGGAATAGCCGATACCAGGCTCTCCTCCTCGCTAATTAGTACAGTTTATGCTGGCCGCTGCTGCGGCGCAGATTGTTTTAGGATGAAATACACAATCGAGTTATCTGGGAAACGTTCGGAGATGTTTGACGGGAAGGAACTTGGCTGTTGCTTGAATTTTCAGGGAGGAGGCTTCAATGACAGATTGGCATCTCTATGTGCTAGCCTTGGATCTTAGTATAATGAGTTTCAGTGTACCGACGCAATCTATACAGTTGTCTAGAAATCTACAGATCTGCCTGGATAGATACAATTTATTTAGAAGTATATATCTGCAAATCTGTCTACTCATGAAACCACATGTAAGTCTATGTGTAAATCTATCTACAAATCTATCTACAAGTTTCTCTATTCGTGAAACCACATGTAAGTCTATGTATAAATCTATCTACAAAATTCTCTGTCTGTGATTCTATCTACAAATCTATCCACAAGTTTCTCTATTCATGAAACCACATGTAAGTCTATGTATAAATCTATCTACAAGTTTCTCTGTCTACAAATCTATCAGTCTATACATCTGCCTAGTGAACTATCACTAGAAATACGTCCACATGTCTGCTTACCAATTAATCCATAAATCTATCCATGCATCTACTTAGCCGTTCGTCTATTAATTTATTTGTAAATGTATCAGAAGATCTGTCTAATCATCAATCGACAAATTCAACTGCAAGTGTGCCTGGTCATTCGTCTCTAAATGTGTATACAACCACGGCTAATTAATCTATCAATCTACCAATCTACCAATATTGAAAATCTATTTTAGAGCTGTCTCTCTTGAATATTTACCAATATCAGAAGAAAATAGCAGAAGACGCATCTAAAATTTACTTAAATCGACAGTAAAAAAGTATGAAGCAAAACAGCAAAAAGAAGGTCAGTCACTCACTCATGCAAATCGTTCACCAACATCGATCTAAAATTCCCCAAGTATCCGAATAAGTAAATCTAAGGTGCACATATCCAAACAATTGACTCTGATCCGAAATTCAACTCGGAATCGATTCGACCGAATTTCTGGGTTGTACCAGTGGCGTAGGCATAGACAAAACGAACATGCATAACCGACTCGTATCGATCCAAAATCCAGTCTCGAGTGAATCCAACGGAACTTTTGGATTGCGATGGCGTGGACCGAAGCAGAATAGGCACGAAGCCGGCCGAAGTCAACGAAACAATTGAATCTCTCCGGGCAGAATCGAGTTTCGAGTCGAGCCGAGCCGACGTCGATTTTTTCGATCTGAGAGGCAAAAGTAGGGTGCGAGGGCTGATCGATCAGGATTTCCCCGGTGACACTAGGCTTTTCGGTAGACAATGGCGTAGATGGTGGCACGTACGGAGGCAGGAAGAGGGCAGGGTCGCGGGCTCGAAGTGATGCTGCAGCCCGCCGGGCGGCCATTAAGAGTGTCATTGTGTGCGCGGGGGTTATTGGCAGGAAGAGGGGCATTAAGGCGGCAACAATGGACCCCTTTCGATCCCAGAAGCACCCGGTGCTCGGCCTCCCACGAGCCCTCGCTCTGGAATCTCGGCCTCGATCCAACCCCCCGCGCGAGACCGAACCCCTGGACTCTGGAAACGCGAGGAATCCAGAGATTTTTTAAACAGATACACAAATCGGGGTCATTATTGTCCAGTTAGGGTGGCGTGTTCCGGAGGGTTTCGGCCGCGCTGTTTCCGTTGGGGAATTCAGCGGATTCAATGAACGATCTGTCGTCGAGGAAAGAGTCGAGGAATGACGCGGCCGCGAGCGTGGATAACTATTCTCGGCTCGGCACGATGCGCGAGTAACACGAGACGCCGAGAGTTTAAATTTATCCTACGGGAGGCCATGGCTGCCGGACGGATGGCCTGTTAGAGTATGTTCTAGTGAGAGTGCACGCCTCGTTATGATTCTAGGCCCGGGTTCCTGTCGATTGACGGACACAAGGGCGGTTTGTCCGTTTAGGTACGGCCAGCGGTTCACATTTCTACAAATTATTATTATTTTTTTTTAATAATTCTCAGCTTTGCGGGACCCTTCTGACATCACGAGCCATGTCCAAGACAGGGTACACGTTCTTCGAATTTTTTCAGAAAATTATCTCATAGGTTAAACCTCTCCGATGACCTACAAGTATGCCAGGGCCAGGTTCAGACACTTAACTGTTCCCTAAAAATTTGTTTCAGACGAGTTTGACAACCTCGCAAGTCAATTTAAAGAAATAATTATGACGCTCATGGTTTGTTCAGGTTGAGACTCTTATTTAAAAAAAAATAATGAGAGGGTTTTGATGTCATCGATAACCGGAAAAGCGTTTGTCAGTTTTTAAACGAAGAAGTTCAAACGTCTTCAGCAATGTCAGAGACTATATGTCAGATTATATTTAAAGCTTACTCAACTTTGAATAAAATAGTTTCAAGGTTTAAACATCTCTGATGTCTTCAAAGTTCAAGGTTCGTTTAAATACAAATATTTAACAATTTTTTTAAAAATAGTTACAAAGTGTGGATATCACCGATGACCATACAGATCTTTCTAAAATAAAATTTTTGATAGTAATAATAACTAATAATATTAAGGTCGAAACATGTTTGACAGTGTCGGAAGTCTAGGGCTAGGTCTAGGTCATTATCAATTTTTCCGAAAACCCGTTTCCAGGTTTATTAGGTACAAGACGTCCTTGCTGACCTCAATGTATGCTAGACCTTCATCCACAAACTTGTCAATTATTGAAAAAAGTTAATTTATAGGTCGTAACGTCTTTGACAGTAGGCTGTGTCTGTAACTAGGCACACGCTTACCAATTTTTAAAAACCTAATTTCAAGATTTAGACGTCTCCAGTGAACCCATGGCCTATGCCTAGGCCAAGATCCAGGCCAGTATCAATTAAAAAAAAAAAATAATGTCAAGGTACAACCGTCTCTGATGACCTCGAACAATACTACCTCCAAGTACAACCCTTTAGAAATTACAAAAAATAATTTTAAGGTTCAAACAACTCTGGTCAACCTCGTAAGCTACGTCTAAATCCAGGGCCACGCCTTCGTCAGTTTTTAGAAAAACAAATCAAAGTTTCAGATAACATTAAGCTTGTTCTTACTTGTTCTAACAATAAACGTGTGACTATAACTCAAAGTCTAAAACAAACTAACTCAAATCTACTCGTAACGGCAAAATGACATCAGCTTCTGACATCCATCTGACGTTTACCTATTCTCAGTGATTTCCTCATATAATCGCATACTCGATCCTTAAATAATCTTTCACTTCCCAAACAATAATTCTCTTCCTGATCAACAAAGATCCATATAATTTCCGAAATACCCATCTTCGAACTTATCCCAACCACCGAAGGAACGTGGGGAACGCGAATAATAAATTTTTTAAAAATTAACAAAGAGGTCTAGATGTCACCGGTGACCATACAAGTAGACTAGGCCATACTCCGGACTCCCATGCACCCACACCAAGCCCAAAAAGCCAGGCGTACCAAAACCATGGAAAAAGGAAACCTACCTCAATCGGCTGAGCCTGTGGCAGCCACTGGCCACGACGTCATCGCGAAGTCATCGTGCATCATCTTCGATCCACTGACAGAAGGCACACAGTCACTAAACCAAGTCCGCGCACCGTACGAATCCTCTCCTCCGATTAATGCTCACTGTTGTCCCTCAAACGATATTCTGCTCACTAAAACGCGCTTTCAGCCGGCACACTTCACTGTTCCGTCGATCGTCTCTCGCGAATATTCTGGCCGCTCGCGCAACCGGCCCCGACTTCGCGTATTTTTAGGCGAAATTATGCAACGCCGCCGTGCGTCCCCTTCGCTCCCCTTGAACTTCATCTCTCGGGCGAGAGAGAGTCTGCCGGATTTTTTCCCGTGAAAACCGAGGACCGAGAGCGCCGTCGGACGGCGGCTAAACGCGCGTTCCTCCGCCGCGGACGGTATTTTGGTCGCGCGAGTTGAAGAGGATGCTGCGGGACCAACGAGAGACGTTTCAGAAGAAAGAAAGAGAGAGAGAGAGAGAGAGAGAGAAAGAGAGAGAGAGGCTACGAGAGGGCTGTGGGACCCTTCCCATCGGCCGGCCTATATCCGAAGCTTGCAGAAAGTTTGCTGTGTTTTCGTAGGACCCGTCTGAAGGAACTTTGGAAATGTAACTTCATGAGGAAGAGATTCTGGTTAGGTGAGACAAAGAACGACACGCCTAGGCTAGCTCAGTGAAGTATCTGTCTGAAAGGATTGGTGGGTCAGAGTCTGTTCAAAAGACCTGCAAAAAGTACTTCAGACATAGTGTTGAAAGAAAGCCTAAGCTTATCGAAAAATAGCTAGTTTTCAAACTACTTGTCTGAAGGGAGTCTGAAGAATGGAGTTCGACCGATGAAGTTTGTGAGACATCTTGGAGCTGAGTTACCCACAAGAGACAAGCTAAGATTAGCGAGAAAGCTAGGCTAGTTCAGTGAAATATCTGTCTGAAAGGATTGCTGGGTCAGAGCCTGTTCGAAGGAGCTGCAAAAAGTACTTCAGACATAGTGTTGAAAGAAAGCCTAAGCTTATCGAAAAATAGATAGTTTTCAAACTACTTGTCTGAAGGGAGTCTGAAGAATGGAGTTCGTCCGAGGAAGTTTGTGAGACACCTTGGAGCTGAGTTTCCCACAAGAGACAAGCTAAGATTAGCGAGAAAGCTAGGCTAGTTCAGTGAAATATCTGTCTGAAAGGATTGCTGGGTCAGAGCCTGTTCGAAGGAGCTGCAAAAAGTACTTCAGACATAGTGTTGAAAGAAAGCCTAAGCTTATCGAAAAATAGCTAGTTTTCAAACTACTTGTCTGAAGGGAGTCTGAAGAATGGAGTTCGTCCGAGGAAGTTTGTGAGACATCTTGGAGCTGAGTTTCCCACAAGAGACAAGCTAAGATTAGCGAGAAAGCTAGGCTAGATTCAGTAAAATATCTGTCTGAAAGGATTGCTGGATCTGTCTGAAGAAGCTGTGGGAGATAGTTTAGATGTCGGAAGTAATTGCGATACCACACCCTGTTTGAAAAACTAGAGATTAACCTAGACCTGTTTCGGCCTAGACAAGAGTCTGTAAGTAACGTGATAGGTAACAGAAACCTGACCTAAATTTAGTCCGGTGTCTGTCTGAAAAAAATTAGGAGACCAGAAAGAACCTGTCTGGAACCTCCAGAGAAATTAGTTTAGATCTATTTTATATCCAGGCTAAACAAAAGTTGTTTCGAAATAGTGTGAGAGGTATTTAAAACTTGACTTGGGTTTAGCGTAACGTCTGTCTGAAAGTATTGGGAGACCACAACTCGACAGAATGAATTGGGAAACCAGACCTTGACAAAATGTGTTATGTTAAAGTAGACTGCATCGTGGGCCCAAGCCTGTTCAAAGAAAACTTAATGCACACTGGCCAAAGTATGTCTGAATGAGGTCTCCCAAAATCTGTCCGAAAATTTAGAGGGAGATCTCCAAAAGAGAAAACTGATCAGAACGTATCTGAACACACTGTGGAAAGTGACTGAAGACTATCTTTAGATTAATCTAAAATTGATCTTAGACGATTGGGAGAACTGTATGATATGTTGATGGTTTTATCTAAGAGGGAATCTATTTCAGAATTTGTCTGAAGGTCTTAGGAAACCTCAATTGAAGCTGAGAGCTTGTGGCATGCAAGTCAGATTTAGGTCATGTGTCAAAAGCCTACGAAATATAACTCAGAGATTGTCTGAAAAGGTTGGGAAACCTCCAATCCAGGCTTCAGAATTTCAGAATTTCTCTGAAAAAGAATTAGAAATTTAATTATAAATTTGTGTGGGAGTTTAATGAAACTTAATTTAGATTTGACACAGATTCAACGGGAAATCTATTCAGACCTCTCGTGCAGGACCTGTCTGAAAGGATTGGGAATCCGTTAACTCGGAAAATCTGATTCAATGAAATTGGGAATCCAAATCTAAAGCTGCAACAAGGTTCTCTATGGGACCTAACTCTGATTTTATTGGGATTCAGCCTTCGTTTCGAATGGACCTTAGGAAACCTCTGAAAATGGATTAGGAAACCTCTGATCCAGATCTGAAATATTCTGCAAAAAGTTAACCAGAATTCTAAGAGGATTGCACCATAATTCCAATTTCACCTAAATTTAATCCAAAATCTAAGAAGACGATAAAATACCATTTGTAGCAAACTCAAAACGTATTTGCAAAGATATTGGGAAACCTGGGAAATCTGATTATAATTCCCAATCAGTCTAAAGAAAAAAAAAAAAAAAAAGAAAATACAATCTAATCAAATCTGAACGGAATGAGCTTCGAAAACTTTTGGGCTTTACATTTAATCCAAAAGTGCCTAAAGGAGCCATTCACAAATCCCAGGAACCGTAACTCATAGTTCCAATCATAACTCAAAGAAATAAAAAATTCGCCAAGATCTAAGCCGACTCTAGTTGACAAGATTCAAAAACCTGACTGTGGAATATGTCTGAAATACCCATGGGATCTATCTCGGACCTGCCAGAAACACCATGGAATCGAACCCATACAACTCCATAACCTAAAAAGCTTGAAACCCCTAACTCAAAGTCCCAAGCTGAACTAAAAGAAATACCAAACTTACCCTGTATTTGTCGAAAAATTCCACGAAAACTGGGATCTCTTGGAGGTCAATCCAAAATCCATGAACCCCAATTTGCACCTGTCACACCTGTATCTGAAGGTGCTCCCCTTCCTGGCTCTCTCTCTCTCTCTCTCTCTCTCTCTCTCTCTCTCTCTCTCTCAAACCCTATTCCCAGTTTTTGGACACTGCAGACTCCGTCCGACTAATTTAGGACAGGATCGAGGGTGATTAACCAGGCTTCATCGCCAGTCGATGGAGGAGTAATTAGGCGAGTTGCCACGGACAAAGAGGCGGAGGGGCTGCGTACGTAATACCGTAAATATCGACAGACAAGAGAACCTGTGCAGAGGGTGGATTTCGGTGGCGAAAGAACCGGAAGAGTCTCTACAATACTGAAATCGCGATATCGTGTCCGTTCACCCCGTTTCACTTTCGATTCGAGAAGAACGTCGCCTAATCGAGAATGAAATGGACCAACTGACCCGATACTGTATTCCGATACTCCTTCCGGAACTACTTCATAGCTAGTGCTCTTATCACATCAGCTTGGGATTGATTTTTTGAAAATGTTTGCTACATTGGAAAAGTGACAACTGTAGCTGAACTGATCTAGGCTAACGATGGACTCCAGTCAGAATTGATTTTCAAAGTGAGTCAGTGATACTAGAGTGTTAGTGAGTTTAAAAAATTATTTTATTTATTAGGGCAGTGGCTGAAGTGTTTCCTAAATTGGAAAAATAGCAACAGTGGCTAGGCTGATCTAAGACTCCTGGCAGAATTGATTTTCAAAGTCAGTCAGTGATACTAGAGTGTTAGTGAGTTCAAAGAATTATTTTCTGAATTAGGCCAGTGGTAGATTAGAGTCTATTTATAATGAGAAGGTGAGTGCCTGAAGAAACCCTTTTGGAAAAATTGAGGGTGGGAGGTGATTTGCCATAATGAAGAAAGTTTGACCTGCTTTCTAAGTTTTTCTCGTAAACTGCAAATTAAGGTCCGGGTTCCGAAGTTAGTTGACGAACTAGCTTGTACCAGTTATTTTCAGTTTAAAATTGTCGGGGATTATTAGGAATTACTAAACTGGTCGAGGCGGAATTTCTTAGCAAAATATAATCTACTTACACGTTGTTCGACGAACGATCTTTACACGTTTCCGGAACACGCCATTTCGAGGAACTTTTAAAATATTACTGCTCGCAGCGCAATAAAATATATTCGAACGGAGACGTAACAATTTTGCTACGATAACGGGCTTCCGTGTAACTTCTCTCGTCGTTAAATTACGCTTCAGATTTTTCAATTTGCATAAAAATGAGGGTAACTCGATCGCGATTTACCTTGCACGGTTTTTAATTAAAAACTGCCACTAATGCATTTAAAGAGCAGTCACGGTCGATTGCGGCGAACGCAATTAACAATTCCGGGGGCCTGTAATCAATTGTAGCGAGTTGCAATTAACAATTGCAGCAAGCAAATCGCGACTGAATAAACAGTTGCAGTCGTCGACTCGTCGTTATCAATATGCAGATTACATTTTACTCGACCTCAGTATTGATTTTGGGGTTTCGGTATCATTTCGATTAAACGCGATCGTTTGATTAAAGAGGACGAGCGATTTTTTCGATTAATTACGGAGACTGTCACTTTCCTGAATTTTACAACAGAATTTTGTTATTATCTTTTCCGAAAACCAAGATAGTAGAAAATCGAGAGAGAAACGGTGGTGCTAAACGAAGGATAATATTTTCTTGAACTTTGCTATTATAACAACTCTCCCGAAGATCACACGAAGATAGCAATGAAGATTCAGTTTATCGAGAAAATAATTTTATTTTATTTTTATTTCAATAAAAAATCAGGGGTAAAATAAATTTTCCAGACTCCGATAGCTACTTTCTGACACGAAAGAACAGTAATATTTTCAGTCCAACGAAAAATGGGGAATTTTCATCGAACAAATTTCCCGGACTCCAATAAATGTCTGAGCTCTCGTAAGAGGACAGCAATATTCCCGATCCAACGAAGCACAGGGTGCTTTCTGGAGTACAGAAAAGCTATCCTAAGATGAGAACAACCTCTGGTCTTACAAAGATCAAGGTATCTCCTCGGAACGAATTTTCTGGACACCAATATCAACTTTCTGTCACGAGAGGACACTGATGAAAGACAAGCAATTTTCTGGACAAGAGAAAAGCTAAAATAACAAAGGTTCTCCGACGAAAGACAAAAGGACTTTCTGAACTCGGTGTCTGCTTGCACATTATTAGTAGAAGACACGATCGAATCATTCTTCTTGGAAACGAAAGATCACAATTTTTATACATTGCTATGAAAACTATAATTTTTACCGCAATGAAGCACCAGCAAAAATCTTCTGTAACAGGATAACTAATCAAGAGCATGCTATTCTCTCAGACGAAATTATTTAAACTCTTTTGTAAGAAGATAGCACAACATCTTTAATCAAAGACAAACTATTTTCTGAGTCAAAAAAATATTCACAGGGGTGACAACCCTTAATGTAAAGACGAACATATCTTCATAGAACTGAATTCTAATAATCAATTTTCTGGACACCACTTTTAAAAATCTATAACAACCCCCAATTCTCAACGAAGAGTGAGAAATTTTGTTTCTGCGCGGTACTGGTACAAATTCTCAGTCAACTTTTCGGACTCTAATTTTTCGTAAAGCACATTTTCTGACCCGGAAGAGATTCGCCAAAGGGGGATAGAAAATTTTGTGTGAAGCCAGGGAAAATATTTCCACGATTTTACTAATTTTCTTGACGCAACCAAACAGCTCCCTCGCGAGAACCATTCATCCAATCACGCTCGCACGCACACAAGCCAGAATGAACAAACCTGAACCTCGGCGTGACCATCCAAAATCAGCCTCCACCATCCAAAAGTAGCCTGTCCGATCGAAAACCAGTCTGGTCCGTCGCAAATCGGCTACACACAACTCCCATCATCCCTACAGAGCTCCACTATCCTCCTCAAACAAGCTCCACGTGTGTTTTCGAACCCGCTCCGTCCAAGCCCGAGAAAGTAACCCCATTTACTTTACTCCCTCACAAACTTACGATAACCAAACTCCACAACCATGGTCTCTCGCACTTCATCGGAAATCATAGCTCCCTTCGCCACCGAAAACCACCCTCTCTCACATCCCTCTCGAAATCCCCCCGGAAAAGAAACCTTGGCATCCACTTACTACTCCACGAGCCTCAGAAAATCCACGTTTCACACTTCTACTCCCATCCCCTTGTCCCCAATGAACCCCGAAACCCTTAGATATACCATAGTTCCACTTACAAGATCTTCACTATTCCCAGTGGGAAAACAACTATGGTCTCTGGGCTTCTAGAGAGACCATGCTCTAACTTTTTCCCAGAAATTCTCGAGATCCTCCCTCATCCCCATAATACTCGGTACCTTTCATAGGGCCGCACTTCTACCAGAATGTCACATCTCTCGAGATCGAGGAAGAGAAAGAGAAAGACAGAGAAAATGAGAGAGAGAGAGAGAGAGATAGAGAGAGAGATAGAGAGATAGAGAGATGCATCTCACCCCATGCAATAATCACCCCCTGAGCCCTCCCACGCGCGCCACACTGTCTCCTTTCCATCTTCTTCCGCGCGTCTGGCCACGCGCTAGGCCTCGACTACTGACTCCGCTGCACTCTGCCTGCAGCTGCACTCTCTGCCCGCAGCAGCTCTCTTCTCCGACAACGATTTCGTCGGGGGTGAGGTATGGAGGGAGGGAGGGTAGGGAGGGAGGGGCGGCACCGGGGTGACGATGGAGGGACACGGCGAGACCGAGGGGCAGGGGTTGGTGGAACGTGGGGTGGATGGGACCGGGAGGAAAGAGAACGAGAGTGTGTGTGTGTGTGTGTGAGGGTGAGTGAGAGAGAGAGAGAGAGAGAGGGGATGGTGACGGCGGACGGAATAAAGATCACCGCAGCGGTCGGTCGGCCCGACCAGAACGTGAACGTACTACTTGCTGGGCGTTCGGGCCCGCACTGTGCAGCCGACGGCGGGCGTCGCGACGCCTCGAGCCCTCGCGGAGGGGCTGGCCGAAAGGTGGGGGAGGCGCCTGCGTCCCGCGCATCCAACCCCGAGCTGCTCCGGGCCGCCACCCCCGCGACCAGAGAACCCCAGCCCTGTCAGCTCGCCTAACTGTCTACTGGCTCTACCTGAGAGAAACCCCCGAGCGAGAGAGACCCGGTGAAAGTAGGAGAGAGTAGGAGAGACCGCGGGAGAGGGAGGGCGAGAGCTCTCTTTGGCCGCGCGCTCTCTTCTTCTACCCCCACCCCCACCGGAACGCAGACGACGCTGCCGGTGTCTTTCTCGCGCTCGTAAGCAACCGGCCGTCACTATGGAAAATATGAATTTGGGTCAGATACCAGCCGCCGTGCCCTAATGAACCTTTAATGTGACCTATTTCTTTTTTTCTGACGGCGCTCGGGCTGTTGCTTGAGCGGCCAACTTTCCTGCGATCTTTCCTGCGGTGCCGCGGACCGTTTCGGATTTTTTCTGGTTCGGGGGTGTTGCGACGGAAGATTTCCGTTCAGACGGGGTGCAAGTTACCACGGGGTGCAAGATACCACGGGCGAAGGGGGTACCAGGTGGTACTCGCGAAACTAATTTTAGCGAAACTGCAGCACTTTTGTCCGGGGATTTTTTTTGAAAACCTGACCGGGACTCCGGAAGTCCGCTGCGGGAGCACTGCGGGTTTTTATGCAAAATAGAAATGCGTCGATCGGAACAGACATCGAGTGAAAAGTAATTTTTCTCTTTAACCGTTCGAGTCCCAGTATTGGGGGTATTGAAAAAACACTGTCGAAGAATCCCAAACAGCGCGACCGCGCTTTCTCTAAATGAGAATTTTTATTTTGTTATGTTTTATTGCATTATTATGGTATTGTTCTAGCTATTGTAAAATCTACTATTTACATTAAAAGGAGCTGTGTGACGTACTTGCGTCAGTAAATCTGAGAGACAACAATCAACAACTTCGACAATCGGTAACGCACCGTCAGTTGTCCACAATGCTCGAAATGTGCTGGGTTTTCTCGACATGAAATCTGAACAGCGCGATCGCGCCGCTTGGGACTCAAACGGTTAACCCTGATTGCACTACTATTTATTTTGTGGTTGTAATAATTAGAAATTCATCATCGTTCAGAATTTCAAAGAAAAAACAGGATAGTTTATATTTATTGTATGCCTGTGTTTTCTCCGAAGCATATATATCAACGAAATAGAATTTTATTTCGCTTTAAAGGAGATTAATAACATATATATTTTTTATCAGACTCTGTTCAAAATCTTCATCACGAGTCTGACTCGATATTGAAGGGTAAGGGGTTAATTATTTTAGTAGGTTGAGGACGTACGTATATGTTACCACCTTTTAAATATTTTAAGTGGTGCCTACTGCCCATTTTTGTAGTAAATACGTAAAATCCGCAATCTAATGATTCACCCTCTGACGTTTGACATGGCAGCCATCACTAGACCCAGTCAAATGTTTAGCCATCAATTTTTTATACATATTTTTCGAAATTCGAACAAGCAACTGGAAAGTTAGAATCTAGAAACGTTGTAACTGAGGGTCAAAGGGACCCACTCCCTCCATCCAAGGGTTGAAAATTGAATTTTGTATGTTCGGAGATTATACAGTAATTTTTATAAGTAAAAATGTCCGGTCGATTCGAAATTAATATAACTAATAGTGGCTATTTCAGAAGAGTGGTTTTTGGAAGGGATTTTGGGAGGGAAACTTGGATGGATTTTTAATTTGCAGGTGTTTGGAGCAGTTTTTAAAATGTCAAAAATGTTTTTAGGAATGGGTGATTAGAGTTGCGAAGAGTTTTTAATAATTTTTAATGAAATACCGTCGAGAGATGCATTTTGCGAGGCTTAACAGACGATAATTAATTGTTTCGTTGGCCGTGAGTCGAAATCGAGTGTAACGCATTGTTCTCTCACGTTTTTCTTTTTTTTTTTTTACAAATATGGCGTGCAGGGAATGCAAGCGCGTGCCTGCGTAATTACATGCAATTTACATCAGATTTTAATTTGATAGAAGCGAATGGCCCGGGAACGCGTTGAAAGTGCGATTCTAATCGGACACCGCAGCGACAGCATCGATAACGCTGCTCTGATATTTCGTGACGTAATTACCGAGCGAGAAAACTCCCTGGAAATTGCAAAATAAACGTTAACACGCGTCCTTGCCCGAGTCGTCGCTCTCCCCGTTGTTGTTTTCGCTAATAGCGTGACTTTGTGATTTATTTCCGCGCGCGATGCTTTAGATACGCGAACGAACCAAAATGTGGATGATAGAGACACGTTTTCTCTATTTCACGGAATTTTTGTTTTTATTTTAGATCGGTAGCTAAAAGCAGAAAAAAATATTTTTTTTTTTTAGAACCACCCCTCGACATTAAACGAATTCGGACTGAGTTTGCGAGCGTGTTTCGCGATGAGTTTTTGAGATATTTCAGTCAATCCAAAAAGAGTTGATAAAGGCATTTCGGATTTATGTGTTAGCTTTTTTTCAAAATTTTAGATTGTTGGAATATGACGAAAAGCATGAACTCGCGACACCTACCGTCCGACGTATTTTGAATTACAAGTGTAACGGGCTTTTTGTGTTCACCGATACGCGAACAGTCAGTCCCGTGCTATCGCTCGTCATAGACAGTCGTATTAGAGTAATCGAAATAAACCAAGTGTAATCTCAACAGGTTATGGGCCCAGGATTGCGATCCTAAGTGCATAAATATACAAAAACTTTGTTGTATAAAAATCGCCACAGTGTGAGTGAGATTTGGTGGGAAAACCATCGCGTGTGAGACTGAATAGAACGGAAGAAAATTCCAGGACAATGGCAGCGACATTTAAAATCGACCAGTTAACTGGCGAAAACTACGACACTTGGAAAATCCACATGAGAGCTATTCTGAAGAAGAATGATTTATGGGGATATGTATCAGGAGAGATACCTAAGCCGGAAGTATCAACACCTGACTATGCAAAGTGGATAAAAATGGATGGAAAAGCCGAATCGGATATTTTGTTGGCCGTTAGTGCAAGTGAGCTAACAGCGCTAGATGGGTTGGAAACCTCGAGACAAATTTGGGATAAATTAAAGTCTATGTACCAATCCAGTGGTCCCGCGCGAAAGGCAACCCTCCTGAAGAAGTTGGCGTTAACGCGGATGCAGGAAGAGGATGATATTAAAAAACATCTCACGGAATTTTTTGAAGCTGACAAGAAGCTGAGAGAAATTGGATTGTTAGTACCGAACGAGCTTCTAGCCATCCTATTGTTGTACAGTTTACCCGAATCATTTGAAATGTTCCGGACGGCAATGGAATCGCGCGACGACCTTCCACCAACGGACATTTTAAAAGTCAAAATATTAGAAGAACATGAGAGTCGAAAATCACGAGACTCAGGTTCGGGACAAGGAGCGATGTACGTGAAGAAGAAACACGTATATCAACGTGCAAAAGAAAACGAAAAGATAGGAAAATATCAAGACAAAGAAGAGCCAAGATACCGAAACAAAATTGAATGCTACCGTTGTCACCGATTTGGACACATAGCGAACGAGTGTCGGTCCTTCGTGCCGAAATATAAACAGAGCGCGCGACAGTTGGAAGACAAAGACTGCGAGAGGGGACGAGCGCCGCGCAATCAAGACAGAACTAGCATGTTGACAACTACCGAAGAGGTAATGTACGGGAATCAAGCTAAAAGTGAGTGGTGTATTGACAGTGGATGTACGGGACATATGTGCAGTGAGAGAAGTATCCTGCAAGATTTCACGCGTATAAACAGCGAATTAAATCTTGCTAATAATGAAAGTACGCGAATCACCGGAATGGGGAGAGTAAATTTATTAGTCGACAATGGCAATGAGGAACGTGAAATAGACATTGAAAAAGTGTTTTATGTGTCAGATCTTCGTACAAATTTATTATCTGTATCGAGAATGACAGATCACGAATTGGAAGTGCGATTTAGGAAGGAGGATGCAATTGTCATTAATAAGAATAATAAAGTGGTAATGCGAGCAAATCGTATCGGGAATTTGTACTACGTAAACAAGTGCAATAATAGTGCAAATAACATTGAGGTGCAACAAGAAAGCGCGATAAATGAGTGGCACAAGAGACTCGGTCACGTAAATGAGCGTGATTTAAAAACGATGGTGAAAAATGGCTTAGTTCACGGGCTGCAACTCAAGGACAACGAAAAGTTATCAGAGTGTGAAATTTGTGTTCGCGAGAAACAGACAAGCAAACCTTTTCCGAAAGGCAGTGAGGAACGCACAAGTGAACCTTTGGAAATAGTGCATACGGATGTGTGTGGGCCGATGCGACACGCATCATGGTCAAACAAGAAATACTTCGTGACATTCATAGATGACTATTCGAGATGGTGCGAAGTATATTTCATAAGGAACAAAAGTGATGTGTTGACCGTGTTTAAAGAATACAAGGCCGAAATGGAAAATTTTACGGGTAAGAGGATCAAGGCGTTGCAGTCCGATAACGGAAGGGAATATGTGAATTCCGAATTCGACACATACCTGAAAAAGTGTGGTATCAAAAGAAGACTGACAGTGCCATACACACCGCAGCAGAACGGAGTCGCGGAAAGGAAGAACCGGACGTTAGTCGAGATGGCGCGATGCATGATGCGTCAAGCTGGTGTTCCGCCAATATTTTGGGCCGAAGCTGTAAATACAGCATGCTACATACGCAATCGGTGTCCTACTGCTGCACTTAAGGGACGACTACCATTTACTGTGTGGACGGGGAAGACCCCCACAATGATATACATGCAAACATTCGGAACGAAAGTGTTCGTAAAAATAAAAGGGAACAGAGGCAAATTCGATTCACGATCTGAAGAAGGTATCTTTGTGGGTTATGATCGACAATCAAAGGCGTACCGCGTACATCTACCAAGATCAAAACAAACAATCGCAAGCCGAGATGTAAAGTTCATGGGCGAGTCTGCCTTCCGCCATGAATATAAAGAAATACTCGACGCAGATGATAGTCCTTGCGATGAAATTGAAGTCGAATCGAGCAAACCCGAAGAGGACAACGAAGACGAAGAGCAACGTCAAATAGACGTAGTACGTCGTGGAAGAAAGAGGGGCTCTACGGTATCATGGGAAGAGCTGGTGCAACCCATGAAGAGAGGACGAGGCCGTCCCAGGCTTATACGTTCTGGATCGCGGGGGAGACCGCGCAAACAATACGCTTCGACAACAGTAGAAACCGGTGAAGAGGAAGACTCGGACGAAGAGAACGATGAAGAAGAAGAGCCAGCAGTAACAGAGGACGAGGTGTTTACTGCCAATATAGCGACGCACGACCCATTAACATGGCAAGAAGCATTGGAAACTGAAGACTCAAATGCTTGGAAAATTGCTATGGAAGATGAATACTTGGCGCAAATAAAAAATTGTACGTGGGAGATAGTACCACGACCGAAACGTCGAAAAGTTATCGGAAGCCGTTTTGTATTCACCACAAAAAGTACTGGCGACAAAATGAAGAAGAAGGTACGACTTGTTGCGAAGGGATGCTCGCAACGGCCAGGGGAGGATTTCCACAACACATTTTCACCCGTCGTGAGACCAACCTCAATAAGGTTGTTATCCGCGATTGCAGCAGAATTTGGTCTCGAGATTCATCAAATGGACGTCGTTACTGCATATCTGAACGGTGACTTAGAAGAGGACGTCTACATGGAAGAGCCGGAACAATTACGTGAAGTGTTGCGCAAGTTGAATTCTTCCGAAAAGGTTGGATCAAGTGATAGGTTAAGAAGTGACAAAGTGGTGCGTGAAACAGCCGAACGCTGGTACGAGAAGTTAAAGACAAAAAACGATAATGTATGCTTACTAAAGAAGTCTTTGTATGGTTTGCGACAATCCGGACTACAGTGGCATAAAAAGTTTGTAGAGTGTTTGAATGGATTGGGTATGAGAGCGTTGACACAAGATCCATGTATGTTCGTGTCACATAAAAATGATCAGATCATGTTAATCGCCATATATGTTGATGACATGATCATCGCTTCGAATGATGGTGTGTGGATGAGTAAAATTAAAAGAGAGTTGTCGGAAGCGTTTGAGATGAAAGATTTAGGGAGGATAAGAATGTGTTTAGGTATCGAATTTTTGCGGGACAAGGACAAGCGTGTGTACCTAAATCAGAAAAGGTATACAGAAGAAATTCTAGAGCGATTTGGTATGAGTGAGTGTAAGGCTGCGTCGACACCGATCGAGTCAAACTGCAAATTGACAAAGCCCGAGTATGTAAACAAGGAAGTAATGGGTCAATACCCTTACCAAAATTTAATCGGTGCATTAATGTACTTGGCTGTGTCCACGCGGCCGGATATTGCGTTTGCAGTGAACTACCTTAGCCAGTTCAATACCAATTATAATGCGGAACATTGGAAGGCCGCAAAAAGAGTGTTAAGATATTTGAGAGGCACGAGTGAATGTGGATTAATGTACGAGAGGACAGAGTTGTCGTTATTTGGCGTTGTGGATGCGGACTGGGGTTCGAACGTCGTAGATCGTAGGTCGTACTCCGGCTATGCGTACATTTTGGCAGGTGCACCAATCAGCTGGGAAGCACGTAAACAAAAGACGGTTGCGTTATCCAGCACTGAAGCCGAATATATGGCTATATCTGAAGCCACGAAAGAGGCCGTTTATTTGCGCGAAATTTTAAATGATGTGGGTATGTCAAATGAATGTGTGACAATATTTAACGACAACCAGGGTGCAATCAAACTCGCGGAAAATAACAGGTATCATTCAAGGACCAAACACATAGACATCAGGCACCATTTCTTGCGCAGTATTTGTCAGCAGGGCATTATTGAACTTAAATACATGGCAAGTGAGAAAATGCCTGCGGATGTGCTTACCAAAGGTTTAAGTGGAGTTAAGCATCGTGAATGTTTGTTCAACTTAGGCGTAGTAAATATGGATGAATGTTAACGCGCTCGCTCATGTTTTCGAGGGGAGGTGTTGGAATATGACGAAAAGCATGAACTCGCGACACCTACCGTCCGACGTATTTTGAATTACAAGTGTAACGGGCTTTTTGTGTTCACCGATACGCGAACAGTCAGTCCCGTGCTATCGCTCGTCATAGACAGTCGTATTAGAGTAATCGAAATAAACCAAGTGTAATCTCAACATAGATTGCTTACCAAGGACAAAAAAAAATAACTTTTTAAAACTACTTCGTATCTACTCAGCTTGTGTAAACCGAGTTTGAGAGGATATTTCTTGACGATCGTTCGAGATATTCCAGCGAATCAAAAACTAGTTGATAGAGGTGTACTATCTCTATTTTACAGATTTTTTCCAAAACTACAGCTCGCTCCATAAATTCAGAAAAAAATATTTCCCGAAATTCGTCCCTAGGCCGACATCTGCCGAAAGCGTAACCAAGGACTAACTTCAGAGATTTTTATCTGACGAACTACACGAGCTAACCGAACAAACAAAAATGCTAATTACAGCTACAACTTTTCCCTACATCGGATACTTTTTTTCAAAATTTTATCCCGTTCGTTAAGATCGGAAAAAAATTCGTTTCATAGGACAGATCTACAAACGCGACGTCCGCCAAAACGAGAGAGTAGAAAACGGCCAGGATAGAGGTAGAAAAAATTCGAATAAACGTAAACAGGCATAAGAAAGAGGGTAGGGGGTAGTAAGTACAGTAGCAGCATTAAAATAAAATAAAACAGGAGAGAGGTTTTTCGCAGCGCGTTACGGTATATCACACGACCGTGGAAAACAAGTTCCACGGTATAATAATGACCCGACGTCAAAAACAGCGCGGCGCGCCAGTAAAAACGGGAGCAAACCCGGAAACTGGGGGGGGGGGAAGAAAAGGGAGGAGGGGGAGAGAGTATCAACTTCGAAAGTCAATGCGGAGCATTAAAGCGGGAGAGCTCGTAAACCGTGCGTAGTTAAAGAAGCTGTATCAAA
The DNA here is from genome assembly GCA_913789895.3 of Seladonia tumulorum. Taxonomy (NCBI): domain Eukaryota; kingdom Metazoa; phylum Arthropoda; class Insecta; order Hymenoptera; family Halictidae; genus Seladonia; species Seladonia tumulorum. The sequence continues at coordinate 17,273,540 of OU565270.1, read as the reverse complement.
GTTCCAGCCGGAAAAAGAGAGGCGAGGGCGGCCGAGTTGGCCGGCTAACGAGCCACCGAGAGATCATGCACGTCCATCAGGATACATTGATCTTCCTGTCGGTCGTCCTGAGGGACACAGGATAGCCTGAGCAATACCGATGCACGCGTCGCCCTTAATAAATTACCATTGTATAATACCATTTTCGATATATTCGTCAGCAGAATCTTCAAACTCGATTGTCCCTAAAACGTGAAATGAAACATTTTTATTCTTTAATTTTAATTGTCCACGGTGTTCTAAACACCCTGTAGACTCGGTTTAACACCGAACGGTAGCACCACCGGTCAAATGACCGGTTCTAGATTTTTTATTTGACAATTTTCGAAGTTACAAAGATGCTTTCGTGAGCAGTGGATTCAATAAATATCTCTAGTAGAACACACATTGCAATAAGAACCATATGAAGTCTAAATAAATTAACATGTGTACCTGTTACATTTATAGCTCGGTACGTTTAGTGTTAAACCTGACTAAAAGTCAATTTGTTTTTTGTATAATTTAGACTTCGTCGACGTCAAATTCAAAGACCACTAATGGGCTTGATTTAAACATAATCGAGACTTGGTTGTATCACAGACTTGATTATGAGTCTGGGCCTGACCTGCACATAGCAAACGCACGATTCAAACCTGATGTAGCTCTTCCCTATCGAGCTACAACACAAAATCTCTCCGAAAAGGAACGCCCTCGATTCCCAATCACCAGCTGCAATTACACATACTCCCCCACCCCTGCCGAAACTCAAAGGATCATTCGATCGCAACGATAGTCCCCAGAACGTGCTCACAAACGAACGCGCGAGCATATATCCGTGAAACAGCGTGCGCGTGATCGCCGAGGAAATATTACCCATAAATTCCATAGATTCCGCGCGCGGAAAACAAACTGGAGCCGTTCCTGTGCTCCAGTAACGAGGATTTACGCAGGATCCTGGATCCTAGAGACGCGTTTCGAGCTGCAACTGGCGTCCCTGATGCGTCAACAAAACGGAAGGATCCTCACAAATCTAATTGCATTAACCGTTCACCGTCCTGTATCCTTTGCCTTTTGCATAATTAATAATTTTATCGCGATTACGTGATACGTAAATGCAGCTATACCGTTCCTTATCTGTTCCAAATAGGTCCACCGTGTATATGGGGGTCTTAAGTGCCGCTAGTAAAATTTCGCTACTCTACGATAATTGTCAATATCAACTTCCTCATGACATTTGAATCATTTGGTCCTAAATTACGTGCCTAAATGTGCCCAACAAAATTTATATAGTATTTTAGAAATGTCACAATTACAGGATACATAACTACAATTATACCGTTCTAATTAGGTTAACCCTAAGCTGGTACACCGAGGTCTCTCACGACGCTAGTAAAATTTCGCCGCTCTACGATAATTGTGAATATTAACTTTTTCAGGACATTTGAATTATTTGGTCCTAAATTACATACTTAAATTGTGCCCAACAAAATTTATATCGTATTTTAGAAATGTCACAATTACAGGATACATAACTACAATTGTACTGTTCTAATTAGGTTAACCCTAAGCTGGTACACCGAGGTCTCTCACAACGCTAGTAAAATTTCACTGCTCTACGATAATTGTCAATATCAACTTCCTCATGACATTTGAATCATTTGGTCCTAAATTACATACTTAAATTGTGCCCAACAAAATTTATATAGTATTTTAGAAATGTCACAATTACAGGATACATAACTACAATTATACCGTTCTAATTAGGTTAACCCCAAGCTGGTACACCGAGGTCTCTCACAACGCTAGTAAAATTTCGCTACTCTACGATGATTGTCAATATCAACTTCCTCATGACATTTGAATCATTTGGTCCTAAATTAAATACTTAAATTGTGCCCTAGAAAATTTATATAGTATTTTAGAAATGTCACAATTACAGGATACATAACTACAATTATACCGTTTTAATTAGCAGGTCCTAAGCAGGTACACCGAGGTTTCTCACGACGCTAGTAAAATTTCGCTGCTCTACGATAATTGTCAATATCAACTTCCTCATGACATTTGAATTATTTGGTCCTAAATTACATACTTAAATTGTGCCCAACAAAATTTATATAGAATTTTAAAAATGTCACAATTACAGGATACATAACTACAATTGTACTGTTCTAATTAGGTTAACCCTAAGCAGGTACACCGAGGTCTCTCACGACGCTAGTAAAATTTCGCTGCTCTACGATAATTGTCAATATTAACTTTCTCAGGACATTTGAATTATTGGGTCCTAAATTACGTGCCTAAATGTGCCCTAGAAAATTTATACAGAATTTTGGAAATGTCCTGTCACGATATAATCAATATATCATAACCTGAGTGAACACTGTACTGTTGGTTTTAATGGAGCTACCTGAATCTAATTGAGCTACATACAGGTTCCGGTGTAAACGGGAACGCACGTTGGTAGGTTGAAAAATGAATTGAAAATTACCGTGGCGAGTATGACGTCGGAGGATCATTTGAATGGTCCGGAGGGTCCATTCTCGCTGGTGGGACCTCCTTTAATGATTCCTGGGATCGATAACGAGGCCATTAACGGGTAGCGGACCAATGTCGAACGGAGCAATTTCGCGCGGGAAAACGAAAGCGAAAAAGGAGATTTAATATTTATCGCGGGGATAATGGATTTCATAAACCGCTTTGCAGAGAGGCGACTGTACAGAGCACCGAGAAAAGGAAAAAGGCGGCTGTTCAGAGGGGAACGAAGCGGCTGACAGCGTCGCATTAGCCGACAGCCAGCGCGCGATGGTTTTGTTTGCAACTTTGCGGATCAATTATTTATGGGACTCGTTAACGGACCCGGTCTACGCCTGCTACCTTTCGTTACGTTTCACTCCGGCTTCCTTTCCGCTGTTTCTCCCCCCTACCTTTTTTCCTTTTTTTCTTCGCCGCTTTACCTCCCCGCCCCCTCCTTTGTTTTCTTATTGTTTCGTTCCCATGCTTGAGCGATCGTCATTTGCGCTACAAGATTAAAGTCTCGGTAGAACTTCCGACTGAATGAGTATTTTTACTCGAAGAAATTACTGTGTATCCTTGAAACCTAAACGAACGTTGATACAAAACGATAGCTGCGATGGTTTTTTTCTTTAACGCTTTGAGTGCCAAACTAGTAACCTCAAAAATTCCATCAGATCAATGTAAGTTATTTAATGAAATAAAAATTGAACAAAATTATATATATATATGATATTGAGTAGTCCTCCAACTTTCTTGCATTTTACAGATCCTAATTAAATTTCATATATTCAAATATTTCCGTTACCCACATATGGGTGACATGGCAGTCAACGTGTTAGTAAATGTAAAATTTGTCTAATTTTGGATCGAACGTACGTTCTTGAAATATCGACGAATGAACTCACAAAGTTTGAAAATGATAGCTGCAGGGTGTTGTTTCGATGCACTTGTACGGTTTCATGTTTTTTTGGTTCTTTTACGGTGTTACATTTTTATTGATATAAATTGTTTCATCCTTTTTTTTTTAGGTTCAAATATGGAAATTGAACTTTAAAAACGGTACGGTATTTTTCTGTCGGCCTGATACATGTTTACAGAATGGAAAATAGAAATGCAGATTGTTCGAAGTATGGTTGCTGCGTGCGCTGGCATGAACACTGTTTTTTGGAGGCTCTCCAAACGGTGGGCGTGATTCAGATCGCACGAGTTATGCGATGCAAACATTTTCGACATTTTAACACTCTGCCGAATCGTACTTCCTCAATAGAATTTTGGAAAACATTGCGGCCTAGGTGACGTTTGTTTAGATACCAAAAATGATTTTATTTACTTTTAAGAAAATCATTTAAATTATTATTAAGACTCGAGAAAACACTATGAATTTATAGGATTTTGTTTTGATATTTTTATGGGTAAGAATCTTTATATTAGTATTTAGTACGAGTACCATAGGAAAAAATAAGATTGTTTAATTATTCTTAGTAAGAGGCCGTGATTTTTATCACGAACGTAGAAATGCACAAAATTGTTTTTCACTTCGATTTCAACAACAGCAACATGCAATTGATCATTCGGCTAAGAGGAAAATATATCAAAAAATAGTATCACTTGTCCGCGGTGATATGACCCGAATTTATACGTTCGTCATTGGTACACCCTTTATCGGTACCACCCTTCGGTATAGTCATTTTACTATGGCATAAACTCGTTTTATCGTATTTGTTGAATGAAACAGGTTGCTCATATTCTTTCAAAGCTTTTTACTCTTGTACTCGTGAAAAAATTTATTTCTGGTATATAATCAACGATAAACGACCAACTGAATCGTCCATTCAATTCGAAATTCTTTCAACACTTTTATTTATTGCTTCGCAATAGTATCGTTGATAGACGGTATTAAATTCTTTCGACTTATCTGCGAAATACATTTAACTAAACGAAATAAGGACTAACTTTGTGTGCTCTTTTTTCGGAGACTATTCGAGATATTTCAATGTATCAAAAATCATACAAGAGCCATATTAACTGTATATGTTATAAATTTTTTAAAAATTTTAACTCGCTTCTGAAGGTCTAGAAAAATAATTTTTCAAAAACCACTACATTAGATCTACTAAAAGAAACCAGGACCAACTTTGTAAGCATATAGCTCGACGACCACTTGAGATATTTGAACAGAAAAAAACCTAACAGTAGCTCCATACTGACACTATCTCACATATTTTTTTCAAAATTTTAGTGTACTTATTACGAGCAGAAAAAAATATTTCTTGAAATTCATCCATAGAATGACATTTGCCAAAAGAAGTCAGGATCAACTTTGTAGACTTTTATCTGGCATACTAGTTCGAATAAATTAACAAATAAAAATGCTGACAACAGCTATAATTTTCCTCTAAATTATATAACTTTTTCAAAATTTTATCTCACTCGCGGAGGTCAGAAACAAATTCGTTTTTGTGGTTAATCGGGGTGTAACGATCGCTGAAATATAATACGGTTAAATATTATCTCGTAGAGGAAATGATTTTTCGAGGACAAGAATAAACCTTCAGAAGTGAGGGGGAGTGAGCGGGTCCTGCGAGAAATAAAAGATAATAAGAAGATAACGCGACGGTATAATGAAAAGTTATGGCAGTTCTGTGTTTCAATATCTGCGGGCTACCCACCTCAGATACGTACTTGAGGCTCCGTCGTACAAGGAGAATTCGAAGTACGTATAATTTGAGTTATGAGCGCTACGGGGCAACGATCAAAGTTTTCACTGTTAGTAGTTTCCGCGTGGAAGTCGTGCGCAGCCGAGGATAATGCTCTGCCACTGTGACATATCCTGCGGAACACTCTATTGTATTTTTATGCGAGCACACAAAGTGTCCTGATATCTACGATAAAATTGACAGCGCTTTCGCTGCACTTCAGTAAATAATTGATCGAAGAATTATGTCTATATTTCAATAGAACCACACGCTGATGCTAAGCGATCGCTATTTATACTGTATACATTTTTTCAAAATTTTCGATCGCTTATTAAGGCGAAAAAAATTAGTTTTTACAAACTATCTGGAATAGGAGAATCAACACGAAAAGGACTAACTTTGTGAGCATTTTATTCAATCACTATTTGAGATAGATTAGTAAAACAAGAAGCAGACGGTAGCTGTGTATTAGATGTACATCATGCGTTTTTTTTTTTTAATTTTTAGGTCAGTCAGTGTAGGTAAGAAAAATTAGTTTTTGAAAGTAATCCCTAGAGTGACCCAAAGAGATCGCGGCCGGGAAGACTATAATTCTATAAGTAGTTTCTCGATGACTGTTTGAGGTACTCGTGTGAAACAAAAAGCAGATAGTAAGTCCATATGAGCTGTGCTCCGTGTAATTTTTTCAAAATTTTAGCTTGTTTGTGAAGTCAGAGAAATATTATTTTTTCATACCACTTCTTCCATGACGTCTGCCAAAGGAAGTCAGAACTAACACTCGATCGCTCACATTTTTTTTCTCGGTAACTACTCGAGATATTCGAACGAAATAAAAAGCAAACATTACTGCACGTGAGCTCTATTTCATACATATTTTTGGAGAATTTCATCTCGTTCAGCTAAGATGAGAAAAAATAATTTTTAAAAAATCTCTTGATATCTACGAAAACAAATCAGGATCAACTTTGCAAGCATTTTTCTCGACGACTGCTTAAGATATCTGAATGAATCAAAATGGAAATAGTAGCTATGCGTTATCCTTACGTTTGTTTTATTTTTTTCAGAATTTTCCCTCGCTCTTTACCCATAGAAAAAATTATTTTCCCAAAACCAGCTCTCGAGCGACACGTAAAGGCGACGCGGACATCAGCCAGAATTATAAAATCAACGAAATTATTATTTAAAATGGAGCTTAGGCGGCTGGTGATCTGGAGGTCAGAGATAAATCCTAAATCAGCCAGGTGGCTGTCCGAAGGTCGTCAACGAGGGTAGAAAGAGGGTGACGCGAAGTAGCGAGGCTGGCTCGCTCGCAAATGAGCTTGATTCCGACGCATGTCGTATTCCCGGTTAGCCCCGTGTATCGAGTCCATCTATTTAGCGGCCGGCGATGTAGGACGAGCTGCGTACGTATGTATATGAGTCAATTAGCATACAAAGCAGTCGTATTTGCGTTGATATTAGACCACCGCTGCGCCACGCCGAGAGTGCTAGCCGGCTTTATTAAGCGTATCTTTCAAAACCACCGACGACGGTGTTGGTCCAGGGTCTCTCTCCGCAGCCCTCGACCATCGACCCTTTCCACCCTCGCAGCTACGACCATCGACCACCCCTCGCAATCTCCCTCCCCTCCCCTCCCCTTCCAACCCCCCCCTGCCCTTCGCAACCGTAAACTTATTCACTCCAAGTGGGGCTCTGGCACAGCGAATGCGAGCGAACCTGGGCGAGACACCTTTGCGACATTGAAAGCCGGCGACCTGGAATCCTAGGCAGGGGCCTTCTGATGCATCGGACGTCGATCTAGTACACACTCGTAGAAAATTGCATAGGCGGATCGTAATTAAATTGAAATTATAATCGGCAGCTTCTCTGGTTTTTACGAGAAATAGGTAGCCGGCGGTTCTTTTTAAATTATTTTCTTCGATGAACGAGATAGGATTTTATAAAAATTGTGGAAAGTTGAGGAATTGCATAGCCCCCTTCACTGCAGTACACCCCCACAGGAAATTCAATAGTCGAATCGTAATTAAATTGAAATTATAAAAGGCAGTTCCAAGTTTTCAGGAGAATTAGATAGGGATAGTTTCTTTTTAAATTATTTTCTTCAACGATCCAGACAGGAGTTTGCAAAAATTGTGGAAGGTTGAGGAATTGCTTAGCCCCCTTCACTGTAGTACACCCCCACAGGAAATTGAATAGTCGAATCGTAATTAAATTGAAATTATAAAAGGCAGTTCCAAGTTTTCAGGAGAATTAAATAGAGGGTAGTTTCTTTTTTAATTATTTTCTTCAATGAACGAGATAGGATTTTATAAAAATTGTGGAAGATTGAGGAATTGCATAGCCCCCTTCACTGCAGTACACCCCCACAGGAAATTGAATAGTCGAATCGTAATTAAATTGTGAAATTATAAAAGGCAGTTCCAAGTTTTCAGGAGAATTAGATAGGGATAGTTTCTTTTTAAATTATTTTCTTCAATGAACGAGATAGGAGTTTGCAAAAATTGTGGAAAGTTGAGGAATTGCATAACCGCCTTCACTGCAGTACACCCCCACAGGAAATTCAATAGTCGAATCGTAATTAAATTGAAATTATAATCGGCAGCTTCTCTGGTTTTTACGAGAAATAGGTAGCCGGCGGTTCTTTTTAAATTATTTTCTTCGATGAACGAGATAGGATTTTATAAAAATTGTGGAAGGTTGAGGAATTGCTTAGCCCCCTTCACTGCAGTACACCCCCACAGGAAATTCAATAGTCGAATCGTAATTAAATTGAAATTATAAAAGGCAGTTCCAAGTTTTTCAGGAGAATTAAATAGAGGGTAGTTTCTTTTTAAATTATTTTCTTCAATGAACGAGATAGGATTTTATAAAAATTGTGGAAGGTTGAGGAATTGCATAGCACCCTTCACTGCAGTACACCCCCACAGGAAATTGAATAGTCGAATCGTAATTAAATTGTGAAATTATAAAAGGCAGTTCCAAGTTTTCAGGAGAATTAGTTAGGGATTAGTTTCTTTTTAAATTATTTTCTTCAATGAACGAGATAGGATTTTATAAAAATTGTGGAAAGTTGAGGATTTGTATAGCCCCCTTTTCACTGTGTAGTACACCTCCACAAAATGAAACAGCTATTCCTAATTGAATAGTCAAGTCGTAATTAAATTGAAATTATGCAAGACACTTTTTCAAATTTTTACGAGAAATAGATAGGGGGTGGTTTCTTAAAATTATTTTCCTCAATGATCGAGACAAGATTTTGCAAGAATTGTGGTAGGTTCAGGAATTCCATAGCTTCCTTTCCCCGTGGTATACACCCTTTGCCTTTTCCTAGTAGCAATTAAATTGAAATTATAATTATGAACAAGTGATCTCCTAGGACCGAAACTTGGATTTTCGGTATAGTCTCGCCAAAATCTGCGGGATTACAGCAGAAAAGTAAAAATTTCTGGTTTTGTTGTACGCCGCACAGTGGGCAAAAACGGCCTTTTTCTATTCAAAATCAAAGAACTTTCGATAGGAATGAGGTAGAGCGATGAAATTTTTTTTAAATGAACGCTGAAACTTTGTAGAATATGGGAAAAATAGGGAGATTACGGTACGAACGTTTTTTAACCTTGAGAAAATTCGTTAAAGTTGCACAATTTCAAGAAAGTGCCAGTAGTAATGACAGCGATACGTCAAGTGACGACGAGATGTGAAGTGGCTTCATGTTTCGTAAGTAACTCAAAACGTTAAAATACTTCATTATTATTATTTTTATTGTGTTTTATATATGAGAACACAATATACTTTCAAACCAGTGTGTTATCAAGTCATTTTAACGAAAACATTTCATTAATTTGTGTCACAAAAATCTATTTTTTTTTTTCAAAAACCAGAGGTCGTAGACAAATTTTGAAAACAGATTTGAAATCAGCGTGAAAAAATCTATGGGAAACGATATATAGCATGTTAAGAAAAAATTTTCCGCGCTTATTAGCGGCAAAAACAAAATTTTCTTGAAATTGTGCAACTTTAACGAATTTTCTCAAGGTTAAAAAACGTTCCTACCGTAATTTCCCTATTTTTCCCATATTCTACAAAGTTTCAGCGTTCATTTAAAAAAAATTTCATCGCTCTACCTCATTCCTATCGAAAGTTCTTTGATTTTGAATCGAAAAAGGCCGTTTTTGCCCACTGTGCGCCGTTGTTCCGCAGAGCAGTGATATGGTGCATCAATTTGTTCTTGAATCTTCGAATCTGTGGCAGTTTCGTCGACGAGAAAAATGTTTGAAAGTTCTCGTTTTGATTTTGTGTGATTTCCGAGGAAGAATGTTTGTTCAGTTTTCCAGGTGCTGTGTATCACGTAAAAATATCTTGGAGGAAAATGCATAGCGCTCTGCGAAGTCTCTGCCGTCTGTGTACCGCAGTGTGGCTTCGATATCGAGTGCAGTGCAACATAGTGACGGGCATGTGACGGTCTCTCTTATCTGTCCCGTCACCTACTTGCTATCGGGCCTAGGCAGGCCGGGCATCTCTTTCGCTCTCTTGGCTTTTAATGCACACGCGTGTCGGCGCAGCCGTGAATCGTTTTATCGGCGGGGCAGCGTTCTCCCCGGCGTCGTAACTTCAATTGAATCGGCGTGCACGCGGCCGCGGAATGATATACGCAATGCATTCCGCGCGCTAGCATGCAGCTGGCACGAAAAGCGCGCGCGGCTACGGTGCCGGCCGTTGTGCCTCGGCTTTATCTCGGCTTTGTCCCCGACACGTTCGTTAGCTTAACGGTTTTGTCCGTCCCATTCCGCTCGTTCCACTCGTTTTTCTTTACTGCACGCCGCGCCACCCCCGCGGACGCGATTTACTCCCTCGAAATCGGAAGACGAATTGCCCCGTTTTTCTCCGGACCTAAAATATGGACAACGCCGCCGCGGCCGATTCCGTCTTTCCTCCGCTTTCCTTTTTCGGTTATTTGTTCGCCCCGTTAGAGATGCACTTTGTGCAGTTCCTGCGGAATTTTCAGGTCACCCGGACAAAAAATTCGGCTCCGTGCACCAACCCCTTAGTAGCGAACGGGTCCATGTTTACTTTGCGCGTTGTTCTAGTCCATGGCTGTTGCGGATATTTGAATGAATCTAATTGGCGATCATAGATACGATCTAACTGTACGTCGTATATTTTTTTCAAAATTTTAGCTGGAATGCCGGAAAAAAATTGCTTTTTGGGAGTTACCCTCACACCGGCATCTGGAACTGGCCAAACGAAATTGGAAATCTATTTACGATCGTCTTTCTCAATGACTTCTTATTATATTTGCTACAGTGTATAAATGCGATATATTTGCGGAAATACTTTAAAGAATTTTTCAAAATTTTACTGCGCTCGTCGAGGGTAACCAAAAATCATTTTTGGGAAGCCTTCCGCAAACTCACATCCGTCAAGGCAAATACATACTTTAAGCCCATTTTTCTCGGTGGCTAGTCAAGATATCAGATTGAAACAAAAAACAAACACAAAAGACACGCCTGCTCTACTTTACATAATTTTTTGAAAATTTTATTGCACTCGTTAAGGGGAAGAGAAAATTTTGTTTAGAAGCCTCCCGCAGACTTACATGTATCGAGACATGTCCCCACTTCAAGGTCGTTTTTCTCGGTGACTACTCAAGATATCAGATTGAAACAAAAAACAAACACAAAAGACACGTCTGCTCTGCTTTACATAATTTTTTGAAAATTTTATTGCACTCGTTAAGGGGAAGAAAAAATTTTTTTTAGAAGCCTCCCGCAGGCTGACATGTATCGAGACATATCGTCACTTCAAGGTCGTTTTTCTCGGTGACTACTCAAGATATCAGATTGAAACAAAAAACAAACACAAAAGACACGTCTGCTCTACTTTACAAAATTTTTTGAAAATTTTATTGCACTCGTTAAGGGGAAGAGAACATTTTTTTTTACAAGCCTCCCGCAGACTGACATGTATCGAGACATGTTCCCACTTCAAGGTCGTTTTTCTCGGTGACTACTCAAGATATCAGATTGAAACAAAAACAAACACAAAAGACACGTCTGCTCTACTTTACATAATTTTTTGAAAATTTTATTGCACTCGTTAAGGGGAAGAAAAAATTTTTTTTAGAAGCCTCCCGCAGGCTGACATGTATCGAGACATATCGCCACTTCAAGGTCGTTTTTCTCGGTGACTACTCAAGATATCAGATTGAAACAAAAAACAAACACAAAAGACACGTCTGCTCTACTTTACAAAATTTTTTGAAAATTTTATTGCACTCGTTAAGGGGAAGAGAACATTTTTTTTTACAAGCCTCCCGCAGACTGACATGTATCGAGACATGTTCCCACTTCAAGGTCGTTTTTCTCGGTGACTACTCAAGATATCAGATTGAAACAAAAAACAAACACAAAAGACACGTCTGCTCTACTTTACATAATTTTTTGAAAATTTTATTGCACTCGTTAAGGGGAAGAGAAAATTTATTTTTACAAGCCTCCCGCAGACTTACATGTATCGAGACATGTTCCCACTTCAAGGTCGTTTTTCTCGGTGACTACTTAAGATATCAGATTGAAACAAAAAGCACATAATATCTGCACATCTTCTTTACTTCGTACAATTTTTTCAAAATTTTGGGTCGTTCGTAACATTTTGAAAAAAATTGATTTCCACGAATATCTCCTTTAGAAATATTTGACCTAGAACGAACTGGACGATCGAATTGGGCAAACGATCAGTTAGATCGGTCCGTCGAAGGATTTAGTTACAGAAGACGGACGGATAGTGAAATCGGCATCTTTTATTCCGAAGTGGAATCGATGACGACAGTGGTGTGGCGTCGCGTTATCGGGCCGCATAATTATCAATGCGACTGATGCATATTTCATGGCGCGGCGCCGCGAGCTTTCAGAAACGAATGGACGCGGCGCAGACAGTGATAGCAGGGCCACTCATAATTACTCGCGGTGGCGCTGCCTACCGACGAAATGTAATAAATGTACGCCGGAGTCCAATAAACGTCAAACGTCGATGACAAATCGTCAAACAATATCCGTGCCCATCGGCCGTGTCCGCCGATTCGTTCGTGATTAAGGAGGGGCAGACGATTAACCCTGTTGAACGGATTTGTCCGGCCCTCGGATCCCTGCCACCCCCGCACCACCTGCAAGAAGACTTTAGCTGCCGGCGGACGATTTGTGTAATGATTTTTAACTCGATGTTATTTCTGGTTTAACGAACACTCGGCACCGAGTGCCTTGTTAACCCTCTACCAAGCCCCCCTGCACCCTTCAACACCCTCCGGACACTCATCGCTAACTTTTTGGCGCAACCCCGCGGTACCCTTCGTTGCTCCAGTTTCTGAACGAAGACGCACCGGCATGATTTAATTTTTTTCTGACCTTATCAGGTGAGCTAAAATTTCGAAATAAATGTATGAAATACAGCTGTTTCGTAGCTACTAATAGTATTTTTATTTGCTGAAACATCTAAAAGAATCCCTGAAAAATTGTGCTCGCAAAGTAGTTAGTCCCAGTTTTCTTTAGTAGATGTTTTCAAAGAGGGTTGACAACAAAAGCAGTTGACAATAAAAATGTTTTCTGACCTTATCGGACCAGCTAAAATTTTGGAAAAAAAAACATAAACTAGACCTATTTCGTAGCTATTAATAGCATTTTCATTTGCTGAAATATCTGAAGGGATCGCTGAGAAATCTGCTTACAAAATTGGTGCCAGGTTTCAAAAGGAGTAGCTTTCGATACAAATTTTTTCTGACCTTATTGGACCAGCTAAAATTTTGGAAAAAACATATAAAATAGAGCTATTCCATGGCTACCAACACAATGTTTATTTGTTAAAATATCTGAAGGGATCGCTGAGAAATGTGTCCACAAAGTTAGTACCAATTTCCTTCTATTTCTTGTCAAGGGACAGTTTTCGGAAAATAATTTTTTTAGCAGTTCAACGAGCTGACTAAAATTTTGAAAAAAAAATACTTAATGTATATGCAACATTCGGCTACGATTCACCGTTGGATTCGTTCGAGTATCTGAATCGCTTGCCGAGAAATCGCGTAAAGTCGGAGGCCTTTCCCGATGCTATTTACCGGGGCGATAAACACAGAGGAAGGAGCCATCGAGCAGAATAAAGTGGACAGCGGAAAAATCGGCTGGCGGGGGTGGTTCCGGGCGATTCGCTCGGCCCGTACATCCCCTTTAGAGGATCGCGTTACGACCGGGTCACTCTGTAACCCAATAGCGGGCCGACACTTTTCTGTTGGCTGATAATGTCGCGAATAAACTCGCCCCCGCCGCGACAAATTGAATCGCGGGGGCGTCGTCTGAAGCGTCGCCGTGCCGGAAACCTCCTACTACCACTGAAGGCTGAAACGAAACTTCCCTCGCGAGTCTTGCTTGCGCGCTCCTTTAAACGAGGGGCCTCCAATTAGCAGACTTTAGAAGCAGCGGGCTTCAATTATCGGACTCATAACGGTATCGGCCGTGACGTAATGGATATTTTATACCGCCCCTCCTCGATCCTCGCGTTTAATAAAATGCAATCTTCCGCGAGAAGAATTCGCCCGGCAAATCCGTTCTCAATAGATCGCCCCTCGAAATCGTTTTTTACACTGTCTATAATTCAGCCTGTTCTCTCGCGCATGCGTGACTTCTTATTTTTCGTAGCATAAGGGTGGTCCTCGCTTTTCGATACTTTCTCTAATTCATAATTCACGGCGGTTAGATAAAAGAAATCGTTCATCCAACTTTGGACCGTAGAAATTCTCTCTGTCGGAGGTGAATTGCAACCCCTAACTTCGGTAGCGTCTCTTGGTAATTACTCGAGGTAATGGAAAGAAAATGCTGATGGTAGCTGGACATGAACTTTACCTCGTATATATTTTTCAGAACTTTAAACCGTTCGTCAAAGCTAAATAGAAAGGTACTAATTAGGAGATGGTTTTCAGCCGATTGCAACGAAACCTATAATTATCATCTCCTGGACTCATGTTCTCTGTTCAGTCTCTGGCAAAAATTTCGAAAAAAAGGTGACATGTTCTAGGTACCGGGACACATACTAGGCAATTTTTTCAAAATTTTGGTCCTCCCAGAAGGGGTAAGAAAAGTGTGATTACTATGGTGGTAATCGCCCAGACGACTGGAAAGAAAAATATAACGATCATCTTTTCGACCCATTTTCTCTTGTCAGCCTGAAGTAAAAATTTTGGAAAAGAATGAAGGATATTCTAGCTTCCATGATACGCATTAAGTAATTTTTTGCATATTTTTAAACCCCTTACAAGGAATAGAAAAAAAGATTATTACTAAGGGGGGTGGTTCTCTAAACAGTTACAAAGAAAATTGTAAGGATGATCTTTCGGGCCCATTTTCTCGATTCAGCCTCGAGTAAAAATTTTGAAAAAAATGGGGTATATTCTAGGTTCTACGGCGCATATTAGCTAATTTTTTCATAATTTTGCACATCCAGCTAATCGTTAGAAAAACATTTGAAAATAAACGTTCTCGCATCCAACGTAAAAAAGCAAGGTGGTAATTATATTTCCGAAATGGTTCGCAGTTGTGTAACGTAAAAAGCAATTTCTGCGTGTTGTGGGTAGGTTGGCGGGGGTGGCGGCGAGCCATTAAGTCGAGTTAGTGAGGCCGGTACACGCCCTGAGGAATCAGGCGGGGACCTTGTTCCGGCACGTCTGATAAACGGAAGAACAACGGCTCGTCTGGCCGGCTGGATGAGTGGCTGGCTGACTAGCGTGATTAGCTAAGTGATTGGAAACCCCACCCTGTCCGACCGTGCACCCATAACCCATTACGCTTCGAAACGATTCAACTTCTTTCCCCGTATGAATCAAGAAATCGCCGCCAGCCCAGAATAATCTTATTGACAGTCCTCGCTCATTCAACGAGCTTCCGAGTCGTTAGCCAAGAGAACCCGGGATCTCCTATCTGCTGCTCTCAAAGGACCACGATCCCATTGTTAGTGTCCCCACCACCGCTTCCTATTAGCAGATTTCAATATATTAGCTCTCGACCACCGTCGCTATTCTGTGAAACGAAAGCAACGAGAGAGAGAGAGAGAGAAAAGTGGAATAAATTTTTACATGGTCGAGAAAATCTTACGCCGTTTAAACACAATAATTTTTCTAAAAATTATTTACAAACTTTATGCAGTTTTTTGATGTATTGGAACGGTGATTTTATCAAAATGACGCTCATTGCCTCTAGAATTGTTGCTAGAAATGTTATATCTTCGCATACCTCATTTAATGAATATTTGATTCAGTGTATACCGATATAGAAAAATTTGGTGAGCAATAGGTATTGCAGCTATCGTTTTGAAATTTTGTAGGAATGTTTATCAATATTTAGAGAAGATATAGTAATTTTTTGAAGCAAATATATCCGTTCGTTTCATAGTTATAAATAAAATTGTTCGCATATATTTAGATTGGTAGAAATAATTTTAGAATGTGGTTAATACGTTGAACGTATATATTATTGTTTTATGTATTTTCATTCGAAATAACACTTCTCGAATTGTGCCTGGTCGTTGACAGAAAGCAACCTACAGCAGAATCTAATATATCGCTGATATTTGATTTCTTACGGGGGTGGAAACAGTTCTTGTTACTTAGGAAGGATTAGGGGACACGCGTGATTGATAGCGATCGTTACAGCGATTTGTTTTCCTGATACCGGCGGGGCTTGATGCGTGCAGCAATTGGATTGTTTGGTCGCAACAGATTATGCAAGATTATACGAGAGGATCAAAATAGACGACCGTGACGTAACAAATGTATTTTTCTGAGCTAACTAGCGAGATCAAATTTTGTAGAAACTGCACAAAGTAGAATCATTGTGTAGCCACTCACTCACATTTATTCAATTATCTAAAATAGTCATTGAAAAAATTACTCGTAATATTAACAGTCATCTATTTTGAAAGGAATTGGCAGAGACCGTTAAGGGGTAGCTGTCGAAAAATAATTTCTTCTGCCCCCAACAAACGAGCTAGAATGTTGAAAAATTTTTGAAGAGTAAACCTAACAGGAACCTATTATTCGCACTTTATTTCATTCTAGTATCTCAAATAGTCATCGAGAAAATAATTCCCAAATTTACTCCCAACAACTTTCGATCATGTAGTTTCCCAAAACCAATTTTTCTGCCTTAGGCAGTGTACCAAAAATTTTGAAAAAAATCTACAGAGTAAGACTAATTTATACCTATCGTTTGCTTGTTGGCTCATTCGAGTAGTCGTCGAGAAAAATGTTCGTCAGCTTAACTCTCAACAAAAGTGAAAAGAATGCATTTTGTGTGCGGTTAAGGTAACTGCCACGGCAATTTTGCTATAATTTGACGTGTTCTATAGATTGCAAACGACGGCGGAAGTCGTTCGGAACAGAGGCAAAATGGCGGCAATTCGGTCGGTCGTTTTTCCTAATTACCGAAAGTCACCAATCAAAATTATGCAGATAAATTGTTGCAGGCATTCGTGCAGCTGTTCTGCATACGTTTAACGGGGCGCTGTTACGACAACAAGGGCCGCGCGACGCGCGTTTCGTTTCGAAACTGAATCAACGCGTTAATGCGCCCGGCATATTATTACACGTAACACTGCCGCAAACAATAATTAAGAGCGCAGCGACAATTTATCTATCATTAACGAAAATAACCAGGCCGCTACAAATCTTGTGAAATTCATGCAACGCTCCCCGAAATTCAAAATTTAGATCCACTAGCTTTCCAAACATTAAATTCCGCCGGCAATATCTCATTTATTATGTGGACTGTTCGCACAAATTGTTTAGCGTATTTAATAGGAGTATATAGAATCACGCCGGAAATGATGTAGTACCCAATTATTTTATTCGGTTACCCTCGCAAAATTATTCCTGTTTAGCAATCAAATTTTATGGTAAAACGATATCTATACAATTATTTCTTTCTATACTTTTAATTAACCCCTTGCACTACTATTTACTTTGTGATTATAATGATTAGAAATTCTTCATCGTTCAGAATTTCATAGAAAAAAAAAGATAGTTTATATTTATTGTATGCCTACATTTTCCTCAAAGGATATATATCAACTACAACAAAATAGAATTTTATTTCGATTTAAAGGAAATTAATAACGTTCACATTTATTAGACTCTATTCAGAATCTTCATCTGACAATAATTTCTTTTCTGTTGCAGGTGAGTCTTTATTTTTTCCTGGAGAGAAGAAAGCTGTGGGTGAGTCGATATAAACATTCATAAAAATTGATAGATGGTTTAGGAGGATTACCGAAGGTTGTTTGATTATTTTGCGAGAGAGGTTGACTCTCGCAGCGGTATCGAAGGTAAATAGCGACACGGTTGACCATTCGTTGGTTCATTCAGAAGAGGCGATGAAGCAGGTTCCATTATATACGCTCGACGCCGTTGAACTTGAGCACGAGGAAACCAAGCATGTCAGCACGGACTCGCCTCATTTTACATACCAATAAACCGGTATTAGCCACCGCAATAAATACTCCGGGTGCATTGTTTGCGCCAATGGGGGCCTCATCCGTCTGCCGATTAAAGCTGACGTCGCAGGAGGCTGCCGAGTGACCCGGTACCAACCGCAGTTAATATTATTCACGCCCCACAACTTGCTCATAATCATTGGTACATTGCTGTCACACCTGAACATTCTAATCAAAGTCCCCCTTCAAGTACAATTTCTACTATACACCCGCTAGAACGCAGCCAAAGGGGTCAAAGAATATTTTACTTAAATACATTAATTAAACAACCTCCGTAATACACATATGGAATAAAAATATGCAATCGTCTCGACGTTAAAGTATAAAAATTTATTGAACAGTAGAATCATCTAGAATAAAAAAAAATTCGATATTAAATAAAAGGAATTAAATATTAAAACTAGTACTAGTGAATATAATTTAGTGATGATAGTGAATTTAGTGATAATAGTACTAATTTAGCGTAATTTAATTTACCGATTGAATAGAACGAGTTAATTTAATTTAATTCAGCGATTTAATAGTATTTGTTCACTGTAATTTAACACACCGATCGAACAGTACTAATCTAATATAATTTAACAGATTCGTGAAAAATAACTCCATTCGTGGAAAATGAATGATGTCACTGGTCCCTCGATCAAACAGAGCAGAATTTAAGATCGCAAACCATGGTCTCCAGCGGACTCTAAAAATTACAAACGACATATCCAATATCTTTGTTAGGTCGCCGCTTCCGTTTGTTTTCCGGGCCGTTTCCAATATTACGGTTCGATCAATTTAATCGGGAAGATCGAGCCCCCATAAAGGACGATCCAAATTTCCAGCATAAACGGTAATGACCGTCCACTTTTCAACTGCAATCTTCCCCTGGCCGTGGGTCAGAATTCGCTCGATTCATCTGAATTTCCCGGGGACTATCCTGAATAGTATCCACCGGTTTTCAATGGAATATTAATAACTTCGGCCGGAACATACGGCTATATAATCATTCATATTCATGTATTTTTTACCCCCACCCCCGTAATCGTGACGAATCCGGCATTAATTTCTATCGCTTGCTCGATATCGATTCATCTCGTTTTCTGCCTACTCTGGTTCGATTGTTTCGACACTTTGCTTGCCCAGCTGGTACAATGGTGATCTCCGACGATCGTGTTACATGCTATTAATCATCGCTTTATTGGAAATTTATGCTACTGCATTTTTTTGAACGCGTCATACACGATTTCTTTTCAGGCAGAACGTCCTCAACTTTGTACGCCATTTACTTTGAGACTATTTGAGATATCTGAATGAAACAAACGGCAGGTAATAGGTGCATATCAAATGTACTTCAAATATTTTTTCCAAAATTTTCGTGCGTTTATTCAGGCCGGAAAAAATTATTTTTAGAAAACTACCCCTTGATGTCCAGCGAAATTGATCAGACCTATCTCTGCAGCATTTATCTTCACGAATTTTTAACACGTTTGAATTAAACAAAAGGCAGGTCATATGTGCATGTTAAGTCTAGTTCATGCATTTTTTTCAAAATTTTAATCTGCTCGTTAAGGTCAGAAAAAATTATTTTAGAAAACAACCCCTTGTTATCTGTACGACTTAAGAGCATTTATCTCGAGAACTATTTGAGATACCGCGATAAATGAAAAAGTAGATGATAGGTGCACATTGGATTGACTAGATATATTTTTTTCAAAATTTTAATTCGCTCGATAACTGTAAAAAAAAATTATATCCTGCTATTTCAATTTCGAAAGGATTAAGTGTAAGCGTAAAGACAATTTTCCCTAGCTTTTATGCAACGTTATATTTTCGCGCGAGCTCCAGTTAGAGCAAACGTAGTTAAAACAACAGGATTTCGCGTGCACTAATTCCCAACATCCATCGTCAACTAGAGTCGCAGACAGAACGAGGAAAAAGTTCCGTATCGTTGTGGGAATTTGTAATAATTCTAATAATTATTAAGTTCCCCGGCCGTGACTCCGGGGACAGAATTTCTAAACGAAGTTTCCGTGGACGCTACATTTCGTGATTACAATCGTAATATGACGGGGAATTACAAAGAGAGGCCGCGAACGAAGCTCGGATTTTATTCGCAAATTTTTACAAACGAATCTCTGTTTAATTTTCTCCTCTCCCAAGAAGAAACAACTTGTTTTTACCAAACGTTGAATCCAATAAAAAATGCATTCCGATTCTGGTATTATATTACCGGACGTATATAGTTACTATTGCCTTTGAATTAATTCAATTCCGACCGGCGCATCATTGCACAGAGAACGCTGCTTCCTATAAAAAAAAAACTTGCAAACAGTTGCCTCGTTTGTTTTTCCTTTTAATCCTCCAAATTAATCGATAACGCAATAAATTTTCTGACCGACTCGATAAAAACAAATGGATATTTTTATTTGAAGAAATTATTCTGCATTCCTCAAACGTCATTCGGTCAAACAAAAATTTCAGAATCAAAGCTGCAGTACATTTTTTAAAATCAGAACTTTAATCCTTTGCACTCCGCTGTCCCCTCTCATGGGACATTTAAAGTTTATAAAGTTTATAGAATTAATTTATTCCAGCGCAACTTTAAATAAAATATTGATTTTTTTGCAAATATATATTCCTCGATGTCAACCAATTCATATAAGTCCAATATCATTATAATACGTTACTTGGTTCCAAAATTATACTAAATAATACGAGGATTTGTAAATTTCTGCCAGAATGGTTCGGAGTGCAAAGGGTTAATATAACACAGTTTGTAATGTCAGGAAATGTGGACATTTCCTCTTGAAAAAATTACTGTACATTCTCCAAACATGCTCAAACAAGTCCACAAAATTTCAGAACGATATCTACTGTAACGTTTTTTTAATGCCCATGAGGATTTTACGATATTAGTATTAGCATAGTTTAGTACCCCGTCGTTAAGATTATTTTTAAAAAATTGCAAACCAGCGCGGCGCGGCGTCCGGGAATTTCGCAATCTCAAGAAAATGCAACGGAAGTGTTCCCCGGCGCATAATACCGACACAAATAAATTCGCCATTCATAAGATCGAGTCGTTTATCGGCGTGACCCAATACCGCAAGAAGAGAATACATAACGAGCCGTTTGTGTCGTTGCAATAGCTCCGAGCATAGTAGACGCGTCGTCAACGACACCCCAGCTTTGCCGGGAGTCCCCGGGAATCGACATAGTTACGACTGTTACAGCCACGCTTTATGGTGTATTTTTATCGACGAGCTACGAACTGAACGACCCGAGCGTTGCTCGCTAGTAGTAACGACCACGCGTGGTCAGGCGGTTAGAGAGACGAAGCGAGCTGCTAGTAGTAACTGCCACGCGTGGTCAGACGGAACGGAGACCGATGTACGCGTGTCATGATCACTGCTTTCCTGTTAGGTCAGTCCTGGGATTGTCATGTCAAGTTAAAAATAAACATTCAAACGTCTTTCGATTATTAAAAAATAGCTTTGTCACACAAGATGCGTGCAAAACGAATTTGTGCAAGGAATCGTTTCTTCGGTTATAATTAGACGACGGATTTTATGAATGTATGACAAAAATGAGTAGATACGAAATAGTAACAATATGTGAGGAATTTAAAAATAATCTATGGAAATTGTTGAAGGAAAAAATTCAGTTTTATCATATCCTTATCTCTTGAGATTAGTGCAGAAAATTGTTAGATGGTACCGATGTGGAATTTCGTATTGCTTTTCTAAATATCGTTTAGAGAAAACATCTAACCATTTTTTTTTCTGACACCCAAATCACTGTTGATTAAAAAATTGAAATTTTCGCTTCCACGTGAGTTAAAAAATCAGCCTAACAATTTTTTTCTCCCAGTTCTACAGCCTTCCGAACGTTCGCCTCATTTTCGTGATGTCTGACATATATCACTATGTACTACTTGATCGACTTAGGAACTAGACCTTTTGTAACTAAGTAACAAAAACTCGTACAGCGATCAACCTGGGCTCATTTTGAAGTGCAATGTATCCGCTTTTACGTTGCCTGGGTCATTCTTTGCCAACGAAACCTTCACCCTAGTAATCAAGTGGGAAAGTAGAAATGACAATTGTAGCAACTTCCCAAACTTGAAACTATTCTATAGAGTAAAATAAATTTTTCCTGACACTTAAACAACCGTAGATTTCAAAATTGAAGTGTTCGCTTTCCGACGAGTTAAAGAAATCCGTTCTACGATTTTTTCTCCCCATCCTACAGCCGTTTAAACGTTCTCCTCATTTCTGTGATGTCTGACATATGTCACTGTTTACTACTTGGTCGACTTCAAAACTTGACGTGCTGTAATTAGGCGACAAAAAATCGTGCAGCAATGAACCCAGGCTCATTTTCAAGCGTAACATACACGCTTTCCAGCCTCCCTAGTTATTGTTCCTCGAAGGAATTTTCCTATTATTAAAAATTTTCTTTTGCTTCGACAAAAATGTTGCGCAATGGTGATTTTCTGCTCGGTCATTCTCGATTAGAATTCTATTCGGACCCCGTTGCTCCTAGAGAGGATGGCTTGGAAATGAGATTCGAAAACGAAGGATAATTCGAAAAGTGTAAAACAGGAGGCAGCGAGGTGGAGCTTGGTACACGGTCGTCGTCGTGGCACTGTGACCGAGCCAGGGGTCCGGTCGAACCCCCAGCCGACGCCTACATGAGAGCGCATGCGCGCGGCTTGTCCCAGAATGCAGGAGAAAGCCTCGGAAACCCGAAGCCCGAAACACGAGCCAGCCTTGGCTCGGTGTCCGTGTCTCGGAATACTTTGCGCCGGCCGCGACCGTAAAACGGCTGCCACGCAGCATCTCTCTACGGCGACGTCGCCGTCGGTAACATCACCCACGATATCCTTCTCTCCCAATAGGCACTTCTCTCGCACGCAGCCAAACCGCAAGGCGGAACACGGGTGCGCTCCGGTTTGTTCAGCTCCGCTCCGCTCGGCTCCGCTCAGCTCGGCTCCGCTCAGCTCCGCTCCGCTCTGCTCTGCCTCGCTTCGCCTCCTAGTCTCATTAACGCTCCCAGGCTCAAGACACGTTCAGTGGAGTGATCCGGGCTCGCCAGCTGACTCTGTTGGTTCGTGTCCGAGGACTATTGATCCCATCCCTCCCGGCGATTCAGTAAGCATAACATTAAGCATTTATTACGTCTTTCTACGGATCCCCCCGCCGCTGCCGTTCCCGCTGCACCCACACGCCGATGACCCCCATGCCAGCGACTCCAGACCACGCCGCGCCGGCCAGGTACTCGAACCGCGATGCTTAGATGCTTAGGCCGTTCAACCCTCGCACGTCCCTCGTTTCTAGAACCGAGTCTCGTTGCCTGGTGTCGGGGTGACGCTCCGGTGGGAGATCGATACGATGAGATTTTGACATCCAGTTGGTTTTCTACGTTTGACAAGCTTTTTCGAGCGTAGAGTAACAGGTAAGGCTGTTTGACGCTATGTGACGAGTCAGTGGATTTTTCTGTGAAATTGTTTGCTTCAATTTCGAGAAGCGCAGGATAAATATGTATGTCCTGGGTTAAGCTTTCGAAACAACAATGCTTGTTCCGTCTACTGCGGTTTTCGCTGGTCCGTGTATTTCTCCATTCTCTTTGGTCAAAAGTGCGTCAAATCCGCAGTATAGTGATCAATTTATGGCAACGACAGAAAGGACGAACGAGGGTTGAACGGTTCTGGATGACTGCGTTACTTATGTAGTCGTCGTCCAAGTAGTACACGTTTGGTTGTGTCAGACGTCATGAAAGTCGAGCACATTTTCCGTTCAGACGGCCGCAGACTGGCGAGAAAAAATTGTGCGACGGATTTTTTTAACTCGCCTGAAAGCGATGACTTCAGTTTTTAAATCCATGGTGGTTTAAGTGGCAGGAAAAAATTATTTTACCCTACAGAGTAGTTCGAGTTGGCTGAATTTTATAAAATTGTCATTTATACTTTCCCACTTGTGTGGAAGTTTCATTGACAATGAAGGACTCAGGCAAATTAAAAACGCGTACACGACACTCCGAAATCAGCCTAGATTGACCACTGTACGATTTCTGGTTAGTTAATTACAAAAGGTCCAGTTTCTAAGACGACCAAGTAGTACATAGTGATATATGTCAGACATCATGAAAGTGAGGCACATTTAACGTACTTTAAAATGAGCACCAACTAATCGATCTACGATTTCTTGTTGTCAAATTGCAATAGGCCAACATTTTAAGTGACTCAAGTAGTAAACAGTGATGTAAGTCGGACATCGCGAGAACAGGCAAACGCTTCGTTCAAACTGCTGTATAACTGGGAGAAAAATCGTAAGGCGGATTTTTTTAAAACTTCAATTTTCTTAATTTACAGTGGCTTTAATGTCGGAAAACAATTGTTAAACTCTGTAGAGTTTGAACTTTAACTATTTTCTGAAAAGCCACCGTCGCTTTTCCATCTCGTTAGTGGTTGAAAGCGCGTACATTGTGCTTTAAAACGAGCCT
The DNA here is from genome assembly GCA_913789895.3 of Seladonia tumulorum. Lineage (NCBI taxonomy): Eukaryota > Metazoa > Arthropoda > Insecta > Hymenoptera > Halictidae > Seladonia > Seladonia tumulorum. The sequence continues at coordinate 17,249,301 of OU565270.1, read as the reverse complement.
AGGTTGATCGCTGTACGATGTTTTGTCACGTAGTTAGAATAAGTGAAATTTTCAAGTGTGATGTTTTCGAGACACAAAAGCAACTTACGCTCCCCTAACTGTTTCTTAATACAAAAGTGTACTAGAAACTGCCAACGACTCTAGACCATGCCGTTCAACCGAATGGGTACTTAAACTTGATGTGTATATGTCTGTTAAATAGTCCTGAATGACTGTATTACGTGTACAATAGGCACTCGAGTAGTATACAGTTGTTCGCGTCAGACATCGGGAAAATGGAACACGCTTTTCGTTCGAATCGTCACAGAATGGTGAAAAGAAAATCCTGTGGGCAATTTTTTTAGCTCGTTTGAAAGCGGAGGTTTCGATCTTTAATTCAATATCGATTTTGGAAATGACGAAAATTTCTTTTTTACTTTGTAGGGCAGATTAAATTTGGAATACTTCGACAAATTTCCATATTTGTTTCACTTTTATCTTACCGATGTGACAATTTAATTGCAAAAGAGACGACATGGACGGTTTGCAAATACATGTTTTATGCTTTAAAATGAGCACTGGTTGATCATTATACGATTTCTTTTCACGAAGCTACAGGAGCTTCAACATCAGCCAACGTCAAAGTTTAATCATCTTTTCATTGCGATCGTTATCGGAAAATATGCAAGATCAGAAAATGAAAGTTTATTCATCCGATGAACGTTTTCAAACAAAACAAATTTCGTATAAAACATTTTTCGTTTGAACGAACAACTGCCGAGGTACGCCAGCAGTTATCGACTCAATAATATAGAGAATGCTGCTGCAGTTCGATTTCACCTTCTTCGCAGTGAATCTTGGGAAGCACAGAAGATAAGGAAACGAAACTGCACTCATCTGAAAGGCTCTTTCGAACAGAACGAATTTCGCATAAAACATTGTTTGATCAGACGAACGACTAGCGGGGTACTCCAGCGGTAATCGACTGGTGCTGTATGTATATCACCACTCGAATACAATTGCACGTTCTTCGCAATGAATCTTGGGAAGTACACAAGATAAGAAAATGAAACTGCACTCATCTGAAAGGCTCTTTCGAACAGAACGAATTTCGCATAAAACATTGTTTGATCGGACGAACGACTAGCGAGTTATTCCCGAAGTTATCGGGCCACATCGTGTACCCTGCGCTTTTCCAGTTTCATTTCGCTCGGTGCACGGTCCCTTCGACCCTTAGCGCATAGTATACTCGCACAGCGCGGAACGCAGAAGACTATAGGCAGCATGCAGCACTGGTTCATAAACGTTTTACGACATTGATATCGCCGCAGTCGTTCAGTGTTTGGTTTCCGACTGACTCGGCGCGAAACGTTCGAAGGGGAAGAAAATGGAAAAGAAAGCTCGGAAGAAATGACAAAAACGGGGCGGTGGCCCTTGGTACAGGGTTGGAGGCTCCGGGGGGAATAACATAAAAATGTTGGCGGCGCTCCAAAGAGCTTGCCAACTCTCAAACGACTACTAAATCAAAATACCTAGCCGGGCCGGCGCACCAGCCGAGTTAAATTTTATTCGAAATCCTTTTATCGCGAAACCTATTTCCCCGAAAAAAATGTAAATCTTGGTTACCCGGTCGCCCTCGCGTGTCTCCCCCCCCCCCCCCTCCCCGTCTACGACCACCTCTCTTCCGAATCGACCATTCCTTCTTCCGTAACAGCACCCTTGACGAAACTGTCGTGTTACGGCACTGTTTTCCCCTCGTCTTTTTGCCTCGGCTGTATCTTGTAATATGCGAATTTTTTCCCGGAAATCCGTTGACGTTTCGCGGCGAAGCTCTTTTTTATCGGACACATCGGATCTTTGAGCACACGTCACAATTTTTACATGAAAAAATATTAACAATTGTGGACACTACGATTACTTTCCCGAAGGTCGTTTTTTGAAACATTTTACAGCCACAGCAATGTGTGATTTTTTTATCAACAAATTTGTTAATGCTTCGCAATGAAACATTTTTTAATTGAAAAAGTACATCTTCCACTATCCCTTGAATTTTATTTGTGAAATAATCTTGACAATTGTTAAAGATTTTACCATATCTCTGAGGGTACCTATTTTAAAGCAGCCTATGGTGAAAGTAACATATCAATTTTTTTTTTTTTTGGTAATTCTGCTAATATTATGCCGTGAAATTTAGTTTTCTTTGGAAGAGTATATCTTCAAGCATCTTTTTTAATTTTTTCGTATTAACAATTGTGAAGGATATAGCAATTTTACTCGAGATCGTTGCTGTAAAATGGAAAGGGGGTGCAGAATGAAACGCTCGTACTTAATGCAACACCGTAGCCGACCCACCCAAAATTTTCGCAAACAAAAAATATATTAATAACCTTCGATTCATGCACTTTAACATCCTATACCCATTTTGTTGCCGAACGGTAACACTTCTTGAGAAAAATATTGTCAAAAGTCCCAAGTTGCTCGGTATTTCCGTTTTTCGCGGAAAAATGTAAATCTTGGTTACCCGGCCTCCCTCGCGCCTCCAGCTCTCCCCACTCTTTCGAATCGGCCATTCCTCCTTCCGTAACAGCACCCAGGACGAAACTGTCGTGTTACGGCACTGTTTCTCCTCTCGTTCTCTGCCTCGGCCATACTTTATCCTCTCTTTTAAGGTCGTTGCATACCCTATGCGTATATCCCCGGCGACCGAGGGCTATGGCATGGCGGCCGAGGGGTAGGGGGTGGCAGGGCGACATTAAATCGCATTCTGAAAGTACCGTTGAAACGAAAAAACGAGAGGAACCCGGTAAAATACGAGCCACGAGCAGCTGTTCCCCTTGTTTCGAGAAACAAACTTCTTCCCTGCACTTGCCGCTTTTATTGTTTCGGATTATACACCCCTACAGGAGCAAGTGGGGTCAGATATGGAGGAGTTGGATATAAGCCGAGAGACTTTTGTTGTTCGACCGATTTTGTAAATTTGCTTGTACCAACAAAAGTATTTGTTTAACAATTTTTAACTCGAGGGCGGTTGGGGGTGACGGTGGGTTTGGTAATTTTTATCTCGGAAAGTATTTGTTGCAATTATTTTTAACTATACTAGTTTTTGTTTTATTAAATAAGAAGCGTTCACAGTAGAATCATCTCAACCGGACATATAGATCCTGAGAATTCACGAGCACGATGGATTTTACAGTATTAGATCATTCTCGCGAGAGGAGTCACTCGTGAACAAGGCTGCACTTGTGAATTTTTATCTCGAAGACTACTTGTCCGATTGAGCTGATTCTTACTGCATTTTAATCAGGAAAGTATGGTGCACCGCGGAACATTTTTTTTGTTTGAGATATTTGTTGCGAATTCGTGAAAATTACGAGCAAATTCCTACTTTGAAAATTTCACCTCGAAGAAAATTACTAGCGATTTACAGTGTTAGAAAATTAACTTTTCAAAGTAAAAAAATTGTTCACAGTGAGGCAAGCCTTCCTGATTGTAATAAAAAAAAAGAATCAACTGAATCGGAGGAGTACTTGCCAAGATAAAAATTCTTAACCATAGACTCTTTTGTATTTTACAACTTTTGGAGATAGTTCGTGGAGACAGTTCGAACATTCGAATTTTTACCTCGAAAACTATTTGTCCGATCGAGCCGAATCTTTCTTTATTTAATTCCGGAGGGTTCGGTCTGCTATACTGATTTTTAGCTGATTGAAAAATTAATTTCCAGCGAGCAAATTACTTTAACAATGGCCTTCGGCTCGTTGTTGAGTTTTCAATTGTGGTTTCCGCCGACCAGCTTCGAAATTACACAGGATTGGACATCCTTCGGAGGATATCCGTTGAATGGGCTCTATACTTAATCCGTTTGGAGGAGAACGCCGATATTCCGCTACTTTCTTCGCCCGCTTATCTTTCCCGATTGGCAATTCCGTCTGTTTAGGAATCAGGCCAATACACGTTGCGAGATTGAGTTAATAAGTGTCCGAGGACCAACGATACCTTATCGACTTCTACTCGAGCCGATACAGTGCATTATTGTCTGATTTTCTTCCGCCTCGGAGGCTCTCGATGCTTAAAATGGCCGCTGCTTTTTTATTAGTTCCATTTTCCGGTGCGCCGTGCTCGGACGATCGATTCCCCGCAATAAAAAATAATGACGCTGCAGGCCAATCATGTTATTAAGAAAGTAATCTCGGGAAATTGTAGGTCAAGATAATACTGTCTTTGCTTTCATTATATCGTCTATTCTTCGGCTGAGAGCTCAATTTTCTAGCGTCCCTTTGTTCACAGATTTTTATAAAAATTATTTCCGTCCTCTTCTACCAGCTTTCAGCTGCAGAAAAGTGGAAAGCAAATATATTGTAGTATTGTTTTTTAAACAACTAGGAGAAAATTATTAGGCCATTAATTAATGGTAAACATTTCGAGGAAGTGGACAGAAATAGCAGGTTAGAGAGAGCTAAATCAGGTGCAACGATTACTCTTGCTTATCTGTTAAACTCGTAAACCATAAGCAAGTAAAGTTGTAACTTATATTACCCCATCAGAAAGTTTTGTATTACGTTGTAAATCAATTGCGGTGTAAATTTGATCCCCCTGGAAGGAATTTTAGCTACCTTAAACAAGATAAGATGAAATGAGCAATCTATTTTGCATTACAACCTCCTATTGGACGTTTTATAACTCAAAGCAGCTTGATAATGGCGAATGAAACGTGTTTCATTGATTCGTATCTAATTTGAAAATTGTTTCTGCATGTAATCGTACAAAATATGACAACGTCGCAAGTTCTATCAATTCTTACTTGTTGTTAGACGGCGAAAGAAAATAATAGATCATTTCATACGAGACTCTTTTACGAACAGAAACGTTGCATAATTCAACGGGCTCTTTGTGCAAGATTTTTTATCTCGACAAGCTCTTGTCCGATTGAGTTTATCGCTTTTTTATTGTAATCAGGTTTTGCTCCACACATAAGCAATTTTTCTTTTTCTCCGAAATGATCCTTCCATTAACAAACATAAACGAGTGCCCCTAGGTAGAATTGATAGGAGAATTTGTTCATAATTTTAAATATTACAAAATTATTCATACAAAAATTGTTTCCTATGAATCAAGCCTTTTCTCTCTGATCCGCACCGATATTTGAAAAGAATCAAATGAGTCCGACAAATTATTTTCTAAATAAAAATTTATAAATACACCCTTGTCTATCGATTCACCGTTTAATGATAGTGGGAATTATTAGAAACTTCAACGACGTGCATTTCATAAACAAAATCGAATCGAGCTAGTTGATGACTTAAACTCCAGCTAATTTTTCTTGCACTTCACCGTACAATGTTTCGATTTCAGGCAAAATTATTCGAAATTGCAAATTCGAGGCTGAAACTCCGATCCGTCAACCGAAATCGCGAAAATCGATTTGCTTCGCACGCATTATTATCCGTTTGAGTCCCAGGGGGTATTGAAAAAACACTGTCGAAGAATCCCAAACAGCGCAACCGCGCTTTCTCTAAATGAGAATATTTATTTTATAATGTATTATTGCAATATTATAGTATTGTTCTACCTATTGTAATATACAGGGTGATCCACGCAATTGTTACAAGTCATAACTCCGTTATTACTGCATTTACGAAAAAATGCCAAAGGAGAAAGATAAATGGTTCGAAGAGCACTACATCTGTAGGCCTTTAAATTTTTTTTTAGATGCAGCAGTGCATGTGCAATTAACAATTGCATCATTTCTTTAAATAGAAATGCATATTTTTGTTTACACAGATCGATTCTTCCGTTCATTCTACGTAAAAAATGATTAGGGTAGCATGGCAAAAAAATTATTAGATCTCGAGATATTTTCAAAAAATGTTTTGCGGCAGCAGAATTCGTATTTTTGTCACACAACACAAAAGTATCGTACATACACATATGTATCTTGTTTCTCACTGTTAGTAAAATACATTTCCTTGCATTTAGTGAAATACAGTTACACTTTTTCAAATTCTTAGTTTTCGTACTCGAGTTACGATACGTGAATTGCTACTGAATGATGAAATGCTTACTCGTACAAATCAGCTTCTGTTATGATAACAATGTCGAAAGGGTGTTTACCTTTACAACATAGTCATGAAGTGTTCGAGTATCTTCTTCGATAAAGACATTTTTTGAAAATATCTCGAGATCTAATAATTTTTTTGCTATGGTACCCTAATCATTTTTTATGTAGAATGAACAGAAGAATCGATCTGTGTAAACAAAAATATGCATTTCTATTTAAAGAAATGATGCAATTGTTAATTGCGCATGCACTGCTGCATCTAAAAAAAATTTAAAGGCCTACAGATGTAGTGCTCTTCGAACCATTTATCTTTCTCCTTTGGCGTTTTTTCGTAAATGCAGTAATAACGGAGTTATGACTTGTAACAATTGCGTGGATCACCCTGTATACTATTTACATTAAAAGGAGCTGTGTGATGTAGGGAAGAGTTGCCGAATGCGTACCACTTAATTTCGAAGGCAGTTTATATATTCTTTAGTAGGAATTTGAGCAAAAATTATGTTTTGCATCTATGTATTAACTATCGAAGTTGCAATTTAATATGATTTTTTAAATATTTATTGATAGATCATTGTGATATGAACACCTTTAAAAGATCATGCAAACAGTACGATTTAGGCAACCGGTATCCTAAATGGTACCAGCCGGTTTCCAAAATCGTACCTCATGTGTTGGATTAAAAAGATACAAAAAAATCATAAGAGAAACTGTATTTTGCGTTTAATATCAGTATAATATACAATACAACATAAAAATAAAATGAAATGTTACATTACTTAACTTAAATACAACTAGGACAATAATAAATATTGTCTTTTTTCAAAACTCCTCCACAAGCTTCATGTACCCACTTTTGGAACTTTAAGCATTGGATCATGTCTTCTAAATAAGAATTATTGCAAAGAAAACAGAACCAATCGTTTTCATTCTCCACTTCTACGAGAACTGGAGCAGCGGTGCTGGTTGAAGGCGTGAAATCAATTTTTCTTTGTTTCATTTGTTTTGTTTTCATTGCAACTAATTCCTTTTTGTAGGGGCTACAGTAAGCTACTTTCCCATGCTAAAAAAATTTGAAATATTGTAAATCGTTTATTTTCGCGGTAAAATTTGAATAACAGTATCTTAAATCGTACTGGTACGATTTAGGAAACCACAGTGTGGTACGATTTAGGAAAAAGACGTCCCGCTAAATAATTGAAGCTAACCTTTAAAACATTATCAGCATGTTTTATAAACTAAATAGAAATAAATAATATAACATAGGTAGTTTTCAAAAATATATAAGACTACCTCAGAAACTGTAGATTTATATTTAATTCATACGATTAAAATCGTTTAAAATTGACATCAGACTTGCCTGATTTCTTTGTGCTTCTGTCATTCACAAAACAACACTTTATGCGAATGACTTTTTGGTCCTACTGTGTCGACATAAATAAAAGTTCATATATTTACCACCAAGAGGCATCAAAATGCATTAATTTTTAAATAAAAGAAGTGGTACGATTTAGGTGACCAGTACGCATTTGGCAACTCTCCCCTACTTGCGTCAGTAAACCTGAGCGCGCGACTTCGACAATCGGTAACGCACCGTCAGTTGTCTACAATGCTCGAAATGTGCTGGGTTTTCTCGACATAAAATCTCAACAGCGCGATCGCGCTGTTTGGGACTCAAACGGTTATTCGCCAAACAACAATGTGCGAACCACGTGCGATTAATTTTTCCCGTAGGTCGCGGACAAAGCGGCAGGCAAACTGTAGATTATGATTTCGTTCTGTGGGAACACGGCTCCCGGTTCATCCGAATGAAATAAATAACGGTTACAGCGAGAATTGCGGGCTTTGTCGGGCCGTCGTCACTCGTAACGTTCAATTTACTTGGCGGCATCAATCTTATCCTTCTTTATTCGCCTCGCGGCCCTCTATCCATCCTCTCCCTGGCTAATCTCTACGGCCTCGGCGCCGTTTCCTCCTTTTTCGCGCCTCGCAGGATACACCGTGCGCCCTCTTCGAGTCTTCATCTATCAGCCGACATCGTGTAATCGTGTCAACGTTCTTCGATTCTCCCTTTTTTCCTTCTCTCTCTCTCTCTTTCTCTCTCTCTCACTCTCTCTCTCTCACACTGCGACCCCTGACACAACTCCCAAATGGATCCGTGATCGCTAATCGTGTACGAATCTATTTATACTTTTTCCCCCGGCGTCCCTGCGTCATTAATTATCTTGCCGGGAGCTTCCGGAGCAACGGATTCGATCCATCGAAAAAACGAGCCGTTTTGTTATCACGCCAAATCGAGTTTGTCGGACGTCCAAACACGAAAAAGTTGCCAGTGATTCGGAAAGGATTGAATCGATCGCGAACCGTTTGTTCGAGGGGAAAAAAAATGGTCCGAATAAAAATTGTAGGGGATTCTACGCTGATTATCATATGGTAATTAATTTCTTGTTATTTCGTATTTTTCCCCTTTTTTTTAGAGAGAGATGGATTTCTCGTTGGGTGGATTTAATTTGTGGCTGTTCGTTTTGAGGTTATCCCTTTTTCTAGTTGATGCCGGGGATTTTGACGGAAGTCAATCATCGTATGATGTAGCGTACAGATAATTAGGGAGGGTTTATGCTGACTTTGAGATTGTTTATAAAATACAGGTCTTTGAAGTCGTTGCAAATGTTTCCAAGCATATAATCTTGCCAATGGGTCAGTATCCTAATTAACTGCATATTCCGACCAATCTATGAAATTTAGCCGAACATTAATTATTGTACTGTGTACTGTAGGGCAAATTGGGGAGGGTTTATGTCATCACTTTGCTGACTTTGAGATTGTTTATAAAATACAGGTCTTCGAAGTCGTAAATGTTTCCAAGCATATAATCTTGCCAATGGGTCAGTATCCTAATTAACTGCTTATTCCGACCAATCTATGAAATTTAGCCAAACATTAATTATTGTACTGTGTACTGTAGGGCAAATTAGGGAGGGTTTATGTCATCACTTTGCTGCCTTTGAGATTGTTTATAAAATACAGGTCTTCGAAGTCGTAAATGTTTCCAAGCATATAATCTTGCCAATGGGTCAGTATCCTAATTAACTGCTTATTCCGACCAATCTATGAAATTTAGCCGAACATTAATTATTGTACTGTGTACTGTAGGGCAAATTAGGGAGGGTTTATGTCATCACTTTGCTGACTTTGAGATTGTTTATAAAATACAGGTCTTTGAAGTCGTAAATGTTTCCAAGCACACAGTCTTGCGAATGGGTCAGTATACTAATTAACCCGTTGCCCTAAAATATCGAGTCAGACTCGTGATGAAGATTCTGAAGAGGATCTAATAAATATGTATCTTATTCATTTCCCTTAAACCGAAATAAAATTCTGTTTTGGCGTGGTTAATGTACAGCTATCGGAGGACATATAGGCATACAATAGATATAAATTTTCTCCTTTTATTAGGAAATTATAAATTACAAAAAAGTTCTAATCACTGAAACCGTGAAATAAATTGTAGTGCAAGGGGTTCACTGTTTATTTCGGTCGATCTACAGAATTTTGCCGAGAGGTAATTATTTTATTGCACAATATAGGGAAAATTAGGGAGGGTTTTAGTGATCGCTTTGTTGGCTTTCCATTTGTTTACAAAATAAAAATCGCTGAATCTTCCGATTTGACCGGTTCGAGAAGAATCAGCTTTCAAAGTATCTCGTGAATTTTTCTCTCGGAAACTACCGATCGTGTCGACTTGAATCTTTTTTCACTTTGATCCGCGACGTTCGCTCTGTCGCGTGGAATTTCGTTTCGTCGAAAAATTGATCCTCTGACGTAGAAGAATCATATTTGAGTTTGCTCGAGCGGGTCTTGAAACGGCGAAGGAGGAAAACGCGCGGTGCGTAACAAAAACCCGCGTAACGCCTCGAAAAAACGCACCGCGGGTAAAAACCGTGGTAGGACGAAGGCTTTTAAAGCCACGCCTAGCAAGGATTTCACCGGTGTCACCGGCTGCTCGCTTTTTCCCTGGCTTTTCACGATTTTTCTTCGCAGGATTGCGAAGGGAAAAAGTTTACGGGACGAGGAGTGGGAAAGAAAGGGAGAAGGAAAGAGAGAGAGAGAGAGAGAGAGAGAGAGAGAGAGAGAGAGAGGGAGAGAAAAAGAGGAAGTGACGGTGGAGAGAGGAAGTAACGCGGGCGAACTCTTTTAAGACGAAAAATAAGAGCGTCTTGGCTCCTTATCTAGATAGGCCGCCATTCCGTCTTGAAGTAAGGAACGGAGAAACGCCAGCGACAAAAACTCACCGGGCACGACAGCCCGAGAACGAAGATGAGCCGAAGAACGGGAAAAAGAAAGAGGACAAGGAGGCCGGGAGATAACTGCTGTATTAAGATTCCTAATCTAAATGAACGCTCGTTCCGGTCTAGTGGCAATGACGGTTTATCCAGGCGTGCCTTGCCTCGGTTACATCGCGCGCTGCCTTTAAACGACTTAACGACGATTTTCGAAACGGTCGTGTGGAGTCCACGGAATTGAATCGAACACACAGCTAGAAACAGTCTCTCTCTCTCTCTCTCTCCCTCTCTCCAAGGCCTAAACAAGTGCTTGTTGTGCTCGGCGCACCCGGAAACTGCTAATTGCGAAATTATCGGCGAAACAATTGCTTCATCTGCGAGAACGGCGATAATGAACTTGAGACAAATCGGTTGGTTTTTTTCTGGCCTATGCAAGACCTGCATCCACAAATCCTCGTATTTCATAATTAAGTGTGCGGGAAATTAGGGCGGGTTTATGTCATCACTTTGCTGACCTTCAATTTGTTTGCAAAGTACAGGACTTTGAAGCCTCCAATTTTTCCCACCTTCACGGAAACGCGGACTTCAAGGACGGTTCGAATTTTTATGAAAAATTTTTTCTTTATTGAAAAGTCAATTTTGTAACATTGACAATTATTAAGTTATATTGTTATTGTCCAGTAGATTCTTGTACCCTAAATTTCATCCTGACGTAATTCTTTGTTCAGTATTTATTCAGCATTTACTAGGACCTCAATCTTAATTGGACAAATAGTTCCCGAGATAAAAATTTTTCTAGGTCAGTCCTCTGAATTTTGCAATATTTGTCCAGTTGCACGAAGGAACAAGACTGCACCGACTTCTAAATTTTTATTTAAAAAATTACTTGTTTTATCAGGTTGGAATCTTTTGAATCTTAATCTAGTTTGACCTATCGTATGCGATCTTTTTTAGCAATATAAAAAACTACGATGAAGCACATGAAATAATTTTACTCGCCGCATTATTCTTTTCAAACTTTTGTTAATAGAAAGTGTGATCTCTGACGCATGTCGCAACGGATTTATAATAATCGGGAAGAATCGCTAGGGGAATTAGAGTGACTCGGATTGGACAGACTTCCAGTTAATTATCGCCGTACGTATTTCGGATTTTCCTGATTATTTCGTAAAACTCGTGACGCCCTTGATACATTGAAAACGAATTGCGCTAATTGCCCTGCCCAAAGCCCACCAATAGCCAGCCAATATTTGAAATAATCGGTAACGTAATTCCGGTTTTTAATCTCCTTCATTACTCCATTTATCTTTCCATTGTTTTACCAATTGCTCCTAAATTAATTCACTTGTCATGTCGTCAACTTTTCTCCTATTTTAAATCATTTTAAAATCGAGCCTTAGAGCCATCAATCATTTACAAAAATCCCAATGGATGCTTCCTCTATTTTGAATTGAAAAAACAAATTTTTGTTAAAACATCTCAAAACTACTTTCATTTACTCCTGAATTAATTTCACCAATGATTAAAAAAAATTCTAATTGATGCTCACTTTCTCTATTTTGCAATTTAAAAGAGCAAGTTTTGGTTAAACCATCTTAAAACTACTTTCATTTACTCCTAAATTAATTGACATTTCACCAGTGATTATGAATAATTCTAATTGATGCTCACTCTCTCTCTCTCTATTTTGCAATTTAAAAAATTAGATCTGGTAAGAGCAAAATAGTGTAAAACCGAAATGTACACAATCAGAAATTTTAATCCTGTTTGATTTTATTTTAAGTAGTGTAGTGTAAGGGTACTTGAAAAATCGGGTATCTCGATAAGAGTAGCCAACGCGATGCGTTTATTCATTACCAGATCGCATTGATAAACCAAACAATGCGGCACGCGATTCAATGATATAAATGACTGTTCGCCGGGCTGCTTTCATTGCGAACGACTGGAATCTTTTAGTCCATCCATTTGATCGCCCTCCACGTTTCCTTTCATTGCGGTGCGTGTAATGCTTCGACAATGGGTTCAATTCTGGAACAAGTCTCTCTTTTTATCATTCGAAATAGATTTCATTCCGGATCCCCTTTCTTCCGAGTTTTCTGCGATATTAGCCGCTGCAATGAGTCTGAAGACTACAAACAAAACTCAAACTGTAGTCTCACGAAACATTAAAGCAGCAGAGAATCATATTTCTCCGCCGAGATTTCATGATGTTCCAGAAACATCTCCGAGAAGGCCACGGTTTATTCGGGTTTTCAAATAAAAGCTTTCCATTTCCTCTAGTAAACAAACTTTAAAAAAATATAATGAAAGTCATAGTATGAACATTCTACATTGAAACAAAAAAAAAAAGAACCAACTCGATCAGTCTTTATACTTTTCGATATAAAAATTCATAAGTATAGTCTTGATCATAAGCGAAGTTCAAAACTCTTGCAAAGTACGGAGATCTGAATTTACGAATTTTTATCTCGGGAACTGCCTGCCCGATTGAGTTAATTCTTTTTTTGTTATAATTATGAAGACTTTGCCTGTCACAAACGATTTTTGTTTCATTAAAAAATTAATTTTGTTATATGAAAAACTAAAACTGCTGGAATTGGGATTTGTCATAAGGATTTATGATAGCGTTTGTTTACAATTCTGTGTAATACGAAATTAGTTTTGCAATTGGGAAAAATTGTTCATGAAACCTTGCAGATTGAAATAAAAAAAGGATCACCATGATCCTGGCAACTGGTTTTCGAGATAAAAATTCATGAACACAACCGTATCCTCTGTAGAAACTTAAAGAAAAATTTCAAACTTTGAACCTCTATATTTTGTAAATAAATTCAAAATCGGTAAAATGATGACATAAACTCCCCCTAATTATCCTTGTACTTCACGGTGCAACTGTTGATTTTAAACAAAATGGTTATCATTGACAGAAAAAAGCAATTAATTTAGAATAATTCAACAGTCAAAGATACCTGCTTAGTACATTCTGTAGGAACCTTAGACCACTGTATTTTTTAAACAAATTCGAAGTGAGTAAAATGATGACATAAACTCCCCCTAATTATCCTTGTACTTCACGATGCAACTATTGATTTTAAACAAAATGGTCGTGATTGGCAGGAAAAAGCCATTAATTTAGAATAATTCAATATTCAAAGATACTTGCTTAGTACATTTTGTAGGAACCTTAGACCACTGTATTTTTTAAACAAATTCGAAGTGAGCAAAATGATGACATAAACTCCCCCTAATTATCCTTGTACTTCACGGTGCAACTGTTGATTTTAAACAAAACGGTCGTGATTGGCAGGAAAAAGCCATTAATTTAGAATAATTCAATATTCAAAGATACTTGCTTAGTACATTTTGTAATAACTTTAAACCTCCGTGTGTGTTTTTTTTTTAACAAATTCGAAGTTTCACAACAATTGTAATTGATTTTCAACAAAATTGCCCTACTTTCGCGACGTTCTTATTTTCCTGTCGAACGCATCGGCGCAACGATCGATCGAATATATTTGAGGCAGATCGCGCGTCGAATGGGATCGCGGAATCGCAGCGATCCTATTGTCCAGAATCTGATTATGTTTGTAGCAGGCTGCGGCATTGCTGCAACAATTTCACGGAACGGCGGGGTAACATGTCTAGCGTTAATAGCAGGTATCGGGAACGTAACGAAAAAGTTCCCGAACGAACTGCCTTACACAATCGTCCGTTTCCCCGGTATCGCGTAAAAACCGTACGTCCGCCATTATGCCGGTAAAAGCAACTTCAGAGATTTTTATCGTTCCCTGCCGCATTGCAGCGACATCAGCATCTTTCGTTGAGTACCTATTTCAATAGCAATAGAAAAATAACGTCGCCGCAATAAAAGCAACTTCGTCGATCCGAGGATACTTTTATCGATGCAGTGACTGGCTGTAGTGACTCTAAAGGACCTAGTGCGTGTCCCTACACCTCTCGCGGCCCCGACATTTATGCTACACGTACGAAATTATAGCCTGATGTCGGAATTACTTTGCCGGAAGTCTCGTTTCAAATCAAAATTCGCTGTGACATTGCTTCTAAGAACTTCGAAGAATATTGCAACAATTTTTCTAAAATTGGTTTCTTAATTTGAAAAACATCAGAGATCAGTACAAAACAGACGAATATGGTAAACAATTTACCAGATAAAAATTCATGAGAATAGTTTTGATTTTAAGGGAAAAAAGGGTAGAGGGTTTGCGATAATTATAAAAATTTCTCCACTACAAAATCGGAGTTTCTTTAACTAACGGAAACTTTAGTTTCCGAGATATTGCCAAAAAGTTTTAATATCTCAAAAAGTGATCGGAGTAGGTGTGTGTAGGACTGTGTAAAATAGTATTTCAAATACTTGACAGTAACTTGTATTTTTATGATATTTTGTTGCCTGTAATGTTATTACGATATTGTAGTCTGTTTATCGACATGTTACATATTCGTAATTAAACTACAAATAATACTTGGCTAACTATTATAGCTTCTCATGTTAAAAATTATAATTTATAATATTAACTACTTGCTCAACTTGTTTTCATTGTAAGGAAATATTTGAAATACAAAATAAAAATATTTCATTTTATCTATCTGGTTATCAAAATAAAAATATTTCATTTAAAGTAGTATCTTATTTGAACCACATTAAATTATACTATATACCAAATCATTAATGATCGTTAATATACGTTGCAAAATATTCAAACGAATAATGAAATATAATACTAATGTACTACAAACTACATTATAAAATACTAATTTAAAGTGTACTTACTTCTGAATCTTCTGTACCAACGTCGGATCCACAGCACACAATTATTCACTCACGAGAATAGGTCCGAATAATTGAACAACAATCACTAAACACACACACAGCACATTTTATAAAATCGGGACAACGAACGAGAAGATGTCACTCCGACCACGAACAAAATAATACTGCGATTTGAACAATGATCCCTTCCACAGAGGTGGTGCGGTCAGGTTATCCTAGGCAGGTTAGACGCTGAGGGTCTATAAAAACTAGTTACAAAACCAAGGTAAACAAATTATGGCGGGGCGCCGACCCTATTTCCCGGAATTCCCTGTTTTTGTATCACACGTCCGTGGGAGGGGAACGGTTAAAATCGCAGTATTATTTTATTTGTGGTCGGAGTAACATCTTCTCGTCTGCTGTCACGATTTCGTTAAGTGTGTTGTGTGTGTGTTGTTTAGTGATCGTTGTTCAATTATTCGGACCTATTCTCGTGAGTGAATAATTGTGTGCTGTGGATCCAACAGAGGTACAGAAGATTCAGAAGTAAGTACACTTTACGTTAGTATTTTATAATGTAGTTTGTAGTACATTAGTATTATATTTTATTATTCGCATGTAGAATATTGGATGCAAGGTTTTCTTTCATATTTTGCAACTTCAATGTCCCTTTAACACTAGATTTACAGAGCACTAAAACTGACTACTTAACATTATTTTACAAAAATAACAAGAACGTGTCTATCCACATTTGTATCAATTTTTTAAATAATATATACCCAAAAAAATAATTTTGTTGAATAATTCCCCATGGATACGTCTTCTCTAATGTAAATATTTACCTTCAAATCTAACCCACACCTGCTCCGATCACTTTTTGAGATGTTAAAACGTTTTTGCGAATATCTCGGAAACTAAAGTTGAGCGGCGGTAACATGTATAGGAAGAAGTTGTTCAGAATGATGACCTTGACAACATATTTCAAGGTCATCAAAATCGGTGAGGAAGCCCGTAATGTAAATAATTACCAATCGGAGTCTCGGGGTAATGAAATTTTAGGGAAATATTTGTGACAATGTAACGCTACTGTACACATTTTTTCAGATTTTTAATCGACCAGTGCTTGTTGCAGAAAAATTAAAAACTTCATTCAAATCGAAATGTGATTCGGTGGTCAGTGATCGATTGATAAATGGACAGATTGGCATAACGAGAAATGCGAGGAATAGTTGAAAACGTTGAAAGGGGTTTCTCGTATTGTGTAATTATTTCATTACTGTATGAACGAAGCCCTGTCCGGTACATTTCCCAATTTCATTTTGGTTCTGACTTCCGGAACAACACATTTCATGTGAAATCGGAGCGTTCACAATTTTCTGAAGCACAGTGTAGATTTTCTTGACCGCTTGGGCGTCCCAGCCGATAAAAACTGCCCCGAGCTATCTCTCTCTCTCTCTCTCTCTCTCTCCCTTTCTCTCCGTCTCTCTCTTTTTCCGTTTCCGGGCGAAATATCGCATCAGCGAGTTATCGGTAACTGGAACTCGCAGGCTGGACAATCTGTCCGCTATTAAACCCGTCTACCTTCAATTTGCCCGCAAGCGGGTTCCGCATACGGTATGCAGCACCGGATTCTTTCACCTCTGCCATTCGAATAATTTTGTGGACGCACGATGACGAATGTGCGGGCTTCGAACCGACGTCGAGCAAATAGAATTGGCGTCCCGAAATTAATTACTTTTTTTTTCTTCCTGCCTTCGTCTGTCCTTCGAACTTTTTCCACAGCTGACTTTCATCCACCTTCCCCCTCTCCCCCAATGTTTACTCTCGATTACAGTCTCGCCTCTTCTTTGACGTCGCTTTTCCCACGCTTTCAGAGCACCCCGACCGTAAACACGGATGAGTCGCGGGGATCTAGTACCTTGTGGACCTTGTCAATTGTCTTAGCAATGTGTACCCAGTGTCAAAAGTCGATCCGAGAAGACGATCAGAGTTCTTTCGGAACTTTTTCGAGTCGAGTTTGTTCGAAGAAATTTTATGCACATGAATTTCGAGGTGATTTTGTGTAAAATCAACAATTACCTAATGAAACGCACGTATAATTAGGGGCAGTTTAAGTCATCGCTTCGCCGATTTCGAATTTGTTTATAAAATACGAACCTTTGAAGTTGCTACAAAAAGGTAAAATATTTCTGACCATTTCTAATAAAGTCATTTCAAATTGTATTTTCCTGTCAATGTGCAGGATTTTGTTTAAAATTAACAATTGTATCATGAAGTGCACGTATAATTAGGGGCAGTTTAAGTCATCGCTTCGCTGATTTCGAATTTGTTTATAAGATACGAACCTTTGAAGTTGCTACAAAAAGGTAAAATATTTCTGACCATGTCTAATAAAGTCATTTCAAATTGTATTTTCCTGTCAATGTGCAGGATTTTGTTTAAAATTAACAATTGTATCATGAAGTGCACGTATAATTAGGGGCAGTTTAAGTCATCGCTTCGCTGATTTCGAATTTGTTTATAAAATACGAACCTTTGAAGTTGCTACAAAAAGGTAAAATATTTCTGACCATTTCTAATAAAGTCATTTCAAATTGTATTTTCCTGTCATTGTGCAGGATTTTGTTTAAAATTAACAATTGTATCATGAAGTGCACGTATAATTAGGGGCAGTTTAAGTCATCGCTTCGCTGATTTCGAATTTGTTTATAAGATACAGTCCTTTGAAAATTCCAATTTTTAGTCAAAGTGAAAGAGTTCACTCGTAAACAAGGGTGTGCTTACGAATTTTTATCTTAAAAACTATTGATTCGATCGCATAAATTCTTTTTTTTGTTTAAATCAGGAATGTTCGACTTATAGCAGACCATTTTTTACATTGCAAAATGAATTTTATATTATTGACAGTCATGAATTCAAAAAATATATATTTCACCTTCAGGTGATGCATTGTTCATTTTTCGGTACTGGAAAGTCAAATTTTCAATAAACAATTGGAAAAAATTGTTCAAGGCGTATACCATGATAGCAGCAACGTATCAGAGAATTTTTCAAAATTGTTGCATTCGACTTGAAAAAAGGAGCGTAATATTCAACAAATAGCAATAAACGATGTTCCACTGCGTTTGATCTCTGGTGAAAAACAAAAGGCCATATCGAAAATTCGGAATAGGTGTTAGAATATTGTTGGCAACCCCAGCACATATCAATCGAAGTCGCCCATCGAGCCTCACGAACACCAGTATCCCGGTGCAGACACAAGCTGCACCAGAGAATAGAAGTTACTGGCGTGCTACATGCATATAAATCGCTGCGATCACTGAATCGTTGAAATTCGTAACGATCCTTCCTTCCTCTTTTTTCTGTCCCGCTCTCATTTCCCTCCGTGTCTCCTTTGCTTTTCAAAGCGAATTCCTGTCACGAGTGCTGCACGAAATAGAATTGTTGAAGCAGCGATAATGTGAATGGAGGTGAGCGAAGAGAAAGAGAGAGAGACAAAGACAGAGAGAGAGAGAGAGAGAAAGAGAGAGAGAGAGAGAGAGAGAGAGAGAGGGAAATGGAAACGGGGACGAATATTCTAACCGATCAGAGTTAACTGTTACTCCAACCAAACACTGCAGACTTTTGACCTGGAACCAGGAAATACAGAAATTTAACTACGCGACACTCTAATTGCAATCTGAGACAATTTTGCTCACTTCTAATATGTTCTGAATTTCATTTTACGGTGAAAAATGGCTTCCAGTAGACTAAAAACCTATTAGCTTAATATAAGAAAAGATTCACCTGAATTGGAAAAATAGATCTTCGGATAAAAATGTATTAATACTGACTATTTTCAGGAAATATCTTAAGAACGTCTATGGTAAAGAAAAATGGCTTCCAGTAGACTAAACCTATTAGCTTAAAATAAGAAAAGATTCACCTGAATTGGAAAAATAGATCTTCGGATAAAAATTTATTAATACTGACTATTTTCAGGAAATATCTTAAGAACGTCTATGGTAAAGAAAAATGGCTTCCAGTAGACTAAACCAATTAGCTTAATATAAGAAAAGATTCACCTGAATTGGAAAAATAGATCTTCGGATAAAAATTTATTAATACTGACTATTTTCAGGAAATATCTCAAGAACGTCTAGGTTATGGTAAATAAATGTTTTTCGATGCAAAATTAATGTTCGAGTGTCGGGAAATATAAAATATATAATCGGAATTTGCATTGACAATCGGATTGGCGCTGACAGGAGAAAGATTTGAGAAATAATTTTTTAAACAGTTTTCCACTCAACTCAGGGTTTCGTTGGCGACGTTCTTGCTTGGAATTAATGCGCGCGGTAATTGTTGAATTATAATAATTGTCCGCATGGTAATAGGGTGGGAAGCGGGTGGTTCTGGAGCGAATGTGTGGAATGTATAGTAAAAAGTTGCCAGAGTCGACGGTCGGTTCTAGTATCTTGATTTCGCCTCGTGTTTCCGAACACGGTCCATTTACCGCTTCCGTTTCTAACGAATAAAAAACGAATAAACTACTTGGCAAGAAGACGTCCTGGTCGGGAAAGACTTCCGCGGGAGAGAAACCCGGGGAAAAATACGATAGCAGACGAATTGGATAACAGAAAACGCGGGGGAAAAAAAAAACAGAGGAATCAGCGAGGGAAGTTTTCGTGCGACGACGGCGAAACTTATTCGCGAATGGGTGGACGTTTTGTAGAAGAAACGGATTATGCTATAGAAAATTACTGCGAACACTTTGTTTCCGACTTGCAGCTTGTTTCTTCGCAACGACTTCAACGATGTAAACACCTTGTTTCGTTGTTTTTAACCTTTGAGTTCGTTCAAGTTGTGTTTCTTGTGCTGTAAGCACAATATATTTATTTCTAATTGAATCAACTTGATACGACTAATCATTTTTAACACTTTGATCGTCAAAAAACAAGAAAGCTGAAAAATTCCATGAAATCAAAGCAAGTTATTTAATAAAATAGAAATTGAAAAATATTAAATGTACGATATCGTGTAGTTCTCCAACGTTCTTGCATTTTACAGATCCTAATCAAATTTGGTACGGTGAATATATTAAGGTAAAAATTCATTTTAAAGCCTGAACAAATAATTGCGTCACCCATACACTTACTGACAAAAGTTAAGAAATAAAGTAGTCGTTTGGGAATTGGTGTATATTTTTAATCTCCTGAAATACATTTGTCCGAATTAAAAATAACATGACGAGATTACGTATCATACATGAATATACAATAAGTTTTTTTTTTCGATTATACTTGTATAAGCACTGCAATTAATATTGAGTCAAGGAAACAAAATAAATACTCGTGACACAAGTTAAGAAACATGAAGACTTCTTGCAAGAAGTAGAGTAAGTAATGTAAAGAAACATGTTCGAAGGAGTCTAGTCTCCTTTCTGACATCGTCGAGCGTGGTTTGTATTATTAGCTGCAGTAAATATGGCAAGAAGGCAACATTTAACTGAAAGCGAGAAACAAAGAATAGTTGGAATGTTTAAGAAAGGGCAGAGAAAAATTGACATTGCAAAAGTGTTTGGTGTAAATCCTTGTGTTATCACGAAGATTATAAAACGTTTTCAAGACAGTGGAACTGTTAAAGTGGCACCAAGAACCGGCAGACCACGAAAAACAAGTAAAAAGCTGGATCGTCGAATTGCAAGGCTGTCTAAATGCAATCCATTTTGCACAGCTGTCGATATTAAAAATCAGTTGGACCTCAGAAACATTAGCAGTAGGACAGTTAGCCGTCGTTTAGATGAAAATAATCTTTTTTCACGAAAAGCATGTAAGAAACCATTTGTTTCTAAGAAGAATCGTAAAGCTCGGTTGGAGTTCGCTAAAGAGCACATTAACTGGTCTGTTGCAGAGTGATAAAAAATTCTATGGAGTGACGAAAGTAAGTTCAACTGATTCGGAAATGACTCCAGAAGTAACTTACGACGTCCTATTGGACAGCGATTTAATGTCAAGTATCTGAAACCAACAGTAAAATTTGGCGGTGGTAATGTGATGGTGTGGGGCTGTTTCTCACGTAACGGTCCTGGTCCGTTAATACAAATAAAGCAGACTATGGATAGATTTTTGTATCGCGATATTTTGCAAAATCATATGTTGCCATTTGCTAAGGAGAAAATGTCAATGGAGTGGTCATTTCAACATGACAATGACCCAAAACATTCTTCTAAATTAATTAAGGCATTTCTCATGGAGCAAAATGTTAATGTAATTAAGTGGCCAAGTCAATCTCCAGACTTGAACCCAATTGAACATTTGTGGGATTACGTTGGACCTCAATTGGGGAGTCATTCATTTACTAATAAAGCGGAGTTAATGCAAGAAATTACGAAAATATGGTTTAAAATATCACCCGAGCATTGTGTTCGATTAATCGAATCAATGCCACGCAGATGCCATGCAGTCATCAAATCCAAGGGTTATCCAACATCTTATTAGATCATTATACAAAGTATAAACACCTGCACATTGTTGTTTTTTTGTTAAAAGTGATTACATTATTCAAGCACAGTATGTTTCTTAACTTTTGTCACAAACTTTTCTTTCGTTTCCTTGACTCAATATTAATTTTTGGTGCTTATACAAGTATAATCGAAAAAAAACTTATTGTATGTTCATGTATGATACGTAATCTCGTCGTGTTATTTTTAATTCGGACATATGTATTTCAGGAGATTAAAAATATACACTAATTCCCAAACGATTACTTTGTTTCTTAACTTTTGTCAGCAAGTGTATATGTGGGTGACACGACACTCAACGTGTTAAGACAGAAAAGTTACACCAGAAATTTTCAACTAGAACCGAGAGAACTAATGAAACATTTAAATTTGTTAATTCGTCTCGTGGATGAATAAATAACTGAATAAGTTGTCTTGAGTGAGAGGAATACTCCGAAGGACGAAGTTAGCAGTCTGCTCGGAATTATCCCATAATTCTTAATAGTGTTTGCGTAGCAGGGCTTGTTAACGTATGTCTCTGGTCACGCTTCATCATCCCGCAAGGATACAGCGCCATCCCCTATGCTAATTATCACGTACGTCCGGATCGTTGGCTCGCTAATGCACATTACCGAGCAAACAAAGTAGGGAAGTCGAGCGTGCAATGACGACGAGTTCATTGCCGCTGTCAAGACTATGCAAGCTAATCAAGACAACCGTCTAGGACCTTAGAAACCACCCGAGCACCTGCTGAGAGAGTTAGAACGTGTCCAATCAATCCACAACCCGCCACAATCGATGATAAATGCAACAGTTTCTCCCTCGGAAATCTGCTCGAGTTTCTCCGGACTGGTTCCCAATAACTTTTTTCTGCCCTTAACGAGTGACCCACAATTTTGAAAAAAAAATACACAAAATGAAGCTAACATAGAACTATTTTATGCTTTTTAATTCGTTCAAACATCTTGACTAGTTATCGATAAAAATAATTGTAAATTTTATGAAAATCACTTTTGGTATATTCTAGGCATGACTTTTACAAAATAATTTTTTCCAGACCTCTATGAGCGCACTAAAATTTTGAAAAAATGGACAAGATGAAGCTAATATATACCTATTATCTACTTTTTTATTTGCTCGAGTATCATACATAGTTATCGAGATAAATACTTGTGAAATTATTGATGCTCGTAAGGCCTTTTTCCACGAAGGCAAGGGGTTGTTTAAAAAAATAATTATTTCTAACCATTATCATCCATTAGAATCTATCGAATGCTTTTTGTTGCATTATTGCAAATATCTTACATAGTCGTCTAGAAAAATGTTCGTAAAGCAACCTCTCAAAATGTAAATTTCTATTTTTATCAACTGGAAAGAGCTCTTCGTAAAAAAATAATTTGATTTCCCATCGGTAACAAATTAAAAATTCTGAAAAAAATTCTCAAGATAGATCAGAGGTACAGCTACTAACTGCATTTTAGTTCATTCGAATATCTCGAGTAGTGACCGAGAGAAGCACCTCTAAAGTTAAGGGTAGTTGCGTCCACGTGAAAAAGATAAAGGTCCCATAAAAAATAAATTACATCGCCCCGAGCATGTCTATGGAATTTCGAAAGTTTCATGGAGTTATCTTGTTTGAATCTGGGTTATCTGAGAGAGTCCTCCTCCTTTCCTCGGTATTTAAATGAGGGTCACGGATGCAGCGAACATCGTTTTGGGAATCTCGAATCGGTCAGGCAGTGGAACAAAGTTTATGCAATGAACTTTTCGAATTTGAAGTCGAGATCACTGTCCAGAGACTCTCTCGCGATTGCTTACCGCAAAAGTGCTTCGGTTTTGCCCGGATCTCTGGATTTGAATACAAAACTTTTTATTCGAGCATATTTTCTTCGACGGAAGTTTTCAAAAATATTTTCTAAGCATTTCCAAAAATTCTGTCCGAATAAAACTGACTTTGATACATTCGATAACTTCACTGCTAGATGCTAACATAGTTGAAAACTATTTTATAAAGAAATAAATGGTAGGCATTTGTCAGCTAAAATAAAATTCCAAGAAGCAATAATTTTGACAATTTTCAATTTTTATGAATTATTTTTAAGATATTATATTAAAAATGGTTTGAGGAAGTAAGAATAATATAATATAATTTCAAACGAGAGAAAATAAATCACATTTATTTTGTTGAGAAGATAGATTGAAATGGCACGATGAAATTAAAAGAAGAAATTAGATAATATTTGAACGCAGGAAATCATTTTCAATGCAGCCAGTTCGGATAATGAAACGGTCTGAATACTAGTTCGCACAATGAAAGCTTCACTGTAAGGCATAATTAAAAATGGGAATAAATCTAGCGTGAGAAAAGAAGAAGCTACGAAGACCGTGCTCGAATCTTCGCGACTTTTGTAATTAATTTTAAATTGCTGCGAGGAGACTGTACAAAGAGACATTTCGTAGTGGAAAATAGAATAAAGTGGTGGCTGTGAGGGGTGAGGGGGGGAGGCTCCGAAACGCCGTCGGCCATTTTAAAGTGGCTCAGGCATTTGACGCGCGTCTCGCGATTCAATTTAATTGGAATACGCAAGTAAGTGACTGCGTTGCCGACATATTCGCGAATAATCAGCAGAAACGTTATACCAGGTGCTCTGGAATGCTATGAAAATGCTACGTACAGTAACGAGAAGCTTTCCACCTTTGTTGGCAATCAAATTAAATTTTTATGTCGTCAAACTTAATGTCGTTTAACAGACTAGTCTACTCCATGATTCAAGTCCTTGTTTGGGAATTTTTTAAGGCCGTCATTTTAGAATTTTGGAATTAAAACATTTGTTTCTTGTTAGCTGAAGAATTTACGAGTCTGATGAAGTAAATTTCATGTCGATATCTGTTCTCTTTCCCTGTTAATAAAATTCACAAAAATGACGTACTTCCTGCCACGATAAAAACTTGCATACGTTGCATGGTAGTAGAATAATAATTTTGACGGCCACCATTTCAAATTTCCGGGCATATAAAAATTGGTTCTTGTTATCAAAAGTGTTAAAGAATTTGACGAAAAATTCCCGTATCGATATCTCTGCTCGTTCTGTGTTTAAAAAATTCGCAGAGATGACGTAACTCACCAAAGTTTCAAAGTATCCAACAGTTAAAAATGTTGGCAGTCACAATAATGGATCTTTCTTCTCTAAAAAATTATGTTGCACTGGTCGAGAGGTTCCCATATTTTATAAAAAAAATTCTGTGTCGATATCTATTCTCTTTCTACATATAAATAATTCGCAATGTCAACGTTTATCGAAACGAGCTTAACCTTCCAAGCTGATTTAGACAGAGACCATTAATTTTTAAATAAATAAAAATAGTAGTTGCAGAGGAGGAAGTGGAAGATAAATACAAAGCGAAAGAACGAAGGATTTATTTACAAATATTATGTTGGGAAGAGGTGGAGGGTCGGGAAAATCGGATCAATTCGAAAATCCGGATGCGCCTCGGAACGAGAAACTCGGATAAAGAGAAAGACAACGACAGGGCAATTAAGTCTTATCGTCTGCCGCGCACAGTGTTCGCCGTTATCATTTACGCGGCTTACATGCTTCCCCCTTCTAATCCCGTCGCTGGCACAACCCTTCTTTGTTCTGAGCCTTCAAATAATTATCGGTCATAACTCATGCCGTCTGGAATGAAACAGAAATCAGGGAAAAGAGATCTTTGCCTCGAGATACGACCCCCGAGACGCCATAACGTCCTCTAACAAGCACTATAAACACGTAAACTTCCGTGACACAATAATCAGAAATTGAAGAAAATGCCTGTTGCAAAAAGCTAAAATTAAAGTTCCAAATTTATCTTTTATTTCAGAATTTAAAATATTCCTATTTCAAGGTCCCAAATATTTCAGAATTACAGGTACTCTTTTCAAATATTTCAGAATTCAATTATTTTTAGTTCAGAATTGAAAATGTGACTATTTGAAAATTATTTTTATTTTGGTGTTGAAAGTGTTTCTATTTTAAAATTATGTTTAGTTCAGACGTGACTGTTTCAAAATTATATTTATCTTGGTATCGAAAACGTTTCTATTTGAAAATTATTTTCCTGTCAGATTTGCAAATATTTCCAGGCTAAAATTTAAAACGGTTTGATATTAAATCCAAAAATACTTCCACTTTGACGAAAATTCTGTAACAGCCGCAAATAGTTAAACTGAAAAGTGTCGTTCCGATAGAGTCGGTGGAATTGTTTTGCAGAATTGTCGGACTATTTTCGGAGATATTATTTATCAGTGAAATAAAACTTTATGAATTTTCGACTTCGCGCTGTTCGGAGCTAGAAAGCGTGGAACCGTGAAGCATGCGAAAATTGGACCGTGCAGCAGGTGCGTGTCGATGAACACTTTTTTTCACTATTTTTCTAGCGCCAAATATTTATTGTTCCGTCACCCGGAGAATTTAATAACGATTTTGTGTAAATAATTTTCGGCACCGTTTTATATTTCTCCTTTATAAGTACTTGCAACATTCTGCATTCGTGAACGAATAAACGAATTATCACGTCGTAAAATAGTTTACTAAGAAATAAATGAGCTGGTGCTAATTGAATAAAATTCTAGCAACATCGTGTTCATTATGAATTGTTTGTGGTACAATAATTGCCGACGGTTATTCTGGTTAATTTGCGTTGGTTCTGACATAATGGGCAACAAGTAGACACTACGTTGTTGTTATTATTGTTTCGAGTCTGCAGAACCACCCTTTGTGAAGTTAAAATGGAGTTATTTACGAATAAAAGCAAAATAAATTTAATTGCTCTTTCGTTGCTGTCAAACACACTTCCGCAGTTCCTGACGATGAATTGTGCTTTCGTGGCAGTTGAGTGGCTCGTCAACTTCGTGACGAATTGCACGGTGGACTGAAAGAATTATTATGCAAGCATAATTTCCGGAAAAATCGGAAATAAGAAGATAAAAATAGATTAAAAATTCTTTCAGTGGAAACAAAAGACGAAAAAAATTTCTAATTCTAAACGTGCTCTGGAGATTTCTGAACAGTCTGAAACCATGCCAAAAATTGGTACAAAACACCAAAAGAAAAAAAAAACAGAAGGGTGCAGAAACGTGTGAAAATAGGAATTCCTTTGGAAACCACGAAAAATTAATACGACAAAATTCGAAATTCTGATTGTACTCGATCCTAAACGATCAGTGACTATGTTACAGGTGAAAGAATTAATGGTATCGTTCTTTTTAGAAAAATCAGAAGTTAAATGGATAAAATCTGCAGTCTAACGAGAAGAATGCGAAAGCCATTAGCAAATCTCGAGCAGACTTGCCTCTGTTCTCTGCGTCATGTTTGTAAATGTCGCCCCGGTCCGTTTCTCCGGGTTTGTCAAACCAGTTAACGAATAAACAATGCGCTCTCACAAAAGAAATTCGCCCGCGCACGATCCTCGGGAAAAATTAGCCGCGCCCGCCCGCGCGCGCGCGCGCTATTTACATGAGACGGAATTAAATGAAATTGTACGGAACAACGAGGAGGGGAATAAGAATTGTATGCGCGTGTGCGTCGGTTCGTTATTTTTTTCAAAGAGGACCGACCAGATCGAGTTGCTTTTTTTTCCACGAGCGCGTCGGGAGGACGTTTTAACATAGCTGCATTTATTGCCATTAGACTCGTACACTTCCACGCAAAAGGATACACGTAACACACACACACGCTCACGCGCATTCAACTTCACTGCTTGTTCTCCGAATTTTTAAAAAATTTTCCACGTCTAGTTACACACCGCATTAGTTTTTCATTCTCGCTGCGTTCGCAAATGAATGTTGTCAGAAAGAAATTTAATTTTTGAACGAAAATAACAATTGTTTGCAACGCAACTACGATTCCTGGTTGTAATACGAGAAAGATCAACTAGTTTTCGAAATAAAAAATTATTAGCAAAACTTTGTTGTAGGCTTTACTTTACACTTTACTGTAATTGTGACATACAAGGAAAACAAGTAAAAGTTTCAAAGTTTGCGATGGACGAATTTTGACAAAAATAATTGTATAATGAAGCACAGGGGAAATTAATAGGAGTTTAAGCGATCAATTTGCTCAGGGAGAATTTGTTTATAAAGTACTTGACATTTCCAATTCTGTTGTAAAGACAAGGGGTACACTTATTAATTTTTTTTTATGGAAAACTACATGTCCGATCGATCCGATTCTTTTTTCGCCTGAATTCGGCAGTTTCGGAAACTGTAAAAAATCTCAAGGATATCAAGGATACGCGTCAGGACTGGCGACGTACGTACGGTTTTTGCGGGTGAGTGTACCCGGCCACAATGAATCGCGTATACGAATATAAATGAAGTTATTCGTTAGTGTGTAATTTGCGAGGACAGGAAGGACGTGTCTCTCCGGCAGAAGAAGAAGCGGAATTACAGAAGAGAGCGGAATTGTGCATTGTTCAGCGGTAAAAAGCGCGGAACAGCTGCGGACGTTCTCGAGCTTGAAATTCATGGTCGATGGTCTATGCGTGTACATATGTTTCGCGCAAAAAGAAAGAGGATTACAGCAATAACGCACCACGCGGCATCCGTGCTTTTTACTTGTCCCGAAGCGTCCTGCCTATGATCCGGCGAGGGTAATATCTTTGCAAAACAATGAGCCCGCACTTTCCTTTGAATAGGAAAATTAATACCGACGACGAACGATCGCGAGACCCGAGGGCCACGTCAGCCACCGGAAATCCACGAGCTCTGATTTTTATTATCATCGGATTATCTTCCTCGTGCTTTCTCCTAAAAATAATTAAACGATCTTCAGAAAGAAATTCTCTATTCGTCGTCGCTTGTGAATTTTTATCTTGAAAACAACTTTTCCAATGGACTTGGTACACATCTCATAATAATCTAGAATGTCTGGTCTATCGTAACACATTTTTATTAATTTTGAAATAGTGAGCATTACTGAGAAAACATAAATTAAACACATCTTATGAAATCCCTTTGCTGTACAGGGATCCAAGATTGATCTTTCAGCACTCTATATCACTTGTTTGGACTAAAATTAATTTTTTCATCACAAAATATAAACGAAATTAGGGCGAGTTTAAGTCATCGCTTTGCCAATTTCGAATTTGTTTAGAACATACTGTCCTTTGAAGTTTGCAATTTTTATTTATCCTGAAACGAAGCATGCTCCTACTCATGAATTTTTATCTCGAGAACTATCTGTTGTGTCGACTTGATTCTTTTCTTCTGTCAATCTAGAAGAGTTGTTTAATCGCAGAACATTTTTGTTTATTAAAACAGGAACTTTATGACACTGAAAAATTAATGAGAATTGATTTGTAGAAAATCAATAAACACAAATCATTAGATAAACTGATTATCTATAAAGGATTCGAATTATGAGCTGTATGGATATAAAAAATTATTATCACCGTTATTTTGCACTAATATCAGGATTTGTAGAGGGGAAGGAATTTTTCTAGGATGAAGTACAATTTTAAATGAATGTTTCTTTGCGCTCCGTGTTCGTTGAAACGTTTTAATAAAGCTTCACTTGTATTTATATGACCTTTTTCGTTTATTGTTATTTGCGGAGAGTAATGATTAAATTTCCCGCCGGAAAATGCTTCGCTGTGTTTCATGTTACACGAATTGATCGAGTTTCCCTTTTCGAAGATGCGAATGCGTGCAATTAATTTATCCATCTCCCTGAACACAATTTGTTCTGGATCGAATTGTTTTGTAAAAATACATTATACGGTTTCGCGAGCTTTCAATAGATTAAATTTATTTCCGGGGGCCTGTTAACGCTGGACATCATTAATTGCCAGTTACTAATGCAATCAGTTTTAATTACACAATTATGATTGTGCAACAATACTGCAAGGTAATCAGTTTTCAGGAGAAGGTAGTTTCGGGGAGTTTATTATGTGGAAACTGTCAGAGCTGTTAAAGTGATATTTGGCAGGATTATAGTATATACCTAGCACTATATTCTCAATTTTTTTTATGACAATAGGCAGCATAGTTTGTGCATAATACATGCCGGAAGCAACGTTTGTCCAAGAAGCAGAAATACCGAACAAAGGGGAATCATATGTTTTCTGGAGCTGAAATTAAGTTTCGCAAATTGGTAAAAACGGTGATAGTTGTTCGGGGTGACCTTATGACAAGGGAGGGTGTCGTCAGTTACTAATGCAATCGGTTTTGATTGCACAATTATGATTGTGCAACAATCTTGCAAGGTAATCAGCTTTCAGGAGAAGGTAGTTTCGGGGAGTTTATTATGTGGAAACTGTCAGAGCTGTTAAAGTGATATTTGGCAGGATTATAGTACATACCTAGCACTATATTCTCAATTTTTTCATGACAATAGGCAACATAGTTTGTGCATAATACATACCCGAAGCAACGTTTGTCCAAGAAACAGAAATACCGAACAAAGGGGAATCATATGTTTTCTGGAGCTAAAATTAAGTTTCGCAAATTGGTAAAAACGGTTGTTCGGGGTGACCTTATGGCAAGGGAGGGTGTCGCTCTCGAACGAAATAGTATCGCACAGCAGTGGCAACGCTCGCTGGTGGTCGGAACGTTGCGTTGCAGGGCCTTTAGGGGATAGAAGAACCTCTGGAGGGGACGAAGAGGGGAGGCACAAGGGTGGACGATGTTGAATGGCAGTCGTATAAAGTCGAAGAGGCACGAGACCGAAGAAGAAAGCAAGGGATAAAGTGCAGGGACGCTCAGTGGCAGTGTTCTGGCACTAACCACTGGCGATCGCAGCCCTTTTTTTACGTCGAGTAGCGGAACACCGTGTGTAAAACGTGTTGTGTATGGACGAGAACGTGTCAGCAGAACCTGTCGAGAGACATTTTAGTATCTGAAAGCGACGCGAGATACGGCGTTTCGGAAAGGAACGCTCCAGGCCTGGTTTTTGCGCCGGCGACAACGCTATACTTATCATCCTATCTCGTCCAGCCACTTGAACAGTTAAGTTACCGGCCGGAGAGCCGGCCCAACACTTCAACGTCGAAGACAGAATCCAAGTTTTTCTACCTGGATGCCTGTATCGAATCAATAACACCGAAGAAACTCCAAATTTTGTGGTTTCGGTTAACTCTTTGGGGCACGGTGGGATTAAAAGTGTCCCACCATGCATTACGGTCCATCAAAAAGGTGGGACATTTTTAATCCCACCTCGAAATTTTGCAATAGCTGCATGTGTATAGGTTTATATTTCGTCTTATTTACGTAAAGCAGTTGGTAATATATTCATCCAATGTTACAAATGTATGCACTTATGTTGGCGCACAATTTTGTTTGATTTAAAACGCAATAAAATTCCTGTGCAACATGGGTCTATTTTATGACCTGAATTCCTGTGCCGCAAAGAGTTAAACAGCAACGCTACCTGAATTTTTATAGCGATGACGTGTTGCCACGAGTACTGTCGTGTCAGTGCGGGATGTAGTCTAGAGAAGTGTAGGTGAAGTTTAAGTCATCGCTTTGCTGATTTTAACACTTTGATCGCCAAACTAGAAACCTCAAAAATTCCGTACAATCAAAGTAACTTTTATAATGAAAGAAAAATTGAGCTCTTGCGATACCTGTAATGTTAAAAACTCCATCGAACACATCTTAGTTACCTGTCCAAAATACAATGCTAAGAGAGTACAAGACAACGTGCGAGGATCGTTGAACATTTTACAAGCTGAGGACTCCTGTAAAAGAATCCTTAACTACCTAAAGGATATCGGGTTATACCATTTAATATAAACATATCCCAAATCTTCGACATATCCACAGGGGTCACTAATAACCGTAGTTAGGTTCATGTGACATTAAACATGCAAAAAAAAATTGAAAAATATTATACGTATGATATTGAATAGTCCTCCAACTTTCTTTCATTTTACCTAATCAAATTCGGTACGGTGAATATATCAACGTAAAAGTTTATTTTAAAACCTGGACAAATAATTCTGTCGTTCACATATGGGTGACATGGCAGCCAACGTATTAAAGTTTGGAAGATCTGTAAAGAAGCATAACTTTTGAACCAGTGAGTTCCTCGTATTGAAACTTCGATTTTTAGCACTTTCTCGTCGAGATATACAGGATTATATCATATAGTTTACAATAATTGATAAAATATTCTTTAACCCTTTGCACTCGAAGCTATTTTAACTCCAGAACGAAACATTTCTTCTAACCTAGAATATTTCCCTTTTACATATTTTCTTTTCGTGTTATACACATGAAAATGGTGCAATTGACTCGTACAATATTGAAGTGCTTAGTAGTTTATTAAATACAAACAAAATTAATAATGTAAAAAATATTTTGAATAATGGTGTAACAATTTTTAGTGGCGCCTTACGGTCGCCATTCGAGTGCTAAGGGTTAAAGCCGGTGCTTATGGAACCGTTATCTCAAAAACTGCTTGTCAAACGGATCTGATTTTGCTAGGTTTGTTTACTGACAGTAAGTTCTCGAATGAGGCCCAATTACAAGCGACGGGGATGAAACGTGAATTCGCCGAGTTAAAGATAGAAAGCAATTAACAGCGTGCGGGAAGGATCGTCTAATCGATAGTAGTGTGCACCCAGTGCTGGGCCAGAATCTCCGAAAAGCTCTCGGCACCGTGTGGAACGAGATCACGCGTTAAACCTCCAACGAGGGGACACGCGCGTCCGTTTTCATTAGGCGAGTCCGCTCGGGAGCAGTTTCTTTTCCCCTCTAATTAGAGCTGGCTGGTCTGCAGCAGCAGCGTCTCACGAGTTCGCCTCGCGGTTCGGATTTTTCTCGAAACGCAGCTGTCGGTCTTGGAAAAACCGTGACGCAAAAACCGTGCCGACCAGCAACAACTGTCGACCATTGTATCCGCATTAGGTGCGTCCCGGTGGCTGGTACAATGCTTCAAAGAACGTCACAACGGCTGAGTTGTATTTCATAGCACGGGCCCCTTCCTTCCGTTCTTCCTTTCGGCTTCTACAACGTTTTCCACTTTTTCGTCCGCGGCGGTCTGATGCCACGGCGCACAGTAGGCAAAAATGGCCTTTTTCGATTCAGAATCAAAGAACTTTCGATAGGAATGAAGTAGAGCGATGAAATTTTTTTTAAATGAAATCTGAAACTTTGTAGAATATGGGAAAAATAGGGAGATTACGGTACGAACGTTTTTTAACCTTGAGAAAATTCGTTAAAGTTGCACAATTTCAAGAAAGTGCCAGTAGTAATGACAGCGATACGTCAAGTGATGACGAGATGTGAAGTGCTTCATGTTTCGTAAGTAACTCAAAACGTTAAAATACTTCATTATTATTATTTTTATTGCGTTTTATATATGAGAATACGATATACTTTCAAACTAGTGTGTTATCAAGTCATTTTAACGAAAAAATTTCATTAATTTGTGTCACAAAAATCTATTTTTTTTTTTAACCAGAGGTCGTAGACAAATTTTGAAAACAGATTTGAAATCAGCGTGAAAAAATCTATGGGAAACGATATATAGCATGTTAAAAAAAAATTTTCCGCGCTTATTAGCGGCAAAAACAAAATTTTCTTGAAATTGTGCAACTTTAACGAATTTTCTCAAGGTTAAAAAACGTTCGTACCGTAATCTCCCTATTTTTCCCATATTCTACAAAATTTCAACTTTCATTAAAAAAAAATTTCATCGCTCTACCTCATTCCTATCGAAAGTTGTTTGATTTTGAATCGAAAAAGGCCGTTTTTGCCCACTGTGCGGCGGTCCTTCGTCTTGCCTCTTTGTCCGACCTCCGTTTTCCTATTCGACGTTCCACGTTCGCGTTTCTCTTCGGTTTGCACTTTCGAGGGTTTTCCCTTCCGCCCAAACTGTTTCGCCCCGCGATTTCACTGCGCACGGGAAACGGAAACTGGAACAAGAATGACTGGGGCAAGAACGAGAAACCGAAGGGGGGACGCCACGCCGCTTGTAAATTTCGCGATGGCTCGCGCGCGTATTTCTGTGACATCCGTGCTCGCTCGCCGGAGGTTAGACTCGATATTTAAAGAACAATAGGTAATAAATCGAGGGAACCGTGACTCCGACCCCGCTGGCGAATCGATCGCTCTTCCCCGGGAAATGGAGGGGCTCTTGTCGAAAGTTAATTATTGCGTAAGACGTCGAAAAATGGGGGAACTTTATGTCACGACTTTGTTGAATTCAAATTTCTCCTCGATATGCGAACCAATGACGTTACCGTTCGAATTACTAAGATTTTCTCGCGAGTATCAGCACATTCGTTGAAAATTAACTGCCACATAATGAAGTATAGGGAAAATCAGGGGGGGTTTAAGTCATCACTTTGCTGATTTCAAATTTGTTTAAAAGATATAGCCCCTTGAAGTAGCTATTGCACACATTCGTACAGGAATATTCTGTTGAATAACTTATTCGAAGTTAATCGTCTTTCCTGGTGAATATCAGCAATTTTGTCAAAAATTAACTGCTACATGATGAAGTATAGGGAAAATTAGGGGGGGTTTAAGTCATCACTTTGCAGATTTCAAATTTGTTTATAAAAATATAGCCCTTTGAAGTAGCTATTGCACACATTCGTACAGGAATATTTTCTTGAATAAGTTATTCGAAGTTAATCGTCTTTTCTGGTGAATATCAGCAATTTTGTCAAAAATTAACTGCTACATGATGAAGTATAGGGAAAATTAGGGGGGATTTAAGTCATCACTTTGCCGATTTCAAATTTGTTTAAAAGATATAGCCCTTTGAAGTAGCTATTGCACACATTCGTACAGGAATATTTTGTTGAATAAGTTATTCGAAGTTAATCGTCGTTCCTGGTGAATATCAGCAATTTTGTCAAAAATTAACTGCCACACGATGAAGTATAGGGAAAATCAGGGGGGGTCTAAGTCATCACTTTGCTGATTTAAAATTTGTTTAAAAGATATAGCCCCTTGAAGTAGCTATCGCATACATTCGTACAGGAATATTCTGTTGAATAAGTTATTCGAAGTTAATCGTCTTTTCTGGTGAATATCAGCAATTTCGTCAAAAATTAACTGCTACATGATGAAGTATAGGGAAAATTATGGGGGGTTTAAGTCATCGCTTTGCCGATTTCTAATTTGTTTATAAAATACAGGAAATTTCCAATTTCTGCCCACCGTGAGAAAAATTCATGAACATCGTGTGCTTATAAATTTTTCTTTCGGGAACTACTGGACGAGTCAAGTTAATTCTTTCCTTCTCTTAATTTGCAACATTTTTACAACGATCTAGAAAATTTTCATCAAAATCCCCGAACAGCAGCGAACCCTTGGCAAAAGTCGCAAAATTACAAGAGCACGTGACACACATTTACAGAAGTCTGATTTCATAGTAATTTCGATCTGCACGACATCCGAGAAGATGGAAAGCCTGACTCAACATAAGTAACAACCAAGAAGTTAAATGATTTACGGTTAACGAGCTGTATCGTTCGATCGAGTCGCAGCCAGAGGGCAACTTTGCAGATCCAGCAGTTGATCGACTCCGTCAGAGGAACGAACGAGATCAGCAAATCGAGGATGCGGGATCCTAACTCTGCGGGTGGAAGGGGGGTGTCTTTTCGAAGTTGGGACGGCTAAAAGGATAACGTGCAACGGGAGATCGAGGAAAGAAAACGGCGACCGACTTTCTAGCAAGTTTAGGGATGAACGAGTCATGCCAACCAACTAGCGTCGCTGTCAGCCCGACGTCGCCCGGAACTGGTGGAAGAATAGTCGGCGAATAGCAGGAGAGACTTGCACGTAACCCTTTGCAACCTAACGTCTCGCCCTCGAACGTTTTTAGTGCTGCAATTATACTAGGAAACGAGAACATTCCTTGGATCGAGTCAAATATCATGTTTTTATATTTTATTGCACAGCGAGGTTAAACGCGTCAATTTTTCAGCGAAAAAATTCACAAATGTGGTCCAACGTATGCACGTTCGAACCCCGTTCGAAAATAATTTTTACATAATTTATGTCTTGAAGAAAAAATTTTTGGAGTTCGTTCTTTTCGAAGATTTGATTTGATTCGTTTGGTCTCCGGCAGGATTGCGGGTGTAGAATTTTAATTACAAAGAGAATTGGTTCGGGGATGTCTGATGGTAGTATTGTGTTATAGTTATGCTTCTATATTATGTCTTTGAGGTATTAAATGTATAACCCTCGTGGTAGCTCGATATTGTATATTCTACGTTCCGGTTCACCACGAACGCACCTCTATAGAGGCTAATTAATAGGGAAACCTACTGATGTATTAATTCAGACATGTTAAACAGGATCAGCGTACTGTCTAATGGCGAACTATACGATCCGCAGACATACCTATCTTATTAGAACGGATGTAACGTGGCCTGTAATCAAATGCTTTGAAAATATTGATGGGAATGTTTGCGGTTCTGCTACTTTGAAGTATTATATCCGCGGAGACGACGCGACGACTGCCTAATTTTTGACAAAATTAATATTTTACGCGAGACCAAGTCTCTTCGTCCGATTTACTTAATTCTTTCTTCGGTACGATTTAAGTTTCTACATTATAAAATTCAAAAAGCATGTGGTCACGTTTTTCGAAGATATATTTATAATGATAACTCTTGACACGCACGAAAAAAAGTCCACTGAATGCAGAAATGGCGGAAATATGAATAGAGAATATTATCTAGCTCACACTGCTAATAAATTAACCAGCAGGAAGTGACAATCAAGAAATGGCGCCCCACCGTGCGTTTAAGTGGCCGCGCAAGAAAAATGCAAATCAAACGAGTTCTTTGTTTATAGCCGCCACTTCGCGAGACCTGTAGCTTTTTGTTAGTACAAACGATACCTGTTTTCATGAATAGTAAACGGAAACATTTCTCGGGGCGCAAGAAACGTCTCGATCAATCATCCATCAACCTTGGTGCACTGTAGACAGAATTCGAATTCTTATGTTTTTGCCTGCAGCACGGGCAAACGTGAAAATTTTGCGGTGAAAAAATTGTGAAATGTGGTCCGATATATGTACTTCGGAACCGTGTAAACACAAATCTCTACAAAGTTTGAGTCTCTCAGAAAAAATTCTCGAACAGAGCTCCCTTTCTGTGAATCTTTCAGAGAATGAATTTCTGTACACCACACTTTCCGCTTTAAAATTCTGCAACGAAATCGAAAATGCGTATCTTGCAGTGAAATAATTCTCAAACGTGGTCCAATGTATGCACTTTCGAACCACGCGCAAGAAAAATTTCTGCGAAGTTCGTGTCTCCCACGAAAAATTCTCAAAGATCCCCTTCTAGTTAATCGCTCTCAAAGTGAGATTTTTCAGACGGTGCGTACAGTTTTAAAATTCTACAGAGTTCGAAAATGCATATCCTGCAGTGAAATAATTCTCGAGCATAGTTCAAAGTATGCACTTTCGAACCATGTGCAAGAAAAATTTCTGCGAAGTTCGCGTGTCGCAGAAAAAAAATGGCGAATCTCTCCCTTCCCTGAATCATCGCTCAAACAGCTCGAAAGAGGTAATTAATGCTTGGAGCGGTAATTAACGATCGTTCGCGGCCACGATATAATTAGAACGGGCCGGGAATCGATTAAGCGAGGCATTGACATTCCTGGGACTTCCGGGATAATACCTCGGAGAGAAAACGATAACAACGGGCCACGAAATAAGGAGAGCCCCCGAGAGTCTGGCCCGACGCGAGCCGCATTGGCGTCGGCGGCAGATTCAATTTAAGATAGCGGTGAACTCTGGACTCTCTGAATACGGCCCACTATATTAGAGTTCATGGAAGTTTACTGTACCAACACCCTGTACACCCATGGGAAGGGAACCCGCCGGAGCTCCGCTACAACGCGTTAACCGTTCCGACGATATATCCGGCGGTCTCATAATTTCCCAAGGACACGCGAACATTGTTACACGCCAATTAACAACCCGGTTGCACGTTTCTTTTCCACGAGATAACCGTACGATAGGCCTGTTGACGTAAACCACGTGGCCGAAGATTTATCGCCACGTGGCCTGGCCTGCCGTCTCGCCGCGTGTGGCAATCAACGATTTTTTTTTTACCACCTTACCGCTTCATCGTCGACAAAAAAATATTTTTATACGATTAAACGAAGACTGCAGAGCATCCCTGTATTTTTTTCATAAAGATCCGTTCACTCGTTGCGTTGGGAAAAATTCTTGAAGTCATCAATATCCTCCCTAGGCTTTCCGTTACATTAAGCGAACGTGAACATTATTTTTAGTATCTGGTTCTTGGAATTTTTGTCAGAAAAAAATAGTTTTTGTTCAAAAAAGGGCTGAAGAACGTGTCTGCATTTTTCTGTTTCTGTACTTCTTGCACTAGAAAAATTTTTGAAAGTTTGCTAATATTCTCCATAGGTTTCGTATGTTAACTAATCGAGATCATTTTTTCAGTGTCCAATTTTTTAATTTTCACAATGAATAAAAATGGTTTCTGTCTTTAAAAAGGCTGAAGAACGTGCCTGTATTTTTCTGTGTTCACGATTCTTTCGCTTGTCGCACCGGACAAAAATTGTCGAAGTCGTGTTATTCGAGGCGAAGTATTTTCGAAGTTGTTTACCTAATTGAGATTACGTTGCTTCGCTTCGGTCCCAAACATTATGCAAAGGACTCTCGGTCGGCGTTGCTCCCGCCAGTTATTTTATACGCAATAATCTCTGAAGTGTTAAAGTTTCACCTCCCCTCCGCTCATTTAAATTCCCGATGTAAAACACGAGCGTAAAAGACTCGAGTGCAGGAAAACGATAACTTATCTGGACGTATTTCGTTCGAAGTTCGAACGACGGTGAGAAGTTTTCCCGCGATAAGGAAATTAGTTTGCCTTTGAAGAATTCCCTCGAAAATTTCACCCAGTTTCGAACGGCTATAAAGCCGAACTACTTCGAACACTGTACTTTTATCTAAACTTCCACAAAAAAAAAGAGTTCAACTTTAATGAAAATAGAGAACGCAGTCTTACTATCTCAAGGAGCAGATACGTGCAACAGTGAAAAGAATCATTCCTCAACCTAAGAAGATTGTAAGATTTAAAGGTCGTCGATACTTTTTTGAACGATACCTAATATTTTTTTTTAGATATTATTATAGAGCACGAAGAGACGAATCCAACGAGTATAATGACCATACCCTTTCGATCAATAAATCTCGAGATATTTATGTCTGAAAGATAAAAATGTTATACTTTCAGACACGAATAATTCAAAACTGAATGATCGAAACGATATGGTTTTTATAGTCGTTGGATTCGTCTTTTCACGCTCTACAGTAATATCTAAGATAAAATATAAGTTATCGTTAAGAAAAACATTGATGGCCTTGAAATCCACTTAAACAATGACCTTAAGGAAAGATTCTTTTTAGTATTATATGTATCACTTGAGATAGTATAATTTTTTTCTGAGAAGTTTTTTTTATAACAGTGAATAAAGTAGATACTTATAACTGAGTGATTATATGTCTGAATGGTAAATTTAAATTTTGATTTAATGGTTAAATTTCTTAAAGCGAGTTTGACGGTGGCTCACCTTAACATAAATCCTGTTCGCAGGCTAGGTAGTCGAATTCCTATTTCAGCCAGAGACAACCACGTTCCATCCCCGCATTGATTAAAGTTTTAACCCCCCCCCCCCCCCCCACGTGATTCCTGGCCAATTTCATCCTACTTCCCTTCGAATGAGCCTTTAAGATCACATATCTCGTCCGCGGTGACCCCTATTGGTCCTTATCTGCGTCCCCGAGACCTAATCTCGTTTATTCAACTGGATCCACAATTGCAATCCGAGAGATACCTACGAGCCAAAGTTTTATGGAACCTTTTGCCGTCGAGCTCTTTAATTAATTACCTTAATTATCTTCGAAAATATTACCTCAGAATACTCTGCTCCCCGGGACTTCGAGATTAATTAACAAGAATAATACTTCTCGCGGATAGAAGCTCTGCAACTAGTTTGCCACAAAAATATTTTCTGATTACATAAAGCCTGGGAAGCGTGCCAGAATTTTTCTCAGACCGATCCTTTCAATCTTCCTCTTGAAAACAATGATTAAAGTTAGCATTTGATTCGAGACTCTTTATCAACTACGTTACACGGGAACGGTCGAGAATTTTATTCGCTACTTGTCTCCTCAATTTTAAAGTTAAAAAATTGTCCACTCGTTAAGTAAAGACCGAAGAACATGTTAGAATTTTTTAATAACAAATTTTTCATTTGCCGCATCTGAAAAAAATTCCTGATGTTGTTATTTCACGGCGACGTTAATTGTATTTAAGAATTCGAAATTTTTTCTGACTAACTGACTGCTAAATTCGTGGCACAAAAAAATATCTTTCTGTTTAAAGGAAGGCTGGAGAACAGGCCTATATATTTTTTATTGTTATACTCCAGCTATTTTGGTTAACATACAATTTTTCGAATTGCCCGTTTCACTAGACGCGTTTCAAATGCACTAAAGTTTTTCGTCGCGCTATAAGCCGTTATAAGTAGAATGCACATGATACTACGGATTTGACAAGCATTGTCACGAGACATCTGTATCCACGGACCATCAATTCCCTGGTTTACGACGGCTGGTGTGAATAAAATCTGATCCCGTTCCTCTTGAATATTAATGACTCCGGCGCGACACTTCGTATACACGTGGCCCGAGCTGCTAGCCACGATAAACGCGTTTATGGATGTATCGGAGTTCATTTCTCCCTGCTACCCTCCGTCTCCTTTGTTCCACCCCCGCGCGGAGTACTCGTCACGTCTATCTCTTTACGTTCTCAGGTTTTCTTCGAGTATCGCACTCGGAGAATCGTCCTCTGACCCGGAAAAATAATTTTTCCTGACCTTACTCGACCAGCTAAAATTTTGAAAAAATTACTTGAAATAGAGCTGAGATGAAAGTACAATGTGCCTTTTGGTTCGCTCAAATACCTTCGGCAGTTTTTGAGAAAAGTGCTCATACGCCTCGATCACTCGTGTCACCCAAAGGGTTGTTCATGAAAAGTAATTTTTTCTCGCCTTGTGTAAGTGAGCTAAAATTTTGAAAAAAATACTCAAAGTAGCCCAGAAGTATATCTACTATTTGCCTTTTGGTTCGCTCAAATACCTTCGGCAGTTTTTGAGAAAAGTGCTCGTATGCCTCGAGATCACTCGTGTCACCCAAAGGGTTGTTCATGAAAAGTAATTTTTTCTCGCCTTGTGTAAGTGAGCTAAAATTTTGAAAAAAATACTCAAAGTAGCCCAGAAGTACATCTACTATTTGCCTTTTGGTTCGCTCAAATACCTTCGGCAGTTTTTGAGAAAAGTGCTCATACGCCTCGATCACTCGTGTCACCCAAAGGGTTGTTCATGAAAAGTAATTTTTTCTCGCCTTGTGTAAGTGAGCTAAAATTTTGAAAAAAATACTCAAAGTAGCCCAGAAGTATATCTACTATTTGCCTCTTGGTTCGCTCAAATACCTTCGGCAGTTTTTGAGAAAAGTGCTCGTATGCCTCGATCACTCGTGTCACCCAAAGGGTTGTTCATGAAAAGTAATTTTTTCTCGCCTTGTGTAAGTGAGCTAAAATTTTGAAAAAAATACTCAAAGTAGCCCAGAAGTATGTCTACTATTTGGATTTTGATTAGGTCTGGAAAGTCGCATAGTTTCCGAGAAAGGTTCTCCTAAAATGCTCATAAATCTCGATCACTTTTTAGAGTCTCAAACGGGTTGTTTTAGAGAAGTCATTTTTTGTAGGCTTAATAATTGACCTAGAATTATGAGAAAAATCCAGAATCTACAGCAGAAGTGCAGGTGCGAACTACTAAATTTTCATTCCGTTGTCTCTAGTAGTAACTCAAAGATAATTATTACGAGTCTAACGGTCGTCGCTGATATAGTGAGAAAAGTGGGTTTCTTGAAAACAAAAGATGCAAGGCCCGGGGCCGTGTTTCCTGCTGCGTCATAACTTTGTTGAGAACGTGTCCCCGGGTCAGCCATATTTTTCGCGGTGCTCGGCTCCGAAGATTAAACTGGGACACCCTTTACAATTACCATAGGGCACCGAAGCCGGAATACCAAACCAGCCAAGAGTATCTTCTATTCGCTACACGAAACCCATTAAAGACAAACCTTGGACCAGGGATCGATCGTAGCCATCGAACCTTACAGAATCCTCGGGGCTCTAAGTACAGGGCGGGAATAGGGTTGGGTTTGCATAGGATTCGCGCTGATCTAAAATTCGAAAAGGGCTGCCGGCGTGCCGTTAGGACGATGACAGATCAATACGCCCGCCCGCGCGCTATCTTTCTCCTCTTCTCCGGCGAGTCTTCCGCCCTTACCCGAGATTCCTTTCGGTCCCTATAATAGAATGTTATATAAGCGGCCGTCTTCCACCCCAGACTGATCCTTTTATATGATAATTGCAACGTATTTGCCAGAGATCGTGTATAAACCGGCTTTATTGGAACGAACTGCATTGTCCCTCGGCGCAAGGTCGCCGGATTCACAGTGACCCTCATCCTTCTTCGTCCTCTCCGGCTTCAGCTTTTTACTTCTGACCTTCGTTTACCTTCTATCCACCTTCCACGAACTGTATTTTCCCTCCCTTTGCCGTGATATTACGTCTACCAAGCTCTCCGTTTGATTTTGGAAACGAAATTCACTATCGGGCAGTTTGTTGCGGACGAAAATTAACTATAATGCGAACAGTAGGTGCACATTAGCTCTATTTGTATATTTTTTCAAAATTTTAACTCACTCCCTAAGGTCAGGAAAAATTATTTCTTAAAAACAACCCTTCGAGCGATGACAATCAAAACAGATCACACCTCGTGCTTGTAACAATGTTTAATCAGGGGCTATTCGCAATATTCGAACGAACTAAAATGCAAATAGTGGGTGCATATTAGATCTAGTTTTTACATTTTTTTCAAAATTTTAACTCGCTCGCTAAGGTCAGGAAAAATTATTTCTTAAAAACAACCCCTCGAGCGATGACAATCAAAACAGATCACACCTCGTGCTTGTAACAATGTTTAATCAGGGGCTATTCGCAATATTCGAACGAACTAAAATGCAAATAGTGGGTGCATATTAGATCTAGTTTTTACATTTTTTTCAAAATTTTAACTCGCTCGCTAAGGTCAGGAAAAATTATTTCTTAAAAACAACCCCTCGAGCGATGACAATCAAAACAGATCACACCTCGTGCTCGTAACAATGTTTAATCGGGGGCTATTCGCAATATTCGAACGAACTAAAATGCAAATAGTGGGTGCATATTAGATCTAGTTTATACATTTTTTTCAAAATTTTATCTCGTTCGCTAAGGTCAGGAAAAATTATTTCTTAAAAACAACCCTTCGAGCGATGACAATCAAAACAGATCACACCTCGTGCTTGTAACAATGTTTGATCAGGGGCTATTCGCAATATTCGAACGAACTAAAATGCAAATAGTGGGTGCATATTAGATCTACTTTTTACATTTTTTTCAAAATTTTAACTCGCTCGCTAAGGTCAGGAAAAATTATTTCTTAAAGGCAACCCCTCCTGCGATGACAATTAAAACAGATCACACCTCGTGCTCGTAACAATGTTTAATCGGGGGCTATTCGCAATATTCGAACGAACTAAAATGCAAATAGTGGGTGCATATTAGATCTACTTTTTACATTTTTTTCAAAATTTTAACTCGCTCGCTAAGGTCAGGAAAAATTATTTCTTAAAGGCAACCCCTCGAGTGATGCCGACCAAAACAGGTCACACGTCACTCTTGTAACAATTTTAAATCAGCGACTATTCGCAACATCCGAATGAACTAAATTGCAAATAGTAGATGCACATTAACTGTACCCCATACATTTTTTTCAAAATTTTATCGCGTCCACCATTGTCGCAAAAAAATGATTTAAGTCAACTTCTTGGACGACGTCTCCCAAAAAACATCAAACTTTGTAAGCACATATCTCGTTAACCACTGTAGCTACCGGCTCGAATCGAACTGCAAACAGTGCTTCCATATCACCCTTAGCACCCCCAATTTTTCCGAAATTTTCACAACTTTGGTTTCCCGATTCTCCGTCTCGATTCCATCCGAACTAATCCTCGGTCTATATCTCCCCTAATTAGCGCGGTTAATCGAGGCTGGAGCTCACGGGGTGCAAGCTAGCATCCAGCTGATCAACCCCTGCGCATCCTCGGCGCAAGAACAGGGGGTACCTAATTTATCCTTGCACCTATTCGAAACTTCTTTCACGAAGCCGCTAAATATTCATGCGGAGGCCGCCCGAGCAATTTCGTAGAAAATATTA
This sequence comes from Seladonia tumulorum, assembly GCA_913789895.3. Classification (NCBI taxonomy): domain Eukaryota; kingdom Metazoa; phylum Arthropoda; class Insecta; order Hymenoptera; family Halictidae; genus Seladonia; species Seladonia tumulorum. The sequence continues at coordinate 17,205,426 of OU565270.1, read as the reverse complement.
TGTTTCGGAACGAAAGTGGCTAGATAGCTAGACAGGCCGAAGATAGGGCTGAAGAGGGGGTGGCCAGAGGGTAGCCAGGGTGCTGGGAGGGGTTGGTCTCGCGGAAAGAAGACCGGGGAAAAAGTGAAACTAATTTTCGTTCGAGCCTGAGCCGCTCGCTCCCCGGGTCTCTTCGTTCTCTCCCCAGCAGTTCGGAAAGTTTCCTCTGCTTACCTAGCAGGAAGTTGATATCCGTGGTACGTTAATCCCGCAAATAGATGACTTTACGAAATGGTACGAGGCTGTCTGGATGAACGCCGCATCCCACGTTGGAAAGGATAAGCTTTCGCCGCTTCCGGCTGCCGGCTCTCGCTCCTTTTCGAACCCCCAGAGCTAGAGCTCTGTAGGCTGATGGTATCGGGCTCTCGCGCTATCCACCCCGATCCCCGGCAAACAAGTTTTACCCTGTTCCAGCTATTTTGTGAGTTAGGGTCCCCGGATCAGTAGCAGAAAGTCGAAAATGAGGCTCGCTGAATCGAACCGGCATTAAACGTTATTAGTTTATATTTGACTTACTGCTACTCTGTGCGAGGGGATGTTCCTCGGGGGTGTGCCTAGGCTCATTTTAAAGCGAGAAGCCTCTACTTTCATCTCCCGTTTGTTCTTCTATTCCAAAATTGCTGCTTCACTGCAAAATTAGTCGAAATACAAGAACGAAGTATCCCTAGCAATATTCCAGCCTCAACTGTCCCTAGAAAGTTTAAAAAATTGTAGAACAATGAAAAGAAATGGTACTGAGATCAAACTACGCTCATTTTAAAGGGGAACGTATCTACTTTCGCCACCACCAGGTTGCCTTTTTTTCAAAATTTTTGTTTCACTGTGAATCGCGTTGGAATATAAGGGTGGTGTTTTCTACTACTTCCCAACTTTAGGCGTCTCTAGAAAGTTTAAAAAATTGTAGAACAATAAAAAAAAATGGTACTGAGATCAAACTAGGCTCATTTTAAAGGGGAAGGTATCTACTTTCACCACCACCAGGTTGCATTTTTTTCAAAATTTTTGTTTCACTGTGAATCGCGTTGGAATATAAGGGTGGTGTTTTCTACTACTTCCCAACTTTAGGCGTCTCTAGAAAGTTTAAAAAATTGTACAACAATAAAAAGAAATGGTACTGAGATCAAACTAGGCTCATTTTAAAGGGGAAGGTATCTACTTTCACCACCACCAGGTTGCATTTTTTTCAAAATTTTTGTTTCACTGTGAATCGCGTTGGAATATAAGGGTGGTGTTTTCTACTACTTCCCAACTTTAGGCGTCTCTAGAAAGTTTAAAAAATTGTACAACAATAAAAAGAAATGGTATTGAGATCAAACTAGGTTCATTTTAAAGGGAAAAGTATCTACTTTCACCACCACCAGGTTGCATTTTTTTCAAAATTTTTGTTTCACTGTGAATCGCGTTGGAATATAAGGGTGGTGTTTTCTACTACTTTCCAACTTTAGGCGTCTCTTGAAAGTTTAAAAAATTGTAGAACAATAAAAAAAAAATGGTATTGAGATCAAACTAGGCTCATTTTAAAGGGGAAGGTATCTACTTTCACCACCACCAGGTTGCCTTTTTTTCAAAATTTTTGTTTCACTGTGAATCGCGTTGGAATATAAGGGTGGTGTTTTCTACTACTTCCCAACTTTAGGCGTCTCTAGAAAGTTTAAAAAATTGTACAACAATAAAAAGAAATGGTATTGAGATCAAACTAGGCTCATTTTAAAGGGAAAAGTATCTACTTTCACCACCACCAGGTTGCATTTTTTTCAAAATTTTTGTTTCACTGTGAATCGCGTTGGAATGTAAGGGTGGTGTTTTCTACTACTTTCCAACTTTAGGCGTCTCTTGAAAGTTTAAAAAATTGTAGAACAATAAAAAAAAAATGGTATTGAGATCAAACTAGGCTCATTTTAAAGGGGAAGGTATCTACTTTCACCACGACCAGGTTGCATTTTTTTCAAAATTTTTGTTTCACTGTGAATCGCGTTGGAATATAAGGGTGGTGTTTTCTACTACTTTCCAGCTTCAGACGTCCCTAGGAAGTTTGAAAAATTGTAGAAAAGTGAAAAAAAAGAAATGGTACTGAGATCAAACTAGGCTTATTTTAAATAGGAAAGTATTTTGTTTTACTGTGAAACGCGTTGGAAGATGAGGGTGGTGTTTTTTACTATTTTCCAATTTTATACATATTTCAAAAAATTACAAACCACCTAGCCTCGTCTCAAACAGGGAAATATCTGGGGGTTTCATCTCCACTGAATTGCATTGTTCTAAAAAATACTGTGGTCCTACAAAACGTGCACATAGGTGGACATGGTATTTTTAACAGTTTTCCAACTTTAGACAGCTTTAAACGAAGCTTAAAACATTGTATTCTCGCCTGCAACCACCGCGGATTTAAAAAACTGAAGCCTCCACTATTCATTGACTTTACAAAGTTGCATTGTTTGTTCGTCACAGTTTGAATAAAAACCGTACCGCTCCTGTCAAAATTCTGAGGAACAATTTTTCAAAATTAGTATCTCCATCGTTCTTCAAAAATCCCAAAACCTTAAAATTGCTATACAAAGTTGCATTGTTTGTTCGTCACAGTTTGAAATAAAAACCGTACCGCTCCTGTCAAAATTCTGAGGAACAATTTTTCAAAATTAGTATCTCCATCGTTCTTCAAAATTCTCAAAACCTTAAAATTGCTATACAAAGTTGCAAATTGTACTTGCCTCCTATAAAATAATAAAAACTTTTCATTCGTTAATTTTGTATAAAAAGAATTCTGAAATTATAGCGTTAGACGGTATTTCGAAATCGATAGCTAAGCTTGCGATTTTTCAACATTTTTGCTTCGATAGAATAGCGATAGATGCATTTATATTCTGTGTAAAATTCAGAATTTTTTGTCAGTAATTGTTATAAAAAAAATTTGACCTATTTCTAGACGCCACCGGGCTACAATGGAAGTTCGACGGACATCGACAAGGTGGATTTTCAGAGGGGGTGGTCCTTCATGATTTCGTAGATGGCGAAATGTCCATAGAATTGCTTTTTCCAGGTGTTTCGACAAGAAGCGTTTCATTCGGCGCGCGTTACAGCCGTTGAAACGCCAAGATGCTCGACCGCTTTCACAGTCACTTAGTTCCTCAAGTAGAGGGGGATGGATAAGGAGGGCAGAGAGGGTGGAAGGAAAAGGGCGAGCAGGAGAGCACTTAAACACTCTGACAGTTAAATTTAAACTGCCCTGTGTTGCGTGGATTGTCATCCTACAGCGTTGATCTGCGTGGTAATCTCGAAACTCCTTCGACCCAGGCTGTTAATAGAAATTCTCCAACATTATTAACAAACACCTCAATATCGCAACAATTAACAATTTCGACACGCTGACTACGAGTCTCAAAATTATTACCATTCCTGAGAAAATTTTGTGGTCCGAAGTTAATATGTAAAAATAGATTCTTGCGTATTTTGAAACGGCGAATACAAGATTAGAAAATTGTAACATTTTTAGTTTTTGGGAAACGTGTAATTTCAGCGAAAATTTTCGCCAAAATTTCCATCTGCGCGAGATAATTGATACTAATTTGCAGAATTAAAAACAAGGTCCCAGGAGTCATCCATGCGTCAGAAGACAGTATCACCGTGGAATCAGTGCCGTACAATGGTGCCCCCCTCGGGTTCAATTTGCCCGTAATTTGGCCCGCGCTCAGTAACCTGTATATAATTAGATATGTGTTTAAGGGGATTGCAGTGGCGTGAACGTTCGGATGCCAGGGCTCTATGGACCTATAGGTTGTCACTTATGGGAGAATTCGATGGCCGCCAACAGTCGGAGGGCACCCACGGGGTCTTTTACCCCGGAATCTTTTCTACGGTAATGCGATTCCACGATAAGGTCGTCGAATAACCGGTTAAAGGTCCTGGAGTGACCGTATTCGCTGTTTACAGCACACGACGGCCTTTATGTACCATAAGAAGTCTAATAAAGAGCAGTTCAAGCAAGTAGTTTTCTTTACCATTACACCCTCCGCCCCTGGCCGGGAACTTTACCGCCGCCGATTTAAACCGATGGTGGTTTAAAGTTTAAACTACGGCAACTGTTTGTAAATAAAACACATTTCGAACACGGCGTGTCTGATTCATTGTCTGCACCTGACCTCTTCGTTATCCAAACTCATAGTTGCGTTCCTCTGTTATTAAATAAGTTCTGCATTATTCTGTTGTCGACCACCGGTAACGAAAGTTTCACAATTATTTTTCATGAACGTGAAATACAGTTTTGCTAAATACTTTTCTATAGCATAATAATATATACATACATGTATTCATACATTATGTATCCTAATTTACATTTAATATATTGGGTATATTAATATACTATACTATTGTACACTCATATTATTATATTATAATTATATATTATACTATAATATTATACTATAATACAGGGTGTCCCATAGTTACATCCGTGAATGGGTTGGTTCATGAAGTCATTTATAACATATTAGGAGTTTTGATTTTTATATATTATTAATATATTAATATAATTTCCATTTTATATATAATTATATAATATGCATACAGCATTTATGAAAGTATTATTTATTAATATACTGGAATCTAAAAATTCCTTACACTGAATATATAAATATGAATGCCCAAATTATTTACCACTTATTTGCAAACCTTAAATCTTTTCTAAAATTCTTTTTTTTTCTCTATTGCAGGTAAGTGAATCAATTGTCAACGCCGCTAATGATGATTTCGAAGAATTCAAGGACGATTCGATCAGGTATTTATTTCTCGACTTTTACACAATTATTATTCAGCTTCAAAAATTAAAAAAAAAAAAAATATCGACTTGATTCAAAAGATTTACATTATCATCTATGTATCGACATTTTAAACGTTTCATAGTATACCCAAATCTGAGATATTAAAAATATTAGAAATATTAAAATTGCACCAAGGGACACGGTAGAAAATCTACAGAAAATATAATAGATACAAAATATAACAAACGTACATAGTATAATAAAATTGTATTGTGGTAGATACGAAAAAATTAAATTGAACACCTCGGAAACATTATCGACAAACAATATTAAATATCAAAATACGAAGGGAAATTCTCCAAATTAAATTCAGAGCTATTTTAAATTTAGAAACTAAAATTATTTGAGGGATGCAACCCCCATGTATCTGTGCCAAATGAACCAGTTATTCTTTCGGACAGGGGTAAAAGTACATTTGTTTTCTGAAATAGTCTATATTTATATGTACCAGCAGAGTAACTGAAATTACATCGAGCCCCTTCACAATGATAGGAGACTTCTTTGAGGCTCGCCCTTTTGTTTCATCATCCCTTGGCCCCTCCCCGCCCCGCAAGGAAAAGGTTTCCCCGGAGAATGGATGCTCGTCGTATCGGTATTTAATCTAGAGACTTCGCTTCGCATTCTCGGCAGCTTCTCCTCCCCAGCTTTCAGTAACTACTCACGTGTGTACACGGCTGTGTTTGTAATCGTTCGCAGTATCGGTGTTTCTCATCACGCTCGGCCTTTCGTTTATTTCATCCCTCTTCCCATTGTGCTAGAAAACCGTATTCGACAGAAACTATGGTCACTCGAGGTAGTATAGAGCTGCGAACCTCACTTTACACAATATCCGCGGCATCTACGTCACAAATCACGTCGAAAATGTCGAATAATGTTTTTCGATACGGTGTTCCATTTTCCGAGAAAATCTTGTTTGAAAAGTCTGGATGTATGCGGTGTGTCAAATAGGTGGCCGTGTGTAATATCTAGAGTTTCTGCGTTAAAAATCCCGTCAGAAATGTGCAATAAAATTTTTTTATACGAAAAGTTCCAAAATTCGGAAATCGTGCAAGCTGTAATGTAGGTATGTGTAAATATGTCAATGCGGGGTGTCCTACGGTTCTGCGTCCAAAATCACGTCAAAAACGTCGAATAAAGTTTTGCATGCCATGCTCCGTTTTCAAGAAAAACGAGTTCAAAAATTCGGAAAACGTGTCATGGAAATGTGTCCATGTGGGGTGTCGTACGATTCCGCTTCGAAAATCACGAGAATGTAGAAATAAATCTTTTGCTGCTGCATTTTCAAGAAAAAGAATTCACAGCTGGCGCGTTTTTGGAATTTTCAAACTCGTTTCTCTCGAGAACGTGGCCTCGTGTCAAAAAATTTTATTCTACATTTGCGACGTAGATTTTTACGTAGAATCGTCAGACACCCCACACCGGTCGTGTCTGTAGAAATTTATTTTATATCCTGCACGGTCTCCGAATTTTGAAAGTTGTTTTACTCGAAAACGGAACCTCGTATCGAAAAAATTCATTCTACATTTTCGACGTAGTATTCCACGTACAATAACCTCCTGGCCTCTTTATCGTGACACGGGCGCTCGTTTAAGAGTTATTAAGCATTTATGTAAATTTTTACGCTGTTCGACACGTTTAATTCATTTTATTTGGAGCTAGGGCGCGTTAAACTTGTGGATCCAGGCCACAAACGGCCATAAAGTATGTCAGGAAGGAGAGCATTCTCAGCATCGTGGAAAAAAAAAATGGACGGTACGAATGAGTTTGCACTTGATGAACGGATGGCTGAGCTGGTAGATATTTATAAAAGTCCGTTTGCAAGGGTGGTCGCGGTCTTGCCGCGCGTTATGGGTGAGTGCGTGTCGAGTGGCGGGGGGCGAGTGAAAAAGGCGACTAAGAGGTGACGAGGGTCAAAGGATGCATTGTCGTAACGAGTCGTAAAAAAACCTGTAAAAGGTTAAAACGCGCCGACCTGACCACAGACTCCGGCAGAGAGAAGAAAAAGTTCTTCAGAAGCGTGAAAGACGGTCTTGCGGCACCATTTTGCCTTCAAGATCATCAGGTGTTGCACGAATGGCCGCCGGCTGCTTTCAATGGCGTCAAAAGTTCCTCTAAAATGCTCTTCGACCTCTCCCATCCGAAAGAAAAATTAAATTCACCATAAAATAATCCTTTTCACAAACAGCAACTTTTTATAACATTCTTACAAAACATCATTTCATTTTTCAGCAAGATTCTCATTTCGGATCTATTCCAGAAAGATTTTCATCCCCCAACTTTGAGGGGATACACTCTTCCTTTTTTTATTCTTTTGAAGAACGTATTGTATCCTCTGCAACATAGAAATTCATCGTAATCGAAGAAAATACACTCGATTTATTATTTTAAAAAATTGTTGTGTAGAGCCATTTATCGTTGAAAGAGACATAATTTTGGGTCCTGAATTTTTTCAAAGCCCACACGAACATTTTTCGTCCCCTAATTTCAAGGGGTATTTGGAATAAAAAATCATCGCTTAGATATTTTTTCCTGTGTTCTATATCACACGTAAGGTACAAAAATTGCAGAGGGATGATTTCATTTTCTCGATTGTTGACGTATGCATAAAGGTTATGGCTGAAAGTTGCACTCTTCCGGAACTTTTGGCGGACGTTAACACGAGCTACGTAATTCACATCTCGCGTCAGGCAGGCCCGTGTATAAGTAAAGCACACCTACGTGAAGTTTTTCCCAAATGAACTCTGTAATTTAATGCGACGTGTGAGCGTTCACTGTCGTATTTCATGACTCGAACAATATCGTTACGTAACCCGCTACGCTTTTAAAGTAGACGTATACGTGTTTCCTTCCTGCGGAACCCGATCCTGCGATAATTTTCTATAATCGATTGCAACCACAATTTCTCTGCGCCAACATAACATTACGGAAGCGTAAATTGTAACGGAGATGCCAATGGATTATCTGCAATCAGTCGTAGACATCCCGGTTATCTACTGTTTGCTCAAATCATTTTTTAAACACGATTAAAGGTTTGCAACATTGCGAAAGTGTATATCATTGTACTCAGGAGAGTGCGTACAATCGTTTGAAGCAAGAATCATTCGCACAGCTCTTACCGTTTAATCGCAAAAACGTTCCAAAATTGAAGACGCGAGATTTATCAAAACTAAATATCTCGAAAACTAAGAGAGATATCGACAAGCGGTTTTCACATTTGCATTCCACGTTTCAGAATCTACAAGACTCGTTTTTAACATATTCAATATTGAGTCTCTTGTCCATAATATTCCATAATTCGTATCACAGAACAATGAAATGTGTTTTGAAATGTTTTGAGCATTTTTGTGTGTTCCGATGCTCCTAATATTATAAAATTATATATCATTGTACTCAGGAGAGTGCGTACAATCGTTTGAAGCAAGAATCATTCGCACAGCTCTTACCGTTTAATCGCAAAAACGTTCCAAAATTGAAGACGCGAGATTTTTCAAAACTAAATATCTCGAAAACTAAGGGAGATATCGACAAGCGGTTTTCACGTTTGCATTCCACGTTTCAGAATCTACAAGACTCGTGTTTAACCTATTCAATATTGAGTCCCTTGTCCATAATATTCCATAATTCGTATCACAGAACAATGAAATGTGTTTTGAAATGTTTTGAGCATTTTTGTGTGTTCCGATGCTTCTAATATTATAAAATTATATATCATTGTACTCAGGAGAGTCTGCATAATCATTTGAAACAAGAATCAGTCGCACAGCTCTTACCACTTAATCGCAAAAACGTTCCAAAATCGAAGATGCGAGATTTTTCAAACTCGAATATCTCAGAAACTATAAGCGATATCGACAAGAGGTTTTCAAATTCGATTTGAGCGTCTCGGAATCTACAAGAATCTGTTTCGACGTATTCGAATATTAAAATTTCTCGCGTGAATATCGAAGCTTTCGTCCACACGGTTCTATATTACGATATACACACAATTTTGAAGGACAATGTTTAAACGCGCACGCTGTCAAAACGACAGGCCACCGGCGGAACGAACGTGGCGCGCAAATATTCGGCGAGAGCTCGATAAATTCCAAGGAAACGGTTTCCTCGAGCGGTGTTCCGCAGGAGGCTGCATATTTTTCCGGGGAACGGTGTTCCTGCCACGGCAAGGAATCACTTGAACCTGATAGCGGGCCTCCTGGATTCTTTTTACCATAGTTTTCACTGTTTCTTAAATAATTATAAACTACACGACACGGTTTCTTCCAAGAATTTCAGAAATTTTTGCCACCGAATGACTTTAATTTCTCAAATTATTGATAATTTTAATCTCTGGTTTCATTTAATTCCTTTTCCTCGTGGCATTTTGCGTAAAAACAAATATTGCAAGTTGATTAATATTTCTCAGGTTTTACTTGAATTATTTACTTCGATTACTGACACTTTAGAAGAATATTTCTTTTCGTTTTCACTGTCTTGTAGATTTGTAGCGACCAACAAGAGGTCAAGCTTGCGCAGCTTTCAAGTTCATAGAAATTTTAACGAAAACAGTGCGTCGAACGACGTCCCCCCAGAAGTAAATAATAACACTCTGCACGAGAGACGTGGAAATTCTTTCATGTAATACATATGTATTACAATAATTAATGATTATGGGTTTGGTTTTTGATTTTATTTTTTTTTTTTTGTATAATTATTTCATTTCAAGCGATGTCTTATAGCATTGTCGCGGACTGTATTTGCTCCGGGACCATCGCAGATCGATTACACGATGCCGGAATCGGAAAGCGCGTCGAAGAATTATGAGACGAGGATAGGCGGACCTTGCAGCCTGTCCGATCATCGATGACAAATTTGCTTTCGTCTCAGGAACCGTTCCAGGAACAATAACTCTTTCCTCCCCCCTTTACCCACCTCCTCACCCATCAAATACCGAATTTCGCCAAAATATTTTCCCTTCCCTGTCGCATCTGCGGCTCCTCGATTCGTGAACTGCGTTTCTGATCGTCTGCTGAACATTTTTCATCCCGGCTGGAAAGTGTTCGCTTTGCGAGAGGTGTGCCTCCGTTCCTTGAGAAAGATTTAGAGAATTTCAATATTCACACATGCAACCGTATGTCTTTATAGATTTTCACGTACCGATTCCGAATTTTTAGTTCTTCGAGATCATTTTCAGGTTTGAAAAAGTCGCGTCTTTGATTTTGGAACATTTTTGCCATTAAGTGGTAGGAGCTATGCGAATGATCTCTGCTTTAAACGAATGTGCAGACTCTCTCGAATACAGTAATATATAATTTTATAATATTATTAGCACTGGGAACACGTGTAAAAATGTTTAAAACATTCCAAGGCACATTCCAGTAGTCTTTACTGTAAATTATGGAATAGCCAAGTGGGTCACATGAAAAATTTTAATTTTAACACAAATAATAGATCACTTCCGTGGGTAACAAAAAAACCGAAAGCAATTTTTAGGGATATTTTATATAAAGAAAAGAAACATGAAATGGAGTGACCTGCTACGTTCCGAGACCGGTTCATAAATTGTCATTTTCGACTTGGAGAATATTTGGCATTTGACCCGTAAAAGTTATGGTGATGTTTCTAGCGATATTAGACCAGAGTCGGAAGACACTACAGGAAATGGAGTAAAGTATCGATTACAGGTCTCGAGGTGTTGCAGCCAGCCTCCCCTCGTTTAAAATTTACGGCTGACTTGAAACTTTCGCCGACAAGAATGTAATCTTCTTGATTGATTGACTCACTTAGGGTCCGGCTGCGTAAGCAGTACGGTAGTTGGTTACTTTCCCGTAATTATAAATACTAAACCGATCATCGTGAATTAGATTAGCCCGTGCCCGAACCAGAACCGATTAAAACAGATCCGCTGACACGTCGTCCAAGTTTCTCGATCAATCATCGACTCTCCCGGATCGAGTTACGAACATTCTTTGCCGCGCAACGAGTCAGTAAATTAAAATCATGCCGGGCATAATCGAGCGTCGACCTTGTACATAGTATCTCATCCCTCGAAACATCCTCTATTCTCAGCTTCTGAGATACAAAATTCACAGGTGTGATCGTAGAATGTTCTCCGTGAAGAGAAATCGTAATTATTTATAGGCTTTCATTCTATAAACAAATTCCAATTGCGCAATATGATCGCTTAAGCCCCCCTCGGTTTTACATACAGTTCGTCATGCGATATTCGTGTTCGATCAGTCCTCGATATCGACCAGACAAAATCTCGATTTTTAACAACTGGTTACATAAATTCTGTGTTTTTATGAACTGCGAATTTGGAAGCATTGTACGGTTTAAACAAACTGAAAATCAGCAAAGTGATGACTTAAACCCCCCTTAATTATCCATATACTACATTATACAGTGGTTAACTTTTACTAAAATGTTTGACATCCATGAGAAAAATCTTTATTAAAAATTGATTAACTACCTGGAAATCTTCGGATGTGAAAATAGCATGCATTGGAGGTTTGTATCTTTTAAATAAATTGAAAATCAGCAAAGCGATGACTTAAACTCCCCTCAATTATCCATACACTACATTATACAGTGGTTAACTTTTACTAAAATGTTTGACATCCATGAGAAAAATCTTTATTAAAAATTGATTAACTACCTGGGAATCTTCGGCTGTGAAAATAGCAATGCATTGGAGGTTTGTATCTTTTAAATAAATTGAAAATCAGCATAGTGATGACTTAAACCCCCCGTAAATATCCGTATACTACATTATACAGTGGTTAACTTTTACTAAAATGTTCGACATCCATGAGAAAAACCTTTATTAAAAATTGATTAACTACCTGGGACTTTTCAGCTGTGAAAATAGCGAACGTTGGAGGTTTTTTATCTTTTAAATAAATTGAAAATCAGCAAAGTGATGACTTAAACTCCTCTTAATTATCCATATACTACATTATACAGTGGTTAACTTTTACTAAAATGTTTGACATCCATGAGAAAAATCTTTATTAAAAATTGATTAACTACCTGGGAATCTTCGGCTGTGAAAATAGCGAGCATTGGAGGTTTTTTATCTTTTAAATAAATTGAAAATCAGCAAAGCGATGACTTAAACTCCCCTTAATTATCCATATACTACATTATACAGTGGTTAACTTTTACTAAAATGTTTGACATCCATGAGAAAAATCTTTATTAAAAATTGATTAACTACCTGGAAATCTTCGGCTGTGAAAATAGCGAACGTTGGAGGTTTGTATCTTTTAAATAAATTGAAAATCAGCAAAGTGATGACAAACTCCTCTTAATTATCCATATACTACATTATGCAGTGGTTAACTTTTACTAAAATGTTTGACATCCATGAGAAAAATCTTTATTAAAAATTGATTAACTACCTGGGAATTTTCGGCTGTGAAAATAGCGAACGTTGGAGGTTTTTATCTTTTACATAAATTGAAAATCAGCAAAGCGATGACTTAAACTCCCCTCAATTATCCATACACTACATTATACAGTGGTTTATTTTTACTGAAATGTCTGACATCGTTCGGAGAAATCTCTGTTTACGCTAGGCTCGGTGTCGTATAATTGAAAGTACTATATCACACCATCTGAAATGGCATACAAGTGGTGTTAGCTCCGACGTCTATTGGTAAACGGCAGGGGGACTTGTTCGAGTGCCTAATAGGTTTGTGCTTGTGGATATAAAATGACGGATTTCGGTGAGCTTTTCGAGCAAACGCGTCGCTGCGAGGCGTTCTAACTTTCTGGGGGTGGAAATAGGGGGTGCTGGGGTGGTTGTAAGCAGTGGCAGTTAGCTCGGTGGTAAACAGGAAGCCGGTGCTTCGCCGGTAGGAAGCAGGCAGTCGAAGACTGGCGCGTTAGAGCCGAAGTTTCGAAAAAGGGTGCGGAGCGAGAGCGCTCTCGGAAGACCTAGTTAGCCGAGCCGTTGGAAACCGAGCCAAAAGTTCCCCGGGACGACGAATAGGACGGCTGCTAATTGTTAGCCGGAGCGTGGCAGCCAGGATGCGCGTAAAATCAACGCCGGTTTACACGCGGCTCCGGTCCCTGCGAAAACCGAGAATTTCCGAACGGCTGCCACGGAGTTCGCCTGCCTCTGCTAGCTCTGCTGGCTCGCTATAATTAACGGCGAAGACACCCGCAGCTCCTGACAGAGAGGACTCTGCCAATAGCCAAATAGAAGAAACTACCTAGTCGATCGAAACAATCGGGTCTCTGTTTGCCCGGCCCCGTAACCCTCCACCCTCTAATCCACGGTTTGTTCGACGCGTTTGACCCGGAAACCACGCTCCGACGGCGCTCCAATTTTTCTGGAAGTCGTAGCTCTCTGCCCTACACGGATAATCGGATTCCCTTTGATCCCCCCGCGATCGTTATTTTTTCTAATTGTTTCATCTATTTTTGATGGGCAATTGCTTGCCAGCGTTGGAACACCCGTTACTACCCGGGGATTTGAAATTTTTTCTTTATACAGCCGCTAGTCGGGGCATGTCGAGGAAAATTTTTTGGGAACGTAGATCCGGGTTTGCAGTATTTTATGAAAAAATTTCGAACGGGTCTGGGTTCAAAATAGTTCATCTGAAAATTTTCGAATAGGTCTGTGTTTGTAGTCTGATATCTATCTCAAAGCTCTATCGTCGTTTGGAGATTGAACAATTTTTAACAACATTGTTAACGCGAGTAGATAGCTGAAAATTTTTGTGCATGCGGTCCTATAGTTAAAACTACCCTGTGTAAAAATTTCGGACCAAAATGAACACCATGAGGGTGTGAAAAAATTATCGAAGTTCTGTCATTCGTCAGTGAAAGGATGTCGTTGAAAATTTTTTAACATGCAATCTAGTTACTAATACTTTTCTATGAAAAAGTTTCGAGGGAAAAGGAAGAGTACAAAGATGTCTATAAATTTGCAAAAATCCTCAAACCTGGTTAAAGTCCCACATAGAAATTATTATATTTTTCAGGGACATTGTTAACAAAAGTTGAAGGTACTAAGATCTCATAAGATAAACGTTGATTGTTTTTTAGTATAAAATTCAGTATCAAAGCTACCCCACAAAATAAGTTTAATCCCAAACGAAAACTGCAAGGGTACACGAAAGAATGGCCAAATTAGGAGTTTTAATTTCCCAGTAGACGAAATGTTTTCTTTTCGGTGATGTTGAAACGGGTGGACTTCGAAAACGGTTGAAATTGCTCGGAGCCGAGCGTTCACTATGGTAAAACGTTTGTATCGATTTCGCGTTAATCCCGCCCACGCGTACGTAGCAGCCGATACACATCGTTTTCGAAAATTCGATTTTCTCTTGGATCGCTCGAGCGCTAATTTTTACTTAACCCGCTCGAACTCGGTTAGGCGGGTACGTATGCTAACCGGAATTGTTCGGCAGACGCGGATAGGATGTAATTTAGGATGATATCAGTTTATACTACTATTTCGAGCGGGTACGTGCTACCAAAAACACTAGATACCGCCGGTGATTAATTGCTTTATCGTGCAGCCGGTTTATGAAACATCGCCGAAACAGCATTCCAGCTATCGTCTGACGTCTGACTACAAATTCGTGTAATAGGGATCTCGGAGAAGCAATTAATATCAACGCGAATTAGTGTTTTTGCATCTTCGGCCACGCAATATGCGAAGTTTGCTCAGAGATAGACGACGTTGTATTATACTTCGTAACTATAGCGTAACGACATTTATTATCTGATCTTCACCGAGACAAGATTTACTGGATTTTTTAAATGAAAGTCTAAAGTAACTTTTTAGTCACCGGAAGAATTGTGAGTCGTGAAAAATGCTGTTTCAAAAATGTTCAACCAAAGCTGTTCGCTCAATCCAGAACTACAGCTTGAAGTGCATACCCTACAGCGTTCTTGATTTCATAAAATTTGATTCATACTTCAATAACAAAAGTATCTGCTGCAACTATCATCCCAAACTACTGTCAGTACATCCTCCATTGGTTGGAGAAAGTGCACAAACTTTTGCAAATGAAAATATCGTTTCAATTCCAAGTTCCAGAAGTGTATCTATTGAGAACGCTTTCGTGATTTTTAAAATCTCGATATAGTAAACTGTTGTAATTGATTAAAAAATAACCGTTGAAAATACCACTGTGAAACTTTCTGTATTCCCTGATGTCTACAGAAGATGTGCCAATTTTTTTCAAGAAAAAACAATCAGTAGATTTGAAGTTATAGCTACAATATTGACCCATTTAATTTCATACAGCTTGGTATAATTAAAAGTAACTGTTTTAAAGGGGTTTATAGATTTTTGTCAGTATATTTTCCACTATTTTTAAAAATTATTCTAACTTTTTTAAATGAAAATATCCATCTGATTCAAAGTTATAGCCAGAATTGCATCTATCGACAGTTTCTCGTGTTTTATAAATCTCGACGCAATAAATTTCTGCAATAAATAAGAACGATAACTGCAGTCGTGAAACTTTGTGAGCAGATTGCTTAGGGTTTAAGGATCGTGTGCTAATTTTTCCAAGGAAAAAACACCAGTGGATTTGAAGTTATAGCTACAACATTGACAGCACTCATTTAATTTCATAAAGCTCGGTATAATTGAAAGTAGCTGTTGTAAAGAGGCTTATAGATTTTTATCGGTATATTCTCCACTATTTTTAAAAATTATACTTTTTTAAATGAAAATATCCATCTGATTCAAAGTTATAGCCAGAATTACATCCATCGAAAGTGTCTCGTGTTTTATAAATCTCGACACGATAAATTTCTGCAATAAATAAGAACGATAACTGCAGTTGTGAAACTTCGTGAGCAGATTGCTTAGGGTTTAAAGATCGTGTGTTAATTTTTCCAATGAAAAAACCCCAGTGGATTTGAAGTTATAGCTACAACATTGACAGCACTCATTTAATTTCATAAAGCTCGGTATAATTAAAAGTAGCTGTTGTAAAGAGGCTCATAGATTTTTGTCAGTATATTCTCCACTATTTTTAAAAATTATACTAACTTTATTAAATGAAAATATCCATCTGATTCAAAGTTATAGCCAGAATTGCATCCATCGAAAGTGTCTCTTGTTTTATAAATCTCGACACGATAAATTTCTGCAATAAATAAGAACGATAACTGCAGTCGTGAAACTTCGTGAGCAAATTGCTTAGGGTTTAAGGATCGTGTGCTAATTTTTCCAAGGAAAAAACCAGTGGATTTGAAGTTATAGCTACAACATTGAGAGCACTCATTTAATTTCATAAAGCTCGGTATAATTGAAAGTAGCTGTTGTAAAAAGGCTCATAGATTTTTGTCGGTATATTCTCCACTATTTTTAAAAATTATTCTAACTTTTTTAAATGAAAATATCCATCTGATTCAAAGTTATAGCCAGAATTGCATCTATCGACAGTTTCTCGTGTTTTATAAATCTCGACGCAATAAATTTCTGCAATAAATAAGAACGATAACTGCAGTCGTGAAACTTTGTGAGCAGATTGCTTAGGGTTTAAGGATCGTGTGCTAATTTTTCCAAGGAAAAAACACCAGTGGATTTGAAGTTATAGCTACAACATTGACAGCACTCATTTAATCTCATAAAGCTCGGTATAATTAAAAGTAGCTGTTGTAAAGAGGCTCATAGATTTTTGTCAGTATATTCTCCACTATTTTTAAAAATTATACTAACTTTTTTAAATGAAAATATCCATCTGATTCAAAGTTATACCCAGAATTGCATCTATCGACAGTTTCTCGTGTTTTATAAATCTCGACGCAATAAATTTCTGCAATAAATAAGAACGATAACTGCAGTCGTGAAACTTCGCGAGCAGATTGCTTAGGGTTTAAGGATCGTGTGCTAATTTTTCCAAGGAAAAACCACCCATTGATTGCAACGTGAGCCGCGTCGTTTAGGATCAGTTGTCGGACAAAGGTCGTCGCGGCGTGATTGAGGTAGAAATCGCCGGTTTCTACAGTTCGCAGGTTATAATGCACCTGGATCCGCTAGATTGGATCGGAGCGAAGGCAAGAGGACAATCTGATCGTGGCCGGAATAGCGTCAAAGCGCTATTATCGCCGATAGAAGCCGTTCTGGATTCTGCTAATTCCAGGAATTACGGCAGCAGCCTTCGACATGCACGCGATGCCGGCTGCTGCGAGGCGCAGCATCTCTGGCACGGACAGAGCCCCGTTGTGGTGCACTTCGAGGAAACTTAACTCGACGCTGCACTTCGAGGATAGAGGATGCACCGGAGGCCCCTCTCCTCCTCTCTTGCGGGCTCCATCGTCGCACGGAGACTGCGCATCTGCTCTTGTTACAACTGAATGGCCCATTGCTCTTACACGAGTTTCCCAGCAGTAATCTACCGGAATTCGCCGAAGTTAATGTTGCCCCGGCCACAATAAACGCCCGACTGTAATTAATTCTGATAATGGCCGAGCCCGCCGACGCGCAAAATGCATTCGCGCTGCAACTTTTTCGGAAAAGTTCCGCCGCCCCATAGATTTCGCGAAATTTCACGGAGAACGCAGCTTGTCCCCGGTCAAGGCAATTTACGGATTCCCGTGGAACCGATGTATGGCATAGTACTGACCAAACTGTGGGGGGTTTATGTCATCGGTTCACTGAAATCGCTTTTGTTTAAAAAACTACAGAGTTTCGAATCTATAAGCGATCACGTAGGCCGTGAGGAAAGGGTAGAGGAATTTTTATCTCGGGAACTGCATGTCGGATCTTCTTGATTCTTTCTTTGCTGTGATCAGCAAGGCTTCTTCTATACAAACGTATTTTTTTTTTAACGAACAAAAATATGTAAGATGGGAAATTTAAATAATAACCGTATTCCTTAAAATCCCACTTGAGATTCTTTCATAGCTTACACGAGCAAAATGCATTCATTCCACTTGAAATATATTATGAATTTTCTTGAAAATTAAATATATTGTAGTTGATGCACAAAATTACGGGTAGTTTAAGTCATCGATTTGTTGAATTCTGATTTTTTAACAAAATAGAAATTGTTGAAGCCTCCCCATTCGTCTTTATCGTAGAGTTTGTACTTATTCGCTTGTAACGGGCGAAAGGGGCGTTTTTCGGGATAGAACTTGAGATGGTGGGGGAGAGGTAATTTGCGAGAGTGACGAGAGTTCATTGGAAAATTTACAACGCGTTAGTCCCGCAAGGCAGCGAATTATAATGAACGCGGAATGTGAAAGGGTTCCGATGTTTCCGTGGTACCGGAACGAGCGAAGGTACTCACGGGCGTCGTGGACAAGGAAGCGCGGACAAGCGTCGTGTATTCCCGGCCGCTTAGGGAATATCCTATGAATCATAATGAGCCCGGTATAATTCGCAATTTGTTGCGCGTGAAAACGCGAATTTTACTGGCGTTCGTCGACGGACCACCGAAATTCCGGCACCGAAAGTGCGATAACTTAATTAAACGCCGACAAACGAACGATTCTGGACAATTTCACAGTAGTTGCTCGCTCGACACGCCCGCGCCGCTTTCCACAACCGCTTTGCCACCTTTGTTTTATCGGAACAGTTTATCTGAAACGAAACTTTGCAAACTCTCGAATTTATATTAAAATGCTTGAATATTAAACTGCTATATTAAAGTACCAGAGCAAGCTTCAAATTCTACGATAAATCGATTAGGTGCATTAACGAAAGTGAAGTATATTATAGTGCGCGCGAAATTAGGGGGGTTTATGTCATCACTTTGCTGAATTTCAATTTGTTTATAAATTGCAGACTTTTAGGTTTTACAGTGTTTAGTCAGCCAGAGGAAAAGACAATTAATACTTACAAATTTGTATCTCGTAAATTATTTATCCGACTCGACTGATTCTATCTTTGTTGTAATCAGCAATGTTTGTTCTACTGTAAAATAATTGTTCAGAACCATACAAAATTTTGTTTGGATACTGAAATTAATTTTTTCAGTACCGTTCGAAAGCTTGGAACCTGAGTAACAGGTCTGAAAAGTGTCAAGGTCGAAGTCTTGGAATTGATAAAGATACAGGGCTTCGAAGGGAGTATACTTTCTGACAAGTGTCGCTGATCAATTGTTGAAGCGAAATTAATTTTTTCAGTACCGTTCGAAAGCTTGGAACCCGAGTAACATGTCTGCAAATTTATATTAAAATGCTTGAATATTAAACTGCTATATTAAAGTACCAGAGTAAGCTTCAAATTCTACGATAAATCGATTAGGTGCATTAACGAAAGTGAAGTATATTATAGTGCGCGCGAAATTAGGGGGGGTTTATGTCATCACTTTACTGAATTTCAATTTGTTTATAAATTGCAGGCTTTTAGGTTTTACAGTGTTTAGTCAGCCCGAGGAAAAGACAATTAATACTTACAAATTTGTATCTCGTAAATTATTTATCCGACTCGACTGATTCTATCTTTGTTGTAATCAGCAATGTTCGTTCTACTGTAAAATAATTTTTCTGAACCATACAAAATTTTGTAAGTTGAAAAATTTTCAAAAAGTGTGACCACAGTCTTTGAAATCTCATCTACGTATAAAGGCATTATACGTTGTACGTGAACAATGCACTCGTAACACAATAAATTCTTCATCGATTTTGTTGAAAGTTGATTATATCGTTGTCCATGCAAAATTAGGTGGGGTTTAAGTCATCGCTTTGTTGAATTCGAATTTGTTTACAAAATGCAAGCCTTTAAATATTGCATACTCATAAAGAGAGACACATTACGCCTTCTACAATTTTTATCTCGTAGACTACTTGTTGGATCCCGGTGATTCTTTTCTTGTTATCTTCAGTATAGTATACTCTACCATAAAATAGATTTTTTTTTAATTGAAAGAAAGTTATGTAGGAAAAGAAATTCGAAAAATTCCGACTGCTCTCGGAAACCGATTTACGAAACAAATTTTCATTGAAAGCGTTCTGGCGCGCGAGCTTGCTTGCAATTAGCATCATCGGACTGCAGCGCAGTGCATCGTCAGTGTCAAGACAGTCAACAGTTTCAGCGGGGGCGCCAAGCCGTCGCCGAACTTTTCGCGAACTTTGATGGACGACGCAACACTTCGTTACAGTTTTCATTTAATATCGGTAATCGATCCGCGATAAAAGCTTCGCCTCTGCCGGCGTGACTGTATATTAAACCGATAATATGCCGTCGGCGTATTCCCCCGGCAACCATGGTGTAATTAATTTCGCCGTTTTACCGAGCGAAACTTCGTAACCTGTCGAAAACTTTCGATCTTGTATCAAAGTGTCGCCTGCTGCGAGCGATAGTGTTCTCCGCTCTGAAAAACCGTGCTGCACAAGAAACTGCGCAAGCAGAGAGCGAGGTCTTATGGGGGTTGGTTGACATTCGAGATCTATGGGGGTTGAACAACGCGTGGAACTCCATAGCAATCGATGAAACCCTTTCCAAATACTTTGAAATCCCACGGAACCATTCTATTTCTTCTACTGGAATCATATTCTATATCGAACCTTTATCATTTTTCTCGGCGAAAACCAAATTTGCCCCATAACTTTTCTCGATGGTTCCCATAGGAATAAGGTATGCTGCATTGCCTAGTATTTTTAGATTGCCCCTCAGGCCCCCAATTATTTAAATAAATTTGAAAATATGAACGAACGTTGGTAATGGGTGTTAAACTGGCTGGTTGATTTCAAAAATTTTGTTAAACATGTTTGAATAATTAAAATGCTATGAAAAAAATATATGTTTGTGTTGAGAGGTCTATAGAATCGTTCCGCTCAAGAATCGTCAGCATAGCTGTTTTGGTTGGACTATTAAAAATTGTCGAATGTGCCAGTTTGAGACAGAAAAGTCCCGGAGATGATTTAACGAGTTTTATAAGGTGCTCGACGGGGCCATGACATAATCGATGCAAATTATGATTTCCGATGGCACCGTGTCATCAGGTAAACAAGTCAGCCGACTAACTCGAGTTCCACAAGTCGAGCCAGCCATCAATAACGTTCCGGCTAACGAGAGACGCTGCTGCCTCGTAAATCAGCTTCCGAATTCACTCGTCTGCGAGCTTCTTCCAAAAATCTTGCGTCACTGGCCGGCAGTTTTGACGTCATCGGTCGGACATTAATCATCGAGAGAGAGACACCGGTCGGGAGGGCTCGGTTTTTATCCTTGTTTCCCGAAGCTCCGCGAAAAGAAACCAGGAAGCAGCTACGGCCGAAAGAAAACTGCTATCGGGAAGTTAATCGACAACAAAAATCGTGCACGGGGAATCAAGTGGAACAAGACTGAACGGGCGTCAAGGTCAGACCGCCGGAACCTAATCCTTTCGGGTCGTAAGAGTGCTTCAATTCTGAAATTGAAATTCTGAAAATCCAAGTCTCAAGCCTGGGAGAAAATCGCACATTTTTATACACGCATAAATTTTGAATTACTGGCCTCCTAGGATTAAAACCAGGAATTTTGGAATTTTTTCGCGTAAATGTACAAGATTAAATTTAAAAAACTAAGTTTTAAAAATGAAGTTTCGTATTCAGTATGATATACATCGAGATTTGTACGATCCAAAGGGTCTTCAAATGTATACTTGTAGCTAGAACTATGCAGCGAAGGTAAATATTTTTTTACAAAAATTATGGTATGGTCTTCGAGCATTTCTGAATATATTTACAAAGTACAAGGATGATAGCTGAAGCAGTACGATAATTATTTTTCTTTTAATTGCCGAGTTTTGTAACACCAAGACCGCTGCAAGAACACATACTTCTGACCATAACTTTAAATCGTGTAGATAAATATACTTGAAAAAATTACTGTACACTCTCCGAATTTGGTTAAACGAACTTACAATTGTTCAGATTGATAAGCGTAACAGTTTGTGTCTTTTTAATTACTGAAGTTGAACGGAGCGAGTTTCGTAGGACCAAAATCGCAATTCTATCTATAACTCTGACTCTAATGAATGTATTCGCTTGAAAAAATTACTGCACACTCTACAAACATTGTTCATCAAACTGCCAAATGGAAATCTGAAGCGGTTATGTTTCTTTTCGATTAAACAAACTTCGATTTCGCCCGGAAGCAAATGAAAATTTGATGAAAACGTAGAAGGCGGAGAAATAGTAAATCGTGGCCGGGTAGAGTGAAGTTCCAAGTGAAATAAAGGGGGCCCGGGTGCCACCGGGGCCAGCTTATCACGATTACCAGGCCGCGTAACAATATTAATTTAAAACTTGCCCGCTGAAACTTCTCCCGCCGTCATTTAATTTTCTTCGAGCTGCAGCTCCGGCCGAAAAAGAAGAGAACCACCGGGGAGAGGGCCGAGTTCGCCGTAGCTCTTCGTCACGGGCGCCCCCGAGCCTCTTCTTCCCTTTTCTGAACTCCCGTCGGAACCCCCTCGGAACCCCCTTTCTTACCGAGCTTAGCGTCCGACCCTTATTTATAGTCCTCCCACCCCGAGGAACCTCGTGAACTCCTGCGCTCGAGTGGAAGCCAGGTCTCGTTCCGCTCGACTCGATCATTTAAAAGTACAATTTGTCAATTTCTTCGGCGGCAACGGCCACTGGCACGTAGCCGGTGCCCTGTTCCTTCCTTCCTTCCTCTTGCCACCCCCCTCCCCCACGTGCCCCGCCTGCAAATTACCCTGTTCACGACCGTACGACTGTCGATATTAGGCTAGACTGCCGTGGAATCTCTCTAATTAATTGTTTGCTCGCGTGCTACGAAAGAAACTTTTTTTTCCGACGCTTTCTGAAAACCAAAATTAATTTTTTCACTACTCCCCGAAAGCTTGGAACCTGGGGAACAGGTCTGCAAAGTGTCAAGGTCCAAGTCTTGGAATTGATAAAGATACAGAGCTTCGAAGGGAGTATACTTTCTGACAAGTGTTGCTGATCAATTGTTGAAGCGAAATTAATTTTTTCAGTACCGTTCGAAAGCTTGGAACCCGAGTAACATGTCTGCAAAGTGTAACATGTCTGCAAATTTATATTAAAATGCTTGAATATTAAACTGCTATATTAAAGTACTAGAGTAAGCTTCAAATTCTACGATAAATCGATTAGGTGCATTAACGAAAGTGAAGTATATTATAGTGCGCGCGAAATTAGGGGGGGTTTATGTCATCGCTTTGCTGAATTTCAATTTGTTTATAAATTGCAGGCTTTTAGGTTTTACAGTGTTTAGTCAGCCCGAGGAAAAGACAATTAATACTTACAAATTTGTATCTCGTAAATTATTTATCCTACTCGACTGATTCTATCTTTGTTGTAATCAGCAATGTTCGTTCTACTGTAAAATAATTTTTCTGAACCATACAAAGTTTTGTAAGTTGAAAAATTTTAAAAAAGTGTGACCACAGTCTTTCAAATCTCATCTACGTATAAAGGCATTATACGTTGTACGTGAACAATGCACTCGTAACACAATAAATTCTTCATCGATTTTGTTGAAAGTTGATTATATTGTTGTCCATGCAAAATTAGGTGGGGTTTAAGTCATCGCTTTGTTGAATTCGAATTTGTTTACAAAATGCAGGCTTTTAGGTTTTACAGTGTTTAGTCAGCCCGAGGAAAAGACAATTGATACTTACAAATTTGTATCTCGTAAATTATTTATCCGACTCGACTGATTCTATCTTTGTTGTAATCAGCAATGTTTGTTCTACTGTAAAATAATTTTTCTGAACCATACAAAATTTTGTTTGGATAGTGAAATTAATTTTTTCAGTACCGTTCGAAAGCTTGGAACCCGAATAACAGGTCTGCAAAGTGTCAAGGTCGAAGTCTTGGAATTGATAAAGATACAGGGCTTCGATGGGAGTATACTTTCTGACAAGTGTTGCTGATTAATTGTTGAACCGAAATTAATTTTTTCAGTACCGTTCGAAAGCTTGGATATTTTTGTGGTGTAATAACCATAGTTACACCGAACAGGGAAATCGAAGTTTTCAAATTTGCAATTCATCATTTCGGTAATTAAATTACAGTATAGTATTAAGGTAATTAAAGCAGTGGCCGCCGGTAATTATAAAGCGAATTTTAATATTACCGCAACAGCTTTGTGTGTAAAATTCGTACGTCAGTCGATAGAATATTAATTAATTGATATTACTAATTCAGGGGATTCGATAATAGCAAGAAATCAATACCACTTGTTAATGTTCGGTACATAATTACGGTTTTTACGCGGGGAAACGAAGCCGTACCTGCGACTCGCATCATGCATCGACATTCGATATCGTATGTCGATATTTAATTCAGAATATTAATCGACTGAATTTTTGTAATGCTTTTTTAGTGATCATTTACGTCACCGCTTCGAAGTGATCCAATTTATAAAAGTCTTTGTCGCCTTTCAATTTAATTCTCTAATGTTACATTGACATTTAAGGAATCTCAATATACTTAAACTTTTAGCTAACTATATTTAACTTACATTTAATCTTTTGGACAAATAGATAATATTTTTAAAAATTGAATTTAAATGAAACTGATAAATGAAAATAAAAAATCAGTGAACTTATTATGGACACGTTTATTAAAGCTTAGAAAAATTAACAAAATCACTTGTAACAATCAGATATCAATTTTGTCGAATTCTAAACGAATAAATCAATAATTCTCCGAATCATTTTCAATCCTAAATTTCTAAAAAGTATAGTACAATAAATTTTCCAAAAAAAAAAAAATCGTATATATCATAAATTTTTCTCGATTCGTTTTTCCACTCGTGACGGACACAAACAAACCCTGTTCAATTTCACCGAATAAATGAGAATCGATAAATCACTGTACAATTGTTAATTCTCCGGCCGAAAGCGCGCCTGAAAACAAACATTAAACAAACGAGAGAAAGTGAAGAAAGTCGTATAAAACCGCGTGGCAACTAGTTCCCGATATACATATTTCGCTGTTTACGTCAATACGAAATAAATGTTTGCGCGATTTCGACGACGAGAACGCACACGGCCCGTCTAAAAACTGCACTTCTATGCACGGAGCACGCAGTATTTACTTGCAACGGAGCCGGTCCCGTTTTAATCAACGCCGGATCAGCCTATTTGTACAGCCACCGGAAATAACACGGTGACATAGTTCCGCCTATTCTTTTTCTCCGGCGCGTTTTCTCAGTTTTCGCAGGAGGCTGCGATGAAAATATTTCGACGCGCGTACGTAAATCGCCTTTGGTAATTCGGCGCGATAGTACAGGCCCCATAAATCCCATAAACGATGATATACCGCCGTCGAACGCGATCGGTCCTGAACAAGCGCGTACACGTACAACCCGGGTGGGTGATGTCTGTGCGTGTGTAGGTACGCGGCCGCGCCAGTGTGCGTCGGGAAGAGAAAAAGGCGATCAATGGTATAAGCCTGCGAATGGAAAGAGAATAAGCACTGAAGTTCGTCGACACGCTGCGGGGGGTGGGGGGCGGTGCTGGATTCGCGTAACATCTGCAGCGAACTATTCCGACGGCGATCCTTTGTGGAATTGTGTGTGTGTGTGTGTGTGTGTGTGTGTGTGTGTGTGCATCGATAAGCTTCCCAGCGACTCTGTTATTTTTGCTATCGGTGTTCCGGTCCCCGAGGAAAATCGCGGGAGGCAGGTGATAATCGAAGAAGCTAATTTTGATAGCCATAGAGTTCCATTGGCGATTCGACACCGCGGATCGCGTGCATTTACCGTGCAATTTCAAACTGCAGGAAGATTAAGAGGATTCGCTATATTCTAGGGGAGAGTTGCCAAATGCATACTGGTCACCTAAATCGTACCACCTCTTTTATTTAAAAATTAATGCATTTTGATGCCTCTTGGTGGTAAAGATATGAACTTTTATTTATGTCGATAAAGTAGGACCAAAAAGTCATTCGCATGAAGTGTTGTTTTGTGAATGACAGAAGCACAAAGAAATCAGGCAAGTCTGATGTCAATTTTAAACGATTTTAATCGGCTGAATTAGATATAAATCTACAGTTTCTGAGGTAGTCTTATATATTTTTGAAAACTAGCTATGTTATATTATTTATTTCTATTTAGTTTATAAAACATGCTGATAATGTTTTAAAGGTTAGCTTCAATTATTTAGCGGGACGTCTTTTTCCTAAATCGTACCACACTGTGGTTTCCTAAATCGTACCAGTACGATTTAAGATACTGTTATTCAAATTTTACCGCGAAAATAAACGATTTACAATATTTCAAATTTTTTTAGCATGGGAAAGTAGCTTACAGTAGCCCCTACAAAAAGGAATTAGTTGCAACGAAAACAAAACAAATGAAACAAAGAAAAATTGATTTCACGCCTTCAACCAGCACCGCTGCTCCAGTTCTCGTAGAAGTGGAGAATGAAAACGATTGGTTCTGTTTTCTTTGCAATAATTCTTATTTAGAAGACATGATCCAATGCTTAAAGTGCCAAAAGCGGGTACATGAAGTTTGTGGAGGAGTTTTGAAAAAAGACAATATTTATTATTGTCCTAGTTGTATTTAAGTTAAGTAATGTAATATTTCATTTTATTTTTATGTTGTATTGTATATTAAACTGAAATTAAACGCAAAATATAGTTTCTCTTATGATTTTTTTGTATCTTTTTAATCCAACACATGAGGTACAATTTTGGAAAAGCGGCTGGTACCATTTAGGATACCGGTTGCCTAAATCGTACTGTTTGCATGATCTTATAAAAGTGTTCATATCACAATGATCTATCAATAGATATTTAAAAAATCATATTAAATTGCAACTTCGATAGTTAATACATAGATGCAAAACATAATTTTTGCTCAAATTCCTACTAAAGAATATATAAACTGCCTTCGAAATTAAGTGGTACGCATTCGGCAACTCTCCCCTATCTGCTGCCTGTCGTAATTATCGAAGATAAGAGAAAGCAAGTTCTCACGATTTATGCGATTTTGAATAAGTATCCGCAAATTATCGTCTATTTCATGGGACCCCGTGAGACGAACATTCTGAACAAAAATTATGTAGATTGTGGACACTGGGATGCACGTTGGGAAATTTTGTTCTGATCTTTTTGTTCAAAAATTGAAATTATAAAAAGTCAAAGACGAACGTCTATGCGATCTAAGTGAATTGTCCCAAAAATTCTTTCGAAAAACGATACTTTATGAATCTAAAATTTTGAGAAAAATCACACAGGTAGCAGGCACTCGCACACACATTAAGGAATTTTATCCGATTTTTTATCCAAAATTTGACGTTATAAAAAATCAAAGACGATCGACTATGCGATCGAAGTAAATTGTCCCAAAAATTCTTTCAAAAAACGATAATTCATGAGTCCAAAATTTTGAGAAAAATCTCACAGGTAGCAGACATTCGCACATACATTAGCGATTTTTTTCCAATTTTTTATCCAAAAATTAACGTCATAGAAAGTCAAAAATGAACGACTATGTAATCGAAATAAATTGTCCCAAAAATTCTTTCAAAAAACGATAATTCATAAGTCCAAAATTTTGAGAAAAATCTCACAGGTAGCAGACATTCGCACATACATTAACGAATTTTTTCCAATTTTTTATCCAAAAATTAACGTCATAGAAAGTGAAAAACGAACGACTATGTGATCGAAATAAATTGTCCCAAAAATTCTTTCAAAAAACGATAATTCATGAGTCCAAAATTTTGAGAAGAATCTCACAGGTAGCAGTCATTCGCACACACGTTAAGGAATTTTTTCGGATTTTCCTTCCTGAAATGTTGGTCGTAAAAAAATTAAGACCGCGAGGCAGTGCAGAAAATACACTTCTGCTGCTATCGGATAGATATTTTTAATGAAAAAAATTATCCCGTACTCCCAAAATATCGTTGAAAAAGCCCAGGAAAGTTTCGCAACGATGTCCGCAACAATTTTTGTCGCGTCACCTAATTTCCAGACGCGAAACTCGTGTTCGGACAAGGGAGCACTGGTCCGTTCGGATAATCGAGGTTCCAAAAAATCGTGATTTGCACAGGTGAACACGGTTCGAATGGTATCGTGTTTGGGCTCATTTTAACCGGAGAAACGCGACGAATACGTTAATAAAATGTTCACGAAGAAATAATTCAACAGGATCTCGTTTACACACGTACCGGGAGACATCGCTGCAGCGATTCGTCTCTCGCAAGAAACCTGCGGGGAACTGACATGTTTGCCTTAACACGGGTAAAGTGTCCTTAATCCTGGGCCCAGGGGGGGGGGGGGGTACAGGAAGACAGGATACAGCCACACAGAACGATAAAAACGCATCCGAAAACATCAGCAGCTCTAGCGATCGTTAGAGCGGGATCGAGAGATCGGGAGACCGGGCAAGTAGACGACGGGGACATTCGAGAAGGGGGGGAATGTGAAAGAAAAGGGGGATGCGCAGGGTGAGGAAGGGAGGGTAAATCCGGGAGAAAGGTAGAGATGGAGGTTTATGATAGTTCACCAAAGCCGGCCGTGGTATCGATCGGCGAATAAAGCCGCGCAGACCTATTTCCTCGGCCGGGCCTGTTTGCTGGCTGCCTACACAGTGTTTTGTGACGAGGATTTTGGCCGGTGGCCAAGCTCATTTCAAATGGACGTATTACATCATGAGTTTAGCGATTCAATGTTTTGTTGGTACATAACGTCCCTTTGCAGCGGTCCGACACCGATGCATGTCCTAGCGCACGAGCTGCACTCTGCACACACCAGCCGCAGACACATATGGATATTTGTTTAGGATGGTGTCTTCCGAAGATGGACCACTTTGGGTCACGGTTTGACGACAGGAAGATGCTAGCATTTAGATCAATGTCGATTTAATGAACTCGAATTAGAGAATCTTCCGGTAATATCCTTTTTTTTTGGAGGTGGGGCGATTTTTGTGGAATCATGTTTTGAAACAATTTTTCAGAAAGTCTTGGAAATGTAGGACCTGGTAAATGTTTCACGAAATTATGTTCACTCGTTCGCTTATTAACACTTTGATCGCCAAACAAGAAAGCTCAAAAATTCCATGAAATCAAAGTAAGTTATTTGATAAAATAGAAATTGAAAAAAATTAAATATATGGTATTTTGTAGTCCTCCAACTTTCTGGTATTTTACAGATCCTTAAAAAATTTGATACGATTAATATATTAGCGTAAAAATTCATTTTTAAATTTGGACAAATAATTCCGTCACCCAGATATGGGTGACGTGGCAATCAACGTGTTAAAAATGTTTATGGGAGACCTTTGAAAAGATTGACGTGCAGCTTTTAGAAATTAACTTGCGAAACTGAAAATTTACTAAATTTACGAAACTAAAATTTTTATTCATGAAATTATGTTCGCAATGTGCTTCTATGAAAAATTCTGAAAGAAGGATTCTTCCACAAGTGGTTATCGAAAAATATTAAAATTAAGGACCTGGAAAATTTGTTGATATTCTACTCGAAACATCGTCACAAACATAGCACACTTTTCGAAAGATTCTAATTCGTTCATTTATGTCTGAACAATTTCTAAAGAGGTCTTCTCTGGGCGATTGAATAAAACGATAAAGACTGTTGAATAAATTGCCATAGTAAATGGAAAAAAAACAGATTTTCGGAATTGAAAAATTCGTGACACGCCTGTTACAGCGTCATCTAAAACACAGTGAATGTTTCAAAGAATTATGCCCGTTCGTTTGTTTATGGAAAATTCCTGGCTACGTTCATGCGTTTGAAGAATTAGTATATCTCGGTGAGAAGTGAACATTTCGAACTGAAAATTTGTTTGCATGTTCCGTTAGTTGTCCTGTGTAGCAGAGTGGGTCTCCCATCAACTAAAATTACCGTTTTCAATCGCAAAAAATTGCAGAAGCAGACCTTGTCGAACGGAGAAAGAAGAATAATAGCTAAACCTGTACTCCTGTACACGTACTAAAACACGAAAGTATTTTCTGAGCAGCTGTGCAAACCCCCCGTTCAATAGTGTGCGCTCTGTACATACACTTAACCCAGATAGCACGCGACGTCTTAAAGACGTCTGTTTTACGTCCATTTTTGGTCTGAACGTCTTACGTCCTGAAAAGACGTCTTTAAGACGTCTTTTACGAGTCGTCTTTAAGACGTTTCATTTCTTGACGTTTCAGTAATTCTAAACTGCTAGAGAAAAGCTTTACAAACTGTAATTGATTATCAAACTGAATATTCCATCAACAAAGAAGTGCACAGAAAAGTAATACATCAAAATAAATAGATAAATAAATAAGTTAAATAAACAAATAAAGCATAAAATGTTAATGTTCGCGGATATGCTGAAAAACATTCTTTTAAGTTATTTTTTTATTTATAAATAAATAAATAAATTAAATAAATAAATAAATAAATTAAATAAATAAATAAATTAAATAAATAAATAAATTAAATAAATAAATAAAGCATAAAATGTTAATTTTCGCGGATATGCTGAAAAACATTCTTTCAATTTATTTTTTTTATTTATAAATAAATAAATAAATAAATAAATAAAGCATAAAATGTTAATGCTCGCGGATATGCTGAAAAACATTCTTTTAATTTATTTTTTTATCTATAAATAAATAAATAAATAAATTAATTAATTAAATAAATAAAGCATAAAATGTTAATGTTCGCGGATATGCTGAAAAACATACTTTTAATTTATTTAAGACGTCTTTAAGACGTCTCTGTGCTATCTGGAAAGTAATAGGCGTGACGATTTTGCGTTGCATGTTTCGTTACATCTTTTATGAAATCACCCCCATCTGTAAAACACTTTCGTGTTAAAAATATTTGCGAAAAAATGTAGAGTTGAAATTTTTCGATTCTGGAGCGTTTCTTGGACGGTACGCTACGGCCAGGAGAAGGAGAATTCGCGGGAATCCCGCGGAGCGATTGCCAGCACGTCGGATCGGGAGAATAAACATTAGCTGAGCCATTTGATGAATGCGCGGCTCTTTTCCACGGTTGTTCAGGGCTGAAGCGTCCTCGACGAATCAGCGAGCGTTAATGGGTTAAGAATGAGCCCGGGGGCCGGCTGGTTTCCACCGGGCGGCGTTTCATATTCGACTTCTAATGGGCTTTCGGATGCGGGAATATCGGCGATCCATCGGCGATCCATCGATCCGCTCGCGCCCCCGCCGATGCATGCGAGCGCACGCGATCTGAATTCAATCCCATTCGATGCGTGTCTTTACGGTTGTCCGTGCACGGCCGTACGTGCGTGTGCACTCGTGTGCACCGTATTATATTGGCCGACCGCGTATGGATTCTGCTCGAGATCGTCTGCAGATACACGCCCGCCGAATAGTAACGCCCGTGCTACATGCCAATAATCTCTGATTGTTATTACGGGTGTAATTGGCATTTGAACGGAAACGTTGATCAGCTACGGCCCCCTTTACACCGGCGACTTCCGCGGATTCCGGAAACTCGACGCCCGCCATGCCACATTTTTTTTTTTTCAAGCGGATGCACTATAGGTAGCGAGCTCGGCAATTTTTCATAGCTAGAGGGAGGCTTAAAGAAGGTCTAGAAAAATATCCAGCTTTGCGATGCACCTTTTACATGTTTTAATTACTTTTTTAAGAACCACTTTCAATGTGATCGACCGTTCGGTTAAAGAAAGTGCGGTCTTTTCAGACATTTTTAATAATTGAACAAATGGACGGAATTTTATAAAATTTATACTGTATTTGAACAGGATCTTGGAGGATCTGTCGACACATTTTCTGCTCCGGAAATTCATTTTTTCATTGTAATTTTTTTTTTTTCTTTAAGGAGCTTCGTTTGTTTCACTCCACCATTCGCTTGAAGGAAACGGGTTCTTTAAAAATGTTTAAGAATTAAACAAATGGGTGGAATTTTATAAAATTTATACTGTATTTGGATAAACTCTCGAAGGATCTGTGAAAAAATTTTCTGCTCCGGGAATTCATTTTTTCATTGTGATTATTTTTTTTAAGTAACTTCGTTTGTTTCACTCCACCATTCGCTTGAAGGAAACGGGTTCTTTAAAAATGTTTAACAATTAAACAAATGGGTGGAATTTTATAAAATTTATACTGTATTTGGATAAACTCTTGAAGGATCTGTGAAAAAATGTTCTGCTCCGGGAATTCATTTTTTCATTGTGATTATTTTTTTTTAAGTAACTTCGTTTGTTTCACTCCACCATTCGCTTGAAGGAAACGGGTTCTTTAAAAATGTTTAACAATTAAACAAATGGGTGGAATTTTATAAAATTTATACTGTATTTGGATAAACTCTCGAAGGATCTGTGAAAAAATTTTCTGCTCCGGGAATTCATTTTTTCATTGTGATTATTTTTTTTTAAGTAACTTCGTTTGTTTTACTCCGCCATTTACTTAATGGAAACGGGTACTTGAAACATTTTTAACGATTAAACAAGTGCGTGCCATTTTGTGAAACATTTACTGTGTTTAGATGGTACAGTAAAGGCTTGATCTATGTAGTATAATCTTGATCACGTAGGTCTGTGTAAAGATATAGCGATGTAGACATATAGAAGCGCGAAAGCACAGAAGCGTATAAACGTAAAATGCAATTAATATTTATGGAATGCCATTTACCATTATATTAGCAGAATTTTCGAGTTCCCGGCAGGAAGTAATTGCAATGGGACTTCCTTTGCCCCGAAGAGTCTCTGCCGGCCGAATCCTCCAAGTGCATCAAACAGCATGAAACTGATAAGACCGGCGGCGCACGGAAATCTACGTAAACAGTGATCCGCTCTCTTTCCCTTTCTCTTTTTCTTTGGAACTGCGGTGCCGTTTCAGATTACAATCACATTACCAGCAACATTTCAAACGAATTGAAAAGTTTCCTTGCACCTCCCTTATCGGCGGACGTTCGACCCTGCATCGAGATTTTCCGGAAAGAAACTTGCGACCAGCTTCGATCTGATGGCTCGTACGATCCCGCAACACTATGCCCGAAATCGCTTTATCTATCGTGCAAACAACGGATTTTTACCGGTTTATTCCCCAAACTGCGTTGGCAAAAATATTTTCCCACCAGAATTTTTACGAAAACGTTTCCAATCACTCTCCTTAGGTCATGTGGCCTTAAACTGGCCAATTAAATTAAAATTCCATTAACAAGAATTTAGAATAATATTTTGGAAGTTTGGCACACGATGGTAACGATTTTTAAAAGCACGAAATATATTTTCTGGAAAAGGAAAACGTGAAATTAAATTAAAACCACATCAACAAGAATTAATATTGATAGTTTTGGAGCTTGTCACACTGTTTAGTTCATGCTAGCAATTTCTAAAAAGACAAAATATATATTTTTTTTAATGGAAAATGGTGTTTTCTATCATCAAAAATTAATATTCCGTACTTTCTAATCTATGCCAACGATTTCGAAACGATCAAAATAAATTTTCCAAAAAAGGAAAACGTATTAGAAACGTATTACAAATTAGAAATTTAGTTGGAGTAATTGCACTGTCCACTCCACGTTGAAAATTTTTGAAAAATTCAAAATACAATTTTTCACCGAGAAAAGAATGTTTCAGACAGCGATTGTAGTTAAAATGGTGATTTCATCTTGCTCGGTATTTTTTCTAGAGATTAAATGAACAGAATGTAAATGAAATGATTAACAGTGCAGGTAGACGTATCAAAAGATGCACCAGGAGATAGAGTACATCTTCGAGGAATCTGACCTGACAGTTTCTGTTGCTTCCAGCCGGATAAAGAGTGTCATCCGACGTAATGGCCCCTAATGCATCCTTCATTCGCGCAGAAAATTCTCGCAAAGAAATGAGGAGGCGCGTGTGCATTACTGATTACTAGAAATGCAAAAGGATGCGCTCTGTGTATCTTTCGGGTTCTTTTCGCGAAAAAGACTTCAGTGAATTACTGGGGAGAGCGTTGCTTTCCAAAAAAATAGAGGTCCTTTCGCGGAACCAGCGCACCGTGCCGAAATATTAATTTGAGCTGAAAATTTCTTCACATGTCCTTCAAAACAACGTCTAAAATATAGTGAACGTTTGAAAAAATTATACTCATTCGTTTAGGTATAAAAAATTCCGAAAGTAGTACTTCTCTGCGAGTGGGCGATTAAGTGTAATAAAAAGCAGCACTTGAAAAAATAAAACTAAATGAAATATTGAATTTTCGAACATGAAAAATTTGTAACATACTTTTCAAAACGTCATCTAAAACATAGTGGAGGTTTAAAAAAATTATACTCATTCGTTTAGGTATAAAAAATTCCGAAAGTAGTACTTCTTTGCGAGTGGGCGATTAAGTGTAATAAAAAGCAGCACTTGAAAAAATTACACTGAATGAAATATTGAATTTTCGAACATGAAAAATTTTTAACATACTTTTCAAAACGTTATCTAAAACATGGTGGAGGTTTAAAAAAATTATACTCATTCGTTTAGGTATAAAAAATTCCGAAAGTAGTACTTCTCTGCGAGTGGGCGATTAAGTGTAATAAAAAGCAGCACTTGAAAAAATAGAACTAAATGAAATATTGAATTTTCGAACATGAAAAATTTTTAACATACTTTTCAAAACGTCATCTAAAACATGGTGGAGGTTTAAAAAAATTATACTGATTCGTTTAGGTATGAAAAATTCCGAAAGGTCCACTTTCCTCTGCAAGTAGACGATTGAGTGCGCTCAATAAACGGGACCAGAAATCTTCGAAACTGAAAAATACATTTTCGAAAGTGTTTAGGTAAGAATGAATTTTTGAGATGTATAACCGGAAGCGTTATGATGATTAAATTATTGAGCCACCGTCTTATTCGTCTGTGCACGCAACATAGTAAAAGAGCGAAGGGAATACGAGCCGTTACTTGATTTCAGTGATCATTTAACCAGTTCCTTTCAACGTCCCTCGTCCTTTCACCTTCGCATTACTCTTCTGACGTCTGATTCGATTTTATTTGATATAGCAAAGAACCCGGGGCACACGGAGCTTCTATTCCGGTGCTTTTAACGGCCCTGTCGAAGAATAACGCCGATCATACCATGAAAATTTCATTCGAATAGGAACCATGTAGAATCATTATGGGAGATTGATGAGCCGTGTTCTCGTGATCGAGAGCAAAAGGAATTTATGAATTGTTCTGGAATTTAAAGAGAATGTTAATTCGGAACTCTCAGAGGAAAAATATTAGAATGTAGAGATGCAGAAATGTGGAAATGTTGAATTTTAGAAATGGAGAAATACAGGAATATAGACATATAAATATTGAAAATTGTCGAGAAATATAGAGAGATACAGGGGAACATAGAAAAATGTACAGAGATGTATAGAAATATAAGGAAATATAAAGAAATATACAAATATATAGAAGATTATATGGAAATATATTAATATAGAAATATATTGATATGGAAATGTGTTAATATAGAAATGTATTGATATGGAAATATATTAGTATAGAAATATATTGATATGGGAATACACTAATATAGAAATGTACTGATATGGGAATATATTAATATAGGAATATTTTGATATAGAAATATATTAATATCGAAACATATTAATATGGAAGTATATTAGTACAGAAATATATTAATATGGAAGTATGTTAATATAGAAATATAATGATATGGATATATATTGATAAGGAAATATATTATTACACATAGAAATATATTGATATGGAAATATATTAATGTAGAAATATATTGATATAGAAATATAATGATATGGAAATATATTGATAAGGAAATATATTAGTACACATAGAAATATATTGATATGGAAATATATTAATGTAGAAATATATTGATATAGAAATATATTAATTTTGAGACATGCTCGTATAGAAATACAGTAAGAATATGGATAAACGTTCAAATGAGTTATGCGTACATAAAAATATAGAAATACATGGATTAAGTATGATCCACAGTGGAGGTACGTTTCTTTGAGTTTTCTAAAAAGTGACGTATTTTTTGACTCATCAATATTGCAGCGTCGCGTGTCCTAGCCGTCTCTTGATACTCGTTTCTCGAACTTTGTTCATCGACAGACGGAATAGCAGGTGAAGTGAATTTGCCAAAGGGACGCACTTACTCCATGTTACATTCGAGGAAACTTTCTCCTACTTTTTCTCCCTCTCTGTTTCTCAGAGCTCTTTTTTTTATATACTGACAAATGGAACTCGCTTTTTACCGTGTGCTACAAGCCACATCGTGGTTGACTTCACGACAAGTTCGACTTTTGACAAATCGGGCACAACCCTCCTTTTTACTCTTCGAATTTCCAGGCAACCATACGTTCAATTTCATGGTTTCTTGTCGGCAGAAAATTAGACAAAAATTACCACACGTTGCCATCACCGAGACACACATTTCTACTATTAAAAAAAAAACCCGGCCGTAAAACATTAGGAGTATAAGTAAAAATTTCAAAGAATTCTCATTTCAAAAACTTGAGGACTTAAAATTTTTCCGAGAGGAAAATCCAAGAAATGCATTTTTGCGATCCAAAAATTTTGCAAAAAATCTCGCCACATAATGAATATCCAAAAACACGGGAGGGTATTTTTCCGTGTTTTTTACTCGTTTGTACACGCGATTAAACATCGAGCAAGACCTCGCACACGGTATTTATCTCGTTTCAATGAACAAGAAGCGAGATTGTTTATATTTTAGGAATAATTCCGGACAGTTGTGCAGTATCGAATAACTCGAGTTTTTATCTGCTTAATGAACGCGAGCAAGCTTTAACCGTGGCAGCAAATATCCAGAGGCAATAAATGCAATAAATGGAGGCTCGCGTTGCGGAGATTATATAAAATATAAATAAATGATATTCATGTGAATTAGTCGGTCGGATCTTGGCCATAGGGTGTGCCGAATACGGTCGTGAATAATGTGGAGCAGGTTATTGTTGTCAAGTACAATTTCCCCAAACGATAAACACGGAAAAAGTAGATTAAAAAGCCGGGCGGGCGTGTCGACGAGTCGCTTTAATTCGGAAATTTATTCGGCAACGTAATTGTTGTCTCGTAATTCGCCGGTTCCGTTTCGAAATTGTGATTTGAAAATATCGGGTTCGGTCTCGCGTTCCCATCGATAAAGGTAAATTGGATTCCGGCGGTGATCTTTTTCCCGATCGCGCGATGTGTAATCTAATTTCCGAGCGCCCGATTCGGGGGTCAAGGGGCGACCCTGTCACTGGCGAGGCTTAATTTTGACGTCGAGTGCCAATTTGCAAGTGAGCAAACGCTATACCAACGTCATGACCCGTTTCAATGGTCATTATAGCGCGCCGATGCTATAGAACGTTGCCTCTCCTCTATTTCGTAATTAATTAATTTACATCGATATTTTCGTCCATAGCGACCAACATTTCCCCGCAAAAAAATTCCAAAATGCGTACTTCGAAGTCTGCAACATCTCACGTTTTTTTTTTTTTCACAATTTTCTGCCGATGAAGAAGCATTTTCGTAGAATTTTTTTCGGTATACTTCGAGGCCACTAATGAAATCGAATTTTTCTTGTTTTTTTTTTCTGCAACGGAGATTTTGTGAACATAAAATCTGAAAAAAATGAGTTTCACAACAACCACAATTGGGGCTGATTTTTTTCAAAATTTTCGATTCGCAAAATACCATTGTTTCTTAATTATTATTTGAAAATAGAAACGAAAAGGAATTTTACTGGCGTTTATAATTTTTTCCAACGAGGATTTTGGATAAGAAAAATTTGAAAAAATTCTCTGACGCGTATTTGAACGTGACAGACGCGTGGTATTTTTCTGGGAATTTTTGGTTGGCGCGTGGGAGATTTTGGGGCCAGTTTAGGGACGATGAAAACAGTTTTCGGGAACATAAAGAAAACGTACGCGGCGTCTGTGGGACAAGAGGCGCTTTGCGAGCCGGTGATCCGGATTTTCGGGAAATTTGGATATACGACGTGGAGATGGAGAAGATATTACAGTATCTTGACGTTGCGTACACCTCTTGAGACAGTTGGACGGACGAGCCGGAATCCAGAGATATTACCGGAGGAGCGTGCTGTACGGGTGACGTTGAACTCGTAAAGATACATACATACTCGAGGCACATCTTGCGAAAAGATATACCTAAGGCACTCTCGGAACGTCAGCATAATCTTTTGCAGAGATCCCTTTTACGAGACCACTGTCGACTTAGTATGTATCGCGAGCATGGTCCGTCAAGTAGCTCGCGTCGACCACTTTCCAAACCTCCCTTCTGCGAAGTTTGTGAATTTTTTTCCGCCACTAACGATCCGAAAAAAATCTTCATTTTTTTATCAGATACAAACGCAACTTTCCGCTGTGCGGTCCGATTTTTGAAATTCGAAAATATAGACAAATGTTGGAGATATTAATTAAATACGGAACCGTTTAACTGCAGCGTCTAACTCTGCCTCTTGTTCAATGGAATTTTTTAAATAGCAACTGGCAAAGGAAAAATTTGGAATTTTTTCGTGAAAATAACTGTATTTCTCAGCTTTGCATAACAATTTTAAAAAATTAATAATTGTAAAAAATGACGGAGATATTAATTAATTTCGGAACCAATCGAACGTCTAGCGAAAAATATTTATCTTTGTTTTGATGAACATTTTTTTATAGGTACTTGCAAAAGGAAAGATTCGAATTTTTTTTATGGCAGTGAGAGTAATTTGTAGCTTTGTGCGCCTTTTTTTTTGTATATGGAACATACGTTACAAAATGGTAGAGATATTTGTCAATGTCGAAACCAGCTACGAAGCTCGCGCTTCAGTATTGTCGAATTTTTTCGTTGGTATAACTAGTGAATCAAAAAATCCCAATATTTTATGAGACGTAAAGGCAGCTCTCAGCTTCACATATCAATTTTTAGATCTCAAATATATTGAAGAATGGCGGAGTTATTTACGTATTCAAAAACCAATGACTGGGAATTGGAACGAAACCAATTCATTTTTATCTATTTTTTCTTTCACAGGCAATTTCCGAATAAAAAGTTCCGATTTTTTTTTAAATCATAGTGGCAATCATAAGCTCTCTATAGCAATTTCCACATATCGAAAATATTAAAAAAATATCTCGGGATTATTAGCGTAGCAAAATGCTTTAAAAAAATTGATCGAAATATTTTCTGTAATTTTTGTTTGCGTTATTTGTTTAAAGCCGAGGGGATTTTTACGAGGGAAATTACACGTAATTTCACGCGGAAGCGTTAAGAATACAGGAGACCCGTTTTCCAATGCAAATGTCGGGCGCACACTGTGCGGCCGTGGTCCAGGTTAATTTAGATGGTTAGTAGTTATATTCGCGCGGCATTGTTTCCTTGATGCGAGTAAAGTGAGCCTTAATTGAAATATAAGTGCACATTTATTACAAATCTATTCTATAGCGGTGCTACACGAACGTGTGGAGAACTGCAAATTACTATTAATACGCGCCGTAATGACCGCTGTAGCAATATCGCCGTGTTACAATGAAACGAACGCGATCATAAATTTCAAACGCAGCGAATCAACACTTCCATTTGTGCTATTTAATACCACCCATCTGCACTCGCCACGAAACTTCGTTAAAGCTTTCCAAAAAATTATCAAAAATCCAAAAAAAAACCTCTCGAATGTACAAAAATAATAGCACTTCTTCCCGAATTAATTCCTGGAAAACTAAACCAAGTACAGACCTTTCCTTTCACAATGTGTTAACCGATATAGTGCAGTATATGCAGGATTTTTTTCAGTTTTATAGCTTTTAACAAAATGGCGGTACACGGGGAAGAATTTTTCCTCGAGTTGCTCGGGAATATTGGCGAAAAAAAAAAAAATTTTAAGTGTTATTTCAGAGAGGAATAAAAAATGGAGATTGTAAATAGCAGTTTTTGCTACACCCTGGAACTCGCTAAAAATAAATTCCGAAACGGAATTTTCAAAATAAAATTAGCAAATGCATTTTCTCTTCGCCTAGGGCTATCTTTCTGGAAGAAAATCGCAGGAAGTTTGAATTATGAAAAGTAGGGTAAATACTTTTTCTGGTGAAATAAGTTCGCGGGAGGTAAACGAAGGTTTGGATAGCAGAGCGTCTGTTTCGTATCACCTTATTACCCTCGCCAGAAAAAAAAGGAAACAGAGCAGCATGTTCCTTCCGCGGCGGCTGATGTATTTCGGTAATAAGCGATTATCGATCCTCGAGGTGAATGGGGAATGACTGCAGACCTTCTGAAAAGAATAAGTAAGTACTACTTCAAACACCGTCGGCGAGTAAGTATTTCATCCTCTCGTTTCCCCTCGTCATCGACCTAGCGTCTACATTTTATTTTTCGTTCGAACCGGCTCGCGAAACATATCTCGATCGGAGGGAACGCGGCAAATTTTCCAGAAACGGTGAAAAATATTTTCGATGCTCCATTTATGGCATAAATTCGAAAGCCGGTTAATCGAAAATAACGTGCAAGCTGTGTTTTTTCAGCGTTCTAAATACGGAAGCTGTTGATTTAAAGTGCCTGGAAGTTTGTGAGACAAAAAAATCTGGAACTCGGGCTCATTTTAAAAAGCAGAATCTCTACTTTTAATGTCGGTATGTGTTTTTTCTGGAAATTGATGTTGATCGAAAAATCGAAAAACGGCGCATTTTACCGTTTGAAAATTCAATTGTCTGCAGGGCGGAAAAAATGTTTCCCGGAAGTTTAATTATAGTGGATTTTGAACCTAAAATCTGGGCTTCGGAATGACAGCAAAAGCTTCAACCTGCGATTTTTTATTACAATTTTATTTGTTCAATACTCCTAAATAATAATATAATTTTCGGGATTTTCTGCGCACCAAAACAATGTTTTGTTTACCCGAATGATTATAATTGAAGGGTTGTTGATATTTATTGTACCTCCGCGCAAAAAAATCGAACAACAATCTACAATAGCTCGTTTCAAACAGCAGAATCTTCGCTTCGAACAACTCTAAATAGTACTATTTTTAAAAAATGTTTTCAGCCTTAAAAAATTTAATATTGCTGACCCATGCGATTGGAATTGAAAGGTAGCTAAACCCCAAGCTTAGGATCGCCGATGCTCGCCACGCGATGATCTGCAATAGTTTATTTGAAAGCAAAATATGTACTTTCAAGCAAGTGTCACCAATTCGTTGTTGTTGATATTTATTGTACCTCCGCGCAAAAAAATCGAACAAAAATCTACAATAGCTCGTTTCAAAGAGCAGAATCTTCGCTTCAAACACCCCTAAATAGTACTATTTTAAAAAAATTTTTTCAGCCTTAAAAAATTTAATATTGAAGACACATGCGACTAAAATTAAAAAGGTAGCTAAACCCCAAGCTTAGGATCGCCGATGCTCGCCACGCGATGATCTGCAATAGTTTATTTGAAAGCAAAATATGTAGTTTCAAGCAAGTGTCACCAGTTCGTTGTTGTTGATACTTATTGTACCTCCGCGCAAAAAAATCGAACAACAATCTACAATAGCTCGTTTCAAAGATCAGAATCTTTGCTTCGAACATCCCTGAATAGTACTATTTTTAAAAAATTTTTTCAGCCTTAAAAAATTTAACATTGCTGACCCATGCGATTAAAATTGAAAGGTAGCTAAACCCCAAGCTTATTTGAAAGCAAAATATGTACTTTCAAGCAAGTGTCACCAGTTCTCAACAAAGTTGTGCCAGAAGGTTCGAATCAACGGAACACGTTTCGTGTTGGAAAAACACGCGAAACGTTTAGTTGAAGTGTTGAAATACGGTCCGAATTAGGATACGGAAGTTGATCCAGGGCTGTTTGCCGAAGCATCGCTCTAGTTTCCTTACGAGCGGACATTTCGTGCGCGATCTGCACGAGGATATTAAACCTCTAGAATAGAGGTCGAGGTGCACTAAAAGGCTGCACCCTGTCCCCGAACGACTGCAGTAACCTTGGCCACATATTAGCCGCCCCGTGCTTGTCGTTTCCGTTGAGCCACTGGCATGAGTTAAGGGTCGCTGCGAGACACCTAAGAATGCTTGCATTCGGTGCTTATTCTAATAACAGAGAGGACCGGACAACGAACGATCCGAACAGCTGCCACATTGTTACCTTACATTGTCCACTGCGATCGTAAAGCTTCGAGAGCACTTCGGATCAAGACAACGTGGCTTTACTGTCAGTTTGCGTGTCCCATTCGCCGGGCGAATTCTCTCTCTAGGACTCGCATGACCGATGCTCTTTCTCGCATAAGTTTCCCTTATAAATTACCGAAGATACTATTCGGGTCCTGGAATTTTCTTCGGTGGAAAAGTTCTATAAAATATCCAGGAAAATACGTTAAGACGTTCTGAATGCTGTGAGATATATCCTC
Source organism: Seladonia tumulorum (assembly GCA_913789895.3). Lineage (NCBI taxonomy): Eukaryota > Metazoa > Arthropoda > Insecta > Hymenoptera > Halictidae > Seladonia > Seladonia tumulorum. The sequence continues at coordinate 17,163,341 of OU565270.1, read as the reverse complement.
GTAAATCCATGCATTTTGCGAACAAATTTTGTTAAACCGAAAGATTGATGGATCAAGCTTTATGGATTAACTGATTAATGGAAGGCGTTGAAATTCAGAGTCACTATTTCCTAAGATATTATTAAAAATTCTTGATTGCAGCTGTGGACATTTTATACCATTTTATGTCTCGCGGGGTAGGTCGACTAATGCGTTACCAGAAACTACCCCTAATGACGACGAAGAGGTCCACTGACAAAATCATTGTCTTCGACAATTAAGGGTAGTCTTTGGACTCGGATAAAATTCCCAATTGTACACATGGACCACTGTTTAATGCCAATTTAATTGACTCAACTAAAACGTTACTAAAAACTACCCCCAATGAAGACGAACGGGTTCCACTGACAAAATCGAGGTCTTGGACGATTAAGGGTAGTCTTTGGACTCGGATAAAAGTCCCAATTGTACACATGGACCACTGTTTAATGCCATTGTAATTGGCTCAACTAAAACGTTATTAAAAACTACCCCCAATGAAGACGAAGGGGTTCCACTGGAAAAATTGACCTCCTGGTCGAGGAAAGGGTGGTGTGTGGCCTCCAAGGAAACAAAATTCCTGCACCTGGAAACAACTTTTTCCAATAGTTTTAACTGCCCCAATGGTAGCTAACGTGTTAGTGAAAAACTGCCCCCAATGACGACGAAGGTGTCCACTGACAAAATCATTGTCTTCGACAATTTAGGGTAGTCTTTGGACTCGGATAAAAATCCCAATTGTACACATGGACCACTGTTTAATGCCAATTTAATTGGCTCAACTAAAACGTTACTAAAAACTACCCCCAACGAAGACGAAGGGGTTCCACTGGAATAATTGACTTCCTGGTCGAGGAAAGGGTGGTGTGTGGCCTCCAAGGAAACAAAATTCCTGCACTTGGAAACAATTTTTTCCAATAATTTTAATTGCCCCAATGGTAGCTAACGTGTTAGTGAAAAACTGCCCCCAATGACGACGAAGGTGTCCACTGACAAAATCATTGTCTTCGACAATTAAGGGTAGTCTTTGGACTCGGATGAAATTCCCAATTGTACACATGGACCACTGTTTAATGCTAATTTAATTGGCTCAATTAAAGCGTTACTAAAAACTACCCCCAACGAAGACCAAGGGGTTCCACTGGAAAAATTGACCTCCTGGTCTGTGGCCTCCAAGGAAACAAAATTCCTGCACTTGGAAACTATTTTTTCCAATAATTTTAACTGCCCGAATAATACCTAACGTATTACTGAAAAACTACCCCCGACCGACTACCTCCATTGACAAAATCGACGTCTTGGACGAGCAAGGGTGGTCCGGAGTCCAACGAAACAGCGAATCGATTTGGTCACGGAGCAGCTGGCCGGGGACAGAAGCAATCAGAAGTCAGAAGGAAGCGGCCGGGGAATGAGAAGAAGGGGTTGTTCGAGGGTGCGAGAGGAGGGGTTGGGTGCCTTGGATCCAGAGGAGGAAGCTGGCCGGAGGAGTCCGTGAAAGAGGGGACGAGGGCACTGCTAACGGAGGTTAGAGAATGGGTTGGTTTAACTCGCACTATTTGAGATAATTGATAGCCAGAATAGGTTCACATCCCCGGATGGCCTATATAGCCGCGGCTAGATGTGCCCGACCCAATGCAATTTCCTTCCAACTGGACAGAGGACTGCATTAGCGATACCCGGGGAAACTATTGCCGCTCGTGTGTCGCACAGGCTTATTTCGAGGATCCAGGGGCCATCTTCTTTCGAAATGGCCGCTGGTGCCGGGGCTCGGGGAGCTGTGGGACATTTATCGTGTCCAGCGAGCGGGTACAGAGGGTGCACACCTCTTCGTCGAGGTACTCGATGCGGAAGAACGCAGGTGACCCTGGCTCGAACACCCATGAATCTATGAACTTATCGATTAACTCTTGCGCTGCGCAATTTCCGCGAAATAGAAATGTTCCGAGTCAATTTAAGACATTAGATAAAAGTGGGTTTTACGAATACTACAATAAATATACTTGGACGTTGGATCTTTGTGTCTTTATGGTGTGTACAGATTTATGAAATACAGGAAATGATATACCATTTTCTTTTTTTTATTGTAATATTGCTATTATTTAGCAATTTTTGGAAAATATTTTTTAAAATACTTCTTATAGTTTCTCTGTTACTTTCAACTGGAGCTGTTTCTCGATGTGACAGCTGGTAATTTGATTCAACACGTTGACTGCCACGATACTTTTCAGGATTCCGGTCGTGAAAATCCAATTTAATTTAACCCTTTCGCTACTACGGGCGACTATAGTCGCCCTGCATAAGATGCCACTCAGGTACTACGGGCGACTTTAGCCGCTCTGCATAAGTTGCCGCGTATTGGATATACAGTCGGTTCAAAGTTTAATAAAAAGTGATTATGTTTAATAGTTATAAATATTTGAATCTGTGAAGTTTTTTTTCAATAAACATCGTCAAACCAACTCGGGTTCCAGTTAAGCGTAAACGCGGCCGCTGACGATCTTACTCGAGCATCGTGCACATTTTTGGCGCGGCGGCCCGTACAGCGGGAGCGCCGCGGCGGAGAAGTTGCCCGTAGCGAAAGGGTTAATCGTCATCGCGAAAGACTGTTGTTCTGAAATAATTCGCGAATTTCATTTCTTAATGCAGAAATACTATTAACCCTTTGCACTCGAAACTATTTTAACTCCAAAGCGAAACATTTCTTCCAACCTAGAATGTTTCCCGTCTATATATATATATATATATATATATATATATATATATATATATATTTCTTCATGTTGTAAATACGAAAATGGTGCAATTTACTCGTACAATGCTGAAGTATTTATTAATCTACTATATAGAAACAATTTTAATAATGTAAAAAATATTTTCATTAATGATACAGTGATTTTTAGTGGCGCCTTACAGTCGCCATTCGAGGGAAAAGGGTTAATCATATTACACGAATTATCTGGTAGTTGGCAGTCAACGTGTTAATCGCTAGAAATTGAGTATATTTTGATACTGTGGGTCAGAATAGACCCAGGTACACCACTGTCGGTGGTTAAAAAATAGCTCAATGGCAACCAAGAATGCACTCCAAGGTGCACCGTTTAAAATAATCCCAGATAAAACGCTATCCAATATCTGTTTTTACGTTAAAATGTTCCAGAGAATTTCCAAATGTTCTTACAGAAAATTTAAATCTGATAAATCTTGAACAATCCGAATCCTTTTAACCACAATTTAAAACGACAATCGAAAAGAAGGAAGACGTTGAAACCAGACCCCCCGTCTCCCGTACAAAGCGAGTCTCCACAGGCACCCTCTCCTTCTCCCCAGAAACTTGCAACAAAATTCGTCGAAAGTTCATTCATCCCCGAGCATCCCCTAACTCGAGCAACAATTCAACATTCTCTGGCAACGGTTCCATTGACTCTGTCGCGTCGTTAGGTCCGCGGACCACCCCCCCCCCCTCCTGTCAGCTCGCTGGCCCCCACCCCTGGCGAACCGACCCCCTCCACCACACCAATAACGAGCAAACAATAAAATGTAAAGTGTGTCTGGGTTCATTTATTAAACGGATTCGTTTCGTATCGCGGCCAAGGCATTTGGCCGGGGGTTGTGCGCGGGGGGGATGGGCAAGTCGGTTACACGAAAGCGACATATTGGATTTACATGTACCAGCGCGCCGTAGGACCGGCTCGAATTAATGGCGGGGGCTATTACGACGCCGAATGAATATGCATAAAACTGCACAAAGTGAATTGGTGGTGGCGTTATAGCAAACGGGTGGTGGAGGAGGAGGGGGGAGGGGGATGTGCTGGAACTCCGTGGGGCTGCGCGGGGGTGGACGGGGACGGGGGTGGGACGCCGGTAGGCGTGGTTACACGTGACGTCACCGGCTCGTTGTTCTATTTCGCCGAGGATAGTCGCGGCTGGGATGGGCGAGCGCGGGAGTTGTTGTGTTTTGTGTCCCCGCCATGCTTCATAAATCAACGAAACAAACAGAAACGCCGGCGTGCGTCGCGGCCAACTCGATTCTGATGGCGAATGTATAATTTCATTCCGTGCGCGCCGCTGGATTTCCAAAATCCACTCCCGGACGCGCACGACTTCCGGTCGAACATTTTTGGATAGTGCTCACGAAAGATTCAGACGAACAGTTTCAACACGTTCGCTTTTTTTAAATGTCCGCTCTTACGTGTTTCGAAACGCTCTCGTCGAAACCTTGCTTCCGTATCGCTTTTACTTTTTCAGATATTTCATATTGGACGAGAAATTCTCAATTTTGAACATTTTTTGCACCCCTGCCAGAAAAGATGTACAATTTTTGGTAATTATTCACTTTAGGGGCTTCCTCACTGATTTTGATGACCTTGAAATATGTTGTCAAGGTCATGATTCCGAACAACTTTTTCCTATACATGTTACCGCCGCTCGCCTTTAGTTTACGAGATATTTGCAAAAATGTTTCAACATTTCAAAAAGTGATCGGAGTAGGTGTGAGTTAGATCGATTGTGATGACCTTGAAATATGTTGTCAAAGTCATGATTCCGAACAACTTTTTCCTATACATGTTACCGCCGCTCGCCTTTAGTTTACGAGATATTTGCAAAAATGTTTCAACATCTCGAAAAGTGATCGGAGTAGGTGTGGGTTAGGGTTAGGGTTAGAATTAACAGATTTCTTAACAGATTTCTGTTTGAAGTGGTGTATATTTTATAACACCATTTTTTTTTTACTAATTTTGAAATTACATTGTGTTTTTATACGTCTTTTGTTTCGATTTCTAATGTAACTAGTATTATGGCATCGAAAAATTAAGTTTTCGCTGTCAAGTAGTATATTTTCGTTACACTTGATACAATTCATCGTGGCATGTATCACTTTACTGTTGACTAAAAAATCTATCAACTTTTCTTGATTGTTGCAGATATCCAAGAATTCGTATAGTTTCATGCTTAATACTCAGAACAGACAAGACAGTGGGTCTCAACTAATTGAAGTCGTTTTAAGTTGTGGCCATAATTTAACCCTTTGCACTCCGAACCATTCTGGCAGAAATTTACAAATCCTCGTATTATTTAGTATAATTTTGGAACCAAGTAACGTATTACAATGATATTGGACTTATATGAATTGGTTGACATCGAGGAATATATATTTGCAAAAAAATCAATATTTTATTTAAAGTTGCGCTGGAATAAATTAATTCCCCGTAATCGCTAATAATCTTTAATGTCCCCTGAGAGGGGACAGCGGAGTGCGAAAGGTTAAAATCTAACCCACACCTACTCCGATCACTTTTCGAGATGTTGACACTTTTTTGCGATTATCTCGGAAACTAAAGCTGAGCGGAGGTAACACGTATAGGAAAAAGTTGTTCAGCATCATGACCTTGACAACATATTTCAAGGTCATCAAAATCGGTGAGGAAGCCCCTAAAGTAAATAATTACCCAATTTTTTTTTCCGTGTAAAAATTTTGTAGACTCTCCCGAATACAATGATATATATTTTCTCAACATGGTTAGTATTTAAACATGTTTAAAAAATATTTTTAAGTACGTCGAATCGCTCAAAAGAATTGAAATAGTCGTATAGAAAATCGCAATTTTGAAATATCGAGTTCTAGTCGATTGAAAAATAGCAGCAATACTGGTGAATATTAAACAAATTTAGCTTACCGCTCGACATTATCTTAAGACGGTTTTATAACATCGCCGAAGGTGTCGTAATCCAGCCGTCAATATTTTCCCATAAACTTGCCCGATCCTCGCGACTGTCGAACCATCACGGTCGTCTCCATATACTGAATATTTCAGTCGCTTTTTATCTTCCCCTGACACCGGCGAATGTGCACAGTCTGTGTAATAAAAAGCGCATACAGATAGCCGCGAATAAAAACACAAGTTATACGCGAAACAACAAACGTTCCCGTGGAAAAGCAAATAAACTCTCTCTAATAAACGTTAATGGATCTTGTGAACAAAAAGAAAAGCCTCGGCCAATACCGAACACTCCATTTTGTCTATTAATAATATTCATTAACCCCTTGCCCTACAATGACGAGCCAGACTCGTCATGAAGATTCTGAATAGAGTCTAATAAATGTGAACGTTATTAATTTCCTTTAAGTCGAAATAAAAATCTATTTTTTGTAGTTGATATAATATCCTTTGAGGAAAACGTTGGCATACAATAAATATAAACTATCCTTTTTTCTATGTAAATTCTGAACGATGAAGCATTTCTAATCATCATAATGACAAATTAAATAGTAGTGCAAGGGGTTAAGGAGCGAAATATGCCGGTATCATTTCATTGTAAAAGATGAATCGAAAGGTGCGAACACGATAGCGAGCGAACTCGCCTAAGCATGTATTAGAGTAATGTTTGCGGAGCAAGTGGAGCCGAAGTCTAATATCACGACATATATCCTTTGTAGAAAACGTAGGCATACAATAAATATAAACTATCTTTTTTTCTATGAAATTCTGAACGATGAAGAATTTCTAATCATTGTAATCACAAAATAAATAGTAGTGCAAGGGGTTAAAAAAGATGTTCGAATCACTTTCCAAACATGTGATTTGTCATCGCATCACATTGTCGAGTAACATTCTGAAACAGTGCGTCTTTGGGAATTTTTAACACAAAATCGAGTCAATATTTTTCGACGACCCGTAACGCATCGTACGAATGATAGGTTCAGCAAATCACGGAAATTTGTTTCACCGGAAAATATTAAAATTTGCAGGACATGCAGCCACATTTGCAAACCGCTTTCGCGCACGTGATCGAAGCGATCATATTTACGAATTTTTTAATGAACAAAACGAGTCGACCTTTCCGGAGGATCGTTAACCTACGCTGCGAGGTACACGTTCAACGATCGGTGAGAATTTTTTCGTCCGCAAATACGCAAATTTTGCGGTAAATATAGTGCGAATTGCGATCGCCTTGCACCCTGCCGACACACAGGGTTGCGGGTGGCGCAAGGGGGTGGGTTCTAAGTGCGTGTAACGAGATCCCGGGTAATGTGGGATAGGGCAGGGTGTTGTTACAGCTATAATCACCATAACGTATGCCGCGAGGCTTGCGTCAATGTTGACTCCCGTGGTCACGCATACGCTCAGCGCCGGAATCCTTCGGCGACGCCTTCAGTAGCGTCGGATTAAAGGGATCCTTTCTCCGGAGCAGCAGCAAATTAAGGTGAAGTTACGCCCGGCCGGTGGTCTACTTTGACCCTCTGACCACTCCGTTGCTTTAATGTCCGCGTGCGAGATTGGTTCGCCCGGGAATGTAACTCTCTACGCGGAGACAATTAGCCCCCTTGTTCTCCGGGATTTTGACAGCAAAAACCCGAGGAAAACGGTACGCCATTGTCTGCGCGATGACACGGCGAACGGGACCGACTTTAACAACAAATAATAATTTATACGTCCGTTGATTTACGCCGCGCGCAAGAAACCCCCCGGTTTTTCGACAACAGACACGCGAGAGTTACAATTGATGTCCGCACCGCTCGTTGTTACTTTACACTCGCGAGATACGAGTGCATCTATTGTGACTTCGAGCAGCAAGAAAATCTTGGACACGGCGACATTTGAGTCATTTTTTAAACGTGTTCAAATGCTTACAATCTTATGAAAATACAGGGTGTTCGGTAACTGGTGGTACAAGCGAAAAGGGGGTGATTCTACATGAAATAATAAGTCGAAAATATAGAATAAACATTTTTCGTTTGAGGCTTTGTTTTCGAGAAAATCGACTTTGAAGATCTGTCAGGTTTGTGTGCTTCGGTATATGCAGGAAGTAGATTTGGTTGGTCATGATCAGACAGTTGCGCGTCAGACAATTCCTATCGAATAGCATGCTGCATTTCAACACTCGATTTTCTCCTTTCTTCCTCATTTGGAGATTTTTCCTTCCTCGTTTGGAAATTGCAACAATTAATATACAATATAAAATTTTTACATTAAAACAGGGACTTCGATTCCTGAATTTTTCCTTTCTCATTGAAACAACCAATTTCCAAGTGAAAATCTAGCTACTCTTACTAGCTTACATATCATTATATATCAGCTACTAAGAGTAGCTAGGTTTTAATTTGGAAATTGCAACAATTAATATACAATATACAATTTTAATATTAAAACAGGGACTTCGATTCGTGAATTTTTCCTTTGTCATTAAAACAACCAATTTCCAAATGAAAATCTAGCTACTCTTACTAGCTTGTATATCATTATACAGGCTGGTTGGTAACTGGTGGTACAAGCGAAAAGGGGGTGATTGTACATGAAAGAAAAGGTCGAAAATATAGAATAAACATTTTTCGTTTGAGGCTTTGTTTTTGAGAAAATCGACTTTGAAGATCTGTCAGGTTTGTGTGGTTTAGTATATGCAGGAAGTAGATTTGGTTAGTCATGATCAGACAGTTGCGTCAGACAATTCCTATCGAATAGCATGCTGCATTTCAAACTCGATTTTCTCGATAACAAAACTTCGGATGAACAAATGTTTATTCTATATTTCCGACTTATTCTTCCATGTAGAATCACCCCCTTTTCGCTTGTACCACCAGTTACCAAACACCCTGTATATACCACTGTATTCAGGGGAGTCGGTGGGCTGGATTCACACAAAGAACATTTCGATAGGTCTCCTAGTTTAAGCACAAAAAATTGTTAAATTCGTATGACTTGCTCGCTTCAAGAATTTTTTAAACACAGTATACACATTTTTAAAATTGTATAAAATATATCATTGTGCTCAGAATTTTTTAAACACAGTATACACATTTTTAAAATTGTATAAAATCATTGTACTCAGAATTTTTTAGACACAGTATACACATGTTTAAAATTGTATAAAATATATCATTGTGCTCAGAATTTTTTAAACACAGTATACACATTTTTAAAATTGTATAAAATCATTGTACTCAGAATTTTTTAGACACAGTATACACATGTTTAAAATTGTATAAAATCATTGTACTCAGAATTTTTTAAACACAGTATACACATGTTTAAAATTGTATAAAATCATTGTACTCAGAATTTTTTAAACACAGTATACCCATGTTTAAAATTGTATAAAATATATCATTGTGCTCAGGGGGCTCATCAGAATCACTTTATTGAAATTTGAAAAATATGTCTTATCTTGACATTCTGAATTTTCTGACCTCACTAACTAAGCTAAAAATGATTTTTGCCCGAGGACTTCTGATTGACAGCGGGATAAGGGGGCAGTATTTTCCATTGAAGTGCTCGTAAATCAAGCCAACTGTGTTCCCCAGGATCCGTTAATTGCCGGCTCGCTGGAATTTCTTGCAGGTGATCCTTTATCGGGCTTAATGAAGCCGACTGTGATTCATGTCGGACAATCGTCGCGATAAAATTGCGGATAATCGTCCGGGCGCAGCGATCCTGATACGAGCAATCATTACACGATCAGCAGAGACCAAGGACTCCTCTCGATCCGTTGTAGCGACGCGATCGAGTGTTCTTGTCCGAGTGAATCGCCTCACTACCGATCGACTGAAGCATACTCTTCGATGGACACTTCACTCGAACTGGGGCGCAGTGCTAGCACCATCTCTTTCGGTTTCGAAACTGTCTTGTTACGTGCAATTGATTAATTATCCAACCCCAGTAATTCTTCGATGTTGGTCGCAAAAATTTGTAACATTCCAAAGTCAACATTCGTACGATTAATTTCGATAGATGCCGTGAACGTGCTCTCGAAAACCGTTTTGATTTATCTTTCCTAGTTCCCGAAATACGGGGATTTCTCTATATATGTCGCCCAGGCCTGGACGATAAACGTCGCGGAATTATCCCCACTACTGTACCCCGTGAGAGGTATATGTGTTGTTGACATATATCGAGGATTCACTGCATTTACTTCTGAAAAATTACATTTTTCACTTTGAGAATTTTTTGTGACTGAACCGTAACAGTTATGCAGCTGTATCTTGCGTGAAAAAATTGTACACTCTCCCACATATCCCAACATTTTTTATAATATTGTAAACGCTGTTGTTTAAAAAATGTTTAAAATAACACGTGTCCAGCTCTGGAAGAAGAATCGCATTTTCAACATTTCTTGTGCTTCAAGAAAATGATAAAAATGTTGCATATAAAAATTTTATATTTTCATAAGATTATCAACATTTAAACATATTTAAATCACGATATTACTCCCCCAATAGGAATTATAATGTATTATATGTAACATTGTCTTCTAATAGATTTCAATGCGCTGAACAAGCTCGTGCAAACCACGATCGTCTGCCATCTTCGGAGCGAATCAATTATAATCAATACAAAGTTATGTGGGCGGTAGTTAAGAGAAGATCGACGCGTTCGGAATACGTTTTTAATCTCTCCGGCTGCCTCCGACCGTATAGTTTTGACCCTGGGGGTATACGTTGAATGATGGAAGACTCCCGGCAAGTGGTAAGGTGTTTCGCATTGCACCGAATGAATAATTTATGCCCGCCGACAGAGCGTAGCCGGTGAAAGTGTTAAGTAGCAGGTGTTGCGGTCCGAATTCGCTGTTTACACCACCGTCGAGCGAATTTCGTTTCATTCTCCAACCGTGCGCCTCCATCGCCGGCATGAGTGCCCCTTATATGTGTGACCAAAGCTGATTATAATACATACTCTGACACCAAAAACTATTTTATATTATCCCGGACCGAGTACGTCATTTTTCATGTAGCTCATTAACTGCATGCACGGTATACCATACTTTAGTAACATTATTTAATCAAATTCAACCATTTTGTTTCGACTTTTTTTTTTTTTTATTTGTGAAAGCTTAACCAAAGCACCAGTGACATTCTCCTGATTAAAACGAGTCCAAACACGATACAATTCGGAGCATGTTTACCCGTTTAATGCGCGACACTGTGGAACCTCGATTATCCGAACCGACGATACACGAGTTCGTTAAAGAGGCAAATGTGATCCAAACGATGTGACCAAAGCTGATTATAATACATACTCTGACACCAAAAACTATTTTATACTATCCGGGACCGAGTACATCATTTTTCATGTAGCTCATTAACTGCATGCACGGTATACCATACTTTAATAACATTATTTAATCAAATTCAACCATTTTGTTTCGACTGTTTTCTTTTTTTTCATTTGTGAAAGCTTAACCAAAGCATCAGTGACATTCTCCTGATTAAAACGAGTCCAAACACGATACAATTCGGAGCATGTTTACCCGTTTAATGCGCGACACTGTGGAACCTCGATTATCCGAACCGACGATAAACGAGTTCGTTAAAGAGGCAAATGTGATCCAAACGATGTGACCAAAGCTGATTATAATACATACTCTGACACCAAAAACTATTTTATATTATACCGGACCGAGTACATCATTTTTCATGTAGCTCATTAACTGCATGCACGGTATACCATACTTCAATAACATTATTTAATCAAATTCAACCATTTTGTTTCGACTGTTTTCTTTTTTTTCATTTGTGAAAGCTTAACCAAAGCACCAGTGACATTCTCCTGATTAAAACGAGTCCAAACACGATACAATTCGGAGCATGTTTACCCGTTTAATGCGCGACACTGTGGAACCTCGATTATCCGAACCGACGATACAGGAGTTCGTTAAAGAGGCAAATGTGATCCAAACGATACCGTGTTTGGACTCGTTTTAATCGGAGAAATCTCAGGAATGTATTGAAAGATGTTTCATGAAGAAAGGATTGAAATTAAAAAAAAAAAATTTTGTTTTGTAATTGAAATTTTACTATATTTCGATAGAGACGAATATTGAATATAACTTCAAGTACAATTTTGAGGGTTCACTGGAGGATTAAAAATCACAGAAATTAACAATAATAAAGAACAAAGCAAAATCCTTATCAGCCCACTCGATTACAACTTTCCTAATCATCGCCAGCGTGCACGAGACGGCATTAAACTCCACCTTACCTTCTCGATCTGAGACCTAACCGAAAACTAGCGAACTTGGAGGCGAGTGGTGGGGGTAGTGGGCCACTTTCGCAGACCCTTTTGCCCGAATTAAGTAAAACACACGAGCATAGGGGTTGGCCCATTAACGATCGACCCCGGAAGTCGAGCAGGATCTCATTAGGGACAGCTAGGAGGATTATGCTCGGGAACGGTGCAGTTCCACGGTGTCCTTGGACTGCTGGTCAGGGAAAAGGGCCACGGGGAAGGGTGCTGGGCGAAATGGGGAGCCACGTGAGTGCTACCGCGTCCGGGATAAGCCTGGAAAACGCCGATTTTGTAGCCAGGGCTTCTGCCGGAAGATAGTCAGCCTCCACTTGCCAGCAGTATGGCCGGAGTTGAGTATCTACTTTCGCATACGGTCTCCACAGTGCCGTCAAGGGTCCCGAGCTACTTTATCACGGGAGCGGAGCTGCTGAGTGGAAAATTTAGTAAAGATAACCGGACGCGTTAGCTCGCCGCCATAGAAGTTTCGAGACACCGCGGTATTCTTGGGCTCGTAGTTGATTTGCCTGCCGGGTTTACGGGGGCCTGCGTTTTGAACAAGTTTTCAGAGTAAGGTGGAAGAGTTACAAGACGATCCTAGGGTGGGTTTCTTGGGACGGCAGTTTGCCTGGAAGTGTCGGTCGTCCCCTCGAGTGAAGCTTGAGAAGATTTTTTTGATTTTTGAAATTTTTTTTTTAGGTTAAGCGGGGGTATCGGACATTTTGCGTATTCTCTCCACGTAGACTCGATCTTTCCCTTGCTGCACAGTCCCACTGCGCTCGATGTCGAATGACCTTACGCTTGTTAGTCCGAATCGAGTATACTTCGTTTCCACTAACTGGCGTCTACCATGATTTGGAGACAATAAATTCGTACGGCGTGCGTATTTAAACGATGGATATTTATGAAATATATATTACAAAAAGACGAAATATAATTATTTTTGTATAATTATATTATTCGAGTACATTTAAACAGTGGTTATTTATGAAATATATATCACAAAAATACGAAATATAACTATTTTTGTTTCTGTATGTACGTATGTTGTTTATTTCTATGAATCACGTAATTGAAGAAAGTATAATTAAACCAGTAGTATACTTTCTGTGTAATTATGTCAATGTAAATTCTATTTAGTTATGAAATTTGTACACACACATATTTTTTCTTGTCTTTTTGTTTAAAATGCAAGCTCAACAGGCTTGATCGTCATCCTTTTTATGTCTAAACAAAATACCACTGTATGTTAACAATTTCAGTTGAATTTAATCATGTTAATTTTGAAGTTAATTATGCTATTTTAATCAAATTTACACCAAGGTCGCAGGACAGCCCTCACCTTTTGAGGAATATTGGAATAATTTATGCAACAAGCTAATAGTTCAAAATTTTATTGTTCCTCAGCGTAGAGGGCGTGAGAAACCAACTGGTTTTTAGCGATGTCGGTATTTCAGATCATGCGACACGACAGTCTACATGGGGTTTGGCCTACCCCCCTCTCTCGTCTGCAATTTTTAGTTGGTACAAGGTTAAATAATGACAAATGGAAGCAATGCCATCTCTACACGAAAAGCGAAACCGCATTCCGAACAACCGAATATTATTATACACTCGGCGATAAACAGATGGCACACCTGATTGATTTCGCGCGCATTTGTATGTACATAAATAATAATATACAATAATAATATAATATAGTCAGTTTATCTTATGTAAGTCATATACATATATTTATATGTACATATATTTATATGTATATGACTTACATAAGATAAACTGACTATATTATATTGGATTAATGACGATCCCAGGCTGTCTCTTAATAAAAAAAAGAAGAAATTTGGCGCGCCATAGTGCTCGATTCACTTCAGTACTATATGTAGTATAACAGGTGACCAAATTGTTTTGGATCATTGCAAAAGTCTTGATACGATTTTCAGTTCATCATTAATTTGCTCTTTATTTCAAATGTCTCTAATGTTCGTTAAATAATGTAAACGTTATATACGTTAATGTTTATTACAACTATGCTATATAAAACATATGACAACAACAGGGGTCTTGCCAGTGACAAGTATCGTCCACGAGACATAACCCTAGCTGTGTTATGTTTACACATAACGCATACCTCGCAGTAGTGAGGATACTTCCGCGACATTTATCATCCAGGCCTTGGCGACATATGTAAAATCGCTGTATGTTTTTGCGAAATAAAATCGACTCGAATGGACGCAATGTACGCACACAAAGGAATTCGTCCTTGCAAGGTCGCGTAACGCAGCTCGAAGTTGTCGTTCCTCCTCCTCCTCCTCCGTAAAAGTAAACGAATTTTCGAGTGCCCGTTTCCGTTGGCTTTCTGTTTGGTCCAGTGAAACGGTTGTCACTTCGGTTCCCTTTGTAATAAAATCTTGCAGCAGGACGACACACGCCCGCCATCGGGAAACTGGGCGGTTCGCCAAGCTTTTTATTTTCAGAGCTGAAAAGAAGTCACCTGCGACGGTACGCTTGTCTCCCACCATTCATGCTTCCGGTGATCCCAATGTTTAGGCCACGAGAGCACACGTATGTGTGACCGCTCGGTCACAATATTTCGCTACAGCCGAAAAATACGTGTGACTCGGAGCGTGCCCGTATTCCTTCCAAGTGACTTCTTTTCAACCCCCAGCTATAATACATTTTAGCTAGTTCCCGGACTTTGCCGCTCGCTGTACACCCGTTACGTAATTTCTGATGGTACCACGAGTCGCCCGGAAACAGATACTTATCGTTTTTTTAAAACCCCGACGCGGTAAACCCTCGATTTTAGGGGCGCGGTTTAACGGCCTACGGATTTCATTGGCGAAAAAAGCCCGCAGCTGAGATTGCACTACCCCCACCCTTTGGACCAAGACGCAGCCGCATCTTAATGTTCTCATTTAAATCCCATTGTTCATTTCTTTCATTCAATCCGCAATGTGCTGTTCCACAATTCCTCTCATTCTTCCTGTATTACTCAATTTATAATATTTTTTCATTCAACCCCATTTCTGATTTTTCGATTTATCCACCGATACCTATTTTTTAATTTACCCCCTATTTTTAATTTCTCAATTTATCCACCGATACCTATTTTTTCATTCAGCCCCTATTTTTAATTTCTCAATTTATCCACCGATACCTATTTTTTCATTCAGCCCCTATTTTTAATTTTTCAATTTATCCACCGATCTCCATTTTTTAACTCGGCTCCTATTTTTAATTTTTCAATTTATCCACCGATCGATCTCTATTTTTTAATTCAGCCCCTATTCTTAATCTTTCCATTTATCCACCGATACCTATTTTTTCATTCAGCCCCCACTTTTAATTTTTCAATTTATCCACCGATGAAATGTTTGTGCCGGTGGTTAAATGACTCAGTGTTTTATAACAAAGTTTGTTTATTCAATAACTATACACGGCACTATCACCTGCCGATTTAACTTTGGATGATTTATTAAAAATGGAACAGTGGTCGTAGTGCGGAAAAGACGGACTTCTTAAGTTTTTACAACTGGTTAAATGCGCGATGGACGCTGGGGTTTTGACTAGTTCAGATGTACAATTGTCTCTATTTGTCCTGACTAGCTCAGATGCGCGGTTGATTCTGACTTTGCTGTCCCGAGGTCCGTTCTCTCGTCAACTCTTGTGACGAGGAAATTCGTGGGCATAGGCCCAAATTTGGGGGAAAAAGGCACCCCATTCGTCAATTAGACTGTAGGAGGAGGATCTTCTTCTCTTCGTGGAGGTGGAAGCTCCTCCTCATCCGAAGACGGGAAATCCCGAAAAATGCGCGTTTTAAGGACCTCGGGACAGAGTCTGTTTTTCGGCCTAAGTGGCCTTCGAAATTTATGGCCTGCGTGGCCCGCGTGCTGGCTGGCCCAAGTGGGCCGAACGTGGTTTATTACCCCCTTGGCCTGAGTACGCTCACGAAACCAAGGGGATGCGAAAACTTAGGCTCGAACCCGAGCGTGTCTTGATAGACACAAACCAGGCGCCTTTGTGATATATGGCCTGTGAGGCCTGGCGATGCGACGCAAGGACTGCGTATCCTTGGCCGCTGCGTGTTACGGACAATGGTCCGTTGTAGTCCGAATTCGGGACCCTCGCGTACCTCGCGATCGGTACTCGAAACGAGAGTCTTACGAATTGACTTTATGGCCACTTTTCCAATGCTGTCAGCTTAAATCCTCGAATGCACGTTTTAGACATTTCGAGGACTAAGCATTCTTCTAAGTAAACGAAGGACAGCAAAAAATCGGAAAAGGGCCTCTCGTGTGTACGAATGCATGAAATCGAACAACCGATCTCCATTTTTTAACTCGGCCCCTATTTTTAATTTTTCAATTTATCCACCGATCTCTATTTTTTAATTCAGCCCCTATTTTTAATTTTTCCATTTATCCACCGATACCTATTTTTTCAATCAGCCCCCACTTTTAATTTTTCAATTTATCCACCGATACCTATATTTTTATTCAACCCCCACTTTTAATTTTTCAATTTATCCACCGATACCTATATTTTTATTCAACCCCCATTTCTAATTTTTCGATTTATCCACCGATCTCTATTTTTTAATTCAGCCCCCACTTTTAATTTTTCAATTTATCCACCGATATACCTATTTTTTCATTTAGCCCCCACTTTTAATTTTTCAATTTATCCACCGATATACCTATTTTTTCATTCAGCCCCCACTTTTAATTTTTCAATTTATCCACCGATACCTATTTTGTAATTCAGTCCCCCCACTTTTGATTTTTCCACTTTTCCACAATTGATCCATCATTATTAATTCTTTGATGCAAACACTGCTGCTCGTTGAATTCTTTTTTGCAACGTCTGTTTGAATTTTTTAGTGAATTGGAAAGACAGATTCGAACGATTTCAGTTTTCAAAAAGTTGTTTCCAGTGATTGGATTTCGGATACGGATTTCCTAAATGTCGTTTGCGTCTTTTTAACATAATTCCAGCATAATTCCGTGATATATCGCGGCGACGTGACGTAAGCGGAGCAGGGGTCGTCGAAAAAATTCGACTTTCGGATACTGTCAATAATTCATAGCAGCGTCGGTATTCTCGTTCTGCATTCAGAGCCCTTTGTCACTCCGCTCGCCGACGGAATAACATGTCTGACCCAAAAACGAGGGTCGCTTCGACTGCGCTGGCGGCGATCCAACTTTTCCGCGGTTGTTTCTTTCGATCCCTGCCCGCGGTTCCTAAGGAAACCCTCTGGTCGACTATTCGATAATTTGCACAAGCATATTACTTCCCGTTACTATCCACCATAACCTCGAGGAATTTCTTAAAAATATTATTTACGAATGCCATTACATTTTCACATATTTATATAGCTCTTGTAAAACTGAATAATTTTTGTTCGAGATGTTCTCCAACATGTTAGGAATTGTAAAAGCACATCTAGCTTCAATGTTCTTCTGATATTTAGAAGAAGATCTTCCACATAAAAATTATTTATGAAAACGTAGTTCACATAAAACTGAACAACTTTTGCCGAAAAAATTTTCCGGTATCTTACACAGATCAAAAGTTACAGTGTTGTGTCGCACGCTACCGAGATATTTAATTATAACTGTTGACCCAAGCAAGATATCGAAAAACTTATTAAAATTAACTTCACTGAATTTTTCTAGTGTTATGCGAATATTTAAGATTTAAACAGTGCCAAAAAATATTTGAAATCATTAGACTGCGGATTTTATGCATTTATGACAAAAATCAGGTGTAATTGAAAACAGTAAAAAGATTAAAAGAATTTAACAAAGTCGATATACCATTTTTAATATATACAAATTATCAATGAGCAAAATAAATTTTTACTTAATGCCTATAGATTGCAATTGATGTATAGAAATTTTATTTCGCAGTCTAGAAATCATTAAATGAACGTTTCATTTAAATACAATTTACTATTAAATACCCAACTTAAGTATGTTGAAATGATATTCTGAATATCATGTTCGAAAGGGGGTAAAACCGGTGATGTAGGTACAGTTAATGTTATCCGATGAACTAATACTAAGCGAGCAAACCGTTTTGGTGTCTCTGCACGAACGTTTAATATGGGTCTCGTGTTTCACGAATTATTTACACGAGAGGCGGTCACATGTTTAACTCCCTCCAGGCTTTTTGCATGGCTCTTGCCATAAATCTGGCGGAATGTCAAATGATAATCTTGTCATGCTGGGATTTTATGCTGCTCGAGTGTGCGATGCACATTGGTCTGTTTAACTGGACACCGGACAATATATTTTACCCTCTTTTCTTTTAATAAAAGCTCGTTCTTTAACATTCAAAATTTCCTTAAAATTCTGTCCCAAAGTCTGTAGAAAATTATGTGTAACGAGAATCAAATCTGACAACAGACAATAATGGATAAACGAGAATTGAAACAATGTCACAATGGTGTGTAGTTTCTCACGGTGAAGAATTATTTATGTCGCATTCTCTATAATTTTCCCTCATTTCGCAACACATTTCAACTTTAACGTCGTCCAAAAGTTATAGGGCTGCAGTTTTCTTTCGATATAAGACTCGGGACTGCTCTCTATATATGTCGCCAAGGCCTGGATTATAAACGTCGCGGAATTATCCCCACTACCGTGGGGTATATCCCGTGAGCTGACATACAGTGACTCGCAATAATATTCGGACGCTTTTAAAAATCGTATAACTTTATTAATATTGAACCATGCGACTTGGATTTTTTTTTTTAAAGTTAGCACAATCGATTTGCCATATATAACGAAAGGAATTTTTTACAAAAATTGCAATTGGTCGAAATCACAGAGAAAATAATAAAAGTTGTATTTTGCAACTTTTTTATGCGGGCTTATATTAAAAATTTTAAAAGTACGTTTTCTACACCTGTACCAATTATACATATTCTAAATATTTCATCTAAATCGATCAACGTTGCACTGACCTACAAACGTAGGTCAGAAACTCAGTAGGTCAAAAACTTAAGGGCGAAAGTCGCAGAATTTTGACCTTGTCGGGGAATTTCGCCCTTATGTGATCATTTTGGAACATCTGCAGCTCATTGCAACGTTGACCGATTTTGACGAAATTCTCAGAATATGTATAGAGTCACTGTATATCGAGTATGAGTATTGTATTGCGAATGAGGGTGCCTATTTGGCTCGACAGTGTTTACTCGATATAAGTCCAAATTAGGTTCTAGCCAGGGACATATATCGGCAAGGAGATACTATTCTTCTCGGGTTATACACCGCGGCAGTGGGGATAATTCCGCGACATTTATCACGGAAGCCTTGGCGACGTATACAGAGACATCCTTTCCACCAAAATTTTAGCACAAAGTTCCTCTTTATTTATTTATAACTTCAGATCCACGCGAGCTATGGAAAAAAACTTTTCGGATAAGAGTTGCTCAGTTGTCCGAGAGCCAAAAATTCCGTCTGCATCTCGTGGTAAAAAATAGTGTTTTCTCTGGTGTTCGGGGCTTATAACTTTTGACACTGGCGGGAGACCGACAAAAACCTTTCGAAACGAAAGTTGTGTTCGGTTTCGTGTATAAATATTGCATTAAATCCGTTGGTTCTTGAAATCCGACGAAGACGAATCCCGGCCGAGTTTCTTCCGCGTGGGCGCTGTCACGCCGAAACTTGTCGGCAAAAAGAAGTTCTGACGAACGTTAATGCAGCGACGCGCGGCGTGTCGTATGAATAATTTATGTTCGCCGCGAGAACGAAAGTGCCCGGTAACAGGTGTTGCCGCGAGGAACTGGCTGTTGGTCGGACTCGGGCGACGTTTTATTCCTCCTCCGGTGTGCATCTGTTGACGTTGCATAATACGTTAATAAACGGGCACCCCTCCCCCCACCGACCCCCGTGACAACAGATACGACGGGAAAGTTCGGGAGAACTCGCGCAGTTCGTTACAAATGTTGCGCGCTAATGCAGGTCCCGCGAGCTGCGAAACGGAACCGCGGAAACGCGGAAATGCGCGTCGTCGGCCACTTGCTAACTTCCCCCACCCCCTCCCCGCGGGGGTTGTAACGCGATCTTTAATGATTTCTTAAACGCAACGCCCGGTGGCTTATTTAGGGCTGGCGCCGCGACGCAGCGCCGCGCGGCGCCGCACAGTGGGCAAAACGGCCTTTTTCGATTCAAAATCAAAGAACTTTCGATAGGAATGAGGTAGAGCGATGAAATTTTTTTTAAATGAAAGCTGAAACTTTGTAGAATATGGGAAAAATAGGGAGATTACGGTACGAACGTTTTTTAACCTTGAGAAAATTCGTTAAAGTTGCACAATTTCAAGAAAATTTTGTTTTTGCCGCTAATACGCGGGGAAAATTTTTTTTTAACATGCTATATATCGTTTCCCATAGATTTTCTCACGCTGATTACTAGACATCGGATGTTTATGCAATTTCCAATTTTTATAGAAACATTTTAAGAAAGTGGAATGAAATAAAATTTTATTTTTAATGGGGACAGCCTTTGTAGATCCAAAGCAAATAAAAATCGTGTTAAATTCTCTCGAATTTTATATTATAGCATTTTTTTAACATTTCCATAAGCCATAAATGCATAAAGATCCGATGTCTACTGATTACAAATCTGTTTTCAAAATTTGTCTACGACCTCTGGTTTTTGAAAAAAATAGATTTTTGTGACACAAATTAATGAAATTTTTTCGTTAAAATGACTTGATAACACACTAGTTTGAAAGTATATCGTATTCTCATATATAAAACACAATAAAAATAATAATAATGAAGTATTTTAACGTTTGAGTTACTTACGAAACATGAAGCTACTTCACATCTCGTCGTCACTTGACGTATCGCTGTCATTACTACTGGCACTTTCTTGAAATTGTGCAACTTTAACGAATTTTCTCAAGGTTAAAAAACGTTCGTACCGTAATCTCCCTATTTTTCCCATATTCTACAAAGTTTCAGCTTTCATTTAAAAAAAAATTTCATCGCTCTACCTCATTCCTATCGAAAGTTCTTTGATTTTTAATCGAAAAAGGCCGTTTTTGCCCAGTGTGCGGCGTCCAAAGTTTCGCCGCAGATCCCCGACAAGCAATTCGCCACTGCCCGAGAGTCGACGAAACGATATTTATTAACACCTGCATCTTAATTACCAGCGATTTTTCTGTACATGTCGCCGAGGCCTGGTTGATAACCGTCGTGGAAGTATCCCCACTTCATATATCTCGAGAATTCACTGTATTTACTTCTGAAGATGAGAAATCACATTTTTGACTTTGAGCATTTTTTGTGACTGAACCGTACGAGCTACGCAGCTGTGTCTCGCATGAAAATATTGTACACGCTCTCCTACATATGCTAACATTTTTTATAATATTCTAAACACTGTTGTTTAAAAAAATATTTAAAGCAACAGACGTCCAGTTCTGGAAGAAAAATCGCATTTTGGACTTTCAACATTTCTTGTGCTTTAAGAAAATTATAAAAATGTTTGTTGCATATGAAAATTCTACTAACTATCTAGAAAACTGTGATTTATATTTTTATAAGATTATCAACATTTAAATATGGAGAAATTTCTTATTTTAGTAGACACGTTTAGAAAATTCGACAAATTCTCAAAAATGTACTATTTGCGTTTCTCGTGTGTGTTTTAAAAAGGAACGAAAAATCAACTTTTAAGGGTTGAAAGGGCAGACTTCACCCTTTGATATGAGCCTAGATTGGTTGCCCTACGATATTTTTTCCAGAAGTTACGACAAGTTAAATATCGTAAATTTTTCTAACAAGGTTGACAACTTTGTTAAACTCGCGTTGTTATCGTTGTTGTGTTAACGGTAAGCAAATTATCAATTCAGAATTGGAAGAGCATTGTGCAGTGGTTTTATGGTATCGAGCGTTGTGTTACCAACAAAAAGACAATGTTATCTATTGCAGACTGTTCCAGCATAAACTGCAGGTGTGTTTACCCTTCATGTTAGTTATTCTTCGACCTATATACCTGTCACATTATGCAGTATGCTAATGAATACCTATTGTCATGACCCGTACCACACGTAGCAATAACACAAACAATCCTGACAGAGGCAGCTTTTATCGATAAGCGCCTCGATCACAGTTAATTCGTCCATAACGCTGTCCGATTTCGAATAACATACAGTGTCAAATTTCTGCTACTGTCAATATCGGTTCACTAATCTCCGAAATTCGTGCGCCATTCGTTCTTGCCGTTTCTAATGAGTAAACATACACGAGTCCAGCATTATAAACATTTAAACTAGAGCTTCAGGGTCCTTTGACATAAATTATCGAATATCGTCGACAATCACTTCGATATTCGTATAACTAATCGTAGGCCTTTATAGAGTGAATTGAGAATTAAAAATATTAGGTATTAAAAATATTGAAGGTTTTTTTTTTGGTAACTCTCTTAATTCTTTTGTCATAAAATAGTAACAACTGTCAAAGATATTCCTCCTGAGGTGCGTCTTAAAAAATCATTAATTCACGCTGAAGAAGAAGTCAAGTTTCAGGAATTTTTTTCTGGACAACTAGTACAACTTTTCGGAGTGAATCTTTTTTTTTGTTCCACAATTGTGAATTAAAAATATTAGAATCAGTAAATCTAGTGTTAAATAAAGCTCGAACCGTACGAATTGGAGAATATAGAGAAGTCATTGGAATAAAATGACGAACGAGAGGATCAGATCAAAGATTAAGTGGCACCGACAGTTTTTGATAATGGCATGTTAGGTAGCACCACCGTCCCATATCGACAGACTAATACATTATATTCGGTGAAATCGAATTGATCCCGGCCGGATTTCGTGCGAAGTGGAGACGACCGAA
Source organism: Seladonia tumulorum (assembly GCA_913789895.3). Classification (NCBI taxonomy): domain Eukaryota; kingdom Metazoa; phylum Arthropoda; class Insecta; order Hymenoptera; family Halictidae; genus Seladonia; species Seladonia tumulorum. Next base: position 17,140,466 of record OU565270.1, on the reverse strand, counting down.
TGATTTATTTTGTCCGGCTACGCGAATGCGAGCCAATGGGTACATCAAACGCTGCGCTAGAAATCAATACGACGGAAGTGGGATAATGGACTTCGCCGCTCGATGCATTTCGATGCACCGGACCCTTCACCTGGAGTCATTCCGGCGATATTTTCGATGTAAAACTGTACCAAATCAAAATTCGCAATCGTCCGCACGAAAACATTTCAATCGAAAGGATTTTGGAAATTTTTCTTTCGGAAACCTTGTACACTTTTCAATATGTACCTTTTTTTCTGCTTGAAAGAGGGTAGTTTCGAGCCACTCCGCCATTTTTATTTTTACAACAGAAATTGCTCGGAGGACTCCACTACTTTTTTGTGAACAGACTTGTGGAGTTTTTCGGATAAATCTTTTTTTGTCTCGAAGAAGGTAGTTTTGAATGTCCACACAAATTCTTTTATTAAGGAATATTAATGATTATTAACCTTTTGCACTCCGCTGTCCCCTCTCAGGGGACATTAAAGTTTATTAGCGATTACGGGGAATTAATTTATTCCAACGCAACTTTAAATAAAATATTGATTTTTTTGCAAATATATATTCCTCGATGTCAACCAATTCATATAAGTCCAATATCTTTATAATACGTTACTTGGTTCCAAAATTATACTAAATAATACGAAGATTTGTAAATTTCTGCCAGAATGGTTCGGAGTGCAAAGGGATAAAGGTAAGAATATTTCTCTTAGGGTCCTTTTTTAAGCCTCAAGCATTAATTTTTATTTAATCAAAGCAAGAATTAACGCTTAGCACTCGAATGGTGACTGTAAGGCACCACTAAAAATTGCTGTATCATTATTCAAAATATTTTTTACATTACTAAATTTTATTGTACTTGATAAGTTACTAAATATCTTAGTATTGTACAAGTAAACTGCACCATTCTTGTATAACATGAAAAAAAAAATATATATATATATAGTCGGGGACAAAAATGAGTGGACAGTGAGTGGAAATGAGCGAAAATGAAGTTTAGTCGAATTAACACGACTGTCATAAACTTAGGTTTTATTTGTTATATATCCGTGTAATGTATAGATTATTTAACGAATAATTGAAGTTCATATTTACATCTTTGTGTACACACAAAATCAGAAAATAACAGCTACTTAAAGATATTTAAAAATATCAGCTACTTTTATCAGGGGACAAAAATAAGTAGACACTTGGTAATAATGTTATTGTGAGGTAAGAAATGTATACAAACATTAGGCACAGGTCACGCTTACATGCAGTGATCACCATTAAACTTATTAGTACCAATAATAACAAGTACAAGTAAGAACATTTATACAATAATTGCAGAATGCCAAAAACGAAAGAAATTTCATATCAAATTCGCCATTTTAATTGTATCGGACTGCTGTAAGAAATTATGCCACCGCGTAATAACTCGAAAGTGTAACGTATTTGAAAGTGCAATAGGAAAGATTTATAAAAAATATCTAGTACATAAGACTGAAAAATTTAAGAGGCCGTGGATGCAAACGCTGTATATACCACCATACAAGAAGATCGTCGAATTTTTCGTACAAATCGAAAAGATCCAACGATTGCAGCAAGAAGTATTGCAGAAATAGTGCAAGTAAATATTTCAGCAAAACAATAAAACGAAGACTGCACAAAGCTGGTTCTACATGCTACAAGGCTAGACGTAAGCCACGTATTAATAAAAGAAATATGAGGAAACGTTTAGCGTTTGCAGAAACATATGTAAATATGCCACTAGCTTCCTCGAAAAATATAATTTGCAGCGGCGAAAGTAAATTTGACTTGCGGCAAAAAGAGTTCTTAAGACAAGTCTGGAGAAAAAAACATGTAGCGTATAAAATATCATTTACTATACCCACAGTTAAATTTGACGGTGGATCATTAATGGTGTGGGGGTGTTTCTCGCGAAACGGTATTGGTACGTTAGTACAAATTGACGGAATTATGAATACAGATAAGTATATTAATATACTAAATGAAAATATAGAAGAAGCAGTGGTAAAAATGGGTTCCGCCGATGAATTTATCTTTCAACAAGACAATGACCCTAAGTACACTACTAAGAAAACTAAAAAATTTTTTAAGAAATCCAATATTAAATTTTGCTTGAATAATCTGCCCAGAGCCCTGACTTGAATCCTATCGAGAACTTGTGGAGTTCTGGAACGAAAAAGTTCCCTGGGATCAGCGAAATAATAACGTCGATTTGTTCAAAAGGTTACAGTCTGAATATGAAAAAATTAGTAACGATTATATTGAAAAGTTAATACGAAGTATTCCTCGACGTCTGGAAGCAGTAATACAAGCAAAAGGCGGCAATACCAAGTATTCATTTTGTTACGTGTTTCATTTATTACGCATCTCGTTGAGTGTCCACTTATTTTTGTCTCCTGATAAATGGCTGTCATTTTCGTTATGGTACGGCGTGTTTACACAAAGGTGTAAATATGAACTACAAATATTCACTAAATAATCTATGCACTATAAGGCTATATAATAAGTAAAACTTAAATTTATAACAGTCATGTTAATTCGATAAACTTCATTCTTACCTGTTTCCACTAACTGTCCACTTATTTTTGTCCCCGACTGTATATATATATATAAAGGAAATATTCTAGGTCGAAAGAAATGTTTTGTTTTGAAGTTAAAATAGCTTCGAGTGCAAAGGGTTAAGTAGTCAGTTTTAGGCTTTGTAAATCTAGCGTTAAAGGGACATTGAAGTTGCAAAATACGAAAGAAAACCTTGCATCGAATATTCTACATACGAATAATAAAATATAATACTAATGTACTACAAACTACGTTGTAAAATACTAATGTAAAGTGTACTTACTTCTGAATCTTCTGTATCTCCATCGGATCCACAGCACACAATTATTGATTCACGAGAATAAGTCCGAATAATTGAACAACAATCACTAAACAACACGCACAACATATTTTATAAAATCGTGACAACGAACGAGAAGATGTCACTCCGACCACGAACAAAATAATACTGCGATTTTAACAATGATCCCTTCCACGGAGGTGGTACGGTCAAGGTTATCCTAGGAAGGTTAGACGCTGAGGGTCTATAAACACTAGATACAAAACCAACAAAAAAAATTATGGCGGGGCGCCGACCCTAATTCCCGGAATTCCCTGTTTTCGTATCACACGTCCGTGGGAGGGGAACGATTAAAATCGCAGTATTATTTTATTCGTGGTCGGAGTAACATCTTTTCGTCTGCTGTCACAATTTCGTTAAGTGTGTTGCGTGTGTGTTGTTTAGTGATTGTTTTTCAATTATTCGGACCTATACTCGTGAGTGCATCAATAATTGTGTGCTGTGGATCCGACGGAGGTACAGAAGATTCAGAAGTAAGTACACTTTACAATTGGTATTTTATAATGTAGTTTGTAGTACATTAGTATTATATTTTATTCGGCTTCGTCGATAATACCGATTACAGTGTTTCACCGAATTCTCGACTCGAATGTAATTGATGTAATTAGACGTTTTTATTTGAACGCGTCCCCGATGTTATAGAATTAAATGGAATAATTAATTTGTTAATGCTACTCGGCGAAACGAGACGAAGTGTAGGAACGTTAAATATTTAAAAAGAAAGGAGGAACAGAGTCTTAGGCAATTCATTTGAGTGGTTGCGAACCACTCTCGAAAACGACGCGAATCCGCGCGCAGCCCCGTGCTTTTACAAGCAATCTAGTGGAGCCTCGATATCAGTTAAGGTTTCGAGTTATGCAAATTACGTTCCTCTGTACATACTTACCGTCGGAGTGCTGTTTACCTTCGCAACGCCGCGCCGCCGGAAGAAACTTCCCGGCTGCCACCGAGTTCGTTCTTACTTCCCCCGTTTCGTTCCCAGTTTCCAAATCGTCCCTCGTAAACCGATCAAATTACCTTTATCAATTTTTTTTTTTTTAGAGCCTCGGGAATTTATTCCCCTTCTCGCCTATTGCTCTCCCCTCATCTCCGGTGTCGTAAAAAATTTTTCTCGGCTTCAAAAAGCCGAAAAGAACACGGAGGAACCGTCCTGCAACCGTGAATTTTTATTGATTCGAATTTTTTGCAAATGATTCTCACGTGTGACGATTCTGCAGACTGTCCCGAGTATATATATATATTTTTTTTAATATTATCAGTACTTAAAACTACTGAGAAAATTTTTTAAGTATTCTTTGACAGCGTTATAAAATTTAAAATCCCGGTTCAACATTGAAAATTTTTGGCACTTTAACCGCCAGAACTATGCAAGCGAATCTTGCGTAGAATAATTGTACAGATTCTCCTGAATACAGTGATATACATTTTTTGAATTTTACAGTCGTTTAAACATATTTAAAAATGGTCGAAACGTTTGAAAGCACATTTCGTTGCTCCTTGATATTATTGTCGAGGAAAGTGGCAGTATCGACATAATTAATTGTGGACGTTCATAGATTTTGGTGCGTGGAATTCACAGTTGAAAACCGTGTGTCTTTATTGTTTCTAGATTTTGTTTTTTTAATCTTGAGGGTCTGGGTAGTAAAACGAGAAGAAAAGGCGAAACAGATTCGCAGTTCTAGAGGATTTTTATTGAAAAATTAAAACCGTGGACTGTGGCCCGTCAAATATTTGTTACACGGTGTTACCGAGAGCCGTGTCAATTTTTACTATGATTTACGAGGTTTGTCAACCGTCACTCTCACCCCTTCCGTCCACTATTGTTACATTCTACGTCGATCTCGCGCGCCAATTTTTCGCGATGCCATGAGAACTGCTTCGCTGGGTAATCAATACATTCCAGGTGCTGTGCCTGTGTGCAATGGTGAAAACAAGCTGGAAACAAAGGGCCGGGAACGAATCTATTTAAACAAAGTTAGATAATCTATTTTAGTTTAACTTCGTTTGAAGGAGGTGACAAGGGAGGTGATTTTTGAAAATTTATTTTCACAAAACCAGTAGACTCGAAGCAAATCGTATTCTTTTGTCTGAAAGAGGGTATTTTTTTTTTGGTAACTCTCTTAATTCTTTTCTTAGAAAATAGTAATAATTGTCGAAGATATTCCTCCTGAGGTCCGTCTTAAAATCATTAATTCACGATGAAGAAAAGGTCAAGTTTCAGGAATTTTTTTCTCGACAACTAGTAAACTTTTCGGAATGAATCTTTTTTTGTCTCAAAAAGGGTAGCTTCTGTCATGTTCCCCAATTTTTTCATTAGAAAATGTTAACAATTGCCAAAGATATTCCTCCGGAGGTCGGTTTCAAAACGGATCTTTCTCGCGAAACGACAATCTTGAAGGAACATTGCTCTTCGTAAACGAACTAGAATCTGGTTTCTGAAGCTTAAAAATTCTAAACAAAATGTAAATCTCGTTGATAGTGTAAAATTCACGAACGGAACGAACACAGTCTCGTTCGAATATTTTTCTGGAGATTACCGATGTAACAGACACGGAAAAAATTGAGCTAATTCCTGACGGGCAGCGAGCAGCAGAAATTAATCTCTGTGCTTAATTAATAAGGCAAATATCTCCAGAGATTTAAACGTGTCCTCTGCGAATGGATTGTAAAATACAGGAGAGTTAATTTTCCTGAATCCACGTGGGAAATCGGTCGTTCTATTCCCACTGTTAATGTAACTCCTTTTTTTTTTTTTGTACACGTAGCGAAGAATATTTATGCACACACAGGCACCGGAAAAAAACTGTTCAGGGTATTGTGCAATTTACATCAGTTCACTAAAAACAAACTTCCTTTTTAAACGACGCGCGGTACCGATACACAATAAATGCACAATAAATTCCCAACGCTGACAGATGGAATTTTCATTAAAGTCTTTCCAACGTTACACTGCTAAATGCTTGAACATTTCGAACACAAAACTTTTCTTTCGCTTGGCCTGTTTTTTTTTCTCAATAAAAAAAATTTGTAAATGTCTCCAGAGGAGAATATTATTTTTCCACAGAACTTTGGGTCGCATGAATGCATTTTTATGCACAAAATAGGATCGACAGAGCGGATTCCTTTCGCGGGAAGTGTAACATACAGTGAGTAACGAAAGTATTCGAACGCCCTTTAAATCAGTATAACTTTTTTTTTTAAGTGAATCAAACGACCTGACTTTTTTTGAGGAGTTAGAAGAATTGGTTTTCCAAATGATGTGTAAAAAAGATTTTGAAAAAATTGCAATTGGTAAGAATTACATGAGAAAATAAAAATGGCACTTTTCACAACTTTTTTATTTGAACCTGTAGTGAAAATTTAAAATATGCGTTTTGTAGATATATGTTAGTTATATACATGCTGCAAATTTCATTGAAATCGATTAATATACACACGAGCTAGAATTAGTTAAAAGTGGTGAAAAGCGTAGATTTTCACGACTTTTGGCCAGTTTCTGCTTAAAATCCTCAGATTCTAACATATTGGGTTGGCAACTAAGTAATTGCCGATTTCAGTTATAGATGAAACTATAACTTGACTCAGTTTTTGGCCGAAAAGGATCAGACTTTCTACGAGCGTGGAATTTTCAAGTTGTCAGAAAGATGGCAAAAGGTCATCGAACAAAATTGAAAATACATCATAGATTAAAGTTCATTCCAAGTAAAAAAAAACTCTTTTATTTCATTGAACAAATCGGCAATTACTTAGTTGCCAACCCAATATTTTGATACGTGTCATTTTTATCTGCGTCAGCCGATTTCGATGAAATTTTCAGTACGTGTATAACTAACAGAGATCCACAAAACGCATATTTTAAATTTTCATTACAGGCTCAAATAAAAAAGTTGTGAAAAGTGCCATTTTTATTTTCTCATGTAATTCTTACCAATTGCAATTTTTTCAAAATCTTTTTTACACATCATTTGGAAAACCAATTCTTCTAACTCCTCAAAAAAAGTCAGGTCGTTTGATTCACTTAAAAAAAAAAAGTTATACTGATTTAAAGGGCGTTCGAATACTTTCGTTACTCACTGTACGTATCAACGAAAGATTTCATGGTTTCTTTGTAAAAATTCCGTCGTTAAAAATTGTCTCTCACGTTTCTGCCACGTGTTCCTAGTTTTCCCGCTTTCTTCCGATTTTTCCTCGCGACATTTCCACCTGCACGTACTCGGAGGAGGGCCCCGGTGAATTTTTCTCGAATTCCCGAATCCCTCTGTCCGTCGATCCCCACGGTTCTGAGCCGTTGTCCCTCTCTCTTCATCGCGGCAGCCACTACGTAACCATTGTCCCATGAAATTGGACGTCATTCACGTACCGGATGTCCATGACTCTTTCACAGCGACCGCGCCGCATCGCGTCGTGGATGTAACGATCGCCGGGCAGAAACTACGATCGCGTGTCACGCGATTTTTCCCCGTAACGCACCCCATAATTACTGGATCCGCCTGCGAAACGTCTTAATTAATCTTTTTATCGGCAGACGATAATCCGGCTGCCAAATCCGACGGAGTCTAACCAACAAAACCAGTGGTGGACATTTTTGCAAAGGAAAATGTCGCTTCGAATGACCTCCGGTAATTTTTAAACACCATAAACAACATTTAAAATGTGCTACGATGAGCGTTTGTCGCAAGTTTTTTCACCCAGTTAAATTTCGTTAAATATTTCCATGCAGCACACATTACCGTGAAAGGTGCAATAAGCATTTCTCTTCTTCTGTTAATCTTTACAAATAATAGCAGCGGTATTACGGAATAATTCGAAATAAATTGCCGGTCGGGAAATAATTCGACCGCTGGAAAACTGGTAATAGCTCGCCATTATGTCTGGCTATTACTAGGAGAAATAGTATGTAATAAGCAGACACGCGAGAACACGATGGATGTAGCTCGGGGTGCCTAGAATCGAACCGAAAAACCATAACGCGTCGTTCAATCAAAAGGCTCGTATCGAAACAACGGAAAACGAAGGAATTCTCGTTTTGCTTCCAATTTGTTATACATCCTATTTTTAGTACAGTAAATTATGTTGTATAACGAGGGGTGGTTTCGCAAATTAAATTTTTCTGCCCTTAACAGGCGAGCGAAAATTTTGGAAAAATTGTATATAATAGAGCTGATATGCAACTATGATTTGCATTTTGTTTTATTCGAATATCTTAAACAATTATCGAGAAAAACACTTGTAAAATTGATAGACTTCATTTCTTTTGGTAGTCGTCACTCGAGGAGTAGTTTTCTAAAGTATATTTTTCTGACCTTAACAGGTGAGCCAAAATTTTGAAAAAATTGTATATAATAGAGCTAATATGCAACTATGATTTTCATTTTGTTTTATTCGAATATCTTAAACAATTATCGAGATAAACACTTGCAAAATTGATAGACTTCATTTCTTTTGGTAGTCGTCACTCGAGGAGTAGTTTTCTAAAGTACATTTTTCTGACCTTAACAGGTGAGCCAAAATTTTGAAAAAATTGTATATAATAGAGCTGATATGCAACTATGATTTGCATTTTGTTTTATTCGAATATCTTAAACAATTATCGAGAAAAAATACTTGCGAAATTGATAGACTTCATTTCTTTTGGTAGTCGTCACTCGAGGAGTAGTTTTCTAAAGTAAATTTTTCTGACCTTAACAGGTGAACCAAAATTTTGAAAAAATTGTATATAATAGAGCTGATATGCAGTTATGTTTTGCATTTTGATTTGTTCGAATATCTTAAACAATCATTGAGATAAACACTTGCAAAATTGATAGACTTCATTTCTTTTGGTAGTCGTCACTCGAGGAGTAGTTTTCTAAAGTACATTTTTCTGACCTTAACAGGTGAGCCAAAATTTTGAAAAAATTGTATATGATAGAGCTGATATGCAACTATGATTTTCATTTTGTTTCATTCGAATATCTTAAACAATCATCGAGATAAACACTTGCAAAATTGATAGACTTCATTTCTTTTGGTAGTCGTCACTCGAGGAGTAGTTTTCTAAAGTAAATTTTTCTGACCTTAACAGGTGAACCAAAATTTTGAAAAAATTGTATATAATAGAGCTGATATGCAGCTACGTTTTGCATTTTGATTTGTTCGAATATCTTAAACGGTCACCGAGAGAGAAATTTGTATAGTTAATAGTCTAAATTTCTTTTGATAGATGTAACTCAATGGGTGGTATAGGAAGAAGAATTTTTGCTAAGCTTTAGAAACGAGCTAAAATTTTGAAAAAAATCTACAGAGTAATGTCGGTTAGCGTACATTGTTCACCATTTTACTCGTTCGAAATCTCGAGTGGTTTTCGAGAAACACGATCATAAAGTGATACACAATCGATATTGCGTTAATTGTTCGCTTATACACGCGATGAAAAACGCGGGACAGAAGGTAGGAAAATGTTCTAATGAGCATTGAATTAACCTAACGGGGGGGGGGGATACGCACGTCGTAAACAGCGGTCGCGAGGGGGCGTGCACTGAAAATAAAACTGACGCGGAATTATCGCGGCAAAGCGCACGTAGCCGGGTGGCTGCGTTTTCGTTGCACCGTGGCATCGTTTCGGGTAATTACTTAATCCGTTTACTCGCGCGCAGTCGCCGGACACACCGGGCGAGGAATACGAATTCGCAGTTTCGGCCCGGCGAAATAATTGTGCTCGCAATAAATACAGCGCCGGCTAATTTTATTCCCCTCGCTCTGCCGCTGCCGCCGCGGTCAGTTATTAGATCATCATGATGAACGAGCGACCCTGGCGGCCAGCAGAGTGCGCCGCCCGCGAAAGAACGGACCCGCGGACGCACTTTGTCTTCGGATTTGCCCGATAAAATTACTAGTGCTCGTAATAAATACGATTCCCGGTAATTTTATTGCGCGACCGCGCCAACCCCCCCGTCTAGTGTTTTTCAGCCATTGCTGATGAACGAGGTCATAAACCCGGGGTACCGCGGAAAAACGCGATTCACCGGGACGCATTGTTATTGTCGCGACGCTTTCCCACTGTATTATGCGCCAGTTTCAAACAATTCCGCTCATGATAAAATATCACGCGATAGCTGCATGCTTGCTCCATTTCATAGATTTTTTTTCGAAATTTTAAGACGCCTTTTAAGATCAGAAAAAATTACTCTTCGAAAACCACCCCTTGCCGGGATACCCATAAAAGTAAATTGAAACTAGTAACTTTGAGAGTGATTTTCTCGATCGCTATTTAAAATATTCGGAGGAAATAAGAAGCAGGTAGTAGGCCCGTATTAGCACTAATTCGTGTATTTTTTTCATAATTTTAGATGATCCGTTTATGTCAGAAAAAATTACTTCCTACAAAATTACCCCTAGGGTAATATCTATGGAAGAAGGTTAAGACTGCTAACTTCGCGTACGTTTTATTAATAAAGATGTTGGAACAATTTGAAAGGGGCAGAGACAATAGAAACGCATCGCTTCTACTACATATAATTTTTTCAAAATTTCAGCTGGTCCATCAAAGCTAGAAGGATGATATGAGCAATCTGATGTAAAATCTGCGAAACGCGATCCGAAGTGTGACTTCACAAACGTGTTTCTCGACGACAGCTTGAAACATTCGAACGAAAAAAAAAAATTGCAAATAGTAACTATGTGCATTGACTCTACATCGCATAATTTTTGTCAAAATTTTAACTCTCCTATTAAGGCTAGAAAAAAATTTGAATCTCTCGAGAGCAACTTCTGAAGTGAAAACCGAGAGAGATATCAGGATTGTACAATTTTTTAAACATACTGTTTTCGCGAGGACCGCTGAAAATATTCGATCGAACGATGTTTTCGAAAATGTCGGCATGTTAATTTAATGGTCAGTGTCTAAAATCGAAACTCGAACGCGGACAAAGAGGTACGCACAAAAGGCGAAGGGAATGCGTGGGCACAGTGACAGAGGTCGCAACGATGGACAACAACGCGGAGGATCTGGGGATACAGGGGGGTGGTTCGGGGGTGGTAACGCAGGGGTTGGGACCGAGGACACTCAGCGCCGGTGGCTGGAATCCCGTAATTTCTGCAACAAAGCGAGCCGTCCATCTCGCCGGTGTAGACGGCACGCCGCTGCACCGCCCTCCGGGTAGAGGGTTATTTGATCGTCGTGATGAACGAGCCCCGTTGCCACGACTCCGAACGGTGCATCGCGGCCGCCACTGTAACAAGGAAACACTTGCATCCCCGTGCAACCCTGCGCCGGACCGCTTTATCCGCCCCCGTGCATTCTTCCCGAATTTATCCGTGTTGCAACATCTCCCTTTCGCCGGGCCATTAAAAATCATTCTCGTCACGAAAAAATTATTCGACGAACTCGCTACAATGTTGCTAGTCGGTGGTAATTTCTTCCGTTTTTCTACTGCAATTTTGATCATTTTTTTAACGTTTCAGCATTGCAGGCCATTGCAGTATTCGTTTTAAGAGTCGCGACTGTGAACAATGATGTTTTTTTTCTACCTCTTGCGAATCGGTTAAAATTTTAACAAAAATTGGAGAAATAGAACTAATATTCAGTTATCGTTTGCTTTTTAGTTCGTTTAAATATCTCGTACAGTCACCGAGAAAAATAGCCAAGAATTTAATCAGAATTTGTTCTGGTTCTTGTCCCCTATCAATATAGGGGAGGTTTTCGAAAAGTAATTTTTTCGAACCTTAACTGGTGACATAAAATTTTGGAAAAATTACACGAAGTACAGCTAACGTGCGTCTATTATTTGCATTTCGATTCATTCGGGTATCTTGAATAATCATCGAGAGGAAAATACTTGTAAAGTTACACAATCTCGATCTCTTTCATACATATCATACCAGGGGGTGATTTTCAAAAAGTAATTTTTTCTGATCTCACTAGGACACCTAAAATTATGAAAAAAATATATGACGCAGTCCTGATGTTTACTTATTACCTGCTTTTTAGTTCGTTCGAATATCTGAAGTAGTCGTCGAGAAAAAATCTCCAGCAGTCAGCAGTCCCGCTCTCGACTGCGAGACTGCTCGAATCTTAAAGTTTCGTTTCGCGACTCGAGTCTGCAATAACTCTCCTTCGTGTCCCCGGAGAGAATAATAACGATTTTCAAGAAGAAAAAAAAGAAAACAGAATCCAGCTGACTGTTTCCTCGCTCCCAATCGTGTCCTCGGTATGTAAAGCTAATGCCTCGAGTCATTAAGGCTCGTCCTTTTAACGTCTCCATAAATATTCGCTAATGCGCGTCCGCCTTAAGGACTCATCGAATCGGCGATTTTTTTGCCGCGCGTAATTGCGCTCCGACGACAACCTGACATCGAACGTAACAATTGCGACCTCTATTGTCTGAATATAAAACACGAACGTTGATAGAAAAGTGCGAGGAAGAGAATTTTCGGTGGACTATAAAAGTACAAGCTCGTTAAAAATTTATTCATCTCCATAAATACAGTTTACGGATTTTATTATGATTTTCTAGCAAAGAGAACAATGTTGCAAAAAATCATGCGTGGCCTCTAGAGACTACAGAGTCCCCAGAACATAATAATAAATATTCCGTGAATTAAATTGTTATTTACAAGTGTCGGATGCGGCTGTGATGAGTTTCGAGTAAAAGCTCGCATAAAATTGAGGTATCTGGCCTTGTGCGTATCGGAAACGAGTAAATCCGTTTCGGGGCAGTACAATGAAGTATGTAGGACTTCTTAAAATTTTTGCTGTTTTTTTTTAATATTTTTGAACGTTGTTCACGGGATCCAATAGGGAGCAAATACGGAAAAGATTCGTGAGACGCGAGGAAACCTGCTGTGCTTTCAATTTTCAAGGACAGAAAAATTAGTGACGCAGCGTATGGTCTTGTTGCATCAACATTGCAACCAATTCCGGGTCATCGGAAGTACCTGCGAGCAGTAATAACCGGAAAGCGAGCGGACTCTTCGGCCGTTCCGAGGACGCTGACTGAGCTCGCAATCGGATCAGAAGTCGTGCCGCATTGCGGGGCAGAGTCTCTCTCTCTCTCTCTCTCTCTCTCTCTCTCTCTCTCTGCCTCTCTCTTTCTCTTCCTGGTTCAATCGCTTCTTACCACCCCCTCGAACGTGCATTGACAGCGCAGCGAACGTTCCTGCGTCCTTTTCAGAATCTCTTCGTTACTTTTCGCGTAATTACCGTAAGAATTACGGTCAATCGTCATCTACGCCTATTCAAACGCATAATCAGTAAGTCTCTACACTCAACCACAGACAATTGTATTGTAATATATCTATGGATGAGCAGAGCAGTTTGTCTTTGCGTACCAATGCGCAAAAATACATTAGTCACAAGCTTCCGCCCTTAACTCGACATAGTAAGCTTCTGGAATTAATAGAACAATAACTATTGCTCGCATTATTCCTAAACTTCATGGACACATTTACCAATGTTTAGACATTGTTCATAAATTTTTTCCGTTAAAACAATCCGTCCGGTTCAAAGTTACAACAACAATTGCATGTACTTGCAAATGGCGACTTCGATTTCATAAAACTCGACAAGCTTCAACAATTAATGGAAAAATAAATATTGCTCGTATCGTTTATAAATTTCACGGACATATTTACCAATGTTTCGACATTGTTCATAAATTTTTTCCGTTAAAAAAATCCATCCGATTCAAAGTTACAATTAGAATTGCATGTACTTGCAAATGGCGACTTCGATTTCATAAAACTCGACAAGCTTCAACAATTAATGGAAAAATAAATATTGCTCGCATTATTCCTAAACTTCACGGACATATTTACCAATGTTTCGACATTGTTCATAAATTTTTTCCGTTAAAACAATCCATCCGATTCGAAGTTACAACAACAGTTGCATGTACTTGCAAATGGCGACTTCGATTTCATAAAACTCGACAAGCTTCAACAATTAATGGAAAAATAAATATTGCTCGTATCGTTTATAAATTTCACCGACATATTTACCAATGTTTCGACATTGTTCATAAATTTTTTCCGTTAAAACAATCCATCCGATTCGAAGTTACAACAACAGTTGCATGTACTTGCAAATGGCGACTTCGATTTCATAAAACTCGACAAGCTTCAACAATTAATGGAAAAATAAATATTGCTCGTATCGTTTATAAATTTCACCGACATATTTACCAATGTTTCGACATTGTTCATAAATTTTTTCCGTTAAAACAATCCATCCGATTCGAAGTTACAACAACAATTGCATGTACTTGCAAATGGCGACTTCGATTTCATAAAACTCGACAAGCTTCAACAATTAATGGAAAAATAAATATTGCTCGCATTATTCCTAAACTTCACGGACACATTTACCAATGTTTAGACATTGTTTATAAATTTTTTCCGTTAAAACAATCCGTCCGGTTCAAAGTTACAGCAACAATTGCATACATCGTTTTTGGTCGCGTAATGCTTGGTACACATCGAAAGTTAATTATAAAATAATAAGTATGACGACTATTAGCTTGCAATTTTCCGAGCAGAGTCGTCACTGTTTGCGCAAGGCACACCAATTTTTCCAAGCAAAAATATCCTCCCGATTCAAAGATACACAGCGCACGGTGCGTAAAGTCTCGGAGGTAATTACGGCGCAGAATATTTACAAAATTAGCCAAGTAGACCGCCTTCACAAACATCGCCGCAAAAACGCATCAATTCGCACTTTCACGAAGCCGCTGCTTTTATTCGGACAGAGGGGAGCTTCGAATGCGTTCTCCTGAAAGTCTTTTCTGTCATTCAGAACGAGCGTTTAACTTCGTTTTTCTTTTTCCTTTTTCTTTTTTTTTCTGCAGCGCGAGATGGCCACTTGCGACGATTAAAGTGTTGAAGCTTTTTCATCTTTTCACCGACGAGCGCGCGTTGGCGCTCGTTGGCGCTCCTCGTTGTGTATTATTTATCTGCGCGCTGCTTGGCGACCGTCGTCGCAGGACACGGGAATCCTTTTATGCGGCGAGACGCGTCCACGCTTCGCCTGGCCGGTACACCATGACGAGCACAAACCGGGAAAATTATTTTTAATTACGCTCGATATTAGAAGTATAGATCCCCTCGCGCGTGACACGCGTGGAAGACGCGTCCTAACGGGGAAAAGTATTTTCGACCCCTTGCAGTACGATCTATTTCACGGTTTCAGTGACCAAAACTTTTTTGGAATTCGTAATTCCCTTAAAAAAAGAAGAAAATTTATATCTATTTTATACGTTCTTCAATTTCCGTAGATTAACAATGATAAAATGGAATTTTATTTCGGTTTAGAGGAAATTAATAACCGAACTGCGGATCTTTATGCAAAATAAAAATTTTCTACCTAAATTGCAACGGACTGGAGTGAAATAATTTTCCTTCATAATATATTTCATGGATTGAGAATAATGTAGCAGTATATAAAATTTTTTCTAATGTTTTTACTGTTTTAAAATATGCCTACCCATTTTTGTCATAAATGCGTAAAATCCGCAGTCTATTTGGTCTATGACAAAAACGTCATAAATATCATAGCAAGCGAGTTTCATAAAAAGGTAATTGAGAAACAGCCGAGAAAAATATCCTGAAAATTTTTAATCGTTTATAACTCGCAATAAATAACTCAAAATTACTTTATCATAAAATTTTAAGCATGTAACTCGCACGAATCTACAAAATACATTTTTTTTTAATTTTTTGTTCCAAGCCCACATACGAAAGTTGTGAAAAGTACATAACTTTACTGTTTTTCTTTTTTCTCATAGTTCAGGCTAAAAGCAATTTTCCAAAATGTTCAGTATCACCTAGTAAACTAACTCGTCTAGGTACACGATAAAGCTGTAAGCCGTTTGCTCCATTTTTGAAAAAGTTATTATAATTTAATTCTCGATTCTTAACTCTTTGGGGCATGGTGGGACATTTTTAATCCCACCTCGAAATTTTGCAATAGCTGCATGTGTATAGGTTTATATTTCGTCTTATTTACGTAAAGCAGTTGGTAATATATTCATCCAATGTTACAAATGTATGCACTTATGTTGGCAACTTTCAACATGCTAATACCGGTTCAACAATTGTTGTAAGCGGAAGGTTTATTGCGATAATATTTTTTTCCTGGTTTTATGTGAAAAATCGTGGAGGTAAGTTAATTTATATAAAAATTAGTTCTATATAAACAAGTGAAGTGTTTTATAATAAAAACTAAAGATTAAATTTGTTTGCAAATGATGAAAGTATGGTCGGATTTTATTCGTCCCACCATGCAACTTGGGGAGTAATACAAAAAAACATATTTTTATTTATCGTTTATGTTTTAATATTCTTAAAACTATAAGTGTGATTTGAATATAGTGTAGGTAATTTTAACGCAATAAAATTCCTGTGCAACATGGGTCTATTTTATGACCTGAATTCCTGTGCCGCAAAGAGTAGTTAAATGACTGTTTCAGGTGTACCTGTGGCACAGGTATTATTCGCTGGGTTATTCGAATAAAAATTCATTCGAATACAAATTTATTCGAATAACCCAGCGAATAAAAATTTATTCGCAATTTTTATTCGCTGGTTATTCGAATGAAATTTCATTCGAATAACGCCCAACTCTGACCTGTGCATAGTAAGTTCGAATTCTATTGGATAGCGTAAAAACTGTTGATCTCGCGGCCTCGTAACGAAAATGTAGCGCGACCGTGTCCCGGAAGGACGTAATGTTTCCCCGCGCAAAATGTCCGGCGGGCGGGCAAGGATATTCGGGATTTGTGTGTCCCGAACCACACTTGCGGTCGTGCCTTCGCAATAAACATCGCAGTGTTTCATAAACTTTCGGGCGACACGCTTCCTTTCGCGTAAACACGAGAGAACACGGTTCTTTCCCGCGAAGTTCCGATGCCAGTGTTTGCCCTTCCATCGCGCCCTATTTACGCCTTATTTACTTGTGCGTGTTGCAAAAAGGTTTGCCCAGTATTACTACCTGACAATAACCCTCGGCACTTCGTGGAACGACGTTCAGGCGAAAAATATTAACCCTTTGCACTCCGCTGTCCCCTCTCATGGGACATTAAAGTTTATTAGCGATTACGGGGAATTAATTTATTCCAGCGCAACTTTAAATAAAATATTGATTTTTTTGCAAATATACAGTGACTCGCAATAATATTCGGACGCTTTTAAAAATCGTATAACTTTGTTAATATTGAACCATGCGACTTGGATTTTTTTTTTAGAAGTTAGCACAATTGGATCACCACATAACGTGAGAAAAATGTTTGATTAAAATTGCAATTCCTCGAAATCCCAGAGAAAATAATAAAAGTTGTATTTTGCAACTTTTTTATGCGGGCTTATATTAAAAATTTAAAAAGTACGTTTTGTACATCTGTATCAATTATACATATTCTAAATATTTCATCTAAATCGATCAACGTTGCACTGACCTACAAACGTTTAACGATGAAAACTCAAGGGCGAAAGTCTTAGAATTTTGGCCTTGTCAGGGAATTTCGCCCTTATGTGATCATTTTGGAACATCTACAGCTCATTGCAACGTTGACCGATTTTGATGAAATTCTCAGAATATGTATAATTCATACAGATCTACAAATCGTACTTTTTAAATTTTTAATATAAGCCCGCATAAAAAAGTTGCAAAATACAACTTTTAGTATTTTCTCTGCAATTTCGACCAATTGCAATTTTTGTGAAAAATTCCTTTCATTTTATATGGCAAATCAATTGTGCTAACTTCAAAAAAAAAATCCAAGTCGCATGGTTCAATATTAACAAAGTTATACGATTTTTAAAAGCGTCCGAATATTATTGCGAGTCACTGTATATTCCTCGATGTCAACCAATTCATATAAGTCCAATATCATTATAATACGTTACTTGGCTCCAAAATTATACTAAATAATACGAGGATTTGTAAATTTCTGCCAGAATGGTTCGGAGTGCAAAGGGTTAAACCAAGAAGTGACATCGGTAAATACAAAAATTATATTAACAATTTTTCTTTTCTCGCCTTGCTACAATTTTTTTTTTAAAGTTGAGACGTTCGAGATTGTTTGTTTGTTTAAAAAATACCATAGCGCGTTTTCTAGTGCAACAAATTCTTTTAAATAGAAACTGTTTGGCAGGGGGAAGTGGGGGTGCGCCATTAAAATTAGGTTTACGGGGCCTGTCAAAATATATTCTAATATTTTTTTAAGTTCAAATTATTTAGATTCTAAGCATCCACACGTGAGAAATTATTCGGCAAATATTTATTTCTTTGGGAATATATTAGTTTAGAAATATTTACGGGTTCTAATATTTTTTTAAGTTAAAATTATTAAGATTCTAAGCATCCGTACGTGAGAAATTATTCGGCAAATTTATTTCTGTGGGTATATAATATTTTTAAAATATTGCTAATGTGGGTAGCACATTCTTGTTATTTTTATAATTTATTTTAATTTATTTTAGTGCTCCGTAAACCTAGTGTTAAAAATCAGCTGAGATAGATTACTGTGCGATTTTTTTTTTCACCAGTTTGTAGTTTTGAAAATATAGACTCGAAGTTTTCTAGTGAAACAAAATTTATAAAACAAGTATTTAACATTTTTCGCTCTATAAAATAATCCCAGTTAGGTTTCCGATTTTTTTTTTTTTGCGAATTTACATCGGTTATCATCGACCAAAAATTCGAAGGTTCCTCGATCAGTTGCTGGTAAAAAAAAAAGTTGCGGCCCCGAAATTCTTTAATTCGGTACAACGCAGACGGGGAATATAACGTTGACATAAATATTCTCGGTGAGAAACACCTGGCTAGTTTACGATTTAAATTTCTCCGCGGACAGTGTGCATTTTCCCGTGTCGCACGCGGCTTTATATTCTATTTTGACAATAAATTAGTTGCTTTGACGCGGCGTAATAACTTACCTGCTTTGAAATTATTCACGAGCTCATGGTGCACCGGCATTCTACGCTCCGACCATATTTTTTCGTGCGGTCGCGACATGTATATTCCTGAGTTTTCATTAATCACGAAAAAAGAAGGTATTTCGCAATACATTATACTTCAGGCTGCCACACGTATATCTAAAAAAAAAAAAAACAAAAGAGAACTATCCACGATAAATCTATCACATGATCTCCTTGCGAATTTAAAACATTTAATAAATAACAAATATCAGCTGCACCAAAAAGAACACAATTTTTCGACGTTATACATTATTTTTGAACAATTTTAAAACAATCGCAAAAACTATTCGTGTTGTAAATAATGCGTTCAGTGGACCCAAGTTGTTTTATGTTTGGAAATTGTTAGAAAAAATTTTTTCGAGTAGCGAGAGAGGAAAATGGCGCGGTAAGGTTTCCCGGTTTTGCTCGGAATAATAGTTTCGAGATTTTCGGCGGCCGGCGGATGGTGTCTAAAATGTCCAGAATAAATTGTATGATCTTTATCGATTATTTCGTTCGACAATGGATCGTAAACATTCGGCTGACAAGGGGGAGGCGCGCAATTTTCACAATCTCGTTCGCGCCAGCGCGGAATGTTGAAACGGGAAACTACTTCGGTATCGCAATTTCATAAATTGTCCAGTCTGGAAATGTCGCGCGACAACACACGATTTCTACTTCCGCGAGACGATATTTATGCGAGCGCACACGCGTCGGGAAACCGGAGCGATGACAAATCATTCTGGCACCGTGTTTTCTCTCGATTCTACGATACTTTCTACCGGCTGGAATGCGGTCTGAAATTTTACGGACCAGCGCGACATAAGTTGCCGAAAAATATTCCCCGATACTGGAATTCTTTCTTGTTCCATCGACGTTGCAGAAAATATCTCATATGTCGTCTAACTTTTCGGCTTTCAAGAAAGAAATTTTTATTTTACAGGTTGACAAGCAAATCTTCGAATGTTTTTACCGTGAAAATATTTTGGAAGGTGTGGGAGAACATAATCTTCTACCGGTCTCTTCATTTGCCAAAAAATTTGTATAAATTATTGGTAATTATTTACTTTAGGGGCTTCCTCACCGATTTTGATGACCTTGAAATATGTTGTCAAGGTCATCATTCTGAACAACCTTTTCCTATACATGTTACCGCCGCTCGCCTTTAGTTTACGAGATATTTGCAAAAATGTTTCAACATTTCAAAAAGTGATCGGAGTAGGTGTGGGTTAGGGTTAGGCTTAGAATTAACAGATTTCTTAACAGATTTCTGTTTGAAGTGGTGTATATTTTATAACACCATTTTCTTTTTTTTACTAATTTTGAAATTACATTGTGTTTTTATACGTCTTTTGTTTCGATTTCTAATGTAACCAGTATTATGGCATCGAAAAATTAAGTTTTCGCGATCAAGTAGTATATTTTCGTTGCACTTGATACAATTCATCGTGCCATGGATCACTTTACTGTTAACTAAAAAATCTATCAACTTTTCTTGATTGTTGCAGATATCCAAGAATTCGTATAGTTTCATGCTTAATACTCAGAACAGACAAGACAGTGGGTCTCAACTAATTGAAGCCGTTTTAAGTTGTGGCCATAATTTAAAATCTAACCCACACCTACTCCGATCACTTTTCGAGATGTTGACACTTTCTTGCGATTATCTCGGAAACTAAAGCTGAGCGGCGGTAACACGTATAGGAAAAAGTTATTCAAAATGATGGCCTTGACAACATATTTCAGGGTCATCACAATCGATCTAACCCACACCTACTCCGATCACTTTTTGAAATGTTGAAACATTTTTGCAAATATCTCGTAAACTAAAGGCGAGCGGCGGTAACATGTATAGGAAAAAGTTATTCAGAATCATGACCTTGACAACATATTTCAAGGTCATCAAAATCGGTGAGGAAGTAAATAATTACCAAATTATTTTTCTTTCCTATTACTGTTTCAAATTTCGAGAAGTACCTCCGGAGGAACGGCCGTATCTTTGCCAATTGTTAATGTATGTTGACGAGAAAATTAGGATAGATACTCGAAACTACCCTCTTTGAGACAAAAGAAAGTTCATGTCAAAGAGTCTATTGGTTATCCAGATAAAAATTCTTAAAGATCAGTTCCTTTCTTGACAAGGTATAAATCAGCGTTTAACACTAGAACGACCAAGCACTAAATGCAACTGGCATACATTGCCTTATAATAACAACAAAATAAGATTTGTTTCGATTTCGTATCAGTTTTGTTTAAATATCTACTTCGATAGAGAAGTTTTTATTAAAAAATTTTCTCATAGAAACATATTTATCATTTCAATATCTCTAAAAGAAAAAATTAGGAGGAAGTCATTTTGACCCATCCGGTAGTTCTAGTGTTAATCTTCGAAGAAATACCTCCGGAGGAATAACCATATCTTCGACAGTTGTTAATATTTCGTAACGACAAAATTATTAAAGTGGCACAAGAGTACTCTCTTTGAGACAAAAAAATGTTCGTTACCGAAAGTGCACAAGTTCTCTACAAAAACAATTCCCAAAGTTCGCCTACTTTTTTAGAGTATGCATACATGAATATAAAATTTTTTAAACAGACTTGACGAAGAACGACGATATCTCTGACAAATTCTGAAATTTTCGTAACGAAAAAATTCGAGCAGATACTCCAAACTACCTGTCTTGCTACAACAAAAAGATTCATTCCAACAGCACTTCTAGTTTCTTTAACAAAAAAAAACTTTCCAAGTATCAGCTTTTTTCCCCTCGTGATAGCCAATCCGAGTCGTCCAAGGAATTTCTGACGGAAAAACAGAAAAGATGATTATGCTCCGACGTTGGCAGGTCGAATTATGCTGCAGCCACGAAGTCGGAAGGCGGCAGGGCGTCTGCAGCGAAATTTCAAAAGCTCCTTGGGCTTTCATTTTCCCGGGGATTCATTTTAATCTAATTTCCCCGTCGAAATCATGGCATTCACCGCGTGTCTCTCTTTCGAGCGCGAATTTAATTACGCCCATGCGGATGCGAATCAATGACGGCGGCCCGTGTCTTCCCGTTTCTTCGGGGTAATTAAACTGTGTCGAGAAATCTCGGAGAGAGAGAGAGAGAATGAGAGAGAATGAGAGAGAGAGTAAAAAGAAAAAAAAAATATCGTTGCCGCCCTACAATCGCAATTAAAACATTCCGGAATCGGCTGCCGGCATTAGCCATTGTTCTCCGTCGATACACTTTGTTGTTCGAGCCCGGTCCAATGATGTTCTAATTAAGCCGAACGACAAAGAGCGCGGATAATTATGCTCGGCCGTAAAATGTCGCGTTTCTTATTACGATTCCGAGAATTATGGCAACAGAGAGATCTAATTAACTGCACCCGGAAAGAAAGTTCTTTCATTATTTTTCTGTTGAAACTTCTTTTTTACGATTCGAAACACGTTATTGTTAAACGCAGGAACACAACGTTGCAGTTATTCAGAGTTGCTACTGAAAAAACTGTACAAAAATGTGTATGGCACGTATCTAGAATCTCGAAAATTTTCGTCCACTGAATCTGCAAATTTTGGGAACCAGTGCCTATATAAATTATATTTATTTTTTAAGCTGAATCGAATATTGAGAAAGAGATGTATAACATATTAACCGATTTTAATGAGAAAAATTTAATATCACTTATGCTTTAAAAGTAAGTATAATTGATATAGACACAGTAGTTAGTACCCCCCTACAGTAATGGAGTCCCTTGCCTTATTTATTATGTTCAGTTTTCAAGAAAATTGATTTTCAAGTGAATTGATGATTTTTAATCTTGGACAATTTTTTGTACTGCGCTGGGAGTAATTATGCAATTATTTTTCATGTAGAAATGTTCTTTAGACTTTCCCGAACAAGATTGTATAATATAATATTAACTCACGGTTGTCTGATTAAGTGTAGAAAATTATAAAAGCAACGACACCTGAACACATACAAATTTCGACGAGTATCGAGTCACTCCCTGATGGAAAAATGAAAAATGACTAAAAATAAATGTTAAAGGTGATGCTATATTGAGGTGTAGAGTTTACTTCGACGTGGTTGTAATCGCAAAATCTTCTGCCGCGATTAATTAAAAATAGTGTAGAAGACGAAGTTCGTGTTTGAGTTGATTAAGAAAAAAGATTTTAAATCGCGAAGTTGCAATGGAAAGAATATGAAACCGAGCCGCGACTCGATTGAAAAGGTTTCACCCTTGATTGATAATTCTCCTTCGATACTTGTGCGCTCGCGAAGCGTGCCTCTTTCGACCGAAACCCTCGGAACTCCGAGCATCATTAACGTATTTCGATACTACGAGTTGTTTCTTTTTTCTTTCTCTCTCTCTCTCTACTTTATTTTTCCGACGATATCATTAATAATGCAGATGAAAAGAAGTCAGTACCACAGAAACTCTAGACGGTAATCTTTCATCAGTACCTTTGCGCACAATAGGCCAGCCCGGCTGAATTTATCACTACAGCGCCGGCTGAGTAATCTTCCCGCGTTCTACACAAAGAAATTTCCTGAGCCATCTTCTGGGTTTACTTCGCGTTCCTCTGCATCAATTTCTGCGAGATTGCGTATTAATCATTCTTATGTAGATTATTATACTCGGTGTATTTGTCGAAACAATGTAGCGAACGATAATTGCCGGGTTCCGCAGACGCGCTTGGACCTCGAAGAGGTTGCAGGATATCTTCGACGATCGTTGAGATTTGTTTAACGAAGAAATTAACCCTTTGCACTCGAAAGTTACTTCAACTCCAAAACGAAACATTTCTTCCGACCTAGAATATTTTCCTTCTATACAGGGTGAATTCGATAAAGCAGGACACCTAAATATCTCCGTTAATTTTCGTTGTACAAAAAAACTTCGTAGGACAAAGTTACACTGTTTGAAGGGCCACATATAACGGTGTAAGGGAAAAAAATTTCAAGGTCATTTTTATGAGATTTCAAGGTTATCGATGTTTTTTTTAATGGAATGACATATTTTCGTTAACATAATGTTGTAGCTGACAAAATAACGAATTCATGCATGTAACACAATATGACCTTCAAATGACCTTCAACCCAGAAAAACGGTATAAATAAAATTCAACGTGTAAGATTCATTTGATGTATTTCTGTTACGCCAAATGTTCAAAAATATTCCCTTGAGCTGCTATACATTCAAATGTATCGCAATACACAACATAATAACAGATTCGGTGTTGACAGGAGGACAATTATGATATACCTTCACCTATACGTTCGTACAGAATCATGTTTATCCACTACTAATTACTCAGAAGACCTTCTTGCTATCAGATTTCCACAGTTTCTAAGATTTCTCGATCAGTTTATCGATGAACGTTTCACAATGCGTTACTCGATGGAAGAT
Organism: Seladonia tumulorum; assembly: GCA_913789895.3. Lineage (NCBI taxonomy): Eukaryota > Metazoa > Arthropoda > Insecta > Hymenoptera > Halictidae > Seladonia > Seladonia tumulorum. The sequence continues at coordinate 17,116,216 of OU565270.1, read as the reverse complement.
AAGATTGATATGATTTTCATTTATGGAGAAAGTCGACAGTGTTTAAGAGAAGCCATGCAGTTGTACAAGGACCGATTTCCTAATCGTTATTGTCCATCAGTTTCCGTTTACTCCAATTTGATAAATAAATTCCGTGAAACTGGTAGTGTCGAAAATAAAAAACGTACAAAGGTGAGAACTGTAAGGAATGAAGCAAACACAATTAATGTTCTGGCAGCAGTGAATGCAAACCCTCATGCTAGTACGAGGCAAATCGCACGAGGAAGTGGCATTAGTCAAAAATGTGTAGTGCAAATACTCCAGGAACACAAATTTCACCCCTATCACCTATCAATTCATCAAGAACTTCATGGTAGAGACTTTGTAAATCGTGTAAACTTTTGCCAGTGGGGATTGAGACAATTGATAAACGATAGAGCATTTTTTAATCAAGTATTATTTACTAGTAACAGAAATACATCAAATGAATCTTACACGTTGAATTTTATTCATACCGTTTTTCTGGGTTGAAGGTCATTTGAAGGTCATATTGTGTTACATGCATGAATTCGTTATTTTGTCAGCTAAAACGTTACGTTAACGAAAATATATCATTCCATTTAAAAAAACATCGACAACCTTGAAATCTCGTAAAAATGACCTTGAAATTTTTTTTCCCTTACACCGTTATATGTGGCCCCTCAAACAGTGTTACTTTGTCCTACGAAGTTTTTTTGTACAACAAAAAGTAACGGAGATATTTAGGTGTCCTGTTTTATCGAATTCACCCTGTATATTCTTTTTCATGTTGTACCTTCGAGAATGGTAGAATTTACTCGTACAAAATACTGACATTTTTAGTAATTCGTTAAATCCAAACAAATTTTTAATAATATAAAAAGTATTTTGAGTAATGATACAGCAATTTTTAGTGGCGCCTTATTAAAACACAGTCTTCGCGGCAATGAAAGATCCGTTCTGAAAAGTTCGTTAGTAGACATCAGATTTTATGCATTTATTACAAAAATGAGTAGGTGTAATTTAAAACAGTAAGAACATTAGAAAAATTTAGAAATACTGTTATATTATTTTCAACCGATTAAACATATTAGGAAAGAAAATAAATTTCTATTTCGTTCCAGTTTGTTGCAATTTTGGTAGAAAATTTTTATTTTGCATAAAGATCCGCTGTGTCTATTCATTAGATTCTCAGAAATAAATTCCTGAATCTTAGTTTACTGATCTAAAATTAGTTCTTGTATCCGGTGGAATCGCCCCGTATCTGCAACAATTTTCAACGTTGTTCGGTACAAAAATTCGTAGAGTCACTCGAAAGTGCAGTCTTTCCGACAGAACAAATTTCATTCTGTAAAGTACACTAGTTTCCCAGAAAAAAATTCGCAAAGATCGCCAATTATCAGAAATATCAGGGAGAGTCGCACAATCGCCCGCGGATTTTGCACGAGTATACCGTAAAATAAGCGACGCGTTATCACAGCGGTGTTATCAGTGGCACAGACACACACACACACACACCACGGTACGTGCCGATGATCCTCGCGTTTGATCAGCCGCACGCGTATATCACAAAGAGCGTACGATATGAATAAAGGCGAGAGAGAGGCTTCTTCGCGGAATCGCAACGCGATTTTCCGGGATTTCAGGGCCGTCCTTTTTCCACGATGGGGGAGGGGGGTTGGTGGGGGTGCACGAGGGTAAGAATAACAGAGAGTAGGGTCCGCCTTAATGAACGTGCCCTCGTCTTCGTCGCTCCCGTTTGCCAGCCGCGGCCGCTCCGGTTCCTTATCAACATTAACCAGTGAGACGCCAGGGAGAATAACATTGGCCTCTGGCGAGTAATATATCCATACTTGCCGTCATCCCTTAATGCATTATGCATAAGGGTTCGATATATCCGCGGGCTGGTGTACGTGGCCCGAAGACGCGCGTGTGTGCAGGCTCCTCTCGCACACTCGCCGACCGGGCTTCCGGCGAACGAACCTGCCCTCTTTTGTGACCGGGACACACGCGTGCGTGCGTGTGTGTCTGTGTGTGTATGCGAAGACAAGACCGTGTGTGCGCCAGGGTGCAGCGACACCTTCAATGATTTTGTATAATCAGTTACGTTCATGAATAAACTGCCAGTCATTAGCCGGGAGACCTCCGCGAGCCGATGATTGAACCCCCGGCCGGCTTAGGGGATGACACCCCGCCAGATTTAATTTCCCGCCAGAGAATGCGCCCTGTATTTTATTAGGTCGTCCCATAAGTTTGTGCCGTGGATATGTTTATATTATTCACCATTGAAACGTTTGTTTAATGAAAAACCGCAGAAATTTTATAGTGACGGTACGATGTCTTTGCCAAAAAGGTCAGAAGAGGTTGTGGAATAAAAGAGTGATTACTAGACATCGGATCTTTATGCATTTATGGCTTATGGAAATGTTAAAAAAATGCTATAATATAAAATTCGAGAGAATTTAACACGATTTTTATTTGAAAAATTATTAATTAAAATTTTATTTCATTCCACTTTCTTAAAATGTTTCTATAAAAATTGGAAATTGCATAAACATCCGATGTCTAGTGATTACATATGGTATTTTTAGAATTTAAATGGTACAAGAGTAAACGGCACGAATTTATGGGACAACCTAATATTTGGGCACGCGCGCGCGCGAGCGGGAGCAACATTTTGTGGTAAACGCTCAATATCAGAAGTATAGATCCCCTCGCGCGCGACACGCGTGGAAGACGCGTCCTAACGGGGAAAAGTATTTTTAACCCCTTGCAGTACGATCTACAGTGGCGGCCATATACTTACGTACAGTTAATAAAATTAAATATTATTTCCTGTACACTTATACGTTAAACAAGTATACGAAAATCAATTATATTTTTTATAAGTTTACAATATATATAATAAGATATCAAAATTGCTTTCCTTGATTTACTATAATTAAAAAGTTTTTTATATTTTTATACTGAAGTGTCAAATTTTCTGCGGACACATAGTTAAGTACACATCGAAACACCTATATTTTCACATGTTTCTTTAACTCATAATTATAATACATTAATATTTCGTATGTAAGCCCTTATTTTTGATAACTGCAGCACACCTTCGCGGCATGGATTTGATAAGTCTAGCACATCTGCTAGCAGGTATCGAATTCCATGCTTCCTGTACAATTGTGTACAATTCATCAATATTTTTCGGTTTTTGTTTTTTTATATGTTTGTCGACATCAATCCACAGCATCTCGATTGGATTCAGATCCGGAGATTGTGCCGGCCACTTCATTACGGGAATATTATTGTCACTCAAGAATGTCTTGACGACTTTTGCGGAATGTTTCGGATCATTATCCGCTTGATAGATCCATTCTTTTGGCATGTATTCTTCGGCAAATGGTAGCAATACATTTTGTACAATATCCAAATACACGTATCTATCCATGGTTCCAGTTATCCGATGAATAGGCCCTGTACCTTTCACTGTCATAGCTCCCCAAACGAGTACCGAGCCACCACCACCTTTTACAGTCGGTTTAATACAATTTTTATAAAATTCTTCTCCTTTGCGACGTCTCACGTATACTTTTCCATCAGATCCAAATCGATTAAATTTCGATTCATCTGTAAAAATTACTCTGGACCATTGCTGGGGCGTCCAGTTTAAATGTTCTTTCGCGAAAGCAATCCTAGCGCGACGATTTTTTTCTGAAATGAGCGGTTTCTTTCTGGCAACGCGTCCGTATAATTGAAACTCATTAAGTCTTCGCTGGACAGTTCTAACAATTATTTTTTCATGGAGATCTATTGATATTTCATTGTGGATGGCAACTGCAGTTTTGAATCTGTCCGCTTCAGACAATCGATGAATCTTGCGATCAGTTCTTTGATCAGTTTTTCGAGGTCTCGCTTTACGAGGAACGTTGTCTGGTGTTCCATGAAGTTTAATATGTTTTATAGCTTGATGGCAAGCCATAACTGATATTTCTAATTTTGCAGAAATCTTTCGGTAGGACATTCCATCCTTCCGAAGCTGTTGCACTAATCGCCGCTGTTCTGGCGTGATATTTCTTCCTTTACTCATCACAGCACTATTGTAACACGTCTAACTATAAACACTGCTCAGCAGAGACTAGTAAATATTGTTTACATTTGGCTTAGCTGTGCGATACAGCAGCGTACGTAAGTAGTTGTCCGCTACAAAACCGACAGATCGGAATAAAATATTTACAAAATACTTATTTTCTCGAAATAAGTCAAAGTTTTACTGCAGATATGTACATCAGGGTCTAACACTCTTAGAAATAAATTGTTGATACTACTATCTGAGTTCCGTAGAAATAAGTCAAGTTTTAAAGTTAAAATATGAAGTGTACGTAAGTGTATGGCCGCCACTGTATATTACGGTTTCGGTGACCAAAACTTTTTTGGAATTCGTAATTTCCTTAAAAAAGGAGAAAATTTATATCTATTTTATACGTTCTTCAATTGCCGTAGATTAACTATGATGAAGTGGAATTTTATTTCGGTTTAGAGGAAATTAATAACCGAACTGCGGATCTTTATGCAAAATAAAAATTTTCTACCTAAATTGCAACGGACTGGGGTGAAATAATTTTCCTTCATAATATATTTCATGGATTGAAAATAATGTAGCAGTGTTTAAAAATTTTTCTAATGTTTTTACTGTTTTAAAATATGCCTACCCATTTCATGTCATAAATGAATCTACAAAATACATTTATATATTAATTTTATAGATTTAATTTCCCGCCAGAGAATGCGCCCTGTATTTTATTTGTGGGCACGAGCGGGGGAGCAACAATTTCGTGGTAATAGATGAGTTCGAATCTGTTGGCACCTCCTGATCGCACACATCGATTAGAGATTCTTATTTCCTTGCGATTGGTATAAATAGAGCGCGTGCTCAGATTGATTGATTCTAGATAGATCGCGCGATTGTTCGTAGAGACATGTGGCGCGCGTTAAAATTTTCTTTTCTCATTATACAGTGAGTAACGAAAGTATTCGAACGCATATTTAAAATTTTCACTACAGGTTCAAGTAAAAAAGTTGTGAAAAGTGCCATTTTTATTTTCTCATGTAATTCTTACCAATTGCAATTTTTTCAAAATCTTTTTTACACATCATTTGGAAAACCAATTCTTCTAACTCCTAAAAAAGTCAGGTCGTTCGATTCACTTAAAAAAAAAAAGTTATACTGATTTAAAGGGCGTTCGAATACTTTCGTTACTCACTGTATGTAATATCGTAGTGTTTTTTCTATTGTTAATAAATAATCGTATGTGAAAACAAATGTTCCTACAATTACTTTCCAACAGAATCAGTGCCTCTCTTTGGTCCGTAACGAACTGCCTGAGGATCTCTTGGATCTGAGAGGAATCTCAGAGCTCTCGTTACGTAGGTTGCGAGATAAAAATAGAAGCGGCGTAAAATATTTTATCGAGGAGGAACGTTGTTCTGTATGCGGTTCGTCGCGTGCACGATTCAAATTCGTTACCGGAAGGAGAGGCAGCCGGCAAGTGTGCGACTTAAGTTTGTTTATCGGCGTGTGGGGGGGGGGGGGGATGGTCGACAATTTTTCGCGACTCCGTGTTGCATAATAGAGCCTCCGCGTGAAACAGATCCCATCAAAATTCCGAGCACTCGTCGTTCGCCGATGGGATTTGCGAACCGCTCTCTGCGTTTTCTTCGGAATACAACGAGACCGGGGGCGGGCGGAGGGCACTTAAACGGCGAGAAAAAACCGGGGGAACATCGCGCCGGAGAAAAAGAGTCGAAAAAGAACCGGGGAACACGGGCGGAAACAGAATGAGCCCGAAAAAGAACCCTTCGGGAGGTGAAAAAAAAAGAAAAACACAAACTTGAAACTCGCGAAAAAAGCGACTACCAGTATTTGTATACCGTTTTGCAACCGTGAATATTGATAAATATTCGCTCCCGTTTGCCATCTTTTCAGGTCGTACAAACGCTCCCAAAATCTGCTTAAATGATTATGTATGGACATTTAAGAAAATTTTTAAGCAAATTTTCATTTTCAATTGTACACGTACGAGAGCTGTGATTAAAGTGTTTCACAAATCAAGAAGACAGACATTTTCACGAAGTCCACAAATTCCTTTTTAATAGCAATTTCATAGTCACTGAACGTTTTATACATTTTTAAACGATTTTTCAACGTTTCATTGAGACAATGAAAAGACCCTTCATATTTTGGAATTTTTATCTCGAAAACTGTTTGTCTTATTGCTTTGTTTCTTTTTTTTTTGTTTGATTGAAATCAGTAATGTTAATTTTATTGCAACGATTTCTCCAATTGGCAATTTAATGCTGCAACGTTTTAAATTATAAATAAATTTACACAAATTGTTAATCTCCTATTTTAGCTAATAAGCGTTTCAAAATTAAGTGATTTCCGATAGATGTTAGAAATTTTGTTCAGAATCAAACTTGCATGATGCAAAGCACCCCAAATTAAGGGGGGTTTAAGTCATCGGATTGCTTGTTTCCAATTTGTTTAGAAACTACAGCCAATTAGAAAAAAGAAAAATTGCTAATTTCACATTTCAGCGGAGGAAGTGTTTCAAAATTAAGTTAATGTCGGTTGAATGTCGGAAATCTCGTTGAAAATTATACATCGCATCGTATAAAGTGCTTCGAATTGAGTTGAATTTGTCATTAACATCGCAATTTGTTTGTAAAATACAGCCGAGTGAAAGAAGGGTAAATGAAAAACGCCCACTTTTCGCCGCTAGCGGAATTAACTTATGGGGGAGGTTAATGTGTTATAATAGCCATAGGAGCTCGAAACGTACTATTTAGCGGAGAGTTTCGCGTGAATCATAACTAAGCTTGTATAATAATGCCGGTGTGCGGTTTAAAATATTACCGGGCCGCTCCAATATGTGAACGATAAGTTCCGCGGTATTAACGGTGAACTGATTATAACGGCGGGAAGCCGTGCTTGTAGCCCCCGGACAGCGCTTCCCCGTTCTCGCACAATGTAATTACAATGGTATGGTGAAATTATGATGTACAAGAGTGGTCTTGTAATCATCCACACGTGTACAGAGCGATCGTGAAACACGCGGTGGCCATTTTACGCTCTAAATCCGGCCCGTTAAAACGTCGAACCGCGCTCAAGATCGAGGAACGGCCACCGGAACTCTCGCGCCACTCTTCCAAAATCGCCGATAACCGCATAAACAAATAAAGCTACGCTATCCAACAAAATTTACGCAATTTTTATACATTTTTAATTCATCGATAAAGCGAAAGAAAAATTCTTTCCCCTTAGATTCCTTCAAAGTCGTTTTGCATAAAATCGAAACTTTTCTAAAGGGTATAGCCGGATAAGATATACCGCTACTGTAAAAATATAAATGTTGTCACTCTAGAACTTCCATGTGAAATCTGCATTTTTTTCGATTTTTTTTGAGGTTTTTGATTTTTTACAAGCAGGATTTTCACTTTAAAAATCTGAAACCAATTGCAAAGTATGTATTAGGGTTCTTGACATGTGTCAGATTTTTCTCAGAATTTCTAAACGTCATCAACTAGGGAAAATAGGCCGAAAACTGATTTTTCGATTTTACCCCATAACTACCATCCCGATCGAGATAAAGGGTTGAAATTTTGCACAGTATGTTTTCTCTTGGTGCTCTATCGAATGGCACATCGTCGATAAAATTCGGTTCAAGGGCATTAGTGACTATCTTATCCGGCTATACCCTTTTGCCGAAAGAAAACTACAAATTCGCATAAGTTTCAGCACTCTACTGCACAGCTGAGATATCCATTATTTCCCGACCTTGTTTGCAGCGTACGCAGCATTGTTTTTAATTAACTGAAACTATTATTTACACGTCTGTTCACGGTTCCCGACAACGTTCCATTTTTACCACTCGAGTTTCAGCAACGCGTTCAACACTTTCGAAGAAAAATTAGGCGAGTTAATGGAGGGTTAACGGCGGTTAAGGGGGGGATGTCGGTCGGCGGAGGAACACATGTTTCAGGATTAAAAATTAATATCGCCCGATATTCGGCTGCTGCGGGCTAACAAAGTTTCAAGAATGTCGAAATTGCCTGGTTACCGAAGTTCCCTTGTTGGTTGGGAATTATGGTCGCGTACAGCACAATAGTGCCCGGAACTTTTGCTATTCTCCGGGGCTGACCCAGATTCCATCGATCCCGGGCCATCGTCTTCCGCATTTTTCCGGCGCTGGTTCGCCGAACATCGTTTTCGTTGCTTCTTGCCTTCGTTTTTCCATTGTTTTATCGCGCGTCCCCGGTAGTTTCGACATATTAGACGATTAACCGAGTTAGGTAATTACCCGAGTTGCTGCGCGGGATCTCTTCCGACTCGGCTGATCCTCCCTGTATCGAAATGGGGTCCAGCTTTTCCGAAAAAGCTTCACGTTAAATCATTCCGAAAGTAGACTCCCCTTGAAAGTGTCTCGTTCAATTTTTCCGGAAAATTTGTTGCAGCTTTGACAATTATTAATATTTTGTAGTAACAGCATTAACACTTTGATTGCCAAACAAGAAACCTAAAAAATTCCATGAAATCAAAGTAAGTTATTTAATGAAATAGAAATTGAAAAAAATCAAATGTATGATACTGTGCAGTTCTCCAACTTTCTTGCATTTTACAGATCCTAATTAAATTTGGTGCAATGAATATATTAACGTAAAAATTCATTTTAAACTTTAAAAGTCAACGTGTTAAGATAGTTTCCAGAAAATGCAGTCTTTCACCAATATTAGGGGTACCCATAACTAATGAATTATTTGCAAAGAATTTGTTTTGCCTTTAGTTCTGTGCTGATCGTTCGAACACGTATTCTTTTACAGTTTTCGGTAAAGCAGCCTGTATTCAAAATATTCTAAAAAGTATAATTTTTGTTTACAACCGTATAATAAAATTTCATAGAGGATCAGTAAAATGTAACGAAAATTGGAGGGCTACTCGATGTCATACATTTAATTTCTTTTCAATTTTTATTTCATTAAGATAAAGGCACCAGTAGTTGACCACCATGTACCAGTAGTTGACCATTTTATAGAAAAACATAAAAAATAAGGTTCGAAATGTTCTTATTGTTTTGAAATTTAAACAACAGACGATGGCATGGCATCCGAGGTTCACTTTCATCAAAATTGCACTTATAAGTGCGCTTATAAAAACCTTATTTTTTATGTTTTTTTATAAAATGGTCAACTACTGGTGCCTTTATCTTAAATAACACTGATTTTATGGAATTTTTGAAGCTTCTAGTTTGGCAGTCAAAATGATCAGTAACAAAAACTTGAATTCACTACAAAGTCTGTCTTAACCCTTATGTGGGCAACCATTTCTATGTTTTCTCTAATAATTTGTTATGTTTTTATGAAGATATCGCAAAACCGCCCTGGATCCCCATTATTTAGAAGGTTCTCTGTCGATTTATGGTTACGGAATTAAAATTGATGCAAAACATATTAAATAATAAGGCTTCAATCTTATTTATACGGTTGTTGTATGGGTACCCCGGTTACCCATACATAGAAAGTGTAGTTGGATGCTTATGAAGGGAAGTTTTACAACACAATCATACAACACACAAATTTGTTCAATTGGTATTATTTATTTATTAGTATAGTTACTATTATTAACCAATAATAGGACAATTTTTACAAACTGTCAGAGTATTTGCGTGTTCGTCGGAAAACTGGTTTTATACAGTTTTGACAATATTTTCGTGTCTTTCTACGTTTTCTATCAGGGTCAGCTTGGTATATATAACATGAGCCTACAACTCTTTTTCGTCCAGTTTTATCTCGTTGTTGTACAGTGCCTGAAGTTGAAGGAACGTCGGTCATTGTTGGTGACTTATGCAGCATGCTTTCTATTGCTAATTTACAAGAGAAATGTCTCATCACTTGAACATTGGTTGATCGACTTCTAATTATTGGAAGACAAAGTTTCTCTCCCACTTGGCGTGAAAATATTCGGCGATTATTGGATTTGTTAGGCAACATATCGTTATTAGAAATATATATGATGTATGAGGCAAGAGCATCAATGTCAATTATGTAAAAAAAAAATGCTAATGGCCATCTGTTAGTACGTCTTTGTGTACTGTATCGTCTCAAAATTTGATCCATCATGTCGACACCAGATTTTGTTTTATTATAGATGTGGACTATTTCTGGTTTCCTCTCTGGCCCAGAAACAACGTTATCATTGTGCATTGTGGATAGTAACCCAGATAGCACAGAGACGTCTTAAAGACGTCTTTAAGACGTCTGTCAAAGACGTTCAGACGTCTATTAGACGTCTGAATGTCCTACGAACGGCTTCCGAACGGCTTCTGAACGTCTCTGGAACGTCTTTGTGAAAAAACTGTACGTCTTAAAGACGTCTTTAAGACGTCCGTTCGAAGTCTTTAAGACGTCTCGAAACAGACGTATTCAAGACGTCCCGAAACAGACCCCTAGTACCACAAAAATATTAGATAGATATGTTTGTCAAATATTGGAAAAATATTTTTTAAGCCACATTTTTTCTTGTGAGAAAAATATTGAATTTGAATATTGTATACATGTACAAGAAATATAAATTGAATGTTTGATATAACAAAAAAATTAAATAAATAAAAAAAAAATAAATTAAAAGAATGTTTTTCAGCATATCCGCGCACATTAACATTTTATGCTTTATTTATTTATTTATTTATTTATAAATTAAAAAAATAAATTAAAAGAATGTTTTTCAGCATATCCGCGAACATTAACATTTTATGCTTTATTTATTTATTTAACTTATTTATTTATTTATCTATTTATTTTGATATATTATTTTGGATTTTGGATTTGTGATATATAATGTATAGTTTTATTATTAACACGTTGAGCGCCACGTCAGCCATCGGTGGCTGACACTAGACTTTCCGTTTAGGCCGCGTCAGTCACCGATGGCTGACAGCGTGTAACATGATATAGAACTATAAAATTGATGGCCTGACGGGGGCTTCCTTAAAAATCAGCGTGGCGCTCAACGTGTTAAACAATATTTATTGCTAAATTCTATTGCGAATATATATGTAATATATTCTAATAGTACTAAATTAACAATTTAGTTATTTAACTTTCCTAAATAAATAAACGTCTATTCGAAGGATGGAAAACTGCGTTATATTGTGTTGCGTGTGTACAGTTTGTAAAGCTTTTCTCTAGCAGTTTAGAATGACTGAAACGTCAAGAAATGAAACGTCTTAAAGACGACTCGTAAAAGACGTCTTAAAGACGTCTTTTCAGGACGTAAGACGTTCAGACTAAAAATGGACGTAAAACAGACGTCTTTAAGCCGTCCAGTGCTATCTGGGAATACAACAAACTTTTCTTTTTTGGCACACACGAATATATTGTAACATCTTGGTAGTGACCAAATAAAGTTGAATACTGTTTTACTGTTGTGTAAGTTGAAGAGTCAAATACCGAACGTCCACACACGAATAGCATAAAAGTTTGATCTTAGCATTGAGTTATACTATCTTTTGAAGCAGTTGCTTCACTTAAACTGTTTAAAACAATACTTAGTATACCATAGAAAAAAAAAACTAAAAGTTATGGGAAAGCATGAAAGTAAAATTGTCACTTTATTTTTTATATATCGGCACCGGACGCTCGGGGTACACGGGTACCCCGGTTACCCAACAACCGTGACAAGTTTGGTTGCCCACATAAGGGTTAAAATAATTGATTATTTATGGGCACCCATAATAATTACCAGGAAATTTAGTAGCCAAAGGAAGTTGGGTGTTTGGAAATTTCCAAGACAGCACGGTTATGTTGACGGGGGCTCGACAAGTCGATATCTCGTTTCCCAGTTGGCCTTTCACCCGGAGCCTCTCCTCTGCGACGTATGTATAACTGGAAGCGGCTGATCTCCCTTTAGGCGCAGTTTGCGGTTGGACCCTCGAGTGCCACAACTCAATTCCGAGGCATTTCGGCTGATTTACAGAACCGGCCAAGGTAACCACGCCACGCGGCCCCCTTCTGACATGAGGCCAGCCTCCAACCTATCCCGCTTCATTTTTCCACCGGCGTCTTCCCTTTTTCCGACCCCCATCCTCCTCCTCTCTTCACCCAGTTTTGCCTCTTTCGTTGTCTCCCGGCTCGTCGAGCCCCGGCCATCTTCTTGCGGCCTTTGTCGGCGCCTCTTTGTGCCCGAGCCCTGTGATCGAAAATCGGCCGCGAAATTGAGGCGAACCATGCCTTGATCGATGCCCGACTACACTTTTTCACGTACCACTTCGCTAACGGACGCGAGGCAAAGCCCCGCGTGTTCGCCCGGAATTTTAAGAGCCCTTTTCCGAAATTTCGGAAGCCGCCCGGTTGTCTTGTCGAGGGACGATCTTCAAAGATTTACTTTTGTTTAGCTGTTTTGTACTGCTTTTATATCCTGCTTTTCTACACAATTTTCACCTTTGATGTTCAAATTGAAGCACGTACACTTGGCTTGTAATGTTGCATCAGCTTCTCTCGTCTTGAACGACTTGCTGGGTACATTGTGTATCTCCTACGAAATTCAGTATTTTGGGCTGCGAGGAATTAGTGATGATCGTAAATACGAGGTACGGTAATTTTTCTTTTAACACGTTAACTGCCGTGGGGGTCACCGGTGACCCCCACAAAAAAAAATGCTTCAAACATGATTTTATAACTCATATTATTTGCTGGGAACTATGTTTCATCATAATATGCATCGCATAATGAAAAGTTCATGTTGGCGTCTGGGACAAATCATGGAAAATCCGTCCGGCAGTCAACGTGTTAATCAACCTGTGTACGCTTCGTTGCAAAAATTGTTGAAAATGCCTCGTGTATCGAACGCTCGCCCTGGAAAAAAGGATAATTTTCAGAATTTTTTGTTATAAAAAATTAGTACATATTTCGAAATGAACCTTTTTTTGTCTCGAAGAGGATACTTTCGAGTAACTATCGGAATTTTTTCGTTAGGAAATTTTAATAATTCGTCGAAGATATGGTCATTCCTCCGGAGGTACTACTTTCAAGATTCAACATTCATTTATTCCTTGGCAGGAAAAGAAGCTGATCTTCGGAAATTTCTTTCTAGAACACTTGTGCACTTTTCGGAATGAAACTTTGTTTGTCTCAAAAAGGATAGCTTCGAGTATCCGCCCTATCTTTGTCGTTAAAAAATATTAACAATTGTTAAAGATATGGTTGTTCCTCCGGAGGTACTACTTTAAAGATTAAACATTCATTTATTCCTTCGCAGGAAAAGAAGCTGATCTTCGGAAATTTCTTTCTAGAATACTTGTACATTTTCCGGAATGAAACTTTTTTTGTCTCAAAAAGGATAGCTTCGAGTGTCCGCCCTATCTTTGTCGTTAAAAAATATTAACAATTGTTAAAGATATGGTTATTCCTCCGGAGGTACTACTTTAAAGATTAAACATTCATTTATTCCTTGGCAGGAAAAGAAGCTGATCTTCGGAAATTTCTTTCTAGAACACTTGTACACTTTTCGGAATGAAACTTTTTTTGTCTCAAAAAGGATAGCTTCGAGTATCCGCCCTATTTTTGTCGTTAAAAAATATTAAGAATTGTTAAAGATATGGTTATTCCTCCGGAGCTCCATTTTTACTCGACAAAACTTCAGTAAAATTTGAGATACAACCTTTAAAAAATTTGCAAAAATACCACATAGTCAATGTCCCGAAATTGTCGATCTAGTTAATATCCCCTTTAAGAGGTTTTACGAATTATCCGCTATTTTGTTACATAACACGATTAACGATCAACATAGCGTCGCTAATTTGTTCGACGTTAATTGAATGCAAGCTTTAAGTTTTTCTCGTGCTCGCTACAGCCACGGTTGCTAGATTTATGCCCGGTTCTTCCGGTAACGTATGAATCAAGCTTAAACCTTTAAGAAATGGGTTGCTTAAAGGCTGCATCGTTACATTTCTTAATTAAATAAATAAATGAATACGGAATTAACTACGGCGGAGAAATAAAGGAGGAAAGGCCAGAGAAATATCGGCGAAATTTACGTGAACGGTTCAACAACTCTGTAAATTTGTTTAAAATGTGATTAAATCTAGCCTTTTACGTTAATTATCCACAACGGGCCTGCAAATATCATTATTTAGTATTAATATTTGATTTGGTAAACGCAATCAGCACGAAGCATTAATGAGCATAACTAAAACGAAATTACGCGAATTTTCGAATAATTACGGCAAGCTAATCGGTTTTTCGATTGGGAAGCAACTTTCAACGAATCGTAATTATTATCGGTATTAAAGTAATGAAATTGGATCGTAGCAAATTAATTAATAGCGATGTACATCGTGCAAAAATCTTCGTGCGATGTGACGTATTAAAAATAAATACTTTCCTGTCTGCTTTGAAACTGAAACTACACTGCGTTGTTCGCAATATATGGTTTTTCATAATGCGAAAGGAAACGAGTGAACGTGTGACAGCAATGTGGAATATTTAAAAATTCTCTGCTGTTTAAATACAGAAAAATTTGAAGAACCATCTCATTAATGGAAAAATTCATAATTTAAATAAACATATTTAAAGGGTATGTAAATATTCGTAGGTCCGTGATTAATGGAAAAATTGAGAATTTAAGTAAAAATATTTAATGGGTGTTTAAGAAGTATTTACAAATCAATATGCACAATTAAAGAATATGTGGAAAACGGATTTTTCCGCAAAAATGTCAGATATGTTCGTATCTGCGAACATTCTTAGGGAAAAAAGATGAAATTTTAACATTTTTGGGGGGGGAACTAGTTCAGCTCTCAGAATAAATTTTGTTTTGTCGTTATGATAGTAGTTTTGATTAACAGCTCTAATTTTTTCGTTCAGAAATTCTAAAAATTGTGAAAGATATGGTCATTCCTCCGGAGGTACTTTTTTAAACTCGAAGCATTCATTTATATACGGAAACCAAAGGCGACCATTGCGATTTATTTTCAAGGAAATTAGTATACTTTGGAGAATGAACTTTTTTCGTCGGAAAGACCGAACCTTCGGCTGACTCTCCTAATTTTTTCATTAAAGCATCTTAAATAATCATCTTAATAATAACATCTTAATCAATATTGCAATTTTTCTTTGTTTCAGGTAAGTGCAACATCGTTCAACGCCATTTTCAACAAATAACTGTGAGTACCAAAAACCACTCGGATTTCTATTTACAGCCAACAAAGTGTACTGATAAAATTTATTCAACTAACATACACAAAATCTGACAGGCCGTCAATTAATTCAAGAAAAGTTGATGGAAAAATGTGTTACTATTAATCAAGTGAGGCTATAAAATTGCACGGGCAATTAAGAAATTTTATTACGAGACTGTTATCATTAAAAGAAGCCGCTTTAACGGATCCAGAGGCATCATAATTTTTCCGCGAAACGAGAACACCGCAAAAATATAAAGGAAAGTCGAGGCCCGGCCATTGATGACGAACCAACCAAAAATCGGCTTCAAAGCGTCTCCCCCATTGGCCGGATCGACGCGTGTTGTCGGGAAAATTACCCAGTCAGGATTCATGCCTCGAAAAATCCGATGAAGGTTGCACCTTTGAAACTCCCGCGGGCCAATACGAAATTTTGAAGTGCGCGAGGTCGTTCAATTACCGGCCCCGACGACGCAAATGACTTACCTCCATTGATGCACTTGCCACACCAATAAGAATATTCGGGAAATGATTGACATCGGCTTTTTCGTCGCTTCCAATATACGGGATGCCACAGAAAATAAACCAGAAACTCGGAATAGAGTTTCTTCGGAGCTTCGGTATTGACAAAGTCATTTTTTCCGAGTGCTTAGTGGCGCGCTAAAATTTTGAAAAATTTACGCGAACTAGCACTAATGTTCGTCTATTATCTGCTCTTTATCTCATTCGGATATCTTGACTAGTTATCGAAAAAAACATTAACAAAGTTCATAATCCCGGTCCCCTTTCGGTCGCGTGAGGGGTAGTTACAGAAACCAATTTTTTTATATTCTTCAGGGCTTCTCTAAAATTTTGGAAAAAATATGTGAGATAGAGGTGAAATGTCTCTACTAACCACTTTTTATTTCATTCGGATGTCTAGACTAGTTATCGAGAAAAACATTAACAAAGTTCATAATCCCGGTCCCCTTTCGGTCGCGTGAGGGGTAGCTTCAGAAACCAATTTTTTTATACCCTTAAGAATTTCTCTAAAATTTTGGAAAAAATATCTGAGATAGAGGTAAAATGTCTCTATTAACCACTTTTTGTTTCATTCGGATGTCTAGACTAGTTATCGAGAAAAACATTAACAAAGTTCATAATCCCGGTCCCCTTTCGGTCGCGTGAGAGGTAGCTTCTGAAAACAATTTTTTTATATTCTTCAGGGCTTCTCTAAAATTTTGGAAAAAATATCTCAGATAGAGGTAAAATGTCTCTATTAACCACTTTTTATTTCATTCGGATATCTAGACTAGTTATCGAGAAAAACATTAACAAAGTTCATAATCCCGGTCCCCTTTCGGTCGCGTGAGAGGTGGTTACAGAAACTAATTTTTTTCTACCCTTAAGAATTCCTCTAAAATTTTTATAAAATCGCAGGAAGTAGAGCTGAGATCCTCGTACCAATAAAATTTTACTTGATCCAAATATCTGGCATAGTAACCGAGAAGCACCTCGTAATATCATGCCTTGGGAATTGTCGGATAATTCCCTAGCAAACTAATATCGCGGAAAGAGTCCGGTAAAGAATTTTTGCCGAGAGAAATCACTGAACCTGGCTCACGGTGGCGGTATCGCAAGGTGTAGGACGATCCCTCCGCATAAACCGGATGTCCCAAACTTTCCCAGGCGGCGTAATATCGTAAAGCCGATTTCACTGGAAAAAGGCCGGCGCTGCTGGCTCCGGTGTTTGTGTAGGTGGAATAAATTTCGTGGCAACAATTCGACAATCCCGCTCCAATCGGAAGGGATACGCGGCCGTCGAATCCTCCTCTGGACCCAAACGATCCACCTTTATCGGGATCCCGGGCTCTGATGGATTCGGCCCCATTCTGCCCCAAATCTATTCCTTTTTATTGCCCTTCTGATACATAAATTTTTATTCAATTTGATTTGCCACCATTGCTATGGTAATACAACCCCCTGCCACGCTCTTCCCACCCGCGCTCTCAATCTTCACTTCTTTCTTTCGCTGATTTTTTTTTTGTCATACAATCATTTAAAAAATTCATATTAACACGATCGGACAATTGCAAATTATTTCTATAATTTATCCTGCAACCGTTCGGATAACCACCGAGTGTTTCGATGTCTGGCATCTCGTTTCTTTCTTCGTCGATTGTTTGTTAATAAACAATTTAATAATTTGTACTAATTTAAAAAATTGAAAATTGGTTTGTTCTATAAGTATTTTGTTCTAACATTCTTTTTATGATATCAGAAACGAATAAAATATTCAAATTGACAAAATTGTTTGATTATATAGTATAAAAGAACAAAATTGTAAATGGTGTTATAACAAAGATGTCAGTATTATAGAAACTTTTGTGATGGAACTGACTTTTGCAATTTTGAGTCTACCAATAATCTTCATTTATACATTGCCCCCATTTATTCCTGTAAGAATCTCAAGTCCTGATAATAATAAAAAATTTCCCTCGATATCCATGTTATTATGATTCAGATTATCGTCATAAAGAAGACGGTCCCCGCAGGGCTGGATCTCATAGCTAACCGGATGTTCGTGCTGACTTAATGCGACGCGGAATGATCGTAGATATGGATTCCTTCCAAATTTCACTCTTAAATCAGTTTTTATTTTTTTTTTTTACCGCCACATGCCTCGCCAAAAAAATCTGAAAAAATTCAAGGACTTCCGTCCTAACAATATGTAGGTGTCATAAAAATTTAGATGACGTCACTTTTACACTTCTATAAAAAAACCGCTATTTCTTCGGTTTTTCCCACGTTTTCTTAAGCGCTTTCGTTTTTATTGCTCCGACAGCTGAGATTTTCGAATAAAAAATTGGAAAAATTTCCGGTGACGTTCAATTCGATATTCGCTGCGTGTCAAAATTTTTTAAAAGTCGCCTTCAAAAATATCCACACATGTTCGAATTTTTTTAAGACAGTACTGTGTGTGGAAATATTTTTTTATTTTTCACGACTAAGATTTTCGATTAAAAAATGTTTAAAAATTCTCAAGTATGCAGTACTGTACTGGTTACGTGTAGGATTTTCTTCAAAATTTGTTACAGGATTAGTATTATCATTAGACATTACTGTAATAACTTTGAATGGAAGCTTCTTTTTATCGTTTCAATAATTATCAAATAAGGCACCCGAAGCCGGACATTTGACCAGCAGTGGGTTCAGAGTGTTAAAATTTTCATATTAAATATGAAGTTTGTTGTTGAACAAGACACAACGCGACAACTATAGCATGTTACGACATGTTACCGAGACACCCTAAGCCGTACACATGAATTCCCTGTCTTCTTTATCCGTAGCACAACGTCTTGGCCACGTTCCGTTATTTTTTTCTATCCCCCTCTTTCTTTTTCATGGCTGTAGCGTAATCTTGTTTCGCGGGATGGTCTTGCAGGGTGAAAATATGATTACGATGATAGCGGTAACGACGTTACCCGGAGCTGACGCGCCACGCTATCTATCCCGAACTAAAGTTGATACAAACACTTAGGCCATCTGCAATTTCGCCAATTAAAGCCTCTTGACAAATTTTTTTCTAACCTCAACGAACGAGTTAAAATTTCTAACAAAAATACTGAAAGTAGAAGAAACATGTACCTATCATTTAATTTTTATTTCGTTGAAATATCTTACATAATAACCGAGAAAAAAAAATAAATAATAGTTTATTATTTAGTACTGACTTTATTTCAAACCTATCACAAGGGGGTACTTTCAGAATTATTTCTGACCTTAATAAATGGAATAAAAATTTTGAAAAAATTTGTAAAATAGACCTAACTAATATCTACCACCCGATTTTTATTCCACTCAAATATCTTAAGTCGTTGTCGAGAAAAACGTTTCCAAAGTTAGGCCTGACGTCTCTTTGGTCACCCAAAAGGTAGTTTCCAAAAATGATTTTATTTGACACTTGATTTAAAATTTTGCGAAATGTATGGGAGCATTGTGCAACCTTAAATTTACTTAGGTATCCCAAGTGGGGGTATTCGAACAGGTTTTAGGAACGTGAGTAATTTTTTAAATGAGATTCGATAGACAGGTTCGAGGCGAGAAAGGAAAATGGTCGAAAGACAGTGGTATATCTTGATTGCAATAGGAAAATCGTGAGTCTGAGTCGCATGTCCGGGCAACAGGAAGCACCTGGCTCTCCGTGGGGCCTGCATTTGCTCGAGGACGTCGTCCAAGTGCTCGGTAAGCACGCTGGGACTCCTACGAGGCTTTCATCCTACACGGTAATCGAGAATTCTCGGGACACACTTCTAGCTAACCTAGCAGGTTACCTGGAATTAGCCTTTGCCGAGGTGGATCGAACGTGTTTTCAGAAAACGGACAGTTTACCCTCGTAATTTACGATCACTCCAACACCTGGGGACGTCTCCGGCGTCTTGGATGTTTATTTAATCGTTACGTACCCCGAAAATACTCAATTATTCAATGTTCTCCCGAAAATATTCCATTAATCAATAAATTTGTTCGCAAAAACAAACCTCAAAGTTTAATAGGATGTTTAAACTTGCTCCAATATTAGTAACAATTTTCGTACCGTTTTCAGAGAAACCTTATTTAACTGACACTAGGTTCACGGAGCACTAACAGCGACTATTTTACATTACTTTAGAAAAATGGACGAGAATATGCCTCTTCGAATTTTTAATTTTCAATCTATCAATTTCAACAATTTTTTCTGCTTTAACTACAAAACGTATCGAAACGATTCTTGCTTAAATCGATTCTACAAACTCTCCCGAATACAATGACAATTTTTTAAAAATCATTATTAACACATAGACATGTTTAAAAAATTGTTAAAGCGATTCGAGCACCCAGACGTCACAACATCTTCGAGTTATCAAATTCAACAATTTTTTCTGCTTCAACTACAAAACGTATCGAAATGTTTCTTGCTTAAATCGATTCTACAGACTCTCCCGAATACAATGGTAAATTTTATTTAACCATTATTAACGCATAAACATTTTTAAAAAATTGTGAAGATGGTCTCGATACCCAGCTGTCGCACCATTCCTGCACAATCGACTCGTGTCATAAGTTAAATTATCTCTGTTGCGTTGCAACATTTTGTTAAAAAAAAAAAATTGGGGAATAAGCTGAAAGAATCGTTCTAATGCGCTGTTGAAAAGGAAAAAATTTTTCTCGACAAATTTCCGCGGAAAGAAAATCCCGAAGTCGTTTTTTGGGGCAGCCGTGCACGGGGTTGGTTAACGAATGAACCGTGTTTCCTGGCCGAATAAGGCCACGCGGAAACGAAACGACGGAATCCATTGTCAACGGTGAACACCTGCGAGTTTCTTCTGGATTTACAAGGTACTCTAAACCGGCGCGTTCTTCGCGGCTCATGATTTATTAAGGTGCCGCCACTATCGGTGTTTCGGGCTTTCACGGAGTGAAATATCGCGGGAGCTGATTTAAAGTTCCCCCCTTGGAAAAAAAGGGCTAAGGCCCGGAGCGAGCAGAAACGTAGGGACGACAGGGTGTAAATTAAGGTGTAATAGAATGCATCACGGTGTCCTCGTTCGTGTTCCTCTGTACGTTTATAGACAACAGGGTAATCGAGAGTCGGAAAGTCGCGTGGGACGTGTGTACGATAAAATTAGTATAACTTCCGCATTGGTCAATCGATGTTGATAAAATTTTGGTAATTATTTACTTTACGGGCTTCCTCACCGATTTTGATGACCTTGAAATATATTGTCAAGGTCATGATTCTGAACAACTTTTTCCTATACATGTTACCGCCGCTCGCCTTTAGTTTACGAGATATTTGCAAAAATGTTTCAACATTTCAAAAAGTGATCGGAGTAGGTGTGGGTTAGATCGATTGTGATGACCTTGAAATATGTTGTCAAGGTCATCATTCTGAACAACTTTTTCCTATACATGTTACCGCCGCTCGTCTTTAGTTTACTAGATATTTGCAAAAATGTTTCAACATTTCAAAAAGTGATCGGAGTAGGTGTGGGTTAGGGTCAGAGAGAGAGGGTTAGAATTAACAGATTTCTTAACAGATTTCTATTTGAAGTGGTGTATATTTTATAACACCATTTTTTTTTTACTAATTTTGAAATTACATTGTGTTTTTATACGTCTTTTGTTTCGATTTCTAATGTAACCAGTATTATGGCATCGAAAAATTAAGTTTTCGCGATCAAGTAGTATATTTTCGTTGCACTTGATACAATTCATCGTGCCATGGATCACTTTACTGTTCACTAAAAAATCTATCAACTTTTCTTGATTGTTGCAGATATCCAAGAATTCGTATAGTTTCATGCTTAATACTCAGAACAGACAAGAAAGGTGGGTCTCAACTAATTGAAGCCGTTTTAAGTTGTGGCCATAATTTAAAATCTAACCCACACCTACTCCGATCACTTTTCGAGATGTTGACACTTTTTTGGGATTATCTCGGAAACTAAAGCTGAGCGGAGGTAACACGTATAGGAAAAAGTTGTTCAAAATGATGGCCTTGACAACATATTTCAAGGTCATCAGAATCGATCTAACCCACACCTACTCCGATCAGTTTTTGAAATGTTGAAACATTTTTTGCAAATATCTCGTAAACTAAAGGCGAGCGGCGGTAACATGTATAGGAAAAAGTTGTTCAGAATCATGACCTTGACAACATATTTCAAGGTCATCATAATCGGTGAGGAAGCCCCTAAAGTAAATAATTACCAAAATTTTGTCCGAGTGATCCTTAAACATCTATTAACTAGCAGCAAGAAGTTCATTCAAAGTATGTGGATCACAGCGCCTAATTAAATTTTCTTGCTTCGACAGGATCGGATTAAAAGTTATCTAAAAGACTTTTTAAGAAATCATTAAAATAGTTGTAAAATAAAATAAAATGGCGAGTGTGTGTAAAACTGTTGGAATTATGTGTGGACATGTGTACGATAAAATTAGTACAACTTCCGCATTGGTCAATCGATTTTGATAAAATTTTGTCTGAGCGATCCTTAAACATCTACTAACTAGCAGGAAAAAGTTCATTCAAGAATGTTGACCACAGCGCCTAATTAAATTTTCTTGCTTCGACAGGATCGAATGAAAAGTTATCTAAAAGACTTTTTAAGAAATTGTTAAAATAGTTCTAAAATAAAATAAAATGGCGAGAGTGTGTAAAACTGTTGGAATTATGTGTGGACATGTGTACGATAAAATTAGTACAACTTCCGCATTGGTCAATCGATTTTGATAAAATTTTGTCAGAGTAATCCTTAAACATCTACTAACTAGCAGCAAAAAGTTCATTCAAGAATGTTGACCACAGCGCCTAATTAAATTTTCTTGCTTCGACAGGATCGAATGAAAAGTTATCTAAAAGACTTTTTAAGAAATTGTTAAAATAGTTTTAAAATAAAATAAAGTGGTAGGAGTGTGTGAAACTGTTGGAATTGTGTGCGGAAAAATTGAGAAGTGCGGAAATCTATGATGAAACTGTTTTTGTTTTTTTTAGGATAAATTGTTGATACGTTTTTCATCGAGAATTTTATCGAAGTTTGTGGCATTTATTTGTCTGTTTAATGGTCAAACGGCTCGTCTCCGATCGCATAATCGATTAACGCGTTCCATTTTGTAGCAGGATCCACGAGGCTTCGCCGATGCACGATTTCTGACGCGTTGTTTTGGAAAAAATCGGATTTCCTGGTTAATCCAGTGTGCACGGAAACGAATTATCATGTTGCTGCCGATGCTGGACAGGATTGTTTCCCTGTGCGCGTGATTTGTTGTCGGAGTAGACTGTTTTTTCATTGTTTAAAATAGTCTGGGAACGATGTAAATTCCTAAGCACGTGTTTTCTACGGCGAGTCTATCAAAATCGAACTATTTCCGGCGGATATTCGTGTGATTGCCTGAAATGATCTTTCGCATAGTGAAGTACATGAAAAATTAGGGGGGGTTTATGTCATCGCTTCGCTGGATTTCAAATTGTTTAAACTGTAAAAATATTCAAGTTCGTTAATCATTTCCTAGTCTTCAGCAAGCAGATAACTGCGTTTAGGAATTTTTATCTCGGAAATTATTCTTCATACCGAATCAAACTTTTTTTACTATAATCTATAAAGTATGCCTGAGTATATGTAATTTTTTCCAATTACAAAATCAATGCGTTAGTACCGTAAATTATAAAAAAAAACTTGCACAAGTTGCTGAACAGACAATTCTGTCGATAGGTTTATTGGCAACTTTATTCGAAATCATGAATCGTTTAAGAAAGTATGGTCAAAATTATAGTGGGAGGGGGTCAATTGACGATGTCAGAAGTTTCTAATCTCTCCCCAAAAAATTCGGATAAATGAAAAGAAATTTTTACCTGTACAGATAAAATATCTGAAACTCGATTCGTGCAGCGAACAATTGAATCCAAGATGAACGCGCTCTATTACAAAATTACGTCGGACAGCTATTCTCATGGACTCCCGTCAGGATCGCGAGGAAAGGGTGGAGGGGGTAGGAGACAAGAACAATTGCAAGCCTGATAATTCCTAGCAGCCTTTCAATTCCCGTCCGTAAATCGGGCCGCGGTGCTGCTTAAAAATTAACGCGGGTACAGGGTGGGTCGTGTAGCGGGTGCTGCACCCTTCTGCACCCTCTCGCACCCCCTCGTGCCCCCGTCGCATTGAAAATCATCGGGCGCGGGTCTCTCCGAGCAAGTTATTCAAATCCGAGGCTAGTACTCCCCTCCCCTCTCGGTCGAAACGACTCGATTCCGAACGATTCCATCCCCTTCGCCTTAGGGGAGAGTCTCGTCGTGGGCGGCCGGCTGCCTCGTAAATAACGTTATTTATTCGCGAATTTGTTTTTCCCGCGCGGCTAGCGCGCCAAGGCCTACGATATGCTGGCGGACGACGCTCGAATGCATAAAACCGCTTCCAAGGCGTTTTTCACCGCAAGCTATGTCGACTGCGAGCCCGAAAACCTTCCTGGAAAATGTGTGCAATTTCTTTTTGAACAATTTAACTCGGAAAGTTGCATCTTACGCGGAAATAATGTCGTAAATTAATTTTTATTCAAGATTGCTTTCGAGTTTCTCTAACGATTTTTTTAATGGAACTGGAGAAACGCGTGGGGAGCATTTCGGGTAATTTTTAACAAAATCGATCATTCGACAACGAAGTTACGCGAATTCAAACCTGTAGAAAGAAGAAAAGGTCAGTACCTACATTCTACACTTTGGGGAACTATAACTGCTACAATTTTAAGTATTTTGACTTGAAAAAATTATAGTGTATAGTTTAAATAATGGAAGATGTGTGTGCAAAACCTCAGAGCCAAAGAGTAGTCTGATTTTTTAATAAAAATTACCGAAAAATCTCGGTTTCTTGCTGTCGACTGTAAATTAATTTAAACCTGTAGAAAGAAGAGAAGGTCAGTACCTACACTCTACACTTTGGGGAACTATAACTGCTACAATTTTAAGTATTTTGACTTGAAAAAATTATACTGTATAGTTTAAATAATGGAAGATGTGTGTACAAAACCTGAGAGCCAAAGAGTACTCTGATTTTTTAATAAAAATTACCGAAAAATCTCGGTTTCTTGCTGTCGACTGTAAATTAATTCAAACCTGTAGAAAGAAGGAAAGGTCAGTACCTACACTCTACACTTTGGGGAATTATAACTGCTACAATTTTAAGTATTTTGACTTGAAAAAATTATACTGTATAGTTTAAATAATGGAAGATGTGTGTGCAAAACCACAGAGCCAAAGAGTAGACTGATTTTGTAATAAAAATTACCGAAAAATCTCGGTTTCTTGCTGTCGACTGTAAATTAATTCAAACCTGTAGAAAGAAGAGAAGATCAGTACCTACATTCTACACTTTGGGGAACTATAACTGCTACAATTTTAAGTATTTTGGCGTGAAAAAAATTATACTGTATAGTTTAAATAATGGAAGATGTGTGTGCAAAACCTTAAAGCCAAAGAGTAGTCTGATTTTTTAATAAAAATTATCGAAAAATCTCGGTTTCTTGCTGTCGACTGTAAATTAATTCAAACCTGTACAAAGAAGGAAAGGTCAGTACCTACACTCTACACTTTGGGGAACTATAACTGCTACAATTTTAAGTATTTTGGCGTGAAAAAAAGTATACTGTATAGTTTAAATAATGGAAGATGTGTGTGCAAAACCTCAGAGCCAAAGAGTAGTCTGATTTTGTAATAAAAATTACCGAAAAATCTCAGTTTCTTGCTGTCGACTGTAAATTAATTCAAACCTGTAGAAAGAAGAGAAGGTCAGTACCTGCATTCTACACTTTGGGGAATTATAACTGCTACAATTTTAAGTATTTTGACTTGAAAAAATTATACTGTATAGTTTAAATAATGGAATATGTGTGTGCAAAACCTCAGAGCCAAAGAGCAGTCTGATTTTTTAATAAAAATTATCGAAAAATCTCGGTTTCTTGCTGTCGACTGTAAATTAATTCAAACCTGTAGAAAGAAGAAAAGGTCAGTACCTATACATTCTACACTTTGGGGAACTATAACTGCTACAATTTTAAGTATTTTGGCGAGAAAAAAAATTATACTGTATAGTTTAAATAATGGAAGATGTGTGTGCAAAACTTCAGAGCCAAAGAGTAGTCTGATTTTTTAATAAAAATTACCGAAAAATCTCGGTTTCTTGCTGTCGACTGTAAATTAATTCAAACCTGTAGAAAGAAGAAAAGGTCAGTACCTACACTCTACACTTTGGGGAAATAGAACTGCTACAATTTTAAGTATTTTGTCTTGAAAAAATTATAGTGTACAGTTAAAATAATGGAAGATGTGTGTGCAAAACTACAATACCAAAGAGTAGTCTAATTTTTTTATAAAAATTTCCAAACAACCTCGGTTCCTCGCCGTGTCGACTATTTTTGTCTTACAGGGTGATTTTCAGACTTTAAATGAAATATTGAGGGCTGGAGATTTTTGGAAAACGGTTCGCGGCGGTTCGGTATGGTTTCGTGGAAGTGTGTGGAACCGTTGCAAACGAAATTATTGATCCCCATAGCACGCGATCCGGTTTACAAGAGCGAGCGGCGTTAATTCGCAACACATGCGGAAGTTTCTGGCATCCGACGCGATGCATGGGGCCGGCTGGAATTTCACGAGTGCAATCGACCGGGCCGGAGCGCGGCGCGACGACTCAGCGCCGATCTACCCGGTGCAGCTAATGCGGTTTCGGTGAGAGTGCAGTTTTGCTGCGGCTCGGCGACGGGTATCAATCTTAAGCCAAGCGAGAAGATAATCAGCTTGCAGCTCGTCACTCGCTGGCCCGATTCCGTCCGAACGGTCACGATGACTAACAGGCATCATCGTCTTACCACCCCTATTCATCTCGTAACCGAAATGTCATTCGCCGAGCCGCTATTCGTCATCCAATCATCAGCGACCAGGATAGATGCGAAAACTATACTTGCTGCACGAAAACTATACTTTGACTGAATTTTTTCTAAGAAAACTGTTGGAACGATTACATTTGTAATTGACCGATGTCATTAATTATACTTCTGGCTCTGCGCTCAATTTTTTTCACCCGGAATTTCGGTAGAGTTTTTGCGCAGCGCTTGCCGGAAGTGCACCTTGAGCCGTGAAAGAAAAGTACAGTAAAGTCTCACGTTCTTAGTCCATCTCAGGCCCGTAGGAAAAATAATGATTTCAAGAATCGGTTATTTAATAGCGAAGGTTAGATTCTGTAAATTTTGGTCTGAATATATTTGCAACGGTAACAAAATGGCGGTGTGCTAAAGTCACCCTTCGATCTCCTGCTCAGTAATTTAAATTTCCAAGGCTGTAAAAAAATAATTCCCAGAATTAATTTCAAAAAATTTTTCATTTCTAATATGCACAGGTCCTATCTACGCGTGTACACGAAATCTGTGCAAAATTTCAGGAAAGTTTCTCGGCTGGTTTCCGAGAAATCGCTTCTAATATTCGTGCCGACCTAAATATTTTTCGCGTCGTCGATTTTGCGAATCTCGACAAATTCCTTGGCGCGTTGTGAGGAATATGCGGTACCGAAAAATGCAAGAATTGAGAATCGGCAGAAACTGTAATTTTCTAGGCGAGGGGATAGCTGGGAATGGAGAAAGGGCGGTTCGAAGGGTTTTCTTTTTCGCCGAAATTGCATCTGCAGTTGCAGCGGCGGGGTCGGAGGGCTGCAACGGACGCATTACAATCGAGAGGCGAGCCGCGGTAGCGCATTCCGATATGTTTGAGTGTTCGTTCGTGCATCGTTGATTCGCAAACCGGGCCGCTACCTGGTAATTGCCGGGGCGACAGGAGCGCGGCGCTTGCTCTGTGTCTCGGCATCTCACGTCATTACCTGCCAACTCGATTGAATCGGTGATTTTAATGTGTCGCCCAGGCCCGAGGCCGCGTTAACACGCATCAATAATGACGTAGCGTTTGCGAAATCACTTAAATCGATTACCCTAGCAAACGCGCGGGGCCATGATTCAAAATCAACCTCCACGCTCGTGCCCGTGGCTCCAAGATCATCGGAAAATCATCGTCCCATCTACCCTATCGGTTCACTCCGGTAACAGAAAGTAATTTTTCCTTCAAATATTCTGCACTGCAGACCTCTTTTTCAGAGCAATTCTAATTTACCAATAAATAAGGTATCTATTCGCAATAACTATTTTCTATTTTTATAGTCGAAGACGTAGAATAATTTTATAGACATCTTTGTAATATGTTAACCCTTTGAGCGCTATGAACGCATATATGGGTTCCCACACAGCCATTCAATTTGGGCCATGAACGCATATATGTGCCCATAATTATGAAAGTGGTCTAAGTCAAAATTTAAAAAAAAATGAATTTATCACTTATTTCACACGACATGATTTTAAACTAAATTTATTCAATGTAAAAAAAATGAAAAAAATATATGACAGACCATTTTCATAATTATGGGCACATATGGGTTCTCACACAGCCATTCAATTTGGGCCATGAACGCAGATATGTGTTGTTCATTAGACTTGTGTGTGCATTTATTGCGCATTGGTTTAGAAATTGTCGAGAGTGATTCGTCGTAAAAAGTAGGCGGTCCACAGCAGACGCTTAACTTCGCACAACTCAGCGCTCAAAGGGTTAAAATTTGATTTTGAAAATCAAGGGCCATGTCACCCAGATGTGGGTGACGGAATTATTTGTCCAGGTTTTAAAATGAATTTTTACGGTTAATATATTCATTGTACCAAATTTGATTGGGATCTGTAAAATGTAAGAAAATTGGAGGACTACTCGATATCACACATATAATTATTTTCAATTTTTATTTCACTAAATAACTTACTTTGGTTTCATGGAATTTTCGAGGGTTCCGGTTTGGCACTCAAAGTGTTAAATAATTAATTTTCTGGCATATCGTTCCAAATTTCTGGAAAATTGTTAGTACAGTATTCAGAGTAAAACTTTATTGGTTGGACAAACAGTTTACGAGAGAAATATTTATAAACACATCTTCTGTATAAAGGTGAAAATTGTACGATTTTTGAAAGCTTGTATTTTATAAACTAATTGGAATCCAGCAAAGTGATGAATTAAACCCCACCTAATTTGCTACAAATTTAAAGGTTCTGTCGACTCTCCTGAATGCAACTATGCATTTGCTGATAATATTGTCAACATATTCAGACATTTAATCAGTGAAAGCATGTCTCGAAATCGAATGTTAAAACTTTGTTATCTTTTTTTGCATGCTCGAACCACGAAAGGTGCACAGTTGTTTCTTACGCAGAAAGATTCTGCTACAGCTCCCGCGAGTGCAAGGATGGTTTCACGATATTGCGAGTATGCAACGACGTGTAAAAAATTGTTTAAAAATTCCGGTTCGCGTGGCATTGTAATTACGAGCAGTCGTTCCTGATGAAAACCTGATGGGCGCGACGGGAAAAGAAGTTTCTTTGGCTATTCCTTGGTCTTATGAATTCGAAAGGAGACCGGAGTCGTAAAAACGACGGGACACACATACATACATACATAGCCACGCGCGAGATATAGAGGACAGAGTTATTAGAGGGATGGTGCGAACAGTACGTTCTCACCGCGAGGTAAATTCAAGGGGATGGCGAGTTCCATCTGATTAATTTTGCATTACCCCTCTGCACGTCCTACAGAGCGTTCCATTTTAATCTTGCCGACTACGTTGAAGCCTCCGCGCCCCAATGCACTCATCTCGTTACTATCCACGCGATTATTATAGTCCGCGCCATAATATTGCCATTGAAACACCTTGTTGCGTCGCCACTTGGGCTCGAAAAAGTGTAAAACACCATTTTTTTCCCATTTTTTTTTTTTGTTCGGTGAAAAATTATGTATTTTTGGAGATATGATCAGCAAGGTGTTAACTACATTCTCATATTTTTTCCATTATTGAAAACCATAAATAAGTACTAAATTAATTAGTAAATCTCTTCGATGCACCGTTATGTAGGTGGTTTTGACATTTTTTTTCACAGGTTTACTATTCAGTGAAAAATTATGAATTTTTAAGTAGACGTTGGGCAAGGTAGTAACTATATCTCCATGTATTTTTTATTGTCCAGAAGCAAAAAATTTTGTTTCAGAAAATAATCAAAAAAGCAGGATATCACAAACATTTTAGACAAGTATATCTTACAAGTTTAGTGTATGATTTAACATTTTTTCAGTTAGGTAACTGTCTACGAAAAAAATCAAAATTTTTATGAGGACGTTAAGCAACATCTTAGCTACGTTCACATATTTTTATTGTTGCCCAAAGATACAAAATGACGGAGTTACGCAACATTGTCTACCGTAAACTTAAAAATTGTTAAAGTTTCAACTAAAATTACCTATTACGGGTCGTTTAGGATTAACGAATCAAAGTTAGTTGGAACAATACCCTGCAGAATGATGCTCGCTATCAGTCCCTGATTTGATAACGTTATCGCAGCCCTCCTGACGCGAGAGAAAAATGGGTTCCGTCACGATTTGCACGAGTCTGATCAGCGTCTTTGAAAAGATCCACGGACACCGCGCGCACGGCGTCAAAACGCGAAACCATCGTCCGCCCTTAAAACCCATCGTCGAATGGTCACTATAGAAACCCCATAGCCTCCCTTTCGCTCAAACATATTGATAGGGGGAGCACGCGTGGCGCGCACAAGAGTCGAGTGACGAACGAATAAACGGCACGAGCCTGCGTTAGGTGTTAACGATGAGTTGTGGCGAGAGACTGGACCCTCTGCCATGATCGAGACCAGTTATGGCAACCCCCTATCTCTTCGCGATTCCAGATGGCTTTGAAATCGAGCCTCGATTCGCAGAATTCGATCGTCCGAAAAGATACCGT
Source organism: Seladonia tumulorum (assembly GCA_913789895.3). Taxonomy (NCBI): domain Eukaryota; kingdom Metazoa; phylum Arthropoda; class Insecta; order Hymenoptera; family Halictidae; genus Seladonia; species Seladonia tumulorum. The sequence goes on along the minus strand of OU565270.1, from coordinate 17,085,615 downwards.
GAACCAAATTTAACACTGCCAAGCTAGAAACTCAAAAATTCCTTAAAATCTAAGCGAGTTATTTAATGAAATAAAAATTGAAAAAAAAATGAAGCGTACCATATTGAGTATTCCTGCAACTTTCTTGCATTTCACAGGCCCTAATCAAACTTGGTACGACGAATATATTAACCCCTTGTCCTCTACAATATCGAGTCAGACTCCTAAGGAAGATTCTGACCAGAGTCTAATAAATATGTAGTATGTCATTAATTTCCTTTTAACCGAACTAAAATTCTATTTCATTGTAGTTGATATACAGTCGGGGACAAAAATAAGTGGACAGTTAGTGGAAACAGGTAAGAATGAAGTTTATCGAATTAACATGACTGTTATAAATTTAAGTTTTACTTATTATATAGCCTTATAGTGCATAGATTATTTAGTGAATATTTGTAGTTCATATTTACACCTTTGTGTAAACACGCCGTACCATAACGAAAATGACAGCCATTTATCAGGAGACAAAAATAAGTGGACACTCTCAACGAAATGCGTAATAAATGAGACACGTAACAAAATGAATACTTGGTATTGCCGCCTTTTGCTTGTATTACTGCTTCCAGACGTCGAGGAATACTTCGTAGTAACTTTTCAATATAATCGTTACTAATTTTTTCATATTCAGACTGTAACCTTTTGAACAAATCGACGTTATTATTTCGCTGATCCCAGGGAACTTTTTCGTTCCAGAACTCCATAAGTTCTCGATAGGATTCAAGTCAGGGGTCTGGGCAGATTATTCAAGCAATTTAATATTGGAATTCTTAAAAAATTTTTTAATTTTCTTAGTAGTGTACTTAGGGTCATTGTCTTGTTGAAAGATAAATTCGTCGTCGCAACCCATTTTTACCACTGCTTCTTCTAAATTTTCATTTAGTATATTAATATACTTATCTGTATTCATAATTCCGTCAATTTGTACTAACGTACCAATACCGTTTCGCGAGAAACACCCCCACGCCATTAATGATCCACCGTAAAATTTAACTGTGGGTATAGTAAATGATATTTTATACGCTACATGTTTTTTTCTCCAGACTTGTCTTAAGTACTCTTTTTGCCGCAAGTCAAATTTACTTTCGCCGCTGCAAATTATATTTTTCGAGGAAGCTAGTGGCATATTTACATATGTTTCTGCAAACGCTAAACGTTTCCTCATATTTCTTTTATTAATATGTGGCTTACGTCTAGCCTTGTAGCATGTAGAACCAGCTTTGTGCAGTCTTCGTTTTATTGTTTTGCTGAAATATTTACTTGCACTATTTCTGCAATACTTCTTGCTGCAATCGTTGGATCTTTTCGATTTGTACGAAAAATTCGACGATCTTCTTGTATGGTGGTATATACAGCGTTTGCATCCACGGCCTCTTAAATTTTTCAGTCTTATGTACTAGATATTTTTTATAAATCTTTCCTATTGCACTTTCAAATACGTTACACTTTCGAGTTATTACGCGGTGGCATAATTTCTTACAGCAGTCCGATACAATTAAAATGGCGAATTTGATATAAAATTTCTTTCGTTTCTGGCATTCTGCAATTATTGTATAAATGTTCTTACTTGTACTTGTTATAATTGGTACTAATAAGTTTAATGGTGATCACTGCATGTAAGCGTGACCTGTGCCTAATGTTTGTATACATTTCTTACCTCACAATAACATTATAACCAAGTGTCCACTTATTTTTGTCCCCTGATAAGTAGCTGATATTTTCGTTATGGTACGGCGTGTGTACACAAAGATGTAAATATGAACTTCAATTATTCGTTAAATAATCTATACATTACACGGATATATAACAAATAAAACCTAAGTTTATGACAGTCGTGTTAATTCGACTAAACTTCATTTTTGCTCATTTCCACTCACTGTCCACTCATTTTTGTCCCCGACTGTATATAGGTACAAACTACCTTTTTCTTCTATGAAATTCTGAACGATGAAGAATTCCTCGTCATTATGATCACAAAAAGAATAGTAGTGCAAGGGGTTGACGTAAAGACTTTAATTTAAAACCTGGACAAATAATTATTTGTAATTCTGTCACCCAGTTGTGGGTGACATGGCAGTGTTAAAGAAATTTTGAATTTTCCTGCGACCTGTCAGGGTCTATGAGAACCCGAAGACATTGATGAAGAACAAATAATCAGCGAATGGCGGTAGTCTTGATTTTCTAATCGTGCGGTCATTTTCTATAGACGATCATTTAAGTCTTACTCTTCCAAAAATTCGAAGTCTTCGGAAATGGTCGAATCGCCCGAAGCAGGACCCCTCGAACGGCAAATCCTGGTCACGCAGGCATCGTTCGGTCATGTCCGGCGACTGTAAACCCCGTCGTAGAGCGATCGCATCAACAAACAACGTGAATCCACGTCGGACTGTAAAGTAGACAGTTCGTAGTCGGTACAAATGGCGCAAACCGTCCGCGGCAATAAAGACGGGCGTGGTTATTAAAGGGGATTCGCATTGTCAGTTGCGGCCGGCGTAAATCTCCTGCGGGGCGCGAAATTGCAGGAGTAAGCCACGGATCGGTGCCGGCTAGGTAACTATTGATCAAAGGAATCCTTCGTGAAATATGTCGCGCCCAATGATAATCATCGCCGTGGCGGACGCCGAGAGAGAGAGAGAGAGGGAGAGAGAAAGTCAGAGTGACAGAGAACACCGTGACGTCACGGGAGGACGTTGCATCGATCGCGAACCGATTGCGGCCCCGACAGCTATTTATTCGGAGCCATTGTTACCCCTTCCCAAAAACTTCAAATATCCCGATTTTCCCCTAATTTGATCGTCTATCGTCCACACACCCTAAGGTCGCGCTTAGGAATTTTTATCTTGGAAACCAGCACTCCGATCGAGCCGATTCTTCTTTTGCTTTCATTGTATTGGGTTGGCAACTAAGTAATTGCCGATTTCAGTTATAGATGAAACTATAACTTGACTCAGTTTTTGGCCGAAAAGGATCAGACTTTCTACGAGCGTGGAATTTTCAAGTTGTCAGAAAGATGGCAAAAGGTCATCGAACAAAATGGAAAATACATCATAGATTAAAGTTCATTCCAAGTAAAAAAAAAAACTCTTTTATTTCATTGAACAAATCGGCAATTACTTAGTTGCCAACCCGATAGATGACTTGGGCTAACGTGGGCAATTTTTTTAAATTGAAAAATTAATTATTTAACCCGGTCGATGTTGGGGAGTTTGCGAAAAATTGATTATTCCGTACAGAGGAGACCTAAGTTTAGGTTTCTCATTGATCGTGGGGCGATTATGTTCGAGATATTCCGTATTTCATGGCACAATGCACCCTATATTAGGGATGGTTTAGGTAACCAGTTCGCTGAATTCGAATTTCTTTACAGAATACACACTTTTGAATTTGTCGAGCTTTTTATTATATCCTCGTAAGACAGTGGTGACATCAATTTTTCTCTCAGAAACCGTTGCTCCGAACGATCTGTAATTTTTTTAGTTTCATCAGGGAAGTGTCCCGTACCGTATACAATTTTTTTCTAACCGAAAAATCTATAAGATAACATTTTAACCCTTAGCACTCGAATGGCGACTATAAGGCGCCACTAAAAATTGCTGTATCGTTATTTAAAATATTTTTTACATTATTAAATTAGTTTGCATGTAATAAATTACTAAACACTTTAGTATTTTACGAGTAAATTGCACTATTTTCATATGTATAACATGTATATATATATATATATATATATATATATATATATATATTTACAGGGGAAATATTCTAGGTCATAAGAAATGTTTCGTTTTGGAGTTAAAATAGCTTCGAGTGCAAATTACGAAAGTATTCTGATTTTGTAAAATTCGCCGCCCGAGGAACTTTAACTGAAATTTTTCAATGTTGTTAACACGTTCCGTGCCACGGCAATTTTTGAAGATTTTGCATTCAGGCCGCGTGGGGCGTATACGACCCACACTTTAAAGATTAAAAAAAGTCGTTTAAGACGTACGCCTTACATTTTTTCAGTTCTACAAAGCTATAATTAGCAGGAAAACGATATAAATTTCAATATGCATTAGACAACAAAGCAATAAATTTAATTTCTAAGGAATTATTTTAACAAGGACAAGGTCAGACGAATGGCCGATCGAATTCCGAATGGCCTGAACGGAAAGTGTAGCGGGGGTCGTATTAACCCTTAGCACTCGAACGGCGACTATAAGGCGCCACTAAAAATTGCTATATCATTATTCAAAATATTTTTGACATTATTAAATATGTTTGTATTTAATAAATTACTGAAAATGTCAGTATTGTACGAGTAAATTCCACTATTTTCGTAGGTACAACATGAAAAACAAATATATAGAAGGAAAATATTTTAGATCGGAAGAAATGTTTTGTTTTGGAGTTAAAATAACTTCGAGTGCAAAGGGTTAAATGGCACGGAACGTGTTAAATCGATCTATCGATTCTGAAAAATCAGATACATACAGTAAGGAGCGAAACTGAACCAATAACCACAAGTTTTGTATAAATCATTATTTATTACTAGGAATATGGACGAATAACAAAAAATCAACATTATAATTATTTTTATCATAGTTAAAAGTAACTTAAGAATTTTTTTCAATAATTAATGCCTCCTCGTTTAGCAATGGCAACAAAAATAGACTGACTCGGTTTTGCACCATGTCCAATACTTGGCAATATTTAATATATCATTTATTTTTAATATTTCGTCCACAACCCTTGCGCTTGTAAAACTACACTAATTCGCTTTGGCATACTTTCTACTAATTTTTTGCAATAATCCGGAGATATTTGTTCCCACTGTTCTTGAATTCTATCATACAAATCTGTGATTGATGTTGGTTGGGAGTCATACGAATCCCGAAGTCGTCTTTTTAGTAAACCCCATAGATTCTCTATGGGGTTGAGGTCGGGGCTCTGTGCAGGCCAATCCAGAACAGAAAATTTTTTAGTACAGAGCCAATTTTTTACACTTTTAGCAGTGTGCTTAGGGTCTCGGTCATGCATGAAAATTACATTCTTTTCTTCAAAGGGCATATTTTCAACAGCATCTATCAGATGATCTTGTAAAATATCCTTGTACATGTACTGATTCATGATGCCATTAACTCGGTGCAGTGATCCAACACCAAATGCTGTTAGGCACCCCCAGAACATTAGGGATCCGCCTCCATGCTTTAACGTTTGTTTCACATGTCGTGGTTTAAGCCTAACATTTTTACGAATTCAGCGCCAAGACATGCCATCTGAACAAATTCTGTTAATTTTGGTCTCGTCTGACCAAATAACCCATTCCCAGTCCGTAGTTGTCCAGTTTTGATATTTTCTAGCAAATTCCAAACGACGTTTAATAGTTTCTTTCGATAACATTGGCTTCTGTCTTTTCTTAATGCTTCTAAACTCAGCTCCTATGGGGGTTCTTCGTGCTGTTCACTGACTTATTTGTATATTCGTATCTTCTTTTAATAATTTTGAAGCCATAATGGAACTTGAAGCTTCACCAGATGTGACAAACCGTATAATCCTTCGTTCATCCTGCGGTGATAATATTTTTGGTCTTCCTCCAACTTTTAATAATATACTTTTACAGTATTTTTTTCTTATTCTCTGCACTGTCGATTGACTAACACTGCAGGTTTTCGCCGTGTTACGCGTTGACAAGCCATCATTAAAAAGAGAAATGACATTTTTTACACAATTTGGAGCAATTGACCTCATATTTATTCTTACTTCACTTGTGTGCTTTTCCGGTCGACAGATTGCAAAGAACCGAGTGTTAAGACGTAAACTAATAGTTTGTAAATATACCAAAGTGCTAGATGTAAACATACTACTAGAACATGTCAAGTAAACATTTCTTGTAGGGACCGGTGCAAAACCGAGTCAATCTATTTTTGTCGTCATTGCTAATCGAGGAGAAATTAATTATTGAAAAAAATGTCTTAAGTTACTTCTAACTATGACAAAAACAATTATAATGTTGATTTTTTGTTATTCTTCTATATTCCTAGAAATAAATAATGATTTATACAAAACTTGTGGTTATTGGTTCAGTTTCGCTCCTTACTGTAATACGAACCCTCCCGTTCGAAAATAGAAAAAGAATCAGCCGGATCGGTCGCACGGTTCCCGAGCTACAAATTGAAAGCTGCAACCCGTTAACCAGAGACACACCTCCCCCTCGGGTTCATTTAATAAGCAAATCCGTTTCTCCGGCGAAAGAAAAACAGTAGCCTCGAAACTCTGTGACTCCGCCGCGTTTCTCCGTAGCGTGTATTAACAAAGAAAAGCCCGGGGAACGTCTAGAGCAAAGTTAGAGAAGCGGCAGTTGGTCGTCGAGCAAAATGTCGAAGAGAAACTCTCGACTGTGGATGAGATTGAAGTTTCAATTCCGGCTGGAATCTCGTACGGGGCGCAGTTAGAAGTCCGCGAAGAAGCTCTGTGTAACGAGCCCGGTGTGTGTGCTCTCGGTTTGTCTAGAAACTTGCCCGGCCGCTCGAAAACCGAAAGATCTATTTTATTATTCGCTTGTCAAGGATACACGGGGCGCCTGAAACCGTGAATTCAATTGCCCGAAAAATATGTTAGTTTCTCGAGGACAAGGTCGTAAGATCGAGAAGCTGGATTTAGGAGGATGCTAGGGAGATTGTGTTGGGGCACCGTTCGAGAGAGAGAGCCCTGCGCGAAGATTTTCGAACGGGTTTATGGGGTCCCGTAGCGCTATCGTCCGGTTCGAACCTTTTATTTTCGCGGACGATGGCCTGCAGCTGTCGCAGAGCGGCTCCAGAAATGGTCCTTCGACCGGATCCGTCGATTCAGCAACGACTGCTGGTCGACATGCCATCGACACGTCGTCGATGTCTCGAAACAGGTGATAAATCCGGGACCCGGGGCCGTAACTTTCCAAACAGCCGAAAGAAAAGTCGAATCTCGCTCCGGAGAGCCTCGCGAGTTTACCAGGTATGTAAATATGAAACCGGAATTTTTGTATAGACTAGGTGTACTTGCCCGGGTGGTTATGTAGACTTAAGAGCGCAGCGTGATATGCCTTCCGCAATGAAAAATCCGATTGGTGTTCTAACACTCAATCAGTAAACGCATACTATTCGCTGACCTACAGGTTATAGCAGAGTTTTTAACACGAAAGTGTTTTAGAGATGGGGGTGATTTGAGAAAAGATGTAACGAAATATGGAACGGAAATATGGGACGGAAATGCGTCACGCGACGATAATCGTCCCAGGTCAAATTCCCTAACCCTAGTAATCCGTTACCTGGTACTGATGATCGACAGAGTCATAAAGCGAGTAGAGAAAAAAAAGGTGAACATAAAGGTAAAGGTAAACGGACGGGCAAAAAGTAGAAAAATCTTTCGAGAAGGGACTCCTCGTTCGAGAGAGAGAGAGAGAGAGAGAGAGAACATTAACATTTTATGTTTTATTTATCGTTTTTCTTCTTTATTTACATAATGACTTGTCCAATTTTCGATTTTATTTTTTTAAAACCTTCTCAGAGGACACATGCATATGTGTGCAAAATTTCATTGAAATCGGTCGAGCGGTTTAGGAGGAGAAGAATGTCAACGAAATGTAAGAGTAGCGTAAAGAAGAGCTTCGCTCGTTCACTTCGTTCACTCGCTGCGCTCTTAAAAATACACGTTTATTGTATGACAATGATACAAAATATTTTGTTCAAAGTATTGCCCATCGGTAGCTACACATTTTTCCCATCTCTCTGACAATTTGTGGATGCCACGCCAAAAAAACTGTTCCTCTTTTGAGGTAAACCAGTCATCGAGCCATTTTCGTACATTTTCGTAAGATGTGAAGCGCTGCTCAGCAAGTGCGTGTCCCATCGATGTAAATAAGTAATAATCGGATGGAGCCAAGTCTGGTGAGCAAGCCGCATGCGAAATTATTTCCCAACTAGAACCCCTCAATCGTTTGCTTTGTCGGTTTTGCTGTGTGGGATGGTGCATTATCATGAAGTAAAATCACTTTGTGTTGCCTTTTTTGATTTTCCGGTCGTTTTTCACGCAAAGCTTGATTCAAATCGATCATTTGTTGTCGGTAGCGTTTAGTATTAACGGTTTCGCCAGGTTTTAGCAGCTGATAATAGATCACACCCAACCAAATTGCACAAAATAATATAGAAGAGAAATATTCTAGGTCGGAAGAAATGTTTCATTTTCGAGTTAAAATAACTTCGAGTGCAAAGGGTTAATATATTAGTGTAAAAATTCATTTTAAAACTTGGACAAATAATTTTGTCACCCACATATGGGTGACGTGGCAGTCAACGTGTTAATAATGATGGAGATTGTACAGGGTGTTCGGTAACTGGTGGTACAAGCGAAAATATAGAATAAGCATTTTTTCATCCGAAGTTTCGTTATCGAGAAAATCGAGTTTGAAATGCAGCGAATACGAATGCTATTCGATAGGAATTGTCTGACGCAACTGTCTGATCATGACCAACCAAATCTACTTCCTGCATATACTAAAGCACACAAACCTGACAGATCATCAAAGTCGATTTTCTCGAAAAAAAAGCATCAAACGAAAAATGTTTATTCTATATTTTCGACTTATTCTTTCATGTAGAATCACCGCCTTTTCGCTTGTACCACCAGTTACCAAACACCCTGTATAATAAATTAAGAAGTACAAACCTGAATTTCCTACGAAGTTTGTTTTAGATTTCAAAATAATTGATTACTTATGGCTGGTCCTGCTGGTCCTCCCCTCCAGATTTTCTAACTTTTCTGCGTGCTAATGGAAGCTAGACATACACTACCGGCCATAAATGTTTACCCACCCACATATTTTTTAACATTGTAGTCCACGGTTCTACGGTTCAGCTTCAATAACTTTGCTATTTCTCTGTTACTTTTTCCGATGCTATGATGGGACACTATTAGAGCGCGCGTTTCAATCGATACTTCTTTTCTCCCTGACATTATTTGAAATTTTCGCAAAATTCTTTAGGCACGTGAAAATCAACTGTTTACTGTACGAAAGCTTAATGCAGTATGAAATGCAGTATGCAATTTGAGAAGACTAAGTTACCTGTATTACCTGCGTTCATATTGCCTACTGACCGATATAAAAATTTCAGAAAAATGGGTTTCTTTACCTGAACTCCAAAATTGTCGTTTTTCATAAAAAGCTGTAAACTCATTTACAGTACCTGATTGTGTATGTACAGAATATTTTGGATGTTTTTTATTAGCCTTATAATTAGGATTTAATGCTACGGACATTTTCATAACAATAAAATACCTATTATTTGAATAGTAACGAAATTTGAAGGTGGGTAAACACTTATGGCCGGTAGTGTAGTTCACACTTAGCGATAGAATCAATTTCATTTCTAAATAAATTTACATCCACCCGTGGCTCTAGAAAGCACATTTCAAGGTCGTACGTTCCACTAATTTTTGCATTGCTTCCTCATGGAAATTGTTCAACTTTTTGGGTCGCAAATGGTAGCTGGAAGAATCTACATAGGGGTACAATCATTTTCGTTTCACGAGTGAAATTCGTACGTTGAAATCGCCGGTTCGAATAATTTTTGCAGTGCTCTCGCGAGGAAATTTGTCAACTTTCCAGGTGGCAAACGAAAGCCGGAAGATCGCACTGTATGACAGGTTCATTCTGGTTCGCAGGGAAGTTGAGGCAAGCTGTTCATTCGTGTTCCCGTACAACCGTGCACCGCATTTTACGAGCCCCGCCGTAATCGAACCGGCGGGCCTCGGCTCCTTTCATTGGCCGCGTAAAGCGTTTCGATTTGCAATTTCCCCGCTTAACTGCCACGCTGTCTTCCGAAGCAGTTTAGATAGAGGAGGTACGTTCCCTGGAATCGTTCGACCGACCCGTGTCCGTATGCTTGTCCTCCTCTTTTACCGGCGCATCGAAATGCAGCCTGCAGTCTGCCCGATTCTAATGGACCACCCACTGTAACTTCGGGTGGTGAACGTGCATTAACAACTCGTGGAATCGGTCACCAATATTATGGCTTTTCATGCTCGCCGAGTAACTCGACGAATGCCATCGACAGGGCAAATTCGAAATTTCTCTGGTCACCGAAGTGGTTTGTCTCTAGATCCGATTTTTCCTGACGTCAACAAGTGAGATAAATTTTTTGAAAAAATGTGTCAGATACAGGAACCCTGTAGCTGCCATCTGCATTTTATTTCGTTCAGATATCTCGAGTAGTCATGGAGAAAATGATTTTTAAAGTTAGGGGTGTGTTGCATTCATTCCGATCACTCGAGAGGTTCTTTTCAAAAATCATTTTTCTTACAATGCTACGTGTCGCGTAAAATTTTGAAAAAAATGTTTGAAATGTAGCAAATGTTCAGCTACCATCTCCTTTTTAGTTCATGCTAGTACCTCAAGTAGTTATCGAGAAAAATATTTTTGAAGTTAGTTGCGCTCCTAGGGATCGTTCTAAATTTTTTCGATGGTTGAACAGTAACCTAAGATTTTGAAAAAAACGTGTGAGGTACTGCGAATGTGCAGCTACCATCTCCTTTTTAGTTCATGCTAATACCTCAAGTAGTTATCGAGAAAAATACTTTTGAATTTAGTTGCGCTCCTAGGGATTGTTCTAAATTTTTTCGATGGTTGAACAGTAACCTAAAATTTTGAAAAAAATGTCTGAAATGTAGCAAATGTTTAGCTACTATCTCCTTTTTAGTTCATGCTAGTACCTCAAGTAGTTATCGAGAAAAATACTTTTGAAGTTAGTTGCGTTCCTAGGGATTGTTCTAAATTTTTTCGATGGTTGAACAGTAACCTAAAATTTTGAAAAAAACGTGTGAGGTACTGCGAAAATGTGCACCTACCATTTGCTTTTTAGTTCATTCCAATTCTTAGAATAGTCGTCGAGAAAAGTGCTCCTAGGAAAGGAAAAGGTTCCCGTCGAACAGTGAAATTTTTTAATAAATTTTTCGTGCAGCTTAAGAATAATCCAAAAAATTTCTGAACCGAGTTTCCAAGATAACCCAGCCACTCCCCTAGCCGTGGTACTTCAAAAACTGGTAGAAATCAGCATAAATTAAAAGTGGATCGTGGAAGAGTGCGTTTTTAGTCGGTTTTTCTGTCGGAGAGGCGAGTGTCTTGGCCAGAATGGATAGTGGATGATTAAAAGCGTGATTATTCGAGTTTTCTCAATAAATATCTATCTGCATATATCTACCGGGTTGATATTCAGAGCGAGAGGCCTTTTGAATACGCCGCGGCCACCCTCTGTCTTTCAGTTTTTCCCAGTTTTATTTCCCTTCTGCTATTATCATTCTCTCTTCCTCCGATGCCCAGCCCTCGAGGAAACTAATTTAAATCGTAATGGCCCAGCCGGCAGCGGCGTGGAACTACCGGTTTTTGTAAGAACACCATTTGTCTGCTGCTGCTACGCCACGGCAATTCCGCGTTCGAAATTTAGGGGAGCACGTAAGAACCGAAAGCAATTGCGGTGACAATCGCAATCGAGCCGGACGTTTTCTTTTCCGTGCAAATTAGCGACCCTCGGCTCCACCATGACCGACATGTTCCCCAAAAACCGATCCTCGAATGTTGCTTTTAGTATTCTTTCGGTAGGGGCTGTGCCGGAAGATAATTTTTCCTGACTTGAAACAGGGAGCTAAAATTTTGAGAAAAATGTGGGAGGTAGAGCTGGTGTGTAGCTATTCGCTGGATTTTAGTTCATTCGAATATCTTAAATAATCCTCGAGAAAATGGCGAATGAAGTTGGCCTCCGACCGGTATAGATGTCTGTATAGGTCGCTCTTGAGGATACTGTCGGGAATCCATTTTTTGGATGACTTTGTAAACGAGATAAAATTTTGAAAAAATTTGGCAAGGGAGATTGGAAGTGCCCCTACCATCTGCTTTTTATTTTATTGAGATATCTCAAGCAGTCATGGTGGAATACATTTTTGAAGTTAGGGGTTGTTTGCGGAATCTGCAACCTCCCATTCTTAACTCTGTAAACGTTGAAATCTTTCCATGTGAATACTATGTGAATAGTTTTAGACTAGCTATAAATTAAGTATAACAAGAATAAAACCTGACAGCACGCAATAATGAATAAACGAAAAAAAATTGTTTATGTTGCTTTCTCTATAATTTTCCCAACATTTTAGTGTTAACCTTGTCCAAGCAATTATCGAGCTACAGTTTTCTGTCGATATAAAGCGACGGCTCGGGGCCGACTTTCGACGTATCGCGGATGAGGTTGCCTAATCGACATTGTTCTTAAACATTTAACGCATCGTCTGCCCGCCATTTTATTCGGAGCCAACGCGGAGCCGCCTGGCGAGAGGAAATTACGATTTTTCGATGGTGTCTTCTGCCCGGCGATAACACGGGCGATTCCGTGCGTGAATTATACGGCTCACATTTTAATCAATGTGATCGTTGAACCTTCGCAAATTCACCGAACGTGGCGCCGTTCTTTATTGATCGTCATCTTTGTCTGCGAGCACACGCTCGTACGCTCCGAATCGCTTCGGTAATTTGTTATGCGACGATCGTAACTGTCGACCGTGAATCTCGATGTTCCAGAGAGGATTTAGGATTCCCGTAGTTCGCTATGGCATCGGTGTGATCACTGTTTTACACTCGATTAAAATAGCAATAGCTGCTCCGAGGAATTTTGTATTTCAATTGCTAGCACACCAAAACCCTAACTTCGATAATCGTTTTCTCGACAACTGCTCAAGATATAATATGAACAAAATAAAAAGCAAACGGTAGCTTCGGGTTTTCTATACCTTGCCAATTTTTTTCAAAATTTTACCTCGCTGGTTCAGATCAGGAAAAAATAGGCAATTGTGTCGGGTTTTTTTTTTATGAAACGTTCGATTAAATCCGTGATTAATACTTTTATTTGATATTTTATGGAAATTAATACTTTTCCCACGGTAGATCGACTCTGGCAGGGGATGGCTAGTGCTATGGGTATTCCGGGGTCACGTGCAACGCGTCAGGGCCACAGGGGGTGGCGTTCTTGTGCAGGGGAGCAAGAAGTAGGGGCTGTTTCGTGAGCTGAATTCCGATAAACACCGATGCCGGGCTTCTGAGGATCGAGGGAGCAGAATTTCCGCGACAATCACGAATTTTCACGGGCACCCATCCAAAGTCGATTTACCCCCAGGGGGTGCAAACCCTTCCGAAAACCCTGGAAGATGTTTCGGATGCGTGAAATATTTTTTGCCGGATTTTTGGATATTTTTAACGTTTCAGGGCTGGGCCAAAATAGTCGCATTGATTCAGACGATGCGACAGCTACAGTCGAGTCGGAAAGTAAGTTAACGACTGGTGTATGCAGGCAAATGAATATGACATGTCTTTAATCTTTAATAATGATAATACATGTTTTACTAACATATTTGTTTATTTCCTTACACCTCCTAAATAAAAACAATACAATAACTTGATTTTATTCATCATATTCATTGCCTACATATCACCAAATGTTAACTTACTTTCCGACTCGACTGTACACTGATTTACACACTGGTATTGAACAATCTCAAAGACGTAATTAATCATCATTTGCAGAAATAGATCTTCGAGATAGACCTTCCACTTTCATATATAATTTTTTAGTAAATTTTGTCTGCGATTAAATAGTGATTAATTCGTATAAAAAGTCTTATTTCGAATCGACTTTGAAGTGCTGGACAAGTTTCCCTTAAATAATTAATTTTCTAACACTGTTTCTAGAATCTATAAATATTTATCATTGAGGAATCTAGAATAGACCTTCAGCAATCTTCAGGTGAACATAGCGTTTGAGGAGACTCTGTGTTACATGAGCAAGTTATTAAACATTATTGACGTACTTGTTTCAAAGTAATTTCGAACAGTTTAACAAGAATTCCATGTTAATTAATGTTGTCACTTTATACAGGCTTACACGGCGCAGCCTTTCGATCGAGAACCATTTAAATCAAGTATACTGAAGTATAACCAAATACACGAAAATCGAAGACAACAAAAATTTAAATCTAATTAATCTCTAACCGTCGTATTAAAGAATCACGAAAAATTATACAAAATAAAAGAAGTGACAGTCACAAAAATAGCAAACAAAACTTAGTAGGGCTAGATTGATCAAGATTTCCAGTGACATAAACGATCAAAAAAATTATATAAAAATCACAAAACTAGGTACAATGCAGTAGGACCAAATTGAGAGGGGTTGAGAGTGGTAACGTCGGTATGAAAAATCCCCAAAAACGATGGAAATTGCGAAAATTATAAAAATCGGAGAAATCGCAGAAATGGCGAGAATAGGAAAAATCTAGTAGGACCAAATTGATCAGGATTCCGAGTGGCTCGACTCGATCGAGTGCACAGCCAGCTCCATCCGCTGCCAATGGGCGAGCTGCTGGCCAAGGGTGCAGACGATGTGCCAGCAGGCGTGGGTGTTGGCCGGGTTGCAGGCCGAAGGAGGCGCCGGCGAGCACGTGACACACATATTGCCTACCTTTCGGGGCTCTCGAGCCAAAAAGCTTCCTGTCCCTGCTCGCTGGCCGGAATGGTAGAAAAACTAATCTCCCAGATTAAATCTCTAATTCACGCGGTCTCGGATCCCGGAGATTTTATTCGCAGATAGACCCGATGACGCTATCCTGCGTTTATGAAAAAGACGGGACTTTATCTTTCCGAGGGCACGCTGACTCGGTTAGGCGAGTCCCCGATGCAAGGGAGAGACAAACGATAATTGAATTCCTTTTTGATTCAGCAGATTTTCTCACTTGCGTAAATTTCCTTTTATCGGCCGCCTTTAAAAAGAAAATAGAAATTATTGATATTTTAAGAGAATGCTAAAAAGTTCAAATTTAATACATTAGTGATACAATTAAATTCGCAATGCTACCGCACAGTTTTTACTAATTACACGAATTTATTATTAATACTGAAATAGAGCCCGCGCATCCCAGATTTCTGTTTAATTAATGTTGCGCCGCAAGTTTGTTGTAAAAGCGCCGATGACCACGTACAGGGATTAGGAACTTTCCGAAATTCGGTGATCCGATACTCTAATTTGAAACGTGAATTTCGTAGCAAAATTTATTACCCTGAAATTAATTATTAAATAAAACGAACGTTTAAAATTGATTAACAAAATAAATTTGATCGGTGCAATGGTCTACAACCCATATAAACAAATTGTCCACGACCAATCATTGTCAGATTGATCAATGGACAGCAATTTAGGCAAGCATTATTTAGACACGAAACGATTGCGACCTATCGACAATCGATTTGTCTCCCCATATTAAATTTTCTTTACTGCATCCACAGCTTCCAAAAAACCACGAAAATACATAAATATTTTATAATTTTTTAGGGATTTTTGTAAGCCACCAACCCATGGAAATCCCCACTCCAGTAACTAATTAAGCATAAAACAGGTGACATCTATGAAAAATCTATTTGTCCCTGCATATTAAATTCTATTTTCTAAGTCCACAACTTGCAAAAATAAAAAACTATGAAAAACCATAATTATATCTATCGTGCAATGTTCTGGGGATTTTTGGAAGGGGGAATTCTCACTGTAGCAATTATCGGGGTCCAGAACAATTGACATTTATTCGTTCCCCGATGTTCGAGCAAATTGTTCGATTGAGGAAGCGGAGCAAACGTGGAAATTCGTAATTTTCCTGGAGTTTCGAGGTTCCGTTGGCAAAGTTGCCGGCTCCCATCAGAATCGATCAGCAAATAGCACTTTGCGGCGGCGGATAGAATTCCCCTAGACGCGGGCCGTGTTACGCGATTCATTCTGGCGAGGCTACGTGGACCGGGGTCACAACGCGCCTGGATTATGCATAACGCATGCATATATGCATCGGAGAAGACGCGCGCGGAGGGTCGACAGGTGCGAGCTACGGATTTTCCGATCCCGGGGTACTCGACTTCCGGCACCGGCGAGGAATCGCCAATGCAAAGAATGTCTACGGGGTTTAACAAGGGTGGCAGGTCGGGATGGGAAACGGAAAAGTGTAAAGAGCAATGATGTGAGGACGGTGTAAAGAGGAATGGTGTATTAGATGGCGTCGCGCCAACCACCGCCTTTGCGCCCCTTGATGCCCGTGACCAGTCGGGCTACCTTGTCTGCGTTGCCATCATATTATGGGCAGCTTTGCGATTTTTTTCCGGGCAAATAGGCGGAGCTTTCGGAGCGCGATCATTTGCGTTTTGTTGCGCAACGTGTAAGCAAGTTTGCGGTCTAGTTGGTTTTTCTCTTACCTCGTTCATTTCCGTGGAAAAAATAATCTAATAGTAATATTTCATTTAGGAAATATATACGGCAACGTTGCATAGGTCATCTTTGCGATTTTTTTCTGGAGTAATAAAAATACCTTTCGAAGTGTAACTTTTTGAGTTTTATTATGCAACAGTTGAGAAACTTCGAGGTATTTTTTATTCTCGTCTTAGACGACTCGTAAACCTGAAAAAAATTATTAATACTGACTGCGGAAAAATATTTTAGCGTGATGTTATGGTTTACTTTGCGATTTTTTTCTGCAGAATTGGGAGGAGCTATCAAGGTGAAATTTTTTGTATTTTTCTCGGCAATGTATGCAGAGATTTGCTAAATTTTTCTTTTTTCTCGCAGAATAGCCTCCCCGAATCGAAAAAGATAAAGGAGAGCAGTTTTCAGCAAGAACAACAGCACCGTGGTTTGATCTACGTAGAACGAAATTAATTTCTCATGGTCCCTGAGGTTTCTGAGGTTCCTGCAAGAACGTTATGCAACAAGGTGTTTAGTAGAAGCTGCCCGTGTAGCATTTGGCCGTGGCAGCCTGTAATTTCGTGGCTTATTTAACCGGCTGATATATTTTATTCGAATTTTCTACTGGCATATGCACAGTCTAATAAACTGACGCGGGGATACGTATGATAGGGCGCGCCGACGAGCTCAGAGAATCACCAGCGTTCCGTTGTAATGTATCCGGAAATATTTCATCCTTGCTTCATTAGCCATAGCGCGGCGAGTATTTAATTAAATAGCATAGCTTGTGCTATGGCTGCTCGAGATTAAGCAGCGGAACAGAGACCCAGAAGAAGTAATTGTTCCTTTCATACACTGTTCCAACAATAGACACACCCTGCCCTTTCAATTATCTTTTAATATTTTTAATTAAATATTTTCAATACTGTTTCACAAAATCATTTCATTAAATAAATAAGGTACCATTATATTCTGGTCTACTTACGCATTCGTCAACTGCTTAACTCAAGAACAGTCTAAATTTATTTATTTATTTGTAGACAGCCACTGATGTTAATTCCTTCCTCCTAACAACGCTGAACTAACTAAGCACGACGTGCAACAATAACTGGCACTGCAAGCTGCAAAAGAAAAAATTTTTTTCAACTCTCGAGAGTGTGCGAATAAACGGCGTAAATATTTGACGGATTTTAGTTGTGCATTAGCAAAACAGGACGCGCGGTTCGAAGAGGGTAGAAATACGCCGGGTGATCCCCCCCCCCCAGCGGATATCGGGTTCGCATTTGTTCCGACGGACTTTGCATTCCAGTGGCAATTAATTCGATAACATTGAGTCATTCGCGGAATCCCTCCACGGCGCATTTTCCCGTGTGTTTTCGCAGGTGAACTGCCCCGAATCGCGGCCGATCGATCCCCTTTCGATATTGCCACCGGCCCGTCACGTGCAGAAATTTTATTTCCGCGTTAATGCGCTATAGTAACGCGTTCAACGTCGCCCCGTATTTATCCGACACGATATGAAACGTTTCGAGATTAAAACCCCCCAGGAAAATAGACGATCTCCGCGAATTTTTTTGACAGGAAAGCTCACAACCCACCGTAAAATACTAACTTTCCCCAACACTCGCAATTTCCCAATAGTCTTTCTATGATGAAAAATCAATGGTTGAGAATTTCTTAATAAACTGGTCGAAAGCAACAGCAATTTCATTCGTAATTCAAGACATTTCTAGGGAGGAACTAGCAAGTGGACTAGGAACTAGGGAGAAACTTTTGGGGGAGGAATTGGGGGTCTAGGAACTAGGGGAAAACCTAGGGAAGGAATTGGGGTCTAGGGGATAAGGAAACACCTAGTGCAGAATTCGGAACTAGGGACTAAGAAATAGACTTGCCAATTGACTAGGGAATTGAAGGTGAAACTAAACATGACATGTGATCCTAGGGATGCGAAAGAACTAGAAAAGCAAGAATGAGAAGAAGTGATAGGAGAGAAAGGGTGGTGGTACATCCAGCACAGTGTACACCGGGTGTTTTGTGGACACTTCTTATAGCAGTCTCGGGTTACAGGCCAGTTCCTCCAATTTCAACAACTATTCAAACACACTATCCAGTTTTCCCTCAACTAAAGAGGCTCTCCGCGGGATTCACTGCGTCCCTACAATATCAAATCTTCCTACAGCTTCATTCCCAAGACACCGGCTACCGTTGTCCCAGGACTCCCACGGAACCTCCCACAGTCTGACGCCCGAGACGAAGAAACTAAGACCAAAAGGAATCCCACCCTCCCTCCCCTCCTCTCATGCGAATAGGCCGTCATCAGAGGCACAGAGGAGCGACCGGTCGTCAGAGACAATTCAATAAGGTCGCCGGAGTGTGGATTTTTCTGATTAGCCGGAGAAGTTGGACGGCCGGTGGCGCGTGATCGCCCTGCGAAAACAACCAAAGGAGAAGAACCCATGGGGTTGTGCTGTGGGGGGGAGGGGGCGTGGGAGGCTTTGTCTTATTTTAAAACTCGGCTCCGCTCGGCCATTCACGTCATGCCCCGAAGAAATGCACTCAACACCTTCGGCACGGACACGCCAAGTTTCAATCGGTGTCGGAGCGCCGCTCCGTGAGCTGCTTACCGTTCTCATCATTTTTTCCAGATCGATAAATCGATTCCGATACAGCCTGTCAGAGTCGATGATTCAATCCCGCATCCTGGAAAACAAAGAAAAAAAAATGATACAATATCTTCTCTCGGACCGCCAAACATTTCAATAGAAATAATACGATCAAACAACAGATAAAATATTGAAAATGAAATAGGTGGTACCGTGATAACCGCGGTGATGGGGATGGCAGAGTCTCTATGGGGATTTCTAGGGGATGAACTGCCATGACATAATGCTCAGCCAGTATCAGCGGTGGTCTCAGTGCTTCTGACAATCGTTTATCAAAGTCAACCAGTGGACAATTCGAGATTGAGTCACGAACTGTTTCTCCGTGGAATTTTCCTCGTGATCCAACATGGCGGCGACGTCCGCCATTTTTCTGCTTACGCGGCCACGTTCTTCGGCTTCTATCACCTAGAAAATTTGAATTTGATATATTTGGTTGTGGTTAAATTTGAAATAAAATTCTAGGGATTTATTTTGTACGTTTCTGGTTCGAGCGAATTAATGATGGACGGATTGTAGACGACAGTTTGGAATATTTGGGGGTGGTACCGGTCCACCAGGTTCGTCTATTGGATTTTCGTCTCCCCCACTTGACAAATTCATCTGGATGCAAGGAATATATCCTACGTTTGCCAATTTCTGCACGTAAGCGAAACGTCAGCTTTTCGGGTTCCTTCGAGTTGGGCAACCGCCACCTGTCCCCCCACCCCTTCTTCAGTCTCTCTTGACTAGACGGATCCTCGAGCCGTGACCCCCTCTTGCGCCCGACTTTGTCACGTCCCTGATGAGGAGCCGTGAGATGCGTTTTATTGAATATCTCGAGAACTATTGGTCGTAGAGGAAAATCTCAAAAGCACAATTTATGCGCTTTTCCATGAGGAATTTACATCCGCAGGTAATTTTCATCATTTATTCCAAATTCTTGTTAAAATATAAACTTATGTTTGTTATTCGACATCTTGGAAACCATTGGAAGCAGACAGAAATTAGTTAAGAAAAAGTTAATTTTGAGTATATCTTTCAAATAAATTGTTTTAGTATTTAATTCATTGGAAGACAAGAAAAATAAAAAAAACAATGATTTACGTGGCATAAAAAGCAAACGGACCATAAAGGTCGGGGGATTTATGGCAAAAGTGGCGGATCCGAACGTCAACATGTCCTCCCCGGACATGGTACGGCGAGAACTATTAAAAAGTTTCGAAACAACGATTCCATTATGCGCGGCCCGAATTAAAAGTGGAACTTGCCAGTCGGCGCCGGAAGTGGGTGAATAATTGACCTGTATTGTGGCGAGCAAGGATATGAGTTCGGACGTCGAGTTAAAACTTCCGAAATTAATTAGAAAAGTTATTATCACGATTATAATTGCTCGCCCCATATCGACTCTCGCGTTTAAACCCGGTCTAATTTGCATCCGCGAATTATTCGAACGCAGAGGCGCGTTCGAGCGCGAGACTCGTTCGCCACGCGCTTTCCCGTCCTGTTTTCCTACGACAATGTGTTTTCACTACGAAGTTAGCTCCCCGAGGCAAATAAACACGCTGCGGGAAAGAATAAAACAGCAATTTCTCTACGTTCGGAAATAAACACTGAAATGATAAACAAAAAATACTTTTTTCGGAGGTTTAGGACTGGCGGCACTTCGATAATGGATTTATTTTGATAATTTCTTCCGTTAGGAATTCGGAAGAAATTCACTTTTTTAGAAAATATTAATTTTTGAAATATACAGGGTTTCATTCAAACAGACTGTCATTTTTTGTTGAAATTCTCATTTCTTTGCCTTCAAGGTCATCCGAAGGTCAGGGTATACTAGGTCGTTAAATTTGTCTTGATACAGGCTATAATACTGTCAAGTCAAAAATACAAAGAGCCATTTAAAAAAGTAAAGGTGACCTTGACAATACTAAAAAAAAAAGAAAAATTTTTTCGAACTTTTTTTTATTGCAATGTATAGCCAATCGAAAACTGAACAACTTTTGTTGTAAGTATTTGTTTGTCAGGTTATCCCAAGTACTTGAAAAATCGTGATACGTGGAACACCCTGTATAGTGTGTTACAATTGTGATATTTGATCTTCTGGTTTCTTTTAATAAGTTTTGAGCAGAACCTTACCGAACAGCTGAACTTTAAACAAAATATTGAAAACGTGGGCATATTCGAACAGTAGCAAAATGGAGGGGTACGTAGCATGTGATGGTCAGAGCCGCAGTTACTTGGCAATGTAAACACGTACACCCCTTTTTCCCAGCGCTAGACCATCGGTCCAATAAAATCGTGCCGCCCGTTCATTCCCTCTGGGCTTTCTTAACGACGTGCCAGGATAGACGAGGTCCAACTCCATGAAAAGTTATCCGTAGATTCAATAACGTTCGACCGGCTTCCCTCGAATTCCGCGCGAAATTAATTAAAAACAGGATAGGCCGGGGCTCTTTAACGTTTTCAAGAATACTCGCAAGTTTCCACCGTATCTCGAGAAAGGCTTCCCGGGCTGAATGCATTTCTGATTAATTAATGCTGGCCTCGGTCTCCTTGCCTCTCGACTGTTCGAAAATAATAACAATAATGAAAGACCTCCTCCACGAAAAACAACTGTCTTGGGAACTAGCTCGTCATTCGGGAGGGAGTCAAGGAATTCGACGAACTTTCTCAGACGTTCGTGTAATCTTTATTCTTGGAATTGTATTATAGCACAGTACCGTCGAACTTTTCACGAATTGTCCCGCGACGTTCGAGGGCAAAAAAAACGCGGAACTAGTTTCGACATTTCTGCCAAATGTGGTTGTCGCCACGTTATCAGAACGGGCTGAACCAGATTTGTTATTGTTATTAGCGGGCAGTGGCGGTCGCTATCGAAGTTGGGACAACTCTTGATCTAGCATCGAGAAGCAAGTAGTTACGTAAGTGGAGCATGTCGATATCGAAATTCTGTTAACTACATGACTGGCGGCCACAGCCGCAGCGATGAACGGCTAGTGTCCGCAGCCATGGCGAGGAACGGCGAGCATTGACAAGGCTGGAACGTTGGCAATTAATAGGAGAGGTGGGACTTAATTAGTACAATCTCCGCGGTGTGTTCCATTCCCGGCGTATATCGCGTCTCGTGTCTACGTCCGCCTCTCATTGTGAACCCGAAATGCCTGGCGTTCCGGCACGTTCCTCAGAAGAAGCTAATATCGAAGCACCGGAAGTCTTGGGAACCAACTTCTTGCGAGAGATACCACCAAAATACCGATTCACTTGGGAAACTAATCGACAACATTCTATACGAAATTCTTCCTAATTACAAACATTTTCTACATTTTTCAGTAATTTTCTGAGCTCAGACTGCAGGATGCCCCACCAGGACCAGCCATAACCTCTAAACCGTTTCTCCATAACCTCTAACGCAGATCCTATCGGAAGAATTAAAATTAACTATATTGCAATTCCAACAATGGTAATTATTGTTCACAAATTAATAGATTGTGCCCAGCATAAGCTAAAGAATCAATTTCCTAACCTAAAAACAACTTTTACATACCACTCTTGCAAATGTATATCTTTATTCTGTCATAATAATATATTTATTATGACCTAAGTAGTTTCTGGGATCTTAGCCTAAAAAATATATTCCATGATCTAAACAATATCTTTTAATATTATTCTGATGATTTAGTAATATTTCTTACTTATTCTGTGGGCCACGTCTGCTATGTTTGTTTCTCAAATTTTCTCTAGCAACCTAACCTATAAAATAAATTACCCACAGCGAAATCAATTTTGAAAGCCCGATAACATTCTTGACTTACTGTTAGCCGTACCATGTACAGAGAGGTGATGGCATCTTGGCGAACGTGAAGAAGCATGAAGGGGCGTTTCGTTTCATCGAGATCCGCTGTACAAACCGGGATCTCCCCAGGCCGATAAATCTGTTAGCGTATGCGAATCGGTAGTCAAAGCCACCGGCGGGTTTAGCGAGGGCGCGAAACGCCAGGAGAAGCTGCGGGGGTCAAATGATAGGCGAGAGAGCGCATCTATTGGCTACTCAGTACGATCGTCACGTTCCCCGCGACAATTTATGACGATTGGAATAGCGGCCAGTTCGGCCATTACACGTCCACGTAACGGTATCGGACTACTAAAGTCCGGAACGAGACACCTTGCCAAACTAGTTCAATTAGCGGGCCGGCGTGAAAAAGGATTCGACGTCGTATCTGCCCCTAACGAACTTCCTGATACGAATAATCCCCGATCCGATAACGGCACCCCATTCCGTCTGCCCTTTATTTCCAACTCGGTTTCGTACCAAGTAGTACTTACTTTCGGCTTTCTAATAAAGCGCACTTACACCTACTAAATTCTTAATTTCTCGATAGTCGCGTGACTTCGCCTAGTCTTCTGGCAAACAGGACTAACAAGCTTTTCTTTAAAATACCTTTGGTTTTTTATGGTAAACCGTGCTCAAGCCCCTAGTAGATTTTTTGAAGTTTCCTATAGTCACGTGATGTCACCTAACCTCCATCTAGAAGGAACTCTCTAGTTAAATTGAAGTCTGGAGTCCTATTGAACATTTCATTTTTACTACCGGAAATGGGAGATTTTTTCAAATAGAATTACTTACCAGGGAAAAAAATGAGCGTGTGAATGGTTTTGGAAGGGAGTATAATTAACGTTGTTCGAGCGGCAATATCGACAGGCATCGTCGTCGCTATTCTTCGGTCCCGCGATTTTCGTGACACACTGCAAATCACGTACTCGCCGATAATGAATTTGCTGGCTAATAAATTCACGCTATCAACGCATCTGGATTAACGTTTCGGTCCCGTCACGTTAATATAGTACCGGTAACGTGAGTGCTCGTTGACGTTAGCGCCGTATTTGCAAATGTTATGTACACGTCCAGAAAGCCGGGCAGCAACGGCGTACACGATCAGAGCACTGACATAATAAAGATTTATTTACTCCGCGCCCGACGTGTACGTATAGCCGCTCCTGCGTTTCCCGTGCGAATCTATAATTCTGGCTAACTGACGCTCAAGTTTATAACTTAATCCCGAGAAAAAAAAGGAACGGCATAGCCCGCTCTGTCAGGAAATAGCAAAAATCTGCTGCCGTGACGAAGTAAAACATCCTCCATCTTCAACAAGAATTTTTTAAAAATTAACTTATCAAGTTGATCTATTCATCATAAATCGTTTGCAGAAATGTGGTATTAGAGACACTATGAAGCCGTAAGATCAACATTTTATAAGCCATTTTATGCCACAATAAGATTCCCTACCGAGCGCCGAACGGCTTGCAAAAATCCTGTCCCCGCTTAAGGGGTTAATAACAATGGAAGCGCACCAGGACCGTGATAGCCAGCGAGAAACCGATTCAAATCGCGACAATGATGGCAATGCAAATCCGGCTGCACCATGAATAGCCCCGAGGTTTCCACGCATAACTCGGATCACATCCACCCACCCCGGCTCCCTAGACTGTCAGTTATTTATTAGGGTGAGCGATCATACCAACACAGCTGTCTCAGCCCCATAATTCGAGTGTTTAACGCAATTTTATTCATTACTGTCGAGTTTTCTGTCGAAACCACGACAATCACGACAATCCTTCAGTTTTTCCGTAAATTTGTCCTCCATATTTTCCCAATCATTTCAATCTTAACTACAATAACCCCCCTCTGTGCAATTGTGGCCTCAGAAATTTTCATAATATGTATAATTGCATTTTTTAATTTTTAGAAAAGTTGTAACTATGACTATGTTGTATTCACCATCTCATATGTTAACCCCTTAAGTGACTAGCCCGCGACAGTCACAGGTTCGTGCAACGCATACAGGCAAATTTATTAAAATTATACACAGAAATTTATATTGCTTCGGGTATATAGTTTATGGATTTATTTAATAATTTTTAAATGGTCTGTACATTCTTTTCATTTCCTTCTATTTTCATTAATCTATAAACTATCACAAGTAACTTTCTTCATAAGCGGTTGACAGACCCTTGACTGCACACCTGAAAGTAAAGAGTCACGTTTACCTCGTGGAGAGAAATACCTGTAAGCTTGTAATTTGAAAAAAATCTTGCTGAGGACACTTTTGCAACAGACCGCCATGCAATGCATCTGATGTTTCAAGGAATAGGTTGAATCAACCGTCTGCAATGCAATAATTCTTCGTTTAGTTTGTGTTGGTCATCGTGTTTTTACCTATTGCGTATTGGAATTGATATTACTTGAGCGAGCAAACTGACACCCTTGTCTGTTCACCCACGTCTGTGGTAATTAGATGATTCTCATCCTTCTATGCAACAATTCACCAGTGCAGCGAATATATAGTCCAACATGGGACTATGGATACTATCTTGTACGTTAAATCCATTGTAATCCCTCTTGGGAGACTATAATTTCATTGGAATGTGTCGTTTAGTACATTTATCACAGTTGAACTGCTTCAATGTGATTCACACACATCATCGAGTCTTGATTTTCAGATTAATCTGTTAACAGTGGCATTCAATTTTTAAGTTTCTTCTTCTAGTGCTATTATTTTTTGTCTCAATTCTGTTACTTAATATTGACACGTAAAAATTGTTACGGGGACGCCCACATAACGTTATATCGAATGAACAGAAATTTATAAACAACTTATCAATTATAGTTAATGATTTTTAACTTAAAATAACTTGTAGCTTTTAGCAATGTATGAAGGTGAATCTCTTTTTTGAGGTTAAATTAGATCACTATACACTTCTGTGCGTCTGTAGCGCCACATGCGACTCTTGAGGTGAATCATGTACAAAAGTAACATAATCTATGATAAAAGTGAGATCTTCAATTAAATGTTTCTTACATATTTCGATTATTGAAATTATTTTTCTTGAAATTTATTATTTGGGAGAATAGTGGAGAATCATTTGTAGAAAATTTTTGGAGATTTAAATTTGGCGTGAAAAGACCTATGAGGTTGGTAAAACAGTTTTCCCGGGCTACAAAAGTAGATACAATTTGATCTCAATCATTACTCATTTGCTATTCAGTACAGAAGTTATGCTGAAAACAAGCTCTCAGTGTCAGCGATCTGGTGCTTCCAGCAAATTAGTTCTTAGTTTATTAGACGATTGTTAAAAAAATAAAACAAACTTACCTGAACAAGAAATAAGCACAATGACACATTCTGCAGCACAACGCGTAAAAAAATAAATGGGAATCACCGTTTTCTGCCCCGAAACTTCTTTAATTTATAAATCATAGTTCTACACTTTTCCGCTAGATTACGGTGCCTATGATCTAACAGCTCAACTAGCCCATATTTATTGAGTTTCTTACAGTGAATGAAAATAGAAGGGTTTTTCTGCACATTGAAGTCTCTGTGATGATGTCCGAAAGACTTTCGACACTAACACTTTTTGGCACTAACAATCACACGGCACATGACTGTCACAAAGAACCCTATCCTTATTTGAAATGATGGCCTGATCGCCACACGTCCGGTGATTTGACAACGGAAAAGCGGTTATGTTGGGTCCCTGCCCTTGAAGAAGCTTACGATGCATTGCTACAGTGAATCAAGGAAGAACAAACACGTGTCACAAGGCCTATGTCATCAGTCCACGGAGTGACCGACCTTCCCAGAATGTGCCGATTTAGCGTACTTGAAGAAGTGCAGGGTAACCAAAATATGCTTCGCGATGTATCACGTGATACTATACTTTCACGTAAGCATTGTAGGGAAGACAAAGGATTTGTAAATAATATTTCAAGACGTAACACTTTGTTTACGACATACTATTGACAATGACGCAGTATATGAACGTAATATTTTCAAGGAAATACAATAATTTATAACAACGATATTTCGTTTTTCGCATTACATACTTCAGCCAACACCAATGATTTATACTTATTCAAAATGCTATTGTTGTATTCCGATGAAATGAATATATTTCTTTTAATGATCAAGACTTCGAAAGAATGACACAAAGTTATTTATTTGTTTCTTTACGATACGTTTCGAATATGTTATTTATGACGATGATATAAAAAGTATAAAGATATACTAAATTAGATTATAGTAAATTACTTTCAATAATTTGTGACAATATTTTTACAAAGGATAGTTTTCATCCAAATTGAGTTATTTAATAAAACAAATATATAGAGTTTAACAGATTATAGTTATAATTTTCAATAAAATGAGAATCTTCACGTTGCACTAAGGCTTGTGATTGGTCGAGCTTCGGGTTGTCGGCTCGGACCGGAAATAGATCTTGTAACCGGAGAACACATTTATGGAAACATGGCGGCTACCGAACGTATGTCCTATTTTTGACTCGTCGAAAGACGATCTTCTTTCGGCTTCCTGTTCCTATTTTGTCTGCAATGAAAGTCGTCAGAATATAGCAAAATTACACCCTTCGTAAGAATATAGCAAAATCACGAACTCTCGCACAGATGCAATTAGAATATTCACTAGAATATAGCAAAATTACAAACTCGACTAGAATATAGTTATAAACTCTACCAGAATATAGTGAATTTAAAAACTCTTTAAGAAAAATAACAAAATTGACCGGAATGCAGTAAAATTACAATATTGTCTGGAATATAGAAAAATCTCAATACTGTCTAAAATATAAAAAAATCACAAATGTGACCAGAATATAGCAAAATGGCAAACTTAACTAAAGAGTATAATAAAATTACAAATTTGTCGACAGTAGAACTGAAAAATCGAGTAAAATATAGTAAAATTGGGAATTCGACCAAATATAGTACAATTTCAAAATTGGCTAGAATATGATAGGAAATAGATTATACTAAGATTACAAACTCGACTAGGATATAGCAAAATTAATCAATTACAATATACGAAAATAAAATTGATCAGGCAACAAAATTACAAATTCGACCAAACTATAGCAGGCTCATAAGATTAACGAAAGGCATACTAAAATTGCAAGCTCTAACTTCAAATTTCGTCTAAAAATTTGCAACTTTTCACTTACAGATAAAACAAAGATTGCAAGAACATCGACGCATCTCTATAACAAGTCGTCCGGCGCGAAGTTCAAACAATTCGTTCCTACTTACTGAAACAACCGATCACGTGACCAATCACACTTTCGCTCTGCAATCCGAAAAGTACTTACAGATAGTGATCGCAAACAGATTACTCTATCTAGATACGTTCTAAACACTTTTTCCTCTCACTGGAGTCCTCTTCCATCTGCAAGAATAAAACCTAACGCATGCGCCCGCGGTTGGCGGGCGTTCGAGCCCAGTCTGGGAGTCTTAAATAAAGCTGGCGACCACATGGTAGTCACGGGCAGGTCAGTAAATAGCGATCACGACCGTCCACATGGATGCTTGAACCCATGGAGAGCCGTCTATTTCTGACTTGAGCTCTGCTGCCAGCGGGTACCCTAACGAAATCCTCTTGCGAACCAAAAATACTCTGTTCGGACCGTCCGGAACTTGGGATCCTCCACCACAGTCTTCATAGGGGCTAGCCGGATCTTCTGACGTAGGTACAGCGGACCTAGATCCATCCTTTGTGGCCGTTGCTGAACCTGGAGATTCTCTGTTGCAGCAGCTGCGTTTGCCGATAGATGATCACCTGGGCGCAGCTCCATACTTCTTTACATTCCATACGTCGCATTCACTATGGGAAGTAAGGAAGCACGGAACCAGTGGCCCGGCCTAGGGCCTTTTCCGGCGAATCTGGTCACTACGGTGTTGTGGGTACCTGGAGTTGCGTAATCCACTGATAGGTGTCACCAGCTACCTGGTAAAATTCACTAGTGGCGTCGGGTGATCGTAGTCGATGGATGATGTGAGATGCTGCAGGCTGATGATGATGATGATCGCGAGACGCAACGGAGAGGAAAGGCTCCTGACCGGCCGGCTGCTTCAAACTGAATGCTACAAGCGGTTTGAGAGCACGCTCGTCTCGCGGAGCCCTCTAAAAATGGCCGCGCCGATCTCATTGGCCTCCGCGTGTTCGTCGCCCCCCAAAGGCACATGTAAGCTTACACTTGAGTCTGCCGCGAGCTGTGCCGGTTCGGCTCGGCTCCGCTCCCTCGCAGCGCATCGCGCCAAATTTGTCTTTACCCGAAAATAGTCAGTCCCACGGCTGCCACCACATGGCGACTATTCCTGGCCCAGACTCGAGTGATAACTTACCCAGGCCTCTGTCTCTTTCTCTCTCTCTCTTTCTTTTTCTCTCGCCCCACCTACCCCCTCGACCGGCCCTCCCCGAGCATGATTCTTCTTCTTCTTGGACGAGACCATGCCTTACAAAGACGTACGCAGGGATAGGATACGTCCTGGTGTCGTTGAACGGCAAGAGACGCTGCTGCATCTTTTGCTCGTACGAGGAATTGAGGGATTGATGGGTTAGGATACTTTGATTAGTCGAGGATGGTTTCGGCTGGTTTATGCCCTAGACGTATCGAGAGATGAGACATGTCTTGATGTCGTTGAACGAGGAAGGGCGCCGCTAGGGATGCTATATCTTTTACTATTGCGGGGGATTGATGGGTTGGGACACCTTAGTTGATCGAGGATGTTTAGGTTAGTTTGAGTAGAGTGACATTTGTCTTGGGTAATTGTGGAGCATTGCAGTCTGGTGCTTTTTGACTGGACTTTAGGGAAGCAAAGAAGTAACAGTCCCATTAGTCTTCATTGCTGTGTTGATGATATACTCTGACGAGGCTTGTTGGAAGTTGTATTATTGTGAGATTTGCAAGATTGCCAGGTGATTGATTTAGAGCTAATCTATCTAGGCACTTTAGAAGTAGTGTAATCAAGCTGTTCTGTATAGTGGCTCAGAGAACTATTTGTTATGAGTTTGTATGACTCTTGTTTGAATACAATAATGTTGACCTAACTAGCAATCTCTCCCAAAAGCAAATGTTTGCACTGCTACTGTCCATATTCATGAGATACAAAACACCCTCAAACTTAGAGGATGTATTCTCAATCGAATATCTCGCATACTGATGGGGCTAGAAAAGAATGTTCCATACAAAAACTGTTCTTCTTTTCACGAGAAGTAAGACAACATAAACAGAATTGTTCAAAGTACATAGATGGCGCCAGGTAATTTTCCGAAAGGATTTCTTTTCTGCAAACGAAGTTGCAATAAGAGGAGGTATTAATTGCTCGTATTAACACTACATTGTAGACGTGCTGGAGACCCGCCAGCGGCGTTATTGCTGCAAATAACGTTCTATAAATAATACTTGCGACAAACGATCTTGCTAGCCAGCTTGCTAGCGTTTCAGACACAAGTTCTGACGCTTCGGACTCGTCTCGGCTACAAATTAAACAAGGTGTAAATGTAATTGTTATTTTTATGGAGGCGACGATCCGCGGGCAACGTATTCCCAAGACATGCACCTATTTTATTATCAGTCTGAAATACACGTTTCATTAGGTGTTCGCGACACCAGCCATAAAGTGGCAGTTTAAGGGAGTTTAATGGGATCAATTTAGTTATTTTGAGTAAGCACGTTGCAACGCCTGTTTGCCGGAAAAATGTCCGCGTATAAAAGACGTTAGGAATTAATGGCGTCGTTTGACAGTTTACTGCGTCGCGAGCTATGGTAATTTATGCGTCGACCTAGCTTTAATTTTTCTATGTTAACGGAAATCTCCTACGGGGTTTACTCTGGCAATTATTGTCCTTTGGGCTTCTGCGCGCGCCATTTTGTTAGTATTGCAACGAAATTTGAAATTAGCGCTTTCCCGCCTTTCTGCTGGAGACCTAGGGGTGGCTTTTATACTTAGCAAGAATCATTCTATCAATTTATTACCGCAGAATTATGAATGTTGGTGATTTAAATGTTTGGATAGATTACATAAATAAATGACTAGTCAAATTATATATTATTAAATGAAACTTAGAGAATAAAATGGAAGGGAGAAGTATTTAAACATTAAATAATAGACTTCCTGTAAGAATCGATATTGGTATTAGATATTGATAATTAATATTGATATTAGGAATAATACATAAAATATTAAACGTTTGTATGACTTTACAAGCATTCCAAATAATGTTTGAGTGCTACTTTCGATTAGGCAGTATTTTATTTTGATTTTTTTTTTTTTTATTCCAGCGATTAGTTTTTATTACATAGGTAGTTTATTTCTGTTAATGTGTATAAAAAGTTGAAGAGCAGATGTGATCACATGTGGACTATTTCGAGTATCAAAATTGCAGATGAGATGATAAGCTTGGAATGCAAACGAGTTTCGTTCTTCCGCCAGAAGTGGTTGCCAAATATTCAACTTAAAATATCATTGTACATAAATAATGCTGGATATGTGGAAGGGCAGACGAGCGAGCACATTGACTACCTATCGTACAGTTGACGCGCAAGTGATTGCACGTTCACAGACGTATTCTATTTTTACATATTAACATTTCAACGGAATCCTTTATATTTTTCTAGCTGCGAAAATATATTGAAAATTCATAATCTACAATTTTGGAAAATTGATCTTGTAGATAGATCGTCAGGAAAACTATATATTAAAGTTATAGTTTTTAAAAATTGTTAGTAGCACTCGGACCAGATTAATAAGGATTAATTTATTACACAATTTTTGTTATAGTAACGACACTATAGAAACATTAATTTTTTACCGTGAGTAATTGTAATATATAATTACGGGTATTTGTGTAAAATATTATTGATGCAGGAAGGGAATAAAAATAATAATAATGACAAAGGAAAGGGTGGGGGAAAGTAAATTCGAACTGCGCAAAGGGTTGTAAGACGCATTTCTGCGATTGTGGTTTGGGGGAAGGGGAGAGGGTTGACAATAATAATTCTTGAGGATAGAATGCCGAGGAGGGAGGGGACACGGGGGAGGGAAAGAACGTCGATTTTCTTTTGCGGAAAGTTGTCTCTGCTCGTGGCGTCAGCGCGACGCTCCAAAAATAGGGGCTGTATTAGGCCGTAAGCCTGTAGTGGCTCTCGTTTTCGCACGGCTCACCGGACCGAATGCGAATGCATCGTCTTCGGCTGCTGCCAGTAATTTTAGATACGGACGGAGACGTCGCGACGCAAGAGCTGAAGGATTCCTCCTCTGAACCGAACGGAAAACAGCGTCGCGACGCTGCAGGAAGAGCGTCCAAAGCCCGCTTTCCATCGACCGCACCGAGTCCTCCCATTATACAATTACCCTTCGCGAGACCCTAAACTTTCGTCCATCCGTCAGTTCTCCAGCGAACTCCAATTTTCTCGAATTTCTTCAAAATTGCGCGATAAGTTTTTAATCCGAGGTACCTTCAACTTTATAACAGTCGTGTGACAAGTTTTTAATCCAAAGTCCAATTTTCTTCAATTTTACAAAATCGCCTGATAACTTAGAATTTAGATAAACAGAATTTATCGATTCAAACTGTAAACCGGAAACGGGTAGATTCCAGGCTCTTTCCTGCAACTATTTCTGACGAGCTCATGACGGTTAGCCCAAAGTCTCCAATTTTCGTTAATTTTGTAAAACAGAGCGACAAGATTAATTATTCAGCTTTTCCACGAGCTACAACTGCGAGGGATCCGTGTTCTATCGATCACCGTGTTTCTATAGCTTGCAAAACGCGCCCTAAAGGGGGGAAGTCGAATTCCGGCACAGCCGTAGGTTGCTTTAACCCACGCGTTGGTACTCGGTACACGCGGGTAAAGGCTATTTTCAACGACGAACTCGTAACCCGATACACACATCGGCCGGACGGAGTTTGTCCGTGTTTCTACATATAACTAGAGAATCACCGGGAAATGGTTTAACGTTCCTTTAATGTAACGTTAAAGCACCTCCTACAACCCGCTGCTGCTCCACTGATTCATTAAGCTTCAATATCGTTCTCACGAAATTTGTCAATTTTCTGATGTTTTTAGTCTGGTTCCTTTAAAAACCGTAGAAGCTGATACTGATTGTTTTTTGTTTAAGAAGAATTTCGACCGTCGAACAATAATCGAGAATGTCGACTAACAGCCTACGAGAACTTGGTATTATGACACTATACAAAATAAAGGTATAGTTTTGTAAGCCTAACCTAACCTATATAATCAGTAGTGAATTTTCCATCAAGAAAGCGTAAGGTGTTCCACCCTGAAGTTGACTAATGGAAAATCGCTAATAAAATGAAACCTAAAATGTCCTGATGGGAACAAATCCGGTCCATTAGAACTTTCTGCATTAAAGGGCAGCATTAAATCGGGAAGCAAAGACGTCGCCGCAAGAGGACACGCGAGAACTCCCCGTCCGCTAGGAACCACCCAACGCCCCGCCCCCCGCCCCCACCCAACCTCTTACATTTATGCGTAGCTTCCGACGCAAACAAACTCATTATTCGAAAATAACGTAACATCCCTCGCTTTTCTCGTTACACGTCGGGTCGTTACGATGAGAAATAAGTCGAGCCCGGCGCCGCAGCTTTCATCCCCGGGTGCCGGACAACACGGTTCGCTGCGAAAAAGTCACGCGAATAGAAAATTGGAGTTCACCGTGGGCTGAATGGCTCTCTCCGACTCCGGTAGGGGGGGGGGGGGGTGAGGACTTCAGTGAAATGAAAATGTTACGTCGCTCGGGAGTCTCGAGGATTACCGCTCTGTATTTTAAGATCTTATTTAAGGTCCTCTCCTTGTCCCCTTCCCCCACCCCCTGTCGTAATCTCGCTGATAACGTGAGAATTACCAGCTGCTTTATAATGACAACGCCGCGTAAAGACGTTGTTCCCTCTGATCCCCCCATCCCCCACCACTCCCCGGTTTTTCCTCTTTTCTATCTCCGGCCCGGTATTGTTTGATTCTGTTCTGGGTAATTCTGTTTTCCAACCGGGGAGAAGGTCGTTAAAACCGGCCTAGATCGCTGCTAATGTGATGACGGCGCCGGGAGACGTGTATCCTAGAGGGTGGGTGCGATGGTGGTTCATTTTTCCATGGTGGAACTGGAGGAAACGGTTCAAAGGCGATTCTCGTCGGAGTTTTGTTTATTTGATCAATTTTAGTCGACATGGTATTTGGTTTTTCAGATAGACTGCTGTTTGGGGGCGTGGCTTCGTTGCTCCTGATGTCTTCGGGGCTTGCCTGGTGACCCGTGACGCAATTTTTTAGAAGAATTTTGGTCGCAACATTGCGTATGATACGTGGGGCGTGGCTTTCTTGTGGGCGTGATTTCGTTGCTCTCAACGAAGACCATGCTCCTCAGAGTAGAGAGGAGCTTTCTTGTTCCTTGTGTCCAAAGTTTCTCAAACAGGGGGCGTGGTTTCGTCACTTGTCCATACTGATTTGGGGGACATGATAGTGACTTCAGGAGGCGTGGCTTATTCTGGGGGCGTGGTTTAGTTGATTCCCTTACGCGTCTACCCGAAGGCAAATTTTCCCCATAGAGCTGTCCGTGCCCTTACTTAATTTAGAGTAACCGACAAGAGCCAGACGGTTATTTAACTAGCTTCTTCTTTGCAGTCTGCCCTTGGTGGGCGTGGCTTCGTTGCCCTGTAGACTATTCTTGGCCCAAAGGCCCACAGATTGGTTCTATAGACTATTCTGCTTCTACCAATATTCAAGAAATTACAATAACGCCATATTACTATTGTTTATTACTTGCATGCGCTGTAAAGACGAAACCTCCAAGTTTTTGAAAATAATTTCAAAAGTGTCTTCCTCGACTTCTCGTGTAAATAGGCGTAGCCATAAGACTAGCTGTTACACCTGCGATTTGTCCACGACACGAGCATATTTCACCGCGAAGTCATTTTCATCGGCGTGGGAAAGTTGGAGGCTCCCCCCTTCATGCCAACGCGACTCGTGTAACCAACTCCTTTTGCAATAACTTTTAAAGGAGCCCGGAATTAATATATTTTTTCCGAGGGCCGGAATGGCTGGCCGGGTGCCGCGGTCGGGTATTGAACGCATAAATTACGCGCTCGGGCTAAAGTGCTGCGATTGAAGTGCTTCTTGCCCTCCCCCCACTCTTCGTTCTCGTTTTTTCCCTCCTCTTCACCCCCCCCCTTCTTTCCGCCCCCATACTCACACAGAAACTGAACTCAGCGAATGGAATTAGTTGGTGGTTGTGATTTAATTTTGGTTCAAACACTCCGCCCTCCCCACTCACTTCGCGTTCCCGTCTTCCTGGTCACTCGAACTTTAAATAAGTAACGTTTGCCCTTCGGAGCTAGTGTTCGTCATAACAAATTAGACACGAGGATCGAGGTTCAATATAGATATGGATGAAGAGTGCTTCTTGGAGCAAAAAAGCCACGCCCACTGGGGGCACAGTAGAAGGTAGATAGAGCTCAAGATCTTCTACTTAATCCTTAGGGTAATCTACTGGTAAAGAATAATGATACCACACCCCTGAGCTGTATATGCACGAGAACAACAAGACGCCCTTTAGATGAAAACTCAAGAGAAGGGAAACCACGCCTACTCTGCAACAAAGCCACGCCTACCAGGGGCACTCTATATCAAAGACACGCTTCTTTGGATGCTATAAATACTGCGAATAACGCCCGTCATAACCCTCTCAAGGCAAAGAGCACCGAAACCACGCCCACTTGGAATACACTACACAAAGAAATAAGACAAACAGCGATAAATTCTAGTAAAAACGATTTTATGGTTATGTCATTCTCCAAATTTGAATGGCTTACAAAGTAATTAATCGTTCTTTTTTTATTATTTATTCAGTTAAATGTTGCGACAGCGAAGCTCACAGGGAATTCTCTAATCTATTTATTCTGCTTTCCAATAGAGATTAATAAATGCTATGAGAAAAAAGTTGTTAAAAATTGTCGAAAAACGGTGAACGACATAAAGAGTGGAATTGCAGCGGCAATGCAATCACGGGCCATGCCCACCCAGGTCTTTTTAGCCGGAGCAAATCAAGCGTATTTAACAACAGAGCCACGAGGGGATTGACAGTGTCGACTGACAATGTCGACGGTTGTGCATCGTTGAAAGTTCCATTAACCGATCCCTAATTCACCTTTTCCACTAAACAAATCGCGAATCAATAGGAAACGCGCGACTCAGTCAACCGATTTACACGCACTGGTCGTTTGCCGGCTCGAATCGCGCCTCCCGAAATCGATATTATTGTTTTCGAAATTGTTAGATGGAGAAATGGAGAAATTTTTTAACATTCGAGATATCAAGAAATTGTTACCGATCGTTTTTAAATGTTTCAAATGGTTTTTCAAGATTGAAAGTTTCGAGGGATAATTTTACCATTTTCAAAGCGTATTTTATTTATTTTAACAATTAACGTAGCACAGTCACAAAATGACCGGTTTTCTATTTCCCAATTATTGAAATTATAATTGTAAGTGCATATTGTAATAAAAATCGTTCAAAGGTTATGTAAGGTCAATCTTTTCCTTTCTATAAGACGTTTAATATTTTCCTTCTATAAGACTTTTATGTGTTTTGTGCTTGGTAGGTTTAGCGTTAAACTCGCATTCGTAGATCCGGCCATTATTCAACGAATTATCGGTAATACACAATGCCGAGAAAACTCCTCGTTTCTCGCGAAGAATTTATTCCGCGCTCGCGGGACCAGGAATTGAAGAATTGATAGACAGGAAGACGCGGAACGCGAAATTGAAGGTTTATTTATCACGCGGAGTTCTGATCGAACCGGCTCCGCGACGCGAATGACTGATAGGAAATCCGAAAACTTGGAAACAATCTCCTCTCCGGAGGGGAAGACGCATACGAGCCGAACGAAGATAAATGGAATTCTGCGAGATAAACCATTCTCCGATTTAGGGACTCGCTATCGCGAGCATTGCTTTATTTGTTTACTCGTTCGGACGGTTACGTTGACCTTTAAATTAATTAAGCGCCGCGTTCAAAGCAATTATCAAACTTTCTGCTAATGATAACATATAATGGCCAGCGACCGTCTCTATCGACCGTGTAAAAGTCTGCAAATTCTGATTTATTGTTGTCGTTACTTTCGCAATTTTTTCAATTGAAAGAACACATCTTTTAATAACAGTGATTGTTTCGGAACGAAATTATTCGAAACATTATCCCAAAAGTTTATTTTATAACGAATTTAACGAATTAATTAATCAATTTTGCCAGCTTGCTAAAAATTTGATTCTTAAATTACACAACTTTTTCTAATTTACTCCAATGGAAAATGAAACGGTAAAATTGATGTTCTTCAAAATGTAGGATAAGTTTTTGTGACTATTTAACAAATTTTGCGAGAACTTTTTCGCTGAAATTGTTCGTGCAATTTTCCACTCCTATACACTACTATCTGAACCGATTGAATGTATTTATATCTCGTACCCTTGAATGTTAGTTTGCAGTTTTTAATAAGAGAAGCCACAATTGGCCGGCAATAAGAGCATAACTGCGAATAGGGACATTTACCTCGTTGGACTTTAGACACTCACGTGTCTAACAAACAACCATACGCATTCGTATACGTTTTATAAACTGTTGTTAATTTTTTTCTCTGACAGTTTCGCGATTGTTGAGACTCATTAATTATATAGGGTGGCTCGAACTTCTACGAACAAACCGCGCAAACGTAATTCACGTTTGGAAATAAGAGAAAACAATTACAGGAAGTTTGAAAGTTTGTAAACAGTTCATTACCAAGTTATAATCAAATATTGGACGCTGCCAGAAATGTGACAGTGTGAGAGGATGTTGGCAGTGCAGTTTGGCAATGCCAAAAGTCTGTGTTGCCTCTGAATCATAATATTCATAGTAATTTCCGGAATCGTTTCGGATTTTGTGTTTGCACAAAATTTTTTATTTACTGCAACTTTGTGAAGAAAAGTCGGAAAATAATTTATCTGGACTTATTTTTAAGAGTGAAGCCTCCACTCTCGACGACCATAAGTTATACTTTCTTCAGTGAGTTGGAAACCAATTATAAATTTCACTGTTGCAATTATTAATCGATATTTATAGGTCGATATTCGATCTATTGTAACCTCGTGAAAAATAGTGGGACAATAATCTACTTAGGCGTATTTTGAAGCTCAAAGCTTTCTTTGAGACCCTTTCATGCCCCTAAATTATTTTCTTTCAGGTTACCGTTACAATGAGCACTGCCTAAAAATGCAAAAGTAATTCTGTATATGAAAGATATAAAATTAACATTTTTAACTAATTATAACTTTGTTAAGAAAACTCGAGCGACAGTCCACCTGGGCTCATTTTAAAGCTCGAAGCTTTTGCTTTTGAACTCCCTTGAACACTATTATTTTACATATTTTTCTTACAGCAGAACAATTATTGCAACGCACCCTATAGATCCAAGAATGACGCGAACTGTAGTTAAACATTGTCGATGTTCGCCTAACGATAACTTGGCCAGAAAAAATCGCACAACGATCGATTTACGCTCGTAGGAAAGCCTGATTCCTCTACTTTCGACAGCGTCGGGGCCGAATGAAATAATTTCAATGTTTATCACTGCAAAACGCAACTTACCCACGCGGTAGCAACAACATCTACAATTCCGGATCGACAAGAAAAGGATCCATTCACTGGCTCGATC
The DNA here is from genome assembly GCA_913789895.3 of Seladonia tumulorum. Lineage (NCBI taxonomy): Eukaryota > Metazoa > Arthropoda > Insecta > Hymenoptera > Halictidae > Seladonia > Seladonia tumulorum. Next base: position 17,047,126 of record OU565270.1, on the reverse strand, counting down.
GCGGCGGATCCGCCGCTGATCGGGGATGAAAAAGGAAGTCGAGGGACAGATCGGCGTATATTTGAGCGTCCCGTCCACGAGCCTAATTTACCCGCGAGGATATCTCTCTCTCTCTCTCTCTCGTTTTGCTCGGATCGCGTCGAGGCAGAGATATCGAAGTGTTTTGTCGGGGCCCCAGGTTGCACTGTGTCAATTATATTTAGCACTACGCGACTGACTCACTCGCGATCGAGCAGAGACCGGCGGAACAGTGCACCGAGTGCACCGAGTGCTGCGGCCAGACCCTGCGATGATGCCCCGTTTGTCAGTGACTCACTAAATGCACGATATATGCGTATGCACATGTAAGGCCGGCTACACGTGTAGGATGATACCGATACGAGACGCGGACGAGGAGATTCGAGCGAGTATCGGGCGCGAGTATGTTGAACCGAACCATTCATCACCGAGATTTAGACACAATAACGTTTCCATGGGGCGCCATCGATTCGTAGACACCCTGGAATTCGAGCGACAACGCGCTGGCCTCGAACGATTCAAGAATTCGAAAAAGAGTTCCCTACTTATTTCATTGGTCGCGATACCCTTTGTAAAAAAGCAAATTTCCATTTTTTTTCACCGTGTTCGCCTAATTTGAAAAATCTGACAAAAATTTACAACATTCCCATCAACAATGTCTCGCTTCTGAATTGTTTTCCAACTCGTATCTCCGAAATTTCTAGGAGAAATAAGCATTTTTTCCCCGGATTGTTCGAGATTTTCAATTTATTTTTCACCGTATTCGCCTAATTCGACAATTCTGACAAAAATTTACAACATTCCCATCAACAATGTCTCGCTTCTGAATTGTTTTCGAACTCGTATCTCCGAAACTTCTAGGAGAAATAAGCATTTTTCCCGGATTTTTCGAGATTTTCCATTTTTTTTTCACCGTGTTCGCCTAATTCGACAAATCTGACAAACATTTACAACATTCCCATCAACAATGTCTCGCTTCTGAATTGTTTTCGAACTCGTATCTCCGAAACTTCTAGGAGAAATAAGCATTTTTCTCGGATTTTTCGAGATTTTCCATTTTTTTTCACCGCGTTCGCCTATTTCGAAAAATCTGAAAAAAATTGACAACATTTCTCTCGACTATGTCTCGCTACTGAATTTTCATGAAACTCGTATCTGAGAAACTTCTAACAGAAATGAGCATTTTTCCCAGATTTTTCGAAATATGCATTTTTCGAGATTTTCAATGTTTTTCAACATCCAATCCGAAAAATCTGAAAAAAATACACTTGAACCATCGCAATAATAGGCAATCGCTATAACAATATGAACGTGGCCGGCCGACGACTTCGACATGAAATTAGCAATTCCGAGTATCCGGGATTTTTGGTACATCGACTTTGCAGTTGAAAATTCGGGAAATATTCTGCGCGCTGTTGATGAATTTTTTCGTAATTTTCCAAAACTGCTTTCGTCGAGGTTTTCTGAATCTTTGAAAAGAACACCGAGCCCTTTTGAGCGAGGAGGATAGGGGGCAGGAAAAAAGTATCGGGAAGTCAAAGGAAAATCGATAGATAGTTGGAGAGTGGCAGGAGGCCGGTTTATCTAGCATTCGCCGTCGAGCAAATTGCAACACGATGCGACGTACGGTTGTGCATGTCACTGGCGCGCGTCTAACAGAACGAGACACCGTGTGACAGCGACATGTTCGATATTTGAGCGCGCGACAACACGTACACGGCAGAGGATACGTCATACAGGTGTCATCCGCAGCGACCGAGGATCGCGTGACGTCACCGTTACAACGATACATGTATCACTGCGATCCGCGTACCATCGAACCTTTTATATTATCAATTAGCTCGTCCCGCTAACTCGCTCAATCGCGCGCTAATTTATGCGCGTATTGCGTAACGAGCGCGCGCGCGGACGCGACCGTCCCCGTTGCTATTGGTCCGTTGCCGACTTTAAAGTGCACTTCACTTCAAGGACGAAGCAGTTCTACGGACAAGACAAATGCCTTCATCGATTTTAATAAACAACTCAACGAATCCGCTCTCTGTAGACGACGTATTGGCATCGACGATGCTTTCCGATGCTGTGAAACGTGATACGTGCATCTTTATGGTGCCTAGACGACCATTTCACGCCGCCTCTGGCGTGGGACATGCTTCGATCTACGCGTTCATGCTAGCTCGAGGCGCGGAACAAATTTTGTAAGAAGCTGGAAAAATTGTTTGACTCCGAAATTTTTAAGGGAACACGACTCTCCGTTCTGCTTTCACTTGAAGCGCAATAGAAATGCAACTTTCAAGGTCTTGTGGCAAACAGCAGACTTTAAAATGTAAATTGATGCAACTTTCATTTCGAAAAAACAATTTCTGAACCCTGTAGACATTTTTTCATTCGATATTATCGAGAGAAATAAGCATTTGTAGCTTTTTGTTGTTCAAAGGGCTTCGAAATGGTTAAGAAAAATGGTACGTGAATTTTTCAGAGTGCGTTACGAAGAGCAGACTTTGATCTGTAAATTGGCGATAGTTTCAGTGACTGAAAAAATTTGTTAAACTCTGTAGAAATTTTTTAACGCGAAATTGTAACGAGGAAAAGGGAGCAGCTGTATTTTTTATTTTTTAAGGAGCTGTAAAATGGTTAAGAAAAATGGTACGTGAATTTTTCAGAGTGCGTTACGAAGAGCAGGCTTTCATCTGTAAATTGGTGATAGTTTCAGTCACTGAAAAAATTGTTTAAACTCTGTAGAAATTTTTTAACGCGAAATTATCACGAAAAAGGGAGCAGCTGTATTTTTTATTCTTTAAGGAGCTGTAAAATGGTTAAGAAAAATGGTACGTGAATTTTTCAGAGTGCGTTACGAAGAGCAGGCTTTGATCTGTAAATTGGCGATAGTTTCAGTGACTGAAAAAATTTGTTAAACTCTGTAGAAATTTTTTAACGCGAAATTATCACGAAAAAGGGAGCAGCTGTATTTTTTATTCTTTAAGGAGCTGTAAAATGGTTAAGAAAAATGGTACGTGAATTTTTCAGAGTGCGTTACGAAGAGCAGTCTTTGATCTGTAAATTGGTGATAGTTTCGGCGACTAAAAAAATTTGTTAAACTCTGTAGAAATTTTTTACAACGAAATTGTAACGAGGAAAAGGGAGCAGCTATATTTTTTATTCTTTAAGGAGCTGTAAAATGGTTAAGAAAAATGGTACGTGAATTTTTCAGAGTGCGTTACGAAGAGCAGGCTTTGATCTGTAAATTGGCGATAGTTTCAGTGACTGAAAAAATTTTTTAAACTCTGTAGAAATTTTTTCAAACGAAATTGTAACGAGAAAAAGGGAGCAACTGTGCCTTGAATTTTTTAAGGAACTATTATAAAATGACCTTCCTAATTTTCTGCTACGCTAAATCGATCAGTTTTTAAATGGGTTTTTGTTTTTAAAATTAGATTCGCGTTTTACTTGTGACGAACGGACCGAGGTAGAGTTTCAATGCACGAGCAGGAGTGACGTTCTAATTTCTGTAGACATTTCCAATTTGAAAGATTTCCTTTCGACGTCGGCCACATTCTTAGCTATGGTTACGCCAGGTCGGACCCCATGGACAGAGTTTTCTTGAGGCCATAGGCGGAAAGAGATGTGACAGCTGTCCCCCTCGAGGACCTCCTCGAGGCTGCAGCACGGTTGGGGCGCAACGGACATGCATATGTTTTTGTCGTGCACCCGTGCACGTGTTTCAACTTGTCACGTACACATTCAATAACCGTCAGGTTCCGTTTTCCAGGCTGAACGCGAAACTTGCTTCGAATTTACAGGCACGCTATCCAGTCAAATTACCAAACCAACAGTATTAACCCGGCCTCCAACGCTGAATTTATTCAGTGCACTTGTTAATCGCATTTCAGTGTAAAGATGCAATTTTTAACTGAGACTTTACCAGGTTTCAGTCGACGGGGTCGGAAATATTTAATTTTCCTGGACGGGGAAAAATCTTCATAGAAAAATCCATCGGGGGCCTTAAAAGTAGAAGCTATGCTCTTTAAAATGAGCTAAGATTGATCATTGTATGACATTTTTTCACGAAATTACAGGAGGTTAAACATCAAGAATATTTCAATTCTGACAGTTGGAGGGTAGTATGAGATATTAAATTTTCCAGCGGAGAGAAAATTCCTTAAAAAAAAAAAAATAGTTAGCTGTATTGAAAGTGGAAGCTTTGCTCTTTAAAATGAGCTAAGATTGATCACCATACATTTTTTTTTCACGAAGCTACAATAATTTAAACATCAAGAATATTTCCTCACCCTACAATTCTAAACACTTGACGGTAGTATGAAATATTAAATTTCCTAGCGGTGAGAAAATTCCTTAAAAAAAAAAAATAGTTAGCTGTATTGAAAGTGGAAGCTTTGCTCTTTAAAATGAGCTAAGATTGATCACCATACAATTTTTTTTCACGAAGCTACAATAATTTAAACATTAAGAATATTTCCTCACCCTACAATTCTAAACACTTGACGGTAGTATGAAATATTAAATTTCCTAGCGGAGAGAAAATTCTTTAAAAAAAAATAGTTAGCTGTATCAAAAGTAGAAGCTATGCTCTTTAAAATGAGCTAAGATTGATCATTGTACGACATTTTTTCACGAAATTACAGTAGGTTAAACATCAAGAATATTTCAATTCTGATCGTTGGAGGGTAGTATGAGATATTAAATTTTCCAGCGGAGAGAAAATTCCTTAAAAAAAAAAATTAGTTAGCAGTATCAAAAGTGGAAGCTATGCTCTTTAAAATGAGCTAAGATTGATCACCATACAATTTTTTTTCACGAAGCTACAATAATTTAAACATCAAGAATATTTCCTCACCCTACAATTCTAAACACTTGACGGTAGTATGAAATATTAAATTTCCTAGCGGAGAGAAAATTCCTTAAAAAAAAAAATAGTTAGCTGTATCAAAAGTAGAAGCTATGCTCTTTAAAATGAGCTAAGATTGATCATTGTACGACATTTTTTCACGAAATTACAGTAGGTTAAACATCAAGAATATTTCAATTCTGATCGTTGGAGGGTAGTATGAGATATTAAATTTTCCAGCGGAGAGAAAATTCCTTAAAAAAAAAAATTAGTTAGCAGTATCAAAAGTGGAAGCTATGCTCTTTAAAATGAGCTAAGATTGATCACCATACAATTTTTTTTCACGAAGCTACAATAATTTAAACATCAAGAATATTTCCTCACCCTACAATTCTAAACACTTGACGGTAGTATGAAATATTAAATTTCCTAGCGGAGAGAAAATTCCTTAAAAAAAAAAATAGTTAGCTGTATCAAAAGTAGAAGCTATGCTCTTTAAAATGAGCTAAGATTGATCATTGTACGACATTTTTGCACAAAAATACAGTAGGTTAAACATCAAGAATATTTCAATTCTGATCGTTGGAGGGTAGTATGAGATATTAAATTTTCCAGCGGAGAGAAAATTCCTTAAAAAAAAAAATTAGTTAGCAGTATCAAAAGTGGAAGCTATGCTCTTTAAAATGAGCTAAGATTGATCATTGTACGACATTTTTTCACGAAATTACAGTAGGTTAAACATCAAGAATATTTCAATTCTGACAGTTGGAGGGTAGTATGAGATATTAAATTTTCCAGCGGAGAGAAAATTCCTTAAAAAAAAAAAATAGTTAGCTGTATTAAAAGTGGAAGCTCCAAGTCTCCACTTTTCCAAGTCTCTAGTTTAGAATGCCCCGCGTTACCTGTATTTTTCCATTTTCCCTAACGTCGGTAAACAGTTTCAAAACGCGCGCGTACCAGAGATCGCGAATTTCGGTCGAAAACGCAATATGGATTTGTTATCAAAGACCGGGCAATTAATTATTCGACAAACGTTTGTAATTCGACGCCGCGCTATTGCCTCGCACTAGCGACGATCGGCGCAATTAACCGATGATAAATCACATGAAATCAAACAGATATATTCGTCATTTAGGTGTTTTCGCGCCATCGATCGCGACGCGATACGCTCGGTTTACCGAAATCCTTTCGGTTTATAATTGCGCCATCATTAACACTGCCGTCTATTGATCAACAAACACACCCCCGTGACCTCTGATTAGCAGCATACGGAACCTCCCAGAACTCGCCTAATTAATTTTTCGAAGCCCTCAATCGTTAATGCCGAACAAAACATTTCCGCGCGAAAGTCAAACTTTGCGAACGTTCCGCGTGTAAACTGTAAAAATTAAAAAAATTATTTCCACGTGATATTGTGTCGTTAGACCCTCCCGAGCACGACGGTATACTCTTGTTAATATCATTATACACATTTAATTAGTTACAGATCATATTTGGTGGGGGTAGGTTTTACTTTTGTTGAATTCTCCCGGGTTCGGTGGTTATTTCGAAAACTGGGGGAAATTTAAATGTACCACGTGATGAAGTAGACTCCAATGAGTGAACAGGATTTTTGTATTTTTTTTTTTTTTTTGAACGTTAAAACGAATCCGTGGCGAATTTTTTCGCGGGTCTTCCGGGTCAGTTAATCAATTTACGGCTATCGACACAATGGCGGCCGCTCTCGATCCCTTTTGAATATTTATACCGATAAAATCGGACGATTCGCGGGCCGTGATTGCAGTTGCAGTTGCACTCGACCGTTTCCCGGGCTCGCCTTAATATAATAAAAAAAAAAAAAAAAAATGGGGGGGAAAAGGGAAAATACGGCGGCCGAACCGCCGTAAAATTTTGATGGTCTTCCCGGCGCGAAACCGGGAGACGTAAAACGCGTAACGGCCCCGAGAAATCGAATAAAATGGCGGACGAGGGCTGTTAGGCGGCGAGCAAATCGATCCCCCGCGATAAAACGACAATTATACCGAAACCGCTGCGAGTAGGTAATCGACTGTTTGCGTTAATCGTGCAAACAGTATTTTTCTGTTTGAGCCGGCTGACCCGATCAATTTGCTTTTCTTATTGTTCGGACTGTTGATTGGGACCACGAACACGCAAATATTAACATTCAGAAAATAAATATGGAGGTGGGGTTCGACGACTCGCGGAATCTTCTGCCGACGGTTTTGCACCGTAAATAATTACGAACGTGTTCCGGCCAATTTAAAACGGAACGAATTTCTGTACTGAAACTTAATGCACTGTAACTTTGTAAAAATAAAAATGGTACAGTGATCAATCTTAGCTCATTTTAAAGAGCAAAGCTTCCAATTTTAATACAGCTAACTATTTTTTTTTTTTTTTAAGGAATTTTCTCTCCGCTAGGAAATTTAATATTTCATACTACCGTCAAGTGTTTAGAATTGTAGGGTGAGGAAATGTTCTTGATGTTTAAATTATTGTAGCTTCGTGAAAAAAAAATTGTATGGTGATCAATCTTAGCTCATTTTAAAGAGCAAAGCTTCGAAATGAGCCAAGGTTAATTGTTGTCCGATTTTTTATCTCGACGTCGCGATTTTTTAAACTTTTAGTGGCGATTGAAGTGGGAAACTTGCGACTTCCGGTACGCTTGCTTCTAAATTGTTTTTTAACAACTTAACCATGTGGCAAACAAAATAATAATTTAGTGGGTCTTAAAGTAGTGGCTTGGAGCTTCGAAATGTGCCAAGGTTAATTGTTGTCCGATTTTTTATCTCGACGTTGCGACTTTTTAAACTTTTAGTGGCGATTGAAGTGGGAAACTTGCGACTTCCGGTACGCTTGCTTCGAAATTGTTTTTTAACAACATAACCATGTGGCAAACAAAATAATAATTTAGTGGGTCTTAAAGTAGTGGCTTGGAGCTTCGAAATGTGCCAAGGTTAATTGTTGTCCGATTTTTTATCTCGATGTCGCGATTTTTTAAACTTTTAGTGGCGATTGAAGTGGGAAACTTGCGACTTCCGGTAACGCTTGCTTCGAAATTGTTTTTTAACAACTTAACCATGTGGCAAATAAAATAATAATTTAGTGAGTCTTAAAGTAGTGGCTTGGAGCTTCGAAATGAGCCAAGGTTAATTGTTGTCCGATTTTTTATCTCGACGTTGCGACTTTTTAAACTTTTAGTGGCGATTGAAGTGGGAAACTTGCGACTTCCGGTACGCTTGCTTCGAAATTGTTTTTTAACAACATAACCATGTGGCAAACAAAATAATAATTTAGTGGGTCTTAAAGTAGTGGCTTGGAGCTTCGAAATGTGCCAAGGTTAATTGTTGTCCGATTTTTTATCTCGATGTCGCGATTTTTTAAACTTTTAGTGGCGATTGAAGTGGGAAACTTGCGACTTCCGGTAACGCTTGCTTCGAAATTGTTTTTTAACAACTTAACCATGTGGCAAATAAAATAATAATTTAGTGAGTCTTAAAGTAGTGGCTTGGAGCTTCGAAATGAGCCAAGGTTAATTGTTGTCCGATTTTTTATCTCGACGTTGCGACTTTTTAAACTTTTAGTGGCGATTGAAGTGGGAAACTTGCGACTTCCGGTACGCTTGCTTCGAAATTGTTTTTTAACAACATAACCATGTGGCAAACAAAATAATAATTTAGTGGGTCTTAAAGTAGTGGCTTGGAGCTTCGAAATGAGCCAAGGTTAATTGTTGTCCGATTGTTTTCTCGATGTCACGATTTTTGAAACTTTTAGTGACGGTTGACGTCATTAGTTACAAACGTATAAGCGCAACAGCAATTCAAAGAGAAACAAATTAGTGAGGCGAATTAGGAGATCGAGTAGAGATTTGTGACCTTGAAATGAGCTTGGCGGTTCGCGCACTTTTCAATCACATTTAAAGCCCACCGAATTAACCGGAACCTTTATTGTTGTTTTATTGCAGTGCTATGCGGGTGCTTCTGTCAAAGCTTCCTCGGCCGTGGTTGGTGGACGAGAAAAAGGACGATGGGTACACGGCCCTTCATTTGGCCGCCTTGAACAACCACGTGGAAGTCGCGGAACAGCTGGCGCGTTTTGGGAAAGCTGACCTGGATCTGCAGAACGTCAATCTGCAAACGGCGCTGCACCTCGCGGTCGAACGACAGCACACGCAGATCGTCCGAGTACGTTCCGAAATTAATCAACTAATTTGGAGGGAAGCATGAAACTGTCACCCTCCGAACAAAAAAAGAATTATTCCGAAATATCCACTACTTCTCCCAAGAGAAATTTCCAAAGATCACTTTTCTTAATCCCAACAACCAGTCTTAATCGGCTGTCGAGAAGGTGTGAATAAAAAATTATTTCCAGGAAAAACTATGAACAATATGAAAACAAAAAAATTCAGAGAAAGACCTGAAAGTATCACCTTCCAGACACAAGAAGATTTATCACCAAATATCAAGAACTTTTTCCAAAAAAAATTCCCCAAGATCACTGTCTCGGAACAGTCTATCCACGCGGTATGCGTCTAAATAAAAAATTACTTCCGGAAAACACCACCAACGATATTGAAACGAAAAAAATCCGAGAATGGCCTAAAAGATCCCTCTTTCGAACACAAAAAGAATTATTATCAAATATCTACAACTTTTTCCAAAAAAAAAATTCCCAAATATCTCTCCTTCGGTGTCTTGCACCATTAAACGCTCGAGCATCAAATGGCAGCTCGATACGAATTTTTAAGACAAAGCATGCAATCGACAGTACTCGTGGGGGTTAGGGGGACGAAATTATATTGTTTGCGGACAGTTAACCAGCAACCATAAATTTTGTCGCAGCTGTTGGTGCGCGAAGGCGCGAACTTGAACGTGGCTGACAAGGACGGCGACACACCTCTGCACGAGGCTCTGCGATATCATACGTTATCACAGCTGCGACAGCTGCAGGACGTCCAAGATGTCGGACGTCTCCTGATCTGCCTAGGGGCGCAGGGGTTAGACAAGAAGAGTAGCTCTTTCATCGCTTGCTTCCTGGCCGCTCATGGCGCAGACCTGGGACTCAAGAACAAGAAAGGACAAACGCCCCTTGACCTGTGCCCGGACCCCAACCTATGCAAAACGCTGACTACTTGCCACAAAGACAGGGAGTCGTTAGTAACCCTAATCTCTTTCTTCCTGGAAATTCCAGAGAGCCTCTATTTTGCTAGAAATAGTTTTGAGGGAATGCTTTCTGTGGAACATACTGCGGATAGAGAATTGATTGTATTTTAAATGGGTGTTTCCAATGAAGATAGTATAAAGTATTAGGAGATTTTGTTACAGAAGATATATTTTTAATTCGATAATAATGAAGTATAGAATAAAGTATTTTTAAATATTTTAAGTATTCAATATTGATGAACTAAAAATTTTAAAATACTTTAAATATTCAATTTATAATGTAATCTTGTACGTAGGATATAAATTTAATGAAGCTTAGAGAAATAGAACCTACAATTAAATAGAACTTTACCTTCTTAATTACATATCATTAGTGCAGCAAAGCCGAAACAATATGACAAATTGCACATTAATTCTCTGTCTCTAACAAATGCAAAAAGATGCACAGTGAAATTAGAAATTGTATGCAATTGTATTGCTGTAATACTCGGTCTCTAGAATTTGGAAGGCTTAGAAACAATTACTAGTGAAATGGACGATATTATTTTTGTAACGATTCGAAATTCAGAATAAAATATCGATCGGTTGATGGTGTATATCTAAATGTAATTATGCTTCCAGGCACAGTATTGGAACTACTCCGCCATCAGCGACGATCGACGAGTGTTTGGTCTGCTCAGATGGAAAGCGTGAAATGCTTTTCAACCCCTGCGGACATGTTGCCTGTTGCAACACTTGTGCGCCTAGGGTGAAGAAGTGTCTGATTTGCAGGGAGAACGTTCTGACGAGGATGAAGGTGTGCATTCAACGCATCCTTGCATTCAAATCCTTCACTCTTATCCTGAATATTGCAACATTTTTCTCTGTACAAAGGTGTTCGACTGGGTCCCATCGAAATCACTCACACTGTTTCCGTCCACTCCAAATTTGACTGTGATTCCACTGTATATAATAATATATTTGTACCGTTAGACGTGTAAAAGTGGTGAATAATAATTGTCAGTTTATAGCTACAGCCAAAACGTTGTAGTTATAAATATATACCACTCTAGCAAGGAAAAACTGTGAAATCAATGGGACTAGTAAGAGCAAAGAGTAGTATAGTACAGTGTAGTATTACTGACTAATATTATATGACTAATGGTGACTTCAATGGGATCCATTCGACTACAGGTGGGAGAATATTTAAGGGATGTTTCCCCATGACAATATAAGGCGAAAATTCGGCTTCGTTTTCTAGTTGTTAATAATTCGCCTAAAATGCTGCAACCACGATGCATGCAATTTTACAAGGGTGTTCACGCTACTACTAGCCATCGTTTGCCTTGCAAACAATGAATATTAGAAGAAAATGAAAAAGGAGAAATTAACACTGTTCCTTTTGCAAGCAACGTACAGGTGTATGTAATTTATTTGTGTTTGCACTATTTTGTTTTTTTTTTGTTTTTTTTTTAGACATGAAGGTGATCTTAAATTTTTTAAATGGAATACAATATATTTTTTGATATCATACGAAAGCGTGTGTCAAGAGAAATTCATTCGCATACGACACAATGACCCTGAAGGGCATACAAAGTCGGAAATGGAAGAAACAATTGTTTCAAAGAGGGTCTTTGACTCCGATGTCCTTCAGTGCTTCGGGAAAATCACAGTAGTTTCCGTGGCGCAGACATTCTCGTACGGTTTTACGATGTTTTTGTTTAGCGAAACTCTGTTAAACGGAAGACAATTTGTTTATGAAATAGATGCAGCATGATCCGGTGGTGATGCACCCTTCGTCAAGGCATGGTGGATCGAATATTTTTCACGGGACCGAGAAACGGCAGTATACGGTCATTATTTTCATTTAAAAAAATCAAAATTAAATTTAAAGAAACGAAATTATGTTCAACGATTCCTTTGGACGACATATTGTTGTTTGTTTTCATTACTGTTCGAACGATAATCGAATAATATTGCTTTTATCTTATATTTTTTTAGAATCTCGTGCAAAAACGGTAGAGATCAAAGTTACAAGTTAATAAAAAAAAAAAAGTAGCCCGGAGGTCGCGTAAACGAAATTGTTTTGGAGAACGACGAAATCGAAAACTGGAAAAATAAAAAAAAATCCGTTTGTTTGTAGATCGAGGAATGCGTCGTGTGTTCGGATCGCAAAGCTGGAGTACTATTTCGACCCTGTGGGCACATGTGTGCATGCGAAGGCTGCGCAGCCCTAATGAAAAAATGCGTCCTGTGCAGAGCTCAAATTCAACACATGGTGCCGTTGTCCGTCTGCTGTGGGGGTGGAGGGGACGTCACTTGTGTCAAGGGTATCAACGCATCAGGTATAACGATCCTCGACTCATTAGAAACAGTTTTCCATGAAAATTCCATGGAAAAGGATACATAACTAGGAATCGCTAAGAAAACTCAACAAGGAGTCCTTTCGACTAGGCTGGCGGATTTTTATGTAAAATAAAATTTCTCTAAATCAATTGTAAGAAATGGAATTGAAATGTATTTGAATTTTCAATAATCTGAACAAGACGAAAGTAACGTAACAGCGTTCTTAAATTCATAGTAAATATTTAAATTTATAATATTACGTTAATATATATTAATTAAGGAACGTTTGATAGTTTATCAGAATTTCTGGAAACGAATCGCACCGTAGCTTTCATACTAATGTAATCTGCAAGTATCAAGGCTAAAGAATTCACTATAAATAGTCTGCGGATGTTTATGTGCGTAAGAACACGTGGAAATGTGCAGCGAGTTTACCACATCTATGCATTTACATTAACAAAATTTTTCAGCATGTATTTGTACGTTACTTTCGAAATTCAGAGATTCTCAATTTTTTGCAAACAAAATCTTCAACCGAAAAATTGGGAAAAATGATCAAACATGTTTCTTAGGATCAGATTAGATTAGATTCTTTCTTAGGATTTTTTCAAAATTTTTTGATGCTATACTATATAAATTATTTTAAATAAACGACAGTCAATTTATAACAAAATATTCATGGCAAGTTATTATTGAATGCCAAGGTAACATATCCGAGGTGAAGAACGACCCCGAGGAGGAGCCAGCAACCAGCAAACAAGTCATCAACACTGGAGAGGCACTTATGAACAACGAAAGCATCGATAAAACTCTGAGCGATATAGAGAAACTTGAACAGCAATTACAGGACATCAAGGAACAGGTGAGTATTAAACGTTATTGGTTCTAAAATTACCATGCACAACTTCCTCGGTGCTTCCACATAATGCACACAAGATATATACAGTCTGGCAAAGCCGTGGAAACTTTGAGTATGCTCATCAAACCATTATCAAGACTAATCGGAAGATTCTGCTCTAATTTCCTTCTGTTCCATTTAAAAGCTCCATTTGGAATGTCCTGAACAAAGAAATATAAATAATAAACAGCTAAATCACTCGGTCGGAGTTTATTTATCCCATCGACTGTCCATTCGAGTGTATTTTTCTTTTTTATTCTCGTTTTTCAGACCATGTGCCCTGTTTGCCTGGACCGTTTGAAGAACATGATATTCCTTTGCGGCCACGGGACGTGTCAAATGTGCGGCGACCAAATGTCAGAGTGTCCAATATGCCGGAAAGCCGTGGACAGACGCATTCTGCTTTATTAAACATAAAACAATAATCTTCCTCTGCCAGATCTTTAACGAAACACCATGAAAGAACAATTGAATATTACGCCAGTATTTATAAAGAACTTTTTACATTAACCGTAGCATTTTTAAGGGATGTAATCATCTTCTCAGCAACTGTTATCACCGGCGAACATGATCGATCATCATTCAATTTCGCAGTTACACGTTTTCCTCTTGTCTGCTACGATCAAGTTCATTCTTCTCAAACATTTTCTCCGCTGTCAAAGTGTTCGACGCTTCTCTAATTTTACTGTCAAGTGTGTTAGCGCTTAGGATAATGACAATAACATCGTTTGTGGGTTGCAGAACTGTAATATTGGGTTATTTTCTGGGACTGAGACGACTTTAACCATTAATTCTGTTGTACGCGATTACAATTAATTGTAATGGAAGAAAGATTACTGTGAATTAGGGATAGAGAGAGAGGGGGAGAGAGTATGAGGTTGAAACAATGTTTTACTGGGACGTAGAAAATATTGGTTTTCGAATAGTATAATTGTCATTAACAATACGTTGTCTCCGTTCTCTTTTTTTTATTAAATTTTGTGGGCACAGTGATGAATTTTGTAATAACTGTTTTCTAGCAAGTAGCATTAAGCAATTAGAATGTTTGCAGTGTTTTCATGCTTCAGTACTAATGCTGGATCGTAGATTATACGCACAACTGTTGTTTGATTGCGTTTGATGAATGTGTAATCAACACTGATGCGAACACTGGAAACTAGCAAAGCTTCCACAGAATTTTTGTTTTTCTTGATTAGTTTGATTTTTTTTTTGTGCGTTTCAATGTTTGAATACGAGTTTTCAAATTTTGTTTTTTGGGATTCTATTGTCACGAAATTGTTCAACATGAATTCCTTGTAAATATGTCATGCTTATTCTTCCTCCGGCTTAAAAATGCTGTTCAACATCAATTTTGAGATAACTGATAGGTGATTCTTATGGCTTTTGGTGTGCTGAGCACTACCTTTGGAAACAGTTTTTGAGAAATTTAATTTAGAAGGTAGACTAATGAAAATTCTCCTCCTGAATACAATAGTATACATTTTTGTAATGTTACAAATATTTAAAGCAAGTGTAGTACGATGAAGCATTGATTTTGTCATATTTTCAACTTTGAGAATTTTTATGCTTTAACTGTACAAGTTATACATTATAAACACTGAAGCATACTTAAACATATTTTTCAATTTTGGACGATATAAAAAACGGGTTTCGAAGTTGTGTTCAGTACATCAAAATCTATAAAATCGCTTATCGTTTAAAACTTGTTAGACAGTGTAATGATTACTGCCACAAGTTTTCCTTAATTGATACAACAACAATGGATAGTGCCAATTACTTTTGTAAGCCTCTAATTAATTATGGACACAGAGAAATGATTAACAAAGCCACTTACTTCCATCTAAATAATTAAAAAATAGTATTAGTGAAATTTACAATTAATACTGTAAATATATAGTATGTATATATATATACACATATATATACGACTATCCGCATTTAATTGGACAACATTCATTAAAAAAAAAAGAGTAGCAACTAAAAGCAACACACAATTAACAATTGTCACAATTTAATTATAATTTTTTAAAATCGTATCTTCAACTGTTTTGGTTACAAAAAATTTTATTGAAATTAGCACGTTCATTATTTATGCATAATTTGTATTTGTGTTTGTGTCTAGAAAATGCAGCTAGAATAATGTGTTATAGCAATATATATTATCAATTAATATTTGCAGTATTGGAAGCAAAATTTAGTATTGTAAACATACAATAAACAAAATATATTGTCTGAATATAATTTTGCATTCGTAGACTCAAAATTTAATGTTTCGATTTTTTTTCTCTCGAAAACATATTGGCTTCTTTTTTATGTAATTATTATACTTAGCTTTACAAAGCTCCCGGAAATATCATAATTTTGCTATAACTAATAAGGATTATAAAATTAATTAATGATTTCCTTTCATATTTGTCTTCTCTACTTTTTTTCGTTTTAAAATTAATTAAAACAATTTTAAATAATTTTCAGCAACATGGTTAGTGTATAATTAAGATTGATGTTAATTATCGTTAAGAGCGCACAATAGAGACAGCCATGGCCCTATCCAAATATTAATTATGCAATAATTTATGTATTGCCACCCCGTTCTTCCATTTATAAGTACTTTTCCGAAAGTTTATACGTAGAATAGATGATGTAACTGCTTAGATTAGGAATCTTGTGAATTGTATTTACGATAACTATTAAAACATCAAATGTTAATATCTAATTTAAGAATCCAATTTTTACAATTATAAACAAGTATATTACATTCAATAAAAATAAAAAGTTGTTCATTTTTTCGATTTTAGAAAATATTTATTAGTATAAAAAGTAAAAAACAATTCATTTTGCAATTAGTTTGCAGAATAGTTTACATTTAACCAGTTTTTTGAAACGAATATTTTTATTAATCAGTCCACTAATAAAAATTTTAATTTTGTACATTAATTGGGCATCTTAAATTAGGTAATTGCTAAAATTAAGCGACATGTAGCTGTTAAGTCATTCCTACTATTATAGTATTTCTGTAAAAATATTTAATTTAGAAATATTGATACATTGCATTTAAAAGAAAAATTTAAAAACTCGAAAACATGTGAATTATATTACAATGGGATCCTATAATTATCACTGTCTTATTCTAAAATATTGATAATATTAATGTACTGTTAAAAAATGTATTCTTGCTTATACGTATTTTTTCATTGGATGCTTTCATTGCTCAATTGTTCAGAATTTTTTAAACTTTTTCTAACAATTCAATTTTTTTTTTTAATGTTATATAATTGAAGTTACAATATGCCAATGTATTATTATTGGTTTTCTGTAAAAGGAACATTGTAAAGCGAATATTTCACCATAGCATATGCGCACTACTTTTAATATATTTCATATTTGTTTGACTAAAATAGGCATATGTATCTATTTCAAATGTATTCTATCGAAGCATAACAATAAATAAATTTGTCATCTTGCAAAACACATATTTTAATTACATATACGATTCAGAATAACAATACAAAATTATGATAGATTATATTTTAAATGATATCTTATAAAATAAACAAAATTAGAATTATAATGTGTAAGAAGGTTCGATAGGGCGTTATCGGATTTGTTCGTGCTCGCTAAAAAGAAAATATATGTATATGTATAAACATGTCAACGATTGTCGGTAGATTCGCCACATGTAGTATTTTTGTTTTTTCACTTACGCCCAAGAACCCTTAAGCCACCGCGAGACAACCCTCACCCTCCTACATGAATTAACGGAGAGGGTCGACGAACTGATAGCTCGCTGAGGGATAGATGGGCCCGCGCATTCGGCGACGATCCTCCGACGAAACAAGTTCAGTTTGTAAATTCGGAAATAAAATGCATAGCTGAAATAATATATTTCTACATTGTCCAATTAATGATTAATTTTCTAATAACCATAAACCCTATCAGGAAGAATGATAGACAAAAGATATTCAGTCTTACATATATTAATTTATTTAAATTTGCGCTCCTCTGACAATTTTCTTGACTTTGATTAACATTAAATGAACTAATCTTGATCTATATTAGCAATTGAAACGATTAAAGTCATGTTAAAGCTGCTGTTAAGTTGTGTGAGACATTGTTACTATCCTTCCTCCCATTTCATGCAATTATAAATCGTTTTCGATCAAATTCTAATCTTCTGCAACTCGTTTCAAATTGCATTGATATAAAAATAATGAAGCATTTAGAGTGAAAACAAATTTGATTTAATCTTAATAATCCTATGCACGTAAATATTGGATCGAATCATAAATAACTTCCGCGGACAAATATAAATTAAAAATATTGAGAATGTGAATTCAGTGAATATTGATTATCAAATATTCTACAAGAACAAACATAAAATCGGAAATTATTTTTGATTTATCCTAATATTTTAAAGTAAATATACAATTATAAATGTCGCTCAAGAAACTCTAGTTTCCTCAGCATTCAGACGACGAATTCAAATTAGGAGGAGAGATTTTCTTGGTTCTAGTAAGACGATCCAACTCCACTGCTGCGTCATTCGACACGGCTGATTTTTCCACTGGAGGAGAATCTAAAATGAAAATGGAAATAAACGTGTAATTAAAAATCTCTCGGTTAAAATCGCAATGTATTACAGTAAACTATATTTACCAATTTTTATTGGACTTGTGCCTACACTACCTGGTGATCCAGGCGATCCAATCTTCTTATGAAGCAGCGAGTTGAAGAAGTTTGCTAACACACCCTCACCAGACTGAGAAGTTCCAGTTGCTTTCGGATCCAGCTTTTTATTCGGTGAAGCCACCTATGTGAGAAGAATTTAGTGTTTGCCGAGTCGCATTCTCTGTCACGTACCCATGACAGATCATACCACATTGATTAGAACATGCTTTCAAGTGTTAAAGCATTTAGCGGTCGTACAAACTATTAATCAAACAAATTCTATACACAGGATGTACACTCTTGACTATTTTCGAAACAGTTAGTGACACCAAAGGATGTTTCAGATAAAAATTGAATAGTTTCACAAGATTCAAAATCTCGTCGATCTTTAAATCTATGATTCCATTTAACGAATTCCTTCTACAAAAAGAAATACTGATCTCAAATTATGTATTCCAAAAATTGCACAAATTTTATCTGAAACATTTTCTTGAAATAACTAACAGTTCCAAAAAATGTTTCACACTTCAAGTAACTCACACCGTGTTTAATTAACTTCATTAAAACTAAACTGTACTTCAAGTGTATAGTTACGAAGTACAAACACTAAACGATGCAGACACATCAAGATGAATTAGTAACGTATATGAAAATGAACAACACAGTGATTTTAATGAACAAGAAGCTAAACATGATGTTTTATGAAAAAGCTGCATTCACTTAGAAAATTAAACTAAATTCATTAAACATGTTCAATGTACTAAGAATATCTAGATCAAATGTATCTTGATGCAAGTAAGCATTGCTTGTTACAGGGAAAGAGTACGGTGATCATACTCATGATATCACTGTATACATTAGCCACAAAAACATTGTTTTTCAACGCTGGATGGTTATTGATCAACTGTGTATAACATGAGAAGCATGCTCCAATTATAAATGGTATAACCTGAATCACCGGTCCAGTGCTTGCCTGATTCCTCAGCGTGGGGGAGCGGGATGGATCTTTCAAGCCTAGTAATTCGATCTGCTGCTTTGCTAGAAAAGATTGCTCCTCTTCGGCTTGCACTTCAACTTCCCTTGCAACACACTGTCTCGCAAAAATATGTGATAATTAGAGCTATGCAAGAACCCGAAAATGTCGGGTACCTCATGGTCGGGACTGGTCGAGAATCTTGATACATTAGAGAACCCTAATATGCTCGGGAACCCTAATATTCTCGGGAATCTCGATATATTCGAGGACACGTCCCGACCCGCCATTTTCAGGTTTTCGCACACCTCTAGTGATCATTAATTCTCTTTGACACAGTAATTCAAATAACACTGTCCAACAAAATATTAGATAGCGTAACGCTGTATACGCACTCTTCTGTTAATCGGCGGCTGTGCTATAACATCTCTGTAATAGTCATCAGGTTTCATTGATTGCAAATTCTCATGGAGAATACTGATCTTCTTCATGTTGTCCCAGCCAGCTGGACTGTAATTAAATAATAATTAATACTATGCTGAACACATAAAAATTATAATAAAGAATGGTATGTACATTAGAACTGCATCCTTTTCGACCACTAAAGCAGGAGTTCTAAAAGGTAAAGAATAAATTCTGTGTGTAAGGTATTTGTACAGTAGATCACAGTTCTTGTCCTCCTTTGCTGATGTGTAGAATAATCCTGCACCATACTGTAAGCAGAATCGACGTATCCACTGTTGCATAAAATCAAAATGTTCATCCCTAAAATAATTAAACAATTACATATTTCTCTGAATTCCTATGGCTTCAATTTTTAAGTATTATAAACTCACTTGTAGTCGTGCTCTTTTTCTAATGTGGTCATGTAATCAGTTTTCGTAATAACAACAACAACATCGAGGCCCAAGTTTGTTGTGAGTACTCCCTCCGGTAGCGGTAAATTGTCAATTGTTTCATCATCAAGGTTGCGACTGGTGCGTCTCAAAGGACTGCCAGGATCCAGTTCGTCTCCTGGCTCTGTATAATCTTGCCATTTCTTGACATCTAAACAATAAAGAAACATTAAAGTATTTAAATTAAATTTAATAATTTAACACATATTGCAACAATCTACTTACTAAATTGTCTGCACCGTTGTCTAGTATCATTATCTAAAGGCAACTTATCAATATGATCTCCTAGGAGTGCAGCCCAGGACTGTAGTTGATAGAGAATATCCCACGGTGTTGTCATTGCAGCCACCAACATAACAAGAGTGTGCGGAAATCTTTCTGCATTTAGTGCAAATCTCAGAAGATTCCCATGCCCTGGATCTCCATCCAAAATCCATACAGATAACCTTGTTTGGTCTAAAGAAGAGATTATTTGTGTTGGTCCCTACAGACTAGTCATAGACTTCACATTCATTATTAAGTAATGGAAAGTCAAGCAAAATAGGCTTGGCGTTTAATGTGCTAATATTGAATTAATATTACCATCTCTATAGTCATCTCTCACATCGATGTATGCAAATTCTAAGCCAGAACCCTTCTTTGGGTCCTCTACACCTTGTAATTTAGCGATAAGCGTAGTCTTTCCACTTTCGTTGTCTCCTGCAGACAAATTAATGTTTACTAGACATATTTCATTAAAATTGCAGGAATTATGGAAATTGTTTTCACCTAACACAAGAATGTTCTTGTTCGAAGGCAATTTGTTGTTCCCGCTGTTTTGTACCTCAGCCAAAATAGACGACCTGCAAAAATCAGAAGCTACAGTAATTCGAGATAATTAAAAATTCTAAGCACGATCTTGGAAACGATTATAATGTGTGACACTTAAAAGGATATGTCAAGATAAGGATAAGTACTTATGTGTTAGACGTATTTGTGAATATATGAATATAATGAATTATAGTACTAGCGACAATGAATTTTATGAACGTACCACAAATTGTCTTTGTTGTTTGGATCCTCCTTTTTTTTCGCCTGAAACCCATTGCTCTGCAACATTATGTCAATCGCTGTCGCTGCCATGACTGTTTTTGACAGAATGAGTCTTATCGATTACAATCGAGTCGTAGCACGGTGTGCAGCCAACTTCATTCAAAATGAAATTCTTGGAACTTGGAATATTTAAATTTTTAAATCGAAAACATTCGATTTAAGAAAATGAAAGAAATTTATAATAATTCTTATAGGTTATGACAAACGATTATTATTTTATACAAAAATATATTTTTATATTTATTAAATTATTTTATGTAGACTGTATCTATTTTTCTATTGGTTACTATATAGAGATCACATGAGATCTATGTATATATATACGACATTAATTTGAATTACGAACCTAACCCAAAAGTTTCGTGTTTATCAGAAACTGTGTCCAAATTGTAAAGATTAATTCGACCACCCAGTATATTGCTTACATTGTCAACTTAACAATGTAAACGTCCTTGTATGCATACGTAATTCTTTACACTGTATGTAAATGTTTTTCAGCAGACTAAGCAATTGGGACAACAACAGTTCGACGTAAAAGCGTCTCATAGTAATTAAGAAAGATGGTAGGCATTTTAAATGAATCTGACAGCGAAGATGAGTTGCCTCCTGGTTGGGAGGAAATGACAACTACTGATGGAAACGTTTATTATGTGAAGTAAACAAATTTGACATAACTATAACAATTTATTACATCACTGATTCTTAATAGAAAGTTTTGTTAGAGTAACTGCAATATTTTGTTTAGTCATTACACAAAAGGCACGCAATGGACACATCCCAGGACTGGTCGTCAAAAAATCATAGAAGGAGGTATACCAATAAATAAACTCATAAATTATTATAAATCATTTCATATAAATTTTCTATTATGTTAATAAGAATTACCAACTGGCTGGGAAAAGCGTGTAACAGAAGATGGCAAGGTCTTATTTGTCGACCAGACAAACCAAATAACAACATACACTGATCCACGTCTGGCATTTGCTACTGAATTTGGAGCATCGTCTCAACCTGTACGTCAGCGCTTCGATGGGAGAAGCACAGCATTGGCTGTATTATATGGTCGAGATCTGCGAGACAAGGTTGCCATTGTCACAGGAGCTAACACAGGCATAGGTAAGAATAATAAGAATTATTTTAGTGTATACACTAAATGCTAACACAATATTACTTTTACAGGATTCGAAACTGCTAGATCATTAGCTTTGCATGGTTGCAAAGTGATTTTAGCTTGCAGAGATGTGAAAAAGGGTGAGGAGGCAATACAAAAGATCCATAAGGAAATGGATAATAGTTGTGAGATATTGGAATTAAATTTGTCTTCATTGCACAGTGTTAAAGAAGCTGCTGAGAAGTTTAAGCAAAAATACAAGTAATTTGCATTGCTAAAAAATTGGTTTGGTCACAGGTTTCTGCAATTTGTTTTACTTTCAGAACTCTTAATATATTGATACTGAATGCTGGCGTCTTTGCAAAAAACTATGAGCTCACCAAGGATGGTTATGAATCGACATTCCAAGTGAATCATCTTTCCCAGTTTTATTTCACCCTTTTACTGGAGCAACCAATTCGAAATTGCAGTAACTCCAGGGTAGTGGTAGTATCCAGTGAATCTCACAGGTACTCCAAAGTTTCTGAATTATCTCGAGAAAAATTGTATCAAATTTTAATTAATGTTTCTGGACAGGTTCTCATCGCTTCGGACAGTCGAAGACTTTCATAAACAAACTCTGTCTCCCCCTGCATATAAATATTGGTTCATGGCAGCATACAATGACTCTAAATTGTGCAATGTTTTATTTGCACAAGAATTGGCAAAACGTTGGACCACTGTCAGTGTATTTAGCTGTCATCCTGGCAATCTGGTTTCATCCTCCTTGACACGTTACTCTTGGCTAATGCGGATCCTGTTCATGCTAGTGAGACCGTTTACGAAATCATTGGTAGGGAATTTATTTATCCCAAGTCTGAATTTTTATGGAAATTAACGTACAATAAATGTTTCAGCAACAAGCAGCAAGCACTCAAGTCTTCTGTGCGACCGCTCCAGAATTGGAAGGCCTAACAGGAGTTTATTTTAACAATTGCTATCGGTGCGAGCCATCGAACGCTTCACAGGATCCCGCGCTTGCATCAAGATTATGGTCTGTTAGCCAAGAAATGATTGTAAATATCATGAAAAAGGACAAGCTTTGGGAAACTGTGGCATAAAAATAAAATGGGTTGTAAAATATAATCTTGAGCCAAAAAGCTACTTTCGATAATAAGAAATTTATTTGTACATTTTTAAAATGTGAATAAAGATTTGTTATCAAACAAGTAACTGATTAACGTGAAAACAGTGCAATCTCGCGCAATGAAGGGCCTCATTCATTACTTTTAGGATCAACGAAATGTGAAAATTTTTTTATTATTTACAGCCGAGATTTGCAGCAACTAAATTTTTTAGGAAAATCATTATGCATAATTATGTACACAAATTTTTGGAATCTACTGTCGGCACTATTTTCGGCAAAGACATCACTTGCAGGGAACCGGTGCATCGTTGTGATGATCATCAACCGGGTGTTTTAATGGAATTCGGCAGAACCGGTATAAAAGTAAAATTCCAATAATGAATTACAGATAATACTGTTTTTATTTATTTTATTCAGCGCTACTGTTGAAGGTTACTGTCATTGCAAATTCTTTTCATGTTTATTTAAACGTTTTTGTATATATGTATATTGTTTCGAAATGAACGTTAGGGGGCGTTCACTTACGAAACATGCCAAAACTTTCGTCTGTCGGATTACATGTTAGCAAAAATTTCATTTCTGCTGAATGAAATCCAATATTCCCGTAAATATTCTATTTTATTTATGAATGAAGTATAAATTGTAATTAAGAATAATTAGTCGATCAAATTCCGTGTAAAATGCAGCGGACAATGGTAATTATATGGTTATATAAATATCCGTTACGTCAATTAAAATCTGTTATCAGTAAAACGTGGTACATTATCTATAAATTGTTGTTACGAATGTAAAAACCACATTAAATAAATATCTATATGAAGTTTTTCAAGAAATTCTTGATGCCGTGCGGACTCTGTGCTGCAGTGCCAGTCATGAAACCTGTTAATCCACCAGACGAGAAGGCGAAGCCATGCTGTACCGAAACACAGTCAACGAATATGATAAAACCATCTGAGTTGCCCATTTACTCCACAGAAGCTGGGTATTCTAAACAGATGCCATGGTAAAGCGCAAGTAATTTCATATCGCCAAATGTATTTTTATTCCTTTTAAAGAATGTTTACCAAATTAAATAAGAATTCATATTCAATATTATTTATAATCTTTTCCAGCACAGAGCATCCTCCATCAATAGTCGAGGAAAACATCCGCAAAGTCCGTGTACAATTGCAGGAACTGAGACACATGACTGACAGTGTCTCGGAGCAAGTTTCTGCAGCTGTAGATAATTTTAAATGTAGGTATTTATAATCAGAGCTATAGGTAAAATACTATTTCAGATACTAAATAGCAAATACTCTATTCTATTTGATATCATACGTGCACTTTTAAAAATAGAATATTTGATTTGTTAGAAAAAGCTTTAAAAATAGTATTCTATTCAAAGAATTCTCAAAATAGTGAGAATTGTTTTAAAATAGGAGAATTATTAAAAATAGTATTTGAAATATTTTTTTGTATAAAATTTTACCCAGCTCTATTTGTATTTGTGTCTAACAAAAAACTTCTAAGTAAAATAACGTTTCATTTCTGCAGATATAATTGATTATCTTCAAGACCAAGCAAATTTTCTACCACGAGTTGGAGCTGTTGGTATTGGAGGCTTATCAGGGCTGATACTGGGTCTCAGAGGAGGTTTCTTCAAGAAATTGCTATACACAACAACAGGTGCTGGTGCAGTTGGAGTAGTTTGCTTCCCAAAGGAAGCGAAGGAAGCGTATAATATAGTGGAACACTATGGACAAATTAGTTATAATTTCATTTATGGAGGTACGTTTCATTCTGCTATAAAGAATATTATGATAATAATATTAATGGCGTTATTTGCGAATATGACAATGATTTCAGTTAAACCAGGAGATAGCAAAGAGGAAACTTCGTTTAAGGAGTTGTCATTAGTTAAAAGTGTACTTGAATCGGAATACTTTCAGTTGATAAAAAAACCTTTTGAAAAAATTTCTGAAATGAAGGAGGTAGGATGCAAAAACACCGATTCATTATTGCATCATTCCTCCTATACTCCTAATTACATTAATGTAATCCTCAGTCCTAGACAAATGCCTGTATATTAATAGTTGATTAAATTATAATTTTTAGTTATTTACGAAATAGCTATTTTAAATTGCATATAGATAAACTGTGAAGGATATGTTTTCGACTTTTTTGAACCGATTTTGACTATAGATCTCGAAACACCTAACGAAAACACTTTGGAAGTCCGCACAACTTCGTTTCACCAGAATAACGATAACGATTCCGAACACCTAGAACCAATCGTATTAACAGAAACTCCACAAGTGGAGGAGATACAAAATTCGAACAGTCGAAATACGTGGATTAAGTGGAAGTAACTGTTTAGGTACCTTTCCTGCTCCCACCTTTCTGAAATCCTGCAAAACTACCATTACAATTCACCATCATGATATGATTTTCATATATTTGTTAGTGTGTACTGATAATAATTGTTTTATTTTAGGAAAAGTCCCCTGAAAGTAAATCTGAAACGAAGAAGGAATGAATGTTGATGTATAGTAGTAAATAGCAAATGTTATATGGTAAGACTAATTTATACATAGACGTGACTAAATTATACAATGTTTTAATAGAATTGTTGCATGTAATAATAAAAATATGAAAAATCTGTTATTAGAAAACTATTCAATCTATCCAATAAATAATTTCCTTTCAAGAAAATGAATCAGAAAATTAAATAACACGAGAAAATTATCTTAGTTCTTTTCGATACGATTTCGCGCATTTTTTTAAATTTTTGCGCAATTTCTTTGTGCATATTTATATTTACGCGTCTATTTTTGTGCATGCATCTGCGCATCTATATCGCGCAAAAATAAAAGCATTGTTCCGACATAACAATTTTTTTAAATCGTTTTTTATTTCTATGATTCAACGATGATTAGGACATGATTACTATCCTACTCACACTATAAAAAAAATAGTTACCTATATAACCATCACGAAGTTCTCGATCTTAATACTTGCAGTGCAGGTTAGGTTGATCACCGTCACATGCTAAATACAGTGAAATCGTTTATTGATAGCGAAGAAACATAAATTTTTATTTTTATTTACACGTGATCCTCAACTGTAATTCCATTTATTATTGTATATTTATATTTTAAAACAGAACAATGAATTCTAACAAAGCAAAATTGTCAAAAAGTATACTGGACATGAAAGTAAGTTGAGAAGTTTTGTAAGTTGTATATAAATGGTTCTTCTTGTGATTTCATAATTATAAATTGTTTTTCCAGTTTATGAAACGTACAAAAGAAAAAGTCGAAAAGCAACAGTTTCAAGAAGAAGGTGAAGAGTATTTTGGGAATGAGTTGACAAAGCGTATGATGAAGGATTCGTAAGTCAAGGAAGAATTTGCTTTCATACCCATAAGTAGTTTATAAAATTGTACTAATTTAGTTTTCATTTCAGGGAAAGATTCATCATAGAGCCTAGTTATATCTTCTGTGAGAAATTGATTGATGGCAGAGTAAGTTATCAAGGAATGAATCCTGAGATTGAGAAATTAATGGAACATGAGCAAGCCAAAGAACGTGTTGCAACAGAATTGAAAAAAGAAACAGAGGTCTCAGATGAACAAATGGTAGAACATTGGAAAGGCATGAAGAAACAAAAATCTGAATATAAATACGAAAAGAAATCGCATAGGGACAATATTCAATCTGTTGAACCAATATCGAAAAAGCCAAAATTTCTGAAACCTCAAGACTAGTATTAGATATCAATTATTTATACATATGTAATCACTAGATGTTAAGTTCTTCTATAAAGACTGTATTTATTTCAATTCACATTTATGAATCGTTTTTATTAATCATTGTGTCATATTCATCGCACAAATTTCTGAAAGTTAGCACAGATAAATTCTGCACATTATACTTTTCTAATCCTTTTTCCCAAAGTAAATTGAAACTGTTATCAGGAAACTGAACACCTATATTTTCAAATATACCTTTCATTTCTTCTTTATTCCGTGGCTATAAAAATTAATTTGAAAAGACACAGTTGAGTTACTTTTTCTCAGATTATTTATACATATTTATACATACTTTGGTAAGATCATTTCTGCCCAAGCCATGTCGGGTAAAGACGGATGGAAAAATGAGATCATAAGCTGTAGTTCCATCTTTCAAAGTTTTGTGCAAAACTTCTTCTGCAAAACAACCGTGTCAAACGAGTAAGTACAATGATAGTAATAAAAATCATTTATTTTAATATCTTCATACTAACCCGTAATATCTGTTTCTTTTGAACTTCCAATTGTGTCTCTGTATGTAGTATGACAACAGTGACACTCCAAAGGAGTCCCTAAAAGAATAAAGAAAAAATACTGGTAAGTATTTTTTTTATAGATTTTTTTCTATGAGATATACTATAATGCATTACTCTTTATTTTCGGTAATGTTGGAAAATCATATTTCCAATTTAAGAGATTTAGGAGTTTTGTATAATTAACATTTTTCTCTTTACGTATCCCAAGAAGATCTAATAGTGGTGTTAAATATGTTTCGTTTATGTACATTTTGTATTTCGCTAATACAGAGAAAACTATGTGTTCTGACAGCATTCCTACGTAATCCTATAAAGATATATATTTATTATATAATTATTGAGCATATTTAATAATTATGCATATTACTTTATCAAGACCAGATAATTCTTCATAAATATCTAAAAACGGAATTTCTGGAATTTGTTTCTTGTACTTCTGACGTAAAGTGTTTATATTCTGCAAGTATTTTTGTTGTTCTATGACATCATCGTTAAGAGGATTATCAGAAACAATATTTGTTTGCACCCTTTTAATTGTCTTTCCATGAACCATATCCATAAATAAATCTGCTTCTTTAGAATTCCTGAAAACAGAACATTCTTAGATTATTATACTATATTTTATTTATTGTAAGCACATATTACCTAACTTTTCCAATACGAGGATGCGTACGCTGTTTAAAATCAGCTAGGATGGGATTAACAAGCACAGAAGGAGTAGAACTGATCCATGTTAGTAATTTCTTCACCCTTGTGCCATTATTATCCACATTATTAAATTTCCCAAAGCGAAAATTTTGATTGAATGGTTGCTTATAGCTATAAATATAATTGAAGAAGTAGCAAATATATAAAACATTTTTTAGTTTAGTATTCCATACTTTCTTTTAATTTGCTCTGCGGGTAGGTAGCTATTATGGCTTCTCTTATACATTTCCAGAATATCTGGATTCAAAATATCCATTTGATTTGCTTTTGCCTGAAGTAATTCAGTCATTGATGTCTCTAATTATTGGAGGATATATAGATGTTGTTAAAAATATATTTTGTAATGATTTCATTGCAGATCTTAGCTTTATACCAAATTTAGTTTTCTTCCCAAAGATTGTTTCCCAAGGGTTCATGCCAATTGGTAAGTTTGGAGTTTGGTAATGTGTTTTGCCAACTTCTTTGTTCCAGTAGCTGTTCATCACAGTGTTTCTTAATTCATAAATTAGGGTTTGGAACTGTGTTTCTTGGTCTGCTTGCAGACATTCCTTTACCTTAAATTACATCTTATCATATATTAATTGTTTATTATATCGTATCATATAAATTTATTATCATCTTACACCAGTAGTAGTTTTAGTTGTGCCACTATGCACAGGTGCATCCTCTGCTTTTTTTTCATTATAGTCAAGCATGCATTTCAAGGCTGCTACTTTGTCTTCCAATGAGTATTCAATGAAACATTCTCTAATATTAGGTTTTTTATATTCCGTCTGTAAAAAAATTATCACAAAACAATTAAAATTCTTCCAAAAATATTCTTAAGCATACAGCTTAATGTTAAGAATATTCTTTCTTACTGTTTTTTCATTAATTGAACTTTTATTCTCTTGAGTTTCGTTAAAACATTCATTTTGTATTCTTTTACACAATTTTTTCATCTTTCATGCAAAATAGAAAATTGATTAATATTAATAATACAGCAAAATTATAAAAAACAAAACATAGTTGTATAATTCCACGTTCTTGTTTCGTGCATAATTTTACTCTTTTTATGGTACTTTTAAAGAACTACTTTTGCTACATTATGTTACGTAAGTAATAACTTTATTACAATATTCGATGGGGTTATAATATGTACTATAATTCAAATTCAATTCAATTATTGATGCTCCAACCGCGCATGTGCATTAGAAATTGAATGACAGTTCGTTTCATACATTATGCACTATAATCGTTTCGTGGCTCTTTGTACGGGATTATAACGCGATCATAAACAGCAATATTATTAAACAGATTTTTAATTGCATGTAACAGTGCAACAGTAATGATGGCAGTCAAACAAAATACAAAACGATCGAAATGGGCCCTGGACTTCGCTCACAAGTTGGTAACTTGTTTCAATTAACATTTTCATTACGCAAATTTGATTTAGTAAATTTTTAGATATAAATGTTCCATAAGATTTAAAAAATTAACAAGCTCTGAAATTTTGATTTGCAAGTATGCAATTGAAAGATTAGGTTCCGTATAGGTTAGGTTTTGTACGAATACACAATGATAGTTTTATGGATTTAAAATAGGGTTCTAAACCTATAAAACAAGATTAGTGAAACTTATTCATGTTTTCGGAACTAAAAGCTTCACATATAAACAATCATATTGCAGAAAATCATTATTAAAGAACCAATCAAAATTGAATTACAATTAATTTCAATTCTTTTTATACTTCTTGCTTGAAAGGCATTGGTGTTCTAATTACTCTAATTATTTGTGGCTTTTAGGAACAAACAAGACAAAAATGCAGACATCCCTGCACCCCCAGGCTACACACCAGCAGTCGCATTGTTTCATGCTGCGGAATCGATTCGGGAAACAGATTCGAATCATTTAATCATGAAAAAGTCGTGGGATCTAGCATTGGGTCCCCTTAAACAAGTTCCAATGAATTTATTCATTATGTATATGGCTGGTAACTCTATAGCAATATTCCCAATTATGATGGTTGGTATGCTAATCATTAGACCAGTGAAGGCACTGTTCACTCTCCAGCAAAGTGAGTGTTACAATTACATGTCAATATTATCATTAATCCATGAGAGGTTGCAGTTGATCTGACAGATACACATAAAATCTAATTCTAAATTTGATAGGTTTGTTTGATTCCTTTGTCAAATGACTCAGCTATTCCATATTCTTATAACGGGAAGTAGAAGTATCAATATCTGTCAGATCAACTGCAACCTCCTGAGGGTTAAACTTAAGCTATCCTCAAATTGTTTCCTATATCTTAACTCTTATTTTTCTTCAGCGTTTAAGGTCATTGAGGGAACTCATGCTTTCGGTCAAAAGTTTGTTTACTTCTTGGGTCAGTTGGTAAACATGGCATTGGCATTGTACAAATGCCAGTCTATGGGACTGCTCCCAACGCATGCCTCGGACTGGCTGGCATTTGTAGAGCCACAGGCTCGGTTGGAATATTCTGGTGGTGGATTCATATACGTATGACGCAAACAACTGTTGTAAACTTAGGTATATTGTACCATTTGTGTGGATTACAGTTCGACACATTTCATAAAAATGTTTTATTACAATAAAATCGAAAAATACTATATATTGCGACTATTCACATACTTATATACATAGTTATTCAACACTCATTCTGCAAAGTAGGCATAGCACAAGTCTGTAGTTCAATTATTTCTTTTTGTATTCATCTGCTATTTCTTTTAACCGTTGAATGATCTTCGAAGGATCATCCACACGAGGCACCTAGAAAAATGATCATTATAATAAGTGTGAATGACTCAAATCATTAAATGATTTTATATTAAGAAATGATGTACTTCATAGTTTTGGCTGATGTACATGCCAGCATACACACCCAAGCCAAAGGTAACCTAAAAGACAAATGTAATAAGTTAGTACTTTTCTGGAATCAAAATAAAATTGCATGATAATGACCATTGTAACATACCAAAGCCTTAAACATTTTTCTAATGGCAATTGTTCACTGATAGTCAATTACAATTTTTATTCCTCTTAGATCATAAATCTAAATATTGATCGAACGATGATGCAGTTTTTATTAGACTTTGCATTTTACGCAGAATCAATCACTGATAACATATATTTTCGTATGACGATCGAATTGTTTACTGTTCTAGAGAAATTATATATGAGAATTTTAAATTTGCATTAATTTTCGATAGTTAATTCACGATGAATCAACTGTTTGTAAAAAACAGTTTGAATAAGAATCCAGCTGCACCATTACCTTCGTAAACGTCGTTTATGTAGTCCACCAGTACACTAATTTCACGTTGAAATCGCGTCTTTGTTGGGAGAACGTGCTTATTACTGTGCGCAGCACTTATGGTGCGCGTAAATTAGGCGGGAATTTCAAATGCAAAATATTTGAATTCGAATTCCTTCGAGTACAACTTTAATTTTCTGATAGTAAAATATAGTATATCGGATTGTTGAATTATAGAAAATGTTACTTTAGTTAGTGAAAGAACTATTTTTATGGGTTTTTAAGAAATTAATTGTTGTTATTATGTAGTATAGTTATGTTATGTTTGAAGAATTCATGATTCATGCCGCCTATTAACACTTAAGACTGCAG
Organism: Seladonia tumulorum; assembly: GCA_913789895.3. Lineage (NCBI taxonomy): Eukaryota > Metazoa > Arthropoda > Insecta > Hymenoptera > Halictidae > Seladonia > Seladonia tumulorum. The sequence goes on along the minus strand of OU565270.1, from coordinate 17,015,373 downwards.
GTTTTTATGTGCCGGAAATAATTGCGGGAGAAAGCAGGACAGAGATCAACAATAAGATTTTATGTACACACGGTGTCCTCCTTTATCGCGGCAATTCTAAATGCTTACGTTATCCTTGGTGGCAAACAAAAGTCAGAAATATTTACAGTAAAAAGCATTGTACTTTAGTTGTTATACAATTGTTTATTGTTAGAGAGCTTTTAAAATTAGAGTAAGGAATTAAATAGAAATAATTGAAAATAGCATCATTCAAATAAATGAACAATTGTAAATATCTAAATTACATTAAATCATTGAAAATAACTTTTTTTACATCCAATTTTAGGCTTTGAATAAAATCAACTTAATAATTGAAAACAATTGAATTAAGTCAAATCGTTGAAAATAATTAGAAATAACTAAATTGAATTCAATTTTTGATACTAGATTTGAGATTGTTGAAACTACAGCTTTGAAAAGTAAGTGAAAAATAAATGAAAAATCGTAATAATTGTTGGCTGGCGATGATAAAAAGGACACTGAGTATATCTCACTCATGCCCATCGAGTTCAAAGATACTTGAAGTTCCCAATTATATTCTTTGGACTTAACGGTATAGCGGAGATTTCATTGAACGATCAAGAACAAGAGCCAACATTCGCGAATGAAAGCACATTTATATGAAGAAAACCGAATAAACGCTTTAGTTAACTAATTTGTACTAACCAAAGTATCTTAGCTTTTTAAAAAATTCAACATCTATTTTGACAATTATATTTTTCGTGTCATTGTTGTTTGAAACTACGTTTAAACAAGTTTGAATGTTCATAATGTTCTAAAAAATATACCGTTATGTTCAGAGGCGTCAGTAGAATCTTTTTAAGAAAGAAATATTTGTAAATATTTTGCAGTTGAAGCGTAAAAAAATCTTAAAGTTGAAAATTTGAGATGGCGCTTGAAATTACAAAAAAATATCGTATTCGGGAGAGTCCACAGAATAATTGTACAAATAAATATTTCTAAAAATATTTTTTACGATTTGAGAAATTGCAAAACGGTGTACCGTCGGGTGTTCACAGGTGAGTTCGTAGGAGTGCTCTATACGCAAATCGTTTGCATATTTTTTTCCCGGTTGGAGCGCAAAAAATTTGCGGAGCTTTGTCCCGTTATCATCGGACTGATTTCAAAACAGATAAGTGCCTTTCGAAATTCCAGGGGGGGATTTCGATCCCGGTGGTTTCTTTCGATGGACCGAGAGGGAGAATTTTGTCGGGAACAAGTAAAAACAGTTTCCTGAGCACCGGCGGGTCTCGATGGAGGGAGATCAGCTTGCATGATCGGCCTAGCAAACTCGGTACTGGCAGGTATTCCGCTTTGGTACGCGGGCTACCTAACGTCTACCTGGCCGGTTCGCACACGTGGTCATTGCCTTTCGAACAGCCTTTTTTTTTTTCGCCACCAATTTCTCCCGCGAAAGTTCCTCCGCTCGTCGCAAAACGCGACATTTATTTTTGACCAAGGAGAAGCTTTTCATCCCTCGTCGACACCGGCAGTTATAGTTATCGCTGCTTCCAAGCAAGTGTCAAGTGAGTTTACGTGTATGAACAAGTGAAACTTTCCTGGTGCCTGTTGACTCTCTGTCACACTGATATTTTTCCGCTGCATTCACACGTGCGACTTAATGAGTGCTACCGTTGCCAACGAGGAGATAGTTTAAACATGTCAGCAACCATCTCGAAGATACTGACTGGCAATGGGACCAATGCTGTTTCCGAGAAAAATCGTGTAAGTACTACTGGGGAAAAGAGAGTTCGAAAATTGTGGGTAATTTGGTATGATTGATTCTATGTGGTCTTCATATAATTTGTTCAGTAGTTTTTTTTAGTAGAAGAAATTTTTGTGTGAAACCACCATTATTTTGGCTTTTAGAATTGTATCCTAAATTATTCTCGTTAAATATTATTTATGTGAAAAATCATTCTCAAACCGAAATTAATTAAAAATTTAGAATTTTAAAGCAAAATTAAATAAATATTCAATTAATAAAAAGATAAAAATTTAAAATTGAAATATTTAATTAACTACTAGCACTTCAAAATTATTACTGGCTTCTAATAGTTCATAAAATATAGTAATCTAATTAATAGAATAATTCTGATTCACTATAATACCCAATTAAAGAACTTTTATTACCCAACATCTTTTATTACCCAATATTCTTAACTATCATACAGTGATTAATTAAGCAATTTTTTAAAAACAATAGTTGATTAAAAATTGCTAAATCAAGATGAAATAATTATGAAAAATTGATTAAACGTAAGATCTATGTTCACCAAATAAAACCTATAGAATCGTTATTGAATAATGTACACAATTTAATCTAGATAATTAGAATTAATTTAAAGGATTAGTTTGAAATTAAAAATTAGTATCTTCCTCTACGAAACTGTGCACGGTTAATTTAAAAACGATTCCTTCTTAAAATTAATTTTGTTAAACAATTCGATTTCGTGTGTCGCTTCGACCCCCATAAATTAAATCGACGTTTTTCCGGTTGACCGGCGAAATGAATACAACAATACGAACCGACGAAGTGTATTAACCGTGTCATTTCCGTTATACATAATAGAAGCACGGTGGGTTATATCTGCCATACGCAGTCCATAAATTCTGTTTTTTTTTTTCGATTTCTTACCTTCGATCCGATCGAACAATGATATTTCACAACACCCATCGAAGTTAAATGCCGGAAAGCTATTAAAACAGTCAGCAAACATTATACATCTTATGAATAATTTGTTTTGATCTCTTTAAACGGTCGTTAATGTCACGATAATCAAAGCAATAAAAAAAGTGTGAAATGATGCCCGTAAATGATGCGGCAAACATTAATTATTTATCACATTGATTTACTGATCAAATAAATAACGTATGTGTAGCATGCTGGTGTATTAGTACAGAATATTTTGAATTTAAAAGACCCCGAAAAGGAATCAAATGTGCCATTTTATATAGTATTATGCAAATGATATGCATGGAATGCATTATTCTTGTTTTCGAAGAATCTTTGTCGTAACAATAAAAAGAAACACAGTTTATCTTCTGTATTTATTGGGATCAACGTTTTGAAGGGTTTCAAGGTCACTGTGCCCTCCGGTACGCTGAACTGCGTATTTTAAGATAATATCAATACAAATTTTCATTCAATAATTTCTTTACTATATTAACATAACATTAAATTAAATAAACAATTTGTGGTCTGACTTATTATACAAAATTGAGGAACGTTAATGACCCATTTTGTAACTAACATCTTCATTGAATTAATATGATATGAAACTAGTTTAATGAAGAAACTAAGTATCAAACCAGATACTAAAGTTTTACAATACTTGCATAATGAGTTAGAGCATAATTGTTTACTCCCAGTCGTGTTCAATTAATAGTGCAACACACTTTACAGATTGCATCGTGGAATTTTCTTGCCATATAAAAAGCTATCTTGCAACGTTATATAACCATGGAGAACGCAGGACGACTAGATTGTAGAAATTCGCGTGCACATGCACACATATGTCTACCGTTTTGCTATCATAATACACCTGTGCAAATGCAGACGATATTTGAGTATTTTAACCCTCATAGGCGCTTCAGAGAGGGTTACATAGCTTATTAGGATAAAGATAATTCATTATTGCTTTACACTTTAAATCAACAAAATATATTTCATTTATACTGCCACATTTTGAAGAAATATTCCGCACAATACAGATAGAAGGGGAGGTCGTTTTAGAATGTATTTTTAGGAATTTTTTTCGGAAAAATTAATAGGTCCTTTGCATTGGAAGTTTGCATATATAGTTACTGGTATTTGAAGTACACGAGCTATTTTTTAAAAATGAAAATTGGTGGCAATTTTGACTTTCCAATTATCTGAAAGTGTTTTAATTATTAATTGTGGTAATATGTACAATTATTTGTAATTGAGATCTGTATTTGAGAGGGAGCAATGACCTCGATGTAGCACATATAAATGTTGCAAAATAGACAATAATTATGTTAGAGTGCGTTACTCCTGCGTGGTTACGTCGGATGCAATAGAAAGTGTGCAACAGCCCGTGGTTCTTAGACTATGTGTTGTTATGTGGACCACCATATTGCAACGCCGATGGTCATTGAACAGTTTCCGCCGGCTGTTGCCTCTTAATGATAAGCCATTCACTTATCTCGAAATATGATCATCAAGTCGGTGTTCCTTAGTCGCTGTACCGTGCTGATCCATCATTATAAAATATAATGTGAAAAACGAGTGCAGAATAATTAATCTCTGTACGCTGTATTTATTAAAACTAAATACACATGGCTTTCTTAACACAATCTTTTAATTGCGTAATTTGGTAATGCGATACACAATTCAACAATGTAATTATTACTTGAACAGTATATACACTGCAGAAAATAATAATACTCTTATTTGTTAATATACAGAGTGATACAAGCACCTCAAATATTTATGAAACCACATCTCGTTTATTATTGAAAATAGAAATGAATTTCGAAGAAAAAAATAATTATATTTAAGGATATAAATACTGTGTTGTTTAAAGAACATTTCTCAAGGTCACCGTTCTCAAGGTCATCGATGGGTTTTCGAATAGAACCACATGTTTTTCTTATTGTCATGTTATAGACAAGGTCAAAACGAATCCATCGTGACCTTCATGTAATAATAATCCTTCAAATAACCTTCACTAACTATAAATTAAGAAATCATTTGATTTTGTGACATAAAAAATTGTCCTTCTCTAAAAAGCGAAACGATATAATAATTCCTACATTACCATCAGAGTATATTCGATGAGGAAATTAAAAAATTTATTTCGAACGGCAAAATCTATAAATAGCTCGACGAAAATCATGGCGTTAAAAACAGTACACGTAACGGTATGCGTTTCTTCGCTGCAACTGGGGCATATTAACTGGTTTTACTGTAAGTTCCTTTTTCTTGTGGATCCTCATGTCGACCACAATTATGGCGGTATTTTAATGGGCCTCCATAACCGACCTTCTCTTTTGACTGCATTTTTTAACAAATCATTACGTTACCGCAAGGTAGTTGTGTTTAAAAAAAGAACAAAAATGATTTTGTACTATATTTACAAACCATGATACGCAATTCTTTATATGCTATTCTTTTAATGATACTTACCGGTAAAACAACCGAATGTGAATATTTAAACAAGGTCGTGATCCATTCACGCAATCAATGACTGTCGGGTTTCTCGATTTTGACTAACAAATGAACAAAGTATACCGAGTAAGTAGAACACTCGTTCTACAGAGTTACTACAATATTTCGTTCGATTTTGTAGAATACGAACTGTATTTTTCATTCTTTATTCTATAAAATTCATACATCGTTATTATAATTTCTATTTTCAATTATAACTGAATCTTCATAGCATCTATATAAGAATTTCTGCAATTAAATGTTTATTTACATTGCTTATTTTTATCTCATTTAAATTCACGCGCCAAAATTTTGAATTGTGCATGTTACGCATATGTATAGGTTAACTTTGATTGGATTAATCTTACTACAATAAAATTCTATTTCACTTTCGACAATACCAAAACAGTCGAGGCTAAATTACGAATTTATTTTCGCAAACGTAAATCCAAATGTTGTTGATTTAATTTATGAAAACAAAAACCAAATGGAGCTACGTTATCTTAATTCTTTTTGATAAAATTGACATCGACAGATTTAGGATTAAATTTATCTGAATGACTTTTAATACGATTTAAAAGCATAAACAAAGGGCCTAGCCGGATAAGATAGTCAAAAATGCCCTTGAACCGAATTTTATCGACGAAGTGCCATTCGATAGAGCACAAAAAAAAAACATTCTGTGCAAAATTTCAACCCTGTATCTCGATCGGGAGGGTAGTTATGGGGAAAAATCGAAAAATCAGTTTTTGGCCTATTTTCCCTAGTTAATGACGTTCAGAAATTCTGAGAAAAATCTGACACATGTCAAGAACCCTAATACATATTTTGCAATTGGTTTCAGATTTTTAAAGTGAAAATCCTGCTTGTAAAAAATCAAAAACCTCAAAAAAATCGAAAAAATGCAGATTTCACATGGAAGTTCTAGAGTGACAACATTTATATTTTTACAGTAGGGGTATATTGTCATAAGTATTGTTCATGAATTTTTTCAGATTTTTTGGTTTGGTGCGCCGTTGTTAAAAAAAATAAAAACTGATTTTTTCGACGTTTTTTCCGCGAAGAACTAAGCTAACCTTAAAATTATTACGTTCTATTTATTCTGTAAGTCTATCAGGCACTGATAAACATTGAACATTTAAAAAAATAATTAAACAATGAAATTGGCTTGATTAGTATTTTTACTATGTCAGCGTATTACATCTAAAAGTATTAACCACATTCCCAACAACTCGATTGGGTCAGCGCGTTAGGCGATCGACTCTTGATCTGCTTATACTAGGTTCGATCCCGGTATACGTATACATTTTTTTTTACTCGATTAATTCTTTTTTTTTGTCTAACTATATCAATGGTATGTTTGTAGAATTCTTTTAGAAGCAGTTTCAAAATATTAAAAAAATAATTTTAAGGTAAAATTCGTAAAAAAAATTTTGGAGCAATTGTTAACACATTGCGTATGGGTCATGAGATATCTCGTTTTCATGTTTTTTTCAAACTTGCAACTTAAGCAAATATTTTTGTTACGTTACCAGGGTCTCCCACTCTTTAAGACTAATGGTGAGCGAAATCATTGAATTTTGACATTCCGAGCATGTAGAAATGATCAGTCATTGTAGCCAGTACATCAGTAGATCTGTGCCGATCGTCGTACGTACCGTATCTTATAAAGTGTTGTTTTTGTACATTTTGGAAGTTCAAACTTCGTGTTTTCATTTGTAAGGCAACAGTTTTTTAACCGTTTCGCTACGGCAGCTCCATCGGCCGAAGTACCGTCACTGAACGGAAACTCGCTCCGGAAATATGCACGGTACGCGTGGTTTCTGTATATATGTTGTTGTAAGTTTTAAATAATAACTGTGCTGAATAAAACAATCATTGCTCTAATGTAACAAGTATATTTACATTTTCAACAGAAAATGTTCTGCCAAATACAAATTAGAAATGTACGTATCCGTTTCCTATTGCTCGCCAAGCATGCTCCTGAGCGTTCGAAAATGTGCGGTCTTTGGGCTCGAGTTGAACGCGGAGTCACCCATACGCAATGTGTTAAGATCATCAATTTTTAGTTACACATGTTCTTAATTCTGGTAGTATTAAATATTTTCTGCAGTAAATCTATACGTGTCTTCGAGTTTTAAATACTCCGTTATAGAGAAAACGGTTTTGTAAAAGTTTTGTAAAAACGGACGGACAAAGTGTCCGTTTTATTATTTTGTGCCTTTAGCCCGTCCGTTTACCTTTACCTTTATGTCCGCCTTTTCTTTTCGCTACTCGCTTTATGACTCTGTCGATCATCAGTACCAGGTAACGGATTACTAGGGTTAGGGAATTTTACCTTAAAATTATTTTTTTAATATTTTGATACTGCTTCTAAAAGACATCTACAAACATACCATTGATATAGTTAGACAAAAAAAAAGAATTAATCGAGTAAAAAAAAATGTATACGTATACCGGGATCGAACCTAGTATAAGCAGATCAAGAGTCGATCGCCTAACGCGCTGACCCAATCGAGTTGTTGGGAATGTGGTTAATACTTTTAGATGTAATACGCTGACATAGTAAAAATACTAATCAAGCCAATTTCATTGTTTAATTATTTTTTTAAATGTTCAATGTTTATCAGTGCCTGATAGACTTACAGAATAAATAGAACGTAATAATTTTAAGGTTAGCTTAGTTCTTCGCGGAAAAAACGTCGAAAAAATCAGTTTTTATTTTTTTTAACAACGGCGCACCAAACCAAAAAATCTGAAAAAATTCATGAACAATACTTATGACAATATACCCCTACTGTAAAAATATAAATGTTGTCACTCTAGAACTTCCATGTGAAATCTGCATTTTTTCGATTTTTTTGAGGTTTTTGATTTTTTACAAGCAGGATTTTCACTTTAAAAATCTGAAACCAATTGCAAAATATGTATTAGGGTTCTTGACATGTGTCAGATTTTTCTCAGAATTTCTGAACGTCATTAACTAGGGAAAATAGGCCAAAAACTGATTTTTCGATTTTTCCCCATAACTACCCTCCCGATCGAGATACAGGGTTGAAATTTTGCACAGAATGTTTTTTTTTTGTGCTCTATCGAATGGCACTTCGTCGATAAAATTCGGTTCAAGGGCATTTTTGACTATCTTATCCGGCTAGGCCCTTTGAATTTATTGTAAAATGATCATTTACAGCGAAGTACTGTCAAATGTTTTGATATTTCGTGCGAAATGTGTTCCAACGAGCTTCCCAATTCTTCCACACGGTAGCGGTGACGTAGGGTTATTGATTTAAGGTTCATTTTTTGGATGCGACTGTGAAAACCATATATGCAGTCTCTTTGTTGTGGAAGGCTCAATTATAAAATAAGTATCGTATTCAGACAGTTCGACGAGGATCCGAACGATCTTAGTAATAAAGAAGTGATTCTGACACATGTTTACCATACATCGCAACAACGAGACTGAAAAGAGTCCTGCAAAAATGTGTCTTAGCACCATACGTAACTGTTAACCGAGGTCATAAGTATCTTTTTGGGGTGAGTAGACGATTATGATCAGAATTCTGATTGAAATTCTCAAATAATCATACTAAATCAAATTACCCAGGAAGAAATCGAAGATAGCTTTGTCCAATTGTTGTGTTTGCAATTTTGTAGAGTACATTGTTTTCAAAACAATTGCACAATTTTCTTAAAATATTTTGAGGAATTGCAACTCTGTAGGGTTAGTAATTGTGGGTAGATTTGAAATTTAAATAATTGAACAATTTCTGATTGAAAATTTCGCAAGAAGCGTATCGAAAATATGTTTTTTTTATATTTTAGGAAAGATGAGAACTCATTTTCGTAAAAATTTCTATATTTATTCTAATAGCGATTTCGTTATCGACCGTCGGTAACTGTCACCGTGCTTTTTTGTTTTTACTCTTGGCGCTTTGATCAAACTGTTCTAGGTATCAAAGTAAACTTCGTATACTAATTAAATAAATATTTGATATTCTATTTTATCTTTTTCAAATACAATATTTACAACAAAGTAACAATTTTTTATGAATATTACTTTCCTAATTTCAAATTTATTAAGTCTTCTAGTTTCACGAACTAAACGAAAATATAATCGATGTTACAACTATACGAAATTAGAAATAAGTGTTACATTGTATTATTCAATCTCTAAGAAGCGTGCTATATAATCAAGATGAACTATAAAATATAGAGCATCTACATAAACTACATTAGATTTAGATTTCACGCATTTTGCAAGAGAAACTGTAGGAGAAAGTAGAAAGCTAAGAATTGTTAGTAGACATTGGGAGCGATATGTACTTAAAATTTGTACTTGCAACGTCGTAGTTACCTCACAAACAATTTATCTTACCACATAAATGTAACTCGATTTATATTGCATACAGTTTTAAAAAATGGCAATAAATATATTTGATGCTGATAACAGTTTTCTTATTATATCACTTAATATATTAATTATAATATCATTTAATATAATCAAAATAAACTTCTTAAAATGATTTATAAGAATTGCAAGACGCTGGAAATTGAGATTGTAGTGGTTTTCATTAGGACAGCTACAAAGACGTATAGATTCGATAATAATCTGAGAATAAAAAATTTGAAATGGGACATTTTGATCCCTGTGATAATGCCCATGCTCACGCTTATACTTTTGACCGGTAGTGTACCAATCGAACAATGATCGAAGCATCCAGACGGTCTGGATACTTTTAGTTACAGAGTTACATAACTCAGCATCTAATCTGAATATCACAGCATCAATTAAATACGCAACATTATATTGATCGTTGGTCCCGTTGCCACCTGAACGGTTCGCGAACGCAGTAGCCTAGTTTCTTCGACCGGTGCATCGCGCGATCAGCTAACGAAACCGATTCTCGAAAGTGGCACGGTAACTTAGCTCCAGAGATCAAGAGGGAGAGAGAAAAAATACAGATGTAGCGGTAGAGCGGCGTGGAATTTCTTGATTCTGGATTTAGACAGCTTCTTCGGACGCTGTACATGTCAGTTTCAGATCTATCCCCACCACCCTAACATAAGATATTTATCCAATAAAAATGCAAAGAACATGGTGCTATAGAATCCGTATGATGGATGGTTCCTAATCAATCGGTTTTCCGACAGATCTTGAGGATCCTATTGAAGATCAAATACTGTAGATTCTACAATTCTGCATACGTATATACATGTGCATACATGCTTACATTCTACGCTGTAGAATATTCGCTCGGCAGATTAGAAGATGAGGGTTAGGTAATCAGCTGCCGGTATTGAATTTGTTTAAAAAATGCGAGCCATTAAATTTTTATGACTTTTGTCCATCTTCATAAAAAGAGATTATATAATAATACACTGATACGAATATACCAATCAATTTTATTATAATCTTCAGAATTATGAAGCTAGCTTTTTACCAAACAAAAACACTCTTGCGATTGGTCAAGCCTTTCTGATTACAATGCAAGGAGAAATAAAAATTCGCGAATATACCTCTCTTTTAAGACAAACGCAATTTAAAAACTTGCACTTCGTATACAAACTTGTAGTCGTCAATGGGACAACTTCAACCCGCACTAATTTTGCATAAATTATATGAACAGTGTCGCTAACATCGACTGCGATACTCTATTCCACTTACTTGTTTAAACATATTTATTACCATTTGTTGTTGGTGCTCAAGGGTACGCGAAGGTCGCGATGGATTCGTTTTGACCTTGGCTCCAACGTGACACTAATAAAAATGTTTTATCCCATTTAAAAAAACATCGATGACCTTGACATCTGAAGAACGATGACCCTGAGAAAAATTCTTTGCGCACTACAAGTTTTTTTCGTTCACATTCTTTTCTATTTTCAATAACAAGCGACACATTCGCGACATCTCTGTACATCTTTATAGTACACAAATGATTTAAATGTAACAGATAATTGAAATTGACATAAACTGATGCAGCTACTTGTCGAGAGATAAAATTAATTTACAAACAAATCTAATAGATATTCGACTAGGATACCGCGAATATTTTTTGTTCCAACGAGAACTCTGTACATACCTTTTAATGCACTGTCTGATAGACGCTTTGTAATGCTAAACGAACGCAGTTCACAATCGTCTCTGGAAAAAAGTATTATGTCATTTATGGCTTTGGAAATATATCAAAATGTCTCTTGAGCCAATGATTCTTCACCAGATTTGGCTTAATGTCTTTTTGTACAGGATAAAAGGCTACTATTGCTCAACAAATTTTTAAAAAGTATGGTAAATCGTGTTTTCCTCCGGTCCCTATTTAGTACTAACCCTTCCTCAATATAATGTTCTTATGAGATGTCTACTAACATAAAAAACCTTGCATAAAAAATTTTAGAAATAGCGTAACGATAATAACAGCGTTTAAGATAACTGACTACTTATCTTAAATAGCTGATTGTGAGTAGTAGAACAATTGCCTAGCCATGTGTGACGTAAACGATTATATCAAGAGATATTTATGTAAATATCTCTCGAACCAATGATTCATCCCATTCACAACAGGTAGCTTAGTGCTTTTTTGTAGAATATAGAAAATTACATCTCAACAAGTTTTCTTCGCCAAATTTTTCACACCAAACCATGTGACCTATGAAATCGTACACCTATGTGTGAAATATTTCCCAGTACAATCACTGCCGCCCCAAGGGATTGCGGGGCCCGGGGTAGGCCCGACCCTGACAAATAGACAATGTAAACATAGATACAATCCAGAGGCCCTGAAGCCTTTAAAAGGTTTTGAGGACCCCCCTCCCCCGATCTCTCTTTGGTATTTTCGATTAGTTGACTAAAGGGTGTTTTTAAAATTTTACTCGGGATCGGGACGGGTTCTCGGAAACGGGATTCCCGAGAATATTCGATAATGTATCGGGATTCTCGGAAATTTCCCAGGTAGGCTCTGGTTAGGGGTCAGCTCCAGATTACATGGAACATTTGTTTTCAGGACGTAGAGAAGGGTGAGGTCGAAACCGAGTGTGCAGGCCTTCGATCGTCGATCTGTTCGCGGCCGACGTCTTCGTCGCGTACGTCGACGTCGGCCGAGAGCAGGGTCGAGCCAGAGGACCAACTCCGAGCCGAACCTAATGTCACCAGCGTGGAAGTGGAAGTGGAAGTCGGGCCGAACAATGAACCGGCGATAAGTATGTAACGGAGAGACGAGAGTTAGAGAGTGGTGGGAGACAGAGATAGATATGCAGAGGGAGAGAGCGAGAAAGAGAGAAAGAGAGAAGGATAGTTAGGACTCTGTACGGTCGTCTTGCGTGCAGGAGCGGGGACGGGGACAACAACGGCCAAGACGGGGCCGCGGACGGGAACAAGAACGGAAGCCCGCGAGTCCAGCCGGTGGAAGCCAGTCGGCCGTCTGCTTCGCCGCTTGGCGCTCATCATGCTTCTTCTGGCGAGTTTGCTCGCGTGCCTAACGCTGCTCGCCATCTACGCGGGCACCGTGTCCATCATCCAGCTTCTCGTCGTCGTCCTCGTTGCCTATCTCGTCTCCGGGGGCCGGTTCAGGTGGTTCTACGTCGCCTTCAAAACCCTGCCCAGGGACGCCAAGTGAGTCGATTGCTCTTCCATCCACGCTTCGGGACTTAATCGTTGCCCGTGACCTTTCGGGATCCTCGTGCGTGAAAGAAGCCAGCGTCGAGTTCGCATTCTTCGTGCACGCTACCTCTCGGTTGCCGATCGTGACAATTTTTCCTGGCCCCTTTATACCCATTTTTAAGGGATTTTCGTAGCTATGGGGTTGTTGAAAGTGTGGCGTACCTGGCCAGAATAGACGTCTGGGTGTAACGTGTGAATTGTATGAGTACGATGGACGTCTATTATGACTGTCAATGTGCCTCGAGTTTCTTCCTTGGAAAAATACAGTAGTTCAGTAGTTGTTGTAAACCTAGCGAGTACAATAATCATTGGGAGACGTAAGAATCGTTGACTTAAATTTTAGTTAAATCGTATCGTAACAGTTTTTTAATTGTTTTGGTTTTTAAGGTATTTCCAAGGTTTAGGAATGTGATAGAAGTGCGTATGTAATCAAAATAGAGATCCACCTATGACGTGTGAACTGGGGGGATAAGATGGACGTCTATTATGACTGTTGACACATACCACAAGTTTTGCTCCTTGAGAAAGCATTGTGTTTAATACTTCCTGTGAATATAGCGAGTTTAATAAGTATTCTGAGGCCAGTATGTATTTATTTGATCGATCACCGGTGTGCTTGATTTCTTTTTACTTAGTTACTTAGACTTCATTCAACTTGTAACCTTTGGACCGACTTATTGATTTCAATTGTAGTTTGTTCTTATTGAGGTTGTTAATGCAATTTTTCTCAAGTCCAAATGTTGTAACTGGATTTTCGAGACACTTTTGTAGCCTGTATTTCGAATGCAATTTAAAAGCATTTTTCGAAGAATTCTGAAAGTACCTACGTAAATAGTCATAATAGGTGTCCATTGTACCTGAAACACATGACGCGTGAGTTTATAACTTGACGTCTATTATAACTTCGCGTATTTTGCGTTTGTTTTAGAAAAATGTTTAATAATTACCAGGGAGTTTGATAGTCGCTACGAGATACGAGATGCGTACCGTTAGGTCACGGTGTTTGGGTCTATTTTGACCCAGTTGTAAAGATTTTATCCAACCCTCTTAGCTTTTGATCGAATTATTGATTTGAATTGTGATTTATTTTTATTAACGTTGTGGCGATCGGTAATATTTTCGAATTGAATTTTGAGCTGTTACGTAATTCGATTTTGCATTCGATAATGACGATTGACATGGTCACGCAGCAGGCGTTTAAATTTGATGCATTTTACGCGCGTGATAATAGAAGCGGCTCTATAAATGTCAGACCGATGAATTAGTGCTCGTTAGTGATTATGAAAACTCAGTGAATGACTTTGAGGATTAACACACGGCATTTTATAATGATTCCCGCTGATTTCTAGAATTTTTAAAAAATCAAAATTCCGAGAAAATACACGAGGCAGAGATAGTGTTTACTTAATTTTTGAATCATTCGAATGTCTTGCATAGTACTCGAGAAAAACAATTGTGAAGTTACGATTAGTTTCAGCCGCATATTTATTTACAAAAAACGTATCATTTTCATTTGGTTAAATCTTTTCTACAGTATTAGTGTGTGTCACGTCAGGTCTAAATTTAAATTTCGCTGTACTATTACTCTGTAGATAAAATAGACTTCCTGTAAATCGTTACGATTATCAAAATTTTCTTGCTGAATTAATTTATTCCAGTCCATGAAAAATCGCATAAACCATCATTTGGAGACTGCTTCGTCAATATTTACCGTACATTCGAAGCAGTATATTGTTCTCACGTTCAGGAATCTTCGGGTCATAGCAGTTCGCTGAAAAAGTTCACACGATTCAACAGCTGCATAAGAATTAGTCACTTTCTACTTTCTTTAAAAATTGTATCCTTTCTCGAAAATCAACTATTGTCCTTATAGATTGGGTGATACAGGAACTTTTTTGGACGCTGGCTATAAAATATTTAAATCATTATATTAAAATTATTTGTGCAAGATAGGAGAATTTTCATGAGCCCAGCAAAGTACAGAAACTTTAAATTTTATGAAATTTATTAAATATTTTTATTCAATTGGGACCTGGTTGTTAATGTGAGCACTTCGGGTCGAACTTTTTTTTTTTATAAAACTGTGAGAAAAATATCCGTGGTACGTTCCTTCCTGGGACAAGCGCTGAATATTCAATGTCTTGTCTTCAGGGGACTTTGAACGTTTGTGATTTTGCGGATCTCTAACGCGGTCGCATTCTTCTGACGTGAACGGAGATTGGACCTGGATTAGGTTTAATAAATTAAACACGATAGTAATATAGATTTGCAATTTTATATGTTGATGGCAGTGCGAGATTCTATAGGTTTAACGTTACAAGAAAAACTGTGATATTTCTCACATTTTTAAGTACCAGTAATTAAAGAAATTCAGAATTTGCATTTTTAATTTTAAATTCAAATTTTACGGATTTAGTTGCAACTTTTAATTGATGTCAAGCTTGATTTCTTTTAATGCCGAGCATAAAAATATGAATTGTCGTGTTATTATTTTACGATTATCTCTAAAATCACGAGCTATGATTCATCGTGAAACATTAATGACAACGTCGATCATGGATCTCGCTACAAGAAATCGTGCAACGCGGTTTGTGTTATTACGTAACATTGGTATTATTTACGATCACTGTGATAAGCTTGATTTCTGTTACCTGGATCCTTTTCTGCGGTGTGCTAGTGGCTTCCTGTTGGCCATTTTTAAATCGTCATATTTTTATCGTGGTCACCTTAAATATCTCGATTAATATTAACTATTATAAAAAATAACAGAGGAGAATATAAGCAGGTTATTAGGGGGGTGGGGTGAATATACTGAATATTAAGAAATTTTCTCAAGGTCACAATTTTTGAGATCTCAAGGTTAACAAAGTTTTTTTAAAACATGGGACTATATCTTTGTTATTTTCATGTAATATCCAAGGTCGAAACAAATTCAAGGATAATAATGTGACCTTCGTGTGACCTTTTGTGTGAATTTTATTTAATTCTTATCTTTCGTTTTATATGTATTTGCAACTCAATTTAATGGAATATAAAATGATTTAAGCTTCTTAGTGAATTAATAAAAGAAAATATGTCAAATATAAGCGCATATGAACTGAAAGTTCAATGTACCAACATAAAAACAAAAACGCATAATCTTGTCTTGTCAATTTTCACGGCTCTCTGTAGTGTCAGGGATAATATTTGCACATTATAGTCACGATAGTCCGTTTACTATTTCATCCTATCCAAATATCATAAGCTTAAACAAATATGCGCTTGTACATACGGAAAATTGATAGATAATGTTTCGCACTTGTGCACACTGTCTGTCATATGAAAATCGAAAAGGTAAACCCAGAAAGTTATTATAAAATCGCCTAATTAAATAAAATTTTTTAAATATTCATTTACAAGAAAATTGAATTTATATGCATGTAGTATGGCCCAGACAAGATTGATATGAAAACTACTTTTTAGTCAAATATTTCTCAATCACATATTTTTGTGGGGTGAAATCAACTCCCAAAAATTATATTTTCTTTAATATGTTAAGAATTAAGGGGAGGGGGATAGGGAATCAAGACTCTTTGAAATTGTGAGTTTTCGAGTCAGGAATTCACCGATTTTTAATTTTAACTTAAATCAACTTTTTCGAGGTGACTGCCACTATTTAATAATTTAATATATAAAAATCGATTCTAATGGTTATTGCAAAGTCGCAAAACCTAAATTTGATCGACTATAAATCGTGTAAAACGATGTGCACAGCACACAAAGTTCTTTCATTGCCTTAACTGATCTATTGAGTCAATTAACTGCTCAAATTTCCTCTAAGATGCACTCAGATACATTTCACTTCACAATTCGATTAGTATTCTTCGTACTCTAAACAACATAAATAACTTTTTAGAAATCGCTAAAAATAGAGTAAAAATGATCAATGAATAAAGAAATATTGATTAGCAAATGTGATTCATAAAGATAAATCAGAATTATCAGTAAATTAACTATTGGAACAAAGCCACCATTTTGTGTTACTTTACACTTATGATTATAGCAACCGGTATCTACTGGATGTTGTAATATAATGCCATTTGCGGCAGTTGATATTCATTTATACTCCACGTTTTTGCGAACTCTCTTAATAAGATTTTTTTTACTCTGACGTTAGTTGGTTTTACTTGCATACTCCTGTGTCTGAATATCCTTCTTTCTTTTTATTCATTTTTAATTACTTAATCTCCGTTGTTGTTTAATTTGTCTTTATTTATTTAATCTCTGTTTACATTTGGGTGACAAATATTGATTACTTACGCATCATATAAATTTGTTATTTCGATGGAACATGTTTACGATATTGCCAGATTTTTTATCAGTTGAAACATGTTGCGACGAATGCTAATCGATTTGTTAAGAGGTCAAGAGAAATTAACAACATTATCTTTTCTTTGTTTCAGAGCCTTGTTTGGGTACCTAAAAATTCTGCTCACTATACGTGGCCATACGAAAAAAGACAGAATCGTTGCTGATGTTTTTCGGGAATGTGTCAAACGACATCCGAACAAAGTTTGTTTCATCTGCGACGATGAAGAGTGGACTTTCCAACAGGTGAGACTTAATTACACACATCTTAACATCTTAACACATCATAATCTCACGTAAAAACATTTTATGTGACCTTTTAATGTCGTTTGTAAGCTTCTTACAATTTTGGAAGGGTATAGAATATTTTTAATGTGTTATCTATTTAATAATAATTACTAAAAAAATTGATGTTAGCTTCGTAATGCTTTCTACAATTGTTTTATAATTTTAAAGCGAGTATAAAACATTATTCTATTATATTATTTCAACAAAAACATTATAATTATCTTTCATAATAATTTCTACAGTTTTCTTATAAATGTGCCTTAAAAAATTTATCATTTTTATTTTATCTAGAGTAATTTTATAAAATATTTATTTCATTTATAGAAATTTTTAACAAAATATATAATGAAATAAGTCAAAATAGTTAGAGGATCTTCAATATACTAAAAATATAATATCTATACAATATTTTAACTTTTATATTTTAATTGACGATTGCAAAAGATCCGTTAACTACTTTGACCATATTATATTTACTAAATTGACAATCATTTCTGGCCGTAAAGATTCTGTCAACAATTTACAGGTGGATGACTACAGTAACAAAATTGCCGCCGTATTTAAGAATCATGGCTACCGTAAGGGTGACCTAGTGGGCCTACTTCTGGAAAATCGACCCGAATATGTTGCAATTTGGCTGGGTCTGAGCAAATTAGGAATAATAGTGCCGCTAATTAACATTAATCTTCGGAAAACTGCTCTTCTGCACAGTATAAATATTTCTGAATGTCAGGCACTTATTTATGGTGCAGACTTTGTTGATGGTAAGCATCATGGGAATGTAGTAGCGTTAACGCTACCAAAAAACTGTTTAAAAAATTAATCATTTACTGCCGTATCGTATATGTAGTTTTTAAACCAATTTTTTGATTGCGTTAAGGTCGATTCATATTTACCGGCGGTCGGTGGCAACTAGGTTCGGATTCTAGGCAAAAGCCATGTTAGGGCTTGGCACCGAGGATCTGGCCAAGAACGGCGCCGGCCGTCGACTATTTTCTGACGGCGGCCGGTTGGGTCGACCCCCCTGCTGTGCGGGGCACAAAAAAAAAGGTTTACGAGCTCTACAGCTCCTTAGGTAAACTATCGGTATCTCTCTTTTACAACGGTATGGAGATAGGAGTCGTTCCTGCCTCTTCGTTTCTCAACTAGCTTTACTAGCGTGCCGGCAAGTGTGAATATAGAAAACGTCGTATAGTTCATATTGGCCGGCGTCGCCGGTAAGTATGAATCGACCTTTATACGGAAATTTACTATAATTCAAACCATTCAAAATTCCCATAGAAAAATTAAATGCAATTATTAAAAATATTACCATTTACTGTTAGTTAGTAGTAAATCAAAGGACTATACTGTAAGTGCATAAAGATTATGCACTTCAGCGTACAGCAGCCATAGCATGCAGTTTGAAATTAGTAAATTAAGTAATTGTGAAAGATTTGGACACGCACTGATGCGAATAGCGTGTGCACGCTAAGTGCACGCGATTATAGAAAATTTGCCTGCAAGTAGACTACGCTGTATCAACTAGCAAACATTAATATTTCATGCAGAGGTTTCGCAAATCTCAGACGTAAATATAAGTCAACAAGTATTTGCGCTTTAACTATAAATGCTGTATGAATAGCATTTTCGTAAAATTAAAACTCATAAACACACTTCAACAATTCTCAAATCGGGTAAGACACCGTCAGTCATAAAATTTATGTAATTTCGAGAATTGTTTCGAGAACTTTTAGCGCTTCAATTGTGGAAGTTATAATTTCTTACGCGTGTAAGGTGTAGCAAAAAATTTCAGAATAAATTATGTGTCAGACCAGAATAAAAACATAGATCAATATAGCTTTCTGTAGATAAATGTTTAGCTAAGAAATAATAAATATGTATAAGCATGTTTTTGCATACTAGGAAAATCCAGGCCAATAAAATTGTTCTGTTTGTCTCTACCCAGCAGCCAGTCTGCAGATCTGAATACACATGTTTAATTAAATTTCTCAGGAGAATGTTGAAAATGATAAAACTACAAAAATAAAAAACTTGTAAGAAGAATGTGTGAAAGGTTTGATGTCCATCTGACAAGCTGATATAGCTCTCGATTGTTCTACAACCTTCACACGGCCCAATAAATGATATTCGATTACCGTTGCGTGCGGCTCATTGATGCAATAATAGGAAATAGAACTAACTACTTTGGAATGAAAGAAAATTGGGTGTTCGGTTGCGTGTCGCCGTCGATTCATCGCGAGGGCCATTTTATGAACGATTGCATAACTTCAGAGTCCGCTGCATTCACACGTCCACTTCAAATTACATTATTGCATTTTCAATCATTAATAACAAAAGATGTTCAATTTTTAATGTCCTTCCTAATATCATTTAATTATTTCTTCCAGTCGTGTCCGAGATTACGGACTCCTTAGACCCTAAGTTCGCACTGTACAGGCTCGGTGATATACCAAACAACAAGACAACAAAGCTTAACGACAAAGACTTGACTGCCCTAACTGCTGACGTTTCTTCAGCTCCACCGGTTCTACAAGAAAAACCATCTCATAATGATAAACTATTGTACATTTTTACCAGTGGCACCACTGGACTTCCCAAAGCTGCAGTCATCACGAATAATAGGTAGATGCATTTTCTGTTGTATGAAAAAATTATGTAATTTACAAAATGTTTCTTCCATTTTTGACATTATATAACCTTGAACAATGGCTAGTAATAGAGTGAACAGCCTGTCTGTATAAATTTTTCGTAAAGAAAATCTAAAGATTGGGTAAACTTTTAAAAAATGTTATCTTTGCTCTAGGTATATGTTTATCGCCACTGGGATTTTTATGATGGCAGAGTTCAAAAGTTCGGACAGATTTTACACGCCCATGCCTCTCTATCACACTGCAGCTGGTGCGATGACAGTTGGTGCAGCTATTTTACACGGTGCAACGGTGGTCATCAGGAAAAAGTTCTCGGCGAGCGCCTACTTTCCTGATTGCATTAAATATAATTGTACAGTGAGTCTTACTCTTAGAAGTTCTACTGAATTTTCACCTCAAAATCTATTTTTCCAATCGATTTGATCCTTTCCTCAATCTAATCTACAGGGTTTAATTTGTCAGGAGAATATTTTTTCTGCAATTGAAATAGAAATCGAAATATATTCGTTTGAGATAGCAATTTAATTTTAAATGTTGTGGATTGGTGGTTGTGTTTCATTCAATAATTTTTATTTGGCAATTCGAAGCATTATAAATGAATAAGTACGTTGTGTAAAAGCTAGTGCGATTAATTTTTAGGTCGGCCAATACATTGGAGAAATGTGCAGGTATATTTTAGCAGTGCCTCCAAGACCTGAGGACAAAAAACATAATATTAGACTGATGTTTGGTAATGGCTTGAGGCCACAAATATGGCCCGAGTTCGTCGAACGCTTTAACATTAGGAAAGTTAGCGAATTTTATGGAGCAACCGAAGGAAACGCTAATATTGGTAAAACAATGATTTTTTAACATCTACAAACATCTCAATTATTTTGTAATTTTTGAAAGTCTATAGTTCGTAGGTAAGGATTTGTTAATAGATCTACAATTTAACAACATTAGTAATTTCAATAGTTGAAAGTAGTAACGTAACGTAATCTAATTATTTCGTTTGGGATTATTATGTAAAAGAAGATTTTTAAACAGTTCTTGAGTACAGCACAATTATTGGAAAGCCTTATTAATAGGCTTCCAGTAGATAAAGCGTTAAATAATATTAAAAATTTTCTAATCTTTTTCTAACATTTTAGAGTTAATGTTATCGATATTTTCTTTATTTTCAGTAAATACTGACAATACAGTTGGAGCCATTGGTTTTGTGTCTCGCATTATCCCATCGCTTTACCCTATTTCTATTTTAAAAGCGAATTCTGATGGAGAGCCCATAAGAAACGCGAAAGGTTTATGTCAAACGTGTGACCCCAGTATGTGTTAAAATGATGACAATAATTAATATGAATGTTTCGCTTATTATTAAAAATAGAAAAATGTTTCTCGACGTGTTGTATCTCAAATATGTTTTGAACGGTGTAGTAAGCGAGATTTTCAAGATTCCCAAGACATTTTCATATAAATCATAACATTCTATTATTTATTTCAGATGAACCAGGTGTATTCGTTGGCAAAATCATTCCCAACAATCCATCTAGAGCATTTTTAGGATACGTAGATCAAAAAGCATCGGAAAAGAAAGTAGTTCGCGATGTGTTCAAAAAAGGAGACTCGGCATTTATATCTGGTAGCAATTCACCCTAATAAGATTATAAAACTTAATATCTAATATGTATAAATAGAAAATATTGTAACAGGTATATTTCTCTTGCACAGGTGACATTTTAATAGCAGACGAGTTAGGCTATTTATATTTTAAGGATAGAACCGGTGATACTTTTAGATGGAAAGGAGAAAACGTGTCCACGTCCGAAGTCGAAGCTATTATTAGCAATGTTATTCAATATAAAGACTGTATTGTGTACGGAGTTGAGGTAAATAAATTCCGGATAATTTATAAAATTATCTGGATAATTTTTAAACCGCTTATATATTTTTGTCAGATTCCAGGGCTTGAGGGAAAAGCTGGAATGGCGGCAATATACGATGAGAATAACACGTTAGACATAAACAAATTATCGATTGATTTCAAAGAACACTTAGCGTTTTATGCGATTCCCAGATTCATTAGGATCTTAACGAAAGTTGACCTAACAGGTGTGCAAAATATTTTTTTACATTATTTACTTCGAAGTATTACCTTTAACTAAACTGGGCTACTAGAAAATTATTTTTTTCAGGTACGTTTAAACTAAAAAAGAAAGACCTTGTGGTAGATGGTTACAACCCTAGCAGGACAAAGGACAAACTATACTATTTGAGCGAAAAGTCCGGATACCAATTGTTAACTCCAGAAGTCTACGAACAAATTCTAGAAAGGAAAATTCGTTTTTAAGTCAATGCTCACGGGAACAATTTTCAACTTTTTCTATACATTACAAAGAAAGGATTTTTGTCCTTGATTTAAAGGATTTACTTTTTGCGAAAGTATTTTCTTACAGCGATTAAATTATTCTCATTGTCCATTATTTTTTAATATTATTTTGTATGAGCTTATGTCGCATGAAATTCGATAACAAGATGGTATACGAAGTAGTATATTGCATCTAAGCAGGAATGAGGGATTTCTGGTTCAAAAATAAATGAGCGCTATATTTTCAAAATTATTGTTACTATAACATGTCGCGTGTTTTTAATGCTCGTCGAAAGGATTATTTTATTTTGAAGCTAGAAATCTTCCACTCTTCAAATACATCACATTTTATAATATAAATGGTATTTAAAGAAAGCTGTTTTTATACTTAGAGGAGTTTACGTAAAAGCATTCTGTAGAAAAGAATTTATTCGTACGAAATGATAGCTCGTGAATGTTCCATAGCACAAAGGGTGAATAAATATGTATTTTATAAATTCGATAGAATTTTTGGTTTCGAATCTAGGCGATGTTAAAGATGTTATACTGTTATTCCTATATTTTAAACGAACATGTTGTTGTTAACAGTGTTGTGGTACGATATATTGAACAATTTTATCCATAATAAATTTCGTAACGAAAAGTGGCTGGAAATATGTATTTACTGCATAACGGAACGTTCCATTATTAATTTAATTTTCGTGGAATATTTTGTTATGACGCATCACTGTAGATTTTCCGTTTTTATCGTCGTGATTATAGCTTTATCATTATCGGTTAATATTTACGATAGTAGAAAATACATTAGAAAATAGAAATGTAAAAAATATTTATTGAAGCATAATTATGAATATATTTAGTGATTCTGTTACTTTAGTTGTCATGTGTTGCCGTCTTATTGTTAACTTTTTATATTAATAATAAATGCAATAATTGTTAAAAAATTAACTGTTCAAAGTAACGCAGATATTTGCATATTTAAAAGAATATGATGAAGCAAAAAGGGTTAAAAATAAAAACACTGTGGCATTTCATGTAAGAATCAAATTCTTTTTGATAACAACATAACAATTCTATCAAATGTCTTGAAAATAAATATATTACATATTAAATAATTAAAAAGTTTTTGTATAATCATGAATAAATCGTGTTGCCCTAGTGTAATATAAAAAATTGTTTACACTGCTATCATCAGTTCATGCAAAAGCGTGTAAATTCAAATTCTATAATATTTGACAGCGTGTCTATTCACAGAGATTATTTAATGTAATCCGACTTGTACATTTTAGTGCTCAAAAAGACTGAGAATTTCAGCATGGCTCCCGTTGTAGGCTCAAGGAAAATATCTTCCTCAACGTTCCAGTCATTGTTTATAATTTCTAAAACACAAAATGAAGAATTAGATGACCATTAACATTTTATTTGATTTGAAAGCGTCTCACTTACTTGTCTCGAGTCGTGATGGCTTTGAAAACAAGGTTACGCGCGGTTTTTCGAAAATTATCTTATTCAAGCATTCTAATTTCACCAATATCTACAATAGAAATAAGAGTAAAATTTAATGCAAAATCTAATATAAATTGACATGCTTAAGTTTATATTATAAATTATACATAATTTATTTTTGTCTGGAGTTCCAGAGTTAAAAAATTACCTCAACTAATTCGCGCGTGTGGCAAGGCTGCAACACAGGAAGAAACCGATTTTGAATTTTCGTCAGTGCTACACCCGGATGCGTTAAACAATATAATAATACTGCGCCCAGCATGCGATCCAACACTCTTCTGTTCAAAACACCGTCTATTCTTATCCATGGTTTTATGTCGACCTTAATTTCTTCCTTTGCCCTACAATATAAGTTAAAGAATAATTTATTCTATTTATTAATTACAGCAAGGAGCAAAATTGAACCAACACCTCACTGTACAAGGTGTACAGCACAATTTCAAATATTGAAAGTTAATTACGTAAGTTCCAATTGCTTTACAGCCCTGGACATATCTCTTTGTGGCAGTCCTGTCCTCTTCCTCTGCACCCTCCTCTTCGCCTGTATATTCTCTTCATTCTCCGATAATTCCTTATCGGAACTTCCATTTTCCTGATTCTTTGTCTCAGGTTCAATTTCTTTCAAGATCTCGGCAGGATAAGCTGTTTTATTTTCTAATTTTTCGTTTGGATTGTCACCTTCATGTATTATTACTTCAGGCTCCGTAATGAATACTGTATTTTTAGGCATTGGGACTAGCGAGTCTCTCTCAAGACGACAAATCTTATATGAATGTATCAGCCAGGAGTTAGCGTAGTGATGGTGAACGTACCTAACGACTGTCACTCCAGTCCTTAGAAGCAGACGGTGTTTAGTAAGCAACGAAACAATGCTGTGCAACAAATTTTCCCCTAGAGTACCTACAAATTGGTCTGACAATTCTAAAATACTAGCCCCCAATTCCTTTTTCTCGCGAACAAATTTGTAAACCGCATCTGTGTCTCTCAAATAGGATTTCGAATCTATCGTTTCCTTAAAATCCGAAAACGAGATCCCGTCGCTAGGAAAAACAGCGAAGTTATTTAACTCGTTAACCAAATCATTTACAGCCTCTAATCTTAAAGGCAGCAGATCTGGAGGTAACACAAGATCCCTAAAAGCTATGCCTTCGCTTGAACCATGCGAATTTGGCGCAGTCAACGAGTAGAAGACTTTGAACATGTTCACCACAAAGTACTCGTGAGCATGATGACTGTCAGCCAATGTTAAGTCACTCAACTCTTCTCTCATCCTCAGCAAGGCTAACCGAGTGTATCTCTTGCGCATGTCACCCGAGTCATCAATCTTGCAATACTGGTGCAGATAACATTGTTCCGAAGGAATGTTCTTCAGTATGTCACTGACTCGAGTGGAGGTCTGCCCATTCGCGTTCCACGATGATTTAACAGCTTCACTCCTTTTGTTCGAAGCACTTTGCTTTTCACTGTTAGCATTATCAACCTCCTGTGCAGTGCTTTTATCCACAGTCGGTGATG
Source organism: Seladonia tumulorum (assembly GCA_913789895.3). NCBI lineage: Eukaryota > Metazoa > Arthropoda > Insecta > Hymenoptera > Halictidae > Seladonia > Seladonia tumulorum. The sequence continues at coordinate 16,989,853 of OU565270.1, read as the reverse complement.
TATTCGAGTCCTCTGTGCTGATTGCTTTGGCATCAGACTTCGCCTTCTTCTTGCTTGGTTCATCTACGTCAAACTCATCTCTGCTTTCACTCCGAACCCTTTTATTCCCAGTCGTTAACTCTTCTTGCGTATCTATTGTGAAAACAGTGCTGTCTTCTCTATTTTTCGCTCTGTGACTGTTATCATTCTCTATCTCCATCGCCGAGTCGTCATCGTACAGTGCAATTGCACGCGCAACATCATCCTTGTTCAGCACAATCTTAGTGCCATCTTGAAACTTAATTGTATTGTCGTCGGCAACAGTATGAGCAATTTCGTCGTCGCTATTAAAGTTCTCATCATAGTCGGCTAGGCTCTTTGCGTCCTCAAAATTTCTTTCCTCAATGTCGAATTCATTTGACAATAAATTCTTCTCTGTATCCACATCCAAAAGGCCATCTTGATTAGTATCGCTGGCGTTGTTCTGCTGAAGATCGACAATTGTACTTTTGTTCAAATTATCCAGACTCACTAACATGTCCTGGTATCTCTTGGCGATTCTAAAGTAAGTCTCATCTTTCTCCTGCATCCTTGGGTCAAGCATGATCACCTGGTTGGGTATCTCGATGTCAAAGTCCATCTGACCTTTGGTTATGTATTCATACATCGCTGCTACCACTCCGCCGGTCATCGGCGTCACCTCAACCCCCGCGTAATCATCCGATGTCTCATTCCGATCGGCTGATTGAGTCTGGTAATACCAATTGCTAAGCTTAAAGAAAACATCGTACGACTCTTTGAAGAGGTCGTAAGACCACTTAGTGTGAAATTTGTATACGTAAGTACTGCTCAGCTGATATTGCGAGCTGCTCATCGGCATGTAGTGGCCGAACTTCTTAATCGTGGGCACCTGACTCTTTTTGACAGTGACCAGCTGATCAGTCCTGATCTTTGCCATTGCGTTACGCAACAACATTTCAGGGTACTGTTGATACACTTTGAACAACTGGTACGCCCACGACCTCCTGTCCTTCCCACAGCATATGGAGCTGTGGATGACAGAGTTCACGACGGCAGAGTGAACGTCACTAACGTTTCGAACATCCTTGGTGAACCCACGGTTGCCAAATGGTTTCGTGGGGTGCACCACCTTGTACAGCATGTTAAACTCTTGTGAGGTGCGAGGCATGATGACGGGCTCCTTCACTTCGTCATCTGAAATATCATAGTATTTTTTAATGATGTAAGCGACCAGCGACTTGAACACCTCGGCAACCTGCGTTTCAAACTCGAAGGGGTCCTTGAAGTCTTCCTTGAGCTTCTCTATAGCGTCACTGAAGCGCTTCCCGATGAAAAAATTCTGCTTAATCTCCTCGACTCCTAAGGCAATAATGTTCACGTACTGTTGTTGCCTGAGCATGTACAGCAGCCTTCTCTGACAAGCTCTCGACGTTTTATTATATGAAACCAGCGAATAGGTTCGCAGAACATCTCTGACCATGGAAAATGTAATTACTTGCTTCCTTGGGTTCGGACACAGATACATCATGGCCACTTTGCAGATCAACAGAATCTTATCCTCGTATGGGTCCCAGTCCACCCTCAGCTTGTGCATCCGCTGTAAAGCCCTGTAGTCGACCTCATCGTATTTCATCCTCTTCCTATTCGTATACTTGCGTGGCAGCACTCTCCTCACGTAAGACTTCTGTTTAGTGTTTCGACAGCATGTCAACGCTTCGTACTTCTTTTGCTGGTTCGTACCGTCTGCTTTAGACTGCACCTTTCTCCTCAGCTCCGTCGCGTTGACAGAAGGAGGGCCAGAGACTTTCTTCAAGCCAGAGAACTCGGTGAACTTGATAGGCTTTGCTTTTATTGTTGAGAGGTATATGTCCCTCTTACACTGCACTGGCTGCTGCTTCTTTGTCTGCTGCTGAGTACTGCTGCTGATTGCCCAGTTCCAGTTTCTTTTCAAGTGTGCGAAGCACGCTGAATCTATCCCGGCAGCTCCCTTGCGATCGCCAGGAACGTATCCCGTGTCCCTTCGCACAGCTTCCTCCGGAGTGCGAGCCAACACTGCCTCCATCAATGCAGTTTTCTTGTTCACGTCCTCCAATATTATGTCCATGCCTTGGACCACCAAACGAGCACCCAATGGAGTGCTGATGCAAGTATTCCACATGTCGTACCAGTACTTCTCAACCACCGCTAGCTCATCGAAATTATAATTGTATACCGGATACGATTTATCCTCGACTTTATGGTAGCCAGGGGCAGAAGAAGTTGTGTCCAACAGCTCCGCTCGACGATTCACATAAAGAAATACTTGATCTTTCTCCTTCAACTTCTGTGGTCCGAACTGTACCAACCCGATGTAACACAACCTCGTCACAGTATCGTGGATGTTGAAAATGTACTTGCGCCCATACAGCAGAGCGTTACGAATCTCTGATGGCAACTCTCGAACTAAATAGTGTTTTCGAATGGGATGGTTTATGTAATCGTCCAATTCGGGTATAACGAAAGAGATGTAATGGAGTTTTAGGAATATAGATAATGGAAGACGCAAGAGTACGTCGCACATTAGTGTCCATCCTCGAGGCCAACCTAAAATTCAGCAAATGTGAATTTTTATTTTGAACAAGCTCATAGTGGTTTCATTACTCTTACCGCTAGCTGGACAAAATTATTTTTTCACGGTTTTGAAGTTATTTGGAATTTTAATGGTTAGAACACTTCATTCAGATTTGAGACAGTTTTCGTTCGTTTTGAAAATTAATTTTGTTCAGCTAATTGTGGCATTCGAACCACTTTGAACCTTTAACAAATTCTGACACTCACCAGTGTACTTTGGCAGAGGTGGTACGAACATTTTCCAACTGACATCCTTAGTGTAAATTGTACTGAACTCTTCTATAAGATCATCTGTGATGTTAAAATCATTGTTCCGCAGAGTTTGTATTTGTTCTTTTTTCGAAATAGATGTCTCGCCAGGGTGCTCATACACCAGATAAAACAGAACAGTGTGCAACATTTGCATGCGTATGAATTTTGGACTATACCCATATTTTTTGGACCCTCTTGAACCACACTTGGAGTTTGCAGTCAGAGTTTTGAGCGGTTTCAAGCAGGATGTGTCTTCAGGTTTATTCGAATGTCTTCCGACGCTGTCACTTTGACTGTTCTCCGGCTTCTCTGGATACCTCTTTGGAGGTGCTCTGGGTTTCTGAGATAACAGTAAAAAGAACTTCAGCTTCGCTTGCTCCACTGCCGACTGAATGACAGCATTGTCCACATCGATGCTTGGATCGCATATGAATATCAAAGACTTCTCTTTTCCATTGCTATTAAGAGTTACTTTTATGTTCTTCACTAAATTGTCTTTTGCAAGCTTTTGTAACAATCTCAGCAGAGATTTCTTATCAATCTTCACAATGTAGCCTTCCTTGTCTTCCTCTTCGTGGATCATCTTCAGCAATTTTGTTGTATCATCGATGACCTGGTGCTCTTTAACAGACTCTATAATCATATTAGCCCTTCGCAATAGTCTGTACGTGATATGATTATTGGAAGTCCTCTTTTCACTATTCTGCACGTTTTCCATGAACCCAAACACTTCGGTAGAAGACTTACGAGTCTTAACAGGGGCTAGAACATTGAAAGAAACTTTAATGTTTTTATAAGTGGCTGCTGCTTTCTCACTCATCTCCACTTCAGTAACATCAGTAATCACAACGGTGTTGTTTAAACTTGCTTTTCTTTCTGGAACAGTATGCTTTAAACCTAAGGATGTACGTTTGTATCTGTTTGGCAACTTTGTTATGTTATATTTGTATAATATTTTATTAACAACACGAAAAGAGTTTTGCATATCTATTATCGATTCGTTCGACCTCTCTTGATCAGGTTTATTATTTTCATTGATTACAGCAGATTCGCTAGTTTCTATGTTTTTGACAGTCGTATCATTTGGTTTGTGATTTACAGCTGCTGGTTTGCTCGAGTCGTCGTTTTCTGCTATCATCTGCTTCGTTAGCTCCTTTATCTTGTGCATTTCCGTATTAAACTGTTTACTTAACATGCTATTTTTCTCGAATTTCTTTGACACATACTTCGTGAGTCTCTGTCTACCTATGTCGTTCATGTAAGTTGCAACAATTCCTTGTTTGACTATGTTTCTCAAGACTGTGCGTGATTGCAATTTGGTTAAACCCATGGTTTTGGCTAGTACGCCTTGGCATATACCATTGTTTCCAGTAGACTCAACTATATCGTTGACTTGCTTCATGTATGGTACACAGAATTTGTGATTTGAGATATCAATTTCTGCAAAACAATAAATATATTAAAGGTGAGGTTCTATATAAATGTTTTTATACAAAGTAAACTATTTAAGTGGATCTTTGGGACTGTTAGTGATACCAATAATTGTTTCTACCATATATTTTACAATGAAAAGATGAGTATATATTACTATACATCGAATGCATAGTATTATGTAATTGTTGAACAAACCATGTAGCTCATCCTCCTCTTGCACCTCGTCTTTCCATGCTTCAGTAACATCGATAGTGGGGAGTAATAATTGTACTACTTTAATCCTCTTTTCCTTCTCTGTATTATTTTTTTGTTGCCACTCCGAAGGCTCTGCATTTGGATACAGTTTTCTATATGGTACTGTCTGCTCAGAGATAATTTTAGTAGTATAGTTGTAATAATCAATTGCAATCTATTACTATCTGTTAAAATATAGCTTACAATATCAGTCTTTACAATCTTTTGGAAAAACGTAGTTTTGAACAACTTCTTAATCGCGTTCTCAATCCTCAACTTTCGCTTTATTTCATCATACTCAGCAACGCAATTAGGTTTCGACTGGAGAATCTTGATAACTTCTTCTGCCAAAAATATTGCTTTTGGTTTTCTCTCAACGAAAAACCTCGTGAGATGCAACAGACTTCCATTACTGCTGTGACCACCACTTTTCTGATGATGTATCTGTTTTGTTATCAATTTATGACGTAACAATAATTTTCTATGATAAAATAGACTCTTGGGATCCTCCCGCAGCGCGCTAAGACTCAATTTACCCTGTGTAACTTCACCGTGGTACCGTGACCTGCCTACTCTCTCAAGGAAACAGTATTGTATTACATTTAAATCGATCAAGGGGGTCACATCATCTCCCATTAACGCATAATTCCTTGCAGATTGAGATGCAACAATAACTAGCTTGTTTCCATACATTTTTGTTGCATCATCTACAGTAAGCAATCTAACGCTATCTGTTATATCTTTACGGGTAAAAAAGGTCGAACAGGATCCTTTGATTCCTTTTGCAGCATTGTATATAGGGCAGTGTGGATAAATGTCTGGTGGCACATTGTCCTGCCAACAATTACTTTAAGTATTAATTTATAACCAAAGGAAATAATCGTAAAAATATTTGTAATTATTGGAAGTCTATTAATGCTTTAAATGTGATAAGATTAGACTTTTTAAGTTACTGCCTAACTGAAAGTAACTTTAAGCTTAATGTATTAATGTATCAATAATAAATACAACAAATATAGAGAAATTAAATAGTTCCTGATTAACGAGGAAAAGTCTTTTACATTGTGATACTTACAGGTTCCAATATGATACCTAAGTCAGGATCTACATATTCATAACGATCAAAGATGACTAGGGCTTCTCTTGCGGTCTCAAGTTCGTAAAATGAAAATTCTGTAACACCTATGCATATTGACCAGACTTGAGCCATCAGCGGCTTTGGAATGGGTGAGGGATTGTGCAGACGTTGCTCCAAACGCAACCATAGTGCTAAAAAAAAATATAAATATCTAATATCGTATTACAATTAATTATTATTTGTATGACAAAAGAAAGTAGAGCTGCAACATAGAAGTAGAATGAACAGCTGTTATGACTTCAGCTATCCTTTAAAAAAAAAAACCATTGATAAAAATGAATATTTGGATGACAGAATTATTTCTGTGGACTTCAAGAGTCCAGACTTAGCAATTAATAACACACATCTTAACTTCTCAGTTTTTATCTCATTAAATAGATTACTTTAATTTCACTCTATCTTTGTGGTTGTTGAGTCGGAGGTTAATACTGTAATTTTTGGTTAGAATTAGTTAGTTAAAAATACAGTTACACAGTTAAATAATTAATATTGTTCATTTTTATGCTACATACTTTTATTTAAAAATGAGTACTATTGATTTGGTAGAAAATAATATTATTAATGCTACTGAATTTTTATTACAGTAATTAGTTAAATATACGTACTGCTATTACTCATAAATTATTATTGAAAATGTTTATTGCATAATAAATATCGTTGATTAGCTAAAAATTAACACTGTTAATACAGTTGATTTTGAATTCACTTATCAAAATCTATTTTCCCTATTGAATTGTTAGGATTGTATTGAAATGAATATATTAATGTTTATACTAACCTTGCAATGTGATTCCATCTAAACCTTCCAAAGCAACTTCGTCGATGACTATATCGACCAAATTAATTGTAGGATATGCCATTATGCAAATTAAATTAAAATTTACTGTACATTACAGTACGCAATTAGAAAATCTTTGTGATATTTCTTGAGCTACATTTTTCGAAGTGCTGATAACGAAACGTGTTTATGTTATTGAAATCGTGCGCCACTGAAGGAACTTTCGGCAGATACCGGCAATGTAGATGTTTGTATTATCAAGATGTCGATAATGTAAATTTGTATTTTATAAATGTACAAGCTTGGCCGGTTTCGCCACTACGGTCAGTGGCGCTGTTCGTAGGCAGCGACAGTGTCTCCATCTAACGGTGGATAGGGGAAACAATTTGGCTAGTAGTTTCAGCGTTTCGCCGCTGCACGAATTGGCGCTATTCTCAGATTTTCAGCGCCACTGTCGTGCTGCGCCATCTAGCGGACGATTGCTGAAACAAATTGGCTAGAAGTTTGAGCGTTTTGCCGCTGCACGGAATGGCGCTATTTTCAGATTTTCCGGAGCAAATGATTCTTGCCGAATTTCTCACGGTACCTTATGTCGAGAACGGCAAGAATCATTTGTGTATGAATAAATGTTGAACGAATACAACAATAACAAATATATCGCGGTAACAGTACACTGAGAAATTTCTTTTTCAAACATCGACTTCTACACATAGTGTTTAACACATTGACTGCCATGTCACCCGTATGTGGGTGACGGAATTATTTGTCCAAGTTTTAAAATGAATTTTTACGTTAATATATTAATTCTTCCAAATTTTATTAGGATCTGTAACATGCAAGAAAGTTGAAGAACTACACAATATCATACATTTATCTTTTATCTAGTGTGGGTAGTCTCATTTTTTCCCGAATTTTCCAATTTCCGGCCAACTTTTCCAAAGTTTCTTTGCGTAAAAACGTAATTCGGACTACAACGAACATTAAAAAAAAAAAAAAATTAGCCAAATCGGTCCAGCCGTTCTCACGTGATGTCGTGACCAACGAACAGCATTTGATTTTTATTATACAGATATTAGTTTTCTGCCTTATCCACAACATTTTTTAATACATTCACGCAATATATATGAATTCCTTTCGGGTCCCTTTTACAGCAACCTCCTCATGGTGAGACTTGGGCAATCAGTATTATTCTCAAACACGATCCAAACGAAAGAATATAATACGAAAATTTTTAAATGTTGCAATCAAAAACGCAATATTATTATTTTCATAGCTGCTTCGTTTATAAAACGAAATTTATTAATATCTAAATTGTAATCGACAATTAAACATAACAATAGCAGGAATGATATGAACAGTAAAAATGAAGGGTATACAAGCTAAAGTTCTATGGCTAAATTATTGTAATAATAGTTACATACAATTTCAAACAGAACTACTATAAAATTCTATAGTAACTTCCATCAACGTGCAACAGTAAAATATCTGCAGAATTATATACAGAAAGGATACTAAAAGTAAAAATTAAATTGAGCACAGTCTTGCAAGATTCAATGCCTCTTACTTCGTCTAATATATGCACCATAATAATTCTTCTGATTTCATCATACGTACATATATATTATACTGTTTACTGCTGCAGTATTGTTTAAATAAATACATGAATGAGTAGGACGTACATAAACGTATATAAAAATACAATTTCGATGGCAGTGCGCATCTAGATCTCTACAATGAGATAAATTCACTAAAAAATCTAGAGGAAAAAATGCTTGCAACGAAATTCTTTTTCACCAGAGTGCAATGGTGGACCGCAACGAAGTTTTGTACCACATTTAACTGATCACAAAGTGGAAAGACATTCTTATGCACAGAATAAAATGTCCGTTTCTACAGAATTAAGTTATATTATACAGAATCTAATAATTAATTAAATAGTTATGCCACTAAAAAATGTACATCTTAATCGCGCTCGCACACATACACACATACAAACGCACGTATATATACATCCATAGAATCACAATGGATCCTGAATATTTTACTTACACCATTGTGAATGGTTTCTTACTACCGCAGTTTGAAAACTGTAAAATTCTTCAATAAATTATTATCGTAAGTTGCATGCATTTGTTTTTGAATTTGGTGACACTTATCCGAGGCCTAGCACGTACTTGGGTAGATTGTAGGCGAACCGTGGAATCGCCATGAAAATAGACATCCTGGAAGCAAAAAGGAAACAATTGCATGACTATGATTGTGCAATTATAAATTGAATGAATAATTTAAATACTCATTTATGAAAAAATAAGTTAATTGTAAGACGATCTGGGTACTTACTATGTGAAAGACTAAGCTATACATTGCACCCACCACGTTACATTTTCCACCACCAATTGTTTCATCGTGAAATAATAGAGTTTTGTAATATTGTGAGTTAGGTTACTTATACAACAGAAAAGAGTACTTAAGATTCTAGATTTTAGAAGAAAATATTATAATAGTACATTGCAAACCTTGACACCTTGTTTAATTAATACCAATTAATAATAATATTTAGAATAAAGACCACAAATAGTGGTGTCATGAGGTTTTCCAAGCACCATAAGCTTCCCTTACATGGGAACTTTATTTTTTTAATTTATACATAACGCTCTTTTATGTAATATACTACAAGTATTTTTCAAATTCATTTAGAAATATTATCAAATGTGTAAAAATATTATTATTGTACCAATTATTCTAGAAATTTAAGACATATAATAATATAATAGTAGAGTATGGCATGTGCGGTAAAAATGAAGCATATACACATAGTGTTATGCAATGATACTAATTAATTATGGCGTCCACAGTTTTGAAACGACACCTCTGAAACATAAAGAATGTATGCATCAATAGAATAATTTAATTATTTCCAAATTAATAAATTAAATAATTTTTAGATTATAAAACTCAAATTCTAGATTACAAACTCAAAAATAATAAGTCCAATAATTTTTAATGATAAATTTAATAATTTCGAAACAATAATTTTAATCATTTTTGTATATAAATTTAATCATTCATGAATTAAGCATTTGATCGTTAATAGTAGATCGTTCAATAGAATAGTTAATAGTTGAAAATATATTTAAAAAATCGATAGAAGGTATTGATTGAAAAGTAAAATATAATCGATAGAAAGTATTAAGAGAAAAATAAAGTATAGTTGATAGGAAGTATTAATAGAAAAACGAAATATAATTAACAGAAAATATTAGCAAAAGTAGTTACAAAGGTAGAATTATGTAGATACAATAGTAGTAGTAGATAACAGCATAAATAATTCAGTACATAAATAATAGCATTAAAAACACTTTTCGTCAAACTTTTAGTTTTTTCTTAACGAAGACTACACATTAAAATTTCATAATTATCATTAAATTCATATTCTCTGTATAAGGAGATCTATTAGAAACATGTACTCAAAGTTGTAAGTCCAAATGCTTGTCGAAGAGTGTAATTGAACAGTTGAACCTTTTAGTTTTACAATTTCTGGAAGAAAAAAAAATTTACGTAAGCATCTACTGTCTACTAAGAATGGTTAGTATGCAACACTATTGAAATGAAATTATTTTTTTATAAATAGTGACAGTAAAATGTAATTTTTGTAAATTTCTTTATGTACAAGCCGCTTAAACGGGATGAAGATCACTTTGATTTTTTCTGATGTAATTGTTAGAGTGCGAATTTTCATACAGATTTTTCACATAAACATTCGCAATCTAATCATGTTTGAATTCAATGCTACAGGACAAAGCTGAATAAAATAAGTAACCCCTTAGCTTACAACGACGCCTCAGAGACGTCAGCCGCTCAGCCAAGCTGTGTATGTCTCTACGCGTGACCGACCTTGGTGTCGCTTTTGGCACGCACAGTTGGAAATTAAATCGTAAGGCAAGGGGTTAAGTAATGATTAGTAATGATTTCAATTTGAAATGAAATTAAAATAGTACAATTAATTTGAGCAAAATTCGTTCAGTCTAAAATAGCAAATATTCGGACGTTTGATTGAGCACTTATAAAGCACGTATACATTTCAATTTACTATATGTTACAGTTATTTGTGAGCAAATTTTTGTTGGAGCAGAGTTATCTGTAAGATGACATTACAGATTGTTCGTATTAATGTCATTAGTTTCACTATTGTTCTGATACATGTTTTTCCATAGATCATGAACGTACGATAAAGCTAAGCCGTTGTATATCCACACTCGCCAGCCGGTCCTTGTGTCGCTGTCTATTCTAGACTCTAAGCTTTGGCATAGTGCTTTGCGATCATGGCTTCTGCCACTTCTTAGGTCGCAGAGTAGCCTTTTGCGACATTCGTCGTCGCATGCCGGTCTTACCGGGGAATTTTTATAGTAGTTCCTGAAAAAGCATTTTGTTAATCTTTAATAATTGTACAGAATGTTTAAACGTAATACATCAACGACTATTTATATTTCCGCACCTATATCAATTTTTAATGATATAAGCATTTTGATAATGCTTTTACAAATTGAATTAATACGGAATTTACTTACTTGTAATAAAGATGGAAGAGTGAAGGCTCATTGCTCATTTTATCAATTAGGGAATCCCAGTCCCTTGGCAAAAGTGATGACATTTGATAAGCCTGTCTTGCACTGTACAACTTGTGCCAGATAGGATAATCATACGAATTGGCTTCTTTCAGGTTCATCACCCAGGTTTCGTGATCTATAACTAACTAATAAAAAATATATAATTTAACAATTCACTCTTACAATATCGATATTAATTTCATTAATGTGTTAAAAAGATACATACATATTGATATTAACTACAATAATATTAAATACTGATTTTAACTCACTCTGGTAGTCTTTGGATGATCGCCATCGACATAGTATATCCTGTATCCGGGATTTAGGTCATAGTAAGGAGTTACTGATGGCCCAATGTAAGCTATACTAAGAGCTCTTCCAAGATCAACCGTGTCATAGAACAGTTGAAACTCGTCATAGTGCGTGTGTCCAAAAAATTGGGCTGTTATCGTTGATTCATACCTGCAATCAAACATTTATTTGCATATTTGAATAAAAAGTCGTAGTACAACCGAGCATGGGTGTTGTATTGTATACATTTTTTAAAACACATTTTCTGGTTGTTTCTCTAGCAATATCACCGTTTAATCCCAGCAAATATAATTAGTAACCGTACTTCTGCAGGACACAACAGTACAAAACATAAGCGAAGATTTATTTCACAATAAGTTGGCTTGAGTCCACTAACCGATTGATGATATGGTAATAATTTCTGGACCACACCTTCAAACAGTCCGAGTGTCCCGGCGGTATGTGTCCGATAATGTGAACCTTTTCACCGTTCATCTCGGCCCCCTGCAGCTCGTAAACAAGCCACTGTAGCTCGCTAACCGGATCAGTGCTGTTGATCAACAGCCACCAATTTTTGTTGTTGCAGTAGTTCATATTGACCGAAAGGATCCTAAAACCTGGACGAACCAATACAGAGTAGAAAGCACCTCTTCGCACCGTGTGGGACACGCCTGCTGGCAGCCAACGTCTCCAGTGTTTATCCAGAGCGTCGTACAACCATGATATACTATCTTCTGTTGGCACGAATGGTGGCGGAAAGCTGCAATCAGAGGGTTAATTGATCGAACAAAATTCTTTGAAAGATGCTAGAAAATATTCATGTACCAACAATTATTATTATTTTAAAATCTGATGATACATACTTTTATCAAATATTTATACAAGGCGAATATTTACTATTACCTTCTTAACATTGATCTTTTTATGAATTAATTTTATTTGCAATTCTTGGTCAGTGTTCGTAACAAATAAATAAAAAGCTGTGATTGTTTGGTAACAAAGGAATGTGTACCTATTGACAGGGGCACTTTCATGGTTTCCGAGAGCAGGAAAGATTGGTATTCCAGGAAAGTTTTCAGTGAGCTGTGCTACAGTATCGTGCAAAACTTTCAAATTCTCCTCTCTCGTCTGATTCCATACATCGTGAGGTGGTAGGTCTCCAGTCCATAGAATGTAATCTATATCCTATAAATAAATTAAAACCGTTAAACTTAATTTTTCTGAAATTATTATGTATATTTTAATTCTTTGAACTGATATATAACTGTTTTTTAAAAATATTTCTCTTATTAAATTGGATTCTAGTTTGGAACGACGATTCAGTGAGTTGCTGTAGGAGGAGTCTGCTCCTAGTGGGCGTGGCTTAGTTGCTCTCGAGTCCTAAACAGCCTGTGCTGTGTCCCGTCAAGAGAATTTAAGCCTAAGCTTGATCCTTAGATCTTGCACCCCTAAAAAAGTAGCTCCAGAGACTTCAACGACCCTCTACTCCACACAGTCTGCCCGCAGTGGGCGTGGCTTAGGTATCTTGAGTTTCAAAGAGGCGGAGCAGTGCCCCTCAGTATAAAATATACGTTTTATCTTAATTTCAAAATCTCCAAAAATCTAGCTTTGAAAGCTTTAATGACACATCTATTCTATGAAGACTACTCTCAGTAGGCGTGGTTTCATAGCTCCTAAATTCTATAGAACCAAAGTAGTTAGTGTAATGTAGTGCAATCTATGTTTACACCTGGTCTAGGCAAATGTAAACGAAGCTGAATCTCCTTCAATTTTATCATTCCCGAAAATCCAGAAAAACCAGAAAATCATTCGAATAAAAATTCTTCCTTACAGTATGCGTGTCAGCAATGTGTTTCAGCATATGATCAACGGTTCTCTTGGGCGTGTCGCATTTTCTATAATCTCCCCATCGCCCCGCCGCCGCACCGGGGCTGGCGGGTGCGCCATTGGTCAGCCTGCAGCACAGTGGCTCATTGCAATCAGCGTTCGCACCCTCTTGATAATAAGGATCATAATGCGTGTCCGAGATGTGAAGAACTTTGAAGGTGGGCATGCCCTTTTCCGGTGGGATTGGCGGTTTGATAGGGGGTTTGTTCACCGGTGGGAAAGCCACCTCCCACTCGTGGAGGGGATTGTAGGCGTCAGAACAAGCGTCGCCTATCACAAAGCTGCAGATTTGAGGGGGGCCCATGTTGATTTGTTTTAGAACGTAGATTACTTCTCTCTGTCACATGAAAATTAGAAATTAATTCGCTAATAAGTTGCAGGTGTCGTTAAGTAAATTTCTATTTTAAATATCTTAAAAGGTTTCCAAGTGGGAAACATTTCGTATAGAGAGAAATAAAGTATTCTAATAAATATTATAAATAAATATGCTGATTAATTACTCACACCAAACAGCAGAGTAACACCCTGACAAACTCGTGCACTTTGAATCTTCAAGGACACACAAAACTGATAAATACTGTTCATAATCTCTTCATCGCTCTTCCCATTCTTTATGTAATGTTGAAGAACAGATGCAGCAGCTTTGCAAGCTGTACAGGATACTTTCGACATAACAGATGTCTCAACCTCCATCATCACCTGCCTTAGATCCAGAAGCTTTAAAGCTTTGTCTACGAATCCTGAAAGTTGTCCGCTGGGCTGCACTGTTTCCATGTCCCACAGCATTCGAGAATAGTTGTACTGCAAAAATAAATATACTGTGAGCGATTCCAAAAATGTTCAGTAAAATGCCAAGTTTTCCTCATTATAAAAAACTCCATTTTCAATAAAATTTATGAATATTAGTATAAAAATACAAACAGCAAGAACAATAGCTTACAAAGCGAAAAATTTCAGAAAAATGTAGATTTCTTAGTGGAATTTTATAGAATATGGCCATTCACGTTTAGATAGAAATTCATATCGATTATCGGGGAACTTTCGCGGGGAAAGTCACGGACATTGTTCGCGTGTGTGCGTGCCAACAGAGGAAGCAAGGACACAGGTATAGTTGCATCTTTGTCGATCAAGTTGGTGAAAGTATTTTGGCACTAAAAGTGAGAGTCGGCGACATCGTTGCGATCGAAGCGAAAAAAATCCGAGAAACACGGAAGCACCAAAAGCCAGGTGGAAATTTACGCTTTCATCTAGAAATTCATCAGGAAATCACCATGGAAAATTAACGAGGAAATTAGAGCGAGAATAAATATATATGACTTTCTTCTCTCCGAATATCTGAATAAATATTTTCAACGTTTATCAAACGAAACCATCGAACCAATGGTCAACTCGAGATTCTATATTGAAGCCTCTTCTTCATTTTGGGAATAATAAATTTAAAAATAGGTTTTATTAATGTTCACAATTATTTTTTAGTTGTTTCGAAATGTATGAAAAAGCGATTTCTGCCATATTTTCGTCCGAGGATTTCAATTCGCAGGATTTGAGAAATTGTAGAAAGAAGATGGCGGGTTAATTGTTCGAGTAATGCTAATTCTCATACTCTTTTGAGCTGATCGGAGCTGGTGCCATTAATGTCAATGATTGACCCCACAGTTGGAGGCAGGTCTCGTAGAGTGTCGGTAAACGGTAGAATGGTAACATCCAATTGTTCTGCGGCCTTGGCTCTCGCAGCGAACCATTCTTCTGCCAGTTGGGTCCAGTTTCTTTCGGGAATATCCTCTCCTCTCTTTGATTTGTCCCTGATGGGTTTTCCTATACACATAAAAAAAAATCGATTTCAATCTTACAGCCATGTTACCTTCTCTCACACAGCGGTATCTTTTTGTAACAACATAAATGGTAATTCTTTGAAAGAGTATTAGGTGTCGGAACTATTCTCAAAAATATAATCAATTATTTCTTGTAAACACATTATTAACACTAAACGTACCACCACCGGCCGAATAATCGGTTCTAGATTTTTTATTTTACAATTTTTGTAATTATAAAGATGCTTTCGTGAGCAATTATTCGATAAACATCTTTAGTAAAGCACGCATTGCAATAAAAACCGCGCAAAGTCTGAATAAATTAAATCTTGTCATTTTCATAAGGCAACATGTATCTGTTACATTTATTTTTGGTAGAGAATTATTATATCATTTTTGTTGGCCTTTTTGCAAAGTCTTCAGTTACGTCATCAAGATTCAACGGAAGTTGTAACGCGAGGTCGTGTTCCGGGGAACGCGGATCTTTTTTGATAAGATTGTAAATTTGATAAAACCATGAATTTCATAATTTCCCCGTCACGCTCGGGACGCTCCATAATAGCGGTCCCCAGAGCGATCGCATAATACACAATCATAATCGGAATCATCGAACCGAGTGCCAATCTCGACTATACTTTCTCTGGAAAAAGAGGTTATGGGGTTTCAAGTGTCTCGTTCGGTTTTCTGCTCAAGTTCCACTTAAAAATATGGAGCATCCTCGAGTAACAAACAATTGAATCGTTTAAACAATCTTTTTCGAATACTACTGTAAACATCAACATTTCTGTACAATAATTGCTTACCATAGCCGAGTGCCTTTGAATCACTATATCAAAATGATATTTCCGACAAAAACATTTCTGAACAACAAATATATTTGGTGGTTTTTAAAACTCCAAAAATGTTCGTCGAAAAAGAGTACCCTAAATAACTCTGTAATTGTGTATTGCATGAAAAAATCTTTCATACGAAAATTATACGGTATTGAAAGGGGCGTGACTCGCGTGTCCTCTTTTTTCGCTACCTTACTCCGCGTGACCTTGATACCAAGGTCGCTTTACATTTTAAGGATAATTTTTAGTTTTAAAAATTAGTTTTCACTTGTACAATCTAGTTTTTATTTTCTTCCACGATTTAACCGCAATCTGCATGTTTTTACTGTTTCAAAATACCCACTTTTTCATGTATGCATAATACCCGCAGTCTAACGATAAAATAGCACATGTCGAAAAGCTCGTCAAGCTTATCAGACGCATACGTTTATCAACGCATTTGTCAAGATAATTACTAGTTGTGTTTCGCCGTTTAAATATGTTTAGGTTTGTGGCTCGAGGCGCTGTCCATTAACGTTAAAATATCACGCTACACTAATTAATGAACCATTCCAACGATTTCCAACTGTCGACAATAACTGTCGACGCAACCGTAAATCTTCGAAACGCATTACGCAGCTACGAACAATGGATTCGCGCGAATACAACTTAATTTATCGCTGTCTTGTTAACCATCATTAATTAATACACGAGTATCTTTGGATTTGAACATATAATTGTAAATTTCGGACACGGGTTCGGTTGATAGGATTATATCTCATGGATACTTTTATCCAAAAAATTCATAACCTCGAGAATTGCAAAAAATTAAAAACAAACGTTCGTACGGAGTTAATGAATGATAAGAATATTTTTTCAAAAATTTGTGATCTCAGGAATTTTTAAATACTCACCATATGTAATCTGCATCGTGCCGATAAGGAGGAAGAGAAGTATGCTCAGGGCGATCCATCTCTGGTTTTGCATTCTAAATTAGGTTCTTTTCTGATGATCTGAAACGACACAATACCAAGTTAATGTTGAAATGTCGTCGATTGCTTTAAAAATGTTGTAACTCTGTGGAAATAAAGCCGGCTTAATGTCAGTCGATTATAAAAAATAAAGTCTTTACTTATTTAATAATTTTTTCCTTTTTTTTTTAAATAAAATTACAGTAAGAAGTTTTTCAACTGTGCAATAAAACAACAAATACATTCATGAATCAAATTCAGAGGACACAGATTTTTTTACAAACCCACAATGCTTAAAGTCGAGAAAGATATTGTATAAGAATGTTTAGGAAAAGTTATTTTCTCTTTCCTCTTTGATTCCCGATGCAAAGAGATGCGAAACGAAAATGCATTATAGTGTTTCGGGTCAAGTGTTTGAGAGCAGAAACATTATCCTTTAAAATGAGACTGGATCGTAATTGGATTTCTTTTTTTCCCTTTTCTTTTTCTCTTTCGATTTTCCTCGACTAAGATTTCTTCGAAATGTTGTTCTCTTAATTTATTTCTTCTGTAAATTTTAAAGGATAAAAATAAATCTAAAAATAGACAGAATTGTGTAACAAGTCTTGTAAAAGGGTAGCATAACCAGAAATCATAGGTGTATACAGGGTGTCCCAATTGTTGTATACTCGATAACCCTAGGCTCTAGTTAAACACCAACGCATCATGATAACCATGCCATAGACACGTCAGCCAAAACCCTTGAATCATCAGGACCAAACAGACCCTTTAGACTTTGTCTCTTCCACGTCATCCTTTCCACAACAAGCCTTTTCTACTCTCTTCCACATTTTCCTCTCAAAAACTACATATACAGGGTGTCCCACATAAATGATAACACCTAAATATCTTTCGTATTTACAGTCGTATCAGAAAACTTCAGAGGACAAAGTGACACTATTGCAGGAGGCCATTTTAGTGCTGAAGAAAAAAATTTTTTATGTTGTTTTTTAATGAAATTTCAAGGTCACCGATGTTTTTTTAAATGGAATAGTATATTTTTTTTACGATAGCATGATAGACAATAAAAAACTGAATTTAGTGGATACCACCTTTTTGACCTTGAAATGACCTTGAGCAAGACTAATCATGTTGAAGCGGATGAAATGTGGAAGTTGTTTTATAGTAAATTGAATTTTTAAATTTATTGAAATGAATTTAAATAGAAATTTTTATAATAAATTGAATTTTTAAATTTATTGAAATGAATTTAAATAGAAATTTTTATAATAAATTTAATTTTAAAATTTATTAAAATGAGTTTAAATAGAATTTTTATAGTAAATTGAATTTTTAAGTTTATGAAGATATGTAAAGGTCAACCCGACGTAAACAACGCGCAATCTTTGCTGAAACACGTAAGTTTTAAACTTCCACATTTCATCCGCTTCAACATGATTATTCTTGCTCAAGGTCATTTCAAGGTAAAAAAGTTGGTATCCACTAAATTCAGTTTTTTATTGTCTATCATGCTATCGCAAAAAAAATATACTATTCCATTTAAAAAAACATCTGTGACCTTGAAATTTCATTAAAAAACACGACATAAAAAATTTGTTTCTTCATCATTATATTGCCCCCCTGCAATAGCGTCACTTTGTCCTCTGAAGTTTTCTGATACGACTGTAAATACGAAAGATATTTAGGTGTTATCATTTATGTGGGACACCCTGTATATAGCAGCCCGCCGAAACAGAATCAGAGCTTCTTCTTGCATACTTCAGTACAGAAGGTTACATCGCTGTACCTTAAACTCGCCACCGTGTATACACTTAAATAAAACTCTTCTCGATTTTATTATAAACTGTTGTACTCGATTTCCAAATCCGGAATCCAACACAATTTTAAACGATCAAACCCCCCACCAGTACGGTTCTCCAAGTAGAAACAACATAAAGATATATTGTGCAATAAACACAGGTTTACAAACGTTGTACAAAAAGATTACGCAAGAGTTAATTCCCACAAGAATAGACGGAAAGTATTAGTGGCGCGTTCAACTGAGCCGCAGCAAAACAAGCATGAACCTCCAAGAATCATTCTACTCTACAATGTCAACTTTTTGCAAACCATTTGCAGCTCTATGTTCATATAACATTTTTCTGCTTGCTTCTGCCTGTAGAAAATACTGGTCAAGCTTGATCGCTAAAACTAGGACACCCTGTATGCACGTTAATATCGCAAACGTAGGATTAATTCCGCACACAGAGACATCGTTAAATCGATTCATTGCGCCCGGCATGCGTATAGTGATTGAAATTTTGGACGGCGCGACGCGCTCGTGATAACTGTTACTTTTATGTAGGTTACAGAAGCCTACTTCGAGATCATAGTGACTCAAAACCGTCCGGTATGATCCGCTGCACTGCTCTCTCCGCGTCCACCAACAAACGCAACTCGAAAACGATCCGAATTCAAAATTTCAACACGCGACACTATTTTCCATTTAGAAATCAATTTTTATTGTAACATTTTCATTGAATCTTTTTATTGGAAATTTGTATCGATGTTTGTTGAAACCGAAGGGTGAAAAAAGGTTTAATAATCGCTATGAAAAAGATGCTATCGACAACTCTAGAACAAAAAATAATGACGTTTAAAATTCCCGTCATAAAAAATTTTGTAAACTCGAGAACAGTACAGAACTCGATGCTCATATTTTTATAGTAACAATATAGTATCGTAAGCATTTTCTCTGAATATTTTTAGATTTTTTGCTGTGGTGCTTGCTAGTTGAAAAAATTGAAACCGGTTTTTTTCCCGACGGTTATGGTTGTCGGAGCCGTGCAACCTGATCCCGTCAATGAAATAACGGTGATCGTTAGCTATTTCGGATTTCCTAGCACGCAGAAATTCCGAAGGTTCGGCTGACGAATCAA
Source organism: Seladonia tumulorum (assembly GCA_913789895.3). Lineage (NCBI taxonomy): Eukaryota > Metazoa > Arthropoda > Insecta > Hymenoptera > Halictidae > Seladonia > Seladonia tumulorum. The sequence goes on along the minus strand of OU565270.1, from coordinate 16,970,107 downwards.
ACGGCAGGAGCGCGTAAAACAGCCAAGTGGAATAAGCGGTTGACCGTTATTCGACCCACCGAGCTGATCAAAGACACTGATCAAAGACACTTCGAGACTGTGCTCATATTTTGTTGAAAAATTTCGGCTAGTTTCCAGTATTTTTCCAGAAGTTTTATCAATTTTATTTTTTCGTCGATAGATATATCCGTGTGCGCGGGAGATTTTGATTTCAAAAATTTGTTTCAATTAAAGCTGCCGAGTAAGGGTCCGGGAGAAATGATAGATTGCACAGATCAAGCAAGACGCGATCTCGCTTTTCTCCAGCTCGCATAATCATCCCTTTACGCCGCGGCGACAGGTCATTGCCGCGCGCGCCGAACTGACTATTATCGACACGCGAAAGTAACGCCTGGTTTTGCCAATGTCGGTGGAAAACTGCGGGGAAATCTCGAGGAGACTGGCAATTAGCCTAATTGGCCGAAACAGTGGGTATCTTTCTTGTTAGAGTTTCTATGCGATTTTGTTTCGGCGTTTTCGATTGTCACTCACGTCGCATTTTTATTTAATGTCTATTTAACGAATCCTAACAAATTTTATTCCGGAATACATCGAACAATTCGTTCAGTACCTGATCAAATTAATTTATTACAAAATATTGTAATATTCTTTACGTTTTAAATTCACTAAAAGATTAACTGTATCGTTTAACTCTCACTTTCTTGCAATTAATACAAAAAAATTGAATTTTGCATAAAAATTCCCAGTCTAATTTGTGGATAACTATACAATTTTTATTTTACGAAATTTCATTTAAAACAGACGTCATAACTTTTTAATTTGAGTGCGTATCATGCCGGGTTAAAGATTATCGGATCGATAGTTATTTTTGTGTCTTTACTAAACACTGTATACTCTTACCAAATACTCGTGGGAGAACTTATGTTATAAAACTCGCTCGTTCACGCGGATTGCAACAATAGTTCCCGCAACATTCGATGTTTTTTGTGATAAACTGTTACGAAACGTTGAAATGGACAAGATAGTGAGACAATGAGTCCGGAAACAATTATACTTGTTAGTCAACGCTGCACCTCCATCTTGGATTTAAAAACATAAATTTACAGAAAAATGAATACTGAACCTGCGACCATTGAAAGTAGCATGAGTCGCCTTCTGACAAAATTGAATCCATTCAGATTTATTCGATCATTTACCATATAAAAATATTAGTATATATTATCAAAAATATTAGTAATGAAAAATAACTTCAGATTGGAAAAATAAAATTTCAGATTTGAACGATCTAAGACGATCTGCCACGATCCATAACGATCCATAACAACTTGGAATAGTTTCCTCATCCCCATGATCCATAATCGAGAAGCATAAGTGAAAATATTTTCAACATCTCAATCAACAGCTGGCTATAATTATTTCTGGTCCGAGATACGTATGAAATCCGAAATTAATTACAATTTGCTCGCTTCGTCTATTGTTCTTCTCGTCGGTTGACCTTCGATGACCTTGACAAACCCCCAAACTATAGGCTTATCTTGCTCTCTAATAAAACAATAACCGAGTTGTTAGTCAAACGGTTTTATATGTCTGGTTAAATTGTAAATTCCAACCGGATCAACTCGTATATGGACTGACATATGGAACACTCGCCTACATAAGAGTTTTCATTCAGTATACCGTTGACCTTGACTGCACCGCAGCCGGAAAGCATAGCACATGCAACGAGCAATGATTTTCCGTCTTACTTTCGGTTTTTCGAGATCTTACATTATAGAGTAATAACAATACATTTGAAATACATCGGGTGTCTCGTTTAAATCGAACCTGAGGTATGTTTTTTGGCATGGAAACATAGATTTTTTCATTTCTCTGTCTATGGTGAAATTGATCGTGTAGGATCGTGGATCTTTTAAAATCATGCAACTTTTATCTGAAACATTTTTCGATATCGACAACAGTTTAGCAGATATTTGAGTTGATATTTAATATGTAGGTGATTTATTTTACACCCGGTATGTGTATAACTGTATTTCCTATATTCAATTTCTAATTGCTCAATATGTTTTGTTGTTTATTTTTGTTACGCCGATATGTTTGATTGATTACTGTCTACCACACGCTTTATCAAGTCTTCAGTCATTGATATAAAGTGAATAGATAAATAAACATAGATAATCAACAAATTGAAAATGTATACCGATTCGCGTCTCTGTGAATACAAAGATATTGTATTGAAGAGCTACGACAAAAAGAAATTATTCTGGCAACTATACAATTATTAATTAAAAAATAGATATTAATTTAATCGTTCGTTCCTAACGAAATTCTGGTTGAACTTTTCTTGCAATCTGACCGTTACATGCATAGTTAAGAGCATTTTGTGCATAGTATAGCGGACGAAATTGTCTGTTGGACGAGAAGCTATTTCTTAATTAAAGAATTTTTTTCAAGGCAAACTGTAGGTCGTTGTTTAACAAGGAAACCAGTTCTACGCGCGGTATCCATTCAACGAATCGTTCGTGACCATCGTCCGATCGTCCTATGTCTGAAGCACCTAACCTACTTAATTCTTGCTCTCTCTCGCCACGTGACGTCATTCGCCGCTGAACCATCGAGTATACTTTCTCACGCAGTCATTTTTTTTCTCGCCACGTGTGTTTCAATGCTTACTGTTCTTCTCCCCGAATTTCCTGTATCCGGGAAATCGATTCAACGACCACCACAAAAACAGCGACACATTTGACTGCCATAACTTCCGAGATAGACAGAAAATAAAAGCCGGCAGGCGGCAACCGTTTTTAGAGGTCACGCTCTCCGAGGAAGTGGAAGATTATCTTTAAGAATTTATTGTGAAAGAACTGGTCGTGATAGGACGATCAAGTTTTTTGTATAGGGAAGAGTACAGTTTTAGGTGACTGACATAATTTATTCGTAAGGGTACGTTAGTGTTGAATATGAGTACTCGGTTGAATCATGTCAGGACTGTAAAGTTTGTTGTACGGGTAAGGAATTTTTATGGAAACATGGATTGAAAAATTTGAAAAAATTGCAAGCGTTACTAAAGTGGTCATCTTTTTTCTACAACAATTGATTAGAATTTAAAAATAATTAAAATCGTGTCGGAAGTGGTCAGTGACTGCAGTGATCAGTGATCCTCTCTCACTGTGGTCAGTGACCAAACTAGTCACTGACCCCTTTGTAATAATTACAACCCCCCCTTACCCCTTTGAACCCGAGAATTTACAAAAAGTGAAGTTTTGTCGTAAAATTTGAATGGAAAATTTTATGAAAATTAATACTGTGATCATAACGGTCAGTGACTCAACAGGTAAGTGTTAAAAATTGCTATGTCATCAATGTAATCAGCGATAACTATTCTGTGATCAAAGTGCAGGTACCTATTATAAAATTGCTGTTCATATTAAATAATGGGTCAATGTAGATTGAATAAACACATTTTTGCACAACGCACTTTCTTCACATTCATCAGAACTCTCTAATACGGTCATATTGATTTTTGCCCGCATACTCTAATCTATATGAAGCACTATTCAAGCGTTATTAATGTCTTGCATAACACAACACTGCTATAAACCAATTATAGACCCCCAAAAACTATTACGATTGAATGAAAACTGTGAACTCCGAAACTGTGTATGTCTGAACAAGTATTATTACAAGGTACGTTAAAACATTAATAATTTCCAATTAAATTATTTTACTCCATTTTTCGTTTCACGTTTTCATAAAAATTGTATTTTAACGCTTTTTCGCAGAAAATGCACAATGCAGTCAGATTGAATTATTTTAATTACACAACGTGAGCCACACGTTTTGCAAAAAAGAATGCATATATCTACAGTAAGCATCGTAAGCACGTAACCGAGCGTTTCGTAACTTTTTGTTCTCGAAAATCGATCGTTTTGGTGGACTATAGAAATTCAGCAATTGCATAACATGCTACCTGTGGTATCGTCCAACCTTTTGTAATCCACGGCCTTCGAAAGTTTCAACAATTCTCCACGTGTTGGACAAATTTAAAATTCAAATTCAGTGTTTTTCCATAACGATAAAAAAAATTGTTAAAAATTTTAAAAGCTTGAATTATAATTATTATTATCGAATTATATTATTCAGAATATTGACATTGACCCCATTTTGTAACCAGGCAAATTGTCAGCTCACGCGACGTTGGAGGAAACGTTGTGTGTATACAAATACCATAAGCGTTATAATTCCAACGGCGCTCTCCGACTTATTGATAGTCGTCAGTATGGAGAGAATATTCAAACTCTATTGTCTCGATAACGAAGCCTCAAACAAAACAATGATGTCTTACAATTTTTCTTGGCTTTTTAATATACTTTAAACTAATTTAAGGAAATTTAATTCTTTAAACTAACTAATGCATAACTTCCGGCAGAGAACCACAGAGGGTGGTCAAGTATACTATACGTATCTACACTGCTCGCCGCGATAAAGGAAATTATAGAAGTCTTTTAAACATGTAAATTGATTCCAAACAAAGGTCGAGAAAAAGTCCGAAAAAGAATTCCGTATATGAAAACATAATCGAGACTGCGTTGTGCAAGAGTGCACTGTATTTCATAAACAAACAAAACAGTCGGCGATACGATGACTTAAACCCCACCTAATTTCACGCATGGGGGAGTATGTACCTTGAACTGTGTATGGGATTTTTATAGAATAGCTATAAATCACAAAATAATTTATCAGGTCCATAAAACCATTGCCATAGGAACAAAGCACAATAGGGATCGTTTTGCTCCCCATGTAACAAACACAATGATTTTATGATCACGTCTCGAGCTACCGAGCAACGAATAACAATGATGCATTGTGACTAGACGCACTACGGAGTTGAGGGAGAAAATCGTGCGATTTCCTTGCACTTTCAAAAAGTATACCGCTCCAGCAAAACATTTCTAAAAAAAATTCAATACACGCGAACGATTTAAAAAAAAATTCTAATCTCAATCACGAATAAGAACCTCTGTAAATAACACCATACTGCGACCATTCGAACGTAATTGGCAGCGATGATCAAGTATTAGCGCGCTCGAGCAAATTGTAAAGAATTTACAAGAATATCATTTACTGCACAAAACGAAAACTGCATTAATAACAATTCTGATTAGTACTGAGTAGTACAATTTTTGAATTTTTATTCCATTTTTTTGTTTTCATGCTCTATCGTTTTTGTTATAAATTCATAAAGTGCATGCCTCATGCGTATAGGAAAAAGTTAACTGTAAACCCCATTATTAATTGTAAAGGGATATGGACCCAATTACTGTAAAGGTGGTAATTAAAGCACAATGAATATTAAAAAAAGATAATATTCATTATGCTTTAAAAATAAGTATAATTAATATAAACACAGTAATTTGGTCCCTTGCCTAAGGAAAATGTTTATACGACTGGACTTGAGAATTTGAATTGAGAGCCACTGTAAATAATACCGTATGGTGTCTACAGGTTGTCACAAGATCCACTGTCTATGTATAATACTCGTGAAATGTTTATTTTACTTCGCATGCTCTCGCGGGAAACGTATTTGTTTATAGAAAGTATTTGTAAAACAGTGGTGAGATTTTTTATAAGTGTTTACACGCTCTAAGTGCGGATAAATTCTCTAAATGTCGTTACAATTTTTCAACAAATTGTCGAACAATTTTCCTTTATTCTCTTGCAAAAATTTCTGTCAAAAATTGTAGTCCTAGTCACAAAAGAATAAAAACAGAAATGATACAATAAAGAGCCGGCTTTCGGTTATATTAACGGTTATTTAAAAAGTTATTCTTGTACGTCCTAAGTATAAAAGAATAAAACAGTAATTTAGTAGTTTCATATTTTTCGAATTTTATTCGCAGAACCTGGTTGTACAAAATCAAAAAAAATCAGTTTAACAGGGGACAACGAAAATCCAAGATGGTGGCTTACCGGGGTGACCACCACGTCTGCAAGGACGCACAAAGAAAAAACTAATATTTTCTGTTTACACGTACAGAAAAGAATTTCAAAATCTAACCGTCTATTAAATAAAATTATTGTCTCCGGGATGTAATAGTTTCGAACAATATCTACAACGGCAAGGATTAACTAAAAATACCGCGTGTCGCAGAATCGCACAACCGAAAATGACAGGCGCGCGCGAAAAGTAAACAGAACATTAGCGGCAACGGGGCATGCGTGTACTCACGAATTTTGAAATCCAGTGATGCAACGGGCGTTGCGCGAAGGAACTTGCGAAAGTATGTGGTCAAACACTATGGTCGTTGGGAGCGGTTAGCACTGGGCACATAATGGTTTTGTCGAATTGTTTCGGCGATACTTCACGGGGATTCCCGGACGTTCAATTTCTGGAGCACTTGGGGACAAGCACACGCACACGTGCTCGTCGGCACACCGTTTAATCGACCCGTTCTTTTGTCTTACTTCCACTCTTGTCGTTTCGCACGCGCAGATCCGCGACCGCGTCTTCCCATCCGACCGTGGCGAGGAATCGGCGTGTACTGAGGCTCGCGCGTCGCGAGTCGCTGCGCGCGCCGACGTCGTCGCTGGCCGTCTCCCCCCACCACCGTACCGCGAGTTAGCGCGCCTTCGAGTTTAAACGTTGATTATCTCTTACACTTTAAATCAAACATACAATAAAGTCTTGATCTAACAAGAATAAAATATTTGTTAGGTGTAATATGCATAGGGATTTAAAAAATACGAAATCACAAAAGGAAAGAGAATACGCAAAGAGCACATACATGCGTTACACAATTTCTTTTCGATTGATCCGAAATAAATTAAGAAAATGTTTAGAATTGTCGGTCGCGTTTACGGGAATTCTTATAGTCCGAAATTTTTAAATGTAATTTTTATTTAGGCTATGTACAACACATACGTACAATACGTGACCCTTGCTTAAAACTATGTTACGCCCCGGTATGCGTTTTTATTTTCCACTTAACCTTTAACGCCATCTAATCATTTTTTTATATTTCATTTTTCTTTCTCTCTTGCTCTCGTTCTCTTTCGCTCTCTCTCTCTCTCTCTCTCGCTCTCTCTCTCTCGCTCTCTTGATCTCTCGACATACGCGGTGCAATGCGTTAGTGTCATTACGTCGTATGCATTGTTATGCTTTTTTTTTCTTTCTCCCGGTAACGTTTTACACATACGTGTACGTATAAGTGCATGTGTCCCTCCCACCATCCGTCTCGTATATTTCTCGTGTGATATGTTACAAATTTTTTAGGAACATTTCGCGTCGAACGCCGCGAGTGATATCTTTTTTTTTTTTATTTATTTTCATTTAATAATAAGAGTTCGCAGTTAAAACTACATGAAAACAATGCAGTTTCGTATCCTGCAGCTTTTCATACCTCGCTCAATATATGCATTAGACACTTATCGAAAAATGACACCAATATAGACGATTGTTGATTGGACAGACTCCAAATATCACCGCTGAGGGGCGCCAGGATTAACGTCCTTCCACTATATTCCCGTAATAGAGTAATTAACATCTGGTTTGTTGAAAGTCAAACGAAATCGGAAAAATACGGTTTTTTTCTTATTTTGTCGATATATTTGTACCCAAACAGTTTGCAAACACTAAAATTTACTTTAAAATTTTTCTGTTGTACATTCTAGTAAAGCTTAAATAGATGACAAAAAGAGAAATCTGAATTTCTAACATTTTTTCTATGTAACAATATGTACATGTAAAAATTGTCGGAAAGAATCAGACGCATCATAATTTTTTCGCATGATAACGGTTTCAGACTTCAAGATCAATCAATTAAGTAAACAGTATAAATTAATTATAAAAGCATACGGGAATGTAAAATACACCAAAATAGACAATGACCATGCTAGTAAAAAAAAAAGATTGAATTCTAAGTGAACAAATGTTAAATTAACGTTATTAAAAACAGAACAAGAATTTAAGAAATACTCTGAGGTTTTTTCTAAAGTAAAAAAAAAAGAACTCTTGAGATCTGTAGCCTGGCGCCCCTCAAATTTCGAACGCAAGGATCGTCAGTTACCCTCAGCTACCACCCCTTCACTCCGATTATTAAAAACTCTGGCCAACATAAGCACACAAATCAATGCCTAAATTGTTCTCCACTAAGGATAGGTATGCTTACATTTTTAAAAGGACATTGAAAAATCGCATATGCTAGAGTACCTGTTGATTACACTGTATATGTATCTCTCGTGCTCTCTCTCTTTCTCTCTCTCTCTCTCTCTCTCTCGTTCTCTTTCTCTCCCTTATTTACAGTTACCTCCGTTTAACAAAACCGTTAGTTCTCGATCGTTGTTAAGAAACTAATCAAGGATCCCACGGTGGGACAGTGTACTCACGCCCACGCTTCTCGTTTTTGTGCTTGTCGATTGTTAGTACAAAATTCTCAAACAATAAACCTCTCCTTCGTTCACTATCATTCCTCCATTTCCAATAATACACGTGTAGAAATGAAACTGAATTAAAAAAATGAAAGACACAATTCCTAAAAAGTACTTAAAATTATAATTATAATTACAAGCATTATTATTAATGCTGTTATATATAATATATATATTTATATACTTGTAAATAAATTATAATTATGTGTATAATCATTCTTTGAATTATAGTATATAATTATAATTTATTATCAATGTTATTGTATATAATATATATAAATAAATTATAATTACATGCACAAAATTAAATATGTATTTGTACACATTAATATGTACACATTATAATTAAACTATAATTATTTTTCGTGTATATAATTTAATTATAAGTATAATATATATAATTATAATTTATTTATTGAGTGTAGTTTTGCACGAAATCGATCAGCACTGACTTAACAAATCAATTAAAGCAATAATAATGTAGTAATACTGTTGAAGTGTTGATTGAAAAATTATTTGGCTGCGTTGTGCTTTGTGCAGGATGCAAGAATAAATTGATTTTCAATTGTTAACTAATAACATTTGATATACAAATGAAAACTAAATTAACTATTGCATATGAAAGTAATAATCGAATGATAGCACACACAATTCTGTACAGCTTTAAAAAATAGTAAATACTCAATATATTATTTAATAATGTATTAAGATTGGCATAGAATTAAATATATTAGCCATAAAATTAAAGTGAACTATGAATTCAATTTAAATGTACACACAATGCTAATATTTTCCGAGAAATATTAAATATTAAATGTTTTGTTAAGTAATATTGGCACACTGTTATTTAAACAAGGATAGAATTACGTCTCTTGCACCCTGCACGAAAAGGGTCTCAGTGTATCGATCACGGAGTACGCTTTTAATTACATATTTTTCTACCGAGAGACATTACTAATTAACAAATTAGTTTACCAAAATATGATTAACAATACGATCAAATCTTCGGATGTTTCATTGAATTTTGAACTTACCGATCGGAATTCATTTAATCTTACATAATAAACAAATTATTTCGACCAGATTTGAAATTTTGGCGCCGCGCTGGTTCGAAAGGTTCGCGCGCCAAATTCAAAATTTCACTTCCCTCCATTTCGCGAGAAGCATCGAAGTTCCTTTTTCTCTCGTTTTGTCTCTTGTCGGTGGTATATTTCGAATATTGTTTTCTCTGCGGTTTTCCTTCTATTCTTTGACAATGCAATTTAGTGACGGTGCATCGTATTCAAATACTTTTGAATTGTTCGAATAGCTCGTGCATGCGTTTACAATTATGTTTGGTACTGTAGCATCGGCGCAGCGAGATTCGGATGATGAGCGGTATTCATTCTTAGAGCCGAGATACTTTTGTTGTACCACTCGTCCTCCGCTGACATGCCTGCAATTAGATCAATTTATTATCATTTTGTTAATTTAATTCGAGCATTCTTATCAAAGGACAAGTAAATCTCATTGTCAGGCAAAGCATTTACAAAGAAGACTTTATGCATTTATAGCAACAATATGAGTAGATTTAATTTAAACCAGTAAAAACATCAGAAGAATTCAAAAATAATATTATACTTCAGTCTATTAAACATACGAAGCACGAAAATACATTTTTATTTCTTATTTTGTTCTATTCGCGTATTTTATTTTAATGGTGTATAGTAAATACGAATATTGCATTAACTATTGAAAGACACTGTCCAAAATGAACGTCTCAAGGTTACCATTCAATTATATTAGCAGCCACAAAGATCGAAATATCATTTATCGGGAACCTCGATGAAAATTTCTCTGACCTTTTCAACTTCTACTAGTTCGAAAATGCAATTACACAATTTTAAACGCATTATCTCTGCGTGGTCATCGGAAACTCATTATTTATCGGCACAGATGTAGTCTGTGGCACAAATAATAATGCGATATTATTTAACAAACACGCCTCTAAAATCAAAACAAAATTCTCCTGTTATTTAACTCGAATAATAAAATCCAGTGACATTATACAATTCAATTAAATCAAAATAGATCAAGGCTTATTTGAAACATAGAATGACATCAATCTTTCATCGGCTATCCAACGAATAAATATAAAAATTTGTACTGAATTATTTAAATGAATCTACGTCACCGCATTCCAAACACTAAAATCGACTCTTCAAAATTTCCTATAGTGGCGGTAGAATGAAAATGCATTTAATAATTTTTATGCATTAATATTTGAATCAATTTTTCATTACCTATCGACAAATGAGCACAAAAATCATCGAACCTCGTGGAACAATTCATCTAAATACATCGCCAGATTCTAACCAATGAAATCGCCGCTTAAAATCCCCTAGTGGCGGGAAAACGTTCGAATTCAAACCAATTTCCTAGCGATTTCGACAAAAATGCGGTCCAAATTGATTCCACACGCCTAATAAAATTGTTTTAACTATCGAGAATTAATTGGACATTAGTTATAAAATTTATTAGTCACTCGCAGGTAAATATTTGTTCGAACTTGGTCCGGAAAGAGCAATTTATTCGTGCGATCGAGGGTAGATATAGGAAACGAAATTTCTTTTTAGAAAGCGATCAGGCGATTCGATTCACGGAGTACACTTTCCCGTTGGCCGATCGCGCCGATGGTAATCGACCGATTTGCTATCGCATTAAGACGTTAAATCGTTACGAGGAGCCGCCATATTGACGAAGAGCAGTCAGCTACGGCAGCGAGCCAATCCGCGAATAGTCTTGATTCGATTTAAAAGCGATATTCCATCTCGCGCCGGAAATGATGTAAGACGGCGCGAACCCGGAAATGGAGAGGACGTCTTGGACGTACGTTTGCACGGGTATCCGATTCGCGTCATTTCCGGCACGGGTTTTTACGCAATCAATCAATAATTGCGAGTCGGCACTTCGGGAAAATAACGGAATTGCCCGAAAATTCGATTTCAGTTTATTTATACCGTAAACAAATTTTGTCGTGCACACACGACGCGACTGCGCGGAAACGTTTCCGGCTTTGATACGTCGATTTCGTACATTTTTATCGGTTTTCGATCACGTTTTATCGCGCTTCGAATGAGAGATGTCTGCCATCGAGATCACTGCTAAAGATGATTTTTTTTTGTGTAGAGATAATTGAAATGGCCCTAATGACCTTGAAAAATATTTCAGAAAATATTACGAGCACTCACCCATTGCATCTTGTCTCATACCAGTGACTGCCGACATGTTCGATGCAGAATGCGACATGGAAAATGGCTGTGTCATACTCGGATAAGACGTTGTGCCCATCTGCAAAAATCACATTCAACAATTTTAACGAGTTACAGATAAAATTAATATCTCAATACAGATTAACGAAGAATTCGGTAATGTCTCAATTACGCAACAACAAACAACTACAATACAATTTAACACACACACACATACAATTTAATTAAGTTAACATCGAAATGCATCAAATCCGCGATTTATTCAACAGATGTGCTCATCCGAACATCGGCAACAAAATGGCCGTTTAAAATCCGCTGATTACAATTCCATAGCGAGCACATAGAATTATAATTTACGTAACGAATAGTACAAACCGAACTCGATTTTGCCAAACGAATCAATTTGTAAATATCGACAAAGTGTAACCGTGCCCTGAGGAAATCGATGGACAGGTATTCCGAAAGTTTTTCCAACCGACGAACCGGGCATAGCCGAAGAATTACCGACTCAATTAAAGCAGTAGGCATTCGGTAATCTGTCCGACCCAACTAATCAGTCGAAATGCAATTTAGGTACATCGACCGATAGCGATGCGCCCGCCGGACGGTCAGCTGCACTTCAATTTAATACCTCGGTTAAAATCATTAACGAGAAACGCGTCGGACTCGTCCGCAGCCTCGCGATACTCCTCAAAGTGATACGTCGATTGTCACATAAACAATCTGGCCATAAATTGAAGAGAAAAAAAAAATTTTACCGAAATCGAGTCAAAACGCAGATAAAATTTGTACTGTAAATTAACGGTGCAACCAACAAGAGCATTTGAACTACATGCAATTTATAATTCAAACTGCACATCCTATGATTTACAGTGTAAATCGTGTATGATGCGGATTTTATGCATTTATGACAAAAATATGAGTAGGTATAATTTAAATCAGTGAAAAGAAAGAATTTAAAAATACTATTACATTATTTCCAACTTATTAAATCTATTAAGAAACAAAAAATTAATTTCTATTTGATTCCAGCAATTCCAGGATTTGTTGCAATTCAGAAAAATTTGTTTCGAATGAGGCTTTGTTTTCGAGAATATTAACTCTGAAGATCCGTCGGGTTCGCATGCATGTAGTATTGTGGTATATGCGGTAAGTAGAATTGGTCGATCATGATCAGACGCGTCGGACGAATAGCACGCGCGTATTTACTGCATCTCCAAGTTCGATTTTCTCGAAAACGGAAAAATATTATTCCCCATTTTTTATTTAGTTTTACACGTATAATCTCCACTGTTGCACCATAAACACCGAGCCGCCCTGTATATTATATTTTATATGTGAAACTAACTAGTTGAAATTATTAATTTAGAATTCAGAGCTTACAATTTAGAATCTAAATTATAATTCACAATTGTTCATCGACCATATACAAGAGAATTCAAACTACATATATTAAATTAACCATGCGCAAAATAATTTAAGCTACGAATATCAAATTAACCACGGGCGAGAGAATATAAATTATTATGTTGTCTATAATTCGAACAATAATTGAGAGAAAATTTCTGTTCCAGTTTAAATTAAGATTTTAGCGTCTCTTTTTCAATAGTATGTTGTTAAGAAAATAACGATTAAATCGATTGAAAAATTAAAATGAAAATTTCAGTTAAATCAGTGAACAATTATTAATTTCCTTTGGTTCACTCTTGGAGCGACTGTTGGGTGATCGTGTCTCTTGTAAGGGACGACGGAATACGTACTTGAGGGTAGCGATTTATGCCGTTTATGCTATTATGGGGATGAGGATAGGGCTGATAGCCTCTGCTAGCACCGGGGTAGATGTTTCTCATCATGGCGCCTTGGCAAGCTGGAATCGGAGTCAAGGCTTTCTGGAGCTGTTTCTCCTGCTTCCGGTACTTTGCTCTTCTGTTTTGAAACCAGACCTGTCAACAATAATTATTGTGGCGTTCGCATGAAACGTAACAAGTAATATCAGTTTGCTGTATATGAAAATTCGGCAATTTAAAAAAGAAATCTATTAGGTCGATCATTCTGAAAATTAATCACTACATCCAGTAACGTTTTAGAAGTTTACAGTAATTTTTTCAAAATAAAATGTACATCCCCTTCGAAGCTGTACCTAGAATTGTGCGTGTTCAGAACGTTTTTCATCTTACAGACCCTGACGCGACGAGATTCAGTCATAAAAAAAGAACTATTAGAACTATCATTCTGAAAGTTTACATTGGGTGACGTTTTAGGAATTTACAGTAAATTTCTCGAGAAGAAATATTTATCCAATCCAAAGTCACAATATAAATTGTATACTTATTTAATCTTGTGTATCGTAAAATCTGTTACAGCTATAGTGTTAAAACTTTGTCTGCCATTTCTCAAGATCAAAGAGGTTCTAATCACAGCAACCATAAAATAAATTGAGTGCAAGGCGTTGAAGAATGGCAGTTCTAATTAACTAAGTTTCGATTTCTTAGATCAGAAACAACGCCTGTAAATATATTCTCGTTCCAGCTGATAAAACCCCCGGAACCGTTTCCCTTCGTAACGAATAATGTGCGATTAACAGAGACACGATATTTTCCCCATCGTTTTGCGATTTTGGCCCAGTGCGCAGTGCCCGCGCGACGCAAGCGAGACCGGCTTCTTTTTTTCCACCCCCCGGCCGAATAATAGCAAAATTTTTACAGTTTGCCGGTCGCCCGGAAAGCAAGCCGAGTAGCTCACGCATCGCCATTTTGCGCCAGAGAATTTCCATTGTTTCGCGGGAATTAGCGCGCCCATATTGGGATCGCCTCTCCAGGCCAGGCCAGCCGCGCTATAGTCCGTTGTCTACGTCGAATCCACCCCCTCCCCCTCCCCCTAACCACCCCTGACAACCCCCCTCCCACCAACGCCCGGGGGGCTTCTTCCATTCGTTTCGCTCCTGTTTTTCTCGGTTCTTATCATTCCCTATCAACCGCCCCCGCCCCTCGGCAAAGGGGCAGGCAACGTCACCGGCGCCTCTTGATTGGCCGATGCCACCGCCGTGACGTCACTCCCGGCTCCCTCATTGGCCGACGCGTTTTATCGACATTTCTACTGTGCATCAGATCTCACCCCCCTTTCATCCCTCCCACACTCTCTTTCCACCCCCGCGCACGCACGCACGCGCGCACGCCATTGCGAAACCGTGCGGAGGGAGAGGAGGAGAAGGAGAAGGAGGGGAGGGGGGAGGCTGCCCTAGGACTTTTTCTACCATTTTTGTTCTTCTTATGCACCTCTTACCGTCCTCTTTTTTGTTTCCCCACCCCCCACCCCCCCGTAGATATCGCTTTTGTTTTATTGGCCGTTCTCTTGTTTATCAGTCGATTCTCTGGGCACTTGACTTTGTGCGAAATGGAAAAATGTTTCCGTTGATCGATTGTTTTTTCTTTTTTTTCTCTTTTGTTTTTGTTAATTTTCTTCAGCTCGTCACGGTGCGAATTAGAACATATCTCTGAAAAGCGAACACACACGTTTTATTCGATTGAATATTTTAGCGTTACTTTGTCATTTATTTACCAGAAAACCAGGAGACTATTCGACACGAGACTTTGTCGTACAGCTCTGCGTCCATGTTTCGAGTACGTCGTCAAATTTTTGGAAGTGGGAAACATCGGAATTCAGATTACTATAACCGATTAGGTGCACCATCGAAAAATTGCTCCTGCGCGGTAAACCTGGTATTTTAGGTGACTTCATGATTTTTTTTACCAAGAAACTACGAATCCATGTGTCACGGAACTTCGAAGGCCATTTTGGTCTTTGTTCCGACTACGTTCTCGAATTTTTCGAGACCGGAAAAATCAAAATTCCGTTTGCTCTAAGCAATTATGCGAAACCTCGAAAACCATATTTGTGATACGCTATGGGGCTTAGGAATTTTTTATAGAAAAATTGGAGAATCGATCGTTACAGGATTTTAGTGTACGTTTTTGTCCAAGTATATGCTACGTTCCCAAATTTTTTCATGTCGAAAAAGTGAAATTCGAGTTTGTTAATAGGAATTGAGCGCACCCTTTGACGCAGACCTTGTTACGCAAAGAGTTAGGTGGACTTCACGATTTTTTATGACGAAACTAGGAAACCTTTGATTAGGGGACTCGAGCGGGCACGTTTGTTTATACTTTCAACTCCATTCATGAAATTTTCGAACGACCGAAAATCGATACTGTCTTCGTTATAACTGTAATATTCGTTATAAGTCAAAAAGCAAGTAGGGAAGAGTTGCCAAATGCGTACTGGTCACCTAAATCGTACCACCTCTTTTATTTAAAAATTAATGCATTTTGATGATTCTTGGTGGTAAAGATATGAACTTTTATTTATGTCGATAAAGTAGGACCAAAAAGTCATTCGCATGAAGTGTTGTTTTGTGAATGACAGAAGCACAAAGAAATCAGGCAAGTCTGATGTCAATTTTAAACGATTTTAATCGGCTGAATTAAATATAAATCTACAGTTTCTGAGGTAGTCTTATATTTTTTTGAAAACTAGCTATGTTATATTAT
This sequence comes from Seladonia tumulorum, assembly GCA_913789895.3. NCBI lineage: Eukaryota > Metazoa > Arthropoda > Insecta > Hymenoptera > Halictidae > Seladonia > Seladonia tumulorum. The sequence goes on along the minus strand of OU565270.1, from coordinate 16,953,888 downwards.
TTATTTCTATTTAGTTTATAAAACATGTTGATAATGTTTTAAAGGTTAGCTTCAATTATTTAGCAGGACGTCTGTTTCCTAAATCGTACCACACTGTGGTTTCCTAAATCGTACCAGTACGATTTAAGATACTGTTATTCAAATTTTACAGCGAAAATAAACGATTTACAATATTTCAAATTTTTTAGCATGGGAAAGTAGCTTACAGTAGCCCCTATAAAAAGGAATTAGTTGCAATGAAAACAAAACAAATGAAACAAAGAAAAATTGATTTCACGCCTTCAACCAGCACCGCTGCTCCAGTTCTCGTAGAAGTGGAGAATGAAAACGATTGGTTCTGTTTTCTTTGCAATAATTCTTATTTAGAAGACATGACCCAATGCTTAAAGTGCCAAAAGTGGGTACATGAAGCTTGTGGAGGAGTTTTGAAAAAAGATAATATTTATTATTGTCCTAGTTGTATTTAAGTTAATGAATGTAATATTTCATTTTATTTTTATGGTGTATTGTATATTAAACTGAAATTAAACGCAAAATACAGTTTCTCTTATGATTTTTTTGTATCTTTTTAATCCAACACATGAGGTACAATTTTGGAAACCGGCTGGTACCATTTAGGATACCGGTTGCCTAAATCGTACTGTTTGCATGATCTTATAAAAGTGTTCATATCACAGTGATCTATCAATAAATATTTAAAAAATCATATTAAATTGCAACTTCGATAGTTAATACATAGATGGAAAACATAATTTTTGCTCAAATTCCTACTAAAGAATATATAAACTGCCTTCGAAATTAAGTGGTACGCATTCGGCAACTCTCCCCTAGTTCGGCGCATTCGAGTGTCCACTCCTGTATCGAGTCTGATAATTTTTTCGGCGAAAAGAATCGCGATTGCAGAGGGCAGAGGAGCTTGGACAGGAAAAGTGAACGGCTCCCTTTTATTTGCAACCACTCCCTGGGAGCTTTTTGAGAACATATTTGCGCGCGGGCGCGTCCCTTAAGGCGCACACCCTGTAAGAACTGGAAAGCTAAGAGTTCGTAATTCAATCACCGTGCTCTCCAATCTCGTCTCTCTCTCTCTCTCTCTCTCTCTCTCTCTCTCTCTGGCTGTCCTACGGAGAGGAAGATGGGATAGCGAAAGTGCGGCACCCTCTCTGGGGGAGAACAGCTCAAAATGTCTGCTACTTTGAGCACACCGCGACCCAGAAAACTATGCTTCTCCGCATCGCCTGAGAGAATACTGTGCGCCAAAACCGTTCTTCCGACAGAAAAATCCATCCGCGACAAAAGTACTCGAAGTATGCCACCGTATCTAGATACCGCAACTTCGATTACAACGTATGTACCGTCCCATCCCTGAAAAGTTTGTTCAAACAACGGAGAACAATTGATAAAGGCTAGGTGAATCGAGGGCAGACTGTAAGAATTTTTTCTCAAGAAACTGTGTTCGACCTATCTCGAAAATTCTTGCGGTGTCCGAAAGCTCGTATTTCGAGGTAGTTTCTAGAATTTTTTCATTGAAAAATATTTATAATTGTGGGCGATACAATTATTTTCGTTAGGGTGCTTTTCGTAGCGTTCGACAACGAAAGATTGCCCGGTTCGTTTGTTAATTGAAAAACAAAACCAACCGTTGAAACAAATTGTTCCTCGGTAGGATGGTAGAGCTTAGTTTGTGCAATAAGCGTGCAAATTTTTAAGCAAATCGACGCGGTGATTTTTGAGATATTTTGTTTTCGAGCGATTTTTAAAAATAAACGCAACCGCATCGGTAATATTTTCCGAGGAGAGTAAATGGAAGACGTTAGACGGCCATATTTATTTGGTTCTCTCGTTTCCTGGCGGATAGGAAGTCGATTTTCTCGTAAAACGCCCACTAGGTAGGCAGGCTTCGATCGGAAGTCGAATCGAAGTAAAAAGGTCGAATGAAAACTCAGCTAACTCAATATCGGGTCTCGGATTCACCTTTCTTTTTCTACGGCGTAATGGGATTTCTTGTGCGGTGATTCGAGAATTATTCTCTTACCACAGTGCTACCCCTTTTTTCTTTTTTATCATTATCATTAATAAGGACGTTATCGTCGCTTCTTCAAGCGATTCCGCTACCCTTTTAATCCTTTCCAAACTTATTACATGTTTCCGAATACGGAAAAAAACAATTCTTTCAAATATGCATAAGTACCTGACGAGGATTAACTTGTTACACAACTGTATATTCTGAACTTTGCGATTTTTTAATGGGAAAACCAAGGAACCAATTGTCACAGAATTTTAGTGTACGCGTGTTCCTTTAAGTATCGACGATATTTCCAAATTTTTTGGCGACGGAAAAGTCGAATTTGAGTTTATTATGAGCGATTGAACGCAATCGAAAAAAGCCATCGTCACGTAAAGTAATGTTTTAGGCTAACTTTGAGATTTTTTTATAGGAAAAGCGAGGAACCAATCGTTACGGAATTTCTGTGTACGTTTTTGTTTAAGCATCGACTACATTTTCAAATTTTTTGATGACGGAAAAAATCGAATTTGAATTTTTTATATGCAACTAAGCAAATCCTTGAAACGAACCTTCGTGTTAACTAAGGAGTCCAAGTAGTATTAATGGACTCTGTGCAGCTGTTATTTTTCGCTAATGAATTGCAAAAGATTTGTATTTTGCATACAGATCCAGAATCCGACTGTGTCAACTGATTATGTCGCAATGACACCGGAATCCTTGGAATTATTTATACACCCGAACACGAGCTTATTTGTACCACAACCCGAGACAAACGTTTCATTGAAATGTTTATGTCTCGAGGCTGTAGTCGGTTGTAGTTGAAAAAATAAGAGAAAACGACAGTGGCAAAGATAAGAAAAAGATAATAACGTAACCGGAAAGGGGGTCCCCGATACCCCCATGCTTTTTCCCCATACCCTCTCCCTGCAGCATCTTCTTAGCTCTCGTCTCCTAGGGAAGGAAGAACCTCGGCGAGGCCGAGACGTTTCAGATCTATCTAGGGTGGAGAGAAAATTCAATTTAAAATGGCGGCTCAGATATAATGGCAGCCTCCGGTACGGCACCACCCTCCCACGCTCACCCTCCCTCCCCCCTACAACTCATCTCAACTTTGCCACCGCTGTTCCCTACCTATTTCTCTTTCATCCGAAAGCACCCTGCTGGGCTGCGAGAGCGAGCTCTCGTTCGTTCGCTCGCGTGTCGCCATCTTACACGATGCGAGATGCCATAACTGGCGATGGGGGTCTCTTAAAGAATTCCTCTCGAGTACATTATACCGGTGCGCGAAACGTTTCACGTTGCTCCCAACGATTTTCTGTGAAAATTTTCAGTTGGCGGTGCCAAAGAATTCGATAAAGAAACGAATAAAATGTGGACAGTGTTAAAAAGAGGGAGTACAGCACGATTCAACCCCCTTCGTTTGCATGGGTCGTTTGAATAATAATAATTGAGGAATAAAAAAAAACAAATAAAATATAGATAAATTAGTATGATTATACTCTGAAAAGGAACAATATTCTGTGGTAAAGTAATAATTTTGAATATCAACACGAATAATTTGGAATGTTACTAATCAATTTAAAAGCGTTGCAACTACTGTCCGAAATTACAATAATATTTTCTACAGAATATTCTGATAATATTACATTTAGAATCTAGGCAATAATCTGGTTCATAAAGAATTTTTAGTCCAGCTAACAATTTGTAATAGTATTTTAGAACGTTACAATAGTAATTGGCAATAATGAAAAATGTTAACCTACCATTCACAATATTTATTACAATATTCTAAAGTGTATCGCAGTAATACTATAAATTAAATACTGCTTGGATCAGGAAAGAAAGAATTCGATAAAGAAACGAATAAAATGTGGACAGTGTTAAAAAGAGGGAGTACAGCACGATTCAACCCCCTTCGTTTGCATGGGTCGTTTGAATAATAATAATTGAGGAATAAAAAAAAACAAATAAAATATAGATAAATTAGTATGATTATACTCTGAAAAGGAACAATATTCTGTGGTAAAGTAATAATTTTGAATATCAACACGAATAATTTGGAATGTTACTAATCAATTTAAAAGCGTTGCAACTACTGTCCGAAATTACAATAATATTTTCTACAGAATATTCTGATAATATTACATTTAGAATCTAGGCAATAATCTGGTTCATAAAGAATTTTTAGTCCAGCTAACAATTTGGAATAGTATTTTAGAACGTTACAATATTAATTGGCAATAATGATAAATGTTAACCTACCATTCACAATATTTATTAGAATATACTAAAGTGTATCGCAGTAATACTATAAATTAAATACTGCTTGGATCAGGAAAGAAAGAATTCGATAAAGAAACGAATAAAATGTGGACAGTGTGTTAAAAAGAGGGAGTACAGCACGATTCAACCCCCTTCGTCTGCATAGGTCGTTTGAATAATAATAATTGAGGAATAAAAAAAAACAAATAAAATATAGATAAATTAGTATGATTATACTCTGAAAAGGAACAATATTCTGTGGTAAAGTAATAATTTTGAATATCAACACGAATAATTTGGAATGTTACTAATCAATTTAAAAGCGTTGCAACTACTGTCCGAAATTACAATAATATTTTCTACAGAATATTCTGATAATATTACATTTAGAATCTAGGCAATAATCTGGTTCATAAAGAATTTTTAGTCCAGCTAACAATTTGTAATAGTATTTTAGAACGTTACAATAGTAATTGGCAATAATGAAAAATGTTAACCTACCATTCACAATATTTATTACAATATTGTAAAGTGTATCGCAGTAATACTATAAATTAAATACTGCTTGGATCAGGAAAGAAAGAATTCGATAAAGAAACGAATAAAATGTGGACAGTGTATTAAAAAGAGGGAGTACAGCACGATTCAACCCCCTTCGTCTGCATAGGTCGTTTGAATAATAATAATTGAGGAATAAAAAAAAAAAACAAATAAAATATAGATAAATTAGTATGATTATACTCTGAAAAGGAACAATATTCTGTGGTAAAGTAATAATTTTGAATATCAACGAATAATTTGGAATGTTACTAATCAATTTAAAAGCGTTGCAACTACTGTCCGAAATTACAATAATATTTTCTACAGAATATTCTGATAATATTACATTTAGAATCTAGGCAATAATCTTGTTCATAAAGAATTTTTAGTCCAGCTAACAATTTGGAATAGTATTTTAGAACGTTACAATAGTAATTGGCAATAATGATAAATGTTAACCTACCATTCACAATATTTATTAGAATATTCTAAAGTGTATCGCAGTAATACTATAAATTATATAAATACTGCTTGGATCAGGAAATAACGTTTTCTTTCAAATAAAGAAAATGAAGAACGTCTAAATCCCTGAGAAACGAAGCGCGCGATATTTCTCGGAAATTATGCGAACACGTGTCAAATTCTCTCGAAGAGAATCATGTTTAATAAAACGCAGAAACTCTTTTTGACCATCTGCGCGATGCTGGAACACACAGTTGGAACGCGTGCGAATCGTTGCTTATACGGGAAAATGACGCGGAAACGATTAAAACATGGAGCTTGAAGACCGTCGCATATGGTTGTCGGGACCTTGTACAGCAAATCGAGGTCTGAGTTTCCCGAAGAGCTACGTCGCAAAACAAGTTTTTGTTTTAACATCTGTGAGACTGAATTTTATCCGGAAATTCTATTCGCGTGATTCAGCCAATTAATAGCAATACTTTCCCACGCCCCTATTTTGACTATTACGTGTTCCCCGTTTTTTCTTTCGAAAATTTATCTATATTCCTACCTCTATGTTAGAAACTAGATGTTTCTGATCCCAAGGTTCTGGGGTAAGTGCCGTGGGGTTCATCACAGTCCTCTTACCAAAAGGCATAACCTTCCCCACTCCATGGCCAGATCCTTCAGGACAAAGAGTCCCTTGTCTTTGGCAATACAACGTCGGGTCGCTTGCTTTTCCTAAACATTCTCACCTTCAATAAACAGTCAATGCTTATACAATCGATAGCTGCGAGACCCAAATCGGTCATCAGCTATCGCGTCGCCTGATGCCAGGACTGTTTAGCTTCATGGGCTACAAACATTCTAAAGCCCTGTCATAAATCTGTCAAGGAATAAACATCCCTTCGACCATTCCCACGATACCCCTCGTTAAAAATGCGTTGACGCTAACATCTAAAAGCGGCTGTTTGTCACCTCTTCGTAGCGATGTACAGACCAAAGAAAAATGAAGAACACTCTCAACTTTAAACAACCATAACTTTCGAACCGGTGAATTCCTGACATTGATTCGTGGATTTCCGGCATCTTCTCGCAAAAATCTACAAGATAAAATATAAAAAAGTAAAAAATGTCTGGTTTCCCGAGGAAAAGTTCAACCCAAATCTTCGCGATTTCACCTAGATTCCATAGAGTCAAATTACAGATATTTCTCGGTAAAAGAATAAACAAGAGAGGAGTAAATATTGGAAAATTACTATGGACCACTATAGTTCTTTTCGCTGCGCGATCACCGCGGTTGCCCTATGCGAAACACAAGTCGGCAAATCATTTTCGAATCGTCGAAACGTCCAACGGCAGATGAAACGCAACAGATTCGGGGGTAGGGGCGGGTGCGGGGAAGCGCTGTGGTTTTTGACGACATTAAAGAAGGATGGAAAGGGAAAGCATGGCGGCTTTGTACGGTGCGTTTCGCTGCTCCGGTCCGCGACAGCAACATGGCAGCCGAATTCCGAGCGGTACATATTAAAACAGTTGCCGGTACGTTTCGCTCTTTTGATATATAATGCAGAACGGCGTTGTTTGTGTTAAAAGCCCGGGACCGCGGCGACTTAACCCTGTTAAACTGCGATGCTAAGTAAAACGCGGTTTGCTTTTACTCGCTCCGCTGTAATTCATGCACAAAGTGTCCGTTTCGTCCAACTTCGCGACTTTCGAACGCCGCCCATTCGTTTCGACTGCGAATACCAGACCGATCCCGCTGTCGATCAAACGATCTTCAACGAGCCTTCAAACGATCACTGACCGGTGTCGTTTACCGGCCTAAGTCGCGTTTAGGTCGAAGCACGATCAGATCGGCAGATTCTTGTTTTCAACCTTTTCCGCGGAAAAGGAGTTCCGACGTTTAATTTTTTAGGAGGCCGTGACGTTGAATTTTTCCGAATTATTTATGAAGTGCGTGAGAGTTGGAATGGCCATACGTCGAAGTGTCTTTGAGAATTTTTTCGTTGCAAAATCTGCGTGTCCAACTACGCCGCAGAATTCAGAAACAGGGGGTGCTTTTGGTATATTTCTTGAGACCTAAAAATTTTGTTAAATTTTTCCTGCTACAGGGTTCGAAAGTACTAGCATTGAACCACGTTCGAGAATTTTTTTCGTTGCAGAATTTGCACGGTTAAGGATACTGTAAAATTTCAAAGTTATAGGAGAACTGAAATAAAGGGCATAATTTTTGTAATTTCTTTTCGAGACACAAAAATTTGGTAAAAATATTCCAATTATTATATTCCAAATTATACACATTGAACAGTATTTAGCAATTTTTACGCTCCAAAATATGCATATTTAAAGACACTGTGAAATTCCGAAGAGGAGCCCTTTCAAAATATTTCATTTTACCCAACAATGGAGAAAAGTGAGTGTCTTGTGAATTTTTTCCGAGATTCCAGAACTTCGTAGAAACTGTCTCGTTGCCTGATTCGAAAGTGCATAGATTGCAGAATATTCGGCAATTTTTTTCGACCCGAGAATATCCATCACCAACCCCGCAGTGCAATTTTTATGATAATAATCACAGTTCGACGGAGGGTATCGGATGAGTCACAAGGCGCACCGTAAAAAAATTTCTCCTACGCTCCTGGCAGTTCTCTTTGATCGATTTTGCAAACCCTCGAAAGGCACGGGGTGCCTTGAATCGACATTTGCGCCCGTAATTTCATTTCGCCGCCCTGCATGCGTCTTTGATTCGATTATAGCGTGAATCAGGGTCAAAAAGATAGTCTCTCCTGGTGCATGTATTTGCAACTTTAAATTTTTCACTGGATACACGACGCAAAAAGGGCTCGGTGATTAATTAAATCCATCGGGAAAATGTCTGTTCGGCGTTTGCAAAAAGAGTCGAAAACAAAGGCGCCCTTAACCCGCCCGTATGCTGTGCCGGGGTCATTCGTGACCCGTAAATTTTTATCTCGAAATGAGAAAATCATCCGAAATACGACAAAAGCCGGTCCCGATCCATCGTCTCATATCGGAATAAAAGAAATCAGTGAAATATCGGTGTGGGTCAGAAATGACTCCGGCATAGAACTCGCAGGAGTCCGAGGGTTAAATGTTGCATGTAAAGTCATAGGGGAGAGTTGCCAAATGCGTAATGGTCACCTAAATCGTACCACCTCTTTTATTTAAAAATTAATGCATTTTGATGCCTCTTGGTGGTAAAGATATGAACTTTTATTTATGTCGATGAAGTAGGACCAAAAAGTCATTCGCATGAAGTGTTGTTTTGTGAATGACAGAAGCACAAAGAAATCAGGCAAGTCTGATGTCAATTTTAAACGATTTTAATCGGCTGAATTAGATATAAATCTACAGTTTCTGAGGTAGTCTTATATATTTTTGAAAACTAGCTATGTTATATTATTTATTTCTATTTAGTTTATAAAACATGCTGATAATGTTTTAAAGGTTGGCTTCAATTATTTAGCGGGACGTCTTTTTCCTAAATCGTACCACACTGCAGTTTCCTAAATCGTACCAGTACGATTTAAGATACTGTTATTCAAATTTTACAGCGAAAATAAACGATTTACAATATTTCAAATTTTTTAGCATGAGAAAGTAGCTTACAGTAGCCCCTATAAAAAGGAATTAGTTGCAATGAAAACAAAACAAATGAAACAAAGAAAAATTGATTTCACGCCTTCAACCAGCACCGCTGCTTCAGTTCTCGTAGAAGTGGAGAATGAAAACGATTGGTTCTGTTTTCTTTGCAATAATTCTTATTTAGAAGACATGATCCAATGCTTAATGTGCCAAAAGTGGGTACATGAAGCTTGTGGAGGAGTTTTGAAAAAAGACAATATTTATTATTGTCCTAGTTACATTTAAGTTAAGTAATGTAATATTCCATTTTATTTTTATGTTGTATTGTATATTAAACTGAAATTAAACGCAAAATACAGTTTCTCTTATGATTTTTTTGTATCTTTTTAATCCAACACATGAGGTACGATTTTGGAAACCGGCTGGTACCATTTAGGATACCGGTTTCCTAAATCGTACCGTTTGCATGATCTTATAAAAGTGTTCATATCGCAATGATCTATCAATAAATATTTAAAAAATCATATTAAATTGCAACTTCGATAGTTAATACATAGATGCAAAACATAATTTTTGCTCAAATTCCTACTAAAGAATATATAAACTGCCTTCGAAATTAAGTGGTACGCATTCGGCAACTCTCCCCTAGGTAAAATATCGAATTTAATCGGTCCCCCGTTATATTTTCTGGACTATCGAGATTCGATGAAATATTCGGCGGGGAGATATCGATTTTCGGGGCGTCGCAGATCGATCGAGAGATCGATCAGACTTTCCTCGGAAGAATAGGGTGCGCAACCTACCTGGATCCTAGCCTCGTTCAATTTAGTAGATCGCGCCAATTCCTCCCTGCAGTATATGTCCGGGTAATGAGATTTTGCGAATGCCGATTCCAATTCTGCCAGCTGCTCCTGCGAAACAATTCGAGGGCCCTAGTGAAGACTATCTGACGGGAAATTCGCGAGGTTCGAGGCTGATGCTATTATTTTAAAAATTATTGAAATTCCTGCATCTCAAAAATCGAAGTCAGAGGATCAATTTCAGAAGAAAAACCGAAAACTCTCGTTTCAAGGCGTTATAACTTTTTGAAAAAAAATTCGAAAAATGATCTATTCAGGCTCATTTTTGAAGAACAGAGTCTCCACTTTCACTTTCAGAGTTGGATATTTTTTTCACTGGAAAGTGCGATAAATCAGAACTTTGTAAACTCAAGTTACGGAGCTGAAAAGATGTAATTTGCTGTAACTTTGTTAAAAATCATCAAAAAACGATCCATTTAGGCTGATTTTGAAGAGTAGAGTTTCTACTTTCATCCCTATAAAGTTATTTTTCATTCGAAAGTTTTTAGCGTATTTGTTTTGAACTAAAAAGTGCGTTAAATTAGAGATTGAAACGGGAAAATAGAATTTGTTGTAACTTTGTTAAAAATTATCGGAGAATGATCGAGACTCATTCAAAACAGAATATCTCCACATTCACCCCTTGATAAATTAGTTTTATTTCGGAAACGTTTTCCCACTAGAAAGCGCACCGGAAAACAAACATTCTATTTTTGAGTTTATACAGGGTTTGAAAAATATTAGTTGTTACACAGTTGTTGAAAAAATTAACAATTTACGTAAACTGATTTTACAGTACAAAGCTTCTACTTCCGCCTCCAATAAGTTTTCTTTTTGAATATTTTCGCACTAAAAAACACGCTAGAAGGTACAAATAATAGTTTTCGAAAATTGTTTAAATAGTTTTTGTTCAATATTAGGATCACCGTACGTAGATCATCGTACGATTTTATTTTTAAACAAAATTATGCCAGTATTTCGAACATCCAGAGATCCTCTGACCGAAGTGATCGTAGCGAGTGCTTCGAAATTGTTAATAAAAATGATATTTTCAGAACAAACCTGCGTGAAGGTGGTCCTATGTCGTCGTCGGGCAGGTGTCGGACAACTTGCAGTGGTGGGAGTGTGGCCAATATGTGGACTCGAAGCACAAGGATCTGGTTTTAATTTTTTGAAAGCTCCTTCCGCACCTGAAACGAGAAATTCGTTAATTAACAAGATAAAACTGCATTCAAAATTTCAAACAACATATACAACTGCGAATAGATTCTTCTTAAATACTTTAGATACTTCAAATAGGCAACTTTATATTTTCATTTTTATATATTTTACATATTATATATTTTTATATATTTTATATTTTCGAAAGTTCCAAAAATTCTATTGCAAACGAAAAATTTTCAACTTTGAACATTTTCTGTACTCTAACAATTATAGTTGTGCGGATATTTTTTACGGGGAAATTGTGCTGTAGGCTCTCCTGAACAAGATGGTACAGTTTAATATTACATTGCGAACGCGGAAATTTGTTTAAATAATTATTACAGTGTAAGAGGTACTGCGCCGAGGACAATTGGCAAAATTATTCTGAAGTAATTGTAGTAAAAATCATTTCACAGTGTTTCAAGTATAAAGATCGTTCTGTTTACAAGTAGGTATATTTATGTAACGTTATCGTTTGTTATTGTTAATTCTGTTTACGTAAAATCTGAATTTAATCACTCGACTGAAGTGAAAGCATAATTTACTGTTACGCTGCCAAATTCTGAGCGACAGACACTCGCCAGCCGATAGTCCTTGTGCCATTTCGGTATTGGCAGTAATACGATAATATAGATTCAATACTCGCTGTGAGTTTTGCAACGTTCCAGATAGAAAGTTGTCCGAATGTTGTAACTTCACGGTTTCAAAATTGTCCAAGTATTTGACCAGTCTTACATCAAACACAAATTTTCCATTAAAAGCGACAGTGTACGACATACTTGATGAGCTAATCGTCAAGAGGAGACTTAAGTTGTAAATACCATGCGACACTGCAATGTTTTTACGACGAATTACCGTTTCCAAGCTGGCTACGGATTTAGAAGATGCCACCTTCCGTAGTACCGCCTTTTACAATACAAAAATATTTTTTCAAAACAAGATTATTTAAAGGAGTCGAAAGTAGAAGCTCAATCCTTGAAAATAAGACCAAGAACATCATCATCCGATTATTTTTCACAAAGTTATAACAAATTATATTTCCAAATCTTGATACCGATTCAAGGAATACCACTTTTTGCTTCTACCACGTTTTCCAATACGAAAATATTTTTTTTTAAAAATACAGCTTCAAGGAGTCGAAAGTACAGGCTCAATCCTTGAAAATAAGACCAAGAACATCATCATCCGATTATTTTTCACGAAGTTACAACAAATTATATTTCCAAATCTTGGTACGAATTAAAGGAATACCACTTTCTACTTCTACCGCGTTTTGCAATACGAAAATATTTAAAAAAAAAAATACAGCTTCAAGGAGTCGACAGTAGAAGCTCAATCCTTGAAAATAAGACCAAGAACATCATCATCCGACTTTTTTTCACAAAGTTATAACAAATTATATTTCCAAATCTTGGTACCGATTCAAGGAATACCACTTTCTACTTCTACCGCGGTTTGCAATACGAAAATATTAAAAAAAAAAATACAGCTTCAAGGAGTCGAAAGTACAGGCTCAATCCTTGAAAATAAGACCAAGAACATCATCATCCGATTATTTTTCACAAAGTTACAACAAATTATATTTTCAAATCTTGGTATGAATCTAGAAAATGCCACCTTCGCTTGTACCGCGTTTTACAGTAGGAAAATATTAAAAAAAAAAATACAGCTTCAAGGAGTCGAAAGTACAGGCTGAATCCTTGAAAATAAGACCAAGAACATCATCATCCGATTATTTTTCACAAAGTTACAACAAATTATATTTTCAAATCTTGGTATGAATCTAGAAAATGCCACCTTCGCTTGTACCGCGTTTTACAGTAGGAAAAAATTAAAAAAAAAAAAAAAACTTGAAGAGGTCGAAAGTAGAAGCTCAATCGTTGACAATGAGTCGAGTTAGATTATGATTGAATTCGATTTCGCGAAGTTACAACCAGTTGAGAACGTTCCCGAGTTGGCGCTCAAGTATTCAGTGACGCTGTGATTGTGGTCGCCGGTGTGTTTTAATTAGCAAAAGATCGTTAATGAGGGACTTCCGCGGGGGTGTAAGGACCCGTCGGCCGGCTCGGAGGTCCGCAGGAGTCCTTCCACCACGATAAGTCGTCGTTCGTCTTGGTTGTTTCACGGTATCGGCTTTATGAACGTGCGAACGTACGGACGGGGTAACGGTGGCGAGTGAAGTCCCTCGCACTATGCTAACTTGGTTAGGGCGTTAATGACCTAATCATGTTACATGCTGATTCAATGTTCAAGGATGAATGCTGTCCACTTTACATACCTTGTCCCGTTTCCCGGTGAACGGTGAAACTCGGTCAAGTTCAGCGGGAAGACGGGAAACCTCTTACAATCCGTTTCTTGGCGAGCGAATCGGCATCTGGCCGCGATCGTATCGCGAAATTCTTCGCCTAATCGCTTGCGACCATAGTCGAAACATATGGGAAACCGTGCGCCAAAGCCCCATAACGAGTGGGCTTGTAGTTAGACGGCAAAAGTATCCCAAAGCTCTAAGAGCACCTCTTTGGTTACTGATTTTCAAGGGAGTATTTAATCGCTCATCATAATCTCAAATTTAATTTTTTGAACATCTAAAAATTTGAGAACGTAGTCGAAACATAAAAGAAACTGTATACTAAAGTCCCATAACGAATCGGTTTGTAGTTCCATAGTAAAAAAATCTCAAAGTTATCCTAAAATAGAATCTCCTTGTTTACGAGAATTATTTTATAATTTCTCATAACAAGCTCGATTACAATATCTTTATCGCGCAAAAATTTGTGAACGTATCTCAAATATAACAGAAGGCACACGCTAAAGTCCTATGACAATGCGTTTCATGATCCGGTGATAAAAAATTTATAAATAAATTAGAGACATCGATGAAAAAAATAAACAAAGATGAGATTTTGTAATTTCATGTGTATCTGCGTGTATAGAAAAAATAAAGGAAAGAGTTGTAGGTCCCCATCGATTCCAGGAGAAATGTTATGGCAGATGCGAGCGACGGACAGCTGCCAGAGTCGCAGAAACCTGCATCATCGATGATCCCATTGATCCTGTCATTTGTCACCGTGGATTTTACCTCGTTAAAATCGTTGGTAATTATTTTGAACACGTTTTCGCCTGTAGCAGCTGCTACTCCCACGCGTAATTGCCCTAAAGCCATTTCTTTCAATTATTGGAATTTCTAAATATACTCAACTCTGTACCGTAAACGAAATTTAATATGCAGCATCTGTCAGCGCTACCCGCTGCAAAATTATGCTCTCTGTCGTCTGAAGTAACTCAATTTCCTCCTACATCTCCCATTCCGAAAGTAATTTGAAAAATATCTCCTAAATGTCCGCAGCATTGTTAGCTTCTGGGTATCTATTTCACTTCGATCATTATTCAAACCCTGTTATACACTCGCAATCTAATATTAAACTACGTTACCTTCTTCGGAACAGTTTGTAGAGTAATTTTACGCAAGAGGCAACCTTATAGATTTGCATCCTTGTAAAAGAACTTCTAAAACACAAGCCCGCATTTTCGGGTAACTTTCAGATTTTTTTGCCACGAAACTACAAAACTGTGTATTGTGAAACGCGAGCGTAATTTTTCATCCATGTTTCAATTATATTCTCAAATTTTTCTATCAACAAAACATAAAAATTGAGCTAGTTACGAGCGATTTAGTACACCCTTGAAAATTAACATGTTTACTAGCTTCTCGTATTTTAAGCTGACTTTGGGCATTTTTTACTATGAAACTACAAGACCGTTTGTTATGGGACTTGAATGTAATCTTCTATCCATGCTTCAACTATAAGCTCAAATTTTTCTACAACGAAAATACAAAAATTGAGCCAGTTATGAGTAATTAAGTATACCCTCGAAAGAGAACACACTACAACCCCTTCATGTTGTAATCGAAATTCAGAAATTTTTGCGACGAAACTACAAACGCAATAATTTTGGGACTTCGCGGTACATCTTCGGTTACGTTTCACCAAGATCTCGAAATTTTTCTATGTTCGAAAAATCAAAACTGAGCCAGTTATAGCCAATTAAGTGCGCCCTCGGAAAGGAATCCTCTTCCAAGCGAAAAAAAAGATACTTTGTCGTTGGGCGACGGTAACTTCTCCGCAAGTTTGTTCAAGTAGTAGTATTAGATCTTCTTTTTTAAAGCGGAGAGGAAAGCCATCATTTGCACCGGGGAAAGAGAAACAGAGAGAGAGAGAGAGAGAGAGAGAGAGAGATTTCGCGGGTTCACATTTTAAAAAGGGTAAAGGATTCTCGCGGAAGACCATCGCTTGAGAACTTTTAATGCCGCGGAGAACGCAAGAGGGTTAACGAAATTAATTTTTCCGCCCCCGTTTCTCTCTTTCTGCGCCTTCCCCCCTCCCTGTCCCCCCGTACCGTCTCTCCTCTCTCATTCTTTTATTCTCGTTTCATTTGCATGAACACTGCGGTAGCTTCATCTTGTTTCCCAACGTACCTGACCTTGGAGGAATTCAGCCCCATCTAATTCATTATTGAATAACAAAGCCTGCAAAAATGAAGCCGAGGTCGTCTCAGTGACCTAATCTTAGTTAATCTTTGTAATTATTTACGTTACCATTTTGTAAGGAAAATTGATTACCTTCTTCGGAAATACTGATTACGAAAAGTGTAGCTAATTTTTGTAAGGAATAATCTTATTGTACGTTATAATTAATATTCTTTTTACTCATTCTACTCCCTACTTTTCTTTTCTATTTTATTCTGTTGATCGTTATGATTTCACTGTGTTTTATTAGATTTTGATTTGTTTTATTCTATTTCACTCAATTTTACTTGACTGTAATCTATTTTTTATTCTAGTTTATTGTATTCCATACCATTTTGTTATACATTTATATTTCATTGTATATTACTGTATTTGTTTTTATATTACTCTATTTTTTAGCTATTTGGATTAATTTCATTTTACTTTATTGTACTGTATTCTTTTCTATTTCGATTTATTATTTTTTAGTCTGTTTCAGAATAATTTATTCTACTGTGTTTAATTTAATTTAATTTTATTTTATTGTATCTATTACTAAAAACTTTCTATTTTTATTTAAATAATTTTGTTGGGAACAAACAGTTCTGATAATATCGATTTAAAATATGGTATCCTCGGCAGTTTTGTATCTGACCCTCATTATCATTGAATATTTTAAAAGAGACAAGTACTTGATATGATTTATAAAGACAAAGCCACACTTAATAAATTTAAAATTGTCACGCAAATTTACCGTTTATGTATATAAATTGTAAAGATAAAACTACTAATAGTTGGGTTAACCAACATTTAAATCCACGCCGCCAATTTTAAACCGACCAGAATGTCCAGATATTACCAACTATGTATGCTACCAACATAAATGTTTCCCTATTTATTTGCGCGCCAAATTTAAATGCAAGAAACGCAAAAATTACAAAACACACAAATTGTACTGAGTACGGTGATATTTTTACATTGAATAACAATGGTATTGTTGATCAACAATAGGATTCAAGTACAAAAATCAGATCGTAATCAATATTCTTCATGGCGCCAATTTCGAACCGTTCACAACGTCCACCGCATTGATAACGTATTTATTACCAACATAAATATTTCCCTGTTTATTTTGCGCGCGAAGTTCAAACGGACCAAGCGCAAACAGAAGAGTTACTAGATTGCAAGAACGTGGAACAAAAGGGGATTTTCTCGCTACATTTTGACCGACTCGGAAAACGAAAATGGCCAGCGTGTCATCTCGATATAGGTGAATTTTCTGCTTGTTAATTTTCGAGTGGAGAACGCGTGTACATTGACAAAGCGATCGGCCAAGGTGTTGACAATGGGGTGCGAGGACCGTACCATATGGTGGTACCTGTTCCACGGCCTATTATTATGTGTTCATGGGGATTTAGAGAGCCTAACGCGCCAAGGGTGGCCTAATGGGGTTTTGCCATGATGGCTGGGCGTAGGCGAGCATCGAGTACGTATTATTCTCGATGAAACATGCTACACTGAGCCGAAAGAATAGAGCAACCCTAAGCACCGCACTCTTCGCTTTCGTGTCTGACAATCTGTTTCCTATAAATGTCAAATTTCCTTCGACAGCCGAGTCTTTTTCTCGGTAACAGAATTTTTCGACGATCCTACATTGTTTTTTGTTTTAGTTTTAATTAAATTAGTATTTATAATAAATAATTTCGGAAATAAATTCCACATTATTTGTACTATTTAATTCACAGCCTAGAACCATTGCCAGGGAGAATATTCTCAAAGTATTTTAGGTTATGTTCGCCAAAAAACTTTACACGGACATCCGCAACAAACTGAACAACATCCGTCCAACTGAACAAAAGCAATCGTGTAGCGGTCAATTGTACACAAACTCCTAAACTACTCGTTTGAAAAATCAAAGTCGACCTTCATGAGACCTTCACGCGTCCACCTACGAAAACAACTGATAACACCATCTTTCGAAACCGTTTAATCTCGAGCAAAAGCATTTCTCGTTGCGAATAATATCCGGGTTTAATTTATATATGACCCAGATGCCTAGCCGATAAAAGTCCCAGAACTATACGGGGTATATGGGGTATACTATAATGTATACTTATCACTAGATTGCCTAAGCAAGTCATTTTGACTGCTTTTGAATTTCATTTTTTTTATTGCTAATACTTATTAATAACTTGTTATATGACTGTAAGTGATATAAAATATATTAAAAATTACTGTTAAACAAATTTCTTTGCGCATTAGTTATTTTTTCACAATGCATCATTTTGACTGCTTTCAGGCAATATAGGTATATACTAAGCTCCCGTCTTTCTAGTGTTATATATGGGGTATAAAGAGTAGTATCTCCTGTCCGATACATGTCCCTGGCTGGACCCGTGTTTTGGACATCTATCGAGTAGATTCAAGTTTTCAATGGAAAAATGCCAGAGCCCGTAGATGGCTTCGTCGAATCGACTCTGTGAGGTTTGCTGATTGAATTATTAAAAGAGAAAAAGGATTGTTCTTACCAACACTGGAAGTGGCCCCGACGCTGCTCCTTCCGGGCGTCGCGGCGGGCGTCGGCGGGCTGGCCTCGAGTCCCTGGTGCACGCCGTACAGGCCGAAGTCCTGTTCGTTCGAACTGGTGCTGCTGCACTTCCTCTTCTCCTGGTTGTGGTTCAGATGAAAGCTGTCGTTCTCGACGAGTCCGACGCCGAGGAGGCCGAGGTTCGGCCTGAGCTCGTCCATTAGCTTGTTCTGGCCGCAGTTCGCGGCGGCCGCCGCCGAGAAGTTCAGCTGTCTGCTGAAGATCGCCGGGAATATGTTGAACTGCTGATGATCGAGGCTTAGGGCAGTCGTCGGCAACGAAGAGCCGCCGCCGCCACCGCCGCCGACGGACCCGCCACCGACGGAACCGACGCCGCCTGCACCGGGACCCCCGGTACCTCCGGAAAGGTCGTTAGCCAGGATGATGCCGGGGTGACCTTGTCGAGGTCTCTCGTTCACAGTATTCGCCTCGCCTTACAATAGTTAGTGGGTCATCCTTCTCTCGGAGGATCCTCGATTTTATATGTCAATCCTCTTTGCCTAGCAAGCTCTCCCCCCGGATTCTCCCTTCTGCTTTCGACAGCTGCGAGGAGACGACTGGGAGCCGATGCCTTCGGGGTTCCAGCCTTTCGCAGGAGGTTTAGGGGATTTACGCGATACCGTGATCCCGATCCAACTATACTCTTCGTATCCTGTTTCGGGCACTTCGGACTTCGGTATCGGGGTTAGGACTCCTTTGCTGGGTCCAGAGAGTTTGAGAACGGTAACCAAGCGAATCCTTGTTGTTCGAAGTACCGTGGCGTCTTCGCTACACGCTGAAGAGCTTCAGTCTTCAGGTTCGGACTTCAAACTTTTCATACGGTTAACCTTTCTCTCACTCGAAGATCTGACAGATCTGAGACCTGTAGCGAAGAAAATCCTTATTATTGGAAGGTGGTGGCTTCGGTACGCTGAAGAGCTTCAGTCTTCAGGTTCGGACTTGAAAATTTTCAAAGTTAAGCTAGGTTAACCTTTCTCTCACTCGAAGATCCGACAAATCTGAGACCTGTAGCGAAGCAAATCCTTATTATTGGAAGGTGGTGGCCTCTTCGGTACGCTGAAGAGCTTCAGTCTTCAGGTTCGGACTTCAAAGTTTTCATATGTTAACCTTTCTCTCACTCGAAGATCTGACAAATCTGAGACCTGTAGCGAAGAAAATCCTTATTATTGGAAGGTAGTGGCCTCGGTACGCTGAAGAGCTTCAGTCTTCAGGTTCGGACTTCAAAATTTTCAAAGTTTCACTTGACAAATCTGAGTTCTGTAGCGAAGCAAATCTCTGTTGCTGATAGATGTACACTGTTTTCCTCAGGAATCAGACTTCTCACAGGTGTAGGACTCTCAGAGCAAATATTTGCAAGGATACTGTCCTTTTCTATTTACGTCTCAGTCACTCAGGAAGAGGTTCTAATAGTTTGAGGATTCGACGACTCAAAAGATCAGCCTTGCTCAGAGGTTCGGCGTTGCTCAAAGATGGAGGCTCTTGAGTATAGTCAATTCTTGTTCTTGAAAGATATCTTCGAGACCCAGTGGTTTCCAAGGTTGCTCAAAGATTCAGAGGTTTGAGACTAGAAGAAATTCCAGTTGCTCAAAAAAGGGTTTTATTCCAGCAACTCAACTGGTCTAAATTCCTGTATTTTGAGAATTTGGATAGCCTGCAAAGTACCAGCAAAGGGTGATCCTTATTCTCTGTAGGGTACACTGAGTAGCAGCGATAGCAAAGCAAATCCTCTTTCCAGCCAAGATCCCTTGGCGACGCAACGTTGTCCTCTCGAGTGAGCAATTTTATAACTCGACGATGCGATGCTCGTCCTCTAATTAGGATAGAATTCGACTAACCTCGATTATAATCCTTCAGAACGTTGACTGAGAATTGCTCTTAGGAAGAGGCTTCGGGATAACTATTTTATGTATACACACGTCAGGACGCACTGCTTCAACACAATACTATGACACTTTCTGGACAGGCCTCGGCTTGTGGGATTAACTTGGCGTCGTCTTTTGCATCCTCAAAGGTCTCGAAAGCTCTTCTTTCTGGGCACTGGCTTACGGTTCTCAGCGGAGGCTCCAATGTTGATCGCAGAGGTCTCAGTGACTCGAACGACTCTCAATTCGAAAACATCGGAACAAGAAACTGCTCGGGAAAATTTCAATATTCGTGTGTCCAGAACTCTCAGCTCACTTGGGATTCTCGGTACTGCGAACAAAGTCTCGGATCTCAGCACTGAACCGAGCCAATCCTCTCAGCAAAGTAGCTGGTTGATGAAGATCCTCAGATCCTCGGGAAACCTCTCTACCGGTAGTAGTCGATCTTCTCAGCAAAGCTCAGATGTCTCAGTACGCTTCCACTATGATTTCCAACAAGTCTCAGACTCTCAGCACCCAAACTTTCCTCTCTCTCCCTCTTCCTAGCAAATTCCGATTCCGAAAACCTCAGCTCAACGTCCCTCGGTCTCAGCGGTGCTGCGACTCTCAGATCCTCAGCGTTCCAACTGAAAGTACTCTATCGCCTGAGTGAATGTCCGACTGTGTTGCTCTCACCTCACTGTCCTCTACCGTTTCGAACTCTTCGGGTCTCAGCTCCTCGGCAACTGAGAGTACTCTATCCTTCTCGGAAAGATGCCGATGATGCTAATCCTGGGGATGCCGGATCCACTGCTCCTGCTCCGTTGCTCGAACACGGTCTCGGATACTCTCGGCGAAGCTCCGACGATGATCCACTGTCTTTCTCAGCGAAGATGCGACCTCGGTGATGCCAGAGCGGTGTCTCGTTCCCCCGGAAAACGGTCTCACACCACGCGTAAATTCGGCGAAGCGGCAAAGATGCCCGGCCCTGTTTCGACCGAGTTTCCGCGGAGAGCCTCTTCAACAATGTGATCCGCGACGCTGCCTAATGTTTACGTTGCGCGGGTGGTTGGATGAGGGGGTAAGGGGGTTGACGGGGGGAGGTTTAAGAGAGCCGAAAGAGCCCGGTAAAACACAGGTTAATCGCGGGCGGACGTTATCGCTACCGCGGCCTCGATTCGAAATTGAAATCTTATTATCCCGTCGATGCAATTACGCGGCTCCCAGTCAACAGGGGTGGGCGAGGGGGTGGTGAGAAGGGGAGAGGAGAGAAAGCGGGGGGAGGTTTCCGTGCGAAGAAGGGGGAGAGAGGGGGGCCAAACGACGGACACGAGGACAGTAGGAGAGAGATTCGAATATCTCGGAATAATTATGAGACGAGCAGCAGTAGCGGCAGCAGCAGCAGCAGCAGAGGCGAGAGAAAATCGGGCTTGTCTGAGAGAGGCGAGTTTCTGGCGCGTCGCGTAGCGGCCCTCGCGGGCGTTCGTAACTCGCCGGAGTGGCCCTCGCGGGCAACGGGCGTCGCGACGACGCGGGCTCTGCCGAGCAGGAAAAACCCGAAACGAGCCGAGCAATCGAGAGGGGCGACCGCTCGCCGTGAGTTCTTGTGGGATTCTGTCCGCGAAATGCAGTTATCCCGGTGACTCCGCGGGGGGACACCACTCGGAGGGGTTGTTCGCGGTGGTGGGGGGTCGCGAACGATACCTAACCCCCGTCCCCTGCCGCCCCTCCCCCGGCGAAACGAAAACGCTTCGGCGCGCGAACCACGAGGCGTGAGCGCAAACCGGTTATTGGAGGTCGCCATGGCAACGCATCCCCTACGACGGCCAATCGGGAACCGTTAGAGGCTGATGAACGTTCCCCCACCGGCCGGCCAAGATGGCGGACTTACCAATAAAAATTCTTCTGGAAAATAACCTGCGAGCGATTTTCTTTCCACCCTGCTATCTAGCTTTTCGTACCGTGTACACCGAAGGGTGGGCGCACGCGGGTCTGTGTGGGTGGACGCGGGCGGAGGGCGCGTGGAGGGAGGCTTTAGGGCTTCTTCTAGATAGGCGGAATTGTAGCGACCCTTAAGGTTGCCCTCTGTGTCTTTAGTACTAGGTTCCTTTTTTGTTTTTCGGGGGAATAGTGGAGTTCGTTTTATTGGGAGATGGGTTTTTTAATTTTTACCGGCAGGGGCGCGGGGGAGGCTCGTGGATAGTATATGCCGGATAGGGGTGAGGAAGGGTGAGGAGACTTTTGGAGGATGGTTTGGGGAAAGTGATATTTAGAGGTGCTGAGGGTAGCGAATGTGGGGTGGTTTTAAAGAAATTTTTAGGGGAGATTTGATCGGGCTCTTCGACGACATTTCGAATTTTTTTCGAATAGAACGATGAAACGGATTTTTATGGGACTTTAGGGTACGCTTCTGTTTACCTTCTGACTATGTTATCGAATTTTTTTTATGGAGAATAAGCGCAAATTGACGGTGTTAGAAGCTATTAACTACGCCCTTGAAAACGGACTTACTACACCCCCTAAGGATTCAGTTTGACTTTGACATTTTTTTATTATGGGTCTGCGACACTGATTGTTATGGGACCTCAACAGTCCTTTTTGTCCATAATTTAACTATGTCCGCAAATTTTTAGACGCAGGAAGAATAAAAATTGAGTATGTTATAAACCATTAAGTATACACATGGAAAAGGCCTTGCTACAACTCCTAGTATCTTAGCCTGCCTTTGGCATTTATTTACAACAAAACTACAAAATCCTTTATTATCAGACTTTGGTGAACGCTATTGCTTATCTTTAGATTGTATCTCAAAATTTTTGTACACAGGAAAAGTAAAAATTAATCTGAGAAAAGCTAGTCTTGGATTGGTCAGACTTTCGGAAAGAAGATATTGCAGAACGAATTTCCTCCACAACAATAACAAAATATTTTCTGTCCATCATAATTTCTGGTCCAAGGGAATTCATTTGGCAATCCCGTCTTCTCCCGTCACCCGAAATGACTCACATATAACCGAAACCTGTCTGGTTTCTCGAGGAACTTCGACAAAACCCTTCGATTCGTCGACTTGACGCCCACTCCTCGTTCGACCCTCCTTCGGAGCGTGGCGAGAGGGTGCCTGAGGGTGAGATCGAACAGATATGCAGCCGAAGGGTATCAGCAAGGGCTGTGAACGAGAAACATTAAGTTCCTAGAGCCTCCGCCTCTTTAAACTTTCTCGAACCCACCCTCTTCGCGACTACACGGAAAATAGTTATCATTAACCATTTCGCAAAAATTTTTTCATGCAAAGCGCAACCCAAGCCAAAAAACCATCTACATCGCGTGATTCCTCGTTCAAAAATCTACAAAATCCGTGCAGCAACATTTTTTCATCCGCGGCATAGTTGTCGAGAAAATCGAGTTCAAAGGGAAACCGAACCATTTCACCAGGTCTATTTTGAATCTCGATTTTTCCAAAAACTGTGAGCCTCGAATGACAAAAATTCATTCTTCATTTTCGATGCAGTTTTTCTCGTAGAATCGCTTAGTATATTTTTTATTGAGCCTCGGATTCTGATTTCGCCTAGAAAAATCACTTTTTTTGAGCGAGTGTTGTTTTTTGGTTTGGTAATTAGTGGGTAATTATGGCTCGTCCGTTTGCTCGGCTCGATACGAACATAATCTTTTAGCGTTTGAGTCCTTGAAAAGTAATCGGATTGCGTCGGATCCGAAGAGAGCGGTTGCAGTTATGCTACGTGTTCATTATGTTCGCTTTAGTTGCAGATTTCGGGACCTCTCATTAAGAATGCGAAATGCGGCGCACGAATAATGACATTTTACAGAGCGAGTCGATCAAAGCCGGAATTTGCGAAATTTATAAACGCATTCGCACCTACTCACCTGGATTTTTATTGCTCGGCGTTCGACTCGGCTGTTCCGGGGGCTCCGGACGAATCATGACAAACTGCATTCGCGAATTTTATAGATCGTTGTTCAATTCCGACTTTTTCGATTTTATTTGCTATGTAAACCGAATAGCAAGTTTTTCAGTGGAGAAGCTTCTCAAATTACTGTTCAATTTAATAATCCAGAGCGAACATAGGATTTTTTGGCAATAGAACGAGAAGCTCATTTGCTATGCGACTTGCTGCATACTTTTATCTGTGTCTCGACTATGTTCTCAAATTTTTCGGACACGAAATAATCAAAATTGAGCATGCTATGAGCGATTAAGTGTACCTTTGAAACAAAATAATACTGTTTACATTGAATGTCTTTTTATAACAAAACCGTGAATCCGATTGTTATGTAACTTGAATGTATATTTTCATTTATGTTTGGAATATATACACAAATTTTACAAGAAGGAAAAATCGAAATTGAGCCAGTTGTGAGCAACTAAGTCTATCCTTGGGGAAGAACTAATCACAACCCCCTGATATCTTCAACTGGAATTTTTTTATAACGAGAACGTGACGCCGATTGTTATGTAACTTGAATGTATATTTTCGTTTATGTTTCGAATATATACACAAATTTTTACAAGCAGGAAAAATCAAAAATTGAGGTAGTAATTAGCAATTTTGTGGAACGTGGAAAAGACTTGTTCAAGAGGCTGACATTCTGGGTTATTTTTGACAGTAGCATGATTCCTTGGGGCGCACATTCTCCCTCATATAACTATACATGAAAAACACTCTGAAAGCTTATCTCAATCTTTGAGAGCTATCGATTAGACCACCCTTGCGAAGTACAACCTGCATATGGTCCACGCAGACCGTAAAGTTGGCTTTCCAATCCAAGTGATCGGATCTAATCTAAGCGATCTACCCCTTGTAAATTAGGTCCACGAGGCTCTTCGATCGCATAGGAACAGTGGCTCGAAGTTACAGAGTCTCTACGCAGACAATTTCATACACCATCGCAAATTATTATTAGATCATATCATCATACTTTTCTGACATACATATTCTTTAACAGCGTTTCTAATTTCCTGAGTCCTCCATAAATTCAACGAAAATATCTGACGACCTCGTGAAATTTATATTGCAATATTAATTCATTTCTATCATGACAATTCACTGAATGTAATTGTATTGGAATTGTAAAATGAAGTATTTGAGTTGGTTAGGGGGAGATCAAGAGGTATAGTAAGAGATTCCTGAATTGATAGAGCGGATGATCGATGCAGCAATGGATCTCCAAGTGATCAGCATATAGTAAGAATTTGCAGAATCCAAATTCCCCAGAGAGATCATTGGTAAATAGGTTAAACAGCACAGCTCCCAGGCGAGAGCCTCGAGGAAATCCAGAGATAACTTTGATATTTCTGCGATGGCGGTTACTCCATTTTACAAGTTGCATTCCATCGGTAACAAATTACCAGTCCATCCAAGAACACCATCGACAAAGTCCGAACTTTACTAAAATCATTAAACATACAATTGCTGTCGGGCTAACGAAACCAAACTGTGTAGACAAAATAAAAATTTGAGAACAATCACGTATACAGAATTAAATTTTAAATACATCATAAGCACGTATACGAATATTCATTTAAAATTCATTGCAACGCATTTCACTGTTTAAAAGTTTTAAATTGTATGAATTCGTAATTTAATTAGTTTCGCTAGTAGTTGATTTAATTGCACGTGTATGTGTACCTATGTACATTTATTTAAAATTACGTTAATTGCAATGCGCTAAATATAGTATTTTAAAACAAAGAAATAAAGAAAAGTATAATATAAAATTTATATATATATATGGAGTAAAAATTGTGAAATGATTGAAGCTGCACACAATTAATATATCAATCAAGTGTTTTCATTGCTGAAGCCAAAGTTGAAGTTGAAATTATTTTGCATATAATGTGACAATTACACATTTTTATGTAATTATTTTTGTGTAATGTGTTTCTTTTATGTTCAAGTCGATACAATTTTGAGCAACTGTTCACTACTGAAGTTACAATTTGAGATTGAATTATTTTGTTTTATAACAGTTTTATATTATAGGAACAGTTATTGGGAACGCGATTCGAGGGATGAAATTATTTACCCCTAACACAAAAGGCGTCCTTGGCGCTGTCGACGGGCTCGAAATTTTCAGGTTACAGAATTTTCGATAGTCAAACAAAGCAGGAAGAGTTGCTGGGAAAATATTCGACATAACTATGTAACTGTGTTACGTTACGCTGCTGATGCGATACGTGGCTCGTGCATGATACATAGTTCTATTTAGCTGAACGGAACGTTGTTGTGCTTTATGTGGAAAAAGAGAAGAAGCCATCGAACATTTTTTTCCTCTTATTTTCTACATTAATAATACAATTGTGCAAAGTGGATATTGTTCCGTATTTATGTTCAGTTACAAACGTTATTGATCATTAATATTCATCTAATTTTTAAAATTTATCAATACAATAGTGGTACACATTTTTCCTTCAAAGTGCAATGTCTATAAAAAATCGTATACCGAATTTATTAAACTCGTCGTAAAGGGGAGACGTCAATCTTGAAATCTATGATGATTTGGACACCGAAAACAATTTTTTTAATTGCCTAGAGACGTTCGGATTTGTAGAGAAAATTTTATCATTAATTTTTCATTAACCCCTTGTCCTACAATATCGAGTTAGACTCGTGAAGAAGATTTTGAACAGAGTCTAATAAATATATATGTTATTAATTTCCTTTCAAGCGAAATAAAATTCTATTTCGTTGTAGTTGATATATATCTTTTGGAGAAAACATAGGCATACAATAAATATAAATTATCTGCTTTTTCTATGAAATTCTGAACGATGAAGAATTTCTAATCATTATAATCACAAAGTAAATAGTAGTGCAAGGGGTTAATAGGAACAGTCAATTTTTTAAAGCCGAAATGATGGTCAAAAGAAAATTGAATTTAAAGATACCAAAATTAGTCGCTTTACCCTGTAAAATGAGCTGAGGTGAACTACTACCCTACGATTTTTTTTCACTAACTTATGATAGTTTTAATACACACGATTTTTACCCTAGAGTTAGCGTTCCTCTAATCGTTGCTGCATAACTTTCAATTTTTTCTTGAGAAATAAGGAGAATCGAGAAAAATTGAACTTAGGGGTGTCGAAAGCGCATACTTCACCCAATGAAATGAGCCCAGGTAGATTACTGTACGATTTTTTTTAACGAAGTTATGGTAGTTTGAACGCGTTCAATTTTACAGTTGAGATTTCGCGATTCCTTAGTGGGGATGAATGCATTATAATCAATATCCTGAGGATAAAGGATGATTCCGGAAAAATGGAACTTAGGGGTGTCGAAAGCGCGGACTTCGCCCTATGAAATGAGCCTAGTCGGATCGTCCTAGAATTCTTTTTCTCGGAGTTATGGCAGACTGAACATGATCAATTTTTCTCTAAAGACTTCGCTTCTCCTTTGATTCCGATCTTCGCATGTACGCTTTTTTTTCTGCGTTCGAGGAGTGCTTTTAGGAGTCAGCGCTGTATCATTGCTGACAATGCATCAGTTTGTTCGTGGCTAGTGTGACAGATTTCGACCACGCCCCGTCGATATGGTGTTGCACCCCCCTTTTCAGAATATCCGTGCACCCTCGATCAGTGCATCGGAAATTCACCGGCTTTGATCTACGCGCTGCGCCTCTTCGGGAATCGTACGTGTCGCCTCCATTTAGGCGAATGTTGTCAAAGACGCTCAAATACCGTGCAAACCTTCGCTTTCTGCCTCTCATTTTAGCGAGACGACGCCATTCGCGTTCCCCGATAACTATGAACGCTAATATTGCCAATTTTACTACATTCGACTTTATCTCGTTGCAATTTCAATTATTACACCCCAATTTTGTGAAACACACTGCTAGATAGTTGCTCCAAAAATTTACAAACTTCCCTTTAACTGCATTTGATTTGTGGAAAAATGTGTGCTTGGAACCAACGATAAATAGTTGACATTATTTACAAAACTTCACTAATAAATCCATTTATTTCCTACCTATTATTTTCCAATTCTAGAAACGAAAGACTTATTTTATGAGAAATATTCCATTTAATTTTGGCTGACTAATGATAAATAACCTACAATTATTTTAGTTTAGCAATTGTACTTTATTCATTGTACGTATTTCTTCGGAGGAAATGGAACTGCTATTGATACAGTAAATTTTAAGCAGTCGGAAGAATTTTTAAAAAATGTGGTAGAGTATAAATAATTTTTTATTGTGAATGCAGAATTAATTTGGTTTGTTTCTCGTTTAATATACTTGAAGGTATTTCTTGGGATGTAGCTGCTATTGATACAGTAAATTTTAGGTAGTCGGAAGAATTTAAAAAAAATGTGGTAGAGTATAAATAACTTTTTCTCGTAAGTGCAGAATTAATTTGATTCATTTCTCGTTTGATATACTCGAAGATATTTCTTAGGATGTACAGCTATTATCGATACAGTAAATTTTAGGTAGCCGGAAGAATTTTCAGAAACTGTGGTACAAAAATAATTTTTTATCACGAGGGCAGAATTAATTTGGTTTATTTTTCGCTTGATTCGATTTCGTTCGGTCTGTCATGACACTGTAAATAAAAATGACGGACGCGATAGAGGTTTTTTCGGTGAAAAGAGATGGGCGTGTTGAGGAGGCTGCTGGTATAATTGGCCTATTCAAATAGCGAGCAATATTTTGACATGGTTTTATCGGTGACACGTGCGGTGGACAAATTGGCAAGCACGTGCTGCTAGCCCGGTCGACTCTCTCCCGACGACTTCCGGATATAATAAGCACTCTTGTTCAATTTAAACGTTCCCTTAAGTGTCAACGCACAGAACGCGCCATTTGCCAAACGTATAATCAATCTTTGGTCCCATTTTTTTTCCTCTCTATCCGGATACTGTTCACGTTGTACAATCAGAATGGTTCACTGAAGAATGGCGTGGTAATTGTATTGTTGCCGCATCCATTGTGCAATTTTTTTTTTTTTAATAATTATACCGTACAGATTGGGCGAATGCGACTCATGTATCTTCCCACAAAAGTATTATTGACATTAATATCAACAGAAAATAATAATGAAATAATTTCGACTTAAATAATTTCTACGTTATTTCTACTGCAACGGTATACAAATTAATATTTACCGTGAAAAAATGTTGTATTCTATGACATAAAAGATATTTCACAACATATACAGATTGCTTTTATATAAGTTATTTTTAACGTGGTAATATATAAATTGCTTTCAGTGATACGTCATATTAATTGCTTTCAATGAAACGACGTATAAATTGTATTTCACAATGCACACGTTGTTTCGTATATTATGCAAATCATTTTTATTGTAACAATATGTAACTTATTTTTAAATTGCTTTTAGTGGAACAACATATCAATTTTGAAAGTATAGTAAATAGACAATCTTTATAGTGGCAGGCTGTATCGCTGCACTACTGTCTTTCGTGGTACGTGTAGGTAGATTGTTATTTAGTGGAGCAATTTAATAAAAATGATTTTCCCCGAAATATTATATGCAGAATTTATGTTTTAGTACATTGTTAGAACGTCCCGTAGAAGTTCAGAATGGCCAGATACATTGTTATTTAGTGGAACAGTATATAGGGGAGAGTTGCCAAATGCGCACTGGTCACCTAAATCGTACCAGCTCTTTTCTTAAAAAATTAATGCATTTTGATGCCTCTTGGTGGTAAAGATATGAACTTTTATTTATGTCGATAAAGTAGGACCAAAAAGTCATTCGCATGCAGTGTTGTTTTGTGAATGACAGTAGCACAAAGAAATCGGGCAAGTCTGATGTTAATTTTAAACGATTTTAATCGGCTGATTTAAATATAAATCTACAGTTTCTGAGGCAGTCTTATATATTTTTGAAAACTAGCTATGTTATATTATTTATTTCTATTTAGTTTATAAAACATGCTGATAATGTTTTAAAGGTTAGCTTCAATTATTTAGCGGGACGTCTTTTTCCTAAATCGTACCACACTGTGGTTTCCTAAATCGTACCAGTACGATTTAAGATACTGTTATTCAAATTTTACCGCGAAAATAAACGATTCACAATATTTCAAATTTTTTTACCATGGGAAAGCGAAAATATTGTGAATGGACAGAAGAACAGATCAAAATTAGCAATAGAGGCTTACAAAAATAAAAAATACGGATTCAACGAATGTTCTCGGCGGTATAAAATTCCAAAGCCAACGTTAAGAAGACACCTCCTTGGATTGATAAAAAGACCTACTTCTGCATTAAAAAAGGTTGGAGGAGTTTTGAAAGAAGACAATATTTATTATTGTCCTAGTTGTATTTAAGTTAAGTAATGTAATATTCCATTTTATTTTTATGTTGTATTGTATATTAAACTGAAATTAAACGCAAAGTACAGTTTCTCTTATGATTTTTTTGTATCTTTTTAATCCAACACATGAGGTACGATTTTGGAAACCGGCTGGTACCATTTAGGATACCGGTTGCCTAAATCGTACTGTTTGCATGATCTTATAAAAGTGTTCATAACACAATGATCTATCAATAAATATTAAAAAAATCATATTAAATTGCAACTTCGATAATTAACCCTTAGCACTCGAGTGGTGACTCTGAAGCACCACCAGAAATTGTTGTGGCATTATTTCAAAGAAATTACAAAAAATATTACAAAATACTTGGTACATTACAAAATTTATATTTAACCCTTTGCATTCCGAACCATTCTGGCAGAAATTTACAAATCCTCGTATTATTTAGTATAATTTTGGAACCAAGTAACGTATTATAATGATATTGGACTTATATGAATTGGTTGACATCGAGGAATATATATTTGCAAAAAAATCAATATTTTATTTAAAGTTGCGCTGGAATAAATTAATTCCCCGTAATCGCTAATAAACTTTAATGTCCCCTCAGAGGGGACAGCGGAGTACAAAGGGTTAATAGAATACTAAACGTTTAAATGTTATATGTGGAAATCGGATCAGTTTCGTATGAATAAAATGAAAATATTCTAAGACGGAAGAAAAATTTAGTTTTAGAATGAAAATAGCGCCGAGTGCAAAGGGTTAATACATAGATACAAAACATAATTTTTGCTCAAATTCCTACTAAAGAATATATAAACTGCCTTCGAAATTAAGTGGTACGCATTCGGCAACTCTCCCCCTACATGATTTTAACTAAAATATACGCGGAAATTGTTTTTCGTGGAACCGTTAATTTTCTGCTGCACGTTGTCTAAATCGTTTTTATCGAAGCCACATATGAATTGTTCTTACTGACGGAACAAATTGTTA
Organism: Seladonia tumulorum; assembly: GCA_913789895.3. Lineage (NCBI taxonomy): Eukaryota > Metazoa > Arthropoda > Insecta > Hymenoptera > Halictidae > Seladonia > Seladonia tumulorum. The sequence continues at coordinate 16,922,769 of OU565270.1, read as the reverse complement.
TCAGTATGCCAATAAATAAATCGGTTCTACTACGTGAAACGGAGCTACGCGAAATGACTATTTTAAATAGACGTATTCCAGCATTTTCTCATTCGAATTTCGGCTCCCAGAAAATATCAATGGCTCGAACTTTCCGATGGTGAGGCGGAATAGTGGGTGTTAGGGGGTGTGCGAATACTTCCGTGACTCGGTGTAGATTCAGCCCTGAGTCAACCCTCTTTCCTTGCACATTCTCTCTCTCTCTCTCTCTCTCTCTCTCTCTCTCTCTCTCTCTCCCTCACTCTCTCTCTCCCCCATATATCTCTCGCTCTCTGTCTTTTTCCGTCTCTTTCCGTCTCTCTGTCGTTGTCCTCTTTGTCGAACACAACCGAAGCTTTCTAGGCGTCCTCTACCAGCTCGCCGGTTGTTCTCCACCCAACCTAGCGCAGCATCCGCGTTCTGGAGCTGCTCTCGCAGCTCTCGTAATCACATTTGACGTCGCTACGTTTTTGTTTCAGAGCTGTACGTGACGCTTCCGCCCGTGAGGGCTCTTGGCTAAACACGCGAGCGAGCGAAAAAAGAAAACCCCTTGGAAAAGGGAACTGAAGGCGGAGAATGGCGACGACAAAGGGGGAGGGGGTCGAGGGGGACGCAGAGGCGGAAGATCGAGGAATCGAGGCGAGCCTCGAGATCTTCTCGATCCTTTTCCACTGGAATTTTTTAACCTTCCCTTTTTACCGACTTAAACCGTGGCCGACTCTTACGCCGATTTCGCCAGTTTTTTCCTCAACGAAACTGCCAAGCCAATTCCTCTGCAACTTCGGTCCACATTCTCGTTCATGTTTCGACTACGTTCGGGAATCTTTTGAATCAGGAAAAACAAAAAATTGAGGTTGTTACTAGCGTCTAAGTCGAGCCTTGAAAAATCGCTTATTTCGCACTTTAACCCTTTGCACTCGAGGACTCCGGAGCGGAGCCATTTAAAATTTGTCTTCAAACTCGAGGGCTCCGCTATGGAGACAATGCAAATAATTTAAATAATTTTTCGAAATGTTTAGTAACTTATTAAATGCAAGCAAATTTAATAATGTAAAAATATTTTATATATAAGGGAAATATCCTAGGTCGGAAGAAATGTTTAGTTTCGGAGTTAAAATAGCTTCGAGTGCAAGGGTTAATACTTTTTGGCTCGATTTTTTTACAACGAAACGGAGATACCGTGGTTCATGCGACTTTAGTCTGAATTTTTGTTCACGCGTTTCGACTACGTTCAGGAGTTTTTGGAGCCGGGAAAAATCTAAATTGAAATTGTTATAAGCGCCACAAGCAAGAATCTAGATACCAGGGCATCAATTTTTCCGGACATTTTTCAATTTATTTAGTAAAATTTAAGTTCAAAAGAAAAATCGATCCGCATCGCGCGGGCTTTGTTCCTGCGAAAGCCGTCAACAAAAATTAGAACGCAGGTTTCATTTTCGACTGACAGAATAAAATAGTACCGCATGTGTGTCCTGTGCTGTCGCCGGTGATTCTTCTGTATTATCGCTTCACGTTCGCAATGCCATCATTTATAGAAAAGTATTATGTGCACTGATACTATACAGTAAGGAGCAAAACTGAACACACATACGACATTTTAACAAAAATAATTTTTTATTAAATAATTGCACGTAGAATACAAAAGAAACAAAATACTCAGTATTATCTGCAATCTTTTGGCTTTTCAAAACACAAACTTAACATTTGTGATATTATTATTATTTCGCTTCATACAATTTTTTTTCGTGTAGTCGGTTTTGCACCGCAACTAATTTTGAGTAAACATTTCAGATTTTCGTACACTTAATATTTCGTCCATGAACCTTTAACCTTGATAATTGCCTGAATACGTTTAGGCACTACTACATTTTCGCAATATTCTGGTGTAATAGAATACCACTGTTCCTGCACTCTTTGCCACAAATCAGTTATCGTTCTTGGGGGAGTACTATAATTATTCTGTAACTTCATTTTTAAATATGCCCAGACATTTTCAATCGGGTTTATGGCTGGACTTTGAGCAGGCCATTCCATGGTTTGAAATGGTTGAGTTTGCAGTCAATTCTTTACACTTTTCGCATAATGCCCAGGAGCGTTATCATGTTGGAATATGACATGACACTCTGGTACCGGCATATTTTCAATTGTTTCCAGTAAATTTTTTCTAAAATATCCTTATACGTATACTGGTTCACCGTACCTTCTATTCGATGTAGTGAACCTACACCGTACGTCGTAGTGCACCCCCACACCATAAGTGAACCACCACCAAATTTTATTGTTTGCTTCACATGACGCGGTAAAAGAGGTTCGCCTTGCTTCTTCCAACACCAAGAACGTCCATCCGATGAAATTCGATTGATTTTAGATTCGTCGGAAAAAATTACTTTTTCCCATTGCTCTATATTCCGGCTTAAATATTTTCTTGCAAAACTCAGACGGGCCCTGACATTCTTTTTTGATAGAGCAGGTTTTTTTTCTTCTCAATTGCTGTAAAATTGGCTTCTTTTAATGCCCTTCGAGCCGTCCACTTACTAATTTTCTTTCCAACATCGCTTTCTAATAACTTTGCAGCCATTGATGCCGTCGTTGCAATTTCTGAAGTAATGTATTTCGTCAATCTTCTCTTCTCCTGACAAGATAATCATTTCGCACGGCCTCCAAAAGATGCAGGGACTCTACTGCAGTATTTTTTCCGTATCTTGTGTACAACTCCCTGACTGACGACAAATTTTCTAGCAATTGCTCGCGTTGATAAACCCGATTTTAATTGGAAAATGATATTATTCTTCATATCTTTATATAATGGCTTCATGATGTTATATTGATGCGTGTCAACGCATGAACAACGATAAACTAATAACTACTGCACTCCTGGTCGTGGAATTGACCGTGATGGACTACCAAGTTGTTTACAAAATCTGTGTTTACAGTTCCTAAACCCGAGAATCTTAGTGCGGTGCAAAACCGACTACACGAAAAAAAATTGTATGAAGCGAAATAATAATGATATCACAAATGTTAAATTTGTTTTTAAAAGCCAGAAGATTGTAGATAATACTAAGTATTTTGTTTTTTTTTTGTATTCTACGTGCAAATATTGAATAAAAAATTATTTTTGTTAAAATGTCGTATGTGTGTTCAGTTTTGCTCCTTACTGTACTTAATACTTCAGTATTTTCGAAATATAATATAATATGTCGTTCAGAAGTTTTAAATAGAAATAAAAATCGGTATGCACATGTTCGGAGCGTTAAAAGGTTGCCGGGGGGCCCCGAGGTTTCGAGGTCCGGCCCTGTCATCGTTGGATGACATGCGGAGGAGTAGGGGAGTCGATCGCGCGGAGGGAGGGGGAGCGAGAAGGCGAACGCTTATCAGGGGTGGAGAATTGTCATAGAGGCGGGGGTGGTCGGGCTCGGGGTTGATTTTGCGAGAGCTCGGAGCGATAGCTCGACCCGAATGTGTGCCCGCACGTATCTGTGCGTGCGTACACGAAAAATCAATCGGTACGTTCGACGCACCGAGCCTTTGGATGGCTATGATTCCAGAGATGTGAATGCCAAACGAAATTCCTTGTTGCGACTCGAAACGATAAACCATAAACAACACACAGCTCGATTCTGAAACGAAACCGTTCCCCCACTCCTATCTCACTGTGTCGCACGTAGATAAAACTACGCTCGTTCATCTTTGAAAATAAATTTTGTTTAGCGTCACGCATCGAAAGCCACATCTTAGAAACCGAGACATCGATCGATCTTCCAACTTTTGTATACCGAAATCGTACATATATTCCCATTTTTACTCTCTTTAATATTTTCTTTTGGAAATCCTGCAAAGGTCACATGGTAGTGAAAATGGTACGCCTAATTTTTTTCGGAATTTTATTAAACGCTTAATATATTTTTGAAGGGTTATATGATGTGTGCAGGGAATGGACACTTATTAAACTGAACAGTGAAATTAGTACTTGAAAATTGTTCTTTAATTACTTGTGTACCATATTTTTATAGGAAGCTGTCGTTGTCGAGATCTTACATTCCAGAACACGATTCTAAATATAATAGATATATAGTAATAAAGACTTTATGCAACTTATGACAAAAATGAGTTCAAAACAGTGCAAAGATTTTAAGAGGTATTAATATATTATTTTCTCCAAGTTAAAATTATCAGTGAAACATTTTTGCAAACTCACATGATGGAAAAACATTTACAGAAACTTTTTATTTTGCATACAGATCCGGAGTCTACTGATGACTGAATAGGGCTCACCCCTATTAATAATTACACGAACAAACTTATCGCGAAGCATTGTCCCACCTCAAAATAAAAATAGTCAAAATAAAATAAATGAATGTAGGCCGGAATAGATTATTAAAAAATTCTCAAACTAAAATAAATTAATGTAGGCCGGAATAGATGGTTAAAAAAAGATCTCGTTTTGAACTTGCAGTAGAATTACGTAAAAAAGAGAAACAAAAAAAATCCTCCCACCATTTTATCACTTTGTTTATGCGAGTTATGGTTATTCTAGATAGGTTTCTATGGACAGTTCCACACTATGCGGAATGAAAGTTTTCGAAGAATACACGGAAGACGTATTTTTCAGACGCCACCCGTTAGAATTAGTGTTTCAACATTGGCGGCGGGGTGATGGTCGCCAAGCCTCCATTAAAAAGTTGTTAAACGCAGCCTGACGGCGCCCTGCGGCAAATTGGAACCCCATCATAAGTCTTCATGGTATATAATGTATATGGCTGTTAGAGCAAGCCATCTACAAGATAGCGATATCGAAGTAATTAAGTATTCGATGAAGATATTTTGATCGACCGTATGCGAGCAAATTGGCGCCGGCCAATCAGACGTGTGCGTCGACTAAAAAATTTCAATTGATCGATCATGCTCGGTGGAATTGTCGCCGAGCTGCGCCGAAAAACGATTACCGAAGACTATTGCCCGAGATTTTTTATTCCGAAAAACTGTATTGTATATATTATTGTATTTTCACGCATGATAGGTAATTTTTAACGTGGAAACTATGTATCGTCATATTTTAATAAAATTTTCAATTATCGCGATAACGATACTTCCATAATGTATAACTATATTCTCGCATTATAGCAATGGAACTATATTGAAAAATGCCATCACGAGTCTCTGCTTCGACGAAATGAATTAATTAAAAATTAGGTTGATATTATATCAACCACGCTGCATCAAACTTGTTTATAATTGATCGATAACTATACCGCAGCTACTATATGAATATTAAAATTATTTTTATCACGATTCTTTCTTTAGTTGAATTTTATTTAGAAAATAAATACAACTATATATTTGTCACTGCAGTTAATGACAAAATTTTCTAAAATAATCGTATTATATTTATATTTATGAGAATAAAATGTGATTTTTGAAATGTTCAGCGTTTGATTTCCAGAGATTGCGAAACATTTTCCTTGTGATTTATACGATTTTTGGAGAAAATTATTAAATTGTTCCTCGGCCGTATTTTTACCGGTAAAAAGGGCCACGATTTTTGCAGTTTAACGTTCCGAAGGCTTCGTCCCGATAAATTTGACATTTTCCTTCCATATCTCTCGTCTCCTTCACCGTGGTGCTTTTTCCGTGAAAAAAGAACCACGAACAAGTTCAACGTTTTCTACGTAACGCTGACTGAAAACTCTTGGCCAAAGCAACGGGAGGTTCAAAATAAGAGAAAAAGCAGCCCCGTAAAAAGCATCGAAGTGGCAGAGTTTCGAGAGAGAGCGAGAGAGCGAGAGAGAAAGGAAGAGAGGGGATGGTTTAAAAGTACGTGGAATGGAAAAGGTCTGCGAAGAATGTACGGTCACTACTGTAAAATATAAACCCTCTGGCATACAGTCAACGGCGTATCGAAGCCTACTTATTACCATCATTTCAATGTTCCGTCGAACGTTAGGCTAGTCTCGCAGATCAACCGGCGCCGAATGCGAATCTGAAAACCGTTTTTGTCCATCGGGCTCCATTTTCGAGAAAATTCACTTCGAAGAGATAAACGAATTTTTAACTTCGACCATTTTTTACGGGTTAAGTAGAAATAGTAGAAAAATTATTCTTAGGGTAAATAATTCTACAGAATCTCCCAAATACGGTGGTGTATTTTGATGCAGGATTCTGAACATTTAAATAAAATTAAAATTGATTTCAGTGAGATGTGAACGGTACAACCGGGTTTGCAACTTTAATGATTTTTTACGGGGTAAGTAGAAATAATAGAAAGATTATTTTTACGGTAAATAATTCTACAGAATCTCCCAAATACGGTGGTGTATTTTGATGCACGATTCTGAACATTTAAATAAAATTAAAATTGATTTCAGTGAGATGTGAACGGTACAACCGGGTTTGCAACTTTAATGATTTTTTACGGGGTAAGTAGAAATAATAGAAAAACTATTTTTACGGTAAATAATTCTACAGAATCCCCCAAATACGGTGGTGTATTTTGTTGCACGATTATGAACATTTAAATAAAATTAAAATTGATTTCAGTGAGATGTGAACGGTACAACCGGGTATGCAACTTTAATGATTTTTTACTGGTTAAGTAGAAATAATAGAAAAATTATTTTTACGGTAAATAATTCTACAGAATCTCCGAAATACGGTGATGTATTTTGTTGCACGATTATGAACATTTAAACAAAATTAAAATTGATTTCAGTGAGATGTGAACGGTACAACCGGGTTTGCAACTTTAATGATTTTTTACGGGTTAAGTAGAAATAATAGAAAAATTATTTTTACGGTAAATAATTCTACAGAATCTCCCAAATACGGTGATGTATTTTGTTGCACGATTCTGAACATTTAAATAAAATTAAAATTGATTTCAGTGAGATGTGAACGGTACAATCGGGTTTGCAACTTTAATGATTTTTTACGGGGTAAGTAGAAATAATAGAAAGATTATTTTTAGGGTAAATAATTCTACAGAATCTCCCAAATACGGTGATGTATTTTGTTGCACGATTCTGAACATTTAAATAAAATTAAAATTGATTTCAGTGAGATGTGAACGGTCGGGTTTGCAACTTTAATGATTTTTTACGGGTTAAGTACAAATAATAGAAAGATTATTTTTAGGGTAAATAATTCTACAGAATCTCCCAAATACGTTGGTGTATTTTGTTGCACGATTATGAACATTTAAACAAAATTAAAATTGATTTTAGTGAAATTGTAAATGGTACAATTGAATTTTGAGTTTCGCGATTTTTTGTGGTTTCATTGCAAGAGTTATGGACATGATTTTTGCAAGGACCGATACTGTAAACTCTCCTCTTGATAATTCAAACTAGTTAAATTATAATAAAACACTGACCACATATTCTAATATTATTTGATTAATATCCGTGGCAATTGAAATTGCTAAGCTACCAGAAAAAAGATGATTGAACATTATACACTCTAACGTTATGTAAACAATTTCACAGTAGCAAAAATTGCTAAGCTATCAGAAAAGATTATTAAAAATCACTCACCACATATTCCAATGCAATTTAATCCCTGCGAATCGCCAAGCAGCGGAACACTTTGCAAAAACACTTTTAGGACATTTTACGGGGTGAAGACGAACACGCACTTTGCCGAACTAATTGCCAATGACATGTTGAAGGTGCCCCGGAAAATTGGTGGTCACCTCCGAAGGGCAAAAAAGTGGGGAGGCGGTTTGCAAAAACCGCGGTCAGTTCGAAACCGCCGGTGCGGCGTTCCTTATGTTCGTTTTTTGCAAAGCAAGTTTTCCCTCTTTTTGCGCACGCACGGGGTCAGCTCTTCGGGTAACGAGGTTAAGGAAATATTTTAAAAATAATTGCGTTCTTACCTCGACGCCGACACGCTCGGCAAGATGGCCTCCGGAGTCGAAGGCGAAAAAAAGCTTTATGGAAGCGAACCGCCGCCCCCGCAACAGCCTCCCACGTGTATTTACCTGGAACAGAGACAAACGATGAGGCTATAGAGATCGATGAAAAATAAATATAATCGGGTATCGATCCTTTGTTCATAAACTTATCAAGCGAATAAGCTTGTTTTCCTGAAAAAGAATTGCAAAAAGTGTAGAACGCCAATGGGAATTTGTTATGAGAAAACTGGACAACGCACGATTGAAAAACCTTCTGCAATCTATTCCAACATGATTTATTAATGTGTACAAATTTCTCAACCATGCTGTGTTTTATAGTTTTCATTCTGAACGACTTCGACTGGCTCGTTAACAGTCGTAGATTCTACTCTTTACTTTCTAGTCTTTATGCAAAATAAAAATGTCCTACCCCAATTGCAACAACCCGGAGCGAAATAGAAATTTATATTCTTTTTCTAACGTGTCTACTGTTTTAAATTACGACTACCCATTTTTGTCATAAATGCATAAAATCCGCTGTCTAATTATAACAAAAATATGTGTCATCATGTTCAGGAGAAACATTTCCATAGAATCATAGAAATAAAGAAATAAAAACAAAAAATCCTGAAAATATCCTAAATCGTGAAACCATAAAAATTCGATTTTCCGAAACACCTTGAAATCAAATGGGAATTTTTTTTGTATTATAAAAAAATTATTTTTAGCATGAAACAGCGACAGGGACACGAAGCGCAGCGAAATTCTTGAGCTCAGATGAAAAAGCAAATTGTTATCGCGGGACAAAATGGCCACGCTTGCAGCGGGTATCGTTTTCGAGAGAATTCAATTTCAGAATCCGCTGGCTATGACTGAAAGCTTAGCTGCACTGTCATTCCGCGTTTGCTGGTACCGAAATCCGGTCGAACGGGGTTCTTATATATATATATTTTTTTTTTCGGAAAATATTTTTCTATTTACAGCGGGACACGCACGGTCGCGGAGCCCCGTCGTATTTGTTGCCGGTTACCGATGCATTATGGATCGGTGGACCGGGGGACCAGAAATCGAGCGGAGAAATCAAAACGCATCCCGCAGCGGGCTCGGCTCGATTAACAGTATTTTTGTTTTCGTTCGACAGCAGCCGGTCGATCGAGGTGTGTCGTATTTGACGCATGAAAATGGCCCAAAGGGATGCGCCAGCCATGATCGACGCTCCACCCGATCGGAGACTACCGAAACTGGCCGTCAAATAATATATTCATAGCTTCCGGATGGTTGAACACGACTCTCGCGAATCCCCGGCTCTCTTGCTTTGCAAAGGTAACTACCTTTCACCCCCTACCACCGGCCGAATCGGCTGTTGAATAATTATCGAAAATACACGAGCTTACTCCTTTTTCCATGCACACCGCCTTCCCTCGATCGTTACGCGCCTGAATCGTCGACGAAACACGTTTATTTAAAACAAAAAAAGGAATGTTCATTTATTCAGTATAATACAGGCATTCCGAAAATGTTGTGCTTCAAAGGGGTGATGCTTGAACTCTTTTCAAGCAACTTTTTCCTTTGCGAAATTCTTCTACGCCGCTCTGTTGAAGAGTTATTAACGAAAAACATGGGCCAATCAGAACGCGGCTACTGCGGACGGGTCCCGCTCATCGCGACGTTGCCATTGGCCGAGCCGAAACTCGTCCGCAGTATCCGAGTTCCGATTGGCCAGCGTTTTTCGTTAATAACTCCTTAACAGAGCCGCGGGGAATATTTTCGCAAAGGAAAAAGTTGCTTGAAATTACGCCAGGAATCACGAAAGCATAACAGTCGGTCAGATAATTGACATAACTTCTTTATGAACGGAAGGATTGATCTACTAGATGACGCGTAATGAAAATTTCGGGAAAATTGCGTTCAGTCGGAGTTCACAAATAGTGACGGTTGCTACTTACAGCTTTTTTATTTTGCAACGAAAATTTAAAATATGTGTTTTGTAAAATTTTGAAATTTGTCTTTACGAGTTAGAAATTATTAAAAATTACAGTTTTTTTCAAGATTTCAAGCCTGTTTTCGCATTTTTATTCTCGGCGATTTCCCCCATTTGTAATTGTCCATAACCCATAGATCTTGTCGATCGCGAAGCTGTGATGCAGCCAAGAATAAAAAATTTGCAAAAAAACATGCGAACGGTTCGGTGGCGAACCGAAAAAAAAACCGGAACGAATCTTTTATCTTCATCCGCATCGAGCTATTCAAAATCGAATCAATAACAATGAGTGGAACTACTGACGCGGAAGTTAGATCGCGATTGAGTTTTCTACTCGATTACAACGAGCGGGACCTCCTATCGCGATCTATGGATGAACGGTTTACCACCCAGGGAATCCATTTTGGTCGCGGCAAGCTGATCGTTTTTCAATTCGCAAAACCTCCCCAATGTCCCTTATCGCATTCTTCAGAATTCCCTTTAATTAGTCGTGCAAATGTTGTCCCGTATTTACTCCTTGGTACGCTCCAAATATTTAAACTACGATTCAACATTTATCACCCTTTCATAAATTTAACTGTGCTCGCTTAGTACAGTTCTGTAAAGTTGAATCTTCTACCCTGAAGTAATGATAAATTATTGTTCGGTATCGATCACCAGCACTTTAATTATTCTTACTTTATCTTGAATTTGAATTTCGCGCCAAAACTAACCGGTACGAAAACTCGTACGAAAGATAATCAGTTATACGGTTTCAAGAAACAATCAGATGCATGGTATAGTTACAGCAAATACATTTTCCCATCTACTTCTCTGTTTGAAAATCCATAAAACTAATATCTGCGATACTACCATAACAGAGTCCTTAATGAAAACTCCGCAAGCCCATTTCGGGCGGCATTTTCGAGATAAACCGCAGCAGGCGTTTATTCGACTCGAAAATGCAAGAACGATATCCACGCACTATAGGATACTCACGGGTCCGTAGCAGCACTTTCCACCGAAAAATCTGGCAAACCTATTTCCTCGTGCGTTAAAAAAAAAAAAACCGGGTTTCCGCGGAACGCAACGAAGACATCCGCACGGGATGATTAATGTTTCCAGCGACGCCGCGGACACGTTCCCCCAAAAAACGAGAATACAATGAAAAAGAAAATAGACAAAGGAAAAAGAGAATAACTGGAGACGGTATGGGGGGGGGGCATGACGAGGGGAGAGACGGGAGGGGTACGCGCGGGGGTTGGGTGGGAAAAGTGTACGAAAATGGGTGTGGAGAAGAAAACAGAAAATTGGACAGCATGTGTGCAAGGACCAAAGAGTCAAAGAGAAAAACAGAAAACGGTGTAGGAGAGCGAAGGGGGTGAAAAGTAGCGAAAGAGGGTGTACATAGGGGTGCGAGGGGGGAGGGGGCAGCATGGGGGGTAGGGTGGCCGGGTGCGGGGGCAGAGAGATGCTCATGGAACAGGAAAAGAGAACGAAAGAGAGAATGGTACGTGTGTTCGGAGGGAAAACCGACGGAGAGACCAGGTTAAGGGTGGAACAGAGAGCAAAACAGGGGTTGAGAGGGACGCGGGAGAGAGGGATGGAGGGAAAGAGAGAGAGAGAGCGAAGAGAGAGAGAGAGAGCGAGGTACACGGATGGGTCTCCGGTTGCCATGACGACTACCGTCGCCTAAAGCTATGCTTTTATTGATTCCAAGCCACAAACAATGTACAGGAGTGAATGTTTCGCTCTGTTCTCTCTCTATCCGTCTGAATAGCGAGGTATTAACGTGCCCCGAAATGCCGATATCCGTGGGCACGTGCCCCAGAAAACCGGGGTCACCGTGGGAGTCCTTGGACCAGGCTCGTGGGGAGCCTTCTGTCAGGTGCTCGAGGACCTTGCCTACCTTTAAATTCGGGTGTAAATGTCGAAAATCGAAAAATATGTCTCTACACGTGGAATTTAGGAGTTGATAGGCCAACAGGGTCGATCGTAAGCTTTGATTGGCCACCAGATCTGAAGGGAGCGTGGAAGCACCCTACAGAAAGTGTCTCCGGCACTTTGGGCTATTCGGTTTTTGGAAACATCTGGAAAATGAAAGAGGCCAATGTTCTAAGCTAGCTTAAATCCTCGGCTCAGATTCTTGAACTCCTGAACCTAATTTAGGTCCTATTTTGGGTCCTATTTAGTACCTCAAATGGTACCGCCTGCACCTGGTTTGCAGGAAGCCTGTATCGAGTACTGGTCTTTCCTAATCTAAAATTGAAAAATGAACATGTGTGTCTGTTCGTGTAGTCTCACACGGGCGATTATAAAGCAATTAAATCCTGAATTTGGGACTGAATCTTGGAATCCAGACCCAGACCAAGGCTGCCAGAACTATAGATAGTGCAAAGTACTTTGGGAATAGCATATTTGGTGCTAACAAGATGAAAGGCCCCGTTTCCAATAGTCTCTAAATTTTAGAAGAGGACTTGTCAGTTAAGAGCTGGGACTTGGATCTTTGGACTCCTGGACGTGACCCAGACCTAAGCAAATCTTGCAAGGGCTGTAATGTACTCTGAATCAGGTGCTCTTACCATTGGGAGTGGCAAACTACTCGTTCCAAGTTCCTTGTGGAAATTGAAAAGAGATTTGTTGTGGTTCAAGAACTAATTCTGAACTTTTGGACTCCTGGACCAGAACTCAGCAAAGATTACAGGTCACTCTGGGACAGGTGCTCTCGACACTAGGCATTTCAATCAACCCATTTGTGTGCATTCCAAAAGTTAAAATTTCCTCTTGAAGGCCTACAACAAATTATGATCTTACAGTTTGTTCATTATCAGGGTTAATAAAGAATGATACCAGGAACACCTATCACAATCCTCCACCCAATGAACAGCTAGACTTAACCCTCCGCCGGCAATATGGTTTCTCGCTAACATGATCTGCATAACTGATTTTACATTCCCTGGCTCGACATCCTACTATTTTGGACTTTACAAAATCGGGAAAAGTGCCAAAATATTTATAAAAATTTGATAGGAAATTACGAAAAAAATGTAAATTTGCCTGAAACTTAACAACCCATTATGCCGGCAGAGGGTTAAGTTAGGGGGTGTCTTTTCCTGATGAACGCATTGATCTTCACTTATAAAATATATTTTCATAAGACCCCTAGAAATTTTCCTATCCTTTCCCTGACCTAAACATTCAAATTATTCGCTATTTTTTTCTGAAAGCAATAATAGGGACCACTTATGCAGAATCAATGGTGGTTTCGCGTTCTAATTATCATTGTAAGAGCAACCCTATTCGTTTATAGAACTCAGAATCCAGGAAGCTATCGTTTCATCCCCTCTCTTTCTTACTCTTACAAAAACCGGTCGATATAAAATAAAATGAAATATTTTAACGAAATTAGAAAAGATAAAGGGGTAGTTCGTAGTAACGAACACCGGTTCAAGAAGTTTCTTGCTGATTTCCAATATTCAAAAGTTACCTAACCCGCTGAAGAACGTTGAAGAGCTTTGAGCAACTCTTCGAGTACGCAAGCTCCCCGAAAAACGTCGATAAGCACGCGATTTCCCCGTGAGGTCCAAAACACCATCGGAATCGCACCAACGGGGAAAATCGAACCGCGGTGCTAGCCCCCGCGTATCGACAATCAGCTGATCCAACTCCTAAATCAAGGTAAATTTATAATTAATCATTCGAATTGATCGTTGTCGTACCGAGCGTCGCAAATTCGCTAAAATCGAGACGGAACTCGACTCCGGCGGGTCTGCGAGACTAGGTTAACCTAACCTAACTCGGGGAGGGTGCGAGAGGGACCTACCCCATCTCGCGATCGCGCTCCGATAGTCGCGGGCGACGAGCTTTCGAAGACAAAGAGCGCGGGCTATTTAAAAGCGCATTTGCAAACTCGGTGTCCGGTTTCGAGATATTACATTTCTTTCGGAGAATATGGTCTTTGGAGGGGTCAGACTCATGCAGAGAAACATTTCCTTTGGAATATAGCGCAATTTAAAAATTTTTTAAAAGTGCCGTGGTACTCAAACGGCAGGTCTCCTTCAGTTTCCAAACTAATTTTCGACGTCGTTTAAATCTGCTCCTTGCGGTAGCAGTCTTTTCTAGTTCTAAATAGTCAGTTTAATTGTCTTTGCACAATATTGAAAGTAATTATTTATTATCATTAATATAGCTAAATTTTAACTGCTTGATTATTATTAGACATTAATCATAACACTTAAATTGGACTGAAATATAACGTATTCATTACTGCCGTTAAGATAAATCAATTTTCATCATTTTTTATACAATTCAAATAGCAATATAGTAATTTCGAAAAAATAATTAAGAATTATCAACATAGAATGTATATAAATTTGTAATGATATAATTACAATGATCCGAGTGCACTTGGTTACGGATTGAAATGAAATGAAATAAAACTGAATAGAATGTAATTAAATGAAATGAAACGAAATAGAATGTAATTAAATGAAATAAACTGTGACAGCAATTAAAATATTTCTGACAATAAAAAATATGCATTTGTACATGGAGCAAATGATCGAGCAACAGATCCAAAAAATCGGGGGCGGTCACAGATCCCCTGTAAGGCGACACAGGTACATATGGGCTCTCCCGTTGAATGGACCAAATGATATAAATTATTTATAGATTTCGACACCAGAGCGAAGGAAGGGGGGCATATCGAGGGTGTACTGTTCGAACTATGGGGTGCATGCAGTACCCGGGGGGTCCACTTGCACCGAAAGCCCCTTGGGGCACCCTCAACATATGCATTCCCCACTCGACCACCGTAAGCCTATAGAAAATTGATTCGTAAGTACCCCGGATTCCTGTCTGTCTCCTGTTTTGTTTTTTAACACCTATCTACGATTGCTCCCTGTACACACTTCACGGTGTTAACCCTCGTCTTACCCGTTCCGGGTCACTCCCGACCCGTATCTAGTTACATTCTTTCTCCTATTTTTATTAGGTAATAAAGATCACTCTATAAACTCTTTCTACGAGAGAATATTCTGTAACGAAAAAATAAATTTCAAGATATATTTTTGAGGTAAAGAATATACTAAAAAATTCACTCACTCTTTTATCAAGATGCATTGTTGAGGGACTTTGTGATTGATGCTTGGAAATGTATTTTCAATCACGAATACTGTGAAGCCCTTGCAGAATCAGAATTCTCACTCTCGCCATCCTGGTTCTGAAACAAAAATTTATATTAGAATTTTCAAAGGTAAAGCTTCAAGCTTACTTATAGATTTTCAAAAGGACGAGCTCCGATAAAGCTTTTTTATAAATATAACAATTGCTTCCAAGGGATGAAACATACCAAATAATCAGAACTAATACACTATCCTATTAATTTTTGCAGTGGCAAGAAATATATTATTGCGAAACTTTTCCTCGTAAGAAGTTTTTGGAAATCTTATGTTCTTGGAAGTATAGTGAAATCGGGGGCGACTGATGTGTGGCAAATTCGAAGACGGGCCCAGTGCCGTACGGGCTTCGCCCCCCGGGTCCAATCTAAATCAATGGGCTTGTGGGTAATCGCATAATAATTACTGGGACTCCCTTTACCGCCCATCTGTCGCTGGCTAAGGGGGGTGTTCAGCCCGTGGAAGTGGTAATAGGCACTGGTACGGCAACATAGTCGATGAACATGTCCCAGCAGGTCCTATTGTTGCCGGGCACAGCAAGAAATATCAAGCAGTGTCATTCGTCAGTCGTTGCCACCCTCTGCGCCGTTGCCTTATGTTTCCTCCTGCAATTTCATCGTATAATGTTAAACATTTTGCAAAAATAGAAACATGGGAGGAACATTACTTGAAATAAAATTCTGAACGTGCTTCTAAAATAAATAAGAACAGTGGAATATTTTTGTTAGATTTAATAATTTCATAACACTGTAAAAATCATAATTATCGAAAAAGGGTGTAGAGCTTAAGACACACTAATAACTGTTGGTCAAATTAAATAAGGGAATTTGAGTAAGCAGAATAGTTTTGAGGGATGAAACAGTGAGAATTGTTTTTAAGTTTCCATTGGGTCCTTCTTTCAATTTTTGTAATTGTTGTCTTGTGTCAATTAATTGTTTCAGACATACAAATGCTAACTATAATTCTGATGGTGCTGTATATGGGGCTTTCTAATGGATTTCGAGGACCACACCACCCCCGCGGTGCAATTTCACATCATCATTATGCTCCACAAAAGGATATTAAAATTACCCAGGATGCGAACCTCTTGCATGATGCTACGTTAGTTCAATCTTTCTTTATTTCTATAGTCATACTTTTATATTTGCCTATTCATTTTTCTGATTGATCCTTGATTTAATGCCACCCTTGCCTCTATAGAATCATTAAAAACTGATGTCATTAATAATTCTATTGTTCTACTATTAGTTAATCGAGCTATTAAACAATAATGTTATTATTCTTAATTTATTAATACAATCTTTTTCAATTTATTCTCATATTTTTATAGTCGTATATATCGTAAAATAAATTACTAATTAAAATAAATTTGTATACCCATGGAAATTTTAACATTAATTTTCACGTTTATACCAATATTTTCGACTGACAATTAATATAATTGTATAATTACAGACATTTAAAGGAAGACATGGGAGACGTAGCCGACCAGTTGGATTTCTCAAACATGACTGAACAGGAAATAGAGTTCCATTATTTCAAGTACGTTCTTATATACTGAAATTGTTAGATGAATATCTTGAAATTGTTAGATGAAAATTGGAAAGAAATAGTGCGCAAGTGATAAATAAATGTATTAATACTGTATTCTTAGTAATTTGTGTGAATTGCAGAGTTCATGATGTGGATAACAATGCAAAATTGGATGGACTGGAAATTCTCCATGCCATTCAACACACATTTCATGAAAATAAATTATCTGAAGCTGAGCACAAAGGTTTGAGCGACGATGGGAAACACCTTAATTTTGAAGATGATCTACCATTGATTATTGGTAAGTAAAAACATCCCATAAAAAGACTATTGAAATTTGTATTTTATATATTAATTTATATAAGAGTTCTTTATAAATTTTAAGCAAGCATTAATGAATATTATGTATTTCCAATAATTAAAACTAATTTGTATTATTTGTTACAATCAAGACCTGATAGACAAAGTGTTCAAAGAGGACGATTTGGATAACGATGGATACCTTGGATACATTGAATACGTTTTGGGAAGGCAAAGGGATCACATAGCACAAACAAAAAGGGACGACAATCTTCGAATTGAAACATAAAATAAAAAGTACAATTCCTAATCAATGATCAAAATTAACAGTTTAGATTTTGCTATGATTCAAGAGTTGCTAACAGTTTGATATATTTTATATCAATCAAATCTATGTATTAATCACTCGCCTAATTAGCCTAATTAATAGCGTAAAATTGAATTTATTGTAAAACTTTTATACTTATTTTTTTATTGAATTGCCAACAAAATATTAATATTATTGTATTTTTAATTTAAATGATTGTAAACGGGTTGAACATTTTCAATTTAGGGGAGCCTCATGAAGTTCAATATAGATTAACGAAAAATATTTCTTTCCTAAGATAACAAAAAGACAGATTTTCCTACAACAAATTTTAACCATAAACAAATGTAGTATTTAATTTTGATGTACAAATTAATTGATATATTTAAAATACACTTGTAAGTCCGACCAAAAGTTTGGGATCAAAAATCACTATAATTCATTAGACAATAATTATATATTTATGAACTGGAAAAAACATGAAGAAAAAATTTCTTTGATGTTAGTGATCCCAAATTTATGAACGGTAGTGTATATACCAAGATTACGCGAATATCAAGACTGTGAGAAAGTTACTAATTATTCTTTCGAAAAAAACATAAATTTTTCAGATTTAGTTTTATACAGAAAAAACTAAAAACATAGGCCTAGAACACACTAGTAATTCATGATATACTCTTACAAATGATAGTAATTTTCTATGTACTAAAAATTATGGTTTTACCATAACTTATATATTTTATGATTATTAAAAAATTCAAGACATTTATTTAATTATCCTTATAAGATAATAATTTTTTATTCTTTTACGAATATATGAAATTTGTACTTATTAACGACTATAACTTTATTGTAACATAAAATTAAACGCTAAGGTTTACACATTTTACAATTCTACATTAATTTCATTAAGGAGTAAATTAATTTTGTCTACACTTATTTCTAGAAATAAATGTACAAGTATATGAACATTTTTGCATAAATCTTTTATTGCAGGCTTATGTGATAAAATCCAAAGAATGTTTTATTTTCTCGCCATTTTTGTATAGATTATTCAAAAGTATGCAATCAGTCCAATACGCATAATGGATCGTCTGTCACGACAATGCATTTTTCCCATAAATCTTTAGCTATTTGTATCTGTCAAACAAAGATAATTGTATTACACCAAACTATAAAACAACTATCTACAAATTTATCAACTCACCTTATTATCTTCACCAGTAACCGGCAAATCTTCAACAGCAATAAACTCAGGGTACCGCAGAATTATTTCTTTGACTGCAGGAACATACTCTTCACTAAGTTCCAAAAATTGTGGCTCATATTCGTGATACTCTTTAGAATTTTCACTTGAATAGTATAACTTGAACACACCGTCCTCTTGGAGTAATCTGCAAAGAACGAACAATAAATACTGTGTTCAACGTATCAAAATCTATAATACTCTAATAATAATTATTAGCGTTCACCTAATGCAATGAGATCGCACCAATCGTATTTTAGTGTCAGGCTCAATCTCCACGCGATTTTTCACGCATCCGTTTGCAGTCATGCGTTCACCATCCTGAAGCACAGAGCACTCCTGCTCAACCTCCGACAAAACCGGTGGCATGAAATCATGCACATGGTTCCTGGCCATCAGGTCTGCAGCTTTGTCAACATCAATATGATCTACCATCTTCCTAAGCAAGTGCTTCACTTGCTTTCTGAACTCTTCTTTGCTGGCGCTCTGATTTTCAGAGTGAGCAAGACCACTGTGCCTCAAGTAGTCCAACGGCAGTCCTTTCCGAAATTCACTGTCATTTTCTGTTGCAGATCTTAACGCGTCAGGCAGTAACCTCTCCAAAAAGTCACTCCAACTATTTTTCTGGTAAACGCTTAATGTTATATGGAGACTATGGGAGTCCTGAAGAGTATTACCCTGGTGAATAGTTCCTCGTGGAAAGTATAGTAGGTCGCCTGCGTTCACTACTGTGTCTAACATGGGCTCCCCTATTTCTGAGTCCTCGAAATTTTTCGAAGAGTATTTTGGCAAATATTCTTGTTCACTTCGTGGTTTGTATAACCTCCATCTTTTCTTACCTTCCACTTGCAGTATGAAAGCTTCTATATCGTCATAATGGGGAGCAAAACCTTGGCTATCGGCTGGTGTTAGGTAAGAGTTTGCTCCCACAAAGCAACCAAAGTATTCTTGAAGTGTAGCTGCAAGCAAAAAATAAATTTGATCTTTTCTGTTATAGTTTCAAAAAATATCTTTATTACCGTTTAGAGAATGTAATTTTGGTATATATGTCTGTGGATTTAGCATTCTAACTGAGCATCCATTCGCATAATAATCCCATACAACACTTGGAACTGCTCTGCCAATGGGATTGTGTGTATCCCTCACTCCATTCTCATAAGAAGTGATATCAATATTTTTGGTGAATTGGATATAAGACTCTCGTAATATTTTATCCAGCATTGGAGAGGACATAAGCAATTTATAATAATTGCTGCAATCTCTCTTTATATGCACTGCTGTCTGCTCCCAATGTTTTCTGAAACAATTTGAAAAACAAATCATTAGAAAATAGAGATACAAATATTGTATTATAATATATAAATTTCACTCACTCGAAAAAGTCTTCCACTTTCAATGGATATATCAGCCATTCGAACATTGAACGACTGGCTTGAAGAGGATTCTCTTGGTAATCCTCGGTCATCTTAATTTCTCTGTGAATGGGAATTTGATTTACCTTTTTTGGTACTTTTCGGACTTTCTGTTTCAAATGCTTTTGGTTAACATGTTTTATTTTCGCGACACCTTTATTTACCATTAGAACGGAACTCTTTAATTGCTTTAATTGTACTTTCGAGCCTTTTGAATTATTGATTTTCTTTGTGTTCTTTTCCTTTGATTTGTAAACAGAGTTTTGAAGCGATTTACTTTTCTTAAGAGTAGATGGAGCAATTTTCTTTGACACACATGTGTTTGTAGATATCTTGTTTGTTTTTTTTTGGTTTGCATTCACAGGTACTTGTTTCAGTTGCTGTTGTGCTACTTGTTTAGTATCACTTTGCAAAATCACTTTTTTTTCTGGGGAAGTGTGTTTCTTTTTCAATTTCTTCGACTTTGAAGCTAATTCTATATTCTTGCGTTTTAGTGTCTGCATGGCGAATGCCGATATCGGTTCATGATATTTGAGCATCTGCAAATTAGAGTAAAAATATTAATTCAAATCTTGAAAATTGGAATGATTAAAAATGATTATGATATTATAACCAAGAAAGTAAAACTCTATTTACTCCAAGTAAAACTCTTTAAAACTCTATTTTAATTTTTACAATGTGTACAATTTTAAATCCTTGTAAATATTCTCACTTTGTATACAATTTGTATAACAATAAATCATAATAACTTGTAGAACCGGTGTATTTTGAGGTTAGGTTTTACTTTCAGACAGTAACGATTATTCAGTAATGAAATAATGTGAAAAATTACCGTGAAAATTGGGCAACCGTATTAAATTTTGGTTGATACACTAGTTAAAAATTGTGTTCGTTGATTGCTATTGTCATTAACACTGCTTTCGGTTTAAATTTATCAGTCACACGTGTTTCTCGTTACATGTCAATTGGACATAGTAAACATTACCTCCTCGGACAGCTTACTCGGGACAACATTCAAATTCATTACTTTGTAAAGATTTAGCGCTAAATTCAAATTGTAATATTTTGAAATTTGTCTCCAAAATTTTGGACAAGAGTATAATAAATAAGCAACAATAAATAGTCAATGATAAAAAAACATTTACATAAATTATTGTGAGATTTAAATTTGACGTTTTATGCGCCTCATTTGGCGCGAAATTTAAATTTTTTAATTTTAATTTTATTTTTTACGCTACGCGTAGCGTCACAATTAAGTAACGCAAAACTACCGTCTCTTTCACTGTTATCTTTTTTAACACGTTGACCGCCATGTCACCCATATGTGGGTGACGGAATTATTTGTCCAGGTTTGTAAAATGCAAGAAAGTTGGAAGACTACTCAATATCACACATATAATTATTTTCAATTTTTATTTCATTAAATAACTTACTTTGATTTCATGAAATTTTTGGGGTTTCTGGTTTGGCACTCAAAGTGTTAAATATATATTTTATACTGCTAACCAATTTTTGTTTTATTGCCATAATATTCCTCATATTAACTGTTTTGTATTGTACACCCATTAAACAGTACACCCATCAAAATACGATAAAGAAATGGTCGAACTACTGTACTTTGCAGCTTTTATTAACAAATAAACATGCAGATGTGTTCTCGCAATAATTCGATCCACCAGAGTAACATTTCATCGAAAGATTTATTGAGCGTCCAAGTTGCAAAAATAAAAAAAGAAATATTAGTTTATTGAAAACCTCTGTGTGTTTGACACTGATTCGGATCTTGCTCGAAGCTTCCGTTTAAACATATATAGAGTTGACATAAAGTTATCATAAATTTTCCGTACTGTACAATTGACCACAAAATCGAACTATGGAAGTTGAACGTTTTAATCTGTGAAACTTAAAGAAACGACACAAGCATACAGATTTGTTGTTGCGAAAACATCCTAAGTTTACTAAGAAATTTCGAAAGAATTCAGTATCCTATAGTGTTCTTTTCGCAGAAAAAGAAAAAGCTAGAAAAAATTACTACAGTATACGTGCAACGTGTGAAATGACAAATATTTGGAACGGGCAAACCTTATGCAATTTTTCCGCAGACATCGATTATCTTTTTTCTTTTTTTTTCTTCAGACATCAAATTCATTCAAATTGATCAAACCATCTCAAACGCGTCTCATCGTCCTACTTTTTAACAGTCTTTCAATTATTCATTTGTAATTTACGACGTTTTATTTTTTTTCTGCATACTTTCGATGCGCTCAGAAAACACTCTTTTACATGTACACTCTTGTCGTGGGCTTACACTATCGTATTCGCGTCGAAAACACTTACAAGTTACAAATATATCACTAGCTTGAATCGATGCTTGGCTTGAATTTGATACAAAAGTAAATGCTATTTCCATGTTCTTGCGGTTCGTTTGATCGTGCCGAAAGTCTGATTGG
The DNA here is from genome assembly GCA_913789895.3 of Seladonia tumulorum. Classification (NCBI taxonomy): domain Eukaryota; kingdom Metazoa; phylum Arthropoda; class Insecta; order Hymenoptera; family Halictidae; genus Seladonia; species Seladonia tumulorum. The sequence goes on along the minus strand of OU565270.1, from coordinate 16,900,478 downwards.
TTTATTTTTTTTTTCTTTTGTTCTCTTCTATTTTTTTCCAAGAAACGTGCTTCGATCGATTGAAACACACGATCATATACTTTTTCTCGTTTGTTTGCGTGCGGCAAGTCGAGCGAAATTTTACGGAACAAGTTCCGAACGTTTTTCAAAGAAATTCGCATCACTTTTGCGTTTAACCCTCAGACGAACGAGCAGCCGCTGCGACCCGCAGCGAATATTTTGATATATTATGTACATTTCAGGAGAGACGTGTTAGTTACTGATCGATTTTTAATTATAGTTTCGAATAGAGGCACATTGTTGACATGAGATTGATACCTATAATCAATGCCACGGTAGAGTTATAGTCGGGTCGAAGTGCCCCGCGAGTGCCGAGGGTTAACAGGAAATCATTCGAATGAATTGAAAATGGTCACGATGACCTGAGGAGGCATTTTGGTAATGTGGAGATGAACGCGACGGGTTCATTGAATTTACCAGGACGATTTCTAACGAAGACAAATTATACCTGTGACAACATCAAAGATGGGAACCTAATCCAGACCCTTTCTAAAGAGGCAACTAGTTGGAAGTTCTGCTAAGACACCTGTTATCTTGAATGGACTCAATGGGACAAACCTTGATCTACGATTTTTGATCTAACGTCAGTGTGAAGCGAAGGATGACATAGATGTTGACACTTTCCTAATCATAGAGGATCTCTCCCTTAAGCTGCTTAGATCAGATTTAGAATTTATAGTCCTACGATATGTGACCCTCAGATTATCCAGGACTGCATGGTCATCAAATGTATCTCTCTCAGGCTATCTAGACCAGATTTAGACCCTATAGCCATACGGTACGTGTCATTGATGTGTTTCTCAGGCTACCTCATAATCATAGCTTACGTCTCTCTCAAACTAGCTAAAACAAATTTAGATCCTATAGTCATACAGTGTGTGTCCCTCAAGTTATGGAGATCAGGTTTACTCCTTGTTGTCGTAGACCATGTGTCCCTCAGGCTACAGAGGACCCCGTAATCACAAAATATGTCTCCCTCGGGCTATCTAGATCTAATTTACACCTTATAATCACAGAGTATGTATGCCTCGGTCTACCCAGACCAGATTTAAACCCAATAGCCACAGCCCCAGAAGCTACCTAGACCAGATTAATCTAGGTTCTAGATTCTAACTAGTCGCAATTCACCTCCACAGAAGAATTTGAAGTGAGGACAGCTACTGTGATTAAAGATTATGCTACCGATTCTCTAGAAACAGCGATATTCAGGGGGTTTAGAATCTCGTAACGACAAACTTGCATAAACCTTTCTTGCCTTCATTATAGGGTATAATTGACCCTATGAATAGAAATGATTGTGTGTGTGTGAGAAAGAGAGTGAGAGAAAGAGAAAGAGAGCTCGTGTTATTCAACACACCGCAAAGTAACGGAAAAGATTCAGCTAGCTTTCTATGAGATCATTGACAAAGAAGCGCTTGTAGAAAAGACATCTGGATGCTTCAGCCGTGAAGTAATAGTCCTCTTTTTTTTTTGTTATAGTCGATTAACCGCTATATCGTTAACTAGTAATCATCTTTACTCAATATGGTTATTCGTGCGATATTCATTGGTAGGTACGACACATTCACATTTAGAAACAAGAGATATATCTAGACAATTATAAAACTACGATATCATATCGTGGTGGCATGGATTAATTAGTATTCATTTTTGGGAACGCCATCACTGATCTTGTTTCCCTTTCTCTTCGGAGAGAGAGAAAGAGAAGTTCTGATATCTTTAAAGCTGGCATTGTTTTCATTACATATCTACGTCTCCCACTTTCGCGCACGATTTTAAAATCAAGTTCAAGTTTATGCTAGGGGGCATTTCACGTTCTCTTGCTTACACGCAAAAGAAAAGGCAACGGATAATGGTGCAAATTTAAGGGTGGAGGAGTCGTCTTTGGAAAAAGACCTCCTCACCTTTCCCGTAACTTAATTCGTCGTTAACTCGAACGAATTGTCAATTATGATTTAGAAATATTTACACTGCCCAGAAATCAACCACTATCCTTTGACATTTAAACAGTCCGACAGACGCATGCGCTTTTCCATCATTCATTTGCGATTGATAACGATTCCGAAAGTCCTTGCGCCGTCATGGTTCTCGTGGCGGCTCAAGAGTTTTGTGCTCGGACTAGTCTACAATGAATTACACCTGTCCGATAAATCGTAACTTTTCCTCTCACGGGCGATTCTTGTAGATCCTTTTCAGTCGAACTCGAATTTATATCCGAACTTAATTGAAAAAAAAAGAACTTATAGAATTTAGAGTTTTTCTACTGTTACTTCAGAAGCTATGCGAAAGATTCTTGTGTACAATGATTCCGTCGGCGAACCTTTTTAGATTGGCAACGAACTTACAATAGAAAACATTGATGTAGACAACAAGGAAAATCGAATTTTTAAGTGTTCATGTCATCTTGCTCAGAATGATGCCAGAGACAGTTCTAAAGAAAGTGATATATTTCTTTTATAATATTACCATGTATCTATTATGGACTGCTATAAGAATCATTTAAACACGTTTAAACAATTCTAACATTGCAAAAATTTTTTCATAGTATTTCGGAGAATCTGTAGAATCATTCTACACAAGTGTCATCCTCATAGCTTTAGTAGTTAAATTATAAAATGAAACTTCAAGTGTTAAAAACTTGGACTCTCGTCTAAATTGGATACTTTTAAAACTGACGATGTAATAAAATCTACAAAAATCATCCATTCTTCATAAAAGCGCAAAATTAGTGTTGTACTTGGTCGTCGCCGTTGATACTGCGACGATCGATTAATAAAAAATGACGTAACTCAACTGAAACGTCACTTAAAACAACTGACAACGATGTGAACAACAGATTCTTTTAAGACAGCTTACTAATTACGTAAATAGATCACATGCAGATACTATTAATTAGAAAGTGTAACCTAAAAGCTCTTCGAAATGTACAAATGTAATCATTGACGCCTTTATCCCGTGGAATTATTGTGTAGTTGGTGTTTTGCACGCAGCACACAGTGAATTATATCTTTTTGTCGGTCCACACACGCACGCACGCACGCACGCACACACACGTGCATACATACGTACATATACATACATATATATGTATAGATACGTATGTATAATATATATAATATATACGATATACAAATATAAATTATTTGCCTTATAGTTTAAAACTGTCTGGGACACATGGTAAGAAGTAATGCTTCTGTTTCGTAAATAGACTCGCTCATTTTATTACGCACTAATTATATCTTGTGAAACCCGTTTCCTCGATGGGTCCTTAAATTGTCCTCATCAGTTTGCATTTCTCCAAAAACTCTACAGGACGGCCCGTTTAAAACGACACACTGGAATATCTCCGAAACCGTTCGCGATATTCGAAAATGTTTCAGGCAAAAGTTATATGATTTCACGTTTGAAGGGCATCTTTGTTTTTTCTTTTCCAAATGGAAACATATATCTTTTAATACTCCAACCGAAAAGTACCCCACCATTTTGAAATTGAAACGTCTTTTGAATGAGCATTTTTCGACTATATGAAACCTAGTATTGTTTTCTGATGACTTCGATATGTTCTCCACTTATCAATATATGAACAAAATGTTTATGGACACGTGCAGTTCACAATTTCCTTAGAAAACTAAATGCCATTGGTTCAGAAGATATCTTGACATTCGAATTGAAATATCTCCTAAACCAGTGGTTGTCAGCCATAAGTGTCTCAACCCCTTTTTGTAGAGAATTACAAGATGCATCGACCAGTATATTAAAAAAAAAAACTAGCTGCATCAGATAGCGTGGCCTCTAGAATTACGCAAGTTTTGTCCGGCACATTTTTCGTTGTCATCAATGGTTTCGAAGATATTCGGGGTGGGGTCCGTTAAAAGGGGACCTGTAGTATTCTGTCTATGTGCCTTGTATTTGTTCTTTAATCACCAGTACACATTTCAATACGATTTTTCTGCCAACCCCGGAATTGGAAAGATCGGTGAATTCATCTACCACCTTAAACCGTTAATTAACTTAAGTTACAAAAATCTTTGTAAGCAATTCGTGTTTTCGGTAAAAGTCGATAAATTACTGAGGTATATTTACAAATGGAGGCTAATTCCTTTGATCGACCGCGTAAGGAAATATCAAACACTCTTTGATCAAGTAATTTGCACCGATAGCGAACATTTTCTTCCTTCTCTTTTTGGTATTTCCTTGCGCTAATTGTGTACTGCGGCTGTAGTATATTGATTCGCTTAAAACCTAATAGATCTGTATGGCCTCATTACGATTCGGATCACTAATTAATTAGATTTCATGTTTCTTCACGTTCTCAACAATGCGAATTATTTAAGACACACTCGTCGATCGCAATATTCGCTATATTCCACTTTCACTGTTTGCATTTGCACAACTGGTTCCGATTTGTGAACAGAACCGATTTAAGAGACATCATCTTGCGAACGTACAATAATTACATATTTAGATTTATGTAATTACCTTTAGCAAATTTGCAACTTTCGCCTCTTTCTTTTTTCACCTGTTTTTATCGAGTCGGAAACTAGAAATATTCTAGATTACAGCCTTAAATTTACAACTAGAATAAATATTAATTATTGGTAGATCAAGGTCCTTTTCATACTTTCCGAGATAATATTAACACTTTAGTACTTAAAAATCTAGAGTTAGGATCGTTGGTACACGAACTACAACTGTTCCAAGTTAAAATATTGTAATTCACGAATTATTAAACAATATTTATATTGTTAACGATTTAGTTTTGCTTTCGCGTTTTTGTAACCAAATGGTGATTCTTGTAGATTTTGAAGCACTGAATACGAATTTGAATACAAATACAGCCTCATCGTTTCTGTATTCAAACATTATTTAACCATTCACAATATTACCATAAAATATACAGTTATATTCGTTAGAGTTTATAGGATCAGTCTAGACAAAACACATTCTGATAGCTCCTTCGGTTGAAGAAAAAAAATTTGACCTTACTCGAGATCAAATTTTTCGAAAATTTAATTTGACAAAGAATAGTTTTCAAATTCATGTTCAGTACACCAAACTCTGTAAAATTCGTCTATTAAGCAATCACCAAAACGTAAAATTACTGTCGGACAGTGTTATATTAATACTGGTTCATGAATGAATTAAATCGTAAATAAGTCTTAATTAAACCTTGGGACAGCGAATAAAAATTAACGCTTTAGTATACCAACGATCGTAACAAACATACAGTAAACAACTTGTGGCGCACAGCATTCAATACATGTTTATACACTTCATTACCCTATCTATTGGCTCTACGTTGAATTCGCGTTTAAGGCTCTTAATACAATTATTGTTTTCATTAAGATTATTGTTCTATTTAAATAGATCGCACTCGCCGCGCATGATCGTGAACAAAGAATCGGTTCGAATAAAAATCTCAGGTCTTTAAAATTTATATACGATAATAAACATAACTGGTCTCTCTCCACTATACTCCAAATTTGTCCTGGATCATTCTTACATCTATTCAGCGTATCATTCAAATCATTCCTTGCATTGATTAATCCAAACTTAATTTCACGGCATATCTTCTTATCCGAACGGATAACGTCGTTATCTTTTTTCAGCTTTCAAATTAATGTGTGATATGAATTAAGTGCTACCACAGTTCAAGCTGCATCATCAATGACAATGATTCCTGTGCCACATGCGGAAAATATTGTCAGTGAAATGAAAATTGTAAAATATACACCATTTTGTCCCTAATTAATAAACTGCGGATATTTATGCGAAATAAAAATTGTCCAATTTTAATGTCGGTCAAAGAATTGTTTTCTTTTGATATTAAAAAAATGATTAGATCATCATAATGGTTCTTTTGTTCTCTATTTCACTCCGTTTTAAGAAATGCATAAAATCCGTAATCTACTAATTAATATAAGTCAATTAACCCCGCGTAGACAGATTTTTTTTTTAATTATTCATTTGTTGGAATTCGTCTTTAGAGGGTTAATTATTGCAATGACAAATCAGTGGCATTCTACACCAATAATGACGTTATACCATATCTGTAATGATTCGTGATTATGCGAAGAAGAGTCACAAATTCACAAATATCGTTCACCAATGTGGCACATTGTTCAACCCTTAAGACAATATATAACACTGTATCCTTCAATTTGCCACATTTTCAAAATTTCATTACAATAGATCCCTATCTTATTTTGGCCATTGGCGTGGAGACAACAACAATTTCAAAATCTCCCTAATTACCTCGACACGTGACCAATTTTCGCAACCTTAGAATAAATACAATAGATGCGATAAATATATAGAAAATCGTAAATCTAAAAACGTGCTCTTTTCTCGCAAAATAAGAAACTTTGCACACTCCTAAAAATCGGATCATACAATTGTGAATTCTCGTTTTATTTTACTGTTATCCTAAAAAATTCTTTTTTTTTTAAAAGAAAAGTAAGCGTAATATGCACGGCAGCTGATTAACGTCTTTAATTGCCTGTCCAGCGAATTAGCTTAACAGACGAGCTGCATACGTCTTAGTCTAATTGGAAACATGATTAACTAAAAGCACCTCTTTTACTCCGTAAAATATTAAAAGTGAAAAGTCTGACCAGAACCCAGAGAGAGAGGGAGAGAGAGAGAGAGAGAGAGAGAGAGAGAGATAGATAGAGAGAATGAGAAAGAAAGGAGGAGGAAGAGGAGGAGAAGAAGAAGAAAATTTGATATAAGATTATTTCGATTGGGTTTTGGGTAGACCTTGCTTCAGTTTAACGTAAAAATTGGTCACGTGAAGCGATCATCTAGCATTCAAGCAGTCTAGGAAATTTCCACATGCAAGATATGACGATTAAACTATTTTGTGATATACTTTGCATGTGTGTTTGTGAAAATAAAACGAAAAAGAAAGAAAAGAAATTATGCAAAGTACATGACCCGTTTCGTGTTCGCGTGAACTGTGATAGCTCTTGCCATTGCACCCGGTGTTCTGTCTTCACTGCAGCCTGATTGGTGGGAACCTTCCCCGCTAAAACATAAACAGTATATAGTTTAAACAATTTAATCTACAGAATGTCCCAGCTGGCTTCATTACCGCAAATATCTCGCTTATTATTGACAATACAAGAAAGTATCAGAATAAAAAATGATTAGGTTTAAAAAGGCGAATATGTAATTTGTTACCCATTACCAAAGATTACGAAAGTAACACTACAAAGTTAATTTTTCGGCACACAAATTGTTTAACCATGGAATAAACCTTCCAATTTAAGGTAAAAAAAAGTGGGTCAACTCAATCCGACAAATAGTTTCCAAAATAAAAATTCATAAGTATATGTAACCTGTTTTATAAGCGAGATATTCAAGTAGTTGGACTTGAAACACTGTAAATTTGTATCATTTCTGTACTCTTGATAAATGCACAGAATATATTTAGAAGTTTTTGTATCTTAGAAAAACAATTTTTCTGACTAATGAATGTCACCTACAAATAAAAATAAATTTTGTCTTATCTGAGAGCGAAATATTGCACTTACCTGTCGTGTTCCTTTTCTACCAAATGATATCTGGCTCGGAATGCTACAAGATGAGCATAATATGCTGGTGCAGGTATACTGACAGACCTCGTACACCTAACATACGTATGACACAATTGATACGTAAGAGATTGTAATTCATCGCTTTCAAAGTGGTTGTCGTCCCAGAGAACATGGTAGTGTGACGGCCGTGAGGTTCCCTATAAAAAAAGAAGTCAAATATTATTTACAAAGTTTTACTTGATCGCACATCGCAGATCCTTCGTTTTCAAAATAAATTGCAAAATGTCTTTCCCTCTTCCAGCGTTGTTTACGTTCAAATTTTAAACTTCAAATATTCTTCCTACAAAATTAAAATTCGAATGGATGAAAATTTTACCTGAATGCCCTGATGACTACACAAATAAAAGTCGAACTCAGTCGGATGAGTGATACAAATATCAACTGTTGTCCCTGCAGGAATGTTACCACTCCTGCCACTCTGCTCCCTCTTCTCTGCACAGAAAAGGCGAGTGTGATGTCTCTTTTGTACTACGATAAACGTGACCCCAGGCTTGTAATCATCCTCAAGCTTCATACAAGCCTCGCGAATGGCAGTTAACTCGTGTTGCAGCACATGCAAAAACTGTCCCTCCGAAACACCATCCCGATATAGAATTATTCTATGGGGTTTATACCCTCCTGTGCTCTTGTAAAACCTAATAAGAAGCTCCCTGCAAACCAAAAAGACACGTGAACAATCACAAACCACAATTACTAGAAATGTGTGACAACCCGAAAATGCTCGGTCAGGTCGGGTCGTAAATATTATTCGGGATCAAGAGGGTTCTCGAAATTTTCGGGATTCTCGAATAAATCGATTTTCGAGCATATTTGGGTTCTCGCGCGTCTCTAACAAGTACAACCACGATAACCTCGATAACTGAAGTTAAATCATTTTACTCACCTAACCATCGAGCTGAGCTCTTGAATAATCTCTTGTCTGTGTTGCTGGACCCTTACAGTGGCTGCGTATCGAGATGGGTGGCCATCCATGCTGGCGACTACTGCAGCAATGCTGGGTTTCTTGTTGTCCCCAGCAGGAGGATGGGTTACATCAGCTCCGAAGAATATCACAGGCTCGTCAAACACTTTCGGTCTGATTCCGGGCACCAAAATATTATTAATACCACCCAGTTTCACATTGATCTTCAGACATAGATTGGATAGTGTTTGAGGCGATGTCTTGTTGACATTTTTTGCCTGCACACATTGTGTCGCCATGCCTAGCAGCGTGTCTCCCACCCTCTTCACCTCAGCTGTAAACGAAAGGGAATTTTTTGATATGCAGAAATTTTGGTTCTTCATAACAGTTATTCGAAATAAAGGTTCTTCATAACTGTTTTAGTCAGAACCTTCGTATAATTGTTGGAAACAGTTATTTTCTGAATGGTTTCAAGCCCTGCTTGAAGTTGAAATTTCAAGTTAATATTAATTACCATAAACAGGTGTTTTCCCAGGCAGTATGACACACACAAGCTGCAACGACGCGAACGTCATTTTCAGGTATTTGAACATGGGTTCCACCTGATCGGGTCCAGTGGCATATTTACAGAAGCATGGCTGGCCAACAATCGGCATGCCAGCGTCGTTGCTTATTCTCTGTAGCTGCGCTATGAACATTCTCAATGCGTCTTCACGCACGGTTCTCTGCGGTGCGAAGCAAGCAATTGCCCAGACTCTGATTTCGATACCCGTAAAGAATTGCTTGCCACGCATGTCCCATACACCTTGAATAGGCAAAGCTTGCTGTTTTGTCTTTAGCAGAAAAGAGAAATAAACATATATATATATGCGTATACAGGTCACTGTGTGGCGTATAGTGTCGTTTAGAGTAGAACAAATAAACAAGGTAGATGCGCCAGTATTTCGCACAGTCCATGCAGTCCACGCTGCTTCCTTTTTCTCTCATTCGGAAGCGAAGAAAAATTCATTAAAAACTTGAACAATCTTCGTAAAAGCTATGTAAGAGCAAACGGAAGTTGTGGCAATTATCTGTGTTCGACCGCTGCATGGAATGGACTGGCATCATCAGGGAATAGCAGGTGATATTGGACTGTGAAAGTAATGCAAATTGTGTTGACCCTCGGCCAGCAAATACTGACTCCATTTGGATTTGTCCTGACAAACTGTTATGTCACACTGTTACTCGTCACTGAGCTCGTAGCTTCGCATTATGAAATCGAGATTGTTATAGAGTTGTTTTTCACTGGTGAACTATGTTTCTGGTTTTAACAATAACACATTTGACTGTCTAAGATAAAGCGTTTGATGATTAATTAGGGCGTTATGAAAATGGTAGTTGCAAATCATTGTAAGTTTGTAATTAATCGTCTGGATGATTTTGACCTAATATTAAATGCTCGTATCTGAAATACATTATCGAAAGATCACAGTAAATTGGGAATTTCATTTCTTTTCCATACTGTTCCTAATCGCGTCAGTTTTATTTGATTTCGGTGACAAAAAGCAAACATATTTGACCTATGTAGCCTACGGTAAGTCCTCGTAAAGCTTGGATCGAACGATTATCAAATAATATTCGGCTAAACTTCCGAAAAACGTCCATGCTCCGAATTGGATGAAATTTTGGAAATAGGATCCTTTTCGACTAAAATGATGATTGCGAGAAGGATTTTTGGCTATATGAAAAAATTGTTTTACCAATTTAATGTAATTCCTTACCTTACTGTCACTGTGTAGTATAATGGGTAAATTTTTTAAAAGACCATTTTTAGACTGTAAAGTTGTAAAACATGCTGATTAGGGAAGATACCCATATTGACCATATGTATGAGTTTTTATATGACGTTACGAGATGAAAAAAAGTGGAACAGATCCATTTTCGCAGTTAATAGAAGTCATCAGATGTGTATATTCTGCAGATTAATAAAATCTCTCGAAGAACCTAATCCAAGCTTGTAACTTCGGTCATTGCAATAGGTCTGTCGCCTGAGGGACGTTACTTTTATTATGGTTCTGTCATTTTTGGAATTCGAATATCAAGAAAGAGAAATCGGAGTATGTTTGAGTTAGTAGAAAGCGGGGTGGGGGTTTGGGGAGGTTGCCTCCCCTCCCCCATAACAATAAACGGCTTTCTACGCGGACCGAAGGACGTATAAGCACAGTGATTATTTGTATTAAAAAGTTTACCCATTATACAAATGGGTACAAATGACATTAAATTGGTAAAGAAAAAATTTTTCAAGTCGCCAAAAATCCTTCTCGCAATCATTTTAGTCGAAAAAGAACGTATTTCCAAAATTCCATCCAATTCGGAGAATGGACGTTTTCGGAAGTTTAGCCCTGTTCCTATTTGCTTCGGTTTTATTTTGTTTCAAGGACAAATTGGGAACATATTTGGACCTGCGTAGCCTGTGTAAGTTTATTCAGGACGTATTCAAACAAAATTATATTGTACCGACCGAGGGTTAACGAAAATCGTAACTCTTTCTCTAAATTTCTACTCTCAAGTCATACACTGTTTAATTTGTTGATAACTCGAGGAAAGTAAGTGAAACGGTCATTACATTAACAGCCCAAATATCAAAATCAACCAGGTCTAGAACCCATACATTCATTCGGTAACTTTTTTACTTTACTGATTTCTTCGAATGCATTTCAAATAGAAAAAAGTTAAGGCCAAATGTATTATTGTTTTGGGAAAGATTGCAGCGTTCTTATGTTATCATATATATTTTTTTAAAAATTCATTTTTCTGACAGCAAAAATTAAAAGAAATGCAAAAACCAAACATGGGAAAAGACACGACTCATACTTCGACTCCTCTTAAAGATATTTCATGGCTTCTGTATACTTATCCACTCAATCATAGTATCTTGCAGACTTCTGTGAAAGCTCCAGATATTAATGTCCAGAACGAACCTTTACATGTCCATTCGTTGCATTTAGATTTCTAGTCTTGACGTCTAAAGAAACGCTTCAAATTTTCTGATAATTAGTAAACAATGTTCCATATTATTTCCGCAACTTCACGATGCAAAAGTTTCATCTAATTAATTTCTACTACACGTCTCTATACAATTCAATTCTAATATCATTGAACGAGTATATACATTTTTCAAAAAGATTGTTGCAATAAGTGGAAGCTGTAGAGTACAATTAATATTTCTCGATATTTTCAAGGATCAAGCCTTTCCGAAGTAGGTTTCCTCCTGGATCAGTCGAACAAAATCACTGAGAATTTTCTACAGCATAATTTCTTTAAAAGATTACTAGATCTAATGAGACAAATGCAAAGAGAATAGAGTTTGATTGAAGTTACATAGACCAAATAGTGAGTGATGATGTATGGTGGAGTATTGAAAAGAAACATATCCCTTCCAAAAATAATACAAGAGCCTCTGGAAATGTGGGATTTGGCTAGACCTGACTGATTCAGTTGGAAGTCTCTCACCTGTCCACTGAGGGAACTTACGCGCCCTCCATACTGTAGCTTGGGCGGGGCTAAAATGCGTCCTCTGACTTCCACCATACTGTTCGATATCGCCAGACCGAATTCTTGTACGTATGAATCGTTATTGAAGTCAGCCCTTTTCACCAAATTATTTATTTCTCGTTCGCGATCAGGGGCAGAACGGGCTGTCGCTTTAATCATTGTGGACGTCTGCATGTCGGTCAATTTCTTGATGCAACGTTGTCCAGCAACAATGTTACAGACCTAAAAAAAATACAGTTTTAAACATTACCACACACATGCCATATCCCATATAAGCAATACACGAATTATACACGAACCTCAAGTGGCAGGTACGTATGCTTGTGTTCTTGTCCAACTTGTAGGCAAGGGAGATGAGGATAACGTAGCTTTATTTTATACTTGTCTAAGAAGTACTTTGCAACAGTGCACTCGACTGTTTGCCCATTTTCCAATTGTAGGGGGAATCTGAAATTTTCAGAACATTAAAACGTATTCTGAGTAACAGTTCGATCATCTTTATGCATACTTACGACTGCATTTGGGCAGGTTTGCGAGTGACATTGCACACTCTATACTTCCGTCTCATCGATCCACAATGTGTAATCTCGATTTTGAGACCCTTGATCTCTTTTGTGAACTTCACTCGTTGGGAATCTGTGAGGGGCTTCTTTTGTTCATTTATATCCCGAATATCTAGCACTTCACACATGAATTCTATGACTGGTTGTGCTTTGTAGAATGCAGTTGCGGATACTGCAATAAAAAAAATATGTGTGTCGAAATGATATCAACTACAGACATTATCAAATCAAATCCTGTAATATTTTCAACCGATAAATTTTCAATTACTGTGTTAAAATGTAACATACCATCAATGTTCAGCATCATTTTCCATTGCGATGGTCGAACAGACTGATGGAAACCGAACCAGACCTCTCTGCCTCCTCCCAACGGATGATAATACCCATCTGGCGTACTGAAAAATGATCTACCTACTGGAGTATACGTCATAGATGGTAAATGCCTCATTACAACATCTAAAGCAAGTATAGCGTCATATGGAATTTGTCTTGTACGTCCTTCTAAAGCCTCTTCTAAAGCGAACAGCGAAACTTGAGCCAGCCATTTTATAAACACTTTGAAAACTCTGTCTTTACCCTCACCAGGTAGTGTAACCTATAAAAACAATAATTAGTAAGGAGAAAAAATAATTATAACCATAACAGGTGTATTCATTTCTTTAAGGGCTATAATTACCTCTAATTCTACTTTGTCATTACCAATAAGTATGGGATCTCTCGTATATAAATTATTTCTCCCATCAAACACAGGCTTGAGTGTTCCAAACAGTTTACCATTCGCATGAACCATTGTTTCTATAATTTCTCTATTAACTTTACGAGGACATTTATCAGGTTGAATATTAATATCATAATGATGTACATAACCACGTGGCATAGTAATTTGGAAGTGATTGGCCCTTAAATTGATTGTTCTGCCTTCACGTCCTATATCTGGTCTCCGAGGACATGAAAACACTGTAAAATTAATATTTCTAATTATATGCCCAGGATAGGCCACACAACTATAAGTTGCAGCATCTCTCTTGATTTAAAATAAAGACAACTGACATCGACAATCTGATACATCAATCGTGCCAGTTTTATAGAAGTTCTTTTGAATAATCAAACACTTACTTGGCAGTTCAGGAGGTTGCGGAGGTGTGTGTGTCTGCTGTATGGGAACAAGTCCCAGGGAACTAGAAGCCGCAACATTGTTCCCAGTGGCTTCTGACCCTCCTCCAACTGAAGTACTCGCTGAAGATCCAGGTTGGGGAGCTGCAAAAACAACGAAGTCAGAATTTTGCACAATTGAAAAACTATGTTTAATAAACTGTTCGAGTTTAATCTTTGAAGTCTTACATATTAATTGATCATCGAGCACAGCAGCTAAGAATAAACGAAAAAGAAATGTAATAATTCTGCAGTATTGTATTTTTGAGATATTATTAAGTTTTATAAAAAAAATATATATTAATTTTCATGTTATGAATCCTTTAATGAAAGTTATGTTTTTGGGTAGACATACAACTATATGATTGAAAATATTATAATTGTTTAACAAAGTTTCAGAATGTACAAGTTTTCTTGTTTATGTTTGTAGTTAAGATGCTGTGGCTCATTTTATAGGACTAGATAGAATCAAATTTTGTCCTTAAAACTGACATTTAAATAATTCGAATTATTTTCAGGAAACTGAAAAATTTTAGGCAATATCTTTTTAATAAATAACTGCATCGAAAGGAAGTTAAAGATTCGAATAAATTTAAAATTGTTGAAATAACTCGAGAAGAATTAAATTGCTTGAACAACAACAAAAATTACTTCCGAATATTCAACAGTTCGATCAATTTATAGTTTTCCAAACAAATACGAACCAAGGAAAGTTATAAGAATTAAAAAAAAACTGCACCGTTGTAAGAGGAAAAATAATATATGGAATTTGTTACGCCTAAAAAAATCTAATTTATAGAGGTATTGAAGCTTTAACCCTACAGTGAATAATCGATTTATAATCTTTTAGTGATTCTGAGAATATATAAAAATAAATTTATAAAAGCTACTTCTGATATTTCGACATTAGACTTGACTTTAATTTTCTAATATCTGGTTAATTTTAAATCACACGTTATGCATGTTCTGACGGATGAAACGTGACGAAACAGTGAGCCTACTAATCGAGAATTGTTCGAGACCTTCTGAAAATTTCTTTTCAATTTTATCATTTTCGATTGATTAAATGTGGGAGTTATTAATAGGTGCATAATTCGGATGAATTTTCATTGCTCTATAGTAATCAAATAGGAACAAAGGGCCAGAACAGCCTCAGACACTTTTTCTGGCTTAGACAAGTGCAAGAGAATGTATTATGTGATATATTTAGATATTACGAGAGAAAATTAGTGAATAGCAATACTCACGCCGTCCTACAGGATGCATTTTTACTGTTGACGATGAAAAATACCAGATAACCACTAATAAATAAGTAAAAAATTTAACACAAAACCCACTGACCACACGACACACTGCAAACGAGACTATCTTCTGCAATGGCTGCTACCAACTCGGCTCCGATTGGTCCTGGCTCGACCAATCAAGGCGCGAGAAATAAAACTGACGCTAGATATATTTGGCGCTGTGGTGCGTTATCGGGTTATGCATTACAATTTTTTAATTTTCAAAAGATACATTTTAAAATATACAAAACTATATCCGTGAAATTTCTACATTGTCAACAATAGATGTTCGTGCCGTACATTTAATTGTTTGAAAATCATAATTTTTTCTAACTTTTCTATAATTTGACAGTAAGATGTGAAACTTTTGTCGACTATTAGAAACGGGTAGCGCGGAGTATTTGAACCATAGTACATTCTATAGTAAATACACAATTTCATGAAGCGAATAGCCCCCAAATATTATGTTTATTATGTCACGTGTGCAGCTGAACGTTTAGACATATTTAAACAACTTCTACATCAATATTGTATCGACATTCAAAATTGTAAAGAGAATACGTAGATATATTCTCGTAAGATAGCACTGAAAAATAAACACAGACTCATAGGTACGCATGCGCATTCAAATATCGAGTTTCTTGGCGAGGTTCAGAGACCCACTTGCGTGCGCATGCGTAGTGAAAACAATTTCACTAGCTTCGCCTCTGCGAGAATGTTCTGTGCATGACACGCGATTGCGTGCAAGATTTCCGAAATGTCGTTGCCTTTTAATGGAAGCCGTTCACGTTCGAAAGGAATCATAAGTGCAATTGCAAAACATTTAAGGACTCTCACTTTAAAACCAGTAAAATCAGTCACTATAAAATTCGATGCCTTCAATCCTAATGCTGTGCAAACGAGGTTAGTCCATCCGAATTTTATTTATCTAAGTAATTTCTGTCGGACATAGACAAATTAAATTTACATTTCGATTTTTTAATCAACGTTACATAATTTATGGTCTATTATGTGTAAAGAACGGTTTGAAAATTGTATTTCACTAGTTTTCGAGAAAATTCACCAAATGAAATATTGTAAGTTAGGTTAGGAAAATATATTTTTTCGAGAAATAACGTAGTGGTTACTTTCGAGATCTTGTTTTGAAATAATAATTGCTCATCATGAGAGGTTTGGTTACTATCCGATGACGTCAATACCGCGCGCATGCGCAGTATATAAGTTCTAGTGGCCAGCAGACGACGTTCACGTTCATATTTTTAGAAGCTTTTCAATCGTTTGAACCAGCATTGTTCATGGGTGGAGCCCTTTACGCGGCTTTATCTCCCTCTATGTTTTACACTTCATTTGTATGGAACACATAATTAACCATTAGAACATAAAGTCAGAGAAACTACGGGATAATTCGCGAAAAGTATAAGTAATCTCGTAATAAGAAGAAGAAAAAAGATCGTTATTGAACGTAAATTATTTCGTTGTGATATTCGCGCAATCAGGTACAGTACATTTTTTATATTGTAAACGTTAATCTACAAAATTTCGATTAGATTTTTACAAGTCTCAGATTTTTTCGTTACATATTTGCTATGTGCAATTTAAAGTACTTTATTTTATAGTGTTCAAGGAAATACTTGAATTTCTATTGAAAATATATTTAAATAAGTTATTGGTCTATATACAGTTATCTAAAGTTATCCAAACTAACTAGGGGTGTTTGAATAACAGAACAGTCGTAAATGTTCTAATAGTCGAGAATTCAGATAATTAAAGTTCTATCTCCTTTTCCTATCCAGGAAAATTTTACAGTTATTTCGGATAGCTGAGTATAACACAGTCCCTTCAATTGTACTGTATCTGCATGTATTAACTCAGCTTGTTAATAAAACCTCTTTTATTATCTTTTAAACTATTTTTGCATAGACCTGATATATTTTATATTTTTTTATCAATTTGTTATAAATTAAATGATTGCACTTTGCTTCTATCCCTATGCAAGAAAATATTTATTCTAAAAATTTAGTAATCTCTATAATCAGTTTATAAATCAAACTTACCTCTGCATTGCCCAGTACCATAAGCTTTGCCTAGCATAGACACAGCTGTACTGATGCGCAGAGAACTCAAATCTGGCATCTGAAGTGGTAGTTGTTGCTCCATTTGCGCCATTTTCGTCATTTTGTCTGAAACAATAAAAACAGCAAATAGAGATGAATTATTAAGCAATTTTTTAATATGAGATAAACGTGTTTTTCTTAAAAATTAATGGTATGTAATAAATTGGACGTCTTATATGTTTTGAATTATGTTTGCAGAGACTTTTTCTTTCACATTACAACTCCGAAGATCATTGCAACAAACCCACGTTGCATTGTGAAACCGGAAATAGTTTCAGATTTGTCCGACCCTGTAGTTACATTCAAGTTATGTAAGTATTATACTCTCTTCTTTATGAACAATTATTTATTAAATATTCTTACACGTAAACAGTGATTTTACGAAAATTTTAATAAAATATAGTAGTAGTTCAAAAAGAAAACTAAAGGAAATGATTATTTTGTGTTAAGTAAGATTGTTCAAAATTTCTGCAGATGGTTTTTCTTTTTAAAAAATTTACATATTCTTGCGTTTCTATCTTCCAGTATCAGGTGATAATGTGGTAGTCAAAAGTGCAAACTTGACGTCTCTGAATATTTTGGAACTTTACAACAAACACATCACACCATTATCAACACCTGATCCTGAAACTGGAAGTGAAAAAACAGCTGACGACAAGGACATAAAGAAGAAGCAAAAGAAAAGAGTTAAAATTAAACGAGAATCCAAACATAGAGGAGTATTTTTATAAGTTTATTGGCAATCTAACAACTCATAAGTTAATTGGCAAGCTAACAATTTAATTGGATATAAATATAGTTTATAGAATAAAATATCGTTAATTTGAAACTTGAATCCAGTTTTCTTCTTTCCTCTTTATTCATAAAATATCAGAGAAAAATTGAACCTACATTGTCAATTTGTATAAGAGACTTGGAAATGACACAGGCATTGGAAAAGCATGTTCTAAGTACACAATAAGAGGAAGAAAGAAAATTGACAAGCATTTAAAATTATTTTTGTTGAGACCGAGGTATTGACTTTTTTCTCTCACAATAAAATTTCATTGTTCGATTACTTTTCTTTTCCTTAATCCGCTAGAACGAAAAAACCTGCCTTTAAAATGGCTAGCTATGCTACCAACAGTAAAAATTACAATATGAAACTTATCGACACTCTCTATAATCACGTTCCAGCATTTACGGATGTCTTTGACGAGGAAACATGGTATATTTTTGTTGCCTGTTTCGTAGCAGGCACATTTTTAGTCACGTTCATTCTTTCGAGATTTATAACATTAACGCCCGTGGAATAGATGTAAATTGTTTTTCGAGAATGTATCTTTCATTCATATGCATCAATCATTACTTACATTTAGTAAATTATGTTTACACAGTACTGTTATATATAGATGATATGATAGATTTGTCTGCACATCTTAATAACTTCAATGGAAAAGTATCTATGTAAACACCCATAGGAATAGCTTCAAGTGCCTAAAGCACTTTATTGCACTATTCCCAACAGCAACTAATATTAGAACTGTACATACCAAAATTATTTATACCGTGAATATGAAATCGTACAATTTGGCCTTTACATTGCAGACTGATCGTAATTGGATTCTATACGATTCATTATATTTACACAATTTTCATAAGTATTACACAATTTATATCTTTGATGTAATCAAAATTATATAAAAAAAAATTAATAATGAATAAATAATAAACAGAAAAGTTGTGATAATGTGTGATATATTGTCTTTACAAAATTAAATAACAATTCGTCAATTTTAGTTTTTTCGCTTATAAATGATAAGTTGTTAGTTAAACTGTTATGTTAATTAAATTAACTAAATTAGGTAATTTATTTACATTGTGCTTCTATCGTGTCGTAATTCTATTAAACAATTAAAAATGTTCAGTTGATTGAATTGTTAATTATGATAGTCATGAGCCTAGAATTACAATGTAATAAAATTATAGTGTAACTCATAATTTTTATTTGATTATTTACGTTGCACTTTGTAATTGTACATCAAACAGCAATTACCAACTGCATTATAATTGAAATACGTTGTAATTATAATTCATGAAGTAAGTCAACTATAATTCTACACAGCTAGCTGTAGCTGTTATTAGTTACATGCAATTCTGTTGTTGAAAAATGTTTCCATATAAACTCACCCAGTTTTCTGTAAACATAACATAGTAATTATTAAACAAGCTCACCTTTTTTTGAAGCCACTAAGATAGATTACGAGAAATCAATAACTGCACTGTACTTAATTTCACACAAACATTGTTCTGATCTTATTTTCTAAGTTTTTAGCACGTGAACTTCACAATGATGCTACCTTTTCACGTAAGTAGTCTTTTATCTACCACTTGAAATGGGAATGCACATTGTCTAGAGGGAATCTTTTATGTTAGTAGTTGTGTTTATCCATATCAGCGATAAAATTCGGAGAGTTCATATCTCTTTTTACTTATTATAATTGCGTTTCTTTAGAGATCTAAAGTGGATAAGAAATTGTATTGAAATAATATTTATCATATAAATAATTCACTTGTGAAAGGGTTTATGTTTCTAAACAATACCATTGAGAGGTAACAGACATTTTGAAAATTTTTCTTATTTTAAATAATTTAAAAAATTCAAGGTCAATTTTTTCTTTTATTTCACAGCTTGCATTGTGAATAATGTAATTAGTAAAAACTATTACTATAGTTTAACATAACTCGTGATAACTTTGATTACAAAAAAATTTAGCATATACAGTACTCTTTCCCAATAGTTTAGTGTACAGGGTTGTAGGGGAATATTTTTTCACAAAATAAACAGTTCCAAGGGCTTCCTCGAGCACAATTGTGGTCATTTGCATTAATCGTTTGATATTTATTTGTAAATATGGAATTAATTCATTATTACATGATGTGAAGAAGGAATTTTGAGAAAATAGCAATTGGTGAGAATTGCAAAGAAAGTACTAAAAGTTGTTTTTTTATAGCTTTTTTATGTGGACCTATATTGAAAATTTAAAAAATACATTTTGTGGGCTTGTATAAATAATATATATTTTGAAAATTTCAGCAAAGTCATGTACTAAACTAATTATTCTAACTTCTAAAAAAAAATCAGTTATCTTTTCATGTGTTCCAATACGTATTACTGTGACAGACTGCATCATTTTTTATATGTATTGAACGAATGAAAATTGCAAAAGCCGCTTTTGACATTCGAACGCGAACATGCTTGTTCAGTAGTGGGGAATCGTTCGAATGCGATAAAGGAGAAGGCGAACTGTTGGGAGAGAGTAGCTGTACTTTAAAAACTAAGAATGACCTTGAAACAAAAGAGTATCACTCCTCCTGACTACAATACGAAAGAATTACTTAAAATATTTTTAAAACTAGTAACATTTTTTGCTATATTTCTGGAATATTCTCAGTACTTTTTATGACTAAACAATATTGCAATATTATAGGAATAAATATACTGCATGATAGCATAATTTAAATGAATTAAAGCATATTTGTTTTAAAATATGATTTCCCTTGTGTGGTTGATATGATTTTTTTAATGAAAAAAAATGTACATGATGGAATGCCTTTTTTAAAATAATCAAGTTGATTACCACTATTTTTATTTAATTAATTGTCATAGAAGAAAATATTTTCTATTTTATGCAATTTGGTAGTTTGTGCACCGTACAATTGCATACAAAAACGAAGTGCAGTGTTCCCTCGAATAATATGAGAATTAGGGAGGCCGCAAAATTGAAATAAATTTATATTCTTTTAACGTACGTATATTTATACAAATATTTAATATCTTAAAAGAATGTAACATTCATTTCAAATAAATTTACATACATAGCATGCTTATACAATTTTCTTTATCATACCAAATAAGAAAAGTAAAAGCTATTATAATATGTGTATGTGTGTGTGAAATGTAATCAATTTATTTCGCACACATATATCGCAAACTCTAGCGAAATAAACCAATAAATGTTCGCCAAAAATAAAGTTTGATTTATGTTTCATTTAAGAATACATAATTCTATATAAAATATGTTTAATATTTAATAGCACCGAATACTTTTGCAACTAGCTATAGTGACTCAATAATGTAAACATTTTTATGTATATATTATGTGTTTGCACTATGTATTGTTTTAACAGAAATGAATCAGTATAACTTTTACTTTTCTTATTTGTCACGATAAAGAAAATTAGACAGGTATGCTAAATATATAAACCGACTTGAAATAAATATTGAAAGTTTTCAACCAAAAAATCCTCATATAATCGGAACCGCGATATTCGAGGAGTACTGTATGTTTGTTTTGTAATTTATTCAACTGACACTTAAAATGGATTCCAAGCGAGTCGTTTTATAGGTTATGTTACACAATTTAATGCGACATATCGCCATAAAGTCGATCAGATCATGATAGTGCTATTTATCAATCAAATTCTTTATTCTATATATTTATTCTTATCGAATACAATATAAATATCGATTTACTAATCCAGATATAAACAATCTCGAATGTTTACACTTTTGTCTACCCAAGCAAGCATGTAAATATGTATGCAAATTCCCTGTTTTATCAATCCTACGTTTTTCTTTCTTTTATTGTTGTAATACGTGACAGAAATTATTCTTCTGTCAATCCATATGGACACATACAACATAAATTTTCCAATTTATACAATAACAATTCAAGATTTTATTAGAAATGTAACAACAGAGTGATTAAAAACCGTTTTTAGTAGCTTCTGATCAATGAAATAATATAAACAATAATTTCGATTCATAAACAACTGTCTACATTTGTTATATTTAATATTTTACTTTAAATACGATTAAAATACTATTGATAAACATCTATGAAATGTATTTTTCTCTTTCGATGTTTCAATAGTTTTATAGAATATCAAATATTTTCTTACGAATATGGTAAAACTGGAATGAAAACAATTAAGCCAGAACAAGAAGCCTAACTCAAACACATTTGTGTTCGCTTTTACTGCGTCACTCTTTCAATATCGTGTTGAAAGTAAAGAAATACCAAATATATAGAAAACAAAATATTCGAAAATATTTTTACAACGAAAGTTCAAATAATATTGCAGTATTGTAAATGATGCGGTGAAATATTGGTGAAAATTTGAGAGAAATCAACGACACAAACCCGTTCACAACAGCAATCACAACAATATTATTATCTGGATACCCGCGTTTATGTGATGATGACACTGATTGTTATAAGTAGTGGATTTTGTTGGAAAATTTTTCCACCACACTTTCGCGTTTTATATACGAGGAATACGATGAGAGTTCGACTAAATTCACCGGGCAATCTTTAACATTTACTAAACCAGTGATCGGCATCCGCAAAAAGGTGCCCCCTCCCCCCTACTTGTTCGATTCGTTGAACTGTGCGCATGCGTGCAGACCCAGGATTGTAGCTAGTAAATATTATGGGGCTCTTGTTTACAAACAAAGGCATATATATGTATATGTATATAACGGGTTTGAATGAAATTTTGATTTGATAGTTTTTAAAATCCTCTCAAGAGTTTTTTAAAAGGTTATTAAATTCCAAGTCAATTTCAGCACAGAAAAATAAAATTATTTGTACATCTTTTAAGAAATATACATCCTTTTTAAAAATATAAATGCTTAATTTTTATACAAGCTACTTTAATTGGAAAGAGAAAGAGAAGAAAAATCGAAATTTCAATTTTGAAAATATTTTGAACTTCTTTCGTGAAATCTACTCTGAAGAATTCTATGAACTAACATAACAAAACAAAATTTAATTATACATCACCTCTATTTAGTACAGAAAATTTCGAGGTAATAAAAAAAATTTTTGTTTTAACCATATTGTTTACAATATTAAAAATATGTATTCATAGATTTTATCGTATTTTTCATATTAATGGTACAATATGGCACAAAAATACTTCTCATCGATTTCTTGATCATTAAACTACTATTATTAAGATTTTTATTGTTTTTATATCATTTCATATATACATATTTACTATAAATAATATGAATCGACTATGTTCTCATTCAAAATGTTACATTTAACCACACTAATATGCAGTACATCAGGGCATTACCATTGCAGAGACTTGGATGTACCATTTACGGAGTCTTCTCAGTGCGTCAACCAGCAGCAACAGTGTATTTTGTGCACCGCAGCTAAAGGTTAACCTTCTTTATTGCACACAATTATAGGACAATATTAAACTATGCATAAAATATCAATGAAATATACTATTTTTCGAAGAAATATTTATTATACATAGTGGATTATAATGTAATACATTGTCCATACCTTCTAAATGAAAATATAGATGGAAATCAGACTCATTAAATTTCTTAATCTAATGCCATTCCTTCATCATCGTCTTTCTTATCAGAACTAGCTGTTGGTGAGGCTTGTTTAGCACTAGTGTCGTCCTGTCCTTGCTGTGTTTGCTCTTGGCCAGTCTTTGCTTCGGTTTCAAGAGCACTGACGAATTCTTCAATATTGCCACTGGCTGCAGCATTGACAGCGTCTGGTCCCAAGCCGAATTGCTGGATGACAGGTCCCGCCTGGCCTGACTGCAAAGCAGACCAGAACATTGATAGCGCCTGGGAGAACTGGGGAGACAATAGCGTGGTACACAGTTGGTCCCCTGGCGGTAAGTGCGGGCTCATTTCACTCTCCAGGTTTTCAGAGGCAGAGATCGCCGCACGGATGGCATTGGTCAACTCGGTTGCTACGCCCCTCTGCCGGACAATAAGCTGCGCTGTAGCTGGCCGAAAACAACAGACAATCCCAGAGGAACTTCCCCAACTGCTCAGCAGAGCTAGTGTCTCCGACAGCCAGGAAAAGTTAATGTGGAAAAATATGTTAAACAACGATAAAACCATGCCTCTGTCCATTGGTTTTACGACATTATATTTTTTCACAGTCTACACTGTGTACTTTTAATTATAGAGATTGTACCATAGGCTCTGGGACATAAAACAAATTCACAGAATGTTACGAGGACATAATTATGTAATCGTTATGTTTGTGTTAGAAAGTGTTATTAACTATGTTCTCCGAATAATTCGTCATTTAAAGCAAAAAGTAATGAAGAGAACTAGAAGATTTAGCATCGAATGTAATTTTAAATACTTACTATAGAAAAATAAATTATAAATATTAATGAGAACGTCAAAACGGTATTATATAAAATATTTATCAGTGTTACACTTTGCTCCGCTATACTGTATAACCAGAAAGATGAGAAATGACTGTATGTATATGCCTGTTTACAAAGATTTCAAAACTGTCACAGTACTTGACAAGATTGAGCGTTATTCCATGTATTTTATCAAGAGCACATTCTAATCTTGATAATGATAACAACTACAAAAAGCAATACTCTGCGCTAAAAATAAATTACTTGATTGTCACAGAAAACTATATAATAAACAAGATAATACATGTTTTCGCAAAAACAAAAATGCTGTATGGTTTTCCAGGCTGTGTTTTCACAAAATAATTGTCAAATTATTCAAATACACTTAGGACTTTACGAGAATAACTATAATAATCTATTCTGATTGTAGAATATTATGCTAAAGTTTTAAACAAGTTTTCTTCATAAAATACGAATAATAAGTTATTTTAATGCACCAATGATTATATGGAAAAAGTTAGGCCTCTTGGACAGTGACATTACAGAAACAAAAATAATAAGCTGACTAATACCCCATTATTAATGGAATTTAATTTTTTAATAATTTTTTAAACGAAACTGAAATTACTTTTTAATTTAAAATTTTGGTCCCTTATTTAGATTTTAATTTTAAATATATAAATTACTCTAATACTAATTAGAATAATGCTATGCATTTTATTGTGTCGTAGTAAGTTGCATAATACCACATATAATTACTTTCATTAGTCCATTGACCTGAGAGTTCATTATTAACAATGAGAGTAAATAGATTCGAAAATATATTTGGCTTTATAGCCAAAAAATGACTATACACATGATCAACAGATCAGTAGCAACATAAGACAGTAACGACAAAACAAATGTGCAAATTGAATTCACTAACAAACATAAAATCACTAGTACCTAATATCTAGAAACAACATATACTAAACACAAATAATCTAAAAACTAAAGGATATTACCTGAACAAAAATTTCTGCTCCAACAGGAGGAACAGGTGAAACAACTGGAACAGGTGGAACAGGTGGAATATCAGACAAGAAGTTCTGAAGATCGCTAAGCTGTATTTTGTTGTTACTACTAGTAGTAGTCCCTGTTGTTGATG
Source organism: Seladonia tumulorum (assembly GCA_913789895.3). Lineage (NCBI taxonomy): Eukaryota > Metazoa > Arthropoda > Insecta > Hymenoptera > Halictidae > Seladonia > Seladonia tumulorum. Next base: position 16,874,944 of record OU565270.1, on the reverse strand, counting down.
GAGCAGGTGTTTTGGTTGCGGGTTTACTCTCACCTAGATAAAAATTCATATAAATCTACATACTTTATTCTTGGACTTACACGTAATACAAATTACTCACCATTTGGCTTGGACGTGTCAGTTGATGATGGAGAAGAAATCATTTGTGTCGCAGGTCTTGAAGTAGTATTCCTTGTAGTATCACTAGATGCAGTTGTCGTAGAAGCTCTGGCGCTCTGAGCAACCTGTGGTCTGGTCATAGTCCCCAATAAATTGCTTATTCCTCCTATTTGGCCTACTCCGCCGAATAATTGAATTAACTGTTGCTGTGACATATTATTCAGTAAATTTTGGAGATCGCCTTCTGCATTCGGATTGCCACTTCTTTGGGTGTCTGGGGTTGGTAGGTCGTTTAGAACTTCATTGATCTTTCTGCAGTACTCCTCATCTTTGTCTGTTTTCAGACTCTACAAGGTAAGACAATAAGTTGTTGTTTAAGCAGTATAATTTTATTCTAAGAAATTTTCTTTATACAACAATAAATAAATATTCATTACCTTTCTCCAGAATTTAAGTAACATGGAAACGTGAATCAAATCTTACCTGTAGCCAAACGAAGAACTTTTTGCCAGATGCTTTAAACCTTAAAACGTATACTCTTCCAGTTTTACATTGAGGAACATGTTTAAACTCACAATCATCAGGGAAAATAATTAGGTCCTATATAAACAGAATAAATACTATATTAAAAATTACAAACTTCAACAGAAAAATATAGAGTCGGCATATGATAGTGTTGTACAATTAAAAATTTTGATTGTGATACAAATCAATATGAAAAGTTATAAATTTGGGAAAATATACATAAAGTTAACGCATGATACAATTTTATACGATTAAAAGTTCTGTTCGCAAAAAAAAAATTATAAATTTGGAAACGCGTGCACCAAGTTAAGGAATGGCAATTTTGTACGACCAAAAATTCTGAATAAAATAAAAAATAAATATGATACATTCTTACATCTTCAACAAAGCCAGTAGTACGATCTTTCCAACAGAAATGCATCAATGAATCGTTAGATTGATAAACGTAAATTTGTCCCTTTCGAGTGTCTGGATAAACCATCTTCCCTTTCATAGTCATTTTCCCAGCTTTGAATTCGACTAGGTTTTTTAAATTGCTGCGGGATGCAGTGTTCCCAAAAAGTGCTGCTCCCGACATGATTGATTTTTTCACTATACGTTTTTTGTTTAGATAAATATATTAAACCTCAATAGGCGGTTAATTTTTGTTGTATGTATGTACCGTGCGATGACAGTGCACTTCAAAATGGCGTGTTCGGAGGTTCGTGATCTCGCATTAAAATTTAGGCGTCATCTGTCGGCGACTATCGGAAGTTTGTAATTTTAATAGAGTTGATCGTCTGTGGAGGTATAGAAGCACCACAGACGAGGAATAGGGTATACCCTAGGAGTAGGGTAATACCACAGACGAGGAATAGGAATAGACCAATCACCATATGGGATTTTCTGTCTCATACAAAAACAACTCGTTTACTTGCGCCCTCTACGCTGACAAACAATAAATGTTGGAACTAGATCCACAAGAAGCTTAAACCATATACCTATCATCACAGACGGGATAGGATAGACCTAATTTCGAGGCCAACTTTTGTGGGGTCACGTAACCCCATTACCATTTTCGTATCACATCCTCAAATTAGTAGATATTTGAAATTTGACCACCAACTATTACTATATTTGTTAACACTAAATAAAAGATTCGTCTTAACATCCGCTACAACAATATGTAATAAAAAATACTTAGTTATATATTTACTTAAAAAATTGGAAATTGCTTGTTATAATGCATGATTTGAAATTATTCTATTTGTAATAAATAAAGTAAGACAAGACAAGTAGATCAAGAATATAAACTATCTGCAGGGGAAAACTTAAACTGCTTCGAAACTCTTGTAAAAAACAATTAGTTAAGCAATTATCTTAATACTTTGTTATGTCGGAGAAGCATTCTAATTTGTCTTGATTTTAAAATTTCTTGCGAATCGTTCGATTCGGACCAATTGCAATAATCGAATCGTTCGATTCAGACCAATTGCGATAATCGAATGGTGAGATGCGCGCGCAGGCTTCCTAAGCAGCTATTAGTCTTCCTTGGCGCTCAGGAGAAATTAGACGAAGTATATAAGAGAGCATATTATTTAGTTTGTTTAAATAATTGAAGTAAGCGTAGTCATCGCGCAGTCAAGTCAAGCGCAGTCAAATTAATTGAATTTGTTCTTTCTGTTACAGAGCCGGAGGGAAAAGAATATCAATAGCCGAGATCGAGTCGAGATTGACTCGAGATCGTGAAGGAGAACCGTCCAGCAAGCGTTAGCCACATAAACTGAGTAAGTGTACATTTTATTTCGCCAATAATAAATTATTTGTGTTTCTTTTACTTATTATTTTGATAAATGAATCCGGTATTCTAATTGTGTGTTTTATCAGTTATTCAGGTATATTGAGTATGATCGCACTGAATGCATCGCGGGACAAGTTCGAACGCCGAACATAATTTTTGTAAGTATCCACATTATTGTGTCATGTATTGAATTGAATTCATTTTAGTTTCTGGTTCGTTTTAATGGACATTTTGATTTCGGCTCAAATTAATTTTGATTTTATATTCAACGTGAATGATTTATTTTCTATGAATTTAGATTTATTCTTCGACTATCAATTGATTCAAATCAAATGAATTTGTTCTTTGTGCTACAGAATTCTTCGAGGCTGTCTACTTGAATGCCTGAAGCTTCTTACCACGATGACCAATGACGACATGGTTACTTAAGATCGAGAGCTGTCGTGTCGTGCTTTCTTCAAGGGAGAGAGAATGTAAGTATCAAAAGACATATATTTCGAATTAAACTATCTTATTGGTGGAATTATACGAATCGTTTTTTAACATCTTGTCCCTTTTTTGATTCCAGGACTCTAACGCAGCTTTCGCATCCCCACCAATAAGTAGTAAGTGCACAAACACCTGCCTTTTTTATTACTACAATTGATTAGTAGTTGATTTTTTGACGAGTGTAGTGACCGTAGAAAACGCCTGGCGTTTTCCACGGGTAGTAATCTGTTTCCTAGGTAGGTAGGGTCTTTTTGTACGTCGCGTTCTTTTTTAAATGAAACAGTTTCGATAATGGTATCACCAACTTTCGAAAAGATAAAAATCTTCCGTAATTTGGTATACTATTAACTAGAGTCACTTTTTATTATCAAAATAATTATTTATCTTTGAAATATATTTGAAATGAAATAAAGTTGCTTTTTAACTTTAAGATAATTATTGATTTTTTAAATTCATTTAAAATTCAATACAGATCGTTTTCTAATATTATTTCGAATTGCTCAGAAGCACTGGGTCTCTTGCGTACAAAAAGACGATTCGCGACGGATAGATCCTCGAGACAAAGCATATACACATATCAATTTAACTTGGATTATTTTCTCGAGTACATTACATTTAGTATAGTACTCTTTCAATAGTTTCGAAACTTTGCTTTGTTGAAAGGATCGACCGAGGGCTCTTTAATATTTTATTAAAAATTTCAAATAAATAAATTAAATTAATTAAAATCTTTGTCTTTTTGCTTAACGATTAATGTTTTCTATTAATTCTTTGAATGATTAAATATCTTCAAATACCTTTAAATTTCAATTCAATTTTTTTTTGCAAGTTTGTATAAATATTAGCCCGTATACTAATGAATTCTTTTAGTTAGGATTTTCAGGATATTGAGGTTCCCTGTTCGTTGCTCAAATCCTCTCGCGTGCCCAGGTGCTACTCGGGAGGGTGAGAGCAACGGGCACATGGAATATTGTATTAATATATGTGTGGCGACTGACAATGGCCAGTGTATCGTACACGACGTATTTTCCACTTGTGTGTGTGTGCGATTAGGCAGTGGAATTGCGTCGGTTCGTTTAATTAGATTCAATAATGCATATTCCTGTCGATCTGTGACATGCTACATAGATCTTCATGGAATATGTTCGCGAGTAGCTTTTCTAAAAACTACGTTTGTAACATTCAGAATTACACGTAGTTCAATTGAGTCTCGAAAATAGTTTGTTATTTCAATTTACCGATTTATATCGCAAAGGTCACTACCATTGTCAGTGTGCGTTGTTTGCGTGCGCTCCGCTGTCTCTTCTCACGGCAGAGAACGCCGTACGTGTGCCCGTTCGTGAATTCGTGTCCTCTTGTACGCGCCTACGGGTGCGCGATCCCACATCCATGCTCGCGGACCGAGCGTGCACCACCGACGGCCGACCAACACCGCGCGCGCGCTTCGTTCCTCAAACGGCCTGGTGTGTGCGTGCCTCTCCTCTCTTGTCTGTTGCTTGCTTACCTGGTTGGTTGGCTGGCAGGCTGGTTGGTTGGTTGGTTGGCTGGTTGGTTGGTTGGTTGGTTGGCTGGTTGGTTGGTTGGCTGGTTGGTTGTCGCCTGGTTCGGCACGATTTAAATTTTCCGATATGCCTCGGCCGTCGCCACGGCGTGTTTGCGTGCGCTCCGCTGTCTCTTCTCACGGCAGAGAACGCCGTACGTGTGCCCGTTCGTGAGTTCGTGTCCTTTTGTACGCGCCTACGGGTGCGCGATCCCGCATCCATGCTCGCGGACCGAGCGTGCACCACCGACGGCCGACCAACATCGCGCGCGCGCTCCGTTCCTCAAACGCCCTGGTGTGTGCGTGCCTCTCCTCTCTTGTTTGTTGCTTGCTTACCTGGTTGATTGGCTGGTTGGTTGGTTGGTTGGCTGGTTGGCTGGTTGGCTGGTTGGCTGGTTGGTTGGCTGGTTGGCTGGTTGGCTGGTTGGTTGGCTGGTTGGTTGGCTGGTTGGCTGGTTGGCTGGTTGGCTGGTTGGCTGGTTGGCTGGTTGGTTGGTTGGTTGGTTGGCTGGTTGGTTGGTTGGCTGGTTGGTTGTCGCCTGGTTCGGCTCGATTTAAATTTTCCGATATGCCTCGGCCGTCGCCGCAGCGTGTTTGCGTGCGCTCCGCTGTCTCTTCTCACGGCAGAGAACGCCGTACGTGTGCCCGTTCGTGAGTTCGTGTCCTTTTGTACGCGCCTGCGGGTGCGCGATCCCGCATCCATGCTCGCGGACCGGGCGTGCACCACCGACGGCCGACCAACACCGCGCGCGCGCTCCGTTCCTCAAACGCCCTGGTGTGTGCGTGCCTCTCCTCTCTTGTCTGTTGCTTGCTTACCTGGTTGGCTGATCGCTTGTCGCCTGGTTCTGCTCGATTTAAATTTTCCGATATGCCTCGGCCGTCGCCGCGGCGTGTTTGCGTGCGCTCCGCTGTCTCTTCTCACGGCAGAGAACGCCGTACGTGTGCCCGTTCGTGAGTTCGTGTCCTTTTGTACGCGCCTACGGGTGCGCGATCCCGCATCCATGCTCGCGGACCGAGCGTGCACCACCGACGGCCGACCAACACCGCGCGCGCGCTCCGTTCCTCAAACGCCCTGGTGTGTGCGTGCCTCTCCTCTCTTGTTTGTTGCTTGCTTACCTGGTTGGTTGGCTGGCTGGCTGGTTGGTTGGTTGGTTGGCTGGTTGGCTGGTTGGCTGGTTGGTTGGCTGGTTGGCTGGTTGGCTGGCTGGTTGGCTGGTTGGCTGGTTGGTTGGCTGGTTGGCTGGTTGGCTGGTTGGCTGGTTGGCTGGTTGGCTGGTTGGTTGGTTGGTTGGTTGGCTGGTTGGTTGGTTGGCTGGTTGGTTGTCGCCTGGTTCGGCTCGATTTAAATTTTCCGATATGCCTCGGCCGTCGCCGCAGCGTGTTTGCGTGCGCTCCGCTGTCTCTTCTCACGGCAGAGAACGCCGTACGTGTGCCCGTTCGTGAGTTCGTGTCCTTTTGTACGCGCCTGCGGGTGCGCGATCCCGCATCCATGCTCGCGGACCGGGCGTGCACCACCGACGGCCGACCAACACCGCGCGCGCGCTCCGTTCCTCAAACGCCCTGGTGTGTGCGTGCCTCTCCTCTCTTGTCTGTTGCTTGCTTACCTGGTTGGCTGATCGCTTGTCGCCTGGTTCTGCTCGATTTAAATTTTCCGATATGCCTCGGCCGTCGCCGCGGCGTGTTTGCGTGCGCTCCGCTGTCTCTTCTCACGGCAGAGAACGCCGTACGTGTGCCCGTTCGTGAGTTCGTGTCCTTTTGTACGCGCCTACGGGTGCGCGATCCCGCATCCATGCTCGCGGACCGAGCGTGCACCACCGACGGCCGACCAACACCGCGCGCGCGCTCCGTTCCTCAAACGCCCTGGTGTGTGCGTGCCTCTCCTCTCTTGTTTGTTGCTTGCTTACCTGGTTGGTTGGCTGGCTGGCTGGTTGGTTGGTTGGTTGGCTGGTTGGCTGGTTGGCTGGTTGGTTGGCTGGTTGGCTGGTTGGCTGGTTGGTTGGCTGGTTGGTTGGCTGGTTGGCTGGTTGGCTGGTTGGCTGGTTGGCTGGTTGGCTGGTTGGCTGGTTGGTTGGTTGGTTGGTTGGCTGGTTGGTTGGTTGGCTGGTTGGTTGTCGCCTGGTTCTGCTCGATTTAAATTTTCCGATATGCCTCGGCCGTCGCCGCGGCGTGTTTGCGTGCGCTCCGCTGTCTCTTCTCACGGCAGAGAACGCCGTACGTGTGCCCGTTCGTGAGTTCGTGTCCTTTTGTACGCGCCTGCGGGTGCGCGATCCCACATCCATGCTCGCGGACCGAGCGTGCACCACCGACGGCCGACCAACACCGCGCGCGCGCTCCGTTCCTCAAACGGCCAGGTGTGTGCGTGCCTCTCCTCTCTTGTCTGTTGCTTGCTTACCTGGCTGGTTGGTTGGCTGGTTGGCTGGTTGGCTGGTTGGTTGGTTGGTTGGTTGGTTGGCTGGTTGGTTGGTTGGTTGGCTGGTTGGTCGGTTGGCTGGTTGGTTGGTTGGTTGGTTGGCTGGTTGGTTGGTTGGCTGGTTGGCTGGTTGGTTGGTTGGTTGGCTGGTTGGTTGGTTGGCTGGTTGGTTGTCGCCTGGTTCGGCTCGATTTAAATTTTCCGATATGCCTCGGCCGTCGCCGCGGCGTGTTTGCGTGCGCTCCGCTGTCTCTTCTCACGGCAGAGAACGCCGTACGTGTGCCCGTTCGTGAGTTCGTGTCCTTTTGTACGCGCCTACGGGTGCGCGATCCCGCATCCATGCTCGCGGACCGAGCGTGCACCACCGACGGCCGACCAACACCGCGCGCGCGCTCCGTTCCTCAAACGGCCCGGTGTGTGCGTGTCTCTCCTCTCTTGTCTGTTGCTTGCTTACCTGGTTGGTTGGCTGGCAGGCTGGTTGGTTGGTTGGTTGGCTGGTTGGTTGGTTGGTTGGTTGGCTGGTTGGTTGGTTGGCTGGTTGGTTGTCGCCTGGTTCGGCTCGATTTAAATTTTCCGATATGCCTCGGCCGTCGCCACGGCGTGTTTGCGTGCGCTCCGCTGTCTCTTCTCACGGCAGAGAACGCCGTACGTGTGCCCGTTCGTGAGTTCGTGTCCTTTTGTACGCGCCTACGGGTGCGCGATCCCGCATCCATGCTCGCGGACCGAGCGTGCACCACCGACGGCCGACCAACATCGCGCGCGCGCTCCGTTCCTCAAACGCCCTGGTGTGTGCGTGCCTCTCCTCTCTTGTTTGTTGCTTGCTTACCTGGTTGATTGGCTGGTTGGTTGGTTGGTTGGCTGGTTGGCTGGTTGGCTGGTTGGTTGGCTGGTTGGTTGGTTGGTTGGCTGGTTGGCTGGTTGGCTGGTTGGCTGGTTGGCTGGTTGGCTGGTTGGTTGGTTGGTTGGCTGGTTGGTTGGTTGGCTGGTTGGTTGGTTGGCTGGTTGGTTGTCGCCTGGTTCGGCTCGATTTAAATTTTCCGATATGCCTCGGCCGTCGCCGCGGCGTGTTTGCGTGCGCTCCGCTGTCTCTTCTCACGGCAGAGAACGCCGTACGTGTGCCCGTTCGTGAGTTCGTGTCCTTTTGTACGCGCCTGCGGGTGCGCGATCCCGCATCCATGCTCGCGGACCGAGCGTGCACCACCGACGGCCGACCAACACCGCGCGCGCGCTCCGTTCCTCAAACGCCCTGGTGCGTGCGTGCCTCTCCTCTCTTGTCTGTTGCTTGCTTACCTGGTTGGCTGATCGCTTGTCGCCTGGTTCTGCTCGATTTAAATTTTCCGATATGCCTCGGCCGTCGCCGCGGCGTGTTTGCGTGCGCTCCGCTGTCTCTTCTCACGGCAGAGAACGCCGTACGTGTGCCCGTTCGTGAGTTCGTGTCCTTTTGTACGCGCCTACGGGTGCGCGATCCCGCATCCATGCTCGCGGACCGAGCGTGCACCACCGACGGGCGACCAACACCGCGCGCGCGCTCCGTTCCTCAAACGCCCTGGTGTGTGCGTGCCTCTCCTCTCTTGTTTGTTGCTTGCTTACCTGGTTGGTTGGCTGGCTGGCTGGTTGGTTGGTTGGTTGGCTGGTTGGCTGGTTGGCTGGTTGGTTGGCTGGTTGGTTGGCTGGTTGGCTGGTTGGCTGGTTGGCTGGTTGGCTGGTTGGTTGGTTGGTTGGTTGGCTGGTTGGTTGGTTGGCTGGTTGGTTGTCGCCTGGTTCGGCTCGATTTAAATTTTCCGATATGCCTCGGCCGTCGCCGCAGCGTGTTTGCGTGCGCTCCGCTGTCTCTTCTCACGGCAGAGAACGCCGTACGTGTGCCCGTTCGTGAGTTCGTGTCCTTTTGTACGCGCCTGCGGGTGCGCGATCCCGCATCCATGCTCGCGGACCGGGCGTGCACCACCGACGGCCGACCAACACCGCGCGCGCGCTCCGTTCCTCAAACGCCCTGGTGTGTGCGTGCCTCTCCTCTCTTGTCTGTTGCTTGCTTACCTGGTTGGCTGATCGCTTGTCGCCTGGTTCTGCTCGATTTAAATTTTCCGATATGCCTCGGCCGTCGCCGCGGCGTGTTTGCGTGCGCTCCGCTGTCTCTTCTCACGGCAGAGAACGCCGTACGTGTGCCCGTTCGTGAGTTCGTGTCCTTTTGTACGCGCCTGCGGGTGCGCGATCCCACATCCATGCTCGCGGACCGAGCGTGCACCACCGACGGCCGACCAACACCGCGCGCGCGCTCCGTTCCTCAAACGGCCAGGTGTGTGCGTGCCTCTCCTCTCTTGTCTGTTGCTTGCTTACCTGGCTGGTTGGTTGGCTGGTTGGCTGGTTGGTTGGTTGGCTGGTTGGCTGGTTGGTTGGTTGGTTGGTTGGCTGGTTGGTTGGTTGGTTGGCTGGTTGGTCGGTTGGCTGGTTGGTTGGTTGGTTGGTTGGTTGGCTGGTTGGTTGGTTGGCTGGTTGGCTGGTTGGTTGGTTGGTTGGCTGGTTGGTTGGTTGGCTGGTTGGTTGTCGCCTGGTTCGGCTCGATTTAAATTTTCCGATATGCCTCGGCCGTCGCCGCGGCGTGTTTGCGTGCGCTCCGCTGTCTCTTCTCACGGCAGAGAACGCCGTACGTGTGCCCGTTCGTGAGTTCGTGTCCTTTTGTACGCGCCTGCGGGTGCGCGATCCCGCATCCATGCTCGCGGACCGGGCGTGCACCACCGACGGCCGACCAACACCGCGCGCGCGCTCCGTTCCTCAAACGGCCAGGTGTGTGCGTGTCTCTCCTCTCTTGTCTGTTGCTTCCTTACCTGGTTGGCTGATCGCTTGTCGCCTGGTTCTGCTCGATTTAAATTTTCCGATATGCCTCGGCCGTCGCCGCGGCGTGTTTGCGTGCGCTCCGCTGTCTCTTCTCATCCTCATCCTCATCCTGATCATCCTCATCCTCATCCTCATCCTCATCCTCATCCTCATCCTCATCATCCTCATCCTCATCCTCATCCTCATCCTCATCCTGATCATCCTCATCCTCATCCTCATCCTCATCCTCATCCTCATCCTCATCCTCATCCTCATCCTCATCATCATCCTCATCCACATCCTTTTCTTCTTCTTCTTCTTCTTCTTCTTCTTTCTACTTCTACGAGTCTCTGTCTCCTTGCCTCGCGAGGCACTTTTGCCTGAGGCAAGACGAGGAACGATTCGCAAGAAATTTTAAAATCAAGACAAATTAGAATGCTTCTCCGACATAACAAAGTATTAAGATAATTGCTTAACTAATTGTTTTTTACAAGAGTTTCGAAGCAGTTTAAGTTTTCCCCTGCAGATAGTTTATATTCTTGATCTACTTGTCTTGTCTTACTTTATTTATTACAAATAGAATAATTTCAAATCATGCATTATAACAAGCAATTTCCAATTTTTTAAGTAAATATATAACTAAGTATTTTTTATTACATATTGTTGTAGCGGATGTTAAGACGAATCTTTTATTTAGTGTTAACAAATATAGTAATAGTTGGTGGTCAAATTTCAAATATCTACTAATTTGAGGATGTGATACGAAAATGGTAATGGGGTTACGTGACCCCACAAAAGTTGGCCTCGAAATTAGGTCTATCCTATCCCGTCTGTGATGATAGGTATATGGTTTAAGCTTCTTGTGGATCTAGTTCCAACATTTATTGTTTGTCAGCGTAGAGGGCGCAAGTAAACGAGTTGTTTTTGTATGAGACAGAAAATCCCATATGGTGATTGGTCTATTCCTATTCCTCGTCTGTGCTGATATTGAAAAACTGCCAGCCTTACGGGAGAACGTGTCTCACGAAAAATACGGTGTCTTCTACCGCCCTCTAGAATAGATTTTGGCTGGAGTAAGAAACAGAAGGCCAACTACGGTATTTCGTCGGTGCAGAAGACGACTAAGGAAATTCTCGTCGGCGAGAAGGTGAATCATCACGGAACCATATCGATTATTTATTACATTCTCCGACGAACGTATTCGAATTAAACAGATATTTTTTTTAGTGTTGCTTTCTAAGACGTAAAATATTAAAAGTAAAACTAATATCAAGGACAAAAAATTCCTAGAAATATTTTACGTAAGAAAGTATTAAAGCATAATTTAACGATAGCACAATTTGTAATTTAAAAATATTTCATAAACAAGCATTATTTCCTTACACTTTTTTTTATAGTTAATTGTTCCAAGAATCGATCTGTGGGAACAGAAATATGTTGAAAACCAGGATAACGTTCATTTGACATACTATTTCGAATAATAAATAGTTTGAGAGAGAATTACGTGATGAATTAATATAACTTTGAATTTAAAAACCTTTTTTGCACGTCATTCGGTAAACCAATTCTTCGAATTGCTCGAGAAAGGTCTGGTCGTTTTGATCAATTTAAAAAAAGTTACACAGCTTTCAAAGGCGTTCGAATAGCTTTGTGAGCCTGTGTATATGGGTTTTTTCTATGAGCGTGTGATTACACAGAGTCGGCAAGACGGCAAGGCGGCTATAAGAGAGAATGTAGGCCGGAAATTATTGCGAATAAGTTAAATATAAATTAGTGTATACTTGCGAACAATTTGCGGAAAAACAGTCAATATGTCACAGTGTAAATTTATGCGCGACAAGTGAGAACCTTGATTTAAATGGGAAATAGCATCTAAAATAAAAAAAAAGGCGGCACAGCGACCCTCGTAAACAGGTAAGAACTTGCCTTTGTCACGTAACAATCGACGCCCCTACCCTTTGCGCCGATCCCACTTTTGACGCGTCGCCGATTTTCCGGGAAGCCCCCAATATTCGGGCCTTCGGTCCCCCACCACCACTCTTACCCCCGCGGCCGCGACGATCCGACCGCGACTTCATTCTAATAACGAAAGTCAAAGTGATCGGTTGTGTGTCGTGTGTGTAAGTGATCGTTATCTCCGAACCACCCTCGTCCTTGTCAACCGCGTCGGTTCTCACCGATACATTGGATATATTACGACGCAAGACAAGGACCTTTACATGGTACGTACCGTTTCTATATTTTATCATTCGCTAGAAGTTAAGATTATTTATCGTAATTTTTATTAAAATTAATACCGTGCTCAAGTGAATTATTTATTTTTCATGGATTTCGATTTATTCTCGAATCGTGTTGCCTTCTCGCGATAATTTACTGTTGCGTCGTGACGATAAATCATGTTTATTTAACTTTGACTTTGTATTCAACTTGGACTATTTATTTTCTATTAATTCGGATGTATTCTTTGACGGCTGGTCGATTGAAATTAATCGAATTTGTTCTTTATGATACAGCACCTGAGGGGAAAAATAGGCTTCGATACGAAAAGGATATATCGATAGCCAGGTTCGAGATACGATTTCTTCGAGCAGGAGAGAATATGTGAGTACCAGCAATATATGTTACTAATTAAACTTAGTTATTGAACATTTTATATTATATTTCAATTGTGTTATTTTTCAAATAAATTATTTTCCAAACGTGGTATTTCTCAAATATGCTATTTTTCAAATATGGTATCTTTCAAATGTGCTTTTTTTTAATATGGTATTTTTCAATTGTGCTATTTCCAAATGTGCTTTTTTTTCAATTTGCTATTTTTCAAATCTGTTATTCTTTCCTAATTTTTTTTTTTCATGGACTAATGTAAAATTAACATAGAGTGGCGTATAAAAATTCAAGTGCACGGGAGCTCTACATAATATAATATTTATTAAATTAACGTCACGAATAACAATGCACACTGGTCGCGTTTCGAGCTTTAGAACTCGTAGTGAAGTTTTTCGATTATTTAATTCAAATGACAGTAGTTTCCAAAGTACTATTTAATCGCGGATCGACCTTTTTTTAATATTTTTTCCATAAGTCAATTACGTGAATTATTTGTTGATTCATTTGCATTTTATACATTTGTCGTATGTTTCTAAACGAATTTTAATCTATATATCTCATATTTATATTTTACAGGCTACCTTAACTCGAGGGGAAACAACATTAAATATTACGTTAGCCACCCTTGTTTTCGATATTTTTCAAAGTTGCATATAGTAGAGAAGTCCGATCGAGACGGTGGAGGTCCGCACCTACTCTTCAAGTAGGGGTGACCTCACAGCCTAAAGACCGCGGCGCACCATCTCTGGCAGATAATGCCAGCGTTACTAGGCTTCGGTCTATACTCAAAGCGGCCAGCTCGTGGAGTGTATACTCGCGAGTTGGAATCACGTTTTGAGCGAAGGGGCGCATCTGTCCTGGCGTTACGACGTCCAGGCAGGTGGATGGTGTCGCCTCGCGTAAGAATCCGGGGTTGATTCTATGGGCTTGGAAACCCAGTCGCTAGCCGTCTCGTTTCGCCTCTACCGAATTATATAAAATTTGTTCATAATGCACTTTGAATATATTGAAAACAAGGGCAGTAAGACTAACGTAATACAACGCATCGTAGTGCTGTCTTCAAGGGGGAGAGAATGTAAGTATCAAAAGACATATATTTCCAATTAAACTATCTTATTGATGCAATTGTACGAACCATTTTTTAACATCTTGTTCCTTTTTTTGATTCCAGAACGATTCCAGAACGATTCCAGAACGATTCCTAACGCAGCTTTCGCATCCCCCCAACAAGTAGTAAGTGCACAAAGAACTGTCTTTTTTATTAGTTCAATTGATTAGTAGTTAATTTTTGTGACGAGTATAGAGACCGTGAAAAACGCCAGGCGTTTTCCACGGGTAGTAATCTGTTTCCTAGGTAGGTAGGGTCTTTTTGTACGTCGCGTTCTATTTTAAATGAAATAGTTGCGATAATGGTATCACCAACTTTCGAAAAGATAAAAATCTTCCGTAATTTGGTATACCATTAACTAGAGTCACTTTTTATTATCAAAATAATTATTTATCTTTCAAATATATTTGAAATGAAATAAAGTTGCTTTTTAACTTTAAGATAGTTATTGATTTTTCAAATTCATTTAAAATTCAATAAGATCGTTTTTTAAAATTATTTCGAATTGCTCAGAAGCACTGGGTCTTTTGCGTACAAAAAGACGATTCGCGACGGATAGATCCTCGAGACAAAGCATATACACATATCAATTTAACTTGGATTATTTTCTCGAGTACATTACATTTAGTATAGTACTCTTTCAATAGTTTCGAAACTTTGCTTTGTTGAAAGGATCGACCGAGGGTTTTTTAATATTTTCTTAAAAATTTCAAATAAATAAATTAAATTAATTAAAATCTTTGTCTTTTTGCTTAACGATTAATGTTTTCTATTAATTCTTTGAGTGATTAAATATCTTCAAATACCTTTAAATTTCAATTCAATTTTTTTTTTTGCAAGTTTGTATAAATATTAGCCCGTATACTAATGAATTCTTTTAGTTAGGATTTTCAGGATATTGAGGTTCCCTGTTCGTTGCTCGAATCCTCTCGCGTGCCCAGGTGCTACTCGGGAGGGTGAGAGCAACGGGCACATGGAATATTGTTTTAATAATATATATGTGTGGCGACTGACAATGGCCAGTGTATCGTGCACGACGTATTTTCCACTTGTGTGTGTGTGCGATTAGGCAGTGGAATTGCGTCGGTTCTTTCAATTAGATTCAATAACGCATATTCCTGTCGATCTGTGACATGCTACATAGATCTTCATGGAATATGTTCGCGAGTAGCTTTTTTAAAAACTACGTTTGTAACATTCAGAATTACACGTAGTTCAATTGAGTCTCGAAAATAGTTTGTTATTTCAATTTACCGATTTTTATCGCAAAGATCACTACCATTGTCAGTCGATTTCAGTGAAACTGGTACGTACCTTCACTGTGTTTGTATGAGGTTTCGACGTTAGGGTGTCGGAGGCGTCCCGGGACGTGCTCTCTAGGTATTAGGCTTTTGCACCCTGGCGTCTGAATGGGAATCGTTGAGTGAATGTGTTGGTGAGCTTGTATTTTTTGCCATTTTTTAAATATAGAACTAGGTAGGGTTAGGTAACTTGACTTCTTGGTGTGAATGCTAATTTTAAGTAGGTAGGGGCCGGGGCTGGCTACCGTTTTCTCTTTCGGGTAGGCCGTGATTCGACGGGTAGTCAGTTCCTGGAAGAGCTCGAAGTTTCGTTCTCGAATCGAAATCGGACGAGGCATGACGTTCGATGGATGATTCGTCTTCGATTCTTCTTGCTCGCATAGCTTTTCGCGGACGCGGACGCGAACGTAAACGCGCGCGGATTAGGGCCTCGAAACGTTGCGCACCTGCTCGATTGCACCAGGGGAACGATCGACTTCTCTCGAGACTTGTGATTCGTCTCGAAAGTCGTCGATCGTTTTCCCTGCGAGCGCGTTTAGGGTTTCAGATGTTCGGCGGACCACGAAGAAAAAGAAGAGGCCCGACAAACTGTCATTCAAGAGGGCAGCAACTGCATGCGTTTTATCGTTACTACCTTGTCACTATACTCGTAAGTAGAAATATTTGAAGTAGTTGTAGAAAAGTAGTTAGTTGCATCAATGGGCAGGCCTCGCCGCCCCAACGATCAGCCGAGATGGGCACATACGCGATTTGCATTAGCGTTGCGAAGAAAAAACACGCGTTGCATTAAGTAATTTTTAACAGAGGATAAAAGTTAGTGTTGCGAAAATAATGGCGATCTAGATTGTGTAGAATGTAGTGTTGCGAAATAAATACTCGCGATTTCCATTTCATTTCAATTTTATTGTTACTTGAGGCAATTTTTAAAATATAAAGATTTCATCAGAATTTTTATAAGTAAAGTAGTTTTTTTTTATTCCTCTGTTCGTTGAATTAGCGTTGCGCAACAAAAAAGGATCGCGTTTGAATTCGAGTCATTTTCGATTTTTCAGGCACCCATGCTCGAGCTGCAACGAACCCTCCCTGGTGTGGTGCAGGCATTCGCGTTTTCGAATAGAGTTGCGAAAAATCTCAACGGGTTGAATTAGCGTTGCGAAAAAATAAAAGAGAATTTGTTTAGTTACCGCTTTTGTTAATGACAAAGTAAAATGGTGGATGAGCCGGATCTCTTCACCAATAGACTTTGTCACACCTCCTGCATGCCCCGCGTATCAATTATCTTATAAAAACAATTCTGTTTGAGAAATTGGCGTTGCGAATTTGATATCGCGATTGTCTTAGTGTTGCGAAAAATACCAACGCGTTGTATTAAGGCTGGATTATTTTCTTGCATATTGGAAAACGTAAAACCTGAGATTTAATGGTTATACTCGCGACCGCGTATATAAAAGTAAATGTTTAACATTGCAGAATTAGTTGCGCAAGAGTGCATACGAACATTGAATTCTAGAGATTTTGTTGTATAGATTTTCGAGTAATATTGCTCGAGTTCTGTATTTCAAGTTTAAAGTTTTTGAAATGTGGAGCATGTGTCCACCGGGCCGCTACACGTCGAGAAAAGAAACGTATTGGTACGTTCTAAGATCGCAGTTAGCGCAAAATCACGGTGCACGTTGCTACGTTCGATTCCGCGCGGTGTGTTCTAACACACGATTCGTTTGCCGTTCCAGCAATGGAACATGTGTATCCTCTTTCGTATGACCGTACCATACACAAAAAGAAGACGTATTAAGTTACGTCACCTGTGGTGGTACGCACGATAATGCCATGGTGACCATTGTATTAGTATCTAATGCGATGCGAGCCATGGTGTTGACGTGCCTTACGATGGCGGAAATCACTGTAGCTTCACCAGAACGTAGCGACGTGTCTTAGCCATTTGATGGTGTGTGAGCGCTAAATGCTAAGAACCTACCACTGCGTTTTACAAAGCATGTATTTTTTTAACGTAGTGGTCCGATCGGGTTAGAAGACATACACTTTGTGTATGTATAGCGTATCGAACGCCTCGTCGGCCCGCAAGGTAAAAGACGGGGTATCTTTACGTAGGGACCGCGCAGTAATTTTTTCGATAGAACTTAGTGTTCGTTGCACCATGCAAAACTGATTTTGCAATGTTCGAATTTGTAATAATAGTAGGGACCGCGAAGTATATTTCCCTGCTCGCGTGATACAGTAAGAATTAGAGATTCGTATCGATCTAATATGAATGTTTTCTTTTATGCAAACGGTAGAAAATCCCCCCTTTTAGAGTTGCGATGATTGAAATGCCGCACTGCACCGAATGACTGCCCCTGATACCTGCAGCCAGTGTGGCTGCCCTTAAAATACCCCACGCAGCCAATGTTTCCCCATTAGAGTTGCGTATAAAGAAATTAAAGTGCACGGGAGTTTTTGATATCGAATTTAATAAATTAGCGTCGCGCCAATAATGCACTACTCGCGTTTGTTCCAATATATTTATTATTTTTTGACTAGCGTTGCGAAATAATAATTCGGCTTGATTCCCTCCTCGTAAATTCAAATGGCTGCTATCGCGATTTCATTTAGCGTTGCGGAAAAAAATGAAAGTGCACGGGAATTTTTTGTTCTGAAAAAAAAAAATAAAATAGTGTTGCGGTAGATTATGCACTGCTCGCGTTGTTTAGGGATATTCAATGTACATTTTTGTAGAATAGTGTTGCGCAAAACCAGTCCACTCGCGCGTTTGTTTGAAATATATCGAGTGGACAACCATTCTCAGTATGTATTTTTTTTTTATTTTTTAACTTTTTTTCTGGAAAAGTGGACACCCCCCTTCCCAAAATACCCCCGCAGCCATTGCTACCCATTAGAGTTGCGCATAAAGAAATTAAAGTGCACGGGAGTTTTTGATATCGAATTTAATAAATTAGCGTCGCGCCAATAATGCACTACTCGCGTTTGATTTAATATATTCAGTATTTATTATTTTTTTAATAGCGTTGCGAAAGAATGATTCGGCTTGATTCCCTCCCCATAAATTCAAATGGCTGTGCTGTCGCGATTCCATTTAGCGTTGCGGAAAAAAATGAAAGTGCACGGAAATTTTTTGTTCTGAAAAAAAAAAATAGTGTTGCGGTAGATTATGCACTGCTCGCGTTGTTTAGGGATATTCAATGTACATTTTTGTAGAGTAGTGTTGCGCAAAACCAGTCCACTCGCGCGTTTGTTTGAAATATATCGAGTGGACAAACATTCTGAATATGTATTGTTTTTGTATTTTTAAAAATTTTTTCTTGTGTTAATCCAAGATTTAGTATGTTTCAGATATTTCATCCCATGACAAGGAAGAGACGTTTGTTGTATGTGTTGCGTGTTGTGTAGGTTTTCGTATTTGTTGTACCTTGTGCTGTCTATTGTATTTGTTGCTCGTTGTATAGTCTAATATATTTTTATTTCAGCAAATTTGTGCTAGCCCCCCCCCGCCCCACATAAGTACATGGCCAAAATACTTAAAATACAAAAAAATACAAAAATAAAATACAAAATACAAACAAATACAAAAAAACAAAAATATAATACTTGATAGGTAGGAAATAAAAAAAAAATAAAAAATTAGATTCCATACTAGGCAGGTAGTAATTCGGCGGGTAGGCTTTGCAATGAGCTCTTCTTGGTATTCGTTTGCACAGTGATCAAAACTAGAGCACTGTCAAATGTGTATTAGGAAGAGTACAAAATGGGGTACAAAATTACGGCTTTTTTTATTATTTTGTAATTTTGTTAACTTTCCGTCGGGTGGGACGTTGGCCTTGTTCAAACACGGCGGAAATTGTATACTTTTCGCCATGTCTGAACGGCGCCAAATACTATGTGGGTGGGCGGGTCTCCCTCACAGCAACCTCCACGTGGTGAGACCCGGACAATCGGTGTGATTCTCGATTTCGAATATTTTGTTTCGCAATTGTTCTATAAAATATTAAAAATCGACAATCACATCGAGCTAATGGCTGTGATAATTAATTGATTCTTTGACATGATTTCTTCTCGACGTTAGTTTTCAACGAATATTTTTTGTTGAATAATAATTATTTTATATCGCAATAATTTCCAAATTAAATTTAAATTCTGATATTTCTTTCTAACGTTACTTTCATATTGCCTACATTTATAAACTATCGATTAGCGATGTTGGTATTTGAGATCAGTGATACCACAGACGAGGAATAGGATACCTATACCTCGTCGGTGGTAATACATTGGGTGATTGGTCTACTCCTATACCTCGTCGGTGCTTATACCTCATCGGTGGAAGCACAGACGTGCGTCTGTGGGTCTGTGTTAAAACTTCCTCGTCGGTGTCAAAGATCTACAGAGTGTAGATATGTTATCGTATATCGGTAACGTTTGTCGATCAATTTGAGCGTTTTGCTGCTACGTGTAATGGCGCTAGTTTGAAAATATGCCGAGCAGATGATTCTTACCGCCTTTCCCATAAGATTCAATATAAATTTCGGCACGAATCTTTCATGATTGCATTTCCCTAATTTAATTTTAAATGATCTTTAATTTCATTTCTAACCTATCTGCTCCTGCTATTTGATATATATTGGTCACATTTTATTTAATCTCCCAATGATGTGAACTTTAAACTTTAATTTCTTTTGTTTCATACTAAATTTAAAAAATTATTATTTCTAAATTTTCTTCTCCATCTAACGGTGGATAGGGGAAACAAATTGGCTAGTAGTTTCAGCGTTTCGCCGCTGCACGAATTGGCGCTATTTTCAGATTTTCAGCACCACTGTCGTGCTGCGCCATCTAGCGGGCGATTGCTGAAACAAATTGGCTAGAAGTTTGAGCGTTTTGCCGCTGCACGGAATGGCGCTATTTTCAGATTTTCCGGAGCAAATGATTCTTGCCGAATTTCTCACGGTACCTTATGTCGAGAGCGGCAAGAATCATTTGTGTATGAATAAATGTTGAACGAATACAACAATAACAAATATATCGCGGTAACAGTACACTGAGAAATTTCTTTTTCAAACATCGACTTCTACACATACTGTTTTAACACATTGACTGCCATGTCACCCGTATGTGGGTGACGGAATTGTTTGTCCAAGTTTTAAAATGAATTTTTACGTTAATACATTAATTCTTCCAAATTTTATTAGGATCTGTAACATGCAAGAAAGTTGAAAAACTACACAATATCATATATTTATCTTTGATCTTGTATCTTGTATCTTGTATCTTGTATCTTGTATCTTGTATCCTGTATCTTGTATCTTGTATCTTGTATCTTGTATCTTGTATCTTGTATGGCGGTAGCGGTGTGGGTAGTCTCATTTTTTCCCGAATTTTCCAATTTCCGGCCAACTTTTCCAAACTTTCTTTGCGTAAAACCCTAATTCGGACTACAACGAACATTAAAAAAAAAAAATTTAGCCAAATCGGTCCAGCCGTTCTCACGTGATGTCGTGACCAACGAACAGCATTTGATTTTTATTATATAGATTTTCATTATTTCGCAATCTTATTAGTACGCAAATTTTTGTTCTTTGTATACGAGGAAGATTATTCAAAGAAATATTCAATGGGATTTTTCGTACCATATTGGTCTTGTACATGAAAAATAGTGTCAGGAGGGTTGTCAACTTTGCGGGGCGCATAGGCGCAGCCGCGAAGGGGTCCTCCATTCCCAGCATGCACTCCTGCTTGCGTGTAGGCGTACGAAGGACGATGAAAGTGCTTTTGACACATCGATCGGGTTCGATCGACGTCTAAAAACGAAAAACATTCGACGTCTAAGATTGATGAACAAGAAAGAACGCAATAGAAATTTTCTCGATCTAAATCAACAATCATCGACTCGCACATGTGACTGCACAACGTGTTCATACCTCTTTCATATATCATTGAATCTTTAATGCACAAAAGTTCCATCGTCGCCAATTAATTGCAGTAATTTCCATGCCTTAGAACGCAGACGCTATTTGCGAATATTAGAAAACCCGCCTGTCGAAATACTGGCAAGACCGTCAGCTTAAAAAAAAACTGTCAATCTGCTCGAAAACCCGGGATTGCTGTACCAGGCGGTCAGGAACAGGTTCGAGGTGTCCGCGCACCGAAATCCTTTTGATTGCCTCAGGATCTGTGTTTGTGGAACACTCCTGACGAGGAGAGTAATACTGAAATACGCGCCTGTTTCACAGGATAGTAAGCTCGGTGGAGGTTCATCGTCACGAAGACACCCGTTTCCAACGTTTCCAGTACGAGAATTGTTCCATAAAAGTATGATTTAGGATAGGATCTTGTTCAATAAGTAGATTTTTGTCAACATTCACGGGGGGATATAATGGTTTTGGGTGACAGTTTAGATTGCTCTGTTTCGTTTGTCATAGGAAAAGTAACAAAGTAAATTACGAAAAGTTGACAATAGCTTGAATATTTAATATGGTAGGCGTTAAAAAATCAAGAATGATGTACAGGGATATAACATTATGCAGTTTTTGTAAATTTCTGCAATTTTTTTCGCTGTCAGTGGCGTAGGGGCTAGTTAGTACTTATTACAGAATAAATAATTTTCAAAACATTTCTGCAAGTTGGCAAATTAAAATAAGGTGTCTTATTGTTGATAATTAAATTTCTGAGGTATCTTTTCATTAGTACTTAAATGTACAGAGTTTCTCTTCGTTAACAACTAAATTTATAGCGTAGCATTTTATTAGCAATTAAACTAGTCCGGTAGCATTGAGGGGGGGGGTTCTTGCTGAGTACACAATATTTATTTTCCAAGTTCAGTGACCTATACGAAAATAGGAACAATGTTCGGAACATTCTCCGAATTGACAATTAAATGCGTCAGGGTACCGTAGATCATGTTTCGGGTGTGTATTTCACGAAGGATACCATTGAACGAAGAAAAGGAACGGGCGGGTAACCTACCAGGAGCTCATGCCAAGGATGTCGCACGATGGCAAAGCGCAGGCTCCGATAAACCACAAAGGCTGACGACGATGCCGAGGGAACAGAATGGAAAGTGGACTGCGAACCGCGCGGGGACAGAAATTAGAATTCCGCTTGGAGCAATATTAAAAATCCCCCCCAAAAAATCAACCCTGCTATTAATTAATAAATAACAGCCCGTTTAGAGTTCTGGTACAGGCAGAGTGATTAATACGCGAAGGGGCGAACTTGGCAGATTTCGACAATTCCAAACTGCCTCGCTTTTGCCAGCACAATCAACACGCCTGGTAGAAGTTACGAGGACATAACGTTAGGTACAGAGCGTGCAGGTAAAGTGTGGAGCGCAGCACGTAAATCGTAAAAGCTTGCGTCGGTAGAATGCCATCGAGCACGAACACAATCGCGCTCGGCAGGGGTGTACTCGACCGTCCGTGTGCCCGTATAAAGTTTCCCTCGAGTAGAATGGCGGTATTAGAATGTATTGCGAGTAAGGATATTCGGGTTTTATACCCGGGACGGTAGAAGTTAAAGGCCGTTTCATACGGAGAGCCACCAGCTTCATTGGAAAAGCTGCGCCGGGATCATCGGGTAAATGATAAAATAGAAATGAGACTTTGCGGAACGAAACTCGCTGACTATGAATCGGAGTTACCGTCCGGGAATCTAAAAAGAAATCTGCGAACACGTTGAAACAATACACAAATTATACAAATTATTCTTGTTGTTCTAAGAGACCTAACCTAACCTAAATTAGCATTTGAGTTTCTAGAAGCCTATTTCCAACGATTTGATCGTACCAGGGAGACATTAAGAACCTAACTGTCAAAAGTATAAATATTCTTCCGTTTATTCGATGTAGAACTTGGAATTGAAGCTCTGGCAACGGAGTTCATCGTTCTTCGTTCTGGAGGGGCATCTAAAAGTTTCAGGGGCTCAAAGGATGAAAAAGGGCGTTTCGCGGAGGAGGCAGGAGAGTTTTCAAAGGCGGGAGAGGGTGGTTTGTCAGGACACAAGACTGGCACCCTTCAAAGAAAGGAGGGAAACTCGACGATTGCTCGGTCCAATTAAGGTGGCGCCTAGCGCTCGGCGATGAGTCGAGTAGTGCGCAGAAATAAAGCCGAACGAAGGGTGCGAGAGCTAAGATCAGCCCTCGTTTCACTTTTCTTTTTTTTTCCCTTCCCTTTTTATCTTGGTCCTCTGGCCGAACCAGCGTTGCCAGGCGACAGGAGCACGGGCCACTCTCGAAGATGCTTTAGAGGGGCCAACGCGAAGAGGACGAACTTTTGACCTTTTGAGAGAGGCTCCTTGAACCGCCGCTCTATGGCCCCTCTGTGAAGATGGTCCTAGGGATAACGGGCTGTGTCCTTGGGGTTAATGCACCCTGGAGCAGCGCAAGAGACTTTCAGGATGATACCCATAGAAGCCCCTCCCTATGTTGATATACTCCATTTTTAATGTCAACTTATTTCTGCTTAATCACTGGACCGTTCCTTGCATTTATCAGAAAAATTACTAGCTGTGATTCGTAACGGTAAAAAGATTAAAAGAGTTCAATAATATCGATATATACTATTTTTAAAAGCGAATTAACAATTTTTGTTTTCATTTAACTTTTAACGTTGCTTCAAAATCAAAAGGCAATATTAAATTTATTTATATTAATCAAAGTACCTTAATTTCGTGCACAAAATGTGTGCAATTTTGTGATGGACGCAGTATAAACAATAATTCCGAGGCGGGCCCATAAAAACCGGCTTACAATATTTTTTGCGAGGCATCCACACGTACACTTTGCGTCTGTGTGCGGTCTTACACACGTACCCACGCCGCTGTGTAACGCAGTTCTCATAAAACGTAAGGGTACATTGATCTCGTATAGAGGTTATACGTGCAGCGCAGGTTTAAAGACCGGAAAAGATACAGCACCGTTGGAAATGTGAAATTTCCCTCGTTCCTTCTAACAAGCAAATAAATAGATTTATTTATGCGTAGATTTACTTGATAGAGTCGTATAGATAGGACTTTCAATAAAAGAATAAAATACGCAACTGTGCTGTTTCCGTGTTCAGCGCACCGTTGTCCCAACGGGCCCGCAACCCTCCTTGCAGCGTTGCATTAGGGTGAGATAACGATGCAGCATCTCAAACGACAGCAACAATGTTCGACGAGCTGCGTGCACATTGCCTGCACACAGGCGTCGTTCAGAAAATTCCTGTTCATTCGTAGGTGGTCAGAAGGAATAAACACATCAACATAAAATACGATCCCCAGCATCAGCGTACACAAAAGAATTTTCTCATAAAAATATACACGCTGAAAGTTCACATGCGAATATTAGGTCGAATAAAAAATAATGTCATTCCAAAGTTATTTACAAATCATAAAAGGTAAATATAAAGGACTATTAATTGTTAATTTATAGCTTTGGGTGCAAGAAGACCCTGTGCTCGAAGGATTAAGTCCTGATTTTATGAAACCTATCAGCAGCTGCGAATTCGACTTCAGTGCCGCGAGCTAAGTAGTCGAACGAAACACTGAAAGGCCGGAATTATCGGAGGAACAACGTCGGCCAAGGCGCTAATTAAATGCGAGCGGAAAGCGCGGTTCGCTCGATCGTAAAGGATCTTTACCGTCCCTTCGTCTAATCTACCGAACTGCATAAAATTTTTAGAGGCTACAGCTTGGCAAGGATTCGCGCGCTGCTCTCTTTTCCCCGAGCATAATGACTCGCCGTTGGAAACTGCCATCAGCTGTACCGGGAATTATTCAACTGACTTTTACTCGCGCGGGTGAGCCGGCGCGCGCTCGATCGATGCAGCTCGATTAGGCGACCCCGAGGGAGCCGAGGATAAAAAGGAGCTGCTCCTTCGACCGCCGGAAGTCGAGCGAGACTTCCGGTTAGGCTCGTACTACGCACAGAACCCAATTCTGAGCCCGCCTCTCGCCGCAGCAGCTTTAAGCTCGCCCCGAGGGAACCTGCAGCGTTTTTATGAGCGTAATTTATGGCTGCGCGTCAGTTGGCCCCGCGATAAACTCATTGCAACGACAATGTGCATGCCCACCGGCCGGAAAAATTCTCGCTGATACTAGGTTATGTTCGGAAATGTGTGTTCGGTCGAAAGTGAATATTTTTAAAAGATTCCGAAATTAACTTTGTTATTAACGAAACCGCGTGTTCTAGAACAACGAAACCACGCCCCTTCGGATACTTTACACAGAAATAGCATTCCCGTCACGCCCCCCGGAGCACTCTATCATTGGGGGCTCGGGAGTTGGCACAGAGGAGCTACAAAAATATGGAAGGTGGTCCTATATTCCAAATTATTTAAGTTTTATTTATTTATAAGTTTCTAAAAACGCGTCCATTCGCTGGCTTGGTCGGTCCGTGGTCGATGCGTGTGACCGTTTGATCGATAAGGGATGGCTGGTTTTTATGTCTTGCAGCCCTACACGGAGCAAGTAACAAAACCACGCCCCTCGGAGCGTTTCGCACAAGGGAGAGAATATTACCACGCCCCTCAAGACCCTTTGTACATAGAGGGCAATGAACCCAAGCTTATTACGGCAGTTTACATAGTGGGGGCATTCAAACCACGCTCTTCCGATCATTTTATACATGGGAAGCGATACAGCCACGCCCCTTAAAACGATTATACAATGAAGTCACGCCCCTCGGAGCATTTTACACAAGGACGGCAATACAACCACGTCGTTTAAAACGATTTATACAATCCGACCAACGAAATCACACCTATTAAAGCAGTCTACACAAGGGGACAATGAAACTGAGCCTATATAAAGTGGGCAATAAAACAACGTCTATTACAACACTCTACGTAGAAAGAGCAACGAAACCACACCTTTTAATACACTTCACAAGTACTAAGCCAGTCTACATAGAGGGAGCAAAGAAACCACGCCTCTTAGAATACTCTACAGTAGGAAAGAAACATAACCACGCCCCTTAAGACGGTTTGCACAAAGAGTGCAATGAAATCACAGCCCTGAGAGCATATTATACAAAGGAAGCTATACGGTCATGCCCCTTTAACAAAGAGAGTAATGTAGCCACGCCCAGTGGACACTTTGTACTGAAAATTGGTTGTTATTTCTGGCATCAGATCCAATTCTGGATATAATACAAGTGAGAGAGAGAGAGAGAGACAATGTGTTTTCTTACAATGTATTTTGTTATTGTATTTTCTGTTCGAATTACTCAGACACAATTGAAGGCTGGGTATCGTGGTAATCGACGCATTCGCTCGGTCGTGAGCTGTGCATGCCCGACGAATGCCCCGGATGCAGTAGGAGGCTTCTCGTGTGCCAGATCCCGCGTCTTTCGTCGTCGTGGTGGCGCGCGAGCACAGGCTACAGGCTTTAGTGTGTGCGTGCGAATAGCGCGCCAGACGACCGGCGCCACAAGGAATCCCCACGTACACCTGAACCGAACCCCAGTCTGAGCGATCGCTTGCGTAATATCTCGACGAACGGCTGTCGACGCAGTCTATACTATTTCCGTGACGTTCCGTCTGCAGGGACTCGGTTTCAGTCGGCTCCGACCTCCAACCACACCGCCGGATTCATCCCAACTGCTCTCGACGAGTTGCCCTAGTCGTGCCGATCACCATAACCTCACGGAAAATCATTTCGATCCCATCGAAATCGAAGCGATTTCGAATTTCCCGCCGTTTCAGAATACATTCACCGTTACGGAGGCACGGCGGAACGATGATATAAGCTCGAAAACACGTCGGCGAAACGATGTTTATATAAACGATCTGGCGATTTGTTCTCGATATTCTTAGCGTGTAGAGAATATAATATAAATTTTTATTTTTTGCAATGACATATGCTTGTCGCCGCTAATAAAAGTTGGCGGAATTTCTCTGACGTAATTAGAGCATGTCAGCTCGTTGCCGGACAGTTATATCGGGGAGAGATATTTACTGAATGAGACGAAAGTATGAAATAATTTTTGCGAAGGGTGGAGGCGGGAGGGGGGAGCGGGATAGAACAACCTCAGCGCATTCCAGGCAAGGTAGTTACTGGATAGGTCCGCGCAACATGATTTAAATAGAATGTGCAATTTACCAACGACATAGCGAACTCCAGAACCTGTTTTCCTTCGGACCTGACAGATTTAAACCGCTCGATGGGTCCTTATCCGTGTTGTAACGGTGAATATAACTCGTGCGTTTTCTTCTAGCCGATCCGGTGGACACAATGGTCTTCGTATTTATAAGAAACTGAAACTTTTAAAATTGTTGCAATTTTACTAACAAAAATTCTGCTATTGCTTTCGGATATTTTTGCACTGGAAAACGGGCGGGAAGCACTAATAGGTTAATAGGTAGACCTAATAGGTTCGAGTTACCGTAACATTGTGACAAAAAATTGTACCTGGGCTCGTTTCAAAGTGCGAAAACTCTGCTTTCAGAGGTCGTAAATTTCATTGTGTTTTTTTTTGGGTGGGGGGAGCATTTTTACGGCAGAGAATTGGTTGTAAAGTAAACACAGGTCCCCTTACGAAAAGTGATAGACTCGCCGTTGCAATCGGTTCGGTGCCGTCGATACGATAGCAATCAACACCGTAACCATCATTTTTCCTGTAGCTCGCGGGCACGCATTAATTCACTGTTGCCTCAGAATCGCGGAACACCTGCTCCCATGCCTTCCGCGATGGACTGCGCCTAATTGTAACTACAGAAATGATAATTTGCAGGTTGCGCACCGCGGCGCTTGCCATTTAGAAATTACAGGCCTCACAGCGAACCTGATATCGCCGCGTTTGGTGCGTGCATATGCGAGGTGTACATACACCGTGCTTCGGAGCCCATAACCCGACGCCCGTAACAAAATTTATAATCCGGTAAATTTCCGCAATTATTTTCACCCGTTTTTGCAGTCCCGAAACCGACAATTTCAACAATAATCTACGATATCGTTATTCCGATTCGATTCTTTTTGTTATTTTTATGAAATTATCAAAAATAAAATGGATGGTATCGTGCGAGGGGGGATGGGGGTAACCGAAACCATCAAGCAGGGCCGTAAAAAAGAGGTGAGGGAAGAAGGGCGAGGGAAGGGGAACAGTTGCAGGAGGTTCGAGGTAAAGCTGCCATAAACGAGACCGATAAAGCGTCAGGCCCGTAATAAGAGCTGGCAGAAAGTTAACTGAACCGTGAAGTCGAGTCTGAAGAGGGCCACGACGCCGGAGCAGTTCCAGGAACATCCTCTTCGAGAACACCGTGCCCTGTCCTTTTCTTGCTTTTCTTTCTCTCTCCGCTCCTCCCTTTTATCTCCGTATTCTTTAATCCTGACTCTCCTGGCGTTCTGACATCGATTCTCGAGTCCGATCCCCGTGGCCGTTGACTCTTTGATGTTGGCGGCCATCTTTTTCCATCCCCCTCCGAAAGGACCTTCCCGGCAAAAACAAACTCCGGAAAATATGAAAATTTTAACACCAAACGTACCACCACCGGTCAAATGACCGGTGCCAGATTTTTTATCTGACAATTTTTAAAATTCTAAAGATTCTAGATAAATTAAATCTTGTCATTATTATAACGGAACACGTACCTGTCACATTTATAGCTCACGTTTAGTGTTAAATACGGAGATCGAGCGTAACATTTAGAATATAAATTGCAAAATATCGGGAATATAGAACACAGGAGGGAATTTAAAACGCGATCGGCCGATCGATCGCATGGAAAGCTCGAAATTAATTTCTTTCGAGTGTTTCGCGATCCCCACGGCTCGGGGATGGGAATGATTAATCGATATCTCTGTAGGTCGATTAAAATAGACGCCGAGGACAGGATTTCTGGGTGATGCGTGAGCGAAATCGTGATTTGGAAGCCTGCCAAAATTTTGTCACGGGCTGCGTGGGCAACAAAAGGCCTTGCGCATCCACGAAAATCATTCGGAAGGAATGAGACTGTTAATTGGGGGTTCTTCGCGCGTCAGGGAAATTACTCCGGGCGAATCGGAACGGGACATTGACGGAGAAACAATCGGGGGATTGTTTTCAATGTTCCTCGAGGCTTCCGATGACGATGGTTTTTCTTCCTGGACCGTTGAACAGCCAGAAAAAAAAAATCATAGATCGTTTCATGCTCCTTCGAACCGATTGAAATTTTCGAAAAAAATGAGATTCAACATATGTAGAACCTTTAAAAATAATATTTACATTGGAAAATATTATATAAATTATAGAAAAATAAATCTATTTTCTGAAACGACTTTTTTCCACCTCAAATGGCCATTCGCGACACTGTGCGTTGGAAGGAATAAATCCGTCGGTTCTAGGGCCTCGTTTCCGAGAAACCGAGTGCACGCACCGATATGGTCTACCAAACGATTGCACGTTTGTCGTTCTGCCAAACATTTGACGTCTTTTAATACGGTGAACGTTACGTACACGGTTCCTGGCGTGTTCCCCGCGAGCATAAATCCGAACCAGAGTGAATGATCGTGCCAAGTTGAGGTGTAACAAACGGCGCTTCAGGAAATAATGACGTTCGAACAGAAGCCCCGGTCATTAAGGATCCAGAGACATTTAAGACCCGAAATGATTTCATCTTCAACCTGCTGTAACTAAAAAAAAAAAGAGATGTAAAATTCATGCTCGTTTCAAAGCGTGGAATATCTATTTTCGACAGCCCTAAGTTATATTTTACAATTCTTTTGCAATAGAGAATAGGCGGGACAGTGGTGACGCGCAGTTACTTCCCGGAAACAGTGTCGTACGACGGTGCACCTAGGTTCGTTCTAAAGGTCAAAGTTTTTCCTAATTCACGCTGATTCGATGATGGCACGGTCCCGCCGACATGCATTTATATAAACATAAACGGAAGACCAGGAAAATCTGACGCAACGTAGGCGCGGCTAACGTGATCAATCGCTATAGAATGTGAAAGATGCGAAATCGCAAGAATTATGCCTAAGCATGATGCGGTCTGTTCCAGGAATGCCCCGATACCCGCCTAATGAAGTCACTGCGCGCGTAAAGTTCACTCCGATGAGTTTATTTGATATTGGGATCTACGAGCTTCGACGGGCTGGGTACAACCATGGAGAGCGAGCACGGGACGGAAATAGAGCTGGAAAAATATTTTGGTGGTCGGTCGATGCGAGGTAAACAAAGATTAACGTCAGTTGAGCGCAGGCCAAGTCCTTTCGCGCGGTTCCAACGGCCAGGAAATGACGACGGTGTTCCCTGTCTGTCACCGGCACCGGTGATCCTTAGTCCACTGTCATTCCGCTATTATTTTCGGCAGATAACTTCCGGTCCTCACTTTGTGGTTTGATGGACGCCGAGGATTCTTCATTTCGGAATTCTTTATTGTATGGTTGCTACAGTTTTCAATATCACGCGCGTCCATCTGCAAAAATTTGAAAATATGTATAAATCATTTGCAAAGAATTGTTTTGCCTTAGTTCTGTACCGATCGTTGAAAAGGAAACACGTGTTCTTTTACAGTTTTCGGTAAAGCAGCCTGTGTTCAAAATATTCTAAAAAGTATAATTTTGTTTACAACCCTGTAATAAAGTAGCTTCGTCATTGCATACTTTTTCATTTTCGTGCGGGATTTAATGCAACGGTTACAACAAAGAAAATTTGCGTCGGCTAAGTTAGCTGAAAAGTCCGCAAACGATACTCGGCGCGTCCTGCACCGGATAGCGATTCTGTTCAGCACTATTGCAGGAAAGTGGCGTGAACGAAACCGCGAAATAAGGGCAAGACAACGAAAGCAGAGATTTCGAAGCCGGGGTCTGGCAAAGTGCCACACACTCTCGCGGCAGCTCGCCACCCGAAAGAGCGTGGGAGTGGAATTCCCTGATTCTCGCGAGCCTTATTTTGGGAGCGGCTGGTTCAACCGCCCGGAAGCGGGACTTACAAATTTGGAGCGGTGGCCCATTTTTTTTTCCTCGCCGTTGCTCTGGCTCGAACTCACTCAGCCGAATTCACCGGGCGATTCTTGGAAACCGGTCCGCCCACGCTTTTGTAACCGCCTCCCCCTCCCCTCCTCCCGGTTCGCTTCCATTTCTCTCGAATATTTTTATTTCCCTCGTGTCCAACGAATCGCGAAACCTACACCCATATATTTGACGCGTGCCAGATTTTTTTCCAAAAATTTTTGCGCAAGACACAACGGAGCAAAATCAGCCTGGAGCTGCCTTCTTCGATATTTTTGATTCTCCGCTTCCAGGATTTGAAAATTTGTAAGCGGGCGAGAAACACTACTTCTATTGTGCTATATTGATCAGAGAAAACAGGCTGGAAACTGCTTTTCGATTTCTTCGATATTTTTGTGTTTTTTTTTCTGCTGGGATTTTCAACTTGAAAATTGGTGAAAAATACCTTGGAAACTGGTTTTTCAATTTTACCTCGTAACTACCCCGCGAGTCAGGACATGGGACGGTAATTTTACGCAAGATGGCTGCTCTTGATGCTCTACCGAACAACCCGCAGATGGTTCGATTTGCTCCAAGGATACCATTTTTCTCGGACGGTAATTGTAGTCGAAGAATCTTTTAGAATCTAATAGCGAATCGATGGTGTATAAGCGGTGTAATAGATGCTGCGATTGAATAAATGAATAGCTAACGGTCCGATAGCGATCGTTGCAACACGTTAGCGCTACCAACACTGCCACTAGTGGCAGCCACGTAGGCAGGAAGTGATAGCGCGTCAACCTTCGTGCGATTTCTCACCTGGAAGTAACGACATTCCTCGGCGAATTGTCTTCGAGCGAGCCTTGCACGCCTCGCGATCGTCTTTAACAATTAACAAATCGTTATGCGCTAACTGTTTGTCACATGTCCTTCTATACACATTGTCGAAAATCTTTCGAAAACGGTGGCGATAACTAACACATCTGGCTATCCCTTGAAAGGTGTCAAAGCACTGTCCCAGAAGAATCAAAACATTTAAAAATCGTGCAAACGTTCAGCATGTAAAAGGAGCCCCAGGTCTATTGTAAAATTACAATTTTCTTCCGGCAATTATTCTCCCAGCGATTTATAATATTGTCTCGTACAATAATCTCTAAACTATCTCATTAGATAACTATAATCTCTAATCTATTTTTTAAACTAGCAAAGAAAGCACAATACTGCACAGATTTCAATTTTCTGCTTCATTGTAAAATTTATTTAAGCTCAAGGTAGAATTTTTATCTTACTTTTATCTCCCCACAATTAATTAAAATCGCCTGGTTTGAACACCGCAGAGCAGACCGTGTCTCGATATGGTGTTTTCTGTATTTCGTGGAAATTATTGGAATTCCCGGGCAGGCCGACGGAATCCGCGCAAAGGCGATCGCCGACGAGCAAATCGAAAGCAAAATGTACTCCTTTCTATGGGGAAAAGAAGCAAGATATTCCCTGCGCGTCACCATTTGTCCAGGAATTCCATTCGGTAATTCATGGAGACAAAATCGTGCAATCCGGAGAGGATTCTGCGAAAAGAATGCCCTCGGACGGGGCCAGGAGAAACATGGCCGCTTTCGAGTCCTCTGGCGGTGCTTTGACGCTGTTTCTTTCGGTGGAATATCGGGGATAGTCTTTTTTAGAAGAGAAGGATCGGAATCTTAATATATTAGGTGTAGGGGCTCGTTTTTAAGCGGAGCGACTACTGTTTGTTGGAAAACTATTTCAAATTCTGGCGGTTTTCCCGCCACACTGACTGCAAAGTCACATACTAGGCGCTATTTCTTTCGGTTACCAGTTTTCATCGTCATTCTCCTTCTCGTTTCGGATTCTTGTGGCTTTTAAAATCCGCGTCAATTTATTTATTTTCAGACAAATGGACTGTTAGACAGGGGCCCAAAATAAAGCACACGTGTTCTGTCTAAAATTCCGGGCCCGACGCAATAAATTAGGGGCCGCTCGTTAGGGCCAGTACAGACGCATTTCCTGAGGGGTTAACTAGACCAGTTAGTTGTAGCAAAAATCCTGAGGTTGTTTAGACGAACGTTCCTCCCGGGGGAAAAAGCGCGGAGGACGTCGAACGGGAAAGGCATGCGTGCCGCATGAATCGCACGCGTCTGCCGCACCTGAAAGAAGAGAAAGAGGGCGGCATGAAAAGAGAGAAATAGAGCAAAGGGATTCTCCGGCGTGTTTCGCTTCGCCTCGGAGCTCTCCTCTCCATTCAACAGGCGGCGACCACGGTTTCCAAACGACCGGCCGCTTCCTTGAAACCCCGAGGGGCAGGGTGCCCCATGCTCCTGCTCCCGAGGGAGACCGCAGCTCGGAATACTGGTTCCCCATTCAAACGTTCTTGCGCCGCTGGCATGCTTCGATTGCCTACCAAGAAACTCCTTGATATTCCGCTGCCGCGCCGATCCAGTTCCTCTTGAAACATTGATAATGCTAAAAGAAAGTCATGGGACTCCGGTGGCTCGAGGACCAGTCGGACCAACACGCCTCGCGGACCACATTCATCGTCAAAACTGCACCTTCGACTTTCCCGCAATCGAACGTAACGAAACCTAGACGTACAGGTTAGGTACTGATAACAGGAGCCACTTAGGTACGCTACTAGACTGAATCCTCACCGATTTGTATAACGATTATCGTTACAAAATTCGGATTGGTGGCTTCAGCGTTCAGATAAAAGACAGTTCTATTATACATTATATCCAGGACATACAAAGAGTACACACACAGAGACTATACCCTTCGTTAAAGCAGGTCGTCTAGGTCAGAGGCTTCAACTTAAAAGTTTAACATCTCGAGAACCAGATGAGATAGAGCAAAACGGTTTTCAGACTCCGATCGAGCGCTTCGGAATCTATTAAAAGTGACCGTGTTGGTTTTCGGATCGCTGGAATAGAGGTTTGGATTCACCGGATGCGTTATCGAGGAACAGCGCTGACACCGAGCGTTTTTCGTGGGGCAAAAAGAAGATGGCGCGGAGATGTTCGGATAACAGGTATGTATAGCGATCGAAGATGGGAGCCTGAACGGAAATGAAGAACGGAGGGGGGACGATCTCTCGAGGAAAAAAGAGGATCCTCAGAGAGGAGCAGAAGTTCCGAGGCTGTGTCAATGTGTCAGAGAGACGGTCTCCCCTGCCTTTTATGTTCACGTAATGTGGGACCTACGGGAGGAGTGGGGGACCTCCCAATGGCGTATTCCACCCCTTTCCTTCTTCAATTTTATTTCGGCTGATCCGCGGCGCGGCTCCACCTATATTTACGAGCATAAAGCAAGATTGTTTTCTCCTCACCTGCTCGGCCAATCATCGGCGGCAATTTGTTTTCTCGCACAGCTGCGCACGGTTCGCAATTAAAAAGCCTTCGAGGAATCCGGGAATCTTGATGGGTAGGGGATCCTCGATTGACACCCGCCGACAGTGGTGGCAGGTTCGGCCATTTTTGGACTTGTACAATTTATTTCACTGCTTCATGCAACTGATGAGCAAATTTTCCTAAGAAGAACGTTTTTTGTCAGTTAAGGTATTTTATTGTTAAACATTCCCAAAGCAGCCGATAGACATTTGTGGAGGATCCAAATTTTCCGAAGCAGGTGGTTGAACGAAATTTTTTTTTTCGATTTCCTCGTCTCCGGTGTTTCGAGTTTCATTCACTCATTTTCAGACGAATTGAACAATCTTGACGATTGTTGGACTTCAAGGTGCATCCGATGCATCGCACACCCATAAACGCTAGCAACCGTTAGCAGCTTCAAGGCAACGATTACCTCATGAATCTTCTCGGGACGATAACTATCATTGATGGAGCGCTGCCGTGATTGAGCAGGTGAAAAATTACAGGAAGAGCTCGCGGATTAACCAGTCATCGATTTGTAATTGAGATTTCGTTATGTAAACGAGTTCAATCCGGTTCCTTTCCTGACTAAATCGTAAAAATCTTTTTGCGTTTTTCGAAAGTGTTGAAATTAAATATGAATTGGCCAAAACTTGGTTTCATAACCTCGAAAAATGCAAATGGAATACAGCGTAATGTTCCTTTCGTACGGACTCTGCGACACGTATTCTACGGTCGGCAGAGTGAATCACCATGTTTGGTTAGCAGACTCGATCTCCGACCGGTACGAGACCAGTCTGAGGAAGTCTCGTTGAAGTTAAGTCATCATCCGGCTCGCGTAATTCCAAACGCAGAGGATGCGCGAGCCCCATTGATATATCTACATGCAACGTCGCTGAATATGGCGCGACCGTGTTCGCTGCAGAATGCATTGAACCGGAGAAAAAGCGTCGAACAAGTCTCGAAACGATTTCTACATTATTCACGACGTCTACTATACTCTATTCCTGATTTAAGAGTCTAGGGCAGAGCTGCTCAACATGCCTATTAGCGGGCAAGGGCGCCCGCAGAAATTATAATGCTATTGATTCTGGTTTCTAAATCCATGGTAACAAACATAAATCAAAACAAAAAGGTCCCCCTTAAGCTCCGGGACCCCTAAAAGTGTCCCCGCCTAGTGTCCGGTGAATTAACCACACAATCGGCTCCTAGACCGCTAGAGCGCGGTGCGACGATAAAATTCCCGGGAAAGGGGTTAGGGCATTAGGCAATGGCAGAAGCCGGGTTTAGAGAGTATCAACAGGTCCCCGGTCCAATCCTGTAGAAGCAGGTTACATGATCTTGTCAGTACCCAGTGAACCTGATCTCCCTCCGCCGCGAACAAGGTATCGGAGCGAAAGAACAACAGGTTCGGACACAGAAACTGCGTGGAGGGGGAGAAGGTAGTGAAAGAGAGCAAAAGACAAGATAACCTGGCAGCATGATCCGGGGGAGCGGGAAACCGACCCAGACGAGGAACGAACTATGGGAGAGCGGCCGGCAACGACGGAGAGCGAGCATGATAAAGGGAGCCAAGCGAATAATAATAAAGAGACAAGGAGGCAAGATAATGTACGGCGCCGTGATGGCGTCCATTCATGCTTTTTACTCGTTGGACCGCTGAACCAATCTCGTCTTTCACCTTGCCTCATCTGCCTCTCTTCCTTCACCCGCTCCATCACGTGACCCGACTAGCATTCATTTGCACTGTTACTTCAAATTTTCTGCAGGAAAAACCGGTTTCAAAGGTTATGTAAGCCAAGTTTTCCCTCGGTTCACGAGATTTGGGGGATCCCATGGTGGATCTTATTTCTTATTTTCACTAGGTGAGTTCGTGCGATCTAACAACAATTTATCTACACTGTGATGTCAAATTTTAGGCGCCAAAGTATCCGTCTTGATATTTATGCGTTGGAAAATGCTTCGATTTAAATTTTAAGTGCTCGCGTAATTTCCTCTATGGACAACCGAATTCTTTAATTCGAATTTAAATTGCCCGCGCGATTCCCCGGAGTCGCTACCGCGAATCCCGGTAGAATTTCACATGAACGGGAGCCGTAAGTCACTCTTGAGCAACATATCGGTCCAACGAACATTAATCACTCGCGCATGCATTATGTATTAATTTTGCACAATATCCGTTGTAACAGAAGAAAGCGAGTGAATGGAAAACAATTCCACCCACGTGCCACGATAAACCGACAGAGCCGGTAACGCGATATCAATTATCGCGTCCGGTTTGTTTACCAACGCTGGTAACAACCGAACAACAAAATACGAACTTGTACATATTTAATCAAATTAATCAACATAACCTTAATGTCTGCCCGTACATTTAATTATCTGCGTGATTTATAGATGGCGTTTAACACTTTCACTGGAATTTGTTATTCTTTTATACTATCCTCGATGATTCTGTTATGTCGGAAAGAAATTATCAAATTATTGGAATTTATTAGTATTAAATTGTTAGAAGTTATTATATTAATAATATATGATAGTATAATGTAATATAATAATAATATAATATAATATTTTTTTAATAATTGCAGAAGAAAAGACGTAAATTGTCTGGTATAGTGAAGGGATCGTTGACAAAGGAGGCCGACCGTCTCATGCTCGTCTGCCAGACAGGTAGTTCCAGGAAAAATGAAATTTTTTGGGACACCATCGAGTGCAGCTGCAGCCTTATCGGGGTCTTTGTCTTCGCCGAGCCATCTGCAAAGCGGACAGGCAAAGAGGGTCCTGCAAGGATGAGAGAAGATTGCGGTTAAGGGTGTCGAGAGGGCGTCACGTGACCCTCTCTGACCCCCATTCAAAGGGGGACACTATCTAATCCTATGCGATATGTAAGTTCTACAAAATCGAACAACTTTCGAATTTATTTTTTTTTTTGCCGAACTTACGAAAAAGAAAATTAGCTTGCTCGAACATGTTCTTTAAATAATCGTCGCTGATATCTGCCGCTATCAAACCGCGAATCTCGACAAGAAGCTTGATGACTCATCGTAATTTGACAAAGTCACCTGCAAATAAGATAAGGAGGATTGTTCGCACGACCAATCTATGGGTCGATACGATTTGCCTTGTCCAATCGGTTGTTTTTTACTCCGACAGATCACTCGATTAGGATTCTGGAATTTCATGATTGTTGTACCGAGAAAGTCCCTTTTGTTAATCGTTAATTTTCAGTGCCAAATCTGTTTAGACAAGTACGTTAATTCCGCGCTCAAAAATATACACTGTACCTCTGTAAGCTATTTTTATGTTTACAATAGTTCGCAAAATATTCGCATAAATGTGCCCCAAATGTCTTTGAACCCTTCAAGACGAACTACACCCAAAGAAAACAAAATCGTATGGGACAGTTTCGCGAGAAGCACATTTTAGCACAGTTTCGTCGATATCTGTGATCGGAGATTTTTATTTTTCCCCAGGTTTGGAATATTGAAAGGTTGGGTTAGGTTGTGGGTTGCTTTATCTAAGGGTGGAGGGTTGTACCAGCCCAAGGTAGATCCTTGAGACAAAAGGGCCGTAAATTGCCAGGGAAGACGAGGATGTCGATGGTATCGTACTGGGACGAGGCGCTGCCGGGTCTCTTAGGGGTTTAACAGGACTTAGAGTGAGAACTGGCTCCCGGGAAGCGTGGAAGGAAGACCGAGTCCTCTGGCAAATAAGCTTCAGGAATTTTTTCGCCACGGTGGATCGTACGTTTCGCCAATTTTCGCCGAAAATGTCCGAAAGAAAGGTCCGCCCATTGTTCTTGGGAAAAGATCCCTTAAGAATACCGCCCCTGGGAGATTTATTTGCTAGCTGTGATGTCAAAGATTGTTAAACCCGGGTCCGCGTAAAGTATCTTTATAATCTTCATCCGTCTAGTGGACAACTTTAAATTCGAGATTTTGAGTAAGAGTGAAAATTTTGAAATTATTGGAAAATGTCTATAAAACGACTCGCCCATCGATTTTCTGCATAAAATTAGCAAGAGATTAGGAAGACCAATATAAGCGGTTTGGTGCATTAACATGAACGTTTTCGGATGATAACCGACGACTTCGTCGTTCAAATGATTACCTGTCGCTGTCACTTCGCTGTACAATTATCGTGGGGAACTGGAGCATTTAAAGCAGTGTCAGTATATGGAAATAGAAGTCCTATAGTTACTTGCTATTAGCTTTATGAGTTTAGAATTGAATTTAACTTCCAACCGAAAATAATGGGAAGAACGAAAGAATGATTATTCTCTAAACTGATAAATATTTACAGGTCTGCATAGCTCGTACTTCTTGATATAAATGGACGACCAGTTGAATTTGATAATGACATCCTACAATCTAAAAGAGGAGCCATGGGTCCGCATCCTGAATTTCTATAAGAGAGGGATTGAAAATTTGCAGGAAAGATGGCAAAATGTCCTTGATAATGATGGAGATTATATAATAAATTGAGAAATAAAAACTTGAATTTACTACAAAGTTTGTTTGAGATTTCAAAATAATTGATTACTATGTTATCTTAATATGTTTAATAGGTCGAAAGTCTAATCGTGTTACTGGGAAAGTTTAAGAGGAACGGTTGGTTGAAGATTGAAGTACAGGAAAGAACCACGTGCCTAACCCTGAAGCTAAGCACCATGTGCTGCCGGAACTGGCCGGAACTACCTGCGGAGGGCAACTTGGACGAAAGTCACGTCGGGAAGGAAAAGAAATCGTACGCTGCACAGAACCAGTACGACCGAGGAAGAGCACGGACCAGGACCTAGCTGCACCCTCCTGCAGACCGTAATAAACATCCCAACAGTCTTGACCGTTTAAAAAGCAGAGGAGGAACAGAGGTAGGTATAGAGGCCCAGAATTTATCGACCTTGGAGAAGCTTTAGACACGGTACGACGGTACGTATTTTTCTTCAAAATTTTCGAGAAGGATTTCATGTATTTAATAAAAATGTTGTGCTACACGCTGCAGGGAAAATCGTTCTGTTTTGCAGAGCAACTCAACTTCCACAACACATCTGAAAGCTGAGATATTATTCTTTGCTCTCTTGCCCCTAGCGTCAAACGTAGAAAAGGACAGCGAGAAAACAAAACAGACCCCGGCGTGTCTGTGTGACAATACTAATCCGATGACGAAACTTTTTTGTTTCTAACGATCTTATTGTGAAACTTTCGCCAGTGATTAGTGACATTTTTCTGATTAAAATGATACCAAACACGACGGTATTTGGATCGTATTTATTGTGTGAGAGGTTTTCGAATTTATCAGAAACGAGGAAAGAAATGCGTTATTATCCGAGCAAATATGTTCCGAAGTATGTCATATTTGGTCTCGTTTTAATCAGAAAAATGCCACAAGTATATTGGCAAAAGTTTGAGAGAGAACTAATTAAAAACAAAAAAGTTTTGTCATCGGATTAGTATTGTCTCACCGATATACCTGAACCCGTATTATATTACACTCCTCGGCGGTCG
Source organism: Seladonia tumulorum (assembly GCA_913789895.3). Lineage (NCBI taxonomy): Eukaryota > Metazoa > Arthropoda > Insecta > Hymenoptera > Halictidae > Seladonia > Seladonia tumulorum. The sequence continues at coordinate 16,835,493 of OU565270.1, read as the reverse complement.
AGCTTCTGGGCCTCTCAAGTGGTATGCCGCGTCGCAGTGAAGATGAAATTGTCCGCAAATGCTATGCGCTTCATTTTCACATGCATACATCGAAACATTACTGTATTGGTGATTTAAATAACTTATAAAATTAACGAAAATCTGATGTACGCATTCAGAAATTGTTAACAACATCCAGTCCTCGATAGTATAGTGGTTAGTATCCCCGCCTGTCACGCGGGAGACCGGGGTTCGATTCCCCGTCGGGGAGGTCATAATTTTTATTTTTCCTTATACGCATTGTACTTTATGTTATTATATTTTATTTTGTAGTATATTTATGATCTATTCCTAGTTTACTTATAAAGAAAAAGGACAAGATTCTACCAGGAGTAGTTGCAGGACTATTCAGTATTGTAAGGAAAAATACCGAGTGGGTGAACAATGCGATCTGGTTAACTTAAATAAACATGGGCGTATTGCAAAATACCAAGAGTCTTTGTTCAAGGCAACCGTACACGACGACAGTCAGAACAAGAATGTCCTGCTGTCCCAAAAATCCTAAGCCGTGAGAACGCCTTCGACAGTATGCCTCTTTGTTTATGACACCCCCGACCTAAAGGACTTTCCCTTACGGAGGGACAACGCGCTGACAAAAACCACATGGCCTGCCTCGACCATTTGCTTACTTCGACTTTTCTAATAAACGATAATTAGCTGCAATATAAGTAAGAACCAATGGCTGTATACAAGTTTTACACCAAAAATGTGTAACGTTGTCCAATACTTTTCAAAATAATTGTTGAAAAAATTCAAGAAATTGAACATTAAATATTTATCAAAAAATTCGTTAAAAAAATTTATGTTAATCTAGTAATTGCAATCAAAATCGTGTGACTCTTTCGACAACCCATATACGAAGTCGACCACGTGACGCCATGTATGTATATGACGTTGAAGTGTTCCCCTTCGTGGAACTCGTTCGGCGATAAAGCCGTGAAATTCGCCTGTAATTCGACGTATCGTATCGGAGGTTCTCGTAAATTCAACAAGTATCGGTTTCGCGCGGTGACTCATCGGAGATAGCTGCAAAATAATCGGCACTGGAATTGCAAACGCGAAAAAGAAAAACAAAAAAAAACTACAAGAAATGTCCAGTTAAATATTCACCAGCAGGAATATTTAAAAATTATTAATTTCGTTCGTTCCATTTAAGGAAAGATATTAAGGCGTCTGAAGAATGCTGCATGACATAAGAATAATTTAAAAAAAACAAATACGCATAAACAATGACGAGAAAAATGCGTAGAGGATATTATAAATACCACAATTACAATAAAATTCAGTTATAACGTCTATCGTTTATTTTCACAATGAAATTCTCTCGAACGAGTAGGTAAATACTGACGAGTCGTTGTGTACTCACCCACTCGAAGTAGCCTAACTTCAGCCACGGAATTCCCCGAAGAGGGACGGTCAGCAGGTGCACAGAAATCCATTTCACCTGCGGTTTCCGCGAGGGTTCTCGAAAACCATATACCTAGTGAGTCGCCCGAATTGACCGGGTAAACATTGACAATAATCAACCGTTCTAAACAACTCAACTAGATTTCTCAATCTTCCAATTTTAAAAATCGTAAAAAATAATACATATTTCTGTACCGATAAAATTAATTTAGATCAATGGAGATCTTTAGACGATAAAAAAGAAATGTCAAATATGAAACGTCTAGGAAATTTTTCGCATAGAAAGTTCATAACACGAGTTCAACTTAACCTCTTCATAAGAACATTCCTGGGAAACAGGAATTTCTTCATTCCGTTTGATTCCCAGTCGCCTTTATGCTCATGGGGTCACCCATATAGTGGGTCAGAATTTGTCAAGCATGCTCCCGGGATGTCCTGCAAGGGAGGAAGAACGTTACGTATTCGGCCCGTGCTGCTAAGGAGGCCAACGGAGCTTTAGATCGAAATTCTTCTAATTAAACGAGATTTTTCTCATTCAATTGTTCTATGTGCATGTGACTCCTGACTTTCCTGGAGTTGGCGCAACAAGTAAAACTGAAATGATAAACATAAGACAAAGGGAGTCCTAAATGTTGGCGGCGCGACGTTGGCAAATACAACGGCGCTTCAAATTGAAATTCCTGCAACTGACCTCTTTCAATATAAAAATCCTTGACTGTGCGTGACTTTATGCGGTCAAATAAAATTTAGAAGATTAAGATAAAGGGAAGTCTCAAATAAAAATATACAATCGGTTTATCTTTTTCCCTCGATTGGCCCCCGAGGGTGCGTGACTTCATCTTCCACGGATCCTCATAGAGCAATTAAATTCGAAACACAGAAATTCTGTTGGATAGCAGAACGACAGCGGGATTTATGGTGCCCGAACGTCGATCGTCGACGCATTATAGCGCGCACAAGCCGGTACGGGCGAACAACCGACCAGCCAGGCAACCAGTTAGGCCAGAAGACTGTGCTCGATCGGAGTTCCGACTGTTGTTCGGCCGAGAGGACGCGACATTCCACGAAACGCCCCTCCCCTCTTCCCGTTTCCTGGATGCCGTTCGATTTCCCCTCGGCTAGCGTCCCGAGCTCTGCACGTGTCAGAAACGTTGCATCCTTTAATGAATCCGTCTTTCCAGGCCCGTTAGCCATCACCACGGCCGTTCACGAGACCATAAGGAAATTTTGGCGCGACGATTGATTGCGTTGTTAATTATCACGGGAAACGCGATACTCTCGCAATTATCAGCGCATTGTCATCGGTTATCGCGATTTGTCACACAAGGACCATAGTCGGGCAAGTTACTCGGATTATCGATCTGATAACGGACACACTCGTCTATAACATAGTTTCTCCGTGGCCAATCGACTGTACCGTGCAGGACGACTCCGCACACGCAACAAGTTAGCCTATTCCCCTACCCCCCTCTCTCTTTCTCTGTCTCTCCATGGAGCTTATTCTCTCGATTTGAATGGCACTGTTGCTTTTCCTCCGTAGCGTCGCGTTACCGCTTTTATCCGCGCGACTTTTTGTTAATAGAGAGGTTCAGCGTCGCGGTCGATGTTATGGTAATTGTGCGATCGACTATTCGCTATCGTAATTAGTATTTTCTTCCCCAAGGAGCGGCCGTTTCGCTGAGGTCAATTCCCTGAAGGCCGTTCTTCCGGGACTGGCAGACGCGTGAGAAGAAGGCTGTGTGTTGTATGTATCTGGCAGATAACAGCGCGCCAGGGACGACGAAACGCGTGTTAGATCCAGCGACACCCAGAAAGCCCGCGTCTGCCCTTGGTTGCCGCAGATCTGGAATAGATAAGCCGGGATTATCGGGAATTCCTTTCTGTCTGCTGCGCTCTCCCTTGCTTATATCAGCGTTCATACCTCGACGAGTGACCTAACGCCCGATATCATACATATCCTCTTTCAATGAATCGCATTCATTTTATTTGCTGTTTACAATTTCCTGTATATGACGGATTCGAAGAACGGGGTAAAAAAGAACCGCGTAACAGTTTTAGGATACGCGCGCGCGATGACGCCAGAGAAAAATCCATCAAATAACGCGCATCGGATAATCCGCGTGACGTAACAGACCACCGGTGGCGGCCGAGGAGGTGTTCTCTCGATTTTTCATTTAGCATGCTGCAACGCGGCACAAGGCCACGGTTAAAAGCCTCATTATCGTCTTCGAATATGAGGCATAGACAAGAAAGAGCGTAGTAGAGTGCGTCCCTGAGGATTCTGGCTGGATATATCGCTAACTTCGTCGCTCCGCTCGCATGAACTTTCTCGTGCCGCGCAACCTTAAAGCTTGTTCACAACTCTCTCATTCGATTTACTGTACCGTGTGGTCCTTTCGGCTAAATAAATTACGGTGCCGCCAGGTACGTAAATTGAAAAAGACTAGTAGCTGATAATTCAATCATTTTATTAATTTTAATATTAAATTATATTCCACGGCCGATTATGAGGGTCGCACCGAAATTCAATTATACTGTATTACATCGTACTTCAAATGCCTGCGTGATTACAGTAATTAGCAAACGGTAATCCAATTAAGATGTAATTGAATCATACAATTGAATTTCATTATTAAACAGCGGATTTTCTATTATATTGATTTCAATCTACCTGACACATTAAGAAACAAACTCTATTGCACTCAGGTTTGTTGCAATTCCGTTAGACAATTTTTGTTTTGCATTCGCAGGAGTAATTACTAATAACTAATTATCATAAGTATATAGTAAGTACTAATTACTAATTATTACGAGCGCAATTGACTTACAGCGTAATTAGAATTGAAATTCATTGTACTTTTAGTGCGATGTAATTGAAATATGACGTAATTGAACTACATTGTACTTGAAATACGATGTAATTTATATGCGGTAAGATTAAAGAAAAACTTGAATTGAAACGCAACGCTATAACACTCTAATCGAACGCACTATAATCGAATTCGGGATCATAATCAACGAAGCAATTCAATTCCGCTTCCGCTCCCCGGTGTCGAAAACTCTAGACATCTTATGAACAGACCTTAAGCTAGTTCGTCCTCCCCTCTCCGCGGCGTTCCCTCCCTCCCCACTCCGACGATCCACGTCCATCCCTTCAGTGGCTCGGCAGCGCGCGCTCGATACACGGAATCGCCTCGTGGTTCTCGGAAGGCAGTAGACTGTCGTCAGCCACGCCAGACGGCGCACTGCTCGCACACTCACTGCTCTTTCGGAGATACTCGCCCACCGTCTCACCCACTCTTACCTCCCTCTCTCCTCTCTTTTTCCCTCACTCTCTTTCTCTCTCTTTCTCTCTCTCGGCGTCTGTCTCTCGGGCTCGCACACAGTCGTCGGCTTAGCGGGCCGCCAGTTACGCAACAATAACAACGCTGTCAGGAGGTGTATAGCATGCGCGTGCTGTGCCACCTATACGCCGTCGAACGACCCTGGAACGACGAGCAGCGGAGCCGATCCGTCGCTTCTGCTACCGCTGGTTTCGCCGATCACTTGTTGAAAACCCGGTAGGCGAATCGAGCGGCGACGACGACGCGCGTTCGTGTGTGTCGCGAAAACGGTGTCGTTTCGGAATCTATCTACACCCGGTATGCGGTAGTGTCGACGACGACGACGAAGAAAATAAGTGACAGTGTGTCTGTGCGCGCGGTGTGCTCTTTCCGCGGAGCCCGGAGGAGCATGGAAAGTGCGTGCAGTCGTCGGTCGTATGCTCGAGAGCAGGGATCACAACGCAGGAAGAGCGGCGCGGCGCGGCGGTCCGGGAGGATCGAGCCGAGGATGAATGAGTGAGAGAGAATCGTGTGTCGGCGCGTCTCGCGCAGCTGTGTACGGTGGCCGGTGTGTGTGCTGGACCCGAGGAAACCCGATTTCCGTTTATCGGCTGTCACGACGACCGCTGTGTCTCCGCAGAAGGGGGGATTGGGGGTTCCACCGAGAAGAAAAAGAAGAAGAAGAAGAAGAAGAGGAGGAGGAGGAGGACGAAGAAGGGGGAAACAAGGATCGCGAGAGAGGTGCACGTCCGCGAAGTACGTCGCGCGATTAGGCGCCAATGACGTCAGCCGGGGACGTGTAAGTCGCTCGGCCGCGTTTACCGACGGTGTTGCGCCGCTGACGGTAGTAATATCGTAGTATACATCGTGCGGTCTCTGTCTTTCGTTGTGTGGTGGCTGGCCGGCGGTGGTGGGGGGACGGCCGAACGAGAGAACCCATGTGGAATAGCTGCGCGCGGTAGCCAATTATATTTCGTGCGTGTGCAATGACTAACTGCTCCCGGCGGCCCGGTTGAGATGTGTTAGTGGGAGACGGTGTCGTCGACGGACCCGTTTCTGCGTCGGTGTTGCCCCCGGCTACGTCAGCACCGGTCGGACGGGATTTGCATGGCAAACAGATTGACGCGGCGCTGGTAAGTGGATAACGAGAGAGGAGCCCCGCATACCAGCCGGGAAAAAGACGGCGTCCGAGCCGCGCGCGTCCTCGCGAGAGAGAGGAGAACACGAAAGAGAGACCGAGAAACCGAGAGGCCGAGAGAGCAAGTGTACAAGCCCGCTTAAAATAGAAGAGTGACTTCGGCAACGCGCGCGATCGAGCAACAGCCGAGAGAACGAACGGTGTTTTCTTTACCCGGCCCGCGATCATTGTTGTGTGCTTCTACATCTTCGTTTTCGTCCTCGTCTTCATCTTCTTCTGTGATACCGTTTTCTATATCCGGTTGCGTCAGATATAGTGTGCCTGAGAGAGAAAGAGAGAGAGAGTGTGTACCAGTGGAAAATCTGTTTTCTGTGATAAGAGGAACGTGATTCGACGGGAGCCACACCGACACACGTTTTCCCCGATATCGAAGTGTCTCCTACGATGGATCGTGACTCGTGTTTCTGCGGAGGCTGCGAAAGGACCGAGGGTCGAGCTATGCCGATGGAGTAACAAGTGAGCGGCGAAGCGGCGTTGCCATGACGACAGGTGAACCATGAGCCACCTCTCTCTCTCTAGCGGTCTTTTCTTTCCCTCTCTTTCGTCTCTCCTCCTTTCAACCCCCCTCCTCTGCCCTCTTCTGCCTTCGCTGCTCGGACTCCCTCGTTCCTTCGGTTTTTATTCTTTCTCTCTCCTTTTCTGCGTATCAATTCTTTCTTCTCTCGGAATCTCCTGTCTCCCCTCTCGTTCTCTATAAATATCTTTCTCTTTCTCTCTCGCTTTCTGGTTGCGCGCGGACCCTTCCTGTCCGATTGTTCCTCTTCTCTGACCTCGTATATTTACGAGACACTGTCCGGTTTGTCTTTCCCTTGCCCGCGACGGCCGGGTCACGCGTGACCCGGAAAGCTCGTTCGAACTTGCTAACCTTTTACGATTGCGCTTATTTTCCTTTCTTTTTTTTCTCTTTGCTTTATCGTGCTCGTTTCCTGGGACAGAGAAAGGTTGAAAGTTTATTTAAGGTAGTTAACCTTGTGTAATGCAGTTTTTATTTCGAGTAAAATGTTGAAAGTTTGACCGGTTACCTCTTATAATGCGATTTTCTTTTTTGCACCTGGAGAAAAATGATGTGAAGTCCGCTTTTTTGGAATACACGTGAAATCATGATCAATGTATGTCAGGATTTCTTCTTCCGAAAAACGGATCATGAATTGTGATACCGAAGTCTTGTAGCCTCATAGGTTGTCAATAGTCACGATAATCGATTTTGAATCAATTCTTTTCTCATTCAATCTCATTAATATTGTGAGATGACAGGAACACGTTATGTTGTATAAAAACGTTTGTTTCGCATAAAAATCTTCAACTGGTGACACATTCCAATTATTCATTCCAAATCATTATGCCGATTTTCGTTTGCGTGCACAGTTGACGTCCCTAACACACGTGCTGTTCGAGGGAGCACTGTAGCGAATTTAGTATTCTATGAGGTCTAGTGATATTGGAGGATCAACATAACTTAGCAGTTGACATAACCTACTTCTATTTAGCTTAGAGAAGTCTGGTGACAAATTCGAATTCCAATGTCCAGTGTCAAATTTGAATTCAAAAGTCTAGTGACAAATTCGAATTTTTCATTAAAGGATTGGCCGTTGCGGCACGTTTTGTGGGATGCGCGCGTATAGTTACGTCGTAGGATCAGGATAAAATGTACAGAAAAGGCCACGAGGAGTCCCTTCGTTCCCCGTCGAGTGATTTGTCCTTTTCTTTGTGCTTTCCCCCCACCCCTTGTGTTACTGGTTTTCCTGAACGGTCTTCCCTCGCGTCTCTCCCCACCCCGTTGTCCCGAAGGAGTCGTGTAATCTCTCTGGCTCGCTCGCTCGCACTCGGTGACGCTCGGCGGCCGCTCGGTGAACGCCGTTGTAGCATGCTTAACGCGTAGGCCGCACAATATTCCAAGTACGCTCGGCTATTTTCATGCTACACCAGAAAGACACCTAGCGACGCGCTACGCCGAGCCGAGTGGATCCGAGCTGAGAGCTGCTTCTAGGTGACACGAATGGCTGGTCTTGGAGTGAGCAAATCTCGAATTCACTCACTAAATTATAGACCTCTTATTTCCCGGTGAAATTGGAACATAGATTTCCATGAATACACTAGGATTGGGGAATCCCCTAGAAATGTGAAACTCCCAGTCAGTTTTCTATTTGGCAATCTGATTCTTCGTGCTCTACCACTGTGACCATAGAAAGCAAATGTATAGATGATACGATTTTCGTAGTGTCAATCAGCATAGAAAATAGATTCTATCTAGAAATTTATAGTGATCAAGTGTACCCATCTTTAGGTCTCATTCAACAACTTTTCTCATGCTTCAGACACTAATATATCGACTTACATTTCCCAAACAATATTTGAAATTGTACATTCTACGGGTTAATATTGTAAACGGTAAATTTAGTTTGCTTCGATGTAACTGTCCAATTGCACTAGTAACTTTTTCGAATTTTATGTGCAGTTTTTTAAACACTGAAGCTTTGAATTGATTTATATATTTTATCGATTAGCACTTAGGATAGTGGAGTAAGGGTGTTTTCTAGTAAATTTGACTTTTTCTTTTTATTTGAATGGGCGGTTTGTTTACGAGTATATTCTGAATGGAACGCACAGCCGATTGGGTTTCACTAGAATTTTTCTTATCGAGGAATTCCACGAAATTATTACTTCCTGCGATTAAAACGAGCGATTCATCATCGCGTTCACTCGCATCCTGCGAGCGTTATGTAAAACGCTGTGTGTCTGCGGACCAGTCGTAAATTCGGAGCAGGTTTCCCCGGATCGCTTGGATTTTTGCTGTGTTTCCGTTGCATTTACTCTATCGTAACAAAATTGTTCTCGATCAAAGTCACATAATATTCTTAATCAATCTTTTAAACCTCGAAACTAATTTTTTCGCAATTATAAAATTTCACAACTATGGAATTTATCAATTCTTTCGAACATAATTTCGAGGACATTCATTGCCTAATGTAACGTTCATAAAAACTACATTCAGAAATTGTTATATGAAATTTTTAATATCCCGGGTCAAGATTGACCCAGGCTTCGCCGATGCTTCGATCGCTAATTCTTATACAGGGTGACGCTGCCATAAGGTGTAAAAAAAATTTGCGAATAAACTTGGGAAAGAATGCGAAAATGAATGCACAGTTTCCTGAATTTATATTCGTTTATAATTGAAAATACAGAGAGAAAGAATAAAGAATACGGCATGAGTAGAAAGTTTCTTGGAGCGAATATTGTGAATAAAGGGTTCGACGGTGCTTCGAAAAATTGTTTAATAGCGTTTTCGTTGCGTTAGCGTGTTCTCTTGGAGTATGCGTTGCATCAGGAAGAATATATTAGAGAAAGGCGATTAAACTCGCGATTCCATGGTTCTCGATGATTCTGAATGAACGCAATCGCCTGACGGGATCATTCATTGAGTACCGGGAACGCGTGTATTACGCGCACGAAATTCCTCGCGTTCTTTTTCGTTGGCGGATCTATCGCAACTATCCCATTAATTTATCACGATAATTGTTCCGCGCTACTTGGAATTTCCATCGGGTTCCCGTTAACAATTATCCACTTCCTCAAATTTCTCCGGTTTCGCGCACACTTTTATTAAATATTTACGGCAAACCCTACGAAAATAGACACCAATTTTTAACACTCATTTTGGGGGAAAAACATCAATATTTTATACCGTAGAGAAATTCTGAAATAATGCAATCTTAAGACATTAAAATTTCTAGAGAACTGTTAGAAAAATCGCTAGGCATATTATTGGAAAAATGACTACAAAATTATTAAAAATATCCTTGAAACTTACTAGACATTTTCCGTGTCGCTAGAAAAGTTATTAAAAATTGCTAGAAAAATTACTAGCGCAGTTATTAAACGCAAAAATCTCACTAGACAATTTACTAGACACGTATCAAATTAATGGAGCAAATATTAGAAAAATTACCAGAAAATTGTGAGTAAACAGATCACTTGAAAAATTTATGAAAATAGTTTTTCGAAATGAAAACTATCGTCCCTAGGGGAATTAATAGAGGAAAAATTGATTTTCCATGGTCAAGCGGATTACCCTAATTTATGTGAAAAAGTTCGTGCAGCGTGGAGGCTCGAAATTGAATTTCTGTCGCTAGAAATTCGCATTGCGCGTGTTTTATTCGAAGCGTCCCGCGCTGCAAATCCGAAAGAACTTCATTACATTCGTTCGGTGATACCATAAAGTGGTTACGGCCTTGTAATAAGCTTAAAAGGATTGAATGCACTCGCTTTTCTCGTCGGAACTACTTTCGATCTTGCAACTTTGGCGGCTTCAACGGACCGGCACAATTCCCATTTTGCTGGTGTAGCTCAGTTCCAGAGCGATAAGCGATATTACGAGCGTATACCTACACGCGTTGCGTAGAAAGGTAAATTACGGTTCTCCGTCTATCACCTCGCCGGGTCTTATCGGTCTAACGAGGCCTGTTATCGCGCCGATCCGGCGCAGTGCCTCTCTGATAATCAGCGATGCTGATTATCATCTGTCGAATCTTTACGGTGAAAAACTGACAACACTCTATACCTGCCCGCAACTTCGCCAACAAGGATGCCGGAGCGCATTTCGAAGCGTGAAACTTCCACTTTAATTGCCGAACACTTTTCCTTATCGAACACCTTTAAATTACCCTGTCTTCGCGTTTAGCCATCGAGTTGGACATTTGACCTGTTACAACTTAAAAAAAAAAAATCGTAGAACGTGCCACGGCTCGTTTCGAAGAGTGAAAACTCTACTTTTTAACAGCTAAAAGTTACCATCCCTTGAAGAGTCCTGTCCCAGGAATAAAATCGGAAAGGACAGTCGTCTCTCAAAAATTCTTTGCCTCTTGCGAAATTCAACCGGTAGTATCTCAACAAAAAAGAATCGCATAATTGTGAACCCTGGAGGGTGCAATCTCTCCTCTTCGAGGAGATCATTTCTCGAAGATTTCGCGCAGTGTAAATTCGAACTGAAACGAATTTCATCGCGGAGAAAACATCCCAAAAATAGCATTAGCTGTTGGGCGTTGAGATTACAGGCTTCGCTCGTGGAAATGGGTCTAGATAGACGGGGTCGTTCCATTTTTTCGCGAGATTGCAACGGCGCTTAAACGGCCTCGATCCGCGTCACGCAACATTCTGAGCGCGTAAAAGGAAAAGATGCAACGATAGCTTTCATTTGCGACGATAACGCTCGAATTACCAGTAAACAATGAGCGATTCCCGCCGGTGAATGTCCCGGCGATACTCTACACGAGCCAGGGCTCCCGTGATCTAATCACCCATTCACAAGTTGTAGTTGGTCGTTACTGTGCGTTGAATGCTATTAAGCCACGAACAAACCGGAGATTTGTCGAGAAAATCATTAATGATTATCCATACGATCCGGTATAGGCGGATTAAACTCAATTGATCCGTGCACACACGTTGCCCGTGCCCTGATTGTGACTCACGACCAACGCACCGCGCTCTTACCGCTTACTATACCTGCCTACGCGATTCGAGTATTACTTCGCTGCGCCGGAGGAATGAATTATAAAACACCTCGAACAACGGCTTAACGTTGTTTCTGTATTAAACGGCTTTGAATATGTAACAGGGTCATTTAAATGTAGCCGAAATGTTCGTGCGATGATGTCTCGATGCGCGCGAAAACTTTGCGGCCGAAATGTGACACTTACACCGAACACAGACGTTATTGCTGCGTTTCGACACGGGTATCGTTGAGACGATATTAATACAATAATAAAACGTTTTTGTTTCTAATGATTATTTTGGACGAAACTTCTACCGACACATCCGCGACATTTTTCCGATTGAAACGATACCAAACAAGACACAGTTTCGATCATGCTTGTTCGTTTAATCCACGCTATAGTAGAACCTCGATTATCCGAACCGAGGAGGACTATTATAACTTCGCGGAAAATAATCGGAGGATGTTCTGTGTGGGCTCATTTTAAAGCTCGAAACTTCTACTTTTGACATCCTTAAATGTTAGATTGATAAGAAGTGTCTTATTTGACAAAATGATCAAACGTAGCTGGTGGAAATCGATTGAAGGGCCAAAAAGATGTATGTCGGTAGTCTAGCAAAATGTGTAACAACCTTGTAATGGTTTTTCTATACTTTAGAAAGGAATGTCATATAGATGCTAAAGAATCTTTTCTAAAATTGTCCAGTGTTAAGTGAAAACAATTTTTCCGTTACATTTCTTTTATTTAAACTTGAAATTGAAACTTTCGGAATCACGGTTTCGCGAATTTTGCGCGAACACAGTTGCAGCACCCGCAGCAGTATTTCTGTACGTTATATCTTGAGAGTATCTCTAACATTGAACAGTAATCTGTCAGCACACTTCTGTGTCGTTTCTCCGTCGTGGAAATTTCCTGGTAAACCGGGTCTCCATTACCGTCATTCACCGTGGCGAAATGTAAAATTAGAGTTCTAACCAAATTTTCGCGGGTAACATGCTTCATCCGTTACTTCCGTCTCGATGATATATTTTTAAACCCACCATTTACTCATATTCCACCGAGCTAATTATTTTATAAGGCTACAATTAGAAAAGAAAATTTTTCAAAACCAAAATCAGGTTTGCAATTCTCAAAAGTTAGTCAGCAATTCTATCATTGTCCATAATAATTATCAGTACTCAAAACGGTGACTAAATTCTCTTCATCAAGTAAACATCCATGTGAATTCTTGAGTGATCAAAATCTGTGAGTTCTTGAGTGATCAAAACGTGCAGGAGACGCCATTAAAGACATCAATCATGTTACCATCACATTTGTGTATTGTTTTATCAGAATTTATTATTTCCCGGAAATTCAAGTTAGCACATAAGGTGCAATTAAATAATACAATTAATCACATCCACAACCGCTGGGAATGATACGCAGAGTCTACTGCTGTTGAGAGTATAGACCACTCCTACAGCATCGGTGTTTCACATGTGATTTAAAATAGTGCTTCGAAAATTCCAATACGCGAGTACAAGCCTCCCCGAAGATAGAGGTTGCTAAAAGTTTCGATCATCCGCGAAGCTCTGGCTCGAAAGATGCCCACAGTGTCCGCGAGAGGAATCCTTCAGGCCTCGGCGTCGTACGGTCGCGACGCTCGCCCCTCTCGCGGGGCTATCTCGGTAATAATAGGTAGCGTGTCGATCAGAGCGGCTCTCAAAAACAGCGGGGGATTCCGTGGAACACGGCCGTGAACGGCCTAGGGCACGTAGACGCACGGGGTGCGTGACCTAATCACCCGTTCACCGCTCCATCGAAGCGGCGCAAGTCGTACGACACGAATCTGCGTCGAGTTTACTGCTTCTCTTTCTCACTCTCTCTCTCTCTCTCTCTCTCTCTCTCTCTCTCTCTCTCTGGGCCGCGGTGGAGGGGGTAGGACCGCCTGGGGCAACTGGACGGTCGGTGGAGCGAGGGAGGGGAGTGGAGGGGAACCTCGGGGTTTCCTCGTGGCTCCGAGAGGCTGGGCGGGTCGCGGCGGAACGGGGCGAGAGGGGCGGGAGAGCGCGGGAGGGGTGGGGGAAACACGCCGGGGAGACGGCGACCGTCTCAGCCGCGCGATCCCGATCGAGGGGAAGACGCTCGCGGGGAGGGTGTTGGCACTTTGTCAGACCGGAGAGGATGAGAGAGGCGCTTCGTCAGACGAGCTGCCCAGCCGCACGCGTGACTCACTTGCCAGCGGGGAATCTCCCGGTTCTATGACGTGGGGGCAGCACTGTACGCCACGCTGGAGGAACACTCGTCGCGTTTTCGCGATAGAACCGATTTAACCCTAGAGCTTTTCGTTTTAGCATCTCGCGGAGCTTGCTAAACCAAGAGATCTTACTAGATAAACGCGTGCGCGAAGGTAGATTGATGATAAAAAGAATGCAACAATTTATTTTCGTTGCTAATAAAAATTGGAGCGATCTCCATTTATTTAACCCTTAGCACTCGAATGGTGACTGTAAGGCACCACTAAAAATTGCCGTATTCAAAATATTTTTTACATTATTAAATTTGTTTGTATTTAACAAATTACTAAACATTTCATTATTGTACGAGTAAATTGTGCCATTTTCGTATGTATAACACGACAACAAATATACAGAAGGGGAATATTCTTGGTCGGAAGAAATGTGAGTTAAAATAGCTTCGAGTGCAAAGGGTTAAATACAATTAGGATCGTGTAAAACGTTAATTTTGCGAATATGCGTGTCGACGTGTATTAGGTTCGCGACTGATATCAGCGCATATTCGCTGACACTATTTGTTTCGATATCCATAAAGACGTAGACGGATGATTTATCAAATCGATTAGGATGTTAAAAACGCTAGCCGCCGTTGGATCTGCAGCTTGTCGTAAGATGACGTTCAAGAGATAAATCAAGAGTAAACGGTTGATTATCCTGCTGTATATAGTTGTTTGCGGTTGTCTTTAGAGCAGCATCGCGATCACTAGAGTACACGCGTTGTTTACTGTTACATAAGTCGACACGTGACTTATGGTTGCTCGCGATGTAAATACTATACTTTTGAATCTTGCCGAACCTGCGTTCTCTGGGATCTTTTTTGATTTTTTTCGATTGTAAATTTTCAGTGAAAAATCGGAAAAAATTCTGAGACGCGTGTCTCGGTCGCCAGCAGATGTCTGATTTTTTAAATAATTTTATCACGTGATTTTGTAGAGAAATGGAGGGGGGGAAGTAACCTCCCAACAATTGAAGGAAGAAGGTTGGACCTCGAGAGAAATCGATTATTGTCAACAACGAATCGAATTTTAATCGAGTTTAATTAATGTTAGGGTCAGTTTAGACTCCTTCCTACTCGTCTATGAATCATGATTCGCAAATGGTCGGTCAGCATAATATTTTTTCTTCGACGATTGGATTTTTGTAATTCAGTTTCGCAGTTTCGAGTTCGACGGTTGGTTTAGAAAGGTTCGAGGACCGTTCGGACAAGTTTGCACGAGCCTAACACGTCCGGCACGGACCGGTTAACAAACGGCGAGGCCTAACTAGCGGCGCACAATAGTCTGAACGGACTATTCATGGCTCGTAATTGATCGTCCGCGATTGGTGCGAGTTACGCTTCGTTTCTTGGACTCTAGCCTTATCTTGGCTGCAGCCTTCGTGTGTCACTGGCGGTGCTCGGTGCCCGATGACGTTCACTTTTCGTTTTCTTATCGTTCGCATGCTAATTTTGGCTCGCCACGATTCCCCGCGGCCGCAGTCACAATTATTCGACTAGAATGATTGCAGGTTGAATGACTTCGACACCGAAAAACGCTGATTTAACAAATTTTTTCTGCACCCACCCAAACGGCTATGCAAATGATTCTTGTGTAGGATGATTTTGCACTCTTCCGAGTACAACGGTATTTGTTTTGCATAAAATGCACATTTTTAAATCTGTCGAATGAGAAGGGAACGAGAAATCGCATTTGTGACTTTGAGAACTTTTGTCCTTTAACGGTGAAAGCTGCTCTCTACGGTGCAGAAATATACAGGCTATCTCAAAAATGTTGTACTTTAAAGGGCCGATTCTTGAGCTCATTTGAAGTAACTTTTTCCTTTGCAAAAATGTTCTCCGCGGCTTTGTTTAGGAGTTATTGACGAAAAACGTGGACCAATCAGATCGCAGTTACGGCGGAGCGCGACGTTGGTATTTGCCGAGCCGGAATCCGTCCGCTATAGCCGCGCTGTGATTGGTCCGCGTTTTTCGTTATTAACTCCTTAACGAAGCCACGGAGAACATTTTCGCAAAGGAAAAAGTTACTCGAAATGAACCCAGGAACCTCCCCTTTCGAGTACAACATTTTTGGAACACCCTGTTTACTTTTATAATTGTATAAATATTTCAAATTCGGTTCAAACACATTGCCGACTTTACTTTTCCGAACTAACGGCGCCGGTTTGCAATGAAACGCTCTGAAAAGTATGTAACAATAAATTTAATAACAACTGAGAACGTACAAGGTTCATTGCCAAGTCCTGGGCAAAAGGTTACAAAAGTTCAAGTCCGTGCAAAGGTTACAGATGTTTTTAACCTAGTAGCGTAACCGAGGCTCGTAGCGTTCGAAAGCTCCGGAAGAGAGACTTCTTTGGAATTCTGAATTTTTGGAAATATTGAATTCTGCGTCGAGCAAAATCAATGAAAAAGAAGCGCACGAAATAATACTTCGAACTTGCGTTCAAGTTCGTTCAATAGGCTCTTCCTGCTTTCTATTTCGAACGTCAGAAATGTAATGCGATTTACAAACAATACCACCGTGGCTCGGGCAACGATACATTTTCATACATTAGTATAATGACGCATCACATTATTCCACGGAATAATTTCGAGATTCTATTAATAAATCAAGAGAATAGACCTCGTGTCGAATATATTCCAGTGTATTTCTATAGTACAGGTATCATTTAAACATTTTATAAAACAATCGAATAACTTTCGGCAATTGTCCACAATTTCTTTGAAAATTTGATCAAAATAATATGCAATGTCAAATTATATTTCACATGGTAATTGTTTTGATGCAAAAACTTTATCGCGCTCGAAGGTTTCGTTAATAAATTGAAAATATTTTGCACGGTCAAACGCGGCTCGTTGAATCATTTTTTGTATAGTCAAGCGCAATTTCTGTTGAATAATTACGAATGGCATGATCGGGCTTAGGATAAACGGCCGATTGTCTCCGTCCGAGGAATCGATGGCTAGCAGAAACATTTTTAATCTAAACATTCTAGATTATGGGAATAGGCTGGAATAACGCTACGACTCTCTTTATGGAGTATCACGAGTTCATAGAACTTCCAGGAGGCCGTCACTGTCGTTTCGTTGTCAGCTCTGACGATTTCCTGTTCGAGGATCCAATAAAGTCATGAAGCGCCGTTTGTTCCACGTAACTTCGGCGGCTGGTTTACAAGGGAGCCGCTTCGCGTTCAATGAATCTGTTATGCAGAACATCACGAAATTGCATCGACCCTCACAAGTTAACCGCGTTTCCAACCGCCTCATTACGTATTTGTAATATCCGCTGTTCTTTTATTTTGACTCTAACGCTCGGATTCCGTGCTGAATTCGCACAGTATCCTCGGACTCGTCGTTTTCCTCCCCATTCTAATTATTTTAATCGAGTTCAATTCGATTTAATTGAATCATTTCTAATTTTATTTCCATCTTACACTGTTCTATATAATTTGAATTTTCTTTTATTCGATCAAACTTAAATGTACTTAATTTGATCGAATCTCGTTTTTATTGTGATTAATTTAAACGTGTATCATTTTGTTTTTAGTGTATTCAATTTAATCGTAAGCGATTTTATTTTTATTGTCTTTAATTGAAGCGTAGACTCTAGAAGAACCTGGCAAATATTTGTTAATGTCGTTGATCACTGTGTAAACGTGATCTGAATTCGGTCGAATCTTTTGGTTATGGTTAAGTGTTAAGGTCACCCAAGGTCGTAGATAAAAGGCAACCATATTGTCCCAATCGTTGACGCGTTTGATTGACCTTCACCTTGTAGAGATTTCGTAAACGTTCTCGTCAACTCCTTTTTTTTTTTTAATTGTTAAATTGTTTTAGATTTCTTTCGATTAAATTGTTCTACAACCTGTGTCTTCAGAATGAAATTTCTCAGAACATGAGGGTGCCAGAAAAACGATTTGCAGAGTCATCCTAAGCGTAGATAAATCTATAAAAGTCACTCGATTGATGATTGTTTATTAATATTTGCAGCAAGAGTACGATACGTTCGTACGGTGGCGAATCACCGGGGAATGCTTCCATAGACAAAGCAGGTTGATTCTCGTGGTGCACGATCTCTCTCTCTCTCTCTCTCTCCCTCTCCCTCTCCTTGGTCCCCCGTTTTCCCGGTATCTCTCTTTCGGTGTATAAATAGCACGATCCAAAATTACCGAGCAGTCCGGCGAACAGCGCTGCAGAAGACGTCACCGAAGAAAAGTTCTGCCACCGAATGCTTCTTCGAGAAATACGAGGGAAACCCTCTGAAACTCCAATCAGAAATCTCTCTCCACAATATCCCGCTCGCAAGACTTTCTCAGGGGAAAAAAAACTTTCTCTTGTTTAATTAAAAAATGAATTGTCATCATTGAAGCGCAATTTTTGCTAAAATACTGCTGCAGGCCTGCCTAGATTATTAACAAATTCGATTTAGATAAAGATAGATTGTTAAAGATAGTCTTTTAGTACACGGTAGTATCACGCAGGCAACAAATGACTGTTAGACCAGATGCAACAGTTAAAAATAGGGATGATATAGTCGAGGTTGTGAGGAGTTGGTTAATCGTTACGGGATTATGAAAATGTTGAAGGTGTTCGAAAGGTACGCAAAGAAATGAGTGCAGTGTTAGAGACACACACTGTAGTTCGTCGGGCAAAGCTAAGCTAAGTTAAATTAGGTTACAGCGTAAGATGTTTGCAAACAACCGTGACTCGACGTCGCAAATAGTGCTGGTCGTCGATATTCCAATCTCCGAAACCAGGCAACCCCAACTGTTTCACGTAAAGGATGCACTGACTTAGAGAATTGTAGAGATTTTCTACTTGAATACCAATAAAACAGTTAATTTAGATCTGCAATTGTATTTTGTTGCACTCGGTTATTCATTTATAGTCGTATTCATCTTATATGCACCATTGCCACGCCCCTCCGGGTTGTATGCATAGAGCGAGCAACGTAACCACGCCCCTTGGGGCGATCTCGACAGGTTCAGTCACAAAACTGTGACTAGCAGCAGAGATTGCATAAATTCAGTGACGCAATTACAATTTTACACTTCTAATGGAGCATTATATACAAAAAGCAGAAAAACCACGCCCCTTAGGGCACTGTAAGACATTTTGTACAAATTGTGCAAGAAAACTATGATACTTATAGTAGTCTGTATAAAATATATAACAAAAGTATGATGTTTAGGGCAGTCTGTACAAATTCGGTAACGAAACCACGCCCATTAGAGCACTTCCAACAGAAACATCAGTGAAACCACGCCTTTTAGGGCAGTCTACATAGAAAAAGCAGCGGGACTATGACTTTCAGAGCAGTCTGTGTACATTCAGTAACGATTAGCTGCAGAACCACGCCCATTAGAGCACTTTCTGCAGACACAGCAGTCAAGCCACGCCTCCAAGGGCCGTCTATGTAGAAGAAGCACTGGAACTTTGACTTCTAGAGCAGTCTATGTAAATTCAGTAACTATTAGCTGCAGAACCACGCCCATTAGAGCACTTTCTGCAGACACAGCAGTCAAGCCACGCCTCCAAGGGCAGTCTATGTAGAAGAAGCACTGGAACTTTGACTTCTAGAGCAGTCTATGTAAATTCAGTGACGAAACCTTACTCCTTAGAGTGATCCCTGTACATTTAGCTGCTAAACCACGCCCATTAGAACGCTTTCGGTAGATACACCAGTCAAGCCACGCCTCCAAGGGCACTCTGTATCAAGAAAACAGTGAAACTACGTCCCTTAGGGCACGTTACATAAATTATAAGCGAACCCACGTCTCCGCAGGACTCCCCACACGCAAAGCCTAAAATAGACGATCTCCTGCCGCAATAAGAAATCGATTTATCGAAGAATTCGAAACGGAAATCTGACAAAAGGAAAATCGTGTTCGCTCGCAAGCCACGACCGACCGATCTGAACTGTTGAACTTGGCTCCTTCCGCTTTCGTAATGCAATTCCCGCATAAATCCGTAAGAATAACGTTCTAGGCCTTGAATATTAAGCGAGCCGATAAACTCGCGCTTCTGGAGTACTCGTCCGGCTCTTCGATTGCACGCGGCAATTAGAATCCCAATTGAAAATGATCTACAATTAATCGGATCCCTCGAAGATATTTTATTTCCCCAACTCGGGACAAAATTTAGCTTTTTATCTTACTTACATATGCACTCCCTGTCCGGTCACTTAGTTTAGTTGAATTTTGCATCAGACCGTCCACGACATTTTTAAGAAATAATTTTCTGTTAAATTGTTTGGCAGCTTCCGGGTTCGATGGTTGCATCGATGAATCGATTCTAAGCGTTGCAGGGGACACGCGTGTCCCATGCACGTGCATCGGTTGCAGTGTAATGACGGAATGAATATTCTCGTCGAGCCGTGCAGGCTAGTCTACGACGTCGTAGACTTGTTTACTTCGTCGACATATTTGCGACATATTTTAATGAGGGCTTTACGAAGAAGCAGCGAAGAATCGCACTTCATTCCCGCTTGTCATTTTCTTTGCACGCGCTGCTTTCGCGCGTCAATTATTTCACGCTCGAATCACCCTCAAAATCCTGAAAAATGTTTAGATCCAGTTAACAGTTCTCGCTAAATCAACGACACGATAGGCCGGTTTTCGCTATCTACATTGCAAATGTTCATTAAAAATTGAAATTGTCACAGTTTCGTCGAGCTTCTTTTTTTTTTTCTTTGTTCAAGCAAACAGGAAAACGAATGCGCGCTCGCGTAACGTTCAAGGAAATTACGGAAGAAATTGTTTCATTATGTAAAGTCGCGGTGTCTTCGGACGTTCGACGGATTCGCCTATTTTGTTTAACGACACCACGGCACGTGAATCATTGCAATGTTCCACGGAGATTAAAATTCTCGGAACGATCTGGCTAATTTGTGTGCAATATCAGGAAACCGTTTGATGCCGCGCCGCATGATTCATGCTTTTCGACGAATTTATTACGTTTGTTTCTTCTTTCCTGCTCCCTTGCGGCTCGATATCATCGTTTCCTCGTACGTCGTCATTCACCAGTCATTATCTACGTTCGATTTGTTTTGTGTAATCCTAATTAGTTCCGATTTGATTGACATTAAGCAACGAATTAATTGCGGATCAGTTGATCGACACGAATGGGTCAGGAGATTTCTTAGAAAATCATAGTTCATCTTCGATCGATCAGACCTGCCTGGCGAAGAAAGTCGTGGGGCAACGTGCTTGAGCTTGTTCTCTATTTTAAACGTCGCATTTTTATACCCGCGCCTCCGCACTATAATAATAGCTTTTCGCTCCGTAATTGAAGTTCAACCACGGTGGACTTCAAAATTGAAGTCCTCCTGTTCGCAACAAGTCCTTAAAATTTGATCTACAGTGAATTCTCGATATATGACAGCAAGACGGGTCCTGCCAGCGTCTTTTATCGTCGAGGAGAGATGCCTGAGCCGTGTTATGTTTACACTCCTCGGCGTCCGAGGCACCTCACGGGGTATACCCCGCGGGGTAGTCGGGATAATTCCGCGACATTTATCGTCCAGACCTTGGCGACATGTATAGAGAAATCACTGTACTGAAAGTTCGGATAATGGAGATAACACGTGTTTGAACTTGGTTTCAACTGATCGTTTCAGAGACTCACACTGTGGCGATGACAGATCCGCAGTTGTCGAACAACAACAACAACAACAACAACGATGGCGAGCCGAAGTACCTGCACAAGAAGTTCAAGAAGATGGCGACGACCGAGGTCGCGCCGAAGCTGGAGCCAAAGAAGGACGCGGCCGACAACGACGGCTCCACGCAGCCGCCCAAGAAGAAGGACTCTGCGAAGGAGTCGCTCAAGGAGCCGATCAAGGTCGAGACCTCCCCGGAGCCGGCAGACGGAGAGCCGACGGAGTCGAGGAAGAGCGGCTACGTGTGTCCTTATTGCAGGCTCTCGTGCGCCAAGCCGAGCGTCCTGCAGAAACACATCAGGGCGCACACGAACGAGAGACCGTACCCCTGCGTTCCCTGCGGCTTCGCTTTCAAAACGAAGTCGAACCTCTACAAACACTGCAGGTCCAGGGCTCACGCCCTGAAGATGGAGGGTGGCGATGCCAGCAAGGTAAAAATCCGATGGTACTAGTTCTTAGAAAAATATCAACAAAAATAACAGCCCTCAAAGTTGGGGGTCAAAAATAACAACCCTCAAAGTTGAATGTTTCATTGAACATTCTTGGGAACTTAGCTAGAAGAATGATTGGAGTAGCACGATACTGAAGCTTACCAATTTTTCCAGATCTCAGAAGACTCGGACATCAGCCTGTCGGACAGCGCGAGCAACGGCACAGGCACACCCCCGCCGCCGCCCTCGTCGACGCCAACGACCACCGTGACCAACATAAAGACAATCCGCACCGGGAAGATCTACAAGCCAAAATTCCACACGGCGTTACAGTGCGTGAACAACGACGCCGAAACGTCTTCCCTATCTTCCACCTCTTCCAGTAACAGTTCTTCCTCCACCAGCACGAAACCCAATCCTGAACAGATGCAGGAGCACATCGACAAGATCATCACCGACAACCAGGCGATCGTCGACGCGGTCGATCCGAGGCTACACAAGCTGATGCAGAGGCAGCAGAGCCTCGTGGACCAGCCGTTGAACCTGTCCTCTGTCGAAGAATCTTCCAGAAAACGTTGCTACAGCGAGAGCTTCGTGAAAGATGGCAAAGATGGTGCCGACAGTTCGTTGATAAAAGATCTTCTGTTGAAAACCTCGAATCAAGAGGGATTCGACGGCGAAAGCTATCTTTGCCCGTTGTGCAATATCTCTTACTCCAGCATCGACAACCTGGAGACTCACCGCAGGTACTACTGTAAAGGCAGCAGTCCTCTGAAGGAGTGCCAACTGGACGAGAAGTCCGATTTCGAAACAAAGTCTTCCGACTACTACAACACCCTGCAGCCTCTACCCTCGCCAGGCCCTTTATTAGGGAATACTAGGCTAGTCGACGCCTACGCACCACCCGCCAAGAAACAGAGATCAGAGTCAGTACCCACAACCCTACGATCCTTGGAGGAACTCAGTAAATACCCTAGACCGAATTCACTGCAGATGTTCGGCGGGGAGGTCCGGATTCTGGACAACACCGGGGAAACAAAGACAATGAGGATCGAGCCTAGACAGACCAACTCGCCGACCAGCGAGCACATAGTTAGCAGCAAGTGCGCCACCTCGGAGACAGCCTCGATTGTAGTCAGGTCGGGACTCCATTCCGGCGGTACCATGGTGCACAAGCCTCCGGGCACGCCCACGAGTGCACCCAGCACCATGTCGATGGCCAGTCCACCGCAGATGCTGGCGCCGATCATACCGAACATATCAGCCCCCAGCATAGCGCCCAGCATGTCCTGCTACAGCTACCTGGAGCCGCATCTCAATCCCTTGACCAGTATCACTGCCTACAACCCGTTGACCCTGCCGCAGCCTGGCATCTCCAGCATCTTGCACGCCGGTAAAGTGATCCCTTACGTGCCCGGCATGCCCGGTCCGCACACCCTCGCCCCTGCCATAGACATATCCTCAAGCATCGCGACAGGGAACCCAGGGTACAAGGTGATCCCAGGTCTACCTGGTCTCCACATGCTCCCGCAGCCTCTGGACCTTGCCAGTCCAGTTAAAATGCAGACGCCCAGCGTTCCTGGGATTCCTGGTCCCATGGGACAGCCTCTGGACCTGGCCAGCCCGGCTAAAGAAGCGAAACTGGGATGCAAAACGCCTGCAGGTGATCAGCAAACCTCGAAGACTGGGTTCACGAGCCCGAAAGTTCCTAGCAAGGTCGATCCCGCGACAGATAAGTATAGGAGGCCATCGGGAGACGTGGTGAAGATGGAGCTCGACCGTCATATCAAGAATAGCGCGGCGATGAAGTACAAGGAGGTTTCTAAGAGAGAGTTTTACGACAGAAGTCCCAAGGCTGATGGGAAGGTGTTTGTGTATTCGAACGGAGTCGATGTCGCTGCCTCAAATTCGTATAGTAAGCTAAGATACTCGCCTAGGGAGTTGGAGAGCAGGAAGAGGATCTCGACGTGGACCGAGCCGGAGAACAATAAGACCACACCCCCTCCACAGGCCACGCCTCCGGCTTCACCACTTGAGAATGGTCGCCTCAAAGTAAACTTTAACGATAGCAAAACGAAAACTGTAGATAACTATAATACACTGAATGGAGCAGAGGTGAAGCCCGACTCTATAGCGCCTATGGTGGTCCTGAACGTGGACACCTCGAAGACAGAAGGGTCGGGTAGACTTGAACCGAAAGACAAGCCTGAGGCCAAGTCTCCGAAAAATGGGGATGCTACGCCGGAGGAGATCAATTCGAACAAGTTTTTGAGGCCCACCTCGTTGCCTCTGAAGCCGGGTACCTTTACACCTAAGAAACACCATGGCATCACCCCCACAGCGAACACGTTGCCTCTCATCAGCCCCGAAACTCCCAGACCCAAGAAGTCCTATGGACAGCTTTATTTGAACGGACATGCTTATACATATCTAGGCTTGAAGTGCTCGACCAGGGTGTTTTATTGTACGCTAAATAGGCCTCAGCCTATGTACGTCACCCAGCAGCACGGTTTGTCTATGTACTCTAACTGGAAAATATGTAAGGAGGCGCCACCCGACGTCGACATGGCGCAATATGACTCTAGGCACCGGCCCCCCAATTACACTACCGCCTGGAAGAAGGAGGAGGATATTTTGACCCATTCTTCGCAGAGACCTACTACACCAACGAATCAGGATAGTGGGTCGGAGGGTGATTCGCAAGAGAAAACGAAGAGGGTGAAGATATTTGACGGAGGATTCGAGAGCAATGAGGATTATACTTATGTCAGGGGCAGAGGTGAGGATTTTAAGAATCTCTTAAAATCAAACAGGTCCGCAGATCAGGGACCGTAATGTTCTTTACCGGCTGAACATACTGGGTCACTGACCATGATGCTTTTTATCGACTAAGTACAGTGGGTCACTGACCATAGTTTTCTTTATTGACAAGTGTCGCCGGTCACTGACCATAGTTTACTTTATCGACGGTCCTCGCCGGTCACTGACCACAGCATTCCTTACCGACTGGACTTACTAGGTCAATAACCGCAGTATTTCGTAGCGATTGAGCTGATTAGGTCACAGACCGCAGTATTATTTACTGATTATACTCATGAGAAAACTTTGGAAATTTACGCTTACAAGAACAGTGCATAACCTTCGGGTCATCCTTTCCTTCACCGGCTCTAAATCGGTGACAAGAAGGTCATGCACTCTTCTTGTCAGTTTATACGCTTATTTTACACTCCTCTCCTTGTTTCATAAGGTCGAGGTCGGTACGTTTGCGAGGAATGCGGCATCCGTTGCAAGAAGCCTTCCATGTTGAAGAAACATATCAGAACGCACACGGACGTGCGGCCGTACACGTGCAAGCACTGCGCTTTCAGGTGAGTTGCGTCCTACAGACACACATTATTTCTCATGTTTGTCCGACATCTGTTTATTAACCTACCAAACCTTCGTTCTTAAGTTTCAAAACCAAAGGCAACCTGACCAAACACATGAAGTCGAAGGCCCACTACAAAAAGTGCGTGGAGCTGGGCGTTGTCCCAGTTCCAACGACAGTTTGCGAAGACAACATTGACAAGGAAGCTATCGCTAGGCTAGCAGCGGGTGGCAACACCGAAGAGTCCTCGGAAGAAGAAGAAGAAACCGATGGAGAAGAAAGTGAAGAATCTGGCAGCGAGGAACAGGAGGCTGCTCAGAGTCTGTTGAGTCTCTCCCAGCGAAACGCGAACAGACTGCCGGGCCTCTTGCCTTCGGGCAGACCGACGACCTACCCATATACCTTAACTTTCCCAACGACCTCTACGTCCACCACCGTATCAGTCACAGTTAGCACCACTGCTCTCAGCGGACCAAGTGTTAGTAGCCAGGGCACCACTGTGGTCAGGAACGAGCTTCCGTATCGTTATTATTTCCCCTCGAGCAGGGCTTCTGAGGAGTCCAGGACAACCGTAATTCAATCCTCGAAAAAAGAGAACAATGAAGAAGTGGATGAGGTTGACGCTGATTCAAGGAACAGTTTGACCCAGCCTATGGATCTCACCACAAAACCAGCTCTGCAACCTCTGCCGTCGCCTATTCCTCAAAGAGCTAAACCAGCGGACATTTTGACCCCAGTTTCCGAACCCGTTTTACTGCAGACCATAGTTCAAACAATGGAGAGGCTGCCAATACAGGGCAGAGAGTGGAAACAGGATGCAGAGGGCCACATGTTGCAAGCCTACCTGACAGAGCGACATGTGATGGACAGTAAAATCAAGCAGCAATACCGGGTTGGCAGCACCAAGGTCGAGAAGCAGCCTAGAGATTACTTCAGGCAGCTGTCGCCGAAGTCGAAAGCCATGGAGTCGAGCAATGTCCTCACTGTGACATACACCGATCCTAGCAAGATGCAGCAGACAATTATGGACTCCAGAGTGAAAATAGTGAAGCATGTGGACGACGTCAAGATGGAGATCAGAGAGAAGATTTACCAGAATAAGGAACAGGGGAGTATCGAGCTGATAAATTCTGCTAGCTCGAAGCCAGGCGGAGAGTATGTCATACCTGTGGTTAACAGCTGTGAGAGGTTAAGTGAGTCCACTAACAGGAGCTCGCCTAAAGCCTTTGGTTTGGAGGCCAACAACAGATTGCTGCCAATTCCTCATATGAACAATGAAACGGATAGAAGTTCGGTCTTAAAGACGATAAATGTGAATCAGGAGATCAGACCAGGTGGTCACGAGGTCAGGACACCGTCTTCAGATTTGAGGATGCAGAGCCAGAGTCCTAGGAACCTAGATATGAGGCCTCCAAGCAGAGAGTTAAGGTTGCAGGACTACAGAGGTCAGTTGCAGGAGCTCAGACCTCCAAGTCAAGACTACAAGCTGTGCAGACAAGAGTTAAGATCTCCTAATCGAGAGTTTAAGCCGTTGAATCAGGAGATCACTCCGTTAGGGACACCGTTGGCTACCATAGACTCGAGACAGGATAACAGGCCTCCTAGCAGAGATATGATTTTATTGTCGGATTATAGACACCCTCAGACACAGGAATCAGGGGGAATCAGGGTCAACTTCGAAACTGTGCCTATGGCTATGCACGAAGTACCTAAATTGCAAGAAGTCCCTAGGGCTAATATTGATATGAGAAACATGGAGCGGGTTGAGTTGAAGCATAATGAGATGACAAAGCAGAGTATAGCTGATAGCATTAAGCATACTGTAGCGAGGAAAATGGTGGTTGGAGGGCCGGGATTCAGGTCGCCATCGCCTACTGCGGGAAATTCGAAACCACAGGCCGAGTTCTTGCAGCCTTCTAGCGGACCCGCTTCGAACTATGTCAGGTTGGTTGTTTATTCTTCGTTGTCATTGATAAGTTACAGAATTTGAATGCAAAACTATTGCACTGACCTAATATCTTTTGAGATTGTTAATTAAATTAAATAAAGCGTTGAAGTAAAACCTGAAGTAAAACAGGGAATTTGTAAGGACAATTTTAATTGTAAATAATTAAAAATTGATGAATTTTTTAATGTAAAATGTCGAAGTCCTGTTCTTTGGAAGAACTGAGTCTACCTGGTGTAGTTACAGTGTGACCGAGGATGGAAGGAGCGTCTGCGGCATTTGCAACAAGGTGTTCAGCAAACCTAGTCAGTTACGGTTGCATATCAACATTCACTATTTCGAGAGACCGTTTAGGTGCGAGAGCTGTGCGGTTTCTTTCCGAACCAAAGGTCACTTGACGAAGCACGAACGATCTGTTTCTCATCACAACAAGGTGAAACTATTTTACATCTATTATTTTAACAAATTTCAACCCTCTATTTTCTCTGAAGAGATAGTTTTGAATTATCTCCTCTCTAAAGCATCTCTAAATTCTGAAAAAATCTGATACTTAATACGTGAAGTGGACATTGAGAAATTATTTTCTGCACAGGAGCGTATTCAAAAATTCAGAGAAAAATCTGGGAGATAGTAGTTATTCATGCTAATGTTGAGACATTCTTTCTGATTTTCTTTCGATTAATTTTTCATGATTAATTATAGGTCAGTATGACTTCAACCTTCGGAGCAGCGACCACCAGCAATCCTAGGCCATTCAAGTGCACCGATTGTAAGATTGCATTCAGAATACACGGCCACTTGGCGAAGCACCTCCGAAGCAAGATGCATATTATGAAATTAGAGTGTTTAGGAAAATTACCGTTTGGAACGTATGCCGAGATGGAGAGGTCTGGCGTCAATTTGAACGACATTGATACTACTGACTGTGATAATAGTCTTACTAGTCTTCAGGTGTGTACTTTAATGGTATTAGATTATTGCACATAAAATAGTAGTTAGTATTTCTAATACTTTACTAGGGATACAGCTACACGAGCAGTGTTACAGCTGTCTAGCATTGAATATTAACGTATAATAAGTTGATTGTTTGAACAGATGCTGGCTCAAAGACTCTGTGAAAAAGATCCCAGCAAAATCGGGCAGTGGGAATCAGAGGCGCTTCCCAGCCAAGCCATAAGCGGTGGAGAGACCTCATCGGACGAGGGTGAACCCATACCACAGCATGCATTGCATCCATGCCCTGCGAAAGCGACCACAGACGCAGACATGTCTCGACCATATCATGTGCCAATCGCTAACGAGGATCCAAAGTCTGATGTCCATTTGGGGAATCCCCAGTTCACTCAGCTGGGTTGCGAGTACAACGCGAAGGAGAGGCCCATGGAGCCTGTGTTCCCTATGGAAGACACCAGGCCAGACGAGAACACGCAACCGTTCAAGTGCCAAATCTGCACAGTGTCCATGCGTAGCATGAACGAGTTCCAAGTACACTGTTTCGTTGAACACAATATCGAATCGGACTCTAGTACAAATATACACAGGGACAAGTGCACGGAGAAGGAGAATACTCAGCAGGAGCCTACAGGCAAGGGGGATCACAGTAGACAAAAACCAGACGACACGTAGTGCCAAAATCATACGGATGTTGTTCGAATGAATTTATTGCCGTACCAGTAAAATAGAATAAATTGCGAGAGAATTCTTCCGTCACATTTCGAAGGAAATTTTGGTGTAAGTTTGTGGTCTGTTTTCATCGGAAAATAGCTGAGTCACGGTAATGTATGCAAAATATTATTTCCACCACTGATTTTAAACGAATTGGGGAAAACATTAACATCGTCAATAATGCGAAAACATGATACAACTTTGAGTTTAAACATTCTAACGGAGGAACAATTGTTGAGGTTTTAAATACTTTTTTAAAACAATTTCTTCAACTTTGTTACGAGAAAGAGTAGCAGAGCTATTTTTAAACGGTATTTTAAATTTTCCGATTTTTGGTCAGAGTTAAGAAATTCTAGATTTTTAAAACTATGTAAAAGTTCCCTTTTTTCTGTGCAATTTAATTATCAAATTGCTTATGCAGTTTCCTAAAAATTAATTTTGTTTATGGGTCACCTTGTTTTTTAATAGACAAATTGTTAAATATTTTTTTTAATTCTGGAATAAATACCCTGATCCGTAATTTAAAAAAAAAAAAAAAAATACCGAAATAGATTCGATAAAAACAATATTTTATTATATAAAAATTACTGGCTTGAATTTTATATTATTTTAGTGCTCAGACAAATATAATTTCTTACTTTCTTCTGACACACTTTTCAGTTTCATCAACAGTTTTGAATATATTCGAGTGAATCAATTTAAATGGATCTTTATGTATAAAAAGTAGTTAAATATTAAACACAACAATACAAAAAATAGCTTCATGATACACATTGTATGGCATAAAATCGTGGTGTCAATTATTTCTGTGACTTGGAAAACCACCAGAATATTATGAATAATTTTTTTTTTTAATAATATTATTGGGAAGAGTAATATATTAAAAGATTTTTGTTCTGATTAATGCAAATTGTATTCTGAAAACAAAATAAGTTTTCCTTCGAAAAGTGATAGAACGTAACTTATAAGAGCATAGTTCTCATACCTAATGGAAAATACGATATTTATATACAATAGTCTTGTATCAACACGAGGTGCAATGGACTGGCATGTGATTCTGTATTTAAAGTGCAACTGTTGCGTTCAATATTAAAAGAGTATTCTAATATTACAAATATAATATTATATCACTATTATTGGTACATCAAGCATACACACATACACATAACGTGAGGATGAGTGTACGGATAAAAGAAAGCACTTATGGCTGAATCTACAAATGTTCTGAAACATTTTTTTTCTGGCAACAACATTACAAACAGAATTAAAAAAAATTTTTAATATTTATCTTTTTGTGTTTATATTAAAATAAATATAACTTTTGTTAAATCGAAGTATCTCCAAAAGAAAAATTATGGCAATTTGAAAAGAAAAAAAGAAAATTTTAATAATGTCTTGAATTAAAAAATACTAGTAAATAATTTTGTAACAAATAATGGACATTTGTAAAATCATTCTGGAGTGAATTATTTTGTATGGATGAATGACATTAGCAAGAGTAATTACACGAATTATTGTTGACATAAGAGAAGATGTGTTTGTACATATTTATGTATGATATAACGAGATCATGTTAGTCTTTATAATAATTTTAAGAGGTCCGTAACGGGAGCAGAATCGGTTATTCGGTTTCGTCAATTTCGATAAGATTTTTTCGATGCATTAAATCACAGCTTTAGGTTGTAAGTGCGATAGTTGTTACAAGATGAACGAAATATTTCATATCAGAATTAAAACTGATACTTCAGAGCAAGATTGATTGATATCACAGTTGATAGAGACTACAAACGATGGTTCTAGCTTTTTTACCGCAAAACTATATTTTATAATGTTGTATATCTGTGCCAAAGTTTTGTTAACTTTTGACAATGTTGCTCTGTGTACAGAAAGTTGTAATGGATCTTTGTAATGAGAACAGTGCCACAAATAGCATGAATTTGTACATAATATAGAAATTTGTATATACATAGAGAAACTGGACGGAGAATTTTGAGACATGAAATGAGAGTATAAAATTAAGTATTTATTCGGATACTTTTTGGCGAGTTTTATTGAATTTACAAAAATCGCGCTGGATAACCGATTCTCTGATCTCCCCTGAAACGTTTAAGGAAGAATACACCTTCCAAGACAGACAGCTAACGTATCTTATTGTTAATTACACTGTCCAACAAATTTTTAGTTTTCTTTTTGTATCTCGATAAGCAGTATACAGAAAATTCCAATTTTTAATTTTTAGAATTTATTCTGCATTAACCGTAGAGCTATCCAAATATTTCTTTCTTTTTTCTCTCAAATTTAAAAATAATTATTCTTAAAAAAGAATACTGTCATTTTCGGAAGGGACCATAGAATTTTATGCGAAAATGCGTTACATATAACTTTCAGGTTTCTTTTAGTTAAAATTTGAAGATGATGGAGAAAAACGATTTTGAAAATTTATTTTGGTATTGTAGATGGGTTATCGAAACACAAAAATGATGGTGGACAGTGTTATTTATCAACACCCAGTTCCCAGCATCTCGCTCGAGCACGATTCGTCTTTTCTACAGTGTAATCAGGTTTCAATTATCATAATTTGTACCTAGTGCTTGAGAGGAGCCAGTAGAGAAATAGTAAGACCGCACAATCATACACATTGAGGTCCAGTCAAGGTGGTTGTTGCCAAACATTATCAGCATAGCATAGTTGACCTAGCATTCTGTGTATATCCATTCAAAATGCTATTAACACCGGTCCACAAAGGCCACGTATAAACTTCCAGAGTGTGCACGTGTGTATGTCCAGAATGGCCAAGCCAACGAAGGGGAAAAACTAAGTTTTCCATTGAAGCGAAGCAGCATGTAAGGTACAACTAGAGCAGAAAGAAATATTTTGGAGCACAACTGAAGCCAAATTTCATATGGTGGTGTGTGTACGTGTCTCTTTTACTGTCTAATGATATAATTACTAAGATAGTCCTTTCAGATTATCATTCTGGATATATTTTCGAAAAACAATTGATCTTTCCAGGGGCATCGCATACTTTCACCATTGCATAAAGCATAATTTACATATCAAATCTTTTAGGTCTAGGGCTGATAAGTGTGAACCTTTTTTTTGTTATTCTATGCTAGATCGATTCGATAGAAAATTTATATCAACTTCTACGCAAGGTGTCACAAGCACTTTTCACATTTATTCAATTGGATATATTTTTAGATGGCTCGCCACAGGTTTGTGTGAAAATATTTTCAGTTGAAACCTGTGAAAAGTTTATTTAGATTATTCGAAAAGAGTGTAAAGTGTAGGACGAATTTAAAGATACATATGCGACACTCTTTTTAACATGTACAAAGCATTTTTCGTCTAGTAACTCATGCTCTTATCGTATTCTAAACACATAATAATTAATATGTGTATTTAAAAAGTTTAGTTCAAATCAAATGAATCGATATTTTTTATTAAATTCCTTTAACGAGAATTTTTATGCAACATACAAGTAGAATTGTCTTCCATTAAACTTGAAAGTGAGATTCATAGTTTTCCAATTAAATATAATTCGTTCGAAAATTATATGATAATTATACAATTGAAAAGTTATCATAAGAATTATGATAATATATTATGTTATTATTTAATAATAAAAATCTATTTTATAAATCGTGATACAAAAAATAACTGTACATATATTGTATTACATACCACATTGGTATAAATTGTTTCTGTGACTTAAGAGACCATCAAAGTGTTATTTATAAGTTGTTTAAAAATATTATTGTTCAGGAAAAATGTTATTTTTATTCATGAAAAGTATTATCTTCGTTCAAGTAATATTTTTGTTAGAATAGAAAAATAAGAGAATGAGTTATTGTCAATGTTAAGATACTTCACCTTGCATATTATCATAATTAAAAATTACTTAAGAAGTTGGCTTGGCTCTTTCCAAACTCAGTATTAAAAAATTTGAAGAATAACCGAGAATACACAATATACGAATTATTTTTTATGGGACTGTGTTCTTCGACAAAATGCTTCCAAAATTAATTGTCATTTTTAAAAAGGATTTCTGAAACGGTCCATATATTTTTACTGTTCCAAGTTTTACAACAAATATCAATGGCACCGTAAACAATCGGCACCATCTACAACAATGAATGTGATTAAAATTTTATAAAAGTATTTCCAGACACATCAGAGTTATGTTTATACAACGGATGATGAATCTTATGCTTTTGTAATGGATTGTCCCAATTAACACTACATTTAAAGGTTACAAAATTAACGATAAATATCAGATCATGGGACCGGAGTAGGATTATTAAAAACATATGCAGAAAACCATCAAGAACAATGGCTTTTACGAGAAACTGTGAGAATGCCAATACTTTGCTAGTGTCACTGTCACTCTTTCTTCCTAATTCTGTGACTCTGTTGAACTACTGATGAAAATGTAATTTATTTATTGTAAATAAAAACATATATTGCTTAAAATGTTTTATATTATATGATCTGCATTAGTACGTAATCAATGGAGTTTTTGGTGAAGATTGTGAAAAAAAGATTTAAAGATTATAATGAGCTATGAGATATATTTCGATTAAAATTGTTATAATTTTCTAAGGTAGTATTGCAAGCATAAAAGTACAACTTTATGAATAATATGGGATGGGAATAAATATTTAATTTACAATAACATTGTGCATTGTTTATTACCTTTATTCATCAAGATTAATTAATGTACTAAACTAGAAAATTTTCTTAAATTATAGTCCAGTATTCTTAATTTATATTTGTTATAGTTCAAATCTACAATGTATATTTATTATAAATTATGTCCAGTAGATTCATCGTGCATCAAATACGACAACTAATAGATTATTAAGGAAAACAGTTCATTACTACGTTATGTAAATATGTGACATATCTTGTAGGGTAAATGCAAAATATTATAAAAAAGGATACGTCTTTTGGTGCGTTTTTTGTACATAATTCTGTAACCACACTCTCTGCATCTGATTGGATCTCTGGGACGTATTTCATTGTCGTGATGACATTCTATAAAAAAATTATTAATTAGATCTGCAAATAATTAAATTTTTTTTCTGGTTCTTTAATGACCGTATTTAAATTTCAAACTTTTTCGCGCATTTTACCTGTTTCGAATTGAGACCGATCCTTACGAAAGGTATAAACCATTTTTATTAATTACATCAACAAATAGTTCGGTGATTTTATTAGAATTTCAAATTTTTTCCATGTTTTTGTTGTTAAAAAAATGAAAACACGCGAATAAGTGTTTAATTACATTTATATATATATATATATATATTTGAAACATTTTCGCGCGCTTTTCTTTTTCAAGAATGGCAGCGGGTGGTTAAAAATAATATTACATAGAGAAATTTCAATATCTTCGATAATAAATGATTAACTCAATAAAAAAAGACTTATACTGTTCATAAATGAACCTAATAATTGACGTTAAAGTAAACTAAAAATTACTTTTAAGATAAAATTAATTATTTTCTCTACGTGTGTGAACGTATAAGAGTGAGGTTAATTTTATTTTTTGTCATACCTCCGCAAATATACACCATGGCCTGTTTCGGCGTTGATTCCGATTTACTCGATTCCATTTTGTATAAATTTTCAACTATAGTTTCACTATGATTAATATATTTTTAATATTTTTTCAGGAAATATTTTTGCACTGTCAAAACAACGTGCATTATTGACAAACAGCGCTATACCACGGAGTATGTCAGAATTAAAACTCTAGTTAGAATCCATTAGAATCTGTTTGTGATTTTGAAATTTTAGACCTAAATACATGCAGACAGTGTTGCCGCTTCTCTTAGTTGATATTTCTGTTTTAAATGCCCAGAATATTTTTAATATCAATTAAATCAACGCAGTACACACGGCGTGGCACTCTTACTTATTAGGTCAAATGCCGCGTAGATTGTGCAAGAAATCATTTTATTATTTTTAACATTTTTTTAATCCATACTTGATATAAAAATCTTTAGTACAACGCACTTTTTCATATTTGCTTTGACTCCGAAAAAACGGTATAGTTTGACCACCAGTTTGAGTGTTTTTCCACTGCGCAAAATGGCGCTGTTCAAATATTTGAACGGAGCAAATGATTCTTACTAGAATTTACATTATGATACAGCAAAAAAGGTAAAAATCATTCGCACGTGAATAAAAAATATTTCAATGTTTTCCCGCTGGTATAGGTAGATTTGGTTTACCCTATTTTTGTATCTAGCGTTTATACACCCTCAGTATCTGAGCTACCTAATATAGTCTAACCCTTATGCGCCTGTTAGGTAGTTACTCAAATATTTGTCAGCCAATGACCTACAAAAATATTTGTGTCAGCAATGGCTCTAAAAATTCAATAGAAGTCAGAAGGTGTAATAGAAATATGTTTATTCAAATAATAGTGTTTCACCAGGATTTTGACAAACAATACTTATGTATAATTACAATTTTACAAGACAATCCATTAATCTTGCTTCTCTGTCAACAGAGTATTCGAGGCAACTTTAACAGCTGAAACAACAATGTGTTTATTAATAATTGACTTAAATAACTGTTTATTTAATTAATTATTAGGAATGTACCAGCATTCTGAGCTTCTGAAATAAGTTGATCAACTTTGTGATGGTATCGTAAATATGAGGGTCTGATAATGGTGCGATATAAAACCATTGAACCATTATTTTCCATGGGCACCATCAACCACATATAAAATAGGCACTGCAACAAAAATTGAGAGTACAGTATTCATATTAAATTTAATCAATATCAAATGTACTGTACCTTGAACAGCCAATAGACTGGGAACCAGCATAAAATATAGTCTGAGAAAAATTCTACAATTGTGAACACTGCGAACACTACCCAGTATGTTAACCATTTTGTATCATCGTCTTTCTTTGGGCTCTCTAGAGCCTTCATAGAGCAGTATGCAGGATAGATAAATCCAAAAAGATTGCAAATCAATTGCTGTCCAATTCCGAATACTAAATAAATTCCTAAAATGACAGCAGAACCTAAAAAGAAGAAACAATAATAGATTTAAAATTTATGAAAATCACAATCTAGATATTTAAATAAAAATACTACTTTTGACTAAATTTATATTTTTCATGTTGTTCCTGTAATACTAGTTTCATACTGTATGAATCATCGTAT
Source organism: Seladonia tumulorum (assembly GCA_913789895.3). Taxonomy (NCBI): domain Eukaryota; kingdom Metazoa; phylum Arthropoda; class Insecta; order Hymenoptera; family Halictidae; genus Seladonia; species Seladonia tumulorum. Next base: position 16,799,507 of record OU565270.1, on the reverse strand, counting down.
TGTTCAAGGGTTACTTGCCGTTCGATCAATAGTAAAAAATTGACTTATCATGCTCGCGCGTAGATAATTCGTTTGAACTTGTCGTTACGTAAAGCAAGAAACAGAGAATTTATCCTGTTATTTACCGTAGAGGAAACAGAAAAAACGGGTTCGATTACTCGCGGTTAACCTAACAGACTCACCTAAAAACACGTAGGTCCTGTTGACACCAGTTTGTTTTTCAATTTTCGTAAAATATTTTGTCCAAACTTTGCTCTCATCATGCAGAGCTTTATCCAAAGAATCTTTTACTGCTGCAAGCCTCGCCATTCTGTTAGAGAGAAAAGAACAATTGCTTGTAATAAAAATGTAGGAATTCACTAGTAATTTCTGCAGAACAGATTTGGAACGCTTGCAGTACTGCGCAATCAAGCGAATTTAGGCGCGTTACAATTATGCGAACTGGATTTCGGCGGGCTTCCGTATTTTTGCATACTTCCGTTTTCATGCGACATCGCCTTGAACGGCAACGTAGATTTTGCAGGCTGAACCTTTTTCTTATTGGTTTAAGAAAAGGATTGGAAAAATTAGAAGATGATGATCAATCATGTTTCAATTTATAAAATTAGAGCTGACTTTAATTTTACTAAATTCAAATCTGCTGCTAGTTATTTCTAGAGACTTTCCGGTTTGTCGCAGTGGAAAACCGGTGAAGTCCTGAAACTCAATAGTTATATCAGAGAGGAAGAGTTGTGTTCCTCTCGAATTCTTCAGGAAAGTAGAACCTGGTAGCCGCCTAACCATCGAGAGTTTCACGTGAGAACAGCTAAAATCATTGACAGATAGAAGCGCCTCTGGCCACATAATTAAGAAACTCGCGGATCGATTTTTCGTACAACAACAGATCCTTAGTGTGCTGTCAGTTCCATTTGGTCCTGTCAGCTGGTGAAGAAGTGGAGCGTGGAGCGATCAAAATGGTAAATCTCGTTGAATTTTCTGAGAACACGACCGCCTCGGCACATGATCGTAATACTCAAAACAATGGCTCCTTTACTTTTTTTAGTGGTCTGAAAAAATAATGACGATCATGCAGAGGCCAGGAGAAGACCCTGTTGCCAAGGACGATGTACCTTGGTGGATGAAATATGCTGGCCGAGGGCTCGGTACTGCGGGAAGTTTTAGTACGTTCTCGAAAACGATATATCCCATAACATGTCACATATTACACCATCACAGCATCGACCCATTGTCATATTTATCTGGAATCATATAGCAACAAAATATATATATTGTTCGAAATTTTACACTCAGATTCACGATATTTAAATGTAATGCGCATTCAACGCTTGTAAGTTACTTGCCTTTCTAAGAAAAATGTCAATACTCGGGTTTTTTAACTGATCTAACGTAGCAATTACATTTTTGCAGAATACGCTATTTTGATTAGAATTACTTGTGATAGGTGCGAGGAAAGTGCATAGCGAATAGGATTCTACTGCTTCCAAAGATCTATGTTTGTTTGAGATTATAATTTCGATGAATTTGTTGCAGTTGCAATTTTTCTTGGAGCATGGAATTGTGTATCGATACTCTTGGGCGATATAAGTTGCCTAATTAGCGGCATGTGGCAGATGGTTGCAGGTTTTGTAGTTGTAATGATAGAAGCACCATGTTGCTGTCTATTCATTGATTTTGTACAAAACTTAAGCGATTGGGTGGAAAAGAGACCATATTGGAATAGAGCAGCGATGTATTGTTTGTAAGTGCATTTTTCACCTTCTGTTGATATCTTAGTACTTTCTGTATTGTGTTTTGTTTCGATTAGAGTGCTATGCTGTTTCACTTATAGATCAGACATGCAGTATTTTTTTATTATTTCAGAGCGGCAGTTCCACCAGTCTTCCTCTGTTTCGGAATGAGTAGTTTATTCGGCAGTGGCCTAATATTTGCGACAGGTGTAATATATGGAATGATGTCGCTTGGTCGGAAGTAAGTACCTAATTTCTAACATTATTATAATCGTAATAATTTCTTGTGTACGATTACACTATACAAACCATGTGTTGTGTTCTGCAATAATGTGTGCACACATTCGCTTCTGGGTGGAAGAGTAATTGTTTGTATTACCTTGTGTTTGTTTGCATTTGTGTTTGAATTTGTTGCTATGGGTTTTGGGTACCATTTTTGCAAAAGCGTATGCTACATCCTAAATAAAAAAGTATATACTTTTTAAGAAATTAGATGAAATATATAAGACTTAGAGATTCAAATAGAAAAGTAAATTATGTAATGGTTATTATATTTATAATTAATTATATATACAGTTAGAAGTTAATTATATAATCTCTAATTTGAATAGTCTTCTTATAGAGTCATAAAACTAAGTTTATACGAATATCAAGTACTATAGATATTCTATAAGTTTGTTTATTACAAGTTGAAATACTGTGAATTGTGATTTCATCTTTTAAATTTCTTAAAATAGATTATATAATAGGTGCCATTAAATTATAATACAGAATAACAATAATATATTCATTATGTGTAATTCCCAGTGTTTGTACTAATACACTAATAATAACAGAGGATCCAGGCCCGACCAAGCAGGAATGACGTCGGGTATGGGTTCCCCACAGGGTACTGTACCTCCTCCTACTACAGATCATCCTACTTACACTCAACCTACAACTGTTGTGGAGGATCCTGGTGACTGGAGGCGTTCATAAATCATCAAACATTCATTGCACCACTTCACTAACCAGGCAATAATATATAAAGTTTAAAATTTATTCTTACATTTGTAGCTTCTGTAGATGTCTTTTAAATCTCTACAGTACATATTATAATTTCACTACACTTTATACATTCAACAGTACAAGATTATTTTGTGTTACATCTATATTACATAGGCTATACTATGGCTTTGCATGTATATGTTTAACTTACTTAGATCTTAAAAGGCATATTTTAAATTTTCATTGCAGGCCCAGATAAAAAGTTAAAGACCATGACCTTCACTTTATCCTTTAAAATTCCAAGCAATAGCAATTACAAAAAATTTGTTCATACATTACTTAGTAAACTAATCCTTCTAACATCTTTAAAAAACTCAAATCATTTGGTCCAATTTTGAAAAGTTATTAAAGTGTGTCCCATTAACTTTGTTTCCGACTGTGTACATATATGTAATATATATATTTTTTTTCTAAAAATATTTTGTTTATAATTAGGTGTACGTTATATAACACGACAAATTAGGCGAATTTTAATGATATATAAATTTGTAGGGCACCGCTTCATGAAATGAGATCATCAACGGCGACCATTGAGGTTCCTTCATCGAGTATGCAGGCCACTCTTGTTGAAAATGCTCAACCAATTGGTTTTTCCAGTAAACCTGATAGTAACGTTTGACTTTTGCGGATTAATTGGTGAAAAATTTATCGTTGTGTATGAATGATGATGAATGGTGTACTTGGTCGAGCAATGATCAGCCAGGCCCATGAACATTCATTATTGCAATAAAAATCACTTATTTATTTTTAAATAATACTGTCAAAGAACTTTATTGCATAGAATTGGTAACAGTATGATCAACTATGTAAATTGTTTGTATTATTTGTGTCAAGGTTTGAACAAAACGTGAGTTAACTGTTTTTTTTTTTTTTCATTATGTTAGTGAAACATTAGTCGCATAATTCTGTTAATTATGTTATTTCGTTTCATCGTGCATATCGTCCGATTTATTTCCAGTTCAGAACTTTGGTGTTAATAACAACAATGCATTGTATTTACAAATTGCCAGAGGTGTGCGGGAACCCGAAAATTTCGGAATCTTAAATATATGCGAGAACTATTCAAGATATTTTCGGGTTCTCGCACACGTCTACAAATTACATATCGTTTGCTCACACGATGCATTCATTCAAGAACATATAGTGAGAAGAAAAATCCGATTTCGATCTCCCGTTTCAAATAATGCCAAAGTCAAAGACTGCTACACAAATCATATTCTAAACACGTATTCATGGGCTTGGTTTCCATGTGGTCCTATTACTTGTAACGCGTGTCATACCAGCATGATCGAAGAATGAAATTCGTGATGATGAATAAATTATCGTACACTAGCCGATTTTGGACGTGCTCGAATGCTACATTCTTCTATTTTCAAGCATGTACGTTGTCTTAAAAAAAAGCAAAAAGTGACACTTCCAAAATCCAAGCATTTTAAGACTTTAAGACAGACTACTCAATAAGGTCGCGAAGATGGACGAGTCATGATTTGTTAGTTGTATAATTCTTTTCTTATATATACGTTTTTAAATGTTCTTCTCTCTGCCAAATTAATTGTATATACATAATACACGTTGATTCCTACATGCATGTATCGAACTTATCTACAGTTGTTTGGTCCGGTACATATGTAAATTTCTGTTACGTGTATTTTTATATGACATTTTTTAGAATCTTGACTTCCAAACTGAATTTCTCGTAGGTTATATTTCATTTTCGTGGCCAAATATAGATTTAAAATTTTTTGAAATAATTAAAACTACTCCTTTTTATGCGGTGTGGCAAAGAGAAGGAATAATTTAGTTTGTGCTGCTGATATACATTTTATCATATGTGATCCAGTTTTTATAAAATTAATATGTGAATACATTATGTTTAGCCCTTTATAATAATTAGGTATTACATACTGTTTTATTCTCGACTGTTTTTTTTTCTTCTAATGGTAAATAATACACCAACAACTTTTGCTCATTATCAGTAATACTTTTAATTCATTTTTCTCTTCATCATGTATGTTTGACCAAATAAGCATTTATTTCCTACTCTGAATCGTCGAACTGCTCGATCATTTTCTTTCCCTACATTCCTATTTTCAAGTATAATTTATTTCTTAAATATGTAAGTCTAGAGTAGTCTATATTATTATAATAGTATTCCACAATGAAGTAGTGTTTCTAGCCCTATGATATTGATTTTCGTATCAAATCAGCCAAATGAGTTTAATTTAAATGCCATTTTTTTCTAGAGGCAAGTAGACGACTGTTTGTTATAATTTATATTATAAAGCTAATGTTTACTGTGACTAGCATATTTCATTGTGATTGTTTACGACTAAGATTTTAAGTATCTTGTGTTAATGTAGAGTAAAAGATAGCATAGAGTGATTTGATGTGCATAAAAAAAAAGAGAAAGTGTGCAGAGTACAACACATTTACACATTGCATGTAGTTCACGTACCAGCACACATACACACATCAGACGTTTGTATAACTTCCATAGTTTGTTTCAAATATTATATGAAATTACAAGATATTCATTTTGAAACCTTACGTGTTACTAAACACGAGAAAAAAATACATATGTTTTTTATTTTGAATGTAATGTCTGTCGGAGTCAAATCATACGTAATGTTAAGTGGAAAGAAAAATTGTATAGTGTACGGTGTAAATCGAGGATTAGATTGAAAACAAGTATTGAGCGTTTTCATGATCTCATTTGATTTAAATGATTCGAAGAACGATGGAAACCTGTATATTTTACCATACACACAAAACATATTCGTGCAGATCCACGGCGAACAAAGGAAATGAAACGTTTAGAAGAGTTCGTTAAAGAGTAAGGGATGTATAGACTATACAATAAACTACATCTGCGGCACTTTAATCGAATATCATAAGTAGAAATAAAGAAGAATATTATAATTATATATATTTTCCTGTCACGAAAAATGTGTTCGAAAGTCCAATGGTTTATAGTTGCACATGTGTACTTTTGACCAAGTATTAATGGGAAGAGTCTGGGCATACTTCGTAATGGAAGTGTGTACATAGCTTACCATAGATCGAATAAAAATCATGTATAAATTTTAAAGAGGCAGATAGTTTCTTTAAACTGTACTGACATACAGTACGTGTAGATATTAAGCTTCCATTGCATATAATATCAGACTAATATTTATCACTCATGTACTGCTTACTACTACTTTATTGTGATTTATCACTCGCAGCTTCGAGTATTCATATGAGGAACATATACATAGTTCTATGTAAAAAAAAAGGATTTGAAGGAAAGGGTCAAATGTGTTCTATTCTCTGAATAGGAGTTTATTAAACAGAAGTTTGAGATACATTGTTATGTATGTATTACGATTAGCAATTGAAGTAACATGTTGATGTGCTTGACCATTCGTTACATATATGTATAGTGAAATTGTCAATAAATAAGTTAAATTACAGAAATTACACATGGACGATTCTTTAATGATCTGTTAAAAATAAAGTTTCAATAAGGGTACAATATTGATTTAATATCGTTTATGATATTTATTTAGTTCCAATCGACTTTCAAACATTTTAGCCATATCTCTTTACTTCTATGTATTATTTATAAATAGACGCGTACTAACAAGTGGCAAGTTGAATTATAGGTTTTCAAATAAACAATTTTACCGGAGGATGGACAATATTTTTAAATTGCTTTCAAAAGTTTTTAGTTACATTTAAATTTATATAAATTTAAATTAAATGAGATACTTTTACAGTATATAGTTTGAGCTAAGGGGCGTTCTTCCTTGAAGGTCAACTTCGTTCTTTCAAAATAAAAATCTATATTTTTCCTCGTAGATTTTTATCCTATGGTGAAAAAGGAGTAAATTTTATACGGATTATTTATTCGAGTTCATGTTAAAATTATATTTAACATAACATACACCTGTTAAACGAAAATATAAATGTTTGCGATTTTAACTTGTTTTTTTATTTATCATTACTAAAGTATGGAATTTGTGATGTATATTTGTAAAATAATAGTACTTATTACAATCGAAATAAAAAAGAATAAATACTCGTTTTATGACTTCAGTTTTCCATACTTTCAATGTTAAAGGAAAGGTCGGTTTAAGAACTTTTAAACGTTGCATGTAATGTATCAGTGCATCAATTTATTACATTTTTATTAAAAAAAAAACAGACACTAATACGTAAGAGTTATTAGTTGAATAAAATATTTCCAAAAAGTCATATATATATATATGTAATTAAGATCTAGAAAAAAGAGAGAAACAGTGATTTATACGATAATAATGCTGATATATAAAAAATGCTTTCAACTAGACTCAAACGTACGTAGAATTACACATATAAATTAACAATGAAAATTTACTTTTTGCTAATTACACGAAACGAAATATGAATAAATTGGAATTATTGGTGCGCGTGTTTTTTATTTTCTCTTTTATTCTTATCGTTAACAATAATATGTTAATCTTGGATGTTGCTTTACCTTTTTAAAGGACGCAAACAAAAGAGTTTAATAAATAGAACTTTCTCTTTCAGCATGTAAGAAGAGTCTAAGAATAGATTTATCGAGGTACCTACAGTTTCTTAAATGTATATTATACTAATCTTTTAAGTGTAAATTAAACGTACAGTCACTTGCAAAAATAGTCGAACAAGACCAGTGAATAAATAAGGATGATTTTATAATTATTCTATTTTATACACAGCGTGATGAAATTTACTTAACGTAATTATGAAATTTTATTTACAAGTAGTTCGCGTATCTTAATTGTAAATTCATTATTTTTACTTCTGTAACCTGTTCAAATATTTTTGCGACTGATTGTACATTACCAGTTACTCTGTCGTTTATATGTATGTGTTTATGAAAGTTACCTAACGATATGTATCTTACATTGGTTCATAAATAACATTTGTTTTTCTCTTTTTAGAGTTCCGTCGGTATAAGACACTATGCTATTAACAATTCTCAATCGTTATAAAACTTATTGTTAGTATACTTCTCAGAGGTAGTTTCGGAAATAAGCGGTCATTTGTTTTTTTTTTAGACATAAACATATATCTTGCTTTTTTTTGTACATATTTCTTGCTTATAATTAGTCTCGAGGCATAATTTGTTTTCATGGTAAATTTCTATTTAACGATTGTTCTAATGTTTCTTCTTCAACCTAATATTTTTGATTTAGAATGGAACCGAGTTCTTTAAAATAATAAAACCAAGTTGATTAAAATGATTTGGAAATTAAATCGAGTCCCTTAAAATTTTTTAGAATTGAACCAAGTCAATTAAAATTATTTCGAAATTAAATCGAGTTCTTTAAAATTATTTGTAATTAAATTAGGTCATTTAGAATGTTCGAAACAGTGCCCAACTCTGCGCGATACTTATCCTACGTCTGCAAAACTATATCATCGTGTTTGGCTTTCCTTGAATCTTGCATTAATCCTATTTAAGTCGTAGATGTCTTAAGGCACGGTAAGAACGTATACACGTTACGGTACTATAATAATTAGGGAACCTTAAACGGTTGTTTGTACCTGCAGCTATTCAAGTGATTAACATTATAAAAAGATAGGACGATATTAAAAATAAATTCTACTCCCTTTATTTTAGCATAGACGACGTAAAGGATAGACTGTCGACGGAACCATCTTAAAATACCATTTTCAAGAAATAAGGCCACATTTTAGTATTTCTTAAAGCATCATCATAATGTGTTCATAAAATTTCGTTGCGGATTTATACTTCTGTCGCCTAGAGGCTACCCTAGTATCCTAGTACCTTAGCATTTTCCCAAAAATTTTCTGCCCCTGGATTTTACCCCCTGGGCAATAGCCCCTGTAGCCCCCCTAAATCCGCCACTGTCTACAATTACGATTAATCGCACGTATTACAACAGAAAGATGACTGGAAAAGTTTCTAAACTCTGTCTAAACCGTCGAGTGTCAGGTCTATTCTGTGGCTCGTCGATGCTGTTATAGTAATGTATAGTTAAGTCTCTTAGCTTATCTACGGGCCTCGACAAGGTTTACATGTGCAAATTATGCTGGTAGCCCTCGACCTCGTTGTACATTTTCCTCACGGCGTCCTTCGTCTCGTTCGGTAAATAGTTCTGAACAGCTGGAGCGACTTTGTTGTTGCCTGGCACAATACCGTTCGCCAAATGCGCCACCCCGTTTTGCAGCATGTGCGCGGCGCCATTTGCGATTCCGTTCTGCGCGCGCGCAACCCCGTTTTTCTGAACCTCGCGCAGGTTCTTCTTCAACCCGTTGGCAATCTGCATTGCTCCTGAATCGGGCAAAGTAATTTTCAGCGTTTACTTTCTTTATTAACGCTCGTCCCTCATTTTTCCAATGGGGCGGCACTGAAATATTACTATTTACTTAAATATTAAGAAATTACTTACCTCCCAGCGAGATACCGTTAATACTCTTCTTAGCGTTGATCACGTTCTCGATTGCAGGAATTTCGTTGACCGCTTCTTTGAGGACACCGTTGGGGATGATCGTTTGCTCCGCGTTGTTGGAAATCACCGGGTCCGTGTTTCCCTCGTTACGGTCCCCTCTCGCCGACCAAGGAGCACGAGTGTTTTCTTCCCCTTTGCGTCGCGATTGCGTCATCATTTGGTAGAGCGCGGCCGCGAATTCTTGTTGCACGCTTGGCACGTCTGTGTCGCCATCGATCTACATTGCAAAACGTCAATTTCAATCGAAACAAATCCAAATAACTTTATCAATCCTTTTTTTTTGTTTTAGGCGGATTTTAAGTTCGAGATTTAGGCTACAACAGTAATAGCGCGAAATATTTAGTCGGATAATATTCGTCAAGCCATGGTTGTGGTGAAAGCAATTCCATTCTGCTATAATGTACGATGACCTTGAACTTTTGTTGCACTGTAACGGATTGTACATACTTTGGGACAAGTATGACGTCTATAATTACAGCTAGAGCTATAAAAAGAAGACGGTAAAGACTGTAAATGGCTAAAAGTGGCTATGCTGCTTGTATCGACGCTTTTAGGACATACAATGGTGTCTTATAAGCGTACAATGTCGCATATTCAACGATAAAAATTCATATACAAAGTTTAACAAAAAAAAATATATATATACACTGTAATCAAAGATACAGGTATATAAAAGCCATTTGTTGCTGCAACAGTTCAATTATTTGTTTGCAACATTAAGAATTAAATATGGCGACGTTTATCCTCAAGGGATTAATCTATAAAAATTGATTCTGATGCTCTAGGTCAAAATTGACTGTGGGCTTACAATTGTCAGGCGATTCTCGTTGTCCAACGTCTTCAGCATGGGCAACGACATTTCCCGGAAGAGGTCCAGCCTTTTCTTAAACGCTGAAACGCTGTCGTCAAGCCGCCCTCTGCCAAGTTGCAATTTGGAGCAGTCAAGAAGCACCAGGGGTGGTTGTTGGCCAAACTAAAATACAATCATATTTACAATTAAGCTATAGAAAATAATAATCAAATAATTTGAATAATCAAAAACAATAAAGCTGTTATTAGATTATACTACTGAACATACAGCAAGACGATTATGTAGTAATAAGCGTTTCCTATTATTTGTTACCTTGTTCTGGAATTCTTCGACCTGAGCCAAGTCTCTCGGATAACCGTCTATAATCACGCCGTCCGTGTCGCGATTTAAAATAATTTGTTGCTCGAGGACTTGCATCACTATGTCTTGCGGGACCAGCTCGCCGGACACGATCGCGTCCTTAACTATAGTGTTCGAGGACGTCATTGTCCTCAGCAGAGATCCTATGCTAACGTGCACCCAACCTGGCATATTGCGGACTGCTTGGGTGCATAAATTGTCTTTGTTGCTTCCCGGACCACCTGATTCAATGAAAACGAAACCGTTAATCAAGCTATGATTAACCGACTAAGATCGTGTAGCTCGGTGCGGTTTAGATCAAGACTTTACTGTAATTCGATTTTCTTTAGCATAAAATAAATTCGAAGGGGTAAATTGAATAAAATTGTTAGAAATGGTGTTTTGTGTGTTTACCTATAACCCAGATAAACGAAGGCAATCCTTTTCGAGGTTTACTCGCTGTTTTCGCAGGTTCTTCTTCGTTTATCACGGCTGGCAGTGGTGCTTCCGCCACCGATTCTTCTTTTTTCGGTGGCGGCGATTTCGAAATGGATTTTTTTCTCCTTTCTACTTCTACCTGGAATTGTACCCATATAGTTTGCGAATTATTACAGGTGTATTAACTGTACCAATAGGTAAGCGGTCCTCTAAAATATCATAAAGCACACGCAAATTTTATACAGTTCAACTCGAAGCTTATCCAAAATTTGTACCACTCTAATCATATTTAGTATTCCAACGCCATGCAAACAAAAATATTTTTTATCTAAGCTCTGCTGGGTACTTCATCGACGACATTTTGCAATAAATGCGCACCTAGCAAACCCAAAGCAATAAGATAAAACCGAACGTATACATAAAAGAAAAAATTTAATATTTTCTTTTCTTGTACAGTGGAAATATTATGTTAATAATGAAATTCAGGTTTTGGTTAAATCGACTGAAGCATGCAACTAACAAAGAAAATGGGGATTACTTATTGGTACATTTAATAAATTGTTTAATATGAAGCAAAAATTAAATGAATTTCACAGGCGAAATAAAATGTAGAACAAACTTGTGATAAATTATAAAATATGAACGATGATCGATTTATTGTTTTGAAGAACGTACCTCCGCCTTTAAAGATGGAGGAGCATTTTTGTCCTTTTCTTCGGCAGTCGATAGGCCGAGAATTTTGAAAACTGCCTCGCGAAAATCGACGTACACATCGGATGGATTTCTTTCTCCGTTGACCTAACGCATAATGATTGCAATAGTTAGAATGTAATATACTTATTTAACACTAGGTTTACGAGACCCGCTAAAATTACGGGTTTTAATATTTTTAATTTACGATTCTTTATCTTTTTTTTTGATATTGAAATTGTACGCATGCATCCACGAGGAATTATTCAACAAATTATTATTAAAAAAAATGGTTTCAAATTTTTAAATAGGAACATTCTTGTTATTTTTACAAACTAACGTAAAATAGCCACTTTTAGTGCTCCGTGAAGCTAGTGTTATTTATTTTAGATTGCATCTTTCTGGCTACTGATCGCAAGCAATCATAATTTCTTTGAACTTTAACGAATGATTTAGTATCATTCAAGGTATACCAAAAATTTCTTTGTTCTGGAGCAACGTGACCATTTATTATCTGGCGAGCACATTAAAAATGTAATGCGACTGATGGTATTTTAGTTCTTTTCAATTGCAATTACCTCTAGCAACATTCCGCTTTGATCAAAGTACTCGGCAACTGGCATAACGTTTCTATAAAAATTATAAAGCTCCATTCTGGCGAGCTCGATCACCACTTGTCCGAGTTGCGCGCCGAAGTCGATCTGCCTTTCGAGGATTTCTTGCCGCCACGAAATGAGGATCACACCGTTTACAATTTTTATCTGAAAATAATGAGAAAATGACAACGAAAGAGTTCGAACACTTTCTGCGAGGAAAGTCGTTATCGATTCGAGTTGGATGTTTATTTTTACAGTTTTCTGCGAAAGATTGACTCACTTTTTCAGCATACTCGACTACGTCTCGCATGTTTCGCGGATATCCGCTGACGAGAAAAACTTTGGCCCCTGGCGACATCTTGATTTCGAGCATGAGGACCTCCGCGACTGTTTTACTACTAAGCTGCCCGAAATCTTGCATATCTGTAAGATGATTAAAAAAACACTCGATATTAAGCTTGATATTAATTGTTAAATGTTAAATGAGACACCTAAAAAAACGTTGAGTCCACAAATTGCTTTCCTTGGTAATTATTTACAATAGCGGCTCCCTAACAGATTTCAACGACCTTGAAATATGTCGTTGGGGGCATAATTCTGAACTTTTTCCTCTACAAAAAAAAACTGTCGCACACAGTTCGTTTTCTAACCTACAACACGACCTAACCATGCGATTGTAATGACCTTGAAATATGTTATCAAGGTCGTCACTCTGAGCAATTTTTTCCTATACACGTTACCGCCAAGTCCACAGGGAAATTGCTTTCCGTACCAAAAAGTGAGATTTAATCACTTAATTGACCTATAACTCTGTTTCTATTGAGCATAAAAAAAAATTGCATTCATCAATTTTCCATTGTTTATCACAAGTTACGTCGTCGAGTAGTTCGTATTTTTAAAGAAACAGTGTTAAAAAAAACTTCTTTTATGATTCAGTTCTAATGACTAATCATCTGCAGGAGTTGTTGATTTCGATATTCTACCATGTTGAGTAAGTACGGTGTCCTCGACTTACGCGTACACGTGATTTTATTATTCAAACATGATTAGAAGCAAAAAGTTCTGCAGCTTACGTGGATAACAACTAGGTGAAAAAACAGTTTCATCGATTTAATTTAATTTATATTCATCGAACTAACTTAGTTTTTCTTAGTAGTGTATAATCATTTTTGTTGGAACTCGTTTGACGCAGTTATCATTACTACGTGATAAATATACTGGTGGTGATTTTTTAATGCGAAATAAAACTTCTCTGTATTAAATTACAAAATACAGGAGTTACTACAAAGCTGCGTGGAACATTTTCGCGAAGGAAAAAGTTACTTCAAACGACCTTCGGAATCGCCCCTTTCAAGGAAGTACATTTCTGTGACACCCTGTATTACACAATACATCACACACGTACCATTTCCTAAAGCGTACTGATGAAGAAGGTCCATCATATTAATGTGCGTGATGCCCTTCTTTTCTTGCATTAGGTTGTCACAATGTGTCACCTTTCCGCTTCCGGGACCACCTGAGGCACGCCACGAAATCGGTATAAATCATTATCAAAAATGCACCTTCCAAATAGCACAGAGACGTCTTAAAGACGTCTGTAGATGGACATTCAGACGTCTTATAGACGTCTTGAATGTCCTACGAACGTCTTCCGAACGGCTTCTGAACGTCTCTGGAACGTCTTTGTGAAAAAACTGTACATCTTAAAGACGTCTTTAAGACGTCCATTACCTTTTCTCTAGCAGTTTACAATGACTGAAACGTGAAGAAAAGAAACGTCTTAAAGACGTCTTATTTCGGACGTAAAAACGACGTCTCAAGAAAGACGTCTGTAAGACGTCTTAAAGACGTCTTTTTAGGACGTAAGACGTCCAGACCAAAAATGGACGTCTTTAAGACGTCGCGTGCTATCTGGGCTGGTAAATTGAAAATTGATTTTCAAGGTTTAAAGCGTTTAAAATTATACTGACCAAGCACGAATATGACCGGCACTTTTGGTACTTCGAATTTGATCGGACCAACATTCTGTTGCGGAAAGTAGCCATTCGGAGGGGTCGCCAAAAGGCCTGCCTCCCCCCGCCATTTTCCTGTATTTCGAGCATCGGCCTCGTCGAACACTTGCGATCCATCTTGTTGATCTGCAAGTAAAGTTTAATCATGAAAATTTAGCCACTCAGAGCAGACGTGATGCAAGTAAAATTATTTCTATTTTTCGTTAAGGGACCGCCTTAACTAATTAACAATGTGCTCGGGAATTTTTTCAAGGGCAACCAGTAAGTGAAAAATCCCTGGTTTTTTTTTTACAGTGATATTATAACACTATAATCCTATCTTTATTCTCAATTTTTTTCAGAACGAAACATTCTTAAAAATGTCAGAATTATTCCCTGGTTTTGACAAAAATTGGAATCATCCGAAATTTGTTTATTCCCAACATAAAATGTAGCACAGAATATTTTCAGAAATTCAATCATGCGTTGAAACTGTTCAAACTTGTATAATCGTTACGCAGTTCGACATAATAACGACAGAGCTATACATTATGTAGTACAACATATCGCATAGAAACATTACGACATCGATTAAACTATCCGAGCATCAGAGTCCGTTGTATTGTTAACTTCAAATAATCTATTATTCAAATTGTGAATTATATGCAAGACAATTACACAATTTTATGCACGAAACATTCTCACTGCTTTCACTATAAAATCATACAAAATTAACAATTAATTACCTCGCTTACAATCGTTACATACATTTAGTTCTTTTAAAGATATATAAAATAAAAAATTAAAGATTTTTTGATGAATTGTTCGATTTCATTCGTGAATCAAAATGTTGCTTTAAAAGTGGTATAATTTGCGAGGTTGTTTTATCATTATGTACAACGAAATTGTTAAGTCTCTTTCGGACTTATTTAGTCATTAAAAAGTGAAGAGAGGCGATTAATTATAAATTATCTTAATGCTGCGAAATTTCGTAATAAGGTGTAACAATTGCGTAATAGTTTCTCAGAAGAAAAATTATTGCCACACCGACGACAAGCATCGTCAAGTTACATGCAATATTGATTTATTCGTAACGTGACTCATACCGGCAGTAACATTCTTCGTGGCCATTAAAAAAGTTCTCTCGTTGTTAACTCGAAGTCACTGACTATTTCTTCGTCAACATAAACTTTTCATTTCCTCGGAGAAGGACGACCCGGTCACGTGTTCTAACGTAAATAGTATAGTACCAACGTGTATCATTAATGAAATCGAATATCATTTAATTAGCCGTAGGTCAGCAGTTAGCTGAAATGTCGTAAACAGAACTTCGACGTTCAGCCAAAGTGCACAACGTAATTGTTGATGCAACGAAGGAGATTGATTAGTTGTTGACACAATACATGGGCTTTGTGCTTTGCTATAGTGAGTGCAGTTCAGTCAGCATTAGAGAAATTTTAGACATTTTTTTTTTGAGAAACTGTGCGAGGTATTTTTTTGACATTTTTTCGGTATCTCGTGGTACCATCAGAGCAATGTAAACTATTTTTATTTTTGCAAAAAAATTGTTATTTTGGGTATGAAAAATGTTTATTCGAAACGGAAGCCTCGGACAAAACGAAGAAACTTGAGCAGTCTGGGAATTTTTTTATTTCAGAAACTGTGCAAGGTACACTTGAAATTTTCTGGCCACTTTCTGGAATTATAGGAGTAATGTGTACGTTTTTTGTTTTTGGAAGGAAATTATTGGTTTCGAAATAAAAAATATTTTTTCGAAGTGGGATCCCGGGGGTGATAGGAACACGACAATTACTGTTGTTAATTTAGATAAAACTTTAGCTGTGAATCGTAGCTGTACAAACAAATCAAAGTTGATTTTATTATCTGCAACCGTTGCGATCGTTATAAATATATTCGTACCCAGGGTGTTGTGACAGGGATAAAAGTGATTGCAAAGCATAGATAAAATAAAATAAACATTATAAAAACAAATGTATGTATTCCTGATCTAAAAAAAAACCTGAGTACACAAGACAAAGCTCCATTTCAAGATTGTTATCAGGTGCGGAGAAAATTCATAGAAAAATACGTCAATCCTGCGAGATTGTACTAAAGATTATGAACACGCGCGTAACAATTATGAGATTATGTTAAAAATTCTACTTCTAGAACGGAATTTTTGCGTAAGCAGTTTCGCTTTCGATTAAATTGATGTTGATGACAATTCTTCGCGTACGTGTTGCAGCGACATTGCAGCTGGCGTGTCTGACTCTTATTGATTATTTTGACACATGTTAATGCTTGTAAACATTTACAGGTAACGCGGTGTTATTCGTTTATTGTAACTATTCGCGTAAACTCGCGGCTGGGAGATAGTTACCGATTAAATTTAATTAATTATTGTCTATAGAGCGTGGATTTTGGGCATTTCTCAGAAAAATTAGTTGAAATTTGTAAAGAATTACCCAATTACTGTGGATGTACCAATTACTGTGCCTTTGTGTTAATTATACTTATTTTTAAAGCATAATGAATATTAAAAGAGAGATATGTAGCATATATACATTAAATAATATTAATGAGAAAATTTAACACTAGATTGCCTAAGCAAGTCATTTTGACTGCTTTGGAATTTCATTTTTTTTATTGCTAATACTTATTAATAACTTGTTATATGACTGTAAGTGATATAAAATATATTAAAAATTACTGTTAAACAAATTTCTATGCGCATTAGTTATTTTTTCACAATGCAGTCATTTTGACTGCTTTCAGGCAATATAGGTATTTATATACTAAGCTCCCGTCTTTCTAGTGTTAATATCTTTTTTTTAATATTCATTACGCTTTAAAAATAATTATAATATAGGTACAGTAATTGGATCTCTTACCCTAGTAGAAAATATAAAAAGATAGCAACTTATTTCCTAGTAATATTATTATATTACAATGCTCAAATTATCTCAAATATTCTTGAACAAAAAAATCTACTTTTTAATGAAATAATTAATATTTCATCAAGCACACAACATACATACAAACAACATACATAATTTTACATTGAAATAATATTGCTGAGAATAACGCAACTGTTAATAATTTAGAATTAATAGGCGATCGAAATGAAAATGAAGGAACATAAGTGAGTGAAGTTATTTGATATTAATTTTTGGAAAAACCGTGACCAGCAACCACTTTAATGATTTATGCTGCTCATGGTCAAGGAACTGTGACTGATAACGTATTCGCCTGACGCGCTCCATCAGATTACCATTCGTTTAGGTCGTTACATTATCAGCTAATAGACACATGCTTGAAATTAATTGATGCTATCTAAATATGCCTCATCAAATTTATTAGTATAAAGCCATCAGGTTTTTATCGTGATGATAGAAACAATTTGCTATAACGATGGCAGTATACTCTTTCATAGTAATGGTGGATACTTCTTAAAAATTTGAATCAATTTCACGTTTTAATAAAATTTTCATCTGTAAACCCGAACCAGAATTTATCTGTACACTTAATTAATAAAACGTAAACTTGCATAAAAATAAATCGCAATTTCCTTAAAATATTTTTCCAGTTGGTAGAAATTATTTTTCCTAATATTTCAATGAGAATTTTTCAAAATTTAGAAGTATAAAATCGATTTCCAAACTTAATTAACAATGACTCGTAACAATTTCCAAAGAATAAAATGTATTTAAAAACGTAATAACAGTAATTTTCGAAGAATGAAATAAATTTTTCAACTTAAATAGCAGTAATTCCTAAAAAGTAATTTTCAAACTTAAGTAGCGGTAATTTTCAAACTTACATAACAGTAATTTTGAAACCTACATAGCAGTCCTTTCGAAACCTAAATAGCAGTAATTTTCAAACCTAAGTAACAGTAACAATTTGATACAAGTTTCGATAGTGTTTTGATCAGGCGGTTAAGCGACATTAATTTTATTAATGGCGCCGAAAGACGCTTCATTTTATTCCTCTATTCAGCAACAATGTGGTCGAAACTCACGTGTGACCCACATACACCTTGTACTTGACCATTACACGCATTATCGGATCGATAACTATACTAGCCATTACCCAAAAGAGGAATAAAGATATTTCTAATAATATAAAATAATATTCAAGCAGCATAATAAAAGTTTGTGTTCAATCATTAAATTTTGGACGTGAATAATTAAATTTGGATTAAATAATTAAAATAAACTTTTAAAAGTAAGCGTCACTCAAGCCGTGTTAACCAAAAACAAAGTTTGTAAAAGTACAATTATTTTTCACCTCCCAAACCATGTTATTTTAAATTCGTGGGACAAGACAATTATTTAAATTCTTCGTACGTTCGGTTGACTAAAAATTTTACTAAAAGTAATAACAACAGTAAAAAAAAAATGGTAATCAGATGGCGCTATGTCGTGCGAATAAGTAATCAGTCACAGTTCCTTGACCATGAGCGGTATAAATCATGTAGGTGGACTCCATCACGGTTTTTCTAATAAGTTAAGCTTTTGCTAACTGAAATTTTTCCGTGGGAAAATAATAATTTTCAACAGGTACTCACCAGTGTCCAGGCAGGTGCCCATAGTAGGTCGTTGAGAGGATGGCGGGAACCCGTCACGGCCATTTACTCACATGCTTCCAACCAGACGATGCATTTTCTGTTCACACGTTCCTCAAAGTCTCGTCGAAGGTCGAACCAGCAAAACTTCTTTCTCACATTAGAAACCCTTTGAGCCACGGATAACGGTCGACACACCTTCCAAAGTCCCGACACGATTTTAACTTTGAGAATTAACTTCTTCCACGCAGCAATTTATTTGACAGATTATTTATGTTTATAGGCCGATTTCAATCGATTCAACTCTATTCCTCGACAGTGTTTCTCGATCGCGTACTCTTCTCTTTTATTTCTCAGAAAGAATCTTCGAAATCCACGGTCGATGATTTTTAAATGGTGCAGCAGACCACGTGACGTAGCACGTTCACCTTTAACACTTTCGACGATAAACAACGAGGAATCTGCGAGTCGAACGATTCGTTTCGAAAATTTTGTCCCCGAACCAATACATACATTGCCTCGAGCAATTTCCGCGCTCCGGTGTGGCAATTTTGATCGCGATCGAAAGGAAATCGGACTCTATCGGTTTCCTCGTGTCGGAATGCCAGGGGGGCTTTAACACTAGAACGACCAAGCACTAAATGCAACTGGCATACATTGCCTTACAAGAACAACAAAATAAGATTTGTTTAGATTTCGTATTAGTTTTGTTTAAATATCTACTTCGATAGAGAAGTTTATTAAAACATTTTCTCATGGAGACATATTTAGAATTTCAATATCTCTAAAAGAAAAAATTAGGAGGAAGTCATTTTGACCCATCCGGGTAGTTCTAGTGTTAAATTAGTCGTCGGAAATCATTTTCTCCTCGCGGTGCACAGTGGGCAAAAACGGCCTTTTTCGATTCAAGAACAAAGAACTTTCGACAGGAATTAGGTAGAGCGATGAAATTTTTTTAAAATGAAAGCTGAAACTTTGTAGAATATGGGAAAAATAGGGAGATTACGGTACGAACGTTTTTTAACCTTGAGAAAATTCGTTAAAGTTGCACAATTTCAAGAAAGTGCCAGTAGTAATGACAGCGATACGTCAAGTGATGACGAGATGTGAAGTGGCTTCGTGTTTCGTAAGTAACTCAAAACGTTAAAATACTTCATTATTATTTTATTTTTATTGTGTTTTATATATGAGAATACGATATACTTTCAAACTAGTGTGTTATCAAGTCATTTTAACGAAAAAATTTCATTAATTTGTGTCACAAAAACCTATTTTTTTCAAAAACCAGAGGTCGTAGACAAATTTTGAAAACAGATTTGAAATCAGCGTGAAAAAATCTATGGGAAACGATATATAGCATGTTAAAACAAAATTTTCCGCTCGTATTAGCGGCAAAAACAAAATTTTCTTGAAACTGTGCAACTTTAACAAATTTTCTCAAGGTTAAAAAACGTTCCTACCGTAATCTCCCTATTTTTCCCATATTCTACAAAGTTTCAGCTTTCATCTAAAAAAAATTTCATCGCTCTACCTCATTCCTATCGAAAGTTCTTTGATTTTGAATCGAAAAAGGCCGTTTGTGCCCACTGCGCGGCGGTTTCCGGTCCCGGCGTCCCCTTCGCGGTATCCAACTTCGTCTGCATCCTTCGTCTTTCGCAAGGCAACAGAGAGAGAGAGAGAGTCCGGTCTCGTTTTTCTCCTCGTGGTGCACAGTGGGCAAAAACGGCCTTTTTCGATTCAAGAACAAAGAACTGTCGATAGGAATGAGGTAGAGCGATGAAATTTTTTTTAAATGAAAGCTGAAACTTTGTAGAATATGGGAAAAATAGGGAGATTACGGTACGAACGTTTTTTAACCTTGAGAAAATTCGTTAAAGTTGCACAATTTCAAGAAAGTGCCAGTAGTAATGACAGCGATACGTCAAGTGATGACGAGATGTGAAGTGCTTCGTGTTTCGTAAGTAACACAAAACGTTAAAATACTTCATTATTATTTTATTTTTATTGTGTGTTATATATGAGAATACGATATACTTTCAAACTAGTGTGTTATCAAGTCATTTTAACGAAAAAATTTCATTAATTTGTGTCACAAAAATCTATTTTTTTTTTTCAAAAACCAGAGGTCGTAGAAAAATTTTGAAAACAGATTTGAAATCGGCGTGAAAAAATCTATGGGAAACGATATATAGCATGTTAAAACAAAATTTTCCGCTCGTATTAGCGGCAAAAACAAAATTTTCTTGAAACTGTGCAACTTTAACAAATTTTCTCAAGGTTAAAAAACGTTCGTACCGTAATCTCCCTATTTTTCCTATATTCTACAAAGTTTCAGCTTTCATTTAAAAAAAATTTCATCGCTCTACCTCATTCCTATCGAAAGTTCTTTGATTTTGAATCGAAAAAGGCCGTTTGTGCCCACTGCGCGGCGGTTTCCGGTCCCGGCGTCCCCTTCGCGGTATCCAACTTCGTCTGCATCCTTCGTCTTTCGCAAGGAAACAGAGAGAGAGAAAGAGACCGGTCTCGTTTTTCAATCGGAACCGGTGGAAACGGGTCTCGGGTGTTCCGATGATGGCGTAAACACCGTGCTCGCTCGATTGATTTCCGTCGCTCGGACTCTAGCGCGTCGGGAAACAGTCGCTCGGCAGCAACAGTGTTCATTAAAAAACCAACAGAGCCTTTACCCCGTTCTTGTCGCCCGACACGACTAGTCAACGCAATTTCGCGCATTGCGACGCAAGACCGTCGACGATAACAACAACAACAACAACAACAAAATCCACCCCGACGAGCGGCATGAATACTTGATGAGCCTAATTGATTTTCACCGCGTGACTCGAACGCGTCAGCGTGAAAAACTCGCAGGAACCCTCTTCTCTCCTCATAGATCCGAATTCATTCATGGAACACACGAGATCGCGGAAACGCTATGTATCGCGCGTCACCAAATCGATCGACGGATCTTCCGGAAAACCCCGTGACGGAAAATCATTTCGAATTGTTTAAACAATTTTGCTCGAGGGGGGGAAAGAGAATCGTTCGCAGTTTCCTCGGTTTATTTTTTTCTTTCGCGGAGAACGAGTTGAAACCACGATTTTTCGTCGCGCACTGATGATCGCGAGTCCGCGAACTTACTCGGTAAAGCGGATCCTTGAAGAAGGAACCTTGAAGAGTAATCCTTGAGGCGTTCTCGTTCGAGCAGAGACGAGAGAGAGCGGTAAGAATTTCGGTAACGTCGCAGAAGGCACACTGGTCCCGGATCGCGAATTTCGCGGACAGTTTCCTCGCCGCGGCGTGATAACGTTGTAACGGACTGATAGAAGCTCGAACTAGAGGTCGTGGCAAGAGTCAATTGTCGTCATAGAGACACACATGCGCACCGAAACCCATTCCGCAGGACTTTACCAGCGGCTTTACCTGAATGCTTTTTGCATACATTTATGCTAATGGCCACCCTTGCCAGCCCGAGGGACACCCCCCTCCCCGGGGACCCGGGGGTTCAATGTTAAGAACCCCCCAATGTTAAGAATCGTCCTTGTTGGGATAATTTTTTTTTTGGGAAATCTGTAAGGCAAGGGACCCCCATTTACTGTGCCTGTATACTTGTTTTTAACCCCTTGCCCTACAATAACGAGCCAGACTCGTCATGAAGATTCTGAATAGAGTCTAATAAATGTGAACGTTATTAATAGACATCGGATCTTTATGCAAAATAAAAATTTTCTACCAAAATTGCAACAAACTGGAACGAAATAGAAATTTATTTTCTTTCCTAATATGTTTAATAGGTTGAAAATAATATAACAGTACTGCTAAATTTTTCTAATGTTCTCACTGTTTTAAATTACACCTACTCATTTTTGTAATAAATGCATAAAATCCGATGTCTAGTTATTAATTTCCTTTAAATCGAAATAAAAATCTATTTTTTTTTTGTAGTTGATATATATCTTTTGAGGAAAATGTAGACATACAATAAATATAAACTATCTTTCTTTTCTATGAAATTCTGTACGATGAAGAATTTCTAATCATTATAATCACAAAATAAATAGTAGTGCAAGGGGTTAAAGCGTACCGAATATCAACGCTAAACACTTCCGGTCGAAACGATCGGTTCCAGATTTGTTATTTTACAATTATTATAAAGACGATTTCGCGAAAATGATTAAATATGAATATATATATTTAGTAGAGCACGTGTTATAATAGGGACTGCACAATATCCAAACAAATTCAATCTCGTCATTTTTATAAACAACATGTATTTGTTACTTTTAAGGCACGGTAGGATTAGTGTTAAAAATAGAAATTAAATTTGTTCATTAACACGTTAACTGCCATGTCAGTCACATACGACTGACAATGACTTTTGACTAGGTTTAGACGTTCATTTTTATTGTGACATATGTATCCAAATAAATCGAATTTTATTAAGATCTTTAGAATTCAAAAGGGTTGTAACAGCATCCCCTATAATAGATTTAAAACTTCTAGTTTCGCTTTCGTTAATTAAATTACTCTGATTTTCTAAGATTCTCTGGGAATGTGTGGCAGTTGACGTGTTAAAATCAGTTAATAAAGATATATATATATATATATACAGGGTGCGGCGCAAATTAGTCCCCACGATTTTTCCGCCCCTTCGGATGGTCGGACAGAAAAATATTTCTTACCAAAGTTAATCAGTATTTAACCGACAAGAAATTGCAATATTTTAGATTTCAAAAATAATCGATTTTCAACAAAAAATCAATGTTGCTGTCATATCTTTTAATGGAACTGGGTATTTTTAACTTCATAATATTGTAGGCGACGTCGAAACGAATTCAACGATCTCCTACACAATGACTTTCAGATGACCTTGAAAGATAATAATGAATCAATTGCCACAATATTTGAAATATTTCGACGGTACGTAATAGCAACGCCTCGCATTTAGAAGTAAACAAATGAACGTAAACATTGCTTCAGAACTTAACTCACAAAAAACCAAATTTGTACGGAGCCACATTGTTAAAAAAAAATGTTAAACGTCTACACACACATGTAATTAATTAATAATTAAATTAAATTTTCGAACTGCACCCGATCTTGTGTAACGCAAAGTTCTGTTCTTTGTAACAAAGTCTTATGTGTAGCTTCCATTAGAGAACTTCTTTTTACATTTCTGAACGTTTTGTCATTTGTTCATTCGTTTGTACCGTCGAAATATTTCAAATATTCTGACAATTGATTCATGGCGATGTTATCTTTCAAGGTCATCTGAAAGTCATTGTATAGCAGGTCGTTGAATTCGTTTCGACGTCGCCTACAATATTGTGAAGTTAAAAATACCCAGTTCCATTAAAAGATATGACAGCGACCTTGATTTTTTGTTGAAAATCGATTATTTTTTAAATTTAAAATATTGCAATTTCTTGTCGGTTAAATGCTGATTAACTTTGGTAAGAAACATTTTTCTGTCCGACCATCCAAAGGGGCGGAAAAATCGTGGGGACTAATTTGCGCCGCACCCTATATATATATATATATATATATATAAAAATAAAATAAATATAAATAAATATAAATATTAAATAATATATATTATATATTTTATATTATATTATATTATTTTATATTATATTTTATAATTTTTTTTATTATATATTTTATTATATTATATTTATTGTAAATATTAATATTATAAAAATATATAAAATAAAATAAATATTATTATATCTCTTTTTTAATGTTCCTTGCGCTTTAAAAATAAGTATGATTAACGCACAGGCACAGTGATGGGCACCCCCACAGTAAATGGGTCCCTCACCGTGTAGGATTGGTAGAACGTCATTTATGCGATCCCAGGGAGCAGGTATTGCGAATCAAGAGGTGCCATATGCATGATCGAAACCGGCGCATATTGTCCACGTCCTCGCTTATCGTTTCCTTCTAGAACAATAGTCCGTTTAGCTGTAATGCAGAGAAATGTCGTTTGAGGAAAGACTGACAGTTATCCCTCGGGGCGGGGCAGGTTGTATTACTGTCCGCGAAAGCTAAAGAATCACGATTATCATACTGGTAAACTGTCCGTCGATGCATATTGAGGGCCAGATTATGCATGCAAGGTCGTATGAAGGTCCCGCTAATGCGATCCCCTCGAAAATTATTACGTTATTCGCCCTTTCAACAACGCTGACCCCGGAATGCACAATAAACCCTTGTATCGTTCTATTTTGACATATTTATACTTGCACGCTCTGTTGTTTAAACATTTGAACGCTTAATAGCTTGCAGAGGATTTGCGAGAACCTTAAAAATATTTTCTTCGGGGAAACTAATATTCCTATATGTCACAGTTTAGTTCTGGGAAAAATCCCTGAGTGACCTTCGCTGTTGGTTCGCGGAGTTGATACACGCGAATTAAACATGGCGGCTGTTACTTTTCCATATCGTTCGGATTGTTGGTCTTTTAAAATTATTAATAGCAAAATTATGAGCGAACGAACGCCAGAATAATTAAATTTCAATAACAAATTCCACCAGAGTTGACAAATCCAGTTTTACCAGTGACTATATAATCAGGGAGATTTTCCAATTCGTAATGAACGCATGAAAGACTATACGAAGCACAAGATAAGGGTTAGACCGACAATCTGTTTGTTTCTATAAAATTAATAAAAAAAAAGTAGTAAACAACTTTCTACACAGTTTCTATTTCTTGCAATAGCTGCTGAAAAATTTGATTTTGCACAAATATTCCTAGTCTAATCACTAAAATCTATCTATATGCATTTAATTGTAATTAAATTGTGGATATAAAATATTAGAAAATTTTTTAAATATTCTCACACACTATCTTCAACCGGTTGAACCCACGAAGAAAATAAATCAATTTTTATTTGACTCTAGATCGTTGCAAATAAGGTCGACAACTTTTATTCTCCAGAAAACCCTGCAGTCTAGTTATAATTAATTTTTTAATCAACTGGTATTCGGAAACAGGAGCAACATTTTCCTAATGTTCAAGAAAGAAATTGATCTCACTGTCGAAGAAATATAATATTGCATAACTTTCTATAAACGTATGCGTAGTAAAAATTAATTGGACTGCTGGCAAACTAAAGTTTTCGAGCAGCCGGGAAACTCGTCTCGAAAAGTCGCGATTTAATTGGAAATGCGCGCGGAAATGCACTACGCAAAGCTGGTACCATCGACATCGATTGAATTATTTAAAACTGCCTGTTATACAGCTGCTTTGGTCCCATATGCCTATACATAATTCTCACAAGGTAAGCCTGTTAGGTATCCACGCCTTCTTTCCAATGACAAGCACGTTTATTGGAGTGTCAGATTTCTCGGAAACTCTTATTACAATACTTCGTAACTTCGGAATTTCCAATATCCTGTTATTCGTGACCAACAACAATCTCGATAATCAACGGACGATTCTTGGAGATTTTTATGCGATCAACGCTACTCCAAAATGTCCGTCTACCCCAGTTTCTGGGAAAACGAACAAACGATTTATGACTTTGCGAATTTTTCCTGCTCCAGCCATCAAAGCTATGCGAATGATTTTTACTTGGAATAATTCTGCGGACTCTCCCAAATATATTCGTATATTTTTTAACCATTTGCACTCGAGTGGTGAAGCGCCACTAGAAATTGTTGTGGCATTATTTCAAACAAATCACAAAAAATATTACAAAATTTGTATTTAATAGATTACTAAACAATCAAATATTATATGTGGAAATCGGATCAGTTTCGTATGAATAAAATGAAAATATTCTAAGACGGAAGAAAATATTCTAACACGTTTAAACATGTTTAAATAGTTAAAAGCCATTAATTTATTAGAAAATATTCGTTTGACACGGAAAATATTAATTTTGCCAAGTTTGAGTTGTTCTTTGTAACCTATTGCCGAGAACACTGTCTGCTGTGAACTTTGGAGGGGCATAACTGCTATAGGATAACGTTTATACTGAAAAGCCGACGATGAAAGATTCACAGAGAACTTAGGAGTTACTTAATAGTCGATAACAGTTCATAGAACTTCCTGCTTCAGCGGAATCGAAAGCTATAACATTTTTAAGACTGTAATTAGCCTGTAATTATATATTGACGTTCCCATTTATTCGAAAACTTTTGCTTATAAAAGTTTGGAGAATGGCCTGGACACCATATTATCGTCCACAATGCATCGACTGTATTCATTTCTCAATGATTTTATGACAATAAAATTGATTCTGCAAAATAAAATTAATTTTGCACAATAAAATGATTTTATTATGCATTCACCGAAATATTTTGTCCGTAGTTTGGATTAACGTATGCGAATATGCATTATTTTTGTATAAACTCTTGAACGTTTTCTTTAACTTAAATATTTCATTGTGGAAAAGCCTGGCCTTCGTATGCAAGTTTTAGGACGGGCACGAAATATTTACATCGTATTTCGTTGCTACTGATATCACATTTATATTGTCTTTCTGTTTCGTACTTGATTGACAAGCACAAGATGGACAGTATTACAATATTTACCGGTTTGCCAGTGTATTAAATAATTTACTCAAAAAATTTCTTTCCGATTGGTACTTTGTTGTGCGACCGAAACAAGGGAAACGTAATTTCCTCGCTTATTCTTGCATACATTAATTGAATTTTTTTATAATATTTTGTATTCTTAACTTCTTAGTTTGCAATTTATTTTGCAATTTTAATATGCAAATAACAAATTTATATGCTACTAAAAATGTTTGAATGTATCGCAAGTATTTTACGAAGTGTCAACTTAATGCCTATAGTAAGGCAACCTTTCTTACACGAGGATTCTTCCATGCGCACTTTTCTAACCTCAAAGTTTGTGGAGTAAATGATTTAAAAAATGATAAATATTGTATTAATACGCCCGTGATTATTTATAACGTATTATTTTAAGCACTGTAAGTAATAGTAAATATAATAATACTTAAAAGTAGATATAAGGATATTAAAAAGCAAATAGCAACTTTATTGCGTCTGTGAACTACCTTAAGCTAAAACTTAAGCACAAAAATGTAATTGTATTTTAATTGTGTAAATCAATAAATATTTACTTTATCATATACACAAATGCAGAACTCTGTACTAATATAATACTACTATAATTTTTTACGTTGACGGTGCTTAGCATGCCAAAATGTACAACTCAAAAATGCATGTTCCAGGGTATTTAAAGTAAATACAGAAAATGAGCGAACCAAGTACTGATAGTGATGAAGATTATGATCCACAAGATGAAAAAGATGAAGATTTCAACATCGATGATTACCATAAAGATCTAGATAGCAACGATTCCGCTGATATACCTGAAACTGATAATGTCAATAAGAATGTAAGATCAAATCAATGTAATCACAATTTTGTTTGTTAATAAGCTTCACAATATGTGACTTATATTGACTTAATTATTATTTCAAAAGTTAACGTTATACATGCATGTACACAGACATTTGAAGATAATCAAGGAGGACTGGACGAACAAGAAAAAGATGATTATATCGGACCAGTGCTTCCTGGGGGCCATAGATTCGACAAAAAGTTTATCTGTATTAAGTATCCTGGAAATGTTGTTAATCCAGAAAGAGCTATAGCGACACTAGGAGGAATTAGCAGCATTAGTACGGTACAGTATACTTTTAAAAGTGAGAACAAGGGCTGTCGCTCACTGTGAATGCATTTACATTATTATATGTAGTTCAATGATAGAAATGAATATGTTGACGTTAGTCTGGCATTGTTCATGTGCTGTTAAGAGAACGACAGCCTTCAAAATGCAAAACGCTAACTATTTTTATGTCTTAACAGGCAGTAAATACACCAAACCGACGTTTGGAATTGAAGTTCAGACCAGATGACGCTTACTGTAAACCGACTTGTGGTGATAGGTACAATACTAAAGGATTTTTACTTAGAGTTAGAGTTAAAAAGTCGAGAGTGAGAAAGGTAGAAGAAGCTGAAGCCAATCAAATGAAGAAAAATGCGGATGTAAATAATGTTCAGAGTAGCAAAATGCAAGATAATATTAATACAGTACAAGTGTCAGAAACAGAAAGTATTGAAAGTGAGAAAAATAAAAACGAAGAACAAGTTATATCCGAGTTAGCTGACCAAGTACAAGGTTGCAGTGTTAATAACTTGGATGACCTGCAACAGACTGATTTGGGGAAGACTAAAAAAGACATACCACCTACATTTGATCGAAATAAATTTGAAGATCTTTCTAAAGACGAGGAATACGAGTTGCCAAAATTAAAAGTTTTAGGTCGAGTTGACATGGAATTCAAATTTTCAAGTATGTATTGTATATACATATTATATTTGTATTGTTTTAATCAATTGAAAATAAATGAGGTAATGCTTTTTAGATCTCTGTGATTTCCAGTACTTACCGATGACTCAAAGCAAAGAGGACCCTAAAAAGTTAGAATATGTATACGACAAGATATACCCAAATAACATACCACAGTATTCGTGGTTGAAGAATGATGTACCTTATTTCTTACCACCGGCTGCATTCAGTAGAATGGATACAATTCAGCTTTACGTACCGAAAACAGAAGCACAGTCGTATGCAGATAATATAATAGGGAAGAGTACAAAACGAAGATCAGGATTTTCGAATTTCATTCACTTTTCAACACCAGACGTTCCTAAGAAGCCACCGGTTGGTATAGAAACTGCAATGAAAGTGAAATTTGTTCAGAACACTCATTATGATCAAATACGTCGATTATTCGAGGAGCGACCAATTTGGTCGAAAAACGCGGTGATGTACAAAACGAAATTTTCTCATGATCGCTTGAAAATTTTACTACCTTCTGTGGCATATTACTTCGTGAATGGTCCATGGAAAATTATGTGGGTAAAATTAGGCTACGATCCTAGGAAAGACATTACTGCGAGAAAGTACCAAACCTTAGATTACAGATTGAAAGCTATGCGTAAGTTCTTTGGGCATTGCAATTACATAGAAAATGCTATTTGGAAAATAAGAGCAATTGTCTAATTTTGTCTCTTCTATGCTTAGATGGTTTGGGGTCTACCGTAAAATGTAAGAGAAATTATGCAGAGTATACATTGCCATATAAGTCAACACCAGTTGGAAAGCAAAAGACAGCTTTAAGTGGAGTATTACCAGAACAAAGTGGTAAAAAAGAGTTGGAACTAACGGAAAATGTCTATGTATACAGAAATGGAACTGTGCCCCCGTCAAGGCAAATGTTCTATCAGGTTTGTCACCATTTTGTTTGTTGTACCATCGAGTTCTAAAAATGTATATGCACTCTAAATTTTATTGTTTATATATTTTCTAGTATTGCGACGTGCTCGTAGATGAAATACAAGAAATGTTGGCCAAGTTACCCGATCCTTTACCCACCTCAAGGTGTCATGAGAAAAGAGGGTGGTTGCCGAGCGGTTTTGATGTACAATGTAGGGAAATTATTAATAAACAAGTTCGAACTGTTTTAAGGAAGCAGATGAACATACCTCTTGATTGTATGTATTGTTGTTTGAGAAGTTGTTGACATCATAGAATTATATTACAATTAATTTATGTTTTATTATTGTCCGTAGATCCTACAGACATTCCTAAACATGAAAATAAACGAGGAATGAAAGTGAAGTTCAGCAAGCTCAGGGCTAGAAAAAGAAAAAAGAAGAATGAGCCTAGCGAACAAGATGAGCAAGAAAACGACGACGAAGTTAGACCAAGTACTAGTACAGCAGACAATTAGTGATATTTTAAATACAGTTTTGGACGAATATTGTTTCTTACGCTGGTTTGTAAGATTTGATAAATAAATGTGAGATTTGAAGTATTTACAACTAAAGTTTATTCATAATTGTAAACAGATTATCGACCGAATTTCTATTAATAAATATGTTTACACCTTAATAGACGTTTTAACAACGAAATTGCTACGTTATAAAAGTAATCCTGAATTGTGGGACGTATATGTAACGGCGAGACAATCCTTCAACTGTAATTATAAAACTGTTTTAACATATATTTAATTTAATCCGTATATCGAATCGTTAATCAATCAGTTTCAATCATTTCAGTGTTTATTCTTCGAAATCATTGAATACAAATAAATACTCTAACATTACGTTGGTAAACATATTGATCTTTCATATTATACATAATGATTTAATATAGTATTTAAAGTATTTTACTGTTTTGTTTACAATTAGGGGAGATTCCATTGTCTTTACCATTAATACTTTCTTATATCATACATCGTTCTTACTAACGGAAATAATAGTTTTAACCCACTAAGCCACAGTTAGACAGTTCTTCCTCAAGAATTTAACAAAATTAATTATATACACGAAACTTTTTAGCTTTTTTGTATAGCAACCTGTGTGATACTCAGTAATCAATATTTCTAATAATTTTCTAGCTTACTTCGTACAATTGGACGTATTTAATTTCTGCAAGCTATCAAGCTCATTTGCAAGCACTCGAAATGCCTGCGAAGTTATATTGTAATGACGAGACCGCGGATCTCATTCTGAAATTCTTTAAATATTTCCACTGTTTTGAATCGCATCAATTCGTTTTTATCATGCATGCATAAAATCCGCAGTCTAATAATAATGACCAAGTGTCTGCGAGTTGCAGGGAACGAGGGTTGCCATTGAACACAGTGTGGCCCGGAGGGTTAAAAACAATCGAATGCCAATTTGTACTTAAATTGGTCTTATTGTAGAGGAGATTTCTGACAATGGTTCTTGTTTCCATTCATTTTTTGGCTGGTGTCTCGCCTTAAGTTGCAGAGACGAATAGGGCAAGTGCTGATGACGTGAACTGTTTACTCAGGACTTTTATTTTAGAGACGGAGGTTAGAGTTGGTGCTGGCTACATAATTCAGAAGCTCCTCAGAGTCCTCGCAGACGAAGGGTTTCTGGTGATAGCAGGCCACGTCGTGCCAGCTGATCCCGTCTTTGTAGACGTTGTTGAGGACCGACATGCAAGACTCGTTGGTGCCGTTTATGTCGAACTCGGCGTTGTCCGGTTGCCTGACTTTCTTGTGACCGGTTTGAGACCACGGGTTGAAGTTCCAGCCTTCGGGGGTCTGGTGGGTTGGCGCCATCTTCTTCCTGTTCGCGGACCAGAACCATCCGTAGAGGACCTTCGGCTCAAGGTCACGGCGGTTCTCGCAACCCTTGAAGTCGCAGAGGCGTCCGGATGTCCAAATGTAAGGAACATCGTCTGAATAAAAGGAATTCACCGATTAGAAGAATTAAAAAAAATGGGTTACAATTATTATGTAGACCGAGAATTTCAAGTAATAAAAAAGGTGAAATGTATTAAGATATTAAAACATATCACGTTTGAATATTCAAATTATTGAGATTTTCATCTTACTTCTGTTTCTTATAGCTAACTTGGACAATTTTTATTTTGCATAAAGATCTTGCAAAAGAATACTCAATATTGTAATTATTATGCTATGCAATTATACAACAGGATTGAAAAAGTTGGGAGGAACTGTAGTAATGTAAGTTTTGTGTTAAAA
This sequence comes from Seladonia tumulorum, assembly GCA_913789895.3. Taxonomy (NCBI): domain Eukaryota; kingdom Metazoa; phylum Arthropoda; class Insecta; order Hymenoptera; family Halictidae; genus Seladonia; species Seladonia tumulorum. The sequence goes on along the minus strand of OU565270.1, from coordinate 16,767,260 downwards.
TACTGGTTATTCTTTTTTCCAAATGTTATGCATAATATATAAAATATTGATATCTGTTTTAATACTCGTGAAACTAAGTATATATCAAGTACAGTTGAATTAGGAATTGTTTATTATGAAAATCTCGAGTATAATTGCTTTTTATATGAAACAGATGAAATTCCAAATATAATTGTCCTTGCGCACGTGAGCTCGAAAGATTGATGAGTTTTGTGATGCAACAATGTATATAAAAGGATGAGATTCCTCAGCCTCAACCTACTTAAAGATCCCCCGTTTTACCTTGAAGATTCAGTCGTTAAATCACTGACTTGGATATTCTAGAATCTTTGTTATGAACAAATGGCGTGCCCGTTCTTGCGAAATCAGCTAATTCCGTATTCAACAAATACATTACATTTAGGTTACATTAAAAAATTTGTATTTCTGCCTCGTTCAATGTGAAACATAAAAAAATGTATACATTATATTCTCGTTTAAAATGTTCAATTAAAGACAATTTCAAATAGAAATTTGAATGAGAAATAGAAATTTGCTTTCGTACACCCCATTCTTTAAAATGCGCCAACTAATCATGATATTAACAAAATTTATGTAAAATTGAATTGAAAATATTCGGTGGATGATAATGAATATAAATAAACGCTGTTTCAATTGGTTTTAATCGTCAATCTTTGAAGAAAAGTCTGAATAGAAATGAAAAATTGAGAAACAAAAATTGTGATATAAAGAATAATTATGAAAAATTTTCTATACAACTCCGACTCGATTGTAAATTATTGAAGAATTTTTACTGTTCAAAGTCGGAGATTTCGCACGCAGCAATCGGAGAGATAAAACGGTGTGGTGGAACTGTTTCGACAGCCACCGAAGAACATATCCGGTTCCCGAAGGTCACTTGAGCGAAGCAGATCGCATAGGTTGTAACGACCGTGTTCTCCCGTGTCGATATCATCGATTCAGTGTTATTCCCATCAGAAATTCGTTAAAACCCTGTCGTAACTAGCTTAGAAAGTTCTACAACCACCGGGCGAGCCTAACCGACAACCGAGAGGATACAGAAGCAACCGACTTCGTGAGCAATTTATTATATAGCTAACCAGCAACTTTCATTCTCGCGAGGCAGATCGCGAGTTCAGAAATTTCGAAACGAACCGTTTCAGTGATTTATTAACGTCGCATCTCCAGCCACGGCAGTTTCGTCACGACACGCGAGAAAACACGATGCCGATATCCTGGCATTGTTCACAGGATACTCTCCTATTGGGCTAGATCCTTATCAATCAGATTCGCACGTAGATCTTCTCTCGAATACCTCCTACATTTTTCGAAAAAATATTATTGCTAGCTTTAACGAGGCTAGAATATTTTTTTCGAAAAAATGTAGGCAACAACAACAATTTGCAATCGAAACCCTCCGTGCGGAGGGATGACCGGGATCGTTCGTGACCCGTAGCAGCGGGGACAAGCTTGAGCAAATAAACAATTTTATTCCGATATAAGATGACGCTTTTTATTTCGAAAAAATCCACTTGCCTCGTTGAAGGTACCAATAATAATTTGCAATTGAAACCCTCCGGGTATTCCCGGAACCCTATGGGTCATTCGTGACCCGTAGCGATGGGGACAAGCTCGAGCAAGTGTACAATATGTACAATTTTATTCCGACATAAGACGACGCTTTTTACTTCAAAATAAGAAAATTGCTATCCTCTCTCTCTGTTCTTCTCTTTCGTCCGATATAAGACGAAAGCCCGGTCCCGAGCCGTCGCCTTATATCGATAAAAAAAAATTGTATAATGAATTATCGGCGAGGGTATAAAACTTTATAAAACGTTTTTGCAATAATTGTGGAATTTTTAAGATCTTTGCACAGTTTTGTACGAAAGCGCGAAGACATCGCAGTCGCAATAAGTGATATAAGCATGTCGGTATAGCAATCTCTGGTTGCAATATGTGATGACTAAAAGGGGAACTCGATAGAACAGACATAGCAATTAAAAACACCGGCATAAACTGCTCCACAGTGTATTCAAACTGCAATCACCAAGGCTGAGAAAGACAAACGGTTTATAGCCGCGACCGCAAACAAACATAGGGCACATAATAAGCCGCCACCATAAACATGGAAACATAAGTCCACGGAGTCTCCATTTCCATAATAACGAGTGGACATATTCTCGAAGCGCCTCGCATACACCTTGTACTAGTTCTCTGACTTGTTCTAGTATTGGAAATGTCCAAATTGGAAACATTTTAATGGATGCTTATGCGAATCTTTGTTTTTTTTTTTGCGTTACTTCGAAAAAGTACAATTTCATTTGTAACTGCGATGCACTAAATTTCCATACAGCCGTTTGTATGAAAATGTATAAAATAATAGTTCCCGCGAAGCCATTTATAGAAAAATGTACAACATACTACGGTTATATGTATAAAACAAAATAATATAGCAATTGTAGACCAGCTGTTGTAAAATTGGCGACGAACAGTGTTATATTTATTATTGTTAGTACAATAAACACTGGGACTGTGATACTCACTTTGCTGGATAAGTCTGAAGACCAAGTTATTCTCGTCTTGAGTCTCGATCGACACGAGGTCCATGCAGTATTCCCTGCAAATATTTCTGGCGTCTAACCAGTCCACCCTCTGGTTAGCATGAGCGGGAATATGGCCGCTGTAGAAGTAGTTGTGGCCCCTGTAGTTGAACTCTTTCGGCCCTGAACGAACAAACGATCACTTTTAATCCCTTGAAAATCAATGAAATCACATCGAATAAAATAATGCCAAAAAAAAAAAATAATTTATTTGACAATTGTGTCACCCCAAGGAAAGAAAAGGTGTCGAGAGATTACGCAAAAACAGAATGGAGGAGAAGGTAGAAATTCAGTTTTTTCACCGAAACATGATTTTTCTGTTCTTTTCCAAAATGTGACCGTCCAACACGAGCACATCCCTTTCGCAACCACGTCTCGTGAGAATCTCATAATGAGACACCCGTCATAAATCGTCGACGGGAGAGGCATTCCTGCATAAATACCAGGAAAGAGTGTAAAACCGTTGACATTTAAGCACACGATAATCATGTGCCGCCGATTACAAATCCACCTCTCGGCCGTACACGCGCAGGTTAAAGATAATTGAATCGTACACGCACGGGCTCTCCATACGATAGCATATTCCTCACCTGGAATAGCCTTTGCAATTATATTATTATATTAATTATTCGCCGGCACAGTCACCGCAGACTGTCCCGTAACGCGGCCAGAAATTGTTTAACGCTAGGCTTAAGGAGCACCAAAAGTATTTCGCATTTCCTTATGAAAATAACAAGAACGTGCTGCCCACATTTTTAGCAATATTTTTAAGAAAATATATACCCAAAGAAATAAATTTCCTATATAATTTCTCATGTACGCATCCTCAGAATGTTAACAATTTTAAATTAAAAATATATTAGAGCCCGTCATTTTGATGGGTCCGACAGCAATTTTCATTCGAAACTATAATATATAGTCTATTTAATATTTCACAGTGATTTTAATATATTAAGAGATTTAGAAATTATTTTTAAATCAATTTATTTGATTATTTCATTTGAAATTACTTTCTGCGCATTATTTACTGTACATTTACTATCACATAAAATGTATAAGGTAATATATATTATGTATAAATGTATATCTCATTGCAAGGACGAGTAAAAATACGTTTACCAGCACAGCAATATTCGCAGCGTGTAAATAGAATACTAGGATTCAGTTTGTCGTATTGTTATTGTTAGAGGCGACGACAATAATGAAAAGAAAGAACGTCGCGTAAGAAGAAACCGTTACGCGTTTCTCGTTTCGCAGGAGTGGGATTGCGATTATGGCGATTATCGTAAGAAGTTCCTTGACACCATCGTGAGATGTGCGAGCGCCTCCGAGGGCGTATAAATGTTTAATGAACGATGATATAACGATCGTAAATTGCGAGAAGGAGAGGAGAGGAACCTGTCCCTCTCTCTCTCTCTCTCTCTCTCTCTATCTCTCTCTCTCTCTCTCTCTCTCTCTCTCTATCTATCTATCTACCTATCTTTCTCGCAGGTGGCAGACGAGAGACTTGAACGCGCGGACGGACCTGACGTAACGGTGAAAAAATTACGTTTTGCTCTCGCAGTATCGTTCCGACCCGAGAGACTCGTTTTCTTTCCTCGACTTTCCCTTTTATTTTCGCCGACTATCATCGGCGACCTTCTGCGATTTTCGTCTCTCCTCTGGAAAATTGTCGATACTCGAATTGCGATCGTCTCGTAAAACCGGACAACACAGACTCATCAGAGGCGGGCAATATTTGGCGAAATAAATATTTCAATATTTAACATTTTACCGTAAAATATTTTACTAAAGTATTTTTACCTTGACAATCTAAACCGTGAAATAAAATATTTGTATTCGAAAAATCTGAACCATAAAATACAATGTTTCCGGTTAACAAACTGAAAGAGAAAATATAACATTTTGTTTCTATAATCTGGCATAAAATAAAATACTTATATCGAATATGAACCATTATCTTCAGCGAGAATATTTAAAATAAAGGGAATAAGAAAATTTCGAAATGATCTCGATATTCTTCAAATGAAATACTACTTTGAAATACTACTAGTCCAATTACAAAACTTTTTTATTTTTCATTATTTTGGGGGGGGGGGGGGGAGCTTACTCGTGGAATTTTTCTGATTAAAACGACACTAAACACGACATAACCAACTGTATTTAGCGGTTTAATTGTCTATGTTATTGTCTACACGATCTATGTCACAGCACAGGGCTTACTATTTAGATCAAGACCTTACTGTACCATGGATTTAAAGATTGAAATTTCCTCCCTCGCGAAAACTCTTTAAAAATTGATTAAAATTTATTTTTATATCTTCGATAAAAAAAGGAAAGCGACAAAAACTCGTTCGATTTCATTTCAACGTGGACACAGCTTGATCTCGTATATTCATGGAACTTTCTATTATTCGCGTGACAACTCAATAAGGATCAACAGGAACGAAATGACGGTCCGTTTAGCGTGCGTAACGGAAGAAATCGAGAATGACAGCGGGAGGCTTGGCTCCTCTCAAGTTCCCGAAGCCGTTTTCAGAACCGAATGGAAAGCGAGAGCCTCTCACGAAGGACACGAACCCGCCGAAATGTTTTTTTTTCTTTTCCAAAGATAGAAACGTTTTAACGTATGCGAGCCAGGTCAATATTTACGGACGATATTTGCAATGAAACATTAAGTGGGTTGCCGTTCCCCGGAAAGGAAAGAAGAAAGTCTGCTGTCGCTCGAAATTCACCGGAAAAATGTGACCCGAGTCGATAAGTATTCTTTTCGCCAGACACGCCTGGAGTGCCGCCATTTTGGTCCACTACAACCTGTTCCAGAGTTTTATTTTTCAATTTCGAGAAAAATCGCTTCTCAATAATTCCTCGGAAAGTCTAATTTGTTTATTTTGGAAGATTTGAACGAAACAAGAATGGCGGACTACGAAAATCTTGAAGGGTAATTATATCTTTTATCCTTTTGAGAAATAAATTCGATAAAAATTATTTATTTCGACAGGGATGAAAGTAAGAAAATTTTATAGTGTTTTCTCACTGGGTGGACCCTCTGTGCTTTCCATCCGTTTAAAGATGGCAGGAGCAGTTGGAGGAACGAGCAACGGAGGGGAATTATCTCGCGGGAGCGGCGTTGTTTTCTTTCGCAACGATTCTTGACATTTTCGTGGCAACGGAACATCGGCCTTTTGTAAAGTTGTCAGTCGGACAGAGCCTCGCGCGTTGCGACAGCTGATTGTTCAGCGCTGTCATAAGGCGCTTTAACTTTGAGGCGATTTGTTACTTCGAGGCTTCTCCCCGGTGTCGGATCGGTTTGCGCAATTCTGATTAAAAACTACTTAGAACGCGGTACTAATACGATAATGCTTTCTTTCCGTGTTCAACGATTTCGCTGAAAATTATTAGTCACGGTTCTCCAACTCCATAGCTGGCTAAAATAGTATTTTAAATAGTAAATAATCCTATTTATTTTAAAGTATGCGTACAGCTTTGAAAATAAAATATTTTATTCGATGCAACAAGATGCAAAAATATTTTGTTGTAAAATATTAAATAGTACTTCGAAACAACTTAAATATATTCCACTCTCTAAAACAATCTCGATCGCTGTCTATGCATATACTCCATCGTGCAAGCAATTAGGTAAATAATTAATTAATCTGACAAGTAATCTCACGTTTTCCACATGTCTTATTTCATTTCCATTCTTACGCTATTATAATGTTGTCTATGGAAACGTGTGTTGTAGAGATAAGATAACAATGAATTAGTTACACAAAAGACAATGTAATTTAAATAACACGCCGAGTAAAACAGGTAATTGTAGCACAGGTATGTAAATTTAATGACAAGTCCAGTAATAGACGACACGTTTCCTTTCTCTTTAATTTAAACAATTCGAAATCACAAATCTGAAACAAAGGCAGTTTCACTGTTCCTTCGCTAATTGTATTCTCCTGCTCATGATAAGAACCGTGTGTCCCGATAAGATCAAATCTCTCGGGCAGAACAAACGTTACGAAAACTTCGTGTTGCTATCCCACGTTTGTTAAGAGCTAATGAAGAAATGTAATAACTCTGTTATTTTTCTCTCTTTTTTTTTTTATCAAATTTAATTCATCCGGTGAGCAACATTGTTACAGCAATTTGCCTAGCGAGCAACATTGTTACGTCAATTTATCTTGTAGGCAACACATTGCAAAACGCAATATAATTAATTTTAAGAAAATATTGTTTATTTTATAATTATTTTATAATTACTATGTTTATTTTATAATCGTCTACACACTGGAGATCACGTGGCCAGCACGATTGTAAAATATTGAAAGAATAATTCTCGTAACGAGCCAGCCGATTAACTAGATGATCAATCATTACGAAAATAGCATGGAACCTCTTAAGACATCAGTCCCTGGCTTAATGTAAATTAATATTGGTAGATTCATTAAATTGTTCCGGTAATTAGGTTTTAGTATTGCCAACGTGCAAGCAATCGACCGGGAAATTAATAATGCGCTCGTTCCAAGAACAATATAATCGAACAAAACGATTTAGATGAATTGTTGAAACTTGAAGTAATTATTATTATTAACTATAACTTGCTTGTAATATTTTATAATCTTGAAACACCCTTTATGAGGGTAGGTTCTCGTTGAGAAGCTGAGCGACACTATCCAGAAGCATAAATTAAAATAGAATCTTTCAAAAATATATAAAATACAAAAGAGAATGTTACAATAACGAAATCAATGAATTTAAGGACTAGAAGGGGTTGAAAAAGATAAGGGGCAGAAAGGGGGGTGGGGGATGGCGAATAGAAAAATTGTTTAACACTCGCTAGACATTTTTTAGGAAGAACAGGAATTTCAAAAATGCCTGCAATATAAAAGAGAATATTGTAATAAGAAAATTGATGAATTTAAGCACTAGGAGGGGTTGAAAAAGATAAGGGGCAGAAAGGGGGATGGGGGATGGCGAATAGAAAAATTGTTTAACACTCGCTAGACATTTTTTAGGAAGAACAGGAATTTCAAAAATGCCTGCAATGTAAAAGAGAATATTGTAATAAGAAAATTGATGAATTTAAGGACTAGGAGGGGTTGAAAAAGATAAGGGGCAGAAAGGGGGATGGGGGATGGCGAATAGAAAAATTGTTTAACACTCACTAGACATTTCTTAGGAAGAACAGGAATTTCAAAAAGAGAGAACATAAAAGAGAATATTGTAAAAAGAAAATTGATGAATTTAAGGACTCGGAGGGGTTGAAGAAGGAAACGAAAATTGAAGCGACTAATGTGGATTAATTAAGTGCCAAATTAGAAAAATTGCTCCGATCGTAGACAGAATTTCAAAATGGTCGCATTTCCACGGTATTTAATCACGTGAGAGGCACGAACGGGCCGTGGGACTGAATCACCTTTGCCGCAATGGTGCAATGTAATGATGTTCGGAATACAACCACAACCGTCTAACATCTTCCATCCCAATGATTGCATGCCTGCCCCCCTGGAATGCTCGATCATCCGACGGCCGTTCGTTCGGCCGGTCTCATATAATGCCGTTCCATCCACTTACTAACTTACAATTAGTAACAATGAGAGGATACAGTCACGCATCGGATCGATGAAATCATCGAAAGCGGAGTTCCTTCGTGACCCCGTTTCCTGAGAGCATCTGCGGGGAACATCATTTTATTCGCAACCCTTGCGTAACCGCCATTTTTTTCTTTTTCCTTTTTTTTTAAACCATCCTCGCGCTGAAACAACATACACCGTGGCGAACCTGTTAGGCGCATAACTTTCGACACGCAAATGAACGTCCTTTGTTTCGTTAGAGAAAATATTTAGAAAAATTTTTAAAATATTTTATTCGAAGTATTTTTCATCGTTTGGTTGGTTAAAAAATTTTTTGCAGTTTTTGTCAATGGATCACGCGACGAAAGAAATTTTCTTTCGATATAAGACGATGGCTCGGGATCCGCTTTCGACGTATTACGGATCAGGGCACCTATTCGGCTGCCCTTTTCGTTTAAAATGGGATTACGCGTTAATTATGTAAATGAATAAAAACTGAATCTAGAATTTTCCGGATTTTATGCGTTTCTGACAAAATTGAGACGACACAGTGCGAACTAGTGTGAAAAGATTAAATTAATTAAGGAAGATCCAATTTACATTTCCGATTTATTAAAAAAATTCCTAAATTCCAAGTTATATTTTCAATTTATCGAAATGATCAAGGGAAGATGTAATTTTCTATTTCACGTTTGTTTCTTCTGTACATCATACATAAAATTGTTATTCTGCATGAAGATCCGCAATCTAATTATAACCGAGTAATTAAATGTTTACTGTGCAGTTAGGATAATCGAGATTCTACGTAATAGACGCATACATTGTAATCGAAGCGTTTTGCAGGATAAAAGTGCAATTTGATTTTCATAGTAATCAATATTCATCAATCCGGAACGGAGTATTATCTCGAACGAGGATGATGATGACGGCTTTAAAAATATCGATAACGCAGTCGATCAACCGTGCTAACGGTTAAGTAATTTTTTACCGTTACAAGCATCAACATAAATCTCGCTGGAATTAATTCATTCGCCACGTTGACGTTAAACTAGGAATGAACGGGTCGATAATTGAGTTGTTTTCTATGTAAACAAACGCTTACAAATCCGCAACAACTTCATAAGATCCGTTAGAACGATCGCCGATTGCGTAACACTGCTGCCCAATTAGATATACGGTAGATAATTTAATCACTTTTTGACGAGCGACGATTCAACAACGTTCGAGGATGCTGCTGCCACGAGCACTGGTAATTACAAAAGAAATTATAAAAGGCGAGATACAACGGCGATAAAAAAAAAAATCGCTGGAGAATAGGGAAAAAGTCAAGAAACTTCGTTTCTTCGAAGACAAAGAGTAATAAAAAATGATTGCCTCCGGCGATCAATCAGTTTATTCATTTTCTCGAGACGACAGGTTTCGACGTTCATTTATTCGCGACAAAGAAATCGTAGACGAATGCACAACGGGGAAATCGTCATACATAATTTTCATCCGCGGATCTTTTTGCTTTAAAAATAAGTATAATTAATAGACAGCGGATTTTGAGCATTTATATATCATAATTAGGTGTAATTCAAATCAGTAAATATATAATAGAAAAGTTTAAAGATACTATTATATTATTTTCAAACTATAAAACATATATTAAGAAAGGAAATAAATTTCTGTTGTAATTCTGATAAAAAATATTTATTTTCCGTAATGATCCGCTGTCTAATAATTAATATAAGCACACAGTGAACGGTACCCCCACAGTAATTGGGTTCCTCGCCCTATGTCAGGGAGTTCCAACATGCGGCTCGCGAGCCACACGCGATTCCTTCCCCGCTTAGGCATTTCCCCCACTCTTAGACCTCATCGTTATGTAGTAGTGCGTAGCCCGAATCGCGGGATTTGTTCCCCACTCTAATTTCTCCTTCTACCGCCGCGATTCGGTCACGTGACGCGTTCCGTACGTAGTAGTGGGAAGAGGTTTGACTAATGGTGGGAGACCTAGCGGCCTCGGAGGGGAAAAAGTTGGAACTCCCTGGTCTACGTTGTAAAAGCAATAGCTAAAAATTGTAATTCACACATTCTTGCTATTCTCGTGAAGTAATGTGAAAGAGTCGTTTTTACGACTTCATAGAAGATGGAAATCTTGCTATAAGCTTATGTGAAAATGTCACAGGGCTGACAAGGGGAACTTGATTGTCAACAACGTTGCACAATTTACTACCGCAAAAAAAGATTGCCTTCGGCACGATCAATTTACGTTTCATACTAATGATCAGAATATAATAATACACAAATGAACCGTGAAATTCGAGTTTCCGAAAAAGTTGCTCAACTTATTTCACAATGATTTCGAAATATTGCGCGAAATGAATTTAAATAAAAAGATCGTCTTCGGCTCCTCGGTGGGAAACTGCCAAGAAATTATTGTTCCCGCCGTAAATTGTTTAAATCCGTTCGTTAAGGATACTTTTATTACGGCTGACGTCACACGAACGGTTATGAATTAACATTTCACGCGGCGTCGTTGCACTAAAAGAGAAAGTTCTGTTTGCCCGCACACGTGTGCGATATTTCATAGACGCGTGAACGTTTAATCGGTGTGCATCTTTCCCAAGTCGATCTTGTCTCTGTGTTGTAATTTGATTATAAAGCGGTGAGATTTTTTTTTTAACGGAGTACAGCGTTTAATGACGGAAATGTCATGCGGCTGACGTGGTAATTGAAAAATACTACAGGGTGTCCTTGGAAAACGCGATTGCCCCGAGAGAGCTTTGCAACAAAGTATTGTATTCACTCTGGTATACATTAATATTTTTTATAGGATAAAAACAATATGACAATATTTGAAAATTCTTTCATTGTTTTTACTGTTTTAAATTATATTAAACTTTGTCATAAATGCATCAAATCTGAGCTAATGATACTTCAATTAAACTTTTGAAAAAGTCCCCTCATGATGATTCTGAACTGCTGAACCGTGATACGGGACCGCCTTTTGGACGCGTGCCATAACCGCCACGAGTGGGCTAAGAATTACACTCCTGGACAAAAAGATAGCACAAGTGTGCTATCATTTAGTTTTCAAGGATAAATCAAGAATTCTCTAAATTTTACAAATGGTACGTACATATCATCTTACGGTATTATATTAAATAGCGATAAACTGGAACTACGCTGTCCGTACTTGTATTTATTAACAACAATCTCGTAGCGGTGGTCGGCGAAATGATAGCACATGTTGATAAATGAAGCATTTATTTAACAAGAATTAAACATTTATGTAACAAAAATGACATAAGTTGAAACAAGTACTTTATTTCTCAGTAGTGTGTAGGACCTCCCTTATTTTCAATGACTTCGATCATTCTTTTTGGCAAAGAATTAAACAATTTACGAATATAATTTTGTGACAATTTACTCCATTCATCCTTAAGACACTGTTTTAACTCATTCATATTTTGAAATTGTCTGTTTTCCTTATACACAAAACCTTGCATTACAAAATACTAATGTAAAGTGTACAGTGTGTAAGATGGAACATAATCGTGTGCGTGAAATTTGACACTAGGTTCACGGGGCCTGTCAAAATGACGGGATCTAATATTTATAATTTACAATTATTGACATTGTGAAGATGTATCCATGGGGAATTATTCAACAAAATTATTTTTTTTTGGGTATATATTATTTAAAAAATTCATACAAATGTGGAGAGACACGTTCTTGTTATTTTTGTAAAATAATGTTAAGTGACTACTAAAAAAAGAACTAAAACTGTTAAGCACTAAAACTGACTAGTTTTAGTGCTTTGTAAATCTAGTGTTAAAGGGACATTGAAGTTGCAAAATATGAAAGAAAACCTTGCATCCAATATTCTACACACGAATAATAAAATATAATACTAATGTACTATAAACTACATTATAAAATACTAGTGTAAAGTGTACTTACTTCTGAATCTTCTGTACCTCCGTCGGATCCACAGCACACAATTATTGATGCACTCACGAGAATAGGTCCGAATAATTTAACAACAATCACTAAACAACACACACAACACACTTAACGAAATCGTGACAGCAGACGAGAAGATGTTACTCCGACCAGGAATAAAATAATACTGCAATTTTAACCGCTTCGGACCCAAGGACGCGTGATACGAAAACAGGGAATTCCGGGAAATAGGGTCGGCGCCCCGCCATAATTTGTTTACCTTGGTTTTGTATCTAGTGTTTATAGACCCTCAGCGTCTAACCTTCCTAGGATAACCTGACCGTACCACCTCCGTGGAAGGGATCATTGTTAAAATCGCAATATTATTTTGTTCGTGGTCGGAGTGACATCTTGTTCGTTGTCACGATTTTATAAAATGTGTTGTGTGTGTTGTTTAGTGATTGTTGTTCAATTATTCGGACCTATTCTCGTGAGTCAACAATTGTGTGCTGTGGATCCGACGGAGGTACAGATGATTCACAAGTAAGTACACTTTACATTAGTATTTTATAATGTAGGATTAGTATTCGTATGTGGAACATTGGATACAAGGATTTCTATCATATTTTGCAACGTATATTAACGATCATTAATGATTTGGTATATAGTATAATTTAATGTGGTTCAAATAAGATACTACTTTAAATCAAATATTTTTATTTTGATAACCAGATAGATAAAATCAAATATTTCTTTACAATGAAAATAAGTTCCTAATTACCCTTAATTTCTTGCCGCGTCCCATTTTGTTCAACGATGATTGGAAATTCTACCAAGACTGAGTGCCTACACAACGTTATGTTTATATGACTCGAAACGTAGAAACAGTGAGAAATCCGAATAGAAAGTCAAGTGTGCTATCATTTCGCCGACCTCTGTTACACGACTTTTGTTGATAAATACAAGTACGAACAGAGTAGTTCCAGTTTGTCGCTATATAATATACTACCGTGAGACGATGTTTATGTACCATTTGTAGAATTCAGAGAATTCTTGATTTTTCATTGAGAACTAAATGATAGCACACTTGTGCTATCTTTTTGTCCAGGAGTGTATGTGCCTTGGCTTAGCAAGTGTAGTTACCTGGCTATTCTAACGTGGGCTTGTTAACAGGTCACCGAGACGACGGCGAACATTAACTATCGTCTTCACGATGCACTTTCTCGTTGGCAAGGCAAGCAAAGCCAGAGACCCGGGTCTCCTAGAGCCCTAGAGCAACAATTAGCACTTACCGTGCCACACGAGATACTAATGCGTTCGCTAACATGGTAATTGCTACCACATGACAATTTTATATGATGTTCTGGTGACACTGTTCATTTTTTACTAGCCATAGTTACGTGTACAGCGAGTCAAAACAGAATTATTCAATTATTCCTGCCGAATGCCAAGAAATTCCCCTTCAATTGTTTATCAGTTTTATTATTGTTGCTGAATTGTTCGTCTTCTTTGTGACTAGAAGTGACAAATTTCAAAAAGATTCAAATAGCTTCGATTTACAGAAAGATCCGTAACTGAGTCACGCTCGGAAGACAATCTGCTCCATCAGTTCGGATAATCGAGGTTCCACTGAATCGTGGATTAAACGAGCAAGCATGGCACAAATTATGTCGTGTTTGGATTTATTCTATTCGGAAAATCGTGACAGATGTACTAAGAAAAGTTTCATAGTGAAACTGTTCAACACAAATAAGTTCTGTTACGTATTGTCTCAGTGATGTATGGCGATGTTTCGCACGTGTCGAGACAATGCTACATCCGCCACGGCCGAGCGGAGTTCACCGAAGATGAAACAGAAGGAAAATGTGTCGATCGACGATCCTTGACTAAAGCAGCGTGAAAAGCGAGCCGACCAGGTGCCGGATTACACAATAGTCCAGGTAGCTGGTGTCACGTGCCCCGCTTTTAAGAATACGCGACAGCGGGATTGCGCGAGAGAGCCTTCTTAGCGTATATCAGCAGCTTTAACCTCGATTTCTTTCCGTCGGCCGTAGAACGAACGTGCCGATGCATCTAAATGTCCTGGATTCACGGAAGCGTTCACCGATTGTTGTCTCGCCTACGCGGGAGCGTTGCACTCGCCCAGCACTCGGAATTTTAATAATTAGAATGACCCTGTGCTGCCCCCACACGGCCCTCGGTCACTTCCTCTGGAATGCTGTTTTCTCCAATTCCAAAAAGAAACTAGGGTGAGGAACCCATCACTGTGCGGATGCCAATTACTGTGCCTATATTAATTATATGCATTTTTAGATCATATAACTAATGTAGTCCTTTACCCTACGTCTAACATTCTCTGCTAGACTCGTGGTAGAACCGATTTTTATCAGCTGAAAAATATTTTTTACAGAATAGATTGACCAGTGAAATAGTCGCATAGAGGGCAGGTCGGTCGCACACTGAGATAGAACCTAACCTACGAGTAAATATCGTGCAAAGTCGGAGTGATCCTTGGAAAAACGAAATTAAATTATTGAAAATACATGAGAGCTTAAAATTATGTAATTTAGAGGTTTCAATTTTCATTAGTCACGCAAAGTAATTTTTAGGCGCTGTTCGAGGTAACGAATAGGTAATATTAATGATCGATTCTCCGAATGGCCTGCCGGTTAACATTGAACACAAAGCAGGTGCCGGACTACAGTATGATCCGCATACTCGTGCGCAACGAGGCACCCTAATTGTAGCCTGCCTCGACTTACACTCCATTCTAAAGGATCCATTCAATGTCGAATCGATCAATCAGTCATAGAACATCCCCTCCCCCGCTCAGGATCTAAGCAGGAATCGATCACTGGCTACTTTAGCTGGTCAGAGTATTGAAGACCAGGATTGAAACAAGTTTCCAAGGTTAATAGTTAGAAAGTTAGTATTTACTTAATCTCTAATACCGAGACCGTCTGCTTGGATATTCCGGGAGATACTTTCAATTCATGCCATTATTGGCAGAGTCTTGGTCAGAGACACGTCCGAGGGACATTGTTATTTATAACTGTGGATAAACTCGGGGGAAAGTAGACAAACTTGAACGAACGTGTTGGTTGAACGTGGAATTCATAAACAATCAGGACGATTAATAACACTCTAAATAATTTTTCTACACTTTTTTTTTGTTTTGTTACCTTTTTTGTCAAGATATAGCCAAACCAAACCCAAAGCTTAATTCTTAATCAATGAATAGCATTATTAATACCATAAATATTTTTATTCTTCAGGACACACCGGTCTACATTAGGCTACCTATCCCCTAAGATGTCCACACAATGTTTTGATGTTTCAAGTGATCTCTTACGGAGATTTTCGAAATTTTGCAAAGACTATTGCCACAGAAAATAAAATTTTATTTGGTCCCACTTTTTTTTAGGTTAGGCAGAAATCTCTGCAGAATCTAGCCATGGCCGCTAAAGACGTCTACCTAACAATGTTTAATTAATCAAGAAAATTGATTAAAAGCGATCAGTCTCGCTGCGTCCAAAGAAATTTTAGAAACCAGGAAGTGTTCTTTTTGAGATTCTCACTATTTACAGACTCGTAGAGACTTCGTGGAGGCGTCCGAGAATTTGTTTTGCTAATACATTCGTCGACCATGCGTTCGAGTGTTGTGTAAACCGATGTTCACGAGGAAAGTGTTCGAATGATCTCTCGTGTAAACACGAAGCATGTCGAAACGTCGAAACGAAAAGTCTACTCACGGTTTGCACATTTTTGCGGAATTGGGAGCGAGAGGAATCTTCCTGGTCTGTTGCTTTGTGGCCGAATTTCGTTGATGGCGGGCTCAGCGAACGCGAGGGTCGCGAAAAGCACCACGGCCAGTGGCACCAGCATCATCTGCAACAAATTTGCAAAGCTATAAGCTATATATGAAAGCTATAAGCTAAAATAAAAGAAAAAATACAAAAGTAGTTTTACAGCTATACAAATTATATAGCTAAAAAGGACATGTATAAAAGATAAATAATAATTTCTATAGCTGTAAGACTACTTTTGTATTTTTGTTATTTTTCTTTATATAGGTAACTTATATAGCTGAAAATGATATGTATAAAATACAAATAATAAGTTACCTATATAAGCTAGATAAGTATTATAAGCTATAAGTAATGTGAACTACACATCCATAAATATGTGCACATGTAAGGTGCACAATAAATAAGCAGACAGCGGATTTCATGCATTCATGTTAACAAAGAAATAATGAGTAGGTTTAATTGAAAATACTGAAAACATTAGAAGAATTTAAAGATACTGTTATATTATTTTGAACAAAAATTATTTCACGTCAGTTTGTTGCAATTCAGGTAGAAAATTATTTAAGAAAAGCCCTCTTTTTTAATTTTGCATAAAGATCCACCATACAATAAGCTTTGAGCAAGCTACAAAAACAGTTTTATGATTTTTTTTCCAGAAAACAATTCGAGGTGTTGATCTTTTTCTTTGTCTTTCTTTACAGCCGGTTGCACAAGAATCCTCGAAGAGTATGGAAAAAATACTATACACGATACTTTTAAGATAGCCAGTAAAAAAAAATCGGTGAGAGTCGAGGCAGTGAATACCAATAGAAGATAAGGATCGTGACTCTTAGGCTCATTGTCCGTTTCCTAAAGTCAACGGGAGTTTCTCTTAGGGAGTGTCAACGTAACGAATGTTTTTTTTTTCTGGACAGATGAAAGCACTGTCATTTCTGCCAAGTCACGTCCATTTTTCTATGGCAGTGTTAACGATCTCTGGCTACCACCTTATGCAGTCGATTAGGTTCGCAAATGGTTTTCCGGCGAGCACGGGTTTCTTCTAATTAAAAGCCGACGAGAGGAATGCTCATCTTATTGTGTAACAGTTGTTAAAGTTGGTCAGTGACGAGTTCAACAATCTTTAGAGAGTGAAATACTCTTAATTAGAAAATGTACGAAAGTTGGAATGAAACGAAGAAAAGTGAAACCATTAAAATTACTTGAAAAATGGCCAATAAAATGGTACAAGGAATTTTTCTAGCAAAAATCAATTTTAAAAATATAATTGCCGATTCTAGATAATAATTTTTAAGAAGTATTACGTTTAATAATGAATTTCTAGCATTCCCATGTAGAAAAATACACAACAATGCAGGACAATGACCAATAAAATGGTACAAGGAATTTTTCTAGCAAAAATCAATTTTAAAAATATAATTGCAGATTCTAGATAATAATTTTTTAGAAGTACCACGTTTAATAATGAATTTCTAGCATTCCCATGTAGAAAAATACACAGCAATGCAGGACAATGACCAATAAAATGGTACCAAGGAATTTTTCTAACAAAAATTAATTTCAGAAATATAATTGCAGATTCTGAATAATGATTTCTAAAGGTGTCATTCGGCGATCAAGAACGGCCAGTTTCACTTTTTCTTAGGGAACACTCTCAGGTTCGTTCTTGCGCGTTCATCAGAATTATGGCATTAATGGGGCGCAAGAGATCATGCGAATCGGAGCACTGATTGCTAGTATGGTTTAGTCGATTCACTCACCTTGCCTCACTTGTCGCTCGCTTTTCGTTTGATTATCCCGGAACGAGTATGTACGAATCGGAGGACGAGCCCGACAGCGAAAGAAACGTGGTCACTGATAGGATATGAAGAGACGGGCACCTTCACCGTCGATTATATAGAAATGGTCCCCACCAGGTCGGAGGACTCATCCCACTCTGATCTGAGTCACAAGGACCCATCTCTTCTCGGCTCGACCTTACTCGTAATTAGTCTAATAATTGGGCGATCGTGCGTTCGGATTTTGTCACGATTTTCCGCGGCGAAAACAGAAAATTCGAAAAAAAGAGAGATTCCTCAAATACGAGCTGTTATAAACAGACAGCAGATCTTACTGCAAAATAGAAAAAAAAAATGGTCTTAATAAAAAAAATTTTTTTTTCAATGAAAATTATTTGCATCAATTCCAACAAACAGGAGCAAAATAGAACTTCCATTCTTCCATTTATAACTTTAACAGTTTTTTAATTCTTTTACTCTGTTTAATACTTTAAATTGCATCTGCTCGTTTTGTGCATTTATGACAAAAATCAATAGATGAAATATAAAAATTTAGTCACAGCAAAAAATTTGTTGTGATTAAAATTAACACGAACTTGAAGATTAGTTTTGCACAGAAAAGTGAAAATTGCTAGAGACCCCTAATATCACGTAAGATTCACCGCGTTATGTTTATAATTTTATACAAATTCACCGGTGAAAAAGTAATCGGTTTACCGTGGATTGACCTCCTCACGTAGGCCTTGACCCTTGTCGATTACGCTCGTTGACACTTTCATTCAATATTTAAGACTGCAGAGTGAGTCTGAGCTTGACAATGCGCAGGGCGTGTCGCTTATAATAAACATCTTAATTATTCCCACGCACTGACGTCTGTAAAAAAAAACACTTCATTTCAATTAAATGGTACCGGGAAAGTCCCATCAAGGTCACGTCAAAGATCATTCCAAGGTCATCGGGGATTTTTCGCACTCTAACATCTTCCTTTCATTATACCCTTTTATGACTGGCATCAAGATAACCACCTGCGACATTATCCCCTTAGAGTGACCTTGAACGGCACAGTATTTTCGAGGCAACTTCAAAACCTGTTCTAATGAAATTCTTGTAAAGTTTTTCTCATCGCCATCAATTTTGAGATCGTATCTCTTGGTAATTAATTAAAAAAACATATATGTACATACATGTATGTATATGTTATTACTTATTGATGTTTACAAGGAAAATATGTTTAATATCGAACGTTTGCTGCTCGTTTCGAACATGCGAACTTATAAATCCACTGTTATGTCAATATTTGATTGTCACCGTTGGTTCCACGTTGCATAATGGACTCGTTGTATTTATTTTTCATTATCTTGGGTTAAATATTTATTCGAGAATCGATAGTTTCCTATACCACTCCAATGACGATTTCTAAAATATTTATTTATTACAGTAACTTAATGTTCTTAGCCTTAATATTTTTATTTTGAAGCTTAATGTTCTCGAACAAAGTTATTTAATAAATAGGTCTCGTTAATGAAAATTTGTAATGTAAGTTGAAAAATGTGGATTAATCGTTGCAAAAGGTTATTGCTCGTATAAATTCTAACCATAATCGTCCTAACATGATTCATCTTCGGTCTAAACACATTCAATTAAATTTGATTCTTTGTTCGAATTGCTCCTATTGTGCCGCCGCCATAAAAGCACATTTCAAAATCGCATAGTAATTAATTCTCGTAGTAATAAAACCGATTGAACCGGCTACGTGCATAAATATTAATACGAACATGTAATCCCTCGCGTGACTATGGTTGTTGCGCAACCGTCGCATCCGATCTCATTTGCATTTTGATCGGCGAGATGTGCTCAAACTAAAATTTAATAAAATTCACTATACACGTGTCGACTGAACCTCCTCGCTGTGATATAATCTATATATGGTCGCTGTAATTTATAATTATTGCATGACCATTACAAACTTTACTAAAACTTTTGTATAATCATTCGTGAGAGCAGAAATGAATTAAGAGTGGTCACATTAATTTGTACAGGATAAGGGACCCGATTACTGTGGGAGTACCAATTGCCTATATTAATTACACTTATTTTTAAAGCAAAATGAATATTAAAAGGGAGATATTCAACTGATTTAGTATATATAATATATTAATTGGTTTCAATAAGAAAAATTTAATATCTTTTTTAAATATTTATTATGCTTTAAAAATACGTATAATTAATATAGGTACAATGAGTGGTACCCCCACGGTAATTGGGTGCCTTACCGTACTTCAGTTCTTGAAGATATGCATACAAGAGTACATATATTATTATTTTCAACATGCTTGTAAGAATTTTGCGTAACAACCAGAACAATGAAAAGCAATTTCTTGCACAGTGTGGTTAGTAAATCCGTGTTCATTAAAGAGAAGAGATCCACGCTGTTCCGACTATATATTTGCATTGTTCAGATTTAGGATTGTTTCAACAACGTCGCTCACTATGTATACCGCGGACAAATATAGCACAGTGACCGAACGACAGGAAAGAAACATCGGGCGAAAGTTATTGCAGAGTTTTCTGAACCTGTTATTATTGTATTTGCGACCGAGAAAGTTTCATTGGTTTCCAAAATGGCCGATGCTCCCGATTGATCTTCCCCCCGGCATTTTTCTCCCGGCAAAAATAGACTAGCACAATTAGAGACCGTGGAAACATTCAAAGAATAATTGCTAAAATTACAAAAGACAGAAATCAAATTGCTACTACTCGATCAACGTAAACAATTTTTATTTACAGGATGATCAGTTTATTATGATTAATGTATTTCTGTCACGTGGCTACAAAGACTGGGTAATTAGTCGATTCCTGTTGAAACGTCTACAGAATGTCCAATAAAAATGTGTTCGATCATTCATGATCGATGTTGCAATTAGCTTGTTGCAAGAAAACCGACAAAAAACCCATTTGCAAGTGGTAAAAGTTCATGATATTTGCGTCATTATCTGGGTAGAATGCTGTGCCTGATTTTTCAGTATCACAATTATTATCGTCTTTTTCTTTCCTCCGAATTGGCTACCATTTTTCTACGCCTTTCACCTCGATTTCATTCCAAAGCATTTGAATTTAAATTAGTATAATTACGCAACAACGCTTCTTCGGAAAACGAATTCTTTTATTTCGGCTGGTAATGCGATAAAGGTTTTTCCTTAATCTGCCCGAAGTACAGTGACATTTAAGTGACAGCGTGGAGGGTCGAAAACAAACGTCTCCTGGAATTTCATAATCCTGTAACCTTAAACCTTTCGCCGGACGAACCCGTGCGATCATGTTTACTATCTTCTTCATGTACCCTGCCGTTCGTTCGTCGTGTCGAATCACGGATAAAATCGGGTCCCACGAGATCCAAGGACCGTCGAATTAGGCATAGCAATTCCACGAGTCGCGCGAACCTAATCACGTGTTTTGATGAAATTGGTAGAATACCGATATCCTGATCGCAATTTTTATTTCGTCAACATTGCTTAAACTTTCCGAGTTTAACCATTACTTGGAGTCCTAAACTAACCGAATTGAATGTTTCGTGTTGCTTGTACTGCTTGAATGGCAGGAACAGGGTCCATTTTGACCCATTCATTTCCCAGATGAAATTATTAGCCATTAAGCCCGGCAAGAAAGTTAACATTGAAAAAAGTGGGTTCGAAAGGACAATAAATCTTTCAAAAAAATTGCTTTTGACAAAAGTCCTGTGTTTTAGCCGGTTGGACGTTGCCATAAGTCTTTCGATCTCGGATCACGGTCTCTTCCAAGGCAAAAGAGAATCGTCGGACGTTTTTCATGGAATAAATTAAACGTTTCCCACGACAGATAGAAAAGCAATTGTGGAGCTGGACCGAGCCAGGAACTGCATCGGGTCTGACATTGGCGACCATCCTCGTTGTTCTAAGTATCGTTGATCATCGTGGTGAAAGTTAACGACGAGGTGCATCCTCAAGGTCATCGATGAAGAATCGCCGAGTCACTGGGAAGCGGGTTTATCCTTTTTAAAATTCGGATGTTATTGATCAGAAACGAGCGATTCCCCTATTTCACTTTCCACGAGGTGGCCATGGGATTATGGTCACTTAAAACAGTTACATCATGCAACAGACGTCCCCGTGTCTAGGATACTTAGCGTCGTGGTTTATGTTTCCATGGGTCTGCACGAATAAACATATTTTTCGTCGTTTCGCAATCGATCGTTCGCTCGAAATCCATCAAAGGCCCTTTGACAAAGGCTAATTAAGGTTTTTAATGCATTTTTGATAATAATCAGATGAACTCCAGAGAACTTCGACATGTTATTTTCAATATATTAAAATTTCGAAAAAGAATTTTTTATTTGGCTCCGTGATCTTCCAATTGATGAATTGAATTTATAAATAAAAATTGATTTCATATGTAAAACTTGATTTCATTTAGCTCAATCGATCAATTGAATTTACAAATAATAATCGATGACAAAAATGAATCAAGCCTGTTACTGCACTATTTTCAATTTGTAAATATTCGTGAAAGAAGTGACAGATTTTTCTATAAATTCTGTTCCAGAGAAAATTTTTTATTTCATTTCAGTTTTATTGTTGCTCGTTCTAGAGATTTTTATTCCTAGTCCACGTGCTTGCGAAGTCCATGTACAAGCAAAATCAGTTTCTGCGAACAGTATAATTCCACACAATGACAAACGAAATCCTTTGCGAAGTCGTTGATCCCAACACAATCGCTCACGAACGATAGCCGTTGTAATCTTCCGATCTCCGAGCGTCTACGTGTTGAAGTTGCAAAACGATGTTGAACGTTGTTTTGTAAGTCGTATCTATCGTTGCAGTTTCATCATAGCTGGTACTTCACATAAATCAACCATGATACGTATTCCCGGATATCTATCTGTTACGAATCCATCGTGTACCGGCTGCCATTGAAGAATACAGGATGTTTGAAGTATTGTATACATAAGACCGGTACATAACACCTGCAAAATGCATGCATGATCTGCTGCATGCATTCCGCAAAGAAATCACGGACTATTTTACGACCATAAAAGGAACTTTTGTATTTTGCAAAGGGAAATTGTATTTCTCCTCTCAATCTTTTGTTTTTTTAATTACTCAGGGTAAGGAACCCAATTACCGTGGGGGTACCAATTGCCTACATTAATTATACTTATTTTTAAAGCATGATGTATATTAAAAAAGAGATATATAACATAAACGATTTTAACACTAAACCTACCACGGTCAAAATGACCGGTTTTATATTTTACAATTATTGAAACTATAAGAATTCATTTATGGAAAATAGTGGCACAAATTTCCTTGTCCAAACATTTATAACAATCTGAATAAATTTAGGGTTGCCATTTTTATAAGGCAATATTTACCGGACACTGTTAATGCTTGGTAGGTTTAATAAAAAAATGTAATATCTTTTTTAATATGCACTATGCTCTGAAAATAAGTATGATTAATACAGGCACAGTAATTGGGTCCCTTACCCTACGTCTAACATTCTCTGCTAGGCTGTGTGTTTGCCCTTTTTTTAACAATTTTAGTAAGCCAAAAATAGTGTTATAATGTCCTCAAGTTCTTCTAACGTCTTGATCTTGAGTTTGCCCTTAACGTGTATACAGCTATTTAATACTAAACTGTAATTTATAATTATTACAGTTCGTAGTCTATTATATGTATAGGTGGTCTAGCAATAAAATCATTCTTGGAAATATGAGAAACGCGCTTGATAGTAACTTACGCAGCCATGTTGCATGGCTTCGATTCTCGCTCGTAAAAATGATCAGAATAATAATTCATTACTAGACCGTTAAATGGCTATGATTCTCGCGCGTAAATTTAAACAGAGTGGTAGTTCACAAAGAAACCGTTAGGTGGCTACGACTCTCGCTTGTAAAATTTATCACAATAATAATGCATTACTAGACCGTTAGATGGCTACGGTTACCGACCAGCCTTACGGGAGAACGTGTCTCACGAAAAATACGGTGTCTTCTACCGCCCTCTAGAATAGATTTTGGCTGGAGTAAGAAACAGAAGGCCAACTACGGTATTTCGTCGGTGCAGAAAACCACTAAGGAAATTCTCGTCGGCCAGAAGGTGAATCATCACGGAACCATATCGATTATTTATTACATTCTCCGACGAAATATCTCGTCTGTGCTACGGTTCTCGTTAGAAGAATTTCTAACGAAAATAAAAGATGGTTGCGTTTCTCGCTTGTAAACGCTACCAGAACATTTATGAAAGAATTACGGCAGAATTGTTTTTTTTCTCATGTTAGAGAGTACTACATTTATAGCATACTTATTTACTATAAGAAAAGAGAAGAAACAAATAGTAGAAATCAGTTGGTTCAGTTGGTTTATCAGTTTGGTTATTGACCTGCCTAGTGTAATTTGACCCTGACTATTCCAGATTATATATTATAAATAAGGAACGATTGTGTTATAAAGTTAGAATAAATCTTTTCCTTAGAGCTTGCCTTGTTTAAATTGAATGGTCGTGCGTGCACTATGCGGCCACTAATGCGCGCGCGCGATGCGCAGTACTAAAAATTAAATACACACATGGAGGCGTCCACTCCAACAGTTTGTTGTACCGTGTAGACAACACTTTAGTTATTGTTGACACATTTCGTATGGAGTCTACAGAAGAAACGTTCGAACAATTGCCGTCTTGTTCAGACCGATTTAAATTTGCTCGATATGGAGACCATGTTCGATAACGACAAATTAATCGCCACTGTTCAAAATTTTCCGGCGTTGTGGGATAAAAGCGATCGCGATTATGCAGACAGAGGGAAAAAGGAAAATGCCTGGAGAAAGGTTATGATTGCTATTTACGGTAATGAGAATATTCACAAATGGGAGAAAGATAAACAAAATGAAATCGGTAAGGACTATTTTTTTTTAAATCATGATTTCACGTGTATCAATAAATAATTCGGTTCACGCTATTTTTAAAAAAAAAAAGATCATCGTGTATTTACGGCAAGAGTTTGTGTACTTGAAATTATATTTTTACGTATCACCAAAACAAATCACCTGCTGCTACAAAATTTTCCCTAAAGGTATTTGCTAATTGAAGTTGCTCTGTGTAATTAGGAATGACATTTTTGTGATTGTCCATTACACACCTTCTTAACTCGAAGAATCAACGTACAAATATTCATAATATTGTAATTCTTACAGGAAGAGATTTACAGAAGAGATGGAAGAATCTCCGCAATTCGTTTGCCAGAGAGTTGGCGAAAAGAAAGCATTGTAAATCAGGATCTGGCAGGACATGGAAAACTTATATGTATTTTGAGCAGATGTCATTTCTAATGCCATCCATGTCTTACGCAGAGTATGTGCACTATTTAATGTACTTTTGAAAATTATTTATCAGGCCCGCTTAATCTTTCACAGGTCCAACAGCAGTTTCAGTCAAATGGAAGAGGATGAAATCGAAGCGGATGAATCGATCGAGGCAACCGAAGTACCACTGTCTGTTTTACTTACTACACCTCCAATCGATGAATTGAATCCAATGTGCAGAAAGAGAAAGACAACCGATTGTGAGAGTGATTTGGCAGCTGTTTTGGCTAAAAGTCTCAAGTGTATACAGGAGAATGGGGAAGGAAATGATCCAGATAGACTGTTTTTGCTCTCACTTTTACATGACTTTAAGATGATTCCCAATTCACGGAAAGCTAATGTAAAAATTGCCATTATTAATGCCATTGCAAATGGCTTGTACATGCAGTATCCGCCCCATCCTCCTCATACACCGCCTTGCGCTACCTCCACAACAAACACCCCATATAATGGTGTGTATCCAACACTTCCTGCTATCTCTCCGATTCCTCCTCATTTAAATTCTAATCACCCGCGCGTCGCCACTTCCTTACCTATTGCACAAAGTACTTCTAGTCCCTATTCCGATTGTGATTCCCAGTGTTCTACAGTATCAGATTCAAGTGTATTATCTAAATTATATTAAATTTGTTCTTATTTCTAATTTTGTTCTTCGCTGCCGAACTGCCAATGTTCCCATCAATTTCGCTAAATGAGATGACTTATGACCAAACAAACGAATGCTCGTTAAAGTATTCGCCAAACGTTCAGAATGAACGGAGAACGCTTACTCAATTTGATAAATATAAAAAAAAGTCGACCGTTCTGATCAATACAATTAATCAATTCAATACAATACGGTAGGGTACGCTACGTGAATAATTCGTCCACGCTTTTTTAAACATTTGCTCGCGTACGACATTTAAACGAGCACGAATTTGTCGAAGATGGAGGTGATCGAGCACTCGTTTGTTTCATCTAAACCATGGGTTCCTAAAATTTTAACTAAGTGGACCAAATTATAAACTCCAAAGTATCTAATAAAAATTCTTTCAGTTGAAAAACAACGTTTTTTCGAACCCATTTGTTTTGCAATTTATCGAACATTTCCTTTTCAAAATCTTGTCATGTGCCCGTGAAGGGTTTATATTGCCTTAATTATGCAATCGTATGATATGGATTTAATGCGCTAAATTATTGTCGACATCTTCACACTAAAAACTTTAATATTGAATCATTGGTTCCCGAGTTGTTTAATTTTTTCTTACCTCGAGGTTTTAGTTTTCACCGTCAGTTGGCGCCAATATCCATATATCAATGGCAGCGAACAGATGAACATCATCTATCTTTTTCTTAATCAACGATGTAATTTCAAGCTCACATTGGTTGCATCACCAAGTCGTAGTGCAGTTTACAATAATCATTTAGTGCATACGTGTTGTTTGTTCGACAAGTATTGATATAGGAAGGGATATATATTACCATGGAGCTAGTTAGAATCAACAATTTCATTAGCACTAAATTATTTTCGTGAAATCGATTAAGTTTCACATTTCTTTGCATGCGAAACAACGAGGAATTTTCATGAAGAAGCATAATAAATCTGCTGGATCAAACTTTTGTATGTATAAGCAGAGGTATAAGAATAAAGTCCGTGGTCCGTGGCATTTTCGTCAGTAATTATTTTAATGTAACTAGGACTAAATACTATTAGTAAGGGTTCACAACATTCGCAATGTTTTCAATAATTCTATGACTTTGGTGATAGATAGTGTTTGATAATATTCTCATTCGTTTCTATGTATTATGATATTGCCGATTATTTTACGCTTGTCAGAAATATGGCGAAATTGAAATATACAATTTGGGGTCTCTCCTCTAATTTCGTCGCAAATCGATATTTTTCACGTTTATTGACGTAAGTATATTTTCATTTACATACTTTGTCGCAGTTTTTTCAATTGCAAAGTTAGTTGAACGAGAAACTCTCATCACTTCGAATAATTAAACACAGAACATTTACATAGCATTGAATAAAAAGGAAATAGTTGGAGTTATTTTGTAATAGCTGTGAACCTATATTGCTAATTAATTAGAAATGACTTTAATTATCAGGTCGCCATGGTATAATGTATCTACAGCTTCGTCAAAAGAAATGTCTACTGCAGCTGCCGTTAAGCCAAAAAGTGGCATCATTATTACAGATAGTTGTGTCAAACGTTTGAAGGAAATTACAGACGACAATGCTTATTTGAGGGTAACAGTGGAAGGTGGAGGCTGCTCAGGTTTTCAATATAAATTCGACTTGGACACAAATATAAACGAAGATGATAAGTAAGATTGTGTAGAGAACAAATAGAAGATGTCTCTAGTATGTTATTCTTGTTGTAGAAGTCAATTAGAAAATATTTTGCAGGGTATTTCAGAAGGACGGTGCCAAAGTGGTTATAGACGCTACATCTTTAGAATATATTAAAGGAGCGACAATAGAATATCATACGGAATTAATACGTTCTGCTTTTAGGATAACAAATAATCCTTTAGCAGAACAAGGTTGTAGTTGCGGAGCCAGTTTTTCTATAAAAGTCTAATGGTTCCTTTGCACATAGAATATTGAAATTTAGAGCAAAAGAATTTTATCTGCATCATATTTATCAATTTTTTGGCCAAATAATAGTGAAAATTATTAACGCTTGTACTAGAGAAACATATTTTTCTTCTTCGCTCTATCACACTTGTTAGACACTGTATATCTAAAAATATTGTTATGTATATGCTTATACATTTTTATTTTATAACAATTAAAATACAAACAGAAGCTTTAATTCAGAGTATAGAGGAACAAATTGTTCAATTAACATTGTAATAAACTCATTGTAAATATGTGTAAATGTTAATATCATATATTTTATGATTCTATGTAAAATGTAGGTTCTTGTATTATAAGTGTTCAAGAAACGAACATTAAGAATAATTCTGTTTTGAACTTGATAAATTATGTAACACTGATTTCATGACATTAACGAGGATAGGTTTGAAACTTGTAATTATTGTTTTATAGGTACAGCGTATTTCGGTGAAATTAAAATTGCCGACCGTTCTGATTCATTTCTGTCGCTGATGGAATGTCAATAATAGTTAATTTGTAACCACCTAACTCATATCACTTCTGTTTTCCCTTTTTATTGTTCTGAAAATTATGAAATCACATACAAAATACGGAAAGTATTAACATCTTTATTTGTCAATGAATTTTTACCTTGTTTGCAAGTTCGAACTTGAGTTGTTGTATCTCTTCTGTTTGAGAAATAAGTTTCTCGTTCATATTTGCTAAATGCTCGCTCATAGTGCTGAGCTGAGCTTTGTAATTTCCTTCCTGTAAGGACGCTTCCGTGAGTGCAGACTCGTATTGTTTTCTCTTCGATTCGTTTGTGTCTAAATGAGCTTGCAAAACTTCACTCTGAAAATGTATTTTGAAATAAAACATTTAGTCGGGTTTCTAACACAGTCCTTGCAGAAAAAGATACATGAAGAACCAAGTTAATTACATTAGCAGCCATAGCTAAATTTTTAACATGATAAATATTTTTCTCAGTGATTAATTTGTCGATTTCTTCTAGAAAATAATCTCTGATCTTAGCTTCGCGAGATTCTATTTCTTCCGGTATTGGAAAAGGTACTGTTAATCTTCCGATCTGTTGGAAAAATTGATTGATTAGATTGCAAGATACAGAACAGAAACTTGTATACAGAGAATGTAGATGTTACCATATGATTTATCTTCGTTGGTTGCAAGAACTCGCTCTCCACTTGCTCATCGTTTAAATACTCTTTTTGTTCAATTTCATCATACTTTAATTTGAGTATGTGATACTGCGCTTTCCAATAATTCATTCCTTTCTCCAAGTCACATGATTTTGAGAAATCGAAATCACCACTATCTTCATGAGACTTGGGAGGCCTGCCTTCACCAATCGATTTGGATGATCTACGCGAAGCTAATGGCGATGGAACTGGAGACGGCTCCATTTGACGTTGATTAGAAAGTCCTATTCTGGTATCTAACTCGAATCCATCTCGTTTACCTTCGTTGCTAGACCATGACACGGATTCTTCTTGCTTTTGCTTTTCGTTTAACTTTCTTTGTAAATCGTTTCTTTCTATTTCTAACTTGTCTATTGTACTTTGATACCGACATTCTAATTCAACCTTAGACTTTTCACTGTGATCTAATTTATACTCCAACTGCTGTATCCTTTTGTTCAAGCTTTCAATCTCGCTATCTTTATCACTGATTTGAGACAATAATTGAGCATTCTCGACTATTTTCTTTTGAAACTCTTCATCCAAGATATGATTTGGTGGAGTGGGTATTTGGCTCTTGCTATCCGATACTTTATTCTTACCTTTCTTAGATTTATTTTGCGCTTTGTCCAGTTCCTCCTGCAATACGGTTATACGTTTGGTTAATTGTTGATTTCGAAAAGATAAACTATCTAATTCTTGATCGGCTCTTCGAAGTTCCACTTCTTTCTCTTTCAATTGTTCACGGATATCCGCATTACGCGTTTGTTCGTCGATCACAGCCTTTTTTAGAACATTTGCTTGAGCACGGATCTAAAAGTATGACATTTCTAGTAATTATCAAGCGCGTAACGAGTATCAGAAAGCATTAAGTGAAATAAAAGGGGCACACAGGGGACTAAATAAACGTTTGGCAAATGTTTAAGTAGCAATGTTATGCAAGTGCAGTGTTAAACAATTGCTACCCTTACTTTTGAGTATTCTGTGGCAATTTTTTGGTATTTGGTCTGCAGTTGTCCGTTGACACCCTCCATAGCGTGCTCCACTACCTTCTTCTATTATAGCGCGTTATTAAAATCTTGAACGATAATTATTAAACCCAGCTCATTGTTGTAATCTTTAACGCGGCACAGCGTTTGACAGGAAATACATACATACTATACAGCTACATACAGCGCCGTGAACACAAATGTCAAATGTCAATGAGACATTGCCGAAACTCAGTAGCACATTATATTTGTACAAAGAAAATCCGTATGTTTACATACTAAACTTCCACCGAGGTATCGTAAACGAATGGCATGTATGAACGAAACGCCCACAACACAATATATATGTATTTCTATAGGAAATTTTACTGTACATATATTCAGTGTTAATCTATCGTCAATTGTGAGATTCTCATCGAAGAGAAGTTGGTTGTTAGTCGACGTCTAAATCGAGCATTCCGGAATTAACCTAAATTTGAAATTGGAGGCGTCATCTTGTGGTAAGCGGGGAAATTGACGAGGTATCTCGTCGGTGGTTTTACCAAATCAGCAAGTTTTTCCTGATTCTGCAATATGTTTCGAACCTGTTCCAACAGATGACGCCACTATAACATTAATTGTGGCGCTTTTTCCAGGTACAATTCAACTTGTTCTTTTAAAATAACATCATTGCAGTTAATATGTATTTGGTTACACGTGCCATTTCTGGCTTTTCCCGTTAGAAACAAGCAGAGAAATGAGAAATTAGCAAAACTTTCCTAGACTTTGTGACAAACTGACTCGCAACGTTTATTTTTCTTTTATTCGTATTTTAACAGACACAAATTTGTTCAAACCGTAGAAATTATAGCATTTGTCAACGTGAAATTATCATAATTTCTACTATATTCGCAGGAATGTTAAGTACATTCTCTATTTCACATTTTTCATAGGCATAACCATCGATCGAAAATGAAATTCTCAATCCAAGTTATATTTTTAGATGAGTACAGGAACTTATAATAATTTTCAAATGAAAAAAAACCTTTAGCCAAACTGAATTCAAAATGCATTCGAGAGAGGAAGAGCAATACTCCAAAATCACATCACACTAGCAATAAACTCTTACATAACAAATTAGAGGTATATTTTCAATATAAAATCCAGCGAGAAACGTTGTGTCCACTGAAACACATTCGAATCTCGTGCGCCCACTAAACGCGATGCTCTGATTGGTTCGTTTCGACAGCAAAGCTTCACTCACGTGACACCAGATCGCGCTGGAGGTGCACGCATCTCGTTCACTTTACGCCGCACACCAGTATACCCGCTATATGGGTTCGGGTTGCGTTGTTTTCGATGGTGTTCGTCTCGAAACCGTGGTTTCGACCCAATTTCGCAAAACACAGTGCAAGTTTCGTTGGACACGTGAAAAATGTAAAATAGTTAATTGGTGAAGGACAATCGACATCCTCGAACAACAATCTAACTGGTCCGGGACCTGTGATTCTGGAGGATACGAGGTAAAACATGGTTTCTTGGTGCTCGATCGTCTTCCATACTAGATTGTGTGCTGGATGCATTTTTTTCCCCGAACAAAATCCCGATGATCCGAGTGTGGTACAAAGTGATTTAGCAATCTGGCCTCAGACGTTCTTTTCCCCTGTTCGTGAAAGTGCATAACCAACCTGTTTCTCGAGTGCGACCGTTGCTCGAGTTGCATGCTTGTGGTTGTCAATAATTTCGCATTTGTGATTATCGACTGTCCCCGACTGTATCGGCGATGTTCGCCGTGAATAGTTTCTTTGATAGATGAATACTACGAGGGGTTTACTGTACTCGAGAAATTCATTGACGTTTCGGAAAAATAAGAGGATAGATAGCAGTTTTTAAGAGATCTTTCCTATGCCCTATATTCCGCTGTGTTTTCGAACAGTAGAAGCGTCCAGTTGTCACGCCACGGAGAAACACGGGCCGAGTCAATTACGATCGCTTCCTGCTATAAATCGGTATTTATTGACTTTAGAAACCGTTTCTTGTGATCGGCTAACCGTGGTGAATAGTGCGTAAAACGCACGACTGTTCCGGACTGTGAAATTAGAGTCGGAAATTGTTAATTTCCTTCGAAGTACATTTTAGTATTGATTATTATTATTGATTCTTAAGGTTTTCTGTTCAGCTCTTCACGGATTTGGGTCTGGAGGAACCATAAAGTACTGTTTTCATTTTCTTTGAATTATCCTGAAACTCTTCGATAAATTCTCGTTTCAGTAGGTCTAGTTTTATGCAATATACCAAGAATAGCATCACCTATGATTGACAATGTTCAGGACTGTCACCAGCCTTAATTATTAAATTGTTTAAATATATTTTTCACGGTACTTCTTGTAGGCACAGAGTTTTTATTATTTCCGATGCAAGTGGTTATTTATTTAATTCAATTGCCAGAAATTGACTGTATAATTTATTGTTTTGATGCTCTGGGTCGAAATACACACAGGCATCGCCGTCAGAGGGTTAATTATGATCTATGACTATAAATGTTGACTTAATTATTCAGATAAATTAATTATTCAGTCTTCGGTTGCGAGCTAAATATTACGTATTATGGAATTGATAATAATCAATATATTTTGATCCCGGATGTCGTTGTTATATTATTCTCAGCTCATTAAAATTATTAAAAGAAAAAAATGTTTATTTCTGTGACAGAAATTCTTGCATAATTTACTGGAGAGGCAGATAGAATTTCGATTTGAATTTCAATTGAAAATGAACAGTTTATAATTACTGTTTAATATCTTTAATTGGTGATCGGTAATTTCCGACTAATTTTGTCGATTGATTTAATTAGTAGAGATTTTGGACAATCAGTTCTTGTCAATTGTTCTTAAAGCGTTATTCATTTAATAAAATTCGAAGTTTTTGTTCAATGAATATACAACTCTGTGTGCAATCATTTTTCCCCGGGGCTCATTAATTGAGCAACTGCGGATGGCATCTGTTATTGACTCTCCCGCCATTGTTGAAGTTTAAATGTCAGAGTTGGGCAAATTTCAACGGCTTGTAATGAACGACACAAAAGGTTTTATTCCACTTCCTAGGAAATGGTACCATTTTGAAAGAACAATATAGAAGTAGTTTCCCGAAACTTTTGCA
Organism: Seladonia tumulorum; assembly: GCA_913789895.3. Classification (NCBI taxonomy): domain Eukaryota; kingdom Metazoa; phylum Arthropoda; class Insecta; order Hymenoptera; family Halictidae; genus Seladonia; species Seladonia tumulorum. Next base: position 16,734,270 of record OU565270.1, on the reverse strand, counting down.
ATTAAAAACCAATTACTTCCACGATATTTACGAAAAAGGAAGCTTATGCTAAGCAGAGACTATTTACAACTACGTATGCAAAGAACCAAATCAATTCATTGAATAGTTTCTGAGCTACGGGAAATGGCAAAAAATGGTACCCGACGCCTCCTATTTTCCAATTTAATTATGTACACGCTTCTAGAAGACTTTTCCAAAAAATGGTTTTATAAGGCTACATCATAAAACGAAAAATGGTAACGGAAGGCTTCCTGTCTCGAATTTAATTAGACGATAGTGGAATACTATTTCCAAAGAACTCCACCGATTTACACAAGACCAAAGAATTGATTTTACATTGCTCCACGAAATGGCAAAAATGGTAACAGAAGCCTCCCTATTATTTTCCACTGATTTACCCGAGAAAGGGAATTAACTTTTTTAGCCAATAATGTCGGACCGCTTTCGGAGGGTGTACAGTGATTTTTTCCATTGACTGTACACACTGCTGACGGTGCCTATGAGAAAAGTTTTTGGGGGACAGCGGGGAACGGGTTTGACCGTCCTGGGCAGTGACCACTGTCGGGACGACCGCTTCTGCAGACGTAGAAAGACGCAAGCGTGAGAAGTACCGTTTGTCAAAACGGTCGCGAGCGAGCGCGGCGGTGACGATAATTTGCAACGTAAACGTCTCTCGGCCCCGTACAGTTAGAGTTTCAGGTCAGTCGGGAGAGGTCTCATCTTCGGGCGACGGAGAAAATGCTGAATTGTTCTCCCCGGATAATTGATGCGAGCTTGTAGCGTTCACCGGTATATATCGAGGTCGAGTCGTCGTTGCGCGGCCGACGGGTAGAAAATGAGAGCATAACGAATTTCTGTACGCAAATCGGCGTCCTCGGCTTAACGGTTAGGCTAGTCCGGGTCCGAGACGCCATTTTTGTTCCGTTAGAGGTCGGCCCCCTAGAATTCGTGCCCATTTTTTAAACATACCACACTGGCCAACACTCTCAAACCCTTCTAGACAATTCTTGTGCTAAGATGACGTTTTTTTTATCAATTTAATTTTGATACGTCGGCAAGACAAATTAGAATTAAAAGTGGAAGCGTGAGAAAAGTGTCCTATATTCTTTAGGTCCTTCCCGAGCAGTGTAGGTCTAAATTAAGTCCTAGAACTTCTTACAGCCTACGTCCGAGTTAGGTTTCCTAAGACACAAGGAAAATATTTTGGGGTCGTTCCCCCTCCCCCCAAGTATCTAATAGAAATATCAAATATTGTTCCGAGAGCAATCCCAATTTCATCAGAATCGCCATACGTCGTTCCCCTGTCATTCTTCTTCGAGTAGACGATATTAGCCGCTCCCCCTTCTATTAACAAAACGGTCCCCCACGTCCCTCCGTAGCGTCTCATCATCGGACGTGTTCGATTTTCCGTCAATTTCGCCCGACTCGTCGCTTATTCGAGCCACTACGACGATGACGACGGCGGGTAGCTATGCGCGAGGAATAAGAAAGGACATCTCTGGTCCTCGCGTTTCCATTTCCCAACTTCCGGCCGCCATTCAGACGTCTACTTTTCCTGTCTCTCGCGGACTGTCTCGACATTTTTGCCAATTTTGTTTCTTCCTCTTTCTGTTTCTTTTTTTACTCTTTGCCCTCTGAATAAAACCACACTGCCTCGTGGAGAGCGCATCCGACCGTCGCACAGACAAGCAAAACCTCTCCGGATAAACTTTAAGACCGGCTTTTTCGTCTTTTTCAACAAACGAGACCGGTCGAGGAGACCGAAATGCACTGACTGTCATAAAAGAGTACATGCACCGGTTGAATGCGAGGAATCATGGTCGGGGACAGAGAGGTGCAATTGATAGTGATGAACCCATTAAGTATCAAATTTTTGGCCACAAAAAACGGGTTACGAGCCCACTGTGCGGTGGCTGGGTCTGTACTGACCCAGGGTATCCAAATCATCATTTTACGATAAATGGCCATTTCGAACAATTTACAAAAAGAAATTAAACCTTGGCACTCGAACGGCGACTCTCTGTGCTGCCACTAAACCTACTTTTTACATTACAAAATTTATTTGTGATAAACTACTAATCCTTTAAATACAATAACACCATTTACAGTGCGATGCTAATGATCACATTTTCAGATTACAGGTGTCAGTTCGTTGAACCCTGGGAACCGTATCAGCCCCCGGAAGAGGACCCAGTTGCAAAGCAACTTTCCTGACACGGTGGATCAATTATTGAGAAGGCAATGGCCTGGGGTGGTCACAGGGGGTGGCAAAAGTGAAACGGAAGGAGTCCGGGAATTTGACGAGTCCGAAACGCGTTTTGTGGGGTTGGCAACGTAGGGCGCCGAGGGGGTGAATGAGAGATTAAAGCGGACCGGGATCGGCTCCGTGTACAAAAGCGGACGGATTCGCGCTTTTTCTGGACAAAGGTGGCGGCGGCGCACATGGATAACGGAGGACAGAAGGTAGCAAGAGCCGGGACCGTCTGTGAGGCGCGAATAAAGACAGACACAAAGCCGGTGAAGTACACGGTGCGCGGATTTTAGGAAAGCGAGATAAACCGAGAGACAAAGAGAGCGAGAGAGATGAGTTGGACACAGAAGGGATGACGTGCGGAAAAGTGACAGACCTTTGGCGAGGAACGTGAACGCTTCAATTGGAATAAATGAGAAGAGAGATACGCGGCGAGAAGTGTACTCGATCGATCGTGAGAGGGGGAGAGGGAGGGAGGGACCCAATAGATCCAAGAGGAGAAGGAAGGAACGGGGAACGGTGGGAAGAGGGGGGACAAGAGCGAAGCGTGGAAAACTGGTGTTTAGGATAGGCGCGATAGCGAGAGAACTCGTGAAAGCAAAAGGGAAGGCGGATCTCGGAGTCAGATGTGCAGTGTCGTACGATGGCCGGGGCCCTGTCCGAGAATGCCCCGAGACCCGTCAGTGTCGTCATAGTAGGTGGCGCGACCGCTGACGCCCCGAGGACCAATCAGCTCGGCGGACCCCAGGTAGCGCGTTTTTCAAATTACAAATTAACTTAGTCTAAATCACTCAAATCACTTCTGCATCTCGATCTATTTATTTTTGGTACTCAAGGTCATATGAAGAGCATGATACTATATGTCCTTGAATTTGGTTTGTCTTTTGCGTGAAGGTAGTCATTGGGCAGCTTTATACTAGATAAAAAATTTTTTACCGAAATTTTAACAAACTGAAGTGAAATAGAAATTTATTTCCCTTCTTAATATGTTTGTTAGATCGGTAGAGGGGGCGGGGCACCCTTTTCAGTGTACCCTGTGTACAAAAATTATCTTTCTCAGCTCTCTTTATTCTTATATTTATCTTGACAATAACTATGCAAACTTTGTACTAACAATTGTACATGGCTTGGTTCCTCTTTCGACCAGCTCGTCAGCCCCGCCAGTATAGTCTTCATCTGCTGTTGATTGGGCGGGGAATCGAACGTTAGAACCGAATCTATCGTTCTCGATTCATCTTCCATGATTGTGTCCCCTATGGTGGCGTCCATAGGCTCATCCACATCTTCGTACTCCTCGCTGTCGTCATCATCGGTCATTTCATTCTCCATGTCAATACAACTGCGCAGGAACTCTTTCTCGTCATCGTCGGTCGCTTCCTTTCCCCGGACAGCGCCAATTACGTCTCTTATGGTAGGCAGCAAGGGGTCCTCTGGCTCCACCTTGGGTACAACCTGTTCAGGCAGGGTCAGGAAGATCTTCCTCCAGCAATTATAAATATCCGGGGCGCTAATAGCTGTCCAAGCCTCGGACATCATAGTCATACAGTTGCTGATCCCGAAGTTATCATCAAACCGTGGCGCCTCATTATTTAGGGCTAGCATATGCTGCAACAACTTCAGTCTAAAAATCTCTTTGGTTTTCTCAATGACACCCTGCTCCATGGGCTGAAGAAGCGACGCCGTGCTGCTCGGCAAGCGGACAATCTCGAAGCTCTCCTCCTTCATCGATTCCTCAGGGATCACACTGCCCTGCTTGCTGTCCACTACCAGCACAACCTTCCCGACCTTGTCCGTCTGCCGTTGACGTTGCTGAACAGCAGGTTTGAAGACGTTGTTGTACCAAGCTACGAACAAATCTCTCTCCAGCCAAGTTCTGGGCTCTGATTCGAACACCGTAGGGGCTGTTCCCTTCGCTACTCTCGCTGACTCGTCCCCATGAACGAACAGGAGGTCCAACTTGTGGCTGCCTAGGACATTAGCGCAAAGACCCACGGTCACTCGGTCCTTCTTCAGCTTAGCGTTCTCTGCCAGCCTCTGCTCGCTACCTGGCTCTACCTTGGACGGAAAAGCCTTCCAAAAGAGTACCGTAGCCGCCATATTGTAGACGTTCTGGTACTCGATGCTATCGATATCCAAGAGGCTAGAGTTTTCGAGGAACGTCTTGGCAGCCACCTCGTCAGGGATCCTCTTCTTGCGCCTGCGGTGCAGCTTCCGCAACGGGATCCCATGTCGGGATTTGAACTTGTACAACCAACCTATGCTGGCCTTGAAGTTCGACGGTCCACCTATCGTTTTATTGATCTGCATCGCCATGTCCATCAATTCCGCGTTGGTCACATACTTGTCCCTTTTCTTCCGCTCACGGAACCACGCGTTTAGGCGACTGTCCAGCCTAGCGTGCACCGGCTGCCGCAACACCTTGCGCGTCTTAAGCTCCTCCCCGCTCTGTCGGACTATATCGAGCAGTTTCTCCCTGTTCCGTTTGATCCGTCGTATGGTGGTCTCGTGGACCCCATACTCGATAGCCAGGTCCCTTGCCAAATCACCGCTCGCCAGCCTCTCGATGATCTCGTACCTCTCCTTGAACGAGAGCTTTCTGAACGAGAAATCTGCCATGTTCTCTCCAATGGCGAAGCTCTTCCGGCAAACAGAGAAGCTTCGTTGTAACGACCTGCGCAAACGGGCAGCGAGCAGCCGACTACTACGTTCTTCTCTCTGTTACTGCTCGCCCCCTCCCTAAGTTCCCCTCTCGCGCTCCTCCTACTCGACTCCCGCTTAGGCTGCCGAGATCCCCACTCCTCGCTGTTTCGCTGCAATTGATCGCCTGTACCGGTTTCGACCGGCCGCAGACCCCAACAAGGCACACTGGGAGCGTGGGGCGAGTGCCGAGGGCGCTCACGGGATGTCCACAAATAAACAGCCAAGAAGCTTGTCCTTTTTCTTGCTGTGGGCCATCCCGCGGCAAGTGGAACACTATTCACGCCGCGGCTCCTTGACTTTTATTAGCCTGCCGCTAGGAAATGTGGAACCCGACGGTCAGGTTGGGGAACAGCCCGGTTAGAAATTGCGACGATCTGACACAGTTTTCGCTGATCCTAAGGGCACGGTGTCCCCAGACTGATTTTAACACTACCGGTGATTATTTTTGCGAGAAGTGGAAAGCCACCGCCCGTAGGGTTAATTTGTTTCTGAAAATCGAATGTTCCTTTTTGCAAAAGATAACAACGATTTTGAGCCAGGGGGTTAACATGATTTTTGGAAATTGTTTCAGGAGCCGCGAGAAAATGGGAGGTCATACACGTCGACGGAAGCACAGACGGAGCTGGCGTTGCAAAGTGGTCCAGAGGCACTTGAGGATCTGGATGGCGTTAGAGGGGCACGCAGAAGAGAGAGGCGGTTGCGAAGGCAACATCGTCGAGCCTTGAGGTCCTGTTCGATGCCACCGTCTTATCCTGGGACATCGCCCGGTTGCCAAGCTTCGACAGCACCTGGGGTACCCTTGGTGACACCACCCAGGGGATTCCTGCACCCTCCACCCCCGCATTTGGGTCTCAGAGGTCTCAGCCTCGGGCTACCTTTCCCTGTCTCAACCAGCGTCTCTGCTTTTGGCAGGTAAACACCCCCTTCTGATAGAATCTTCGTCCGCCCCTGGTCCGACACTTTGACACGTTTTCCACCGATTCTGAAAGAGATGTTTGCAACATGTTGTGCTTTGCAACACGAACACTGCTTCATTGTTCAAGATGGGTGTGAACAGTCTTCATCTTATCTGATTCTATTTTGTTTCCATTTTTCCATTGTGTTACTTTGTGTGCCATCAATTTGACACTCTGGGACTGGTTGAGGAGGGGGTGTGAATAGGGATCTTCGTGCAGAATACAAAATTATTTGTATTCGTTTCGAGAACCAGGAGCCAAAAATGGTGTATTCTTCAGTTATCGCATCTAATCGTTTTCGCCGTAAACGCAAGATCCGCGGTCTAGATATGGAACACTGGGTCAGAATGGACTCGGGCTCCGTCGTTCAAGGGTTACGACTTGGTAACGACAAAAAAATAGAAAATTAGCAGAATTTTATCTTGTGAGATCTTTTCGTCGTGAAAGTTGCGTTTACGCGTTTATTGCGTTGTCGAATGCATTTGCACAGTATGAACGAGATATTTTTTCATTATTAATTGAGTAGCTTGGTGGGAAAAAGTTCTTAAAAGACGCCGAAACCAACGTGATTGAAATCATCGGAGGCACCAGTGATAATTCATTTGAACAGAACGATCGGTTACGTCATCAACTCGCCGAACATTACCCCCTTACGCGCGTGTCGTGGGTGCCGGCAGCACGTGTACTCGAACCAATACGAAACAATCATTGTCTGCCCATTCTCTCTCATCTACTGAAATTGAATAATTTCATTGAGTCTTCGACCACACGGTTAGTTTGTCAATTATTGAGTGACCAAGAAATTATAACATTTCTAACAAATATGACAAGACAAAAATAATTCCTTGAGCAGCATTTAGTTAATCGATCTGTACGTAGTTGAAATATTTGTGAATAACATTTTTATATTTTTTTTCCTTTACGTATTTTAAATATTGTTAACCTGCTTTTTTTTTATTCCAGGGACGCAGTGCCGAAGCAATGTTGCGGCCTTGGTTCCCCACCTGTACGCTGGTCTATTTTAGGCGTGGGCGTTGTGGGCCTTGTTTGCGCGGGTGCTGGCGCTCTGCTGGGGGCCCTGAGGGCTTCGGGCCGTGATCACATTGCCGTTGCACTCCTCATGATCGGTAAGCTTGAAATATTCTGTACCGTCTCACCTTAGCATTACCGTCTTCTTCTTTTAATAATTTTAATGAATCGACTGTAATATAACAGTCTACTTGTTTTCGAAACACGGAAACCCGAGTGCGAAACTTCATACAAATTCTGTCCGTCCCTTAAGATCCTCCCCCCGTAACGTCTCCTTCCTCGGCATATATAATTTCTTACTAAACAAAAGCTTTTTTCGAAAGGGGCCAGTAATTTTTGATACCACTAGAAATTCGGTGAGTCTATTCTCTGGAGCATTTCTCTGAAACCTTGCGAGACCTTAAGGGGGTAACAGGCTAGAAATAATAATTTCAGTAAACGAAATATTACAAGTTTCTCAGAATATGCTTCTCAGAAACCCAACGACGAAAATTGTACTATTCTCTCTCTCTTTAGCCTCCTTCGTTATCCTCCTTAGCGTCGCGTTTTTATCCCCATCACTTCGAATCTGGCAATCTTCCTCCTGATCTCTGCGAAGTCACTGAACCACTAATGAGAACCAGTATTATAATCGTTATCCTTCGATCTCTGAGCTCGCGCTACGCTAAGGGGGGAAAACGGTAATTGTATATTTTCCAATCGAGTTTTCCTACGTTCGCGAAACGGTAATTATGAAATAGGGAGTAGCAAACGGTAAGAAACTGTTAGGGGATCCCCGGTTGGTCAGATCTGCCGATCGCGGCGCGACGATAGAAGGGGAATCGTGCTCGCAACGGTTACTTTCTAAACGTGGGCATGTAACCTGCGACCCGCATAGAATGGCTCTCACAATGGGAGAAAGCTTTAACCTACAGAGACTGACGTCGTACGCCTACACGTCGAACAACCGTGAGATTCGAGCAGAAAATTGAGAATGAACAAAAAAAAAATAAAAAAGCGTTCGGCAATTAGCATCCTCATCAAAATTGTGGATAACATCTGTTGCAACCAACGAACCGTCTGGCTCCTTTCTAGAAACCTGCCACGATTTTCCAACGAGCTTTTTCACTTTACTATTCGAAATTAAGTAAATTTTAAATATATTTTAATATTTGAGCCGTTTATTTTGAAAGTGGCCTAAGTCCATTTATCTTAAAATCGAGATATTTAAGGGTTTGCGTTTCAATGAATTTAAAAATATACGTATAGGACATTAATGAGTCGCACTGCTTAAGTGTATCTAAGGGTGTTAAATTTATAGTTCCTATTAAAATAGTGGCAATTATTAAGTGAATAATATGCGTTTTCTTATCAAGAATGGAGTTAGGCCACTTTCAAAATTAACAACCAGGTTCATTATAAAATTTGAAGGTGCCCAAGTCCATTCAACATAATTTAAGATGCTTCAAATTGAAAAAAAAAACAATACTGAATTTATTTTACATATCCTTAAAACACTTCAGGAACATAATTTATGCGATTCAATTAACTACATAACGTGCAAAATTACAAACATAAATTTATTACAAAACAATTTACTACTCATCTACATTTTGTGCGTGTAAAAGGGATTTGAAGTAATCATGATGTTCCGATGGTATATATCGTAATAGGTCCATCATGTCCTTGAATTTTGTTGTTGTAATTTGTCTGATATTTTTATACGGTGGTGTCAATACAATATTTTCGAACTTTTTTGGTCTACCCCGACGTGGTAATAAATTGAGGACTTTAAAATTTTCATTCTTATTCTTGATTATTTAAGTATAAATGGAGTCAGGCCACTTTCAAACTACACGGTTCGATTATTAAACTAACTCTGAAAACTTATGTGTCAAGAATTATCGTATTTGCTCGGATTATAAGCAACCTGAAATGCTTTACTGATAAATAACATAAAGTTGTACACGTAACCATGATAACCGGAAAAAACTGAAAAACGGAGTTAGGCCACTTTCAAAATAAACGGCTCATTTATTTATTTTTTTATATTTTCTATTCAGATTTGCAATTCGGACTAACATGGTCCTGTATTTATTATTTCAGGAGCATTGGTAAAAATTGATTTTTTTTTGAAGTGATAGTTTCTTTTTAGCTAATTGGTTCGATGGGCATTGAGCGAATAGAATATTTGAGAGAAAAATTTGCGAGGTATAATATTGGGAAAGGGAATGCGCCATTATCGGGAAATTCGAAGGACTCGCATGCGTCGCTATGAATCCAGATATGAGAGGTTTTAATGCGTTTTCCAGGGCCATGATGCAACCGGCTCGCGTTCGTGGGAGAGAGAGGCAGTATAGTTCCCTCGCTCTCCGTCTTTTATTCTCGCTTCGTCCCAACGCTTTATTATCCTGAGCAATGTTGTCTATCCCATTCGAATCCGTCCTTTCTATGTGCTCATTCCATTCTATCCGCCTTCCTTGCACCACTATATCGGGCACCTTGCGTCTTACGCTCGCGACCGTAAGTCACCGGACACCTGGTTATACTAAAGAAAATAGAAATTGCGATATTGCTGACTGTCCGTGTATACCCGTGCTCGCTTAGCAGAGCTGCCAGTATGTGGAAATCGCTTTTGACACTGGATATAACGTATTACAAATACTTTTATTTATGCCGTATCGTTTTGCAAGATTTATTTCAATTTGTTTTATGCCCAAGAATATTTCCAAATGTTTATTGTTGTACGTATTGGAATTATTAATTGGAATGATGTTCTCTGTGGGATATATTAGAAAGAATTATTTAATCCATTTCATTTAACCGTCGCATGATCGGAGTTGCCGGTGACTGGGTCTCCCGGGACCCGTACCAGCGACTGTACAGTCAGAGGCAATGTTTTTCGCGGGATATGGCAGAAAGAAAGATTATTGAACGTGATATTTCATTTGACCCACACGTGAAGGATCATGGTTACCGGTGACCGGGTCTCGCGTGACCCATACCAGCGACTTGTATTCGAACGACCAGCAACAATAATGTGACTAATGGTACAGTATCAAGATTAGAAAAACGAGTGTATATGGAGTGTAGATGATTCTGGTAATGGTTGTAAAATTGAAAGGGAAGAAAAAGGCAAGGTCGAAGGTCGAAAAGCGTGCAAAACTGTGCGAACCTGCCGTGCGGAAACATGTTGGGTTCAGCAGGAGGTGGAGGTGACGGTGTCGTCAGGCATTGTCGCGTGTTCTCACGAAAGTCAGCATGCGAGGATAGTGAGAGCTGAGAAAACACATCCTACGGGGAAACGTAATTATACGAGTTTTCGCGGCTGCGTGCACACCCATCTACACCCGCTGCCGATCTTTCCACTTTTCCGCCTCGGACGATGGAATTCCTTAACTAAACGCGGCCAATTCTTCGCTCGGCGAGACACAGTTGCCGATGAAAGTGTCCGGTCACCACTAGTTAAGCATCTAGGCTTTGTTCACGCCGCCATGTTGCCCAACATGGCCAACTAAATATGAACGTAGCTTACACAAAAACTTGTAGCAACGAATCACTTCCAAGTCTAACTTTTTGGGTCCTTTCTAGTGCTACTATCTACTATGATATTAAAGCACGTTGAAATTACAGTGGTACGCCACTATAGTGGTTGTCCGTGGAGGGTGTTACGTCCTGAGTGGACTGAATTATAGTTTTGAAGGGATAGTACGCAGTTTCGAACCTACCTGCATTCACCGGCTATGGTTCGGGAAATTGAGGATCGTTTAAATAAAGGTGTACCCTTTTATTAATAAAAATTAACTTATTTATTCAAAAATAGGAAGCTGAATCAGATATTAAGGTTTACAGATATTATTTATAAAGCAGATATACGTCAGTGCATTTAGCGCGATTATAAAAATATAGAAAATATAATATAATATAATATTACCGAAATACAATCTTCTTTGGTTTTATACAATGTAGTATCCAGAGGACGCTCGTGGAACCTCGGGGATCCTTCGATTATATTTGGCCTTCACGAGGTGTACGTAGTTTATATCCAGAGGTTCACTTGCGGAACTCGCGGTTTCGAACGATTTCCAACACAATGTTTTAACGAAATAAACTCAACTCGACTCAACTCAACTAACTCAATTGACACCACTGTTGCAACTACTCTCTTAAGCAGCTGATTCCTTTATTTATAGGGTAGCCAATTCTTTGTCTTTGAAGATGCTGGCTCAGGAGTAGGGGTCTTCATCATCCGATGTCATTCTTATTGATTCTCAGAATGTAAACCGAACTTTCATTGTGCAGTTTAAATTATCATAGTTCTTTTCTCGTGGCAATATCTGATATCTCTCCCAGATAGCACTGGACGGCTTAAAGACGTCTGTTTTACGTCCATTTTTGGTCTGAACATCTTACGTCCTGAAAAGACGTCTTTAAGACGTCTCGTAAAAGACGTCGTTTTTACGTCTCATTTCAGACGTCTTTAAGACGTCTTTTACGAGTCGTCTTTAAGACGTTTCATTTCTTGACGTTTCAGTCATTCTAAACTGCTAGAGAAAAGCTTTACAAACTGTACACACGCAACACAATATAACGCAGTTTTCCATCCTTCGAATAGACGTTTATTTATTTAGGAAAGTTAAATAACTAAATTGTTAATTTAGTACTATTATAATATATTACATATATATTCGCAATAGAATTTAGCAATAAATATTGTTTAATAATAAAACTATACATTATATATCACAAATCCAAAATCCAAAATAATATATCAAAATAAATAGATAAATAAATAAATACGTTAAATAAATAAATAAAGCATAAAATGTTAATGTTCGCCGATATACTGAAAAACATTCTTTTAATTTATTTTTTTTATTTATAAATAAATAAATAAATAAATAAATAAAGCATAAAATATTAATGTTCGCGGATATGCTGAAAAACATTCTTTTAATTTATTTTTTTTATTTATAAATAAATAAATTAATTAATTAATTAAATAAATAAATAAAGCATAAAATGTTAATGTTCGCGGATATGCTGAAAAACATTCTTTTAATTTATTTTTTTTATTTATAAATAAATAAATAAATAAATAAAGCATAAAATGTTAATGTGCGCGGATATGCTGAAAAACATTCTTTTAATTTATTTTTTTTTTATTTATTTAATTTTTTTGTTATATCAAACATTCAATTTATATTTCTTGTACATGTATACAATATTCAAATTCAATACTTTTCTCACAAGAAAAAATGTGGCTTAAAAAATATTTTTCTAATATTTGACAAACATATCTATCTAATATTTTTGTGGTACTAGGGGTCTGTTTCGGAACGTCTTGAATACGTCTGTTCGAGACGTCTTAAAGACGTCTTTAAGACGTACAGTTTTTTCACAAAGACGTTCCAGAGACGTTCAGAAGCCGTTCGGAAGCCGTTCGTAGGACATTCAGACGTCTAATAGACGTCTGAACGTCTTTGACAGACGTCTTAAAGACGTCTTTAAGACGTCTCTGTGCTATCTGGGCTTCTATTGAGTCTAAGGGTGCAAACCGATCTTTATTTGTGCGTTTCGCAGAAGGCTGAGTTTTTGATTTTGCATCCTGTTGATGCGTCACTTTCTCGTGACATTATCGGATTTTGCAATAATTCTTTATTAGATTGATTAATCATTGGCGGTCGAACCACCGGACGTGACAAGGGCATCTGTGTTTCTCTACATAATCCAGTTTTTTTAATAATAAATTCCCAGAGCCGTTCCATATTTTTTGTGATTTAACGGAACCTCCGAAAAATTTAACCACACGCAGTTAAAATTAAAATAGGCCGAATTTTTCTAAGAACCGTGAAAACTATGAAAGTACCGGGTCCCAATTCGCTGGCCGAGAATACGCGAATAAACGTTCGCTCGATCCGCAAGGAAGACGGTCGAGATCGAAACCGATCCCATTATCGGTGGATCGCGTGTTGTTTAATATCGCTTGGTGTCCACACCAATGCTGACAAGGCGTGTTCTGTTGCAGGTATAGGAGTGGTTCTGGTAACCGTGAGCGCTGTAGCGTGGCGAGTGTCCAGTCGAGAAAATTGCGGTAGTTTCTTTGGTTTCACGGGGATCTCGGGCAGGATCCCGCCAGCGAGGCCGATCCATCCGTACGCTGCCATGATCTATCCGGAGTTCCAGTTCAGAACGCCGCCACCGACCTACCAGGTGACATTTCCGAAATACCTTGCTACATAATCAGTCGACTTGACTTGAAACTTTTGAGACACCCGGTATAAACGGACAATATTGCTTCTAAGATTAAAAATTGCAGATATCCTAAAAAAAAAATAATTTATAATTTTCAACGTGCATTGCTCTGTCTGTATAGATTTTCACAAAAAAGTCCCCATCTTATTCTCCATCTCCCCGCAATTTTGAAACAAGTGAAACCCGGAAGTTTGAACAAAAACTAATAAATTCTAATTAATCTCTCGAACGAAACAATGGTTATTGTGTTCTTCCCCCGTTGATATGTCAGTATTGAATAATGACGATAACATCTAACATATTGCATAAATAAGCTTGCAATAATTAAGGTTAGACTACAACCACAAACAATTCGTACGCGAGTAAGACCGTATCTGGTGTAGATTGTGTTCTTGCACGCGCAGATCGGAAACGTGCACCCGTTTAATTACGACAAAAGTGAAGGAAAAGAACACATATGTCTTAACGAAGTTAATAACGAGCGAGGAAGCAATTACTAGAAAGTGAGATTCGAGGATGTGAATCAGTAGAAAGATCACTTTCAAAGCCATCCTATAACGGCGTGATTCTTCCGAAAACTATTTACATAATCGTGTTACTACGCTTTCGGACTGGTTTCAACGAATGTCGATACGCTTTTGAACGGCACTGTACTTTGATAAAATGCAGACCTGCACGCGACTTGTTTAACCATGTAATCTGTTACAGTCTGGGCAAAGAGTATAACTTATTCTGTAGAAATAATTTGTATGCTTGCTTCATAGCATACTTGCAAAAATTTGTTTTCAGTTTAGGCACTCTTTTTGGATAAAATAGCTTCCTTTCATTTGTTCCTAGACATTTTTCCGATTCCAACGAGTCCAAACACGACCCAATTCCGAGAATATTTACTTAATTTAATCCACGATATAGTAGTACCTCGCTTATCCGAACTGATCAGTGGAACATTTAACAGTTGGGATTAAACGAGTAAATGTGCACCGAGTTGGATCGTGTTTGGACTCGTTTTAATCGGGAAAATGTCAGGAATATGTTGATAAAAGTTCCATAACGAAATAATTACATAGACGTTTAAGACAGTGACGTTTGGATACGTTTAGGAGCCTGTTCCAGCCTTGTTTCCCAAGTGCTGTTCGCTAGAAAGGCGCAGAATGAATTTCCGCCAGCTTCTAACAGTTGATCTGAACGAGCAATCTGATTCCAGGCGAGCATGCAAGAGTACAGGCTCCGGCTGTTGCTTCTGGACCGTTTGCAGCCGACGTCCTCGCCTCCGCCGACCTACAGGTCCAACGCTGGTAGTATCGTGACTCCGGGCACGGCTAGAGAAAGCAGACCGCCGAGCTATTGCGCCAGATCGAACGTTCCCGCGAGCACGAACATCGCGCCTTCGAAGAAGGACGCGAACTTGGTCAGGATCGTTCAGACCGAGTCCGAGCCGGTGATCCTCAGCGGTGACCAGACACCCCCGGTCGCCGCAGTCGAAGTGTTAGCGCACCTCTGATCATGCTACCCCCGTGCTTGGATCTTCCTCCGCTGCTAAAGCTGTCGACCCGATCGACGGGGACGCTCCGATTACCCCGCAGTGCAATACGACCCTCTTCAGGGTCCCTCCATGATGGCAGCCTCTCGACTGCCAAGTCGGGACGTTTCCGGTGCGCCAATTTTTTCTGAATTTCCGGGTATACAAGGATCTGCGAGCGCTTTGACGGCCCGCGTGATGAGTTTCGAGCTTAACCGAGTCTGCTTAGTACCCTCGGTTATCGACACGGGTCTTTGGAAGCATGTGCCTGGCTTTGGTTTGAACATTGAGGAGGAATATTGACGATGGGCGCTGAACTTTTGAGGGCAGAGGATTTCGAGACGGAAATTTGTTTCGGGGTGGTCTAGAGATTGTGGATCTTTATGCGAATTTTTGTACTCGATGTGGACACCGAATTATTTCTTTGGCTGGCTGAAAGATTTCGTAGATCTTGCGGTAGAAGTGGTATAATAATATTATTGATGTGTACGTCTTCCTGTATTTTAGATGTTTACATATGCTCTATGATTATATAAAGATCCACAGTTTATTAGCCTACATTCACATCTGGGGAACGTTATGGAGTCGGCTAATCGGTGAAAGCTGCCAATTTGATGAATTTATATCCTACATGAATGTTTCGAGATTGTCTAATGAAGTAATATTTTTATAGTTTGTCGAAATGGGATTGTGCACGAGGATCGGTAGCGTGATAATCACTGGAACGTGCCAAAAAATAGGAGTATTAATCTTCGAACCAGTTTTCAGCTGGGGATTCTTTTTAACCGTACTAAAACGTAACGATTGCCACAAGTAAACCTGGCAGGTACTCTGAAACTAGCAACAATTGTAGTCTTTTAAAGTTCATGCTCCTAAAAATCTCGTACTAAGCTCTCAAACGTCAAACAATAATTACCCTATCAGTATTCAAAGAAAGCACATCTGTTTCTGTAGACATCGTTTGAAAAATGACGCCAAAACCATGGCCGTCAAAGTGCGAACACTCGACGCGATTCAAGAGATATTGCCTCGAACGAGTACGTCGATTAGTATGTCAGGTGTTCCAACGAGAGCGCAAAAATTCACAAACGCTGCGTTTGCATGAAAATTAACTTTTTTTTTTTACAAGATTTCAACCCTCTGTCTCAATCCAGAGGGTGGTTACAAGTCGAATAATCAATTTTTGCTCGACTTTGACTACTTAACAATGCGTAAAAATTCCAAGAAAAATCTGGCGAGTAGTCGCCGTCAACTTGCATATTTCAGAATTTTTGTGAATTTTTTTATTGAAAGTCCTGGTAGCGAAAAATCGGAAACGTTCGAAAAGTTTGAAAAGCGCGCCAGAGCGACGGAGCGAAAGTGGCGCGCGTTTCAAACGTTGCGCTCTCGTTGACACGCTACGATATCCGAGCACCGAGGCCGAAAGAGCGGAGCAGCACGTAACGAAAAGGCGCGACCGTGTGTTGCAATAGCGGTTTTGCAAATTTGCGTGGCTGACGACGCAGCCGTGCCATTTACAGGCGCTGGTAAATCGACGCTGTTTTGCGGTCGTAGTTAATCGAGCATCCAGCGACAGAGTTGCGGTCACCGGTCGAATTAGCGGATTTGTAATCGTAGAACTGATAAGTGTGTACCGGTACGGGGCACGTGTTCCGTACACGTGTTCGCTGAACGTTTATCTTCCGGCGTTTCAACTGCTTTTCCTTTGTGATATATAAATAGGGAACGAGATAATAGGGGTGC
The DNA here is from genome assembly GCA_913789895.3 of Seladonia tumulorum. NCBI lineage: Eukaryota > Metazoa > Arthropoda > Insecta > Hymenoptera > Halictidae > Seladonia > Seladonia tumulorum. The sequence continues at coordinate 16,717,838 of OU565270.1, read as the reverse complement.
GTTTTTTCATGGGAAGGGACACGAATTCGCGTGCGCACAAACAAACGTTCCATTGTGGGGGACATATTTTTCGCAACTGGTGATAAACAGGACGATAAAGACTCATTCGACGGGGGAACGTAGATGTTTCTTGTTCGTGTGGACGGGTTGCGAGCTATGGAAACATTTGAATACAGGGGTGATTTGCAAACCTTCATGGGGGTGCACCGTGAGTCACTCAAACTCCTAGTTTCACTCTTAACTTGATAAAAATGTAAATAAGGGAATTTTTCTTCCACTAAAAAAGTCCCCTCTGGCAAAAGTGAAATAAAAATATTTACTTCAATTAATAGACACACATGAAGATCCAATAGTACAGGTTTTGCCAAATAATATTACGTTAATAATAAATATGGTAATTGTTTTTCTGCTAGGAAGTCATTAATAATGATGCAGACATTTTCTGTACCAAAAGTGAACTATTTGGGTGTTCTAATGTTTCCATCGCTCGCCAAACATGAAAAGTATTACTTGTACTCACTATAGTATTACTTGCTAGTATTAACACCCTGTTCTACTCCATTGGCCACTAGATGAGATTGTAGAATATTTGTCAGCTGAATTAGCTAGACATCCCTGGCCTTGTGGGAGTTCAGAATTACAATACTCAGGGGATATAGTTACATCCCGTTTTGAGATTAAATTCACCATCGGGGCCAGAGCATTATAGACGATGGAACTCCGAGGTTATTGTCCGACAGAGCTAGAAAATTTGTAACAATTTTTCCTAGTTTCTTCGATGACTTCGGCCCTATATTTTTCTACTTGTTGTTCATTTCGTTCCTTTGTAAACTAATCTAATTTGTCAACTAAGACTACGACCGTTCACAAAGTCTAGTTTTCGTAGTTCTCGCTTATGCAATGTCACTGCCCATACTTCGAACAACGGATTCGGTAGATAAATTTTGACCTAACATCGAATTGACAAAGTCTGTGATGATTTTTCACGAAGTTAGAGATTTTGATAAATGATCATCAGCTTGGGCACACACTGCCACAGACTATATTTACTCGTGAAGTACAAAGGTGTATTTTACAATTTTTTAAAGCACGACAACATCGAAAGAATAAAATGTTAAATGTTTCTGTTTGAGTTTGTAACAATTCGATCATATCAATCACTCTGCCAACAAATTTCTTACTGCCACGAAGGAAATAACCTCGGAGTTCAGCGACTTCAAACTCGAGGACGTGATGGTACGTCAAAATGGAAGCCCACAGTTCGAATGTATCAAGTTGTACGAATAATTGTTCGTAAAAATTTTAGAACGATTCGTGAACCGAATCGTGGACTCTAGAGGACTCATTTCCCTTTTCGTAAATTTTACATTGAATTCTAAATCTCTATTGTCGCATATTATCGTCCATAAAACAGGGGACACGTGTAAAGAGAGGTCCAGTGAATCTGTATAAAAAAGAAAAGCAAAAAAAGAATACTCTTAGGCTCGTCGAGAGTTAGCATTAGAGTTCTACGAAAGAGAAAACAAATTTTTGTATCGTGTTCTCCTCGAGTGTTTATAGTTTCAAATTGTAATATAGTTTTGTGATACGAGAGCGTCGCCATCTTGGTCGCCTCTTTGCAACACGGCGACCAAAATTGGCAAAAACATTAACTATAAATACTTATATTAGAAAATATTAGAAAAAAAAAGAGAAATAGTTAATGATTCCGAAGAAAAATCGATTTTCAATACAAACTACTTCTTCCAGATTGTTAAATAATAGTTTGTGTTCATTACACTTTCGACGTAACGTAATTTCTCGAGTCTAGATATTTATAAGCAAGTTAAATAACATTTTCTTTCCAGTACAAAGTTCGTACGTTCGATGAGAACGTATTGTCGTAAATATTTTAAATATTCCTGAAGATTTTGCAAGGAAAGAGTGTGAAATAAATATTTCCAATGATCATATGCATATGTATAAACATATATAAATATATATATATTCAATGTTCAGATACTATCGAACATGATCGTTCGAGCGACTATAGAGCTAGACAAAAGAAGCATATTCTAAATTTCTAAAAAAAAAAAAATAAACAAATTAGAAAAATTACAAAAAAAAACACGTGCAGTTGTAACACGATAATGATTATAGGTGGTTTTGAAATGTACGCTAATGTCTTGATATTTGCGAAAGAGGTGTGCGAAAATATTTGTGAAAAATTTACCCCCACTACCGGGGGCTGTGAAACTTTTTTGTTTTCGATTATGATTTTATGGGACTGTTACCGACGTATTGGTGACATATTTCCGATTCAAACGAGCCCAAACACGCTACCATTCGGAGTATAATTGTTCGTTTAATCCACGATTTATTGGAACCTCGATTATCCGAACTGGTATCAGAATTCTCCATTAAACGACTCGACAAAGAGCTAAATCCGAAGCGACATGTACTCGACACGACTTATTCTAAAAATTTAATCTAGTATTGCAGCTAGAGAACTGTTTTATCACCTAAAAAAAAAAAAAAAAAATCGTAATTGACCGATCGAGTTCGGATAATCGAGGTTCGACGGACAACACGAGTAAGCATGATCGAAACAGTGTCTCGTGCGAGGTATCGTTTTACTCGGGAAAGTGTCGCGAATACGATGCTAAGAGTTTCATAACGGAACAATTAAAAACAACAAAGGTTTTTTTTCATTGTCCGGTGTTTCATGGACGATAAGGTAATGTCGAGTCATCGAATGACGTCGATGGGAATGGCGCATCGTCGTTGGGCGATGCGGGTTTTAGAGTGTAAGAAATGCTACCGAAAGCTTTAACGCCATACAATAACGTTTACTACTCGCTTCGATGTGAAAACGACTAACTTTCGACGGCCGTTCGAATGAGAATCGTACTACATATACACATATTTTTGTAATTAATTAATTAACGGTTAACGCGAAGCATCGTCGTGGACACAGCGTGACTCGAACGCGTTCCGAATGGCGCCCGGTCGGTTTTTTGATATTTAAAATACGAATAGTACACGATATCCGACTTCGTAGCTTCCAAGCAGAACTTGTCTTTTATTCCTTTCGAATTTAGCTCGATTTTATCCAGTTAGTGTGTAAACGTCGGAATTTATCGTAGTGAAAACACACCTACATACAAACAAACATACACACACACACACAGCAATACAGAGACACATACACAGAGGATTTACCGATGATAAATAGAAGAGGATCGATGCCTATTGTTGCTCGTTACGGATATGTAAATGACAACGTGGATATAATCTATTTTTCTCGTGCTCGTTTGTTAGCGTCACAGGCTCGATTGTTGTCGGCGGATTGCGAATGTTTATGCGATTTTTCCTTCGGAGTAAGATTAGAGACAGAGAGAGACCTAATCGATTTCGTTCCCATAGGATTCGAGTTTATACTAAGCACGGGAGGACTCGCAGGCTAGATTAGGGGATCGGACACAGTTCTCAAGATATAGATATACCCCCTCCTCTCCCCGTAAACCCATAGTTTCCCAACGGGGACCGTCGGAATTTATGGTTAGTCTCGACGCTTAGGGGATAGAAAAATGTTTGATGCGACGAAACTGTTCTCGGGGGACAGTTCTATGGGGAAAAATGATTTTTATGGGAGCTGTGAGTCAAGGTTGGGAAACTATGGCCGAGCGATTCGAAAATGGCTCGGCCCGACTCGTTAATTTAATTGACCCCGCCCACGTCCCGTTAATTAAAATAGATCATTAACCGATATCGTAGACCATGTATAATACTTTCGTCTATTACATCGAGTACCGTGTGTACGATTCCGACAGACTTGACAGTACTGTAAGAGAGAGAGAGAGTATGAGAGAGAGAGAGAGAGAGACGTGGGAGCGAGAGTTTCGAAAGGCGGCCTTAACTAGTGGTGGGATCAAGTTGATGATTTTACGAATGAATCATCAGCTCATTAGTTGCACCGAATCTTGCACGAAATTCTTCCGAAAGTCTTCAAGTTGTTCATCTTCCATTGTACATTGCTCAAAATCGCTTTCCATCGAAAAACACACACGCTGGTTGAAATAATTATTCAACCTCTGAGAAGGTCCGACTCGAATTTTTCAAGATGGCCCCGCTGGTATTTCCCCCGACATCTTGCAAAAATGCGGGACTAGAGCAGTTTACAATAAAAAAACCAAGCGCGTAAGTTATTCTACCGTTGGTTTTACCCTTTTTAATTAATTATTCAACCTCTGGGGTGAACGTCCGACTCGAATTTTCCAAGATGGCGCACGGTCCTCCGCCGCGATTGCCTCCGCCATCTTGGAGAACGCAAGGTTGCAGCAGTTTACAGAGTATTTTTAATTTCCAATTGAATAATAAATTAACTGCGTGAATATTAAGACTGCAAATGCTCTGTTTAATTGACTACGAATGTTAAGATTGCTTTTATCTCTTGACCTTGATGTGTTCGATTGATCTGACCGCGGATTTTGTGTGTTCATGAAAATTAACTGTTTTATACGATGACGTTTAATGATATTTTAAACCCGGTCAATCTCGTTTCTGCACAAATCTAAAGATTTTCGAGTTTGTAAGCATTTTTCGCCGTCATTCCGTTAGATTTAAATTAAATTATAATTAATTCCGCGCGCACTACCATCGTATCTTTAAATACTTGAGACTTAATCTCGATCATGTTTCGTTGTTAAGCAGAACAATGCTTGATCCCGTCACTAGCCTTAACCAAACTCGCACTGATTCGTGATATGAGAACAGATCAACTAAGAGTCATCGATCGAATGAACATATTGTTCCTTGATATTATTGTAGGACAATTTGTATATTTACGAGAACAAATATATTTATCTGACTTACCCGCTCCTCCTTGTGATTCCGCGTCCGTATAATTTATTTAGGATTTTTAAACATTCACATTTTCAAACAAATGGACATTTTCAGATAACGAACTAAACCTAACTTTAATCAACAGTTTTAAGCATAGTTTCGGTTGATACGTTGGATAAATATTTTTAACGATAGAACCAGGTATCCAAGAGTATTTTACGGTATATTTTTTAAACAATTTTCGGAGGGTAAGAGAGAAAGCAGTCGGTTCTTCACAAAAATTTTATTTTTCGCACATTCCTCGCGTTCCTTTTACAACTTTTGCTACCATTTTTATACAATTTACAAAAGACCCATCATCATCATCATCATCATCATCATCATCATCATCCTAAACGGATCGTGGCTCGTTGCCGGAAACAAACAGATCGGAAAAAAGTATACTGCCCGTCGATTTCGAATAAAGGAGATATGTGTATGCCGGCGAACGGTGCGACGACGATTAGAATAATTTGTTACACAAAGTGGACAATAATAAGTAACAACTACAGCAACGATAATATCATTAGTCGCGCTAGGGGAAACTCTTGAATTTTATTTTTCCCGGCGTTTGTTTCCCTCTTCGTTCGTTTTCGTTTTCCTCGTTTTTACTAGCTCCGCCTCTTTGGCTTGTAAACGGATTACGACTGACCGTAAACATAGTATAAATAAATAAATAAACGTATGAACGATGCTCGATCTCGATCAGCAGTTCGGCTTCCCCCTAATTAAAAATCGTGACTACCTTACGGTTGATTTGCACTCGCGAGGAACCTGGTCGATCGAACGAAAACCACCGTGGTTAGTTAACAATTACAATTGTTTATATGGTATATATAAATTGGAATTTTTAAGTATCTACGAGTACCGACATATTGCAAAAATAACAAACTGTAGACTTAGTATGTCTATGAGCTATTAATTCAATGAATTAATTTTTGTGTGATTCCGAGGTCCAAAAAATTTGCAATACAAGTTTACAATACTTAGATTACGTATTATTAATATATTATTATTATTATTATTACGTATCCATAATAATTTCCTTTACTATTTTACATAACAAAATGTTGAGCTCGGCCGAATTTGTTAATTTTACGAGTTGCAAATCATCGACGGTTTTCGTCGACCATCGACCAGTGAATTTCACTAAAATTTATCTAAAACAAAGCGACTGGCCTCCATGACTAATTTAAAAATGAAAGTCTGAAACCTTTGCCAAAATTCCTCCCCACTCTTATCCGTATCTAAAAGTTAATAAACAATGCCCAGAAACAGGAGTTAAAAATAGAATAATAATACTAACAGAATACCAAACAGCGAATTTTATGCGTTCGACGCAATCGGATTTCGATGGTTCGATCAATTTTTATTTCTCGCACGGAACCTCTGATTGATTAGTATTAATAATAGCATAAAGATCCACCATTTGGGTCTGCGAATTCGAAATTAAATTATCATAATCGCGTAACGATTTGAGCAGCGATAGCAAGAAAGGACGATGATCAACTTAGAAAAATAATTTAATGAGTGATCAAGATGAAAGACGCTCGTCGACGCTGCTTATTTGCTTATGGTAACGATGAACGCAGGATTTCGAATAAATAAATAAACGCAGAAATTAATATTCCACAGAAAGTTTCCATGGAAATTAATTTGTTTATAATGGGTGCTTTTCACTGGTTTTTGTTTTTCAATCTACCGAAATTATTCGGTGAACTTGCAAGTTATGTCAGTGGTCCTTGAACGAAGCCTATTTTTCTGCAAATTTAGGTCCACAAAAATAATTATAAACAAACAGAGAAAAATATCTGTGTACATTTATTTTGTTAGATTTTAATAATCGGGAGCAGAAAAATCGGCAGTTCATTAATTATCGTGTTAGACGCTACTCGATCTAATTTTTTAGTTAATTTTCAATTTTTGGCAATGATTGAACACAAAAGATATCAACTGAAACAGAGAAATTGTTTATTTATTGATTTTCATCGCTCTTCGCAAGGTCCACTGACAGTAGTCTAAACGTTGAAAACAGAATGAACTGGAAAAATCGGGACGAACACTACCGACAATTGATTGTTTATCAAGATTCGGCAGTCTAACCGCTCTCGCAAAAAATAATTTCCTCTTTGATTCGCGTTTTTTTCCCCCTAAATTTATCGAATATGATTGTACTGGCGGAAATAAATATATTCGACGTTTGATTCTAATGAACGTTTTGGTCTCGCTCGAAGACGCCATCTTGGATAGGATACGCGTTGAATAAATACTAATTACTTTTGCTAGCGAATCGATAGAAAACTGGGTTTTCGAAAGTTTTCAGCGTTGCCTCCTCTGTTTAGTTTACTGTACCGTAAATTGAGATTGGTGGTCTCTTACAATCATTGAACTACTTCGATTTGTGGCGTATCTCGATACCTGAATCGATTTTCAATCGATTCTTCTTCAAATTTCTGTTTGGAACTTTTATTTTTGCGTTTGTTGTAGCAAAGGGTTCGTGTAGTTTCGATTTGTGAAACAATTCTGCAGACACTTTACTGTAGACACTTGGCGGCCATATTGGAAAAGAATACTGACGTTGAATCACCGTTAAAACCAACGAAAATAGTGTTTCTCTTCGTCAAATGTTTTTTATGAAATTTCAGAAAAAGTTGTAGCAAAAGGTATATGTCAATTATGTTTTAAAATAAGTGTCGAGTTGCTATACTGTAGATAGAAAGAAACTTGGCGGCCATATTGGAAAAGAATACTGTGGTCGTAGCATCGTTAAAACTAACAAAAATACTGTTTCTCTTGTTCAATCGCGTTTATCGTCAATTAAGACAAAATTAAAGCAAAAGACTGTTTCACAACAATCGTTCTCAGTTATTGTACTGCGGATAGACACTTGGCGGCCATATTGAAAAAGAATACTGTCGTTAAATCGCCATCAAAACCGACACGAATAATGCCACAGCCAACAAAATGGAGAACACGGCACTCGGGTGTGCTTCGCGAGAAATTATTTATCCACATTTTTTCTTTCACAAAGAAATAATTCGGCAACACTCGAAGTAGTTCTTCGCAACCATACTCGCGGTAAAGGGTGTTAAAAAAAAAATGCCTCACAACCGTAAAGTAGTCGGAAGTCGCCTTGGAATAGCATTTTGCGAGCGTTCGATGCAAAAGAAAGAAAAGAAAAAAAAAAAAAAGGAAAAGCTAAAGAGAAGATCCGCTCGAAAAATCGCGACTTTCGGCCATCTTGCGTTCTCGTACGAACACAAAACCGACATTTTTCCTTCGTGTAATCAACGGAAGAAGGAAAAGCTGCCCCTCCTCGGCAAAATTGTCTTACTGTTTTAGCTGCCCCTTGCCGCTACTAATTGACTAGCATCGTTAATCACTCTCGGTTTGAACTCGCTCGCTTATTTCGCCTTCGACTCTTTGGTACCGAACTTCTTCTTCCTCGAGGGGGAACAGAGGGAATAATCGGACCCTGAAGAGCCTGCTACAGAGCTCCCCTGGCCCTTCACCGGCAGTGGAATTCCCCTGGAACCGAACCGTCCCTTCCGCCATTTTGTTCGGATCACGCGAGCGAAATGGCTTCCGCGCAATTTCCGCGACGAACGCTCCAAAATAAATTACGCACGAATACGAATCGTTTAATCGCATTTCTATCGATAAATTAATTTAAATAAATAAATAATAAAAAAATTTGTAATCGTACTCTGTATATTACCGATTTTTCGACGCGAGAAACGTTTATCTGGAGAATTTAGTGTTTATCTGGAGAATTTCCAAGCGACGAAAGAAGAAAAAAAAAAAGTCAAAATGGCAGCGAGGACGCTGGGATTCCACGGGGGTTGGAGGATCGGTCGATCGAGAGGGGAACGCGTCACCGCGAACGGTAGATCGACCGATAAAAATACTATAAAAGGTAATCCTTGGATCGGGTGGCGAATCGACTTTTCGCCGATTACATTTGTACGACACGAGGCGCCCGGGGATAAATTGGCTCCGCTTCGGGGGGTGAAGAGGCTGACGGGGGAACATGAAGAGAAAGAAGACGGAATTTGCCGAGCGGACTCGAGGAGATCGACGAAAAATCGGCGTCGCGTCGCGTCGCGTCGGTCCGACGCCCCGAACCGGAGAAAAAACTATATCTCAATAAATAGAATGAGCTCTGCGCGGCGACGTTGCTCCGACGGGCAACAACGCGAATAAGTTAAACGACACACGCGGGACAAAACGAAAATGGCGCTCTTGAAACCGACTTTTACAAACACACGCACGCACGCACACACACACACACACCGACTTGGACTCGCGCGGAAACGTGCGAACGGCGGGCTCCCACGGATTCCTTGAGACGCTGTTTGCTGATTGCGCGGATCCTCTTTGGGTTTGTTTGTTTTTTTTTTTTGTTTTTTTTTAATGTTTAATTAAGGTCGCACCAATTTTAAGTGCATTATTTCACTGTTCGAACGTTTGAAGGAGATGAGTCAAGCAGGAGCACAGATTTGCCACCTGGGGCACGACTCCAGGCCCGTTGGAGCGGGAATGAACGAGGCCACGCCCATTCGGGGCGGTCCTTACAGAGGGAGAGCAAGACAAAATGTGTTTCTAGCGAAGATAGAGGGTATTTTTGTTTGTTTGACGGTGTTTGAAGTTGACGTTTACTCGTCGGTGGCGAAAATTGCTCTCTGGGACATCGCTCTGGCCCTGCTAGAGTCAGGAGCAATTAAGCCACGCCCATTCTGGGCGGTCCACCAAAAGAGAAAGCAAAATAGTTAGGTTTCTATTGGAGATTAAGAGTGTTATCTTTCTCTATTGGTATTTGAATTTAATAGTGACTCTGGGGGGACATCTGGGAGCTCCGGAAGAGCATCTATTGCCCTTGCTTGATCTAGAGGACGTATAGAAGCTGCCCTTTTGATTTTGAGAATACTTAAAATTGGTGGCAATTTTAGCAACCTGCCTAGAGCTGTGTCCGATGCTCGGGCACCGTTCGAATCGATCCGACCTAACCAGTTAATCTTTGCTTTCTAATTATAGTTTTCGTTATAGAAATATATGGATTAATTTAATAAAAATAGTTTATGTATATTACAAGTCGAGTGACAGATCAATTTCTTCTCCGCTCAATTGCAAAAATCGCAGAACATTAATGCAACGATCGACCGAACGGTGCTCGAGGTTTTCTCGGATAGACGTTTAACATCTGAATAGTATATCTATTATTATTACAATTATTATTACAATTATTATTATTATTATTAGTATTATTCAGCGAGGCAGTGAAACTAGATTTCTTTCTTTTCGTTCTTTTTAATCTGTAAGTTAGGCACTTGCGCAAGATTACTTTGTACAAGCACACTAGTGTTTTTTTTTTTTATAGTACTATTCTGTGGGAGTACTATTGTGTGAGAGAGGAGCCTCGAAAGTGTCTAACTCTAGCATGTGGGGTCACCAACGAGTTCGATAGTGTGTCTCTGGCGGGAGACTGTGATTTTGAACATAGTTGTTCGAGAAAAAAGGTGGCACGGAAACGAGAGAAATTTTCGGTAAATTATTTCCAAAAAAAAAAAAAAACGAAATTTTAAGCCTCCATTTTGACTACCAGTTTCAAAATCCCACATCTTCGACAAACTTAACCAAACTTAAAATCACAGTCTCCCTCTACTTCATGGTGTCTTCATACCCGGTAGAGGATTCCGCGCAAATCCACCGAAAGCGTCAACGCCATCTTTACGACCTTGCGATCATCGGACTAGATCGCGTGACCAACCGACTCCTCGTCTCGGTTCCACGTGACATCATTTCCAGCCCCGTTCTTCATTCGTCCTTCACACACACACACGCGCGCGCGCGCGCATACAAGCATACGCAGGCCCGCGACCGCCATCGTCATCTATGTACAGAACTATTTACAGTTTACTGGTATACAGGTTAGACCGATCGACTTTGACCTTGAAACAGCTAGAACCGTTCTTCAGACCGCCTCTCGATCGTCTTCAGGGTCCAGCAGTCTCCCGAAGATGAAAGAAACTGCTGACGATTTTCCTCCGGCGTTCTCTTCCGGAAAATTCTTCTCCTCTTCAGGAACTCTTTGCTGTCCGATCGATCCAGGTTTCACGTCCCCGTCGTCTGCGTCCTTCCCGGACCGGGGCTCCCCCTTCTCCAAAGCAGAAGAAAAAAAGTCAAAAAGGGTGACTCGACATCTTTGGTTTCTCGCAGCCTCCGGTGTGTGTTCGTCTCGTCCCCCTCGAGGAGGTTGTATCTCGAATCTTTGGTTTTCTCGCGGCGGGAAGGTGCGCTCGCGACAGAGGACTTTCTTCAGGGTTTCAATTAACGGGGTTCTTCGGTGATGTTTGTTTGTTTTTTTTTTTGGGAGATCGAGAGAGGGTCCGTGAGAAATCGACGAGAGATCGATCCTCGGTTTCTTCTTATCGGCTGTCCTGGCCAACGGGGTTCCCTTTGCTTGATGGTTTTTTGCTTCTTCAAGCTCCGAGGAGACCACGTCGCACCTCTCTCTCTCTCTCTCTCTGCCGCTGTTCCTCGGATTTCCATATTCCGATCGGTCGGCCATTAGAGGTCTTCTTGTTTGTCCGAGGTCGGCGGCCACTCGGCGGAATTTTTCCCGCGCGGTCTCCTCCCCCTACCCCTACCCCCGCCCCACCACCGCCCGAAGACTGAATATTCCGTCCGGTTCCTCTTCATTCATATTCGATCGGTCTCCCCGTCCTCCGCGGCGGGAAAACGACGCGTTTTTCCGAACGGGCTCCTCCCCTCCTTCTCCTCCTCCTCCTTCCCCTCCGCCCCTCCTCCGTTCCAGTGGAGGATCCTCGAGAGAGGATCGTTGTTGGCTTCTTCGACGTTCCCTGGCCGCCGGCGTTCAGCTTCGCGTTACGTTCTTCTAGGCTGGCCGTACGCGAAGCTGACCTCACGTCATGGATAGTCCGGGTGCATCAGGTTGTACATGATCGCGAAGATCGTGCAGGCCGCGTACACGCCTAACGCGACCCACCAGAGAAGCTGCTCGTGCAACCGTTGCTCGAAGTTCTTCAGCACCAGCAGACCGATCGTCAGGCCCGCCAGGGCGCCGGTCAGGTGCGCCACGTACGAGACAGGCGGGCCCATTTGCTCCGCTGCGTACCTGTCGTAGATGGCGAACCCCACGTCCGCGCTCGCTGCAAACGGAACACAGATTATTACCAAATTGTTCTGCATTATAGGACGCAATTTCAGGCAGGGCAAGGTAGTTACCTAGGCTAGACTACCTATTAAAAAGAGAAGAACATGCGCGCGGTTTTAACCGTTCATGACACCACTCGGAAAGTATGTAGTTGGTATGGCGACTGCGTAAGGCAAATTATAATTTCTCAAATTACATCTTGAGAAAGCCGAGCCCAACACTACCTCCCCGACTTTCATCTTTAGGGGGGGTGTGCATAAATAGCATTCCCCCACCGCCCTTAAACAAAAAAAAAAAGACTACCTATTGCCACGTCCTCGAGGTTTACTCAATCCGTGTTACTTCAAATTTTTCGCAAATGGGACCTAGGAGAACATCTAAGGCAGGCCTGTCCAACCCACGGCCCGCGGGACACAGTTGGACACCGTTCTCCCACTTCTTCATTCCTCTAAGGTTGGAAGTGACCTTCCCACACTAATTTGACCTATTCCTACCGAATGTTATAACTAGACTGCGGATTTTATGCGTTTATGACAAAACTGAGTAGGACCGAGTTAACCACTTGCCCTACAATATCGAGTCAGACTCGCGTGATGAAGATTCTGAACAGGGTCTAATAAATATGTTTCTTATTCATTTCCCTTAAACCGAAATAAAATTCTATTTTGGCGTGGTTAATGTACATCTATCGGAGGACATATAGGCATACATAATAGATATAAATTTTCTACTTTTTTTTTTTTAGGAAATTATAAATTACAAAAAAGTTCTAATCACTGAAACCGTGAAATAAATCGTAGTGCAAGGGGTTAATGCGGTGTATAATGGATATTAAAAAGATTTAAGGACGACAGCGTATTGGTTTTAGCTTAACAAAATAATGAAAGGAGGAAAGAAATTTTTATGTCACTCCTGCGTCTTGTCTATGCAAAATTTGTTTATTTTGCATGAAGATACGCAGTCTAGTTGTAACATGAGAAGGAAATTGTGTGGGACGGTGGTGTGGCCCGCGACGGGGAAGTTGGACAGGCCAGGCTCAGGTGAGCTGTTCAACGTTTATGGTTGCTGGAACGATTCTTACCGATCACGAAGATGCCTATTAGTCGAACGATGCCGAACTCCATGTTGTTGTAGTTGAGGAGGACGTTGGCGAGGTGGGCCGCAAGAAGGGCGTAAACGCCGCCGCTAGCGCCGACGAGGTACACGTCCGTGTCGAACACCGAAGTGCCCAGGGAGCCTGTGAACGTAACAAGAAAACCCATTGTACAATCGCGTCTAGTTGCGGTACAGTGCTACGGTTACGGTAATACCGTCTTCGGTCTATATATTTAGTCTATGCCCGTTCTACGCTGTTTGCTCTCCGGCTTTTGCCCACCCCGTACACACCCGAGGGACGCCGCTGCTCCGCGGATGCTCGAGATTTGATCGGATGAATTTTCATCGAAGTAGAAACAAACGATAAAAGATCCTCCTCCTCTGTCATCCCCCCCCACCCCTCTCATTCTTTCTGTGGCTCTTAGAGAGGGTACACAGGACACCCCGTCGTAAAAACGGATGTATGAACGGGATCGATAGATAGTTTTGTCGGGGATGCGCCGGTTTAGTGCCCGCTTTACGATCGGTACGTGACTTCTTCGAGGTTTCGGGGATTAAGATGTTTGTACCTGGTTTGCAACGTTGTTACCTTTCCGTGGGGAAGTTCGGTTTTGTGGCCGGGACTGTTCAGCCTTTCGGTTGACTAGATTTTTCGTGGTAAAACCGAACGGAACATCTAAAATGGGTGGGAAATTTTATTACCCCTCTGTGGAGGAGGATCGAAAGGAAAATTCATCAAATTGCGCGCATTTGGCGGTGAGTTTGAACGTTTTCAGGATTTAGCAGTGATTTTTTTTTCTTTATTTTAACGAAGAGATTATTCTTATTTTTGTCTAAAATTGTATTAGGGAGGTACCATTTTTGGCGGTAAATTCAAATTGCCGGACTGTAGACAGGTCACGGGCATTTCGGCGGTAAATTTGAATGTTACCGGGACACAGGCAGTTTTCTAACGAAGGGTGGCAGTGCGAAATATTCGCGATTGCGTATCGTGCGCAGGCAAACGGGCATTAATCTCTTCTCGCGCGGGACTGCGAGTTATTGGCCGTTTCGCAGCAGACAGACAACCATCGGCTGACACGTGGGAATTTGACCGATTGGCCTGCCATACTTCCCCCCACCCCCCCTCTCTCTCTCTCTCTCTCTTGGTACACCGGTCAACAAATTACAGCGCGCCGATATCGGAGCAGTGTTGATTACTGTTTTACTATCCTGTCATCGGCAACTTTATTTCCATTAGCCTGCTCCCGTTTCAACCTATCATCTACCTCGCGGCCATTCATTCTACTTACCAACACCTTCGGGAGACACTACTTCTGCGTATCCTCCGAGAGGATGTCGATGGCAATGCTAATAGCTGTTTCCCCTCTGGATTTCTCGGATTGTCGTTGACTTATACTACTGAATTTCGTGCCACCTCCTTCGACATATCATATTCTCCTAATACGAAAGTTGCAATTTTTCGAAAAATTTCGACGGCCTCACTTGCCGTTGACTTATACTACTGAAATTTCGGGAAATCTCGACCGTCTGACCTGTCGTTGACTTTTACTACTGAATTTCGTACCACCTCCTTCGACATCAGATTCTCCTAATACAACAGTTCGATTTTTCGAAAAATTTCGTTTAGTTGCTCTAGTAATTTTCCTGGCTACACGATTCCGCGAACCGTAACGCGAAAACAGTGAAAAAATCCAACTGAAAACAATTTGTGTATATCGGTGTTAGCAAGAACCGAATATATTCCGTATGCTTCATTTTTACTACGGGCGTACAATACACGATTTCGAGTCTGTAAGAATCCCCACGGCGCATTACAAACTACGTTAATCAGCGAATGACCTGTATCGTTTTGCAGGCATTATGGGGAAAGTGTACTCGAGACCTATGGACCTCGTAAATTACCAGCATAGAGTTTCCTCTGACCGGAAATCGGATATCTGTTTCTGCTGCGGCAAGGAAACGCATTAGCTTGAGATGAAACTGGCCAACGCCCGTAATTAATTCGAAAACGAGACCGTTGCCTCGAAATAATCAATACTTCGCAAACATTTTCCTGCCACCTAGGGAATTCGTGGTACCAACTTGAACGATTAAAAATCAAAGACATTTACACAATTAAACAATTGCTGTTGTACAATAGCTTCTAACTTTTACTTACGAACTGCTACAGCAACGGAAGATCCAAAAACTATATAGGGGAGAGTTGCCGAATGCGTACCACTTAATTTCGAAGGCAGTTTATATATTCTTCAGTAGAAATTTGAGCAAAAATTATGTTTTGCATCTATGTATTAACTATCGAAGTTGCAATATAATATGATTTTTTAAATATTTATTGATAGATCATTGTGATATGAACACTTTTATAAGATCATGCAAACAGTACGATTTAGGCAACCGGTATCCTAAATGGTACCAGCCGGTTTCCAAAATTGTACCTCATGTGTTGGATTAAAAAGATACAAAGAAATCATAAGAGAAACTGTATTTTGCGTTTAATTACAGTTTAATATACAATACAACATAAAAATAAAATGAAATATTACATTACTTAACTTAAATACAACTAGGACAATAATAAATATTGTCTTTTTTCAAAACTCCTCCACAAGCTTCATGTACCCACTTTTGGCACTTTAAGCATTGGATCATGTCGTCTAAATAAGAATTATTGCAAAGAAAACAGAACCAATCGTTTTCATTCTCCACTTCTACGAGAACTGGAGCAGCGGTGCTGGTTGAAGGCGTGAAATCAATTTTTCTTTGTTTCATTTGTTTTGTTTTCATTGCAACTAATTCCTTTTTATAGGGGCTACTGTAAACTACTTTCCCATGCTAAAAAAATTTGAAATATTGTAAATCGTTTATTTTCACGGTAAAATTTGAATAACAGTATCTTAAATCGTACTGGTACGATTTAGGAAACCACAGTGTGGTACGATTTAGGAAAAAGACGTCCCGCTAAATAATTGAAGCTAACCTTTAAAACATTATCAGCATGTTTTATAAACTAAATAGAAATAAATAATATAACATAGCTAGTTTTCAAAAATATATACGACTACCTCAGAAACTGTAGATTTATATTTAATTCAGCCGATTAAAATCATTTAAAATTGAGATCAGACTTGCCTGATTTCTTTGTGCTTCTGTCATTCACAAAACAACACTTCATGCGAATGACTTTTTGGTCCTTCTTTATCGACATAAATAAAAGTTCATATCTTTACCACCAAGAGGCATTAAAATGCATTAATTTTTAAATAAACGAGGTGGTACGATTTAGGTGACCAGTACGCATTTGGCAACTCTCCCCTACATGTTACCGCCGCTCGCCTTTAGTTTACGAGATATTTGCAAAAATGTTTCAACATCTCGAAAAGTGATCGGAGTAGGTGTGGGTTAGGGTTAGGGTTAGAATTAACAGATTTCTTAACAGATTTCTATTTGAAGTGGTGTATATTTTATAACACCATTTCTTTTTTTTACTAATTTTGAAATTACATTGTGTTTTTATACGTCTTTTGTTTCGATTTCTAATGTAACAAGTATTATGGCATCGAAAAATTAAGTTTTCGCGATCAAGTAGTATATTTTCGTTGCACTTGATACAAGTCATCGTGCCATGGATCACTTTACTGTTAACTAAAAAATCTATCAACTTTTCTTGATTGTTGCAGATATCCAAGAATTCGTATAGTTTCATGCTTAATACTCAGAACAGACAAGACAGTGGGTCTCAACTAATTGAAGTCGTTTTAAGTTGTGGCCATAATTTGAAATCTAACCCACACCTACTCCGATCACTTTTCGAGATGTTGTAACATTTTTGCGATTATATCGGAAACTAAAGCTGAGCGGAGGTAACACGTATAGAAAAAAGTTGATCAAAATGATGGCCTTGACAACATATTTCAAGGTCATCACAATCGATCTAACCCACACCTACTCCGATCACTTTTTGAAATGTTGAAACATTTTTGCAAATATCTTGTAAACTAAAGGCGAGCGGCGGTAACATGTATAGGAAAAAGTTGTTCAGAATCATGACCTTGACAACATATTTCAAGGTCGTCAAAATCGGATAGCTTTTTCAACTAACAAGCTAACATAGCTAGTTTTCAAAAATATATAAGACTACCTCAGAAACTGTAGATTTATATTTAATTCAGCCGATTAAAATCTTTTAAAATTGAGATCAGACTTGCCTGATTTCTTTGTGCTTCTGTCATTCACAAAACAACACTTCATGCGAATGACTTTTTGGTCCTACTTTATCGACATAAATAAAAGTTCATATCTTTACCACCAAGAGGCATTAAAATGCATTAATTTTTAAATAAACGAGGTGGTACGATTTAGGTGACCAGTACGCATTTGGCAACTCTTCCCTACAGCATCCTTTAAAAAACATTCTGGGAACAACTGTGTTTATCGAGGCTTCGCCGTAGCGGTAACACCGGGGTGGTCCGAGTTTAAAATACTATAGGAAAGTTCGGCCAAGTATTCCAAGAACACGGGCCCGAGTAACTCTATTATAATTAAGTTCTCGTAATGAAGACAATGGCCTTGGATTCCGTGGTTTCAGCCAGCGGCAGAGTCAGTCTCGCTCGCTCGCAAAAATGATCCACTCTTGGCGGACGTAATTTTAACCCCTTCGGCGGATCAATTAATTTTCTACCTTATTAATGAAGATCGGAGCAAAGGAGAAATTTAATATCGACATTAGTCGAGGGCTCGCCGACGATGAAACCTCCCCGATTCTGTAGCGAACTTGACGGCGGTTAATAAAGATTCCCGATTAAAATACCGCGATCGTATTACCGATTAATTTGCACGATTTGTTACAAAAATCACCCTGCACGTCAACTTAAACACTAAACTTTGTCCAGTGTGTGCGGACTCCTCTACAATTATTATTTGACAAGGGGATAGGAATAAAAATGAGGCAAAAGAAAATATAATTACACGGAATTTTGTTTCGGTTAAATAATTGCAGACGGAGTGGGGGAACTTTGAACAAATAACACGAAATTTCCAACCACTCAGATTTAACTAAAATTGCCTTATCAAATCTAATCTAAATAAATCTAATCTGAATTATAGATAATTTGAAAAATTCCTAGTAATAAAGCTCGATAATAATTATTGTTATAGTTATTGTTATAAAGAAACAATATAATTCCTAATAATTCTAAATTCTAAATAATTTCGTATTCATTATTTTCGATAAATAATTCTAAATTGCTGATAATAAAGTTAAATAAAAGTAACAACGATTGTTATTCTGAATTTTAAGTAACTCTAAATTCAAAATAATTTCGTATTTATTATTTTCGATAAATAATTCTAAATTGCTGATAATAAAGTTAAATAAAAGTAACAACGATTGTTATTCTGAATTTTAAGTAACTCTAAATTCAAAATAATTTCGTATTTATTATTTTCGATAAATAATTCTAAATTGCTGATAATAAAGTTAAATAAAAGTAACAACGATTGTTATTCTGAATTTTAAGTAACTCTAAATTCAAAATAATTTCGTATTTATTATTTTAAACTTCAGACATGTTCGACTGCCAATGTACATGTTCTTGTCGGCGCATGATAAAGCGATCTAACAGCTTTCTCGTATTGCAGAAGAGCGGAACGCTCGAACATGTCGAAGAGGAAAGTGAAGCAAAGCCTGGAACGGTAGACGAAAGAAAGGAGCGGGTAAGAAAAAGTTCGAGCACAGCCTGAGATTATGAAATTCACTTAAATCCTCGTTAGTGCCTGTAGCTTTACTTTACGCGAAACGAAGAGAGAAGCTGGAAGAACACGACGGGAACAGCCTAGCCGTGAAGAGAAAATAAAAGTGGGTCGAGCGAAATGGCGCCGTCTCAAAGACGGTAATATATTTGATATTCCTGCGATTCGCAAGTTTTATTGTAAATACGCTGTGTCTAGCACGTAAGGAGGTCCTATAAACTTTAACAAATAGCCCGAGATTAAAATATTCAACGAACATCAAGAACACAGTGCTTCTTGTTCGTAGTACGTACTTCGGGACTGTCTGCGAGCTTATAGAGAGTAGAAGACAAGGTTTTCATTTCATTCTTCGATAATGAATTTATTAATAAATTGTCTTAGATTTTCTTAAATTTTGCGTTGCAAGATTATTGAATTTAATATTGTTCCGTTTCTTTTTAGGGCTCGTCCGCCATTTTGGAGGTAAGGACATGGCGAGGGGAAGGACTGTTAATTTTTTAATTAATTTCACCGCGTTCAATTCTTGCAAATTTTGACAATTAAAGAAGGTCTAAAAAAATCGTGAATGCAATAGGTCAGGCATAACACGAATTTAGGTTCAAAAACGTTTTATCAAATAAACCTCGACGAGGATGATTCAGTTGCATTTGTAAAAAATGCTCGGGTGCATAGGCGTAGCCTCGGCCAATTTGATTTCCGCGTTTTAAAAGACATTATTGCTGAACGATCCTTCGTTTTTCCCCGTGTCTGCCATTTACCTTTTTCGCAGTAATAGTTCTTGCAACCCAGAACGCGAGCAACAGGTGTAGCGAATCAAGTACGAACACCGCCATCCAATAGCAAAAAAAAAAAAAAAGAAAGAAAAACGAAAAAGAACGTTATGAAGAGAGCTCTCTCTCTCTCTCTCTCTCTCTCTCTCTCTCCCGTGTCGTCCTTGCGAAGATCATGGCAGCGCGTGCTTCGCGAGAACGAGGTCTTTTTGCTGTCGCTCTAATAGAGAGATTCGCGGTATAGTAATTTGTTGCGCGGGAGAACAAATGGTACTGTTAAATCACTGGTCTGATTCCCTTCACACGCTTCCAGCATTTTAACTCGCGCCAAACGAAGAAATCATTGCGATTAAACTGGCAATCTCTCTGCAAAATCACTTTCTAAATTGATCTCAAAAACAAAAAAAAAAGAAAGAAATGAGAGTCCATTAAAAATTTATTTCTGCTTGGAATCATTTTTATAGATCAACGGTGATTCTACAAACTAATATAGATTCGATCGTTGATCGTTCCATTATCAGAATATTCGTGTTTTCGTCAGAGTTCGGATAAGCGAGATTCCACTAAATCGTGCACTGCGCGCGTAAAAATGCGTCAAACTGCACCGTGTTGGGGGTCATTTTAACCGGAAAAGTGTCGCGAATATGTTGGCAAAAGTTATGAAAACGAATCCGGTCACGTTACAGTAATATTCTTGTGGGAGTGAACGAGCAACCGTCCGCATGATTGAAAATGAGAAACAGAGAGCTATAATGCGCGAACAAGTCTACTGTACCGTGCAAACAGCGAGGATCACACGATCCATTAAGAATCCATCAAAACTTTCGCACTCGGCCAATATTTCGAATATATGGAGCGAACGTAGACCGTTCCCACCGACTGGCTTTACATACAGAGACCGGGTATAGTGATGCAGATAGGGCAAGGAGGAATATACAGAGGGAAAAGGAAACGAATAAAGGCCAAGAGAGAGAGAGAGAGGGAGATGAGAGAAGCGTATTGGTACGGCGAGAAAATAGCGAACGCATTTAGAAGGCGAGTGCAGGCACGTCGATGCATTCGTAAAGAGGGACGCAAGGATAATGGAACACGAGCCTGGAGTATGGAACGAGGACGAGCATGATATTTTAAGGTCCAGTGAAAATCATATGGGAATCCGATTAATGTAACCGAATTTACCGGCTCTATGATTCCAGGAAATCAGAAAACAGCGAAAGAAGATCAGCAAGGGTTCTCTGTTGTTCTTTCTTTTCGATTTTGCTGCTTCAGAATCTGGCAAAAACTGGAAGGAACAAGGAGGAATAAAGATGAGAAAAATGTCCTTGGAAATTTTAGGTAAAAATGTTCTGGGAAAAATTAGGAAAAATTGTTATAAAATGAGCAGTGTATTTTAACTGTCCTTATTGCTGCCTTTTTATTACTGGACAAAATATTGTGAAAGTAAATATTTCATATAATCTTTATTACCTCCTTTCTTTTTTATAAAAATTCGGTGCTTATATTTTTAGAAATTAAACGGGTAAAATTTTTAAAGTTCCCTGGAGTCTTCCAAGTTGCTTGAAAATTAAAGTAAATCGTTCAGAATTTAGTTTTTGGAACAAAATTAAATGCAGAACTATTTTAGTAACGGGTGCAGTAAAATCGCAAATATTTGTTGACCCTGTGGGTATTTGTTTTTGTTTATTTGAATATACTTCCGTGGGGCGGCCGTGTGTTCCAGATTTTAATATCACAGGCCTGAGAGAGAAGCTCGAATAAAATTCGAGGAATACTTATTACTCGAGGAATTTAAAATGGCGCAGTTGATGCATTTTTCCTTAAGGATATCAGCGACCGCATCCTTGGAATTTTCAATTTTACGCTTCCTTATGACGAGCGAACGGCCGAAGGTCGAAAATCGAGTCGCGTGTTCACCTAACGGGAGAGTATCACGAGAATCCACAATTTTGAAAAATGTCCGCTCCCTCGATGGAGGAACGTCTGATACGAATTTTCCATCGAATTTTTTTTTTTGTAAAAAAAGAAGAAAAAGAATTTTAGGAGATCGATAGCTGTGTCCGCAGTTGGATCGACGAAGGACCTTGCTGACTGAAATAACCTAAACTCGTCTTATCGTGTTGGAAACACGGCGGAGGCCACGGTGGATGGTCTGGCCGGGGATAAGGGCGGCGAATTAGCGAGCAAGGATGGGGGGTGGTGGGGTAGAGATCACGAACAGAGTTAAGGGGAAAGGACCTCGAAGGTAGCTAACGGCAATAAGAGAGTTTTCAAGGAAGCCGGGCCGGGTCGGGCTGGTAGTCCGGACACGGCCGTCTAGCATCAAAGGGACCGTCTCCGATTGCGCATGCAAAATGCATCACGCATACGGAGGAGTTTCGCGCTGCGATATACGGATACCAACGTCGTATAATTGTCCTTGTCACGCAATCGTCGCGACGGACGACGATTTCGCGACACGAAGCGCCGCGCCAGCCCGGCTACGTCGAAGACGGACCTTAGCCGTCGCCACGGCGACCACGACCCGACGGAATGAATTAAATTACGCGGAAATTATGCCCGGCTATCTGCGAATCTGCTCGGCCCGTCTCGTGATACTCTCTCTCGTTCCCAGGAAACTATTCTTCTTCTTTAACTCGACTGTCGATTGCCTGGCCCCGCTCTCGTACGTTGCGCGTTCAACTGTTCACGGTACAGGGTGGTCCACGCAATTGTTTCAAGTCATAACTCGAAAGATAAATGGTTCGAAGAGCACTACATCTGTAGGCCTTTAAATTTTTGAAGTGAAACTTCTTTGCCGAGGGTTACGATTTTCTGATGTGACGGAAACGATGTGACGAAAACGATGTGACGAAAACGATGTGACGGAAACGATGTTACGGAAGTCGGAAAGTGGCGCGAAATTTTAAACGGAGATTCGAACCCCGGTCTACCGCTTGGTAGTCCAACTCCTCAACCGTTTGGACAACCAACGATATTAGAATATTATAGAACATTTTTGGTATATATAGCAATGAATAAAATGCTGCAGAGAGCGATAGGATTTTAGTAAAAATTACGGTAGTAGGATCAAACGGAAAGGTTAGAAATACTTGCTTATGTTATGACAGCACATGCATCTATTTACATACGTTTCCACTAATTTTATATGATTCCAGACTTCTTG
The DNA here is from genome assembly GCA_913789895.3 of Seladonia tumulorum. Taxonomy (NCBI): domain Eukaryota; kingdom Metazoa; phylum Arthropoda; class Insecta; order Hymenoptera; family Halictidae; genus Seladonia; species Seladonia tumulorum. The sequence continues at coordinate 16,695,019 of OU565270.1, read as the reverse complement.
AACATTATTGATTATTGTGGCATATACAACGGGTTGCAGATATCTCCAAAGATAAAAAATAATAAACGCGTGAAAAACCACGCGCGACAGAAGTGAAACTACTTGCAGTCTAGTAATGTTTAGAAGTAAATTAAGATTGGAAATGGTATATGAAGCGACAACAAGATCAGGAACAACTAATACAAAAAATAAACAAGATCAGGAACAACTAATACAAAAAAAAAAAAAAAATAAACGCGTGAAAGACCACGCGCGACAGAAGTGAAACTACTTGCAGTCTAGTAATGTTTAGAAGTAAATTAAGATTGGAAATGGTATATGAAGTGAAAACAAGATCAAGAACAACTAATACAAAAAAAAATCATAGAAAAAGTTTCATTTCAAAAATAATGAACGATCAAAATTTGTGATACAAAGAAGGAGAGCGTATGGGAAAGAAAGAGACATAGTTCATAGCATTTCACTTCATATACCATTTCCAATCTTAATTTACTTCTAAACATTACTAGTTTTTAGATGCAGCAGTGTATGTGCAATTAACAATTGCATCATTTCTTTAAATAGAAATGCATATTTTTTTTTACACAGATCGATTCTTCTGTTCATTCTACGTAAAAAATGATTCGGGTACCATGGCAAACAAATTATTAGATCTCGAGATATTTTCAAAAAATGTCTTTATTGAACTATGTTGTAAAGGTAAACACCCTTTCGACATTGTTATCATAACAGAAACTGATTTGTACGAGTAAGCATTTCATCATTCAGTAGCAATTCACGTATCGTAACTCGAGTACGAAAACTAAGGTTTTGAAAAAAGTGTAACTGTATTTCACTAAATACAAGAAAATGTATTTTACTAACAGTGAGAAACAAGATATGTATGACACTTTCGTGTTACGTGACAAAAATACGAATGCCGCCGCAAGACATTTTTTTGACAATATCTCGGGATCTAATAATTTTTTTGCCATGGTACCCTAATCATTTTTTACGTAGAATGAACAGAAGAATCGATCTGTGTAAAAAAAAAATGCATTTCTATTTAACACTCTCGCTGCGGACGACGCACATGCGCGTCCAATCATATTATACATAAAATAAGTTATACTTACCCCAAATATATGTTTTTCAAAATATACATGTATATTATATATATATATATATATATATATATATATATATATATATATATATATATATATATATGTTTTTCTAACCTAACCTAACCTTTTGTTAGGTTGAACATCATGAATTATTGTTTTTGTTTTGAAAAAAAAAATCAGGTTTTTATTTTACGGACTGAAAATTTCATTAAAAAAAAATATCTTAATTTCAGCTCCCGGCGAAAGCCTACTTATTTTCGTCCGCAGCGAAAGTGTTAAAGAAATGATGCAATTGGTAATTGCACATGCACTGCTGCATCTAAAAAAAATGTAAGCGCCTACAGATGTAGTGCTCTTTGAACCATTTATCTTTCTCCTTTGGCATTTTTTCGTAAATGCAATAATAACGGAGTTATGACTTGAAACAATTGCGTGGACCACCCTGTATAATTATACTCGAACGATTATAATCGAACGACTAGATGTCGTGGCGAGATTTAGTCAAATTCTTAGACAGCCATTTTGTTTCATCGATTTTCAAGTCTAAAAGCAAGAAACAAATTGAACAAAAGGCGAAAAGGTGTCGGGCGATAGGTGCCGTTGCACTTGCGTAGTTACAATCGCATTACATCGTCGCGACCGCGATGCATACGAAGTAATCCTGTCGCGATGGCCTCAGACAAGCTGTCGCCGCCTCGTGTTCTCGCGGACGAGGGGTTGCTGCGGGGGGTTGTGGTTGGGGAAAAAAAACGGACGGGGGAGACCAGAGGGAAAGACGTTTTGCTCTTACGACGACACTCAATCAATATTCCGACGCCATCTACACCCCCACCTGTCTCAAGTTCAATGATTTAATGAAACTCCCTTGGAAAGAAAATGCAAAAATTCTTAACGCTCGCATATCCCTTTTACAGTTCAATCCCATTGCTCGGTAAAATCGCGCTACCCATTAGGTGGCGTAATAGTAATAAGCGCGACGGCATAAATAATCTGGACAATCTCTTACCGATCGCTTCAATTTTTCAATTTTATTCCCGCCATTTAATCTTATCTTTGCGCTCCACTTTCCTTTATTATGATAATTTTTGAACGAGTTAGATTTGTTGAGCTGGTTTCGAGGTCTGAATATTAATTCAGAGAGATCGTTCTGTGTAGTTCAATTTTGTACAATGCTGTACACAGGGTATACACTTACAATGTAGGGGAGAGTTGCCAAATGCGTACTGGTCACCTAAATCGTACCACCTCTTTTATTTAAAAATTAATGCACTTTGATGCCTCTTGGTGGTAAAGATATGAACTTTTATTTATGTCGATAAAGTAGGACCAGAAAGTCATTCGCATGAAGTGTTGTTTTGTGAATGACAGAAGCACAAAGAAATCAGGCAAGTCTGATGTCAATTTTAAACGATTTTAATCGGCTGAATTAAATATAAATCTACAGTTTCTGAGGTAGTCTTATATATTTTAAAAACTAGCTATGTTATATTATTTATTTCTATTTAGTTTATAAAACATGCTGATAATGTTTTAAAAGTTAGCTTCAATTATTTAGCGGGACGTCTTTTTCCTAAATCGTACCACACTGTGGTTTCCTAAATCGTACCAGTACGATTTAAGATACTGTTATTCAAATTTTACCGTGAAAATAAACGGTTTACAATATTTCAAATTTTTTAGCATGGGAAAGTAGCTTACTAGTAGCCCCTATAAAAAGGAATTAGTTGCAATGAAAACAAAACAAATGAAACAAAGAAAAATTGATTTCACGCCTTCAACCAGCACCGCTGCTCCAGTTCTCGTAGAAGTGGAGAATGAAAACGATTGGTTCTGTTTTCTTTGCAATAATTCTTATTTAGAAGACATGATCGAATGCTTAAAGTGCCAAAAGTGGGTACATGAAGCTTGTGGAGGAGTTTTGAAAAAAGACAATATTTATTATTGTCCTAGTTGTATTTAAGTTGAGTAATGTAATATTTCATTTTATTTTTATGTTGTATTGTATATTAAACTGAAATTAAACGCAAAATACAGTTTCTCTTATGATTTCTTTGTATCTTTTTAATCCAACACATGAGGTACAATTTTGGAAACCGGCTGTTACCATTTAGGATACCGGTTGCCTAGATCGTACTGTTTGCATGATCTTATAAAAGTGTTCATATCACGATGATCTATCAATAAATATTTAAAAAATCATATTAAATTGCAACTTTGATAGTTGATACATATGTAGATGTAAAACATAATTTTTGCTCAAATTCCTATTAAAGAATATACCCTAGTAGCACAAAAATATTAGATAGATATTTTTCTCAAATATTGGAAAAATATTTTTTAAGCCACATTTTTTCATATGAGAAAAATATTGGATCTGAATATTGTATACATGTACAAGAAATATAAATTGCATGTTTAAAAAATATAAGCTATATATTCAGAGGATATAAACTAGATATTTAAAAAATATAAAGTAAATATTAAAAAACTGTGAATTCAATATTTGAAAAATATAAATTCAATATTTAAAAAACATTCAATAAAATTTTCAAATTTAAGAAAATATAACAAAAATTCGAAACTATGAATATGTATTACTTTCTGCGCACTGTTTGTTGAGGTAATATTTTCTGTATTATCTGTATTTGGAAAAAATATTCTATTTCTAATATTAAATAAAGATTTGTTTTATAATGAGAAAAAAATATTCTTTTCATGATATTAAATAAATATTATTTGTATATTAGAAAAAAATGTTCTACTTCTAATATGAAATAAAGATTCATTTAATATTTAGAAAACATTATTTTTCTCGTAACATGAAATAGATATTTCCTGCATATTTAAAAAGAAATATTTTTTACTTAATATAAAATAAATATTCTATGTATATTTGAATATTAAAAAAGGATTGTATCTCTTTTTAATATTATATGAATGTGTATACAATATTTTGTGCTACTAGGGTATAAACTACCTTCGAAATTAAGTGGTACGCATTCGGCAACTCTCCCCTACGTATATTTTTTAACTTCTTAATGCCAACCTCAGGAAACCAGGCTCCGTAAGATCAATTTTGCAGACGTTTCTCTGGTCGGTAATTCGAGGGCTCGTCAAAATTAGGCTATTTCGGTCACGGTCAGCGAGAATGACATCTGCCTATGGTTGGATTTGAAACATCGTGGTGCATTGGGAGACTGGCAACCCCCGTCGTTCTTTCGAACGGTTTCATCCCCCGCGTTTACGGCGTCCGACGTATATCCCAAATCTCCCCCGAGGAGTTTATTATTCATGCGCCCTATTTTGCAACGTTTTACTTTCATGACTTCTAATAACCCGGGATCTGCGTCTAATCGAATTTATGCAAATGGCAATTAGGTTTACACGACTGTGCACGCCCCTTTCTCCTCTTGATTCCCCCCACCCCTTTCTCCCTCTCTCTCTCTCTCTCTCTCTCTCTCTCTCTCTCTCTCTCTTTCTCTTTCGCTCTCTCGTAACACGCGCATAGTTCGCGTTGATGCTGCTGCTGCACCCCTAACTCCCCCGCTTCCGGAATTTACGATCGGGGGGTGGACGAATGTTTAATTTTAATCTAATTTAATTTGTTTACGGGAGAGGCGCACGCCTAATCTCGTGTTACGCTCGCGTGGAAACAGAATGGCCGGGACACGGGTAGTAGAACGTCGAAATCGTGGGATGGAACATTTTTGAAATTACGACCGAGCGAGATGATGGGGTGGAAAGATTAATTCGATGACTATGGCGTTAAACGTGGTATGAATATGAAGTATGCGTTAAACTCTAAAATTTACAAGCTAAAATTATAAGAGTGGTTTCTAGTTTGACAAATTATTGAAATTGAAAAAAATAAATGAATAAATGAATAAAAAAAAAAAAACGAATGAATGAAAGAACAAATTGTTGAGGCACATATTTTATTGCATATAGCATTCTGAAGTAGAATGAATATAGAACTGGGAAACTAATTGGATGTGCTATGAACAATAATCACTGGACCGCATAAACACAAAATAGTAAAAACATTAAACATTGTTAAGAACAGACATAAAGTTCTCCATTTCAAGGCGGAATAATCAAGAACAATCTTGTTGCCATCAAGACGGACAATTTTTAATAAAGATTCTAATTATAACAGTTCAACCCTTGCACGGCGGATCGTAGTCGCCTGCGACCGGGTCTCTCGTGACCCATAGGTGAGATTCCCCAAGGAATTTATTACATTTACTCGATAGAATTATTTATGGCCTTTTACCGACGACTGTACGGTCACGGACAAGGGGGCTAGTGGAGAAACGCGGGTCACCGCAGACCCGGCCATCGGCGAGCGAGGGTTAATACCCGAAAGAATAGAGGAAAAACCGTGATGGAGTTTAAATTGGTCGAAAGAGATAGAGACGGGAGAACGGCGAGTAGAGAGGATCGGAAGAAACAAAACGGAGGGAGGGGGGAGTTAGCTCGCGTTGGAAAATCCGGGAACAGAGTAAATGGAAATAGGGACAAATTGTGTTATGGAGAAGAAATAGAGTCGTGGTGCGGTGGCTGCAGCTGCGCCGGCGAGCGTTTATGCGGGTGAGAATCGCCGAGTGATTTAAATTTACGAATATTGTTGCGAGCATTCATGCATTACTGTATTACATGCCGGCGCATAATCACGCGTGCGGATTCGATGAGCCTCGCTCACTCCCCCCCCCCTCTCTCTCTCTTTTCCTCTCTCGCTTTGGTTTGCTGGAAACGTTTCCGTTAAATGCACTTGGTCGAGCTTTCGGTAAATCGCGTTTCTGTTCGTAATGGATATCCCGCACTCTCTTTCTCTCTCTCGTTCTCGCAGTTTTATTCTTTTTATTACACGTTATTCGAGCCCGTCTATTAGTGCGGCGGATATTCACCGCCACGTAGCTTTTTTCAATTCTGACGCACGCGTGATCCGAAATTAACGTTACAACATTTACGCGCACGCGTCGATGGAAATGCGACGATGCTAATGCCCCGACGTGTTTATTGCACGTTTGTTTAATGTAATGAGCTGGTTATTAACCTTCCCTGTCGTTATTGGTCCGTTTGCTGACGCAATTTTGCACGAGAATCGCGTTCTTTCGGAACTTTCCTGTACGATTTCGCGCTTTTACGGCAAAAATGACTAAATAAACAACAGTGGAGAAACATTGGGAACTTGAAAATACTGTATATTTGTTCGCGAAAGTTTCGCGATTCCAACGATACCAAACACGATACAGTTCGGATCGTATTTACGCGTTTAATACACGATAAACTGGAACCTCTCTTATCCGAACGCGTCAGAGCGACCTCAGAACAATAGAACAGTTAATTATCTCTGTAGTATTAGATTGTATCTTTACCGATTCGTACAGTGAGTCCTGTCACATCTAGATCGCTATAGATCAAACTGTTTACCGTCGTCTAATTATTATCATCCGTTCGGATAATAGAGGTTCTACTAAACCTTGAATTGAACAGGCAAATATCCTTCGAACTGCGTCGTGTTTGGGCTCGTTCTAATCGGAAAAATATCACCGACAAACGTTTCGCAAGAAAATAATGTGTTATGGAAAATTATAAACAAATGATAAACACTTTACCCGTGAAGAAAAAACATCACTGCGATGCTGTTTATTCTCGACAGCTGTCTCGATCGGATTAATGGACGTAACGTGATCGAAAGGCCGGCAACGATTGACGTTTAATTTTGATATTTATACAAAACGAGTTACATTCGCATTCGTCGCCGATACAATAACAGAATGCTATCCAGTGCGCATGCTTGTCGCTAAGCTCGCGCGCAACTATACAAAAGGGAATGCTATATCAGTTTCTCGGCCATTAGCGTGCGCTTCCGGTGGCATTGCAACTTTTATGCGAGCCGGTGTGCTAATATCTCGGGCGCATTAGCCGGTTGCGTACACTATACACACGCGTGCACGGTTCGGTCCGCGATTTTTCCGAATGGTTTTTAAAAGCGAACGGCAGTCACGTTTTGTGCAAGGCAAACTGTCGCGTCTTAATAAGGAAACGGTGGAAAGCCAGTCTCGGGAAGATGACTGTTTTGCATATTGCGTTTCGCAATACCGATGTTAACTTCTGACCCGTTGCACAATTTCTGAAAGCATTATACTTCCACAGTTTTACCGTTGTCATCCAAAATTCCCTCGTTGATAGCCCAGCCATAATACACGATCCCGTGTTTATCTCAGCTCGGAGATAATTCGGCAAACACAAGAACTTCCAATCCCTGTGGCATCTTTCCCATCTTTATGCTGTACCGACGAAATTACTTTCCCTCCGAGCCATCTCTGTTTAAAAGAACCGGCCACCGAGCCACCGTGAGGGAAGAGAATTTTAATTTCATCTTTTTATTAAAACTCCCCCCGACCCCCGCTGTTTTATTTTATGGCGCACGGTCGCGTATGAATCGCAGATTTTTCAAACCCCGTATCGATCGACCAAGATGTCGTTCTGCAAATTGTATCGTAAAACAGGGGTTGATTGGGTCCGGGGAAATTGTCCAGGATTTTTTATCGACCCGGAATCCCCCCGTGGACCGGCCACATTGTTGCAAATCCAACTATAGGCAGAAGTCATGGTAATTATTTACTTTAGAAGCTTCTTCACCGATTTTGATGACCTTGAAATATGTTGTCAAGGTCATGATTCTGAACAACTTTTTCCTATACATGTTACCGCCGCTCGCCTTTAGTTTACGAGATATTTGCAAAAATGTTTCGACATTTCAAAAAGTGATCGGAGTAGGTGTGGGTTACATCGATTGTGATGACCTTGGAATATGTTGTCAAGGTCATGATTCTGGACAACTTTTTCCTATAGGGGAGAGTTGCCGAATGCGTACCACTTAATTTCGAAGGCAGTTTATATATTCTTCAGTAGAAATTTGAGCAAAAATTATGTTTTGCATCTATGTATTAACTATCGAAGTTGCAATTTAATATGATTTTTTAAATATTTATTGATAGATCATCGTGATATGAACACTTTTATAAGATCATGCAAACAGTACGATTTAGGCAACCGGTATCCTAAATGGTACCAGCCGGTTTTCAAAATTGTACCTCATGTGTTGGATTAAAAAGATACAAAAAAATCATAAGAGAAACTGTATTTTGCGTTTAATTTCAGTTTAATATACAATACAACATAAAAATAAAATGAAATATTACATTACTTAACTTAAATACAACTAGGACAATAATAAATATTGTCTTTTTTCAAAACTCCTCCACAAGCTTCATGTACCCACTTTTGGCACTTTAAGCATTGGATAATGTCTTCTAAATAAGAATTATTGCAAAGAAAACAGAACCAATCGTTTTCATTCTCCACTTCTACGAGAACTGGAGCAGAGGTGCTGGTTGAAGGCGTGAAATCAATTTTTCTTTGTTTCATTTGTTTTGTTTTCATTGCAACTAATTCCTTTTTATAGGGGCTACTGTAAGCTACTTTCCCATGCTAAAAAATTTGAAATATTGTAAATCGTTTATTTTCGCGGTAAAATTTGAATAACAGTATCTTAAATCGTACTGGTACGATTTAGGAAACCACAGTGTGGTACGATTTAGGAAAAAGACGCCCCGCTAAATAATTGAAGCTAACCTTTAAAACATTATCAGCATGTTTTATAAACTAAATAGAAATAAATAATATAACATAGCTAGTTTTCAAAAATATATAAGACTACCTCAGAAACTGTAGATTTATATTTAATTCAGCCGATTAAAATCATTTAAAATTGAGATCAGACTTGCCTGATTTCTTTGTGCTTCTGTCATTCACAAAACAACACTTCATGCGAATGACTTTTTGGTCCTACTTTATCGACATAAATAAAAGTTCATATCTTTACCACCAAGAGGCATTAAAATGCATTAATTTTTAAATAAACGAGGTGGTACGATTTAGGTGACCAGTACGCATTTGGCAACTCTCCCCTACATGTTACCGCCGCTCGCCTTTAGTTTACGAGATATTTGCAAAAATGTTTCAACATTTCGAAAAGTGATCGGAGTAGGTGTGGGTTAGGGTTAGGGTTTGAATTAACAGATTTCTTAACAGATTTCTATTTGAAGTGGTGTATATTTTATAACACCATTTTCTTTTTTTACTAATTTTGAAATTACATTGTGTTTTTATACGTCTTTTGTTTCGATTTCTAATGTAACTAGTATTATGGCATCGAAAAATTAAGTTTTCGCGATCAAGTAGTATATTTTCGTTGCACTTGATACAAGTCATCGTGCCATGGATCACTTTACTGTTAACTAAAAAATCTATCAACTTTTCTTGATTGTTGCAGATATCCAAGAATTCGTATAGTTTCATGCTTAATACTCACAACAAACAAGACAGTGGGTCTCAACTAATAGAAGTCGTTTTAAGTTGTGGCCATAATTTCAAATCTAACCCACACCTACTCCGATCACTTTTCGAGATGTTGACACTTTTTTGCGATTATCTCGGAAACTAAAGCTGAGCGGAGGTAACACGTATAGAAAAAAGTTGTTCAAAATGATGGCCTTGACAACATATTTCAAGGTCACACAATCGATCTAACCCACACCTACTCCGATCACTTTTTGAAATGTTGAAACATTTTTGCAAATATCTCGTAAACTAAAGGCGAGCGGCGGTAACATGTATAGGAAAAAGTTGTTCAGAATCATGACCTTGACAACATATTTCAAGGTCTTCAAAATCGGTGAGGAAGCTCCTAAAGTAAATAATTACCGAAGTCGTTTCGCTGATCGTGCTCGAAATCTTCTAATTTTTACGAGCCCTCGAATCCAAAATTGATATCGCGAAGCCCGGTAACTGTGGATTCGTGGCGTTTATGGCAAAAATCACGAAATATACGACTAGGGGAAGTCGGGGTATTGTGAGCCACGGGGAATCGTGAGCCAAGCGTCATCTGTGTTTTACTGGTGAATAATGACAGCTGCGAACAACTGTTTTTAAGTTGTCTCATAATAAGGTAATATTTCCGCTATCAGTTGAGGTACGCACCCGTATCATTACTTTGCTCTGTTAGCAGACACAAATTTGCTGCGCTCGAAGTATTATTTCCATTTCGTGTTTGGTCTATTATTATTGTTACATTTCTCTGTGGATCTAAACAGGTAACTGTGTTTATAATACTCGTGTGACTTCAAGCTTTCGAAATAAATAAAGAATTTGAATTAGGTGAGGTTTGTGTTATTTGTTTGTGGCCAAGTTGTAAAAATAACGGTTCGGGGAATTATGAGACACTTTTCTCGGGGAATTGTGAGCCACTCAATTTTTGACATTTAACGAGCTAACTTCACTTGTTTGATGCTTCTAAATGATTATTTATGCAATATTCGAGCACGCGCGATAGAAATTTTTTGGCAATATCTGATAAATATTTTATCCGATTCAATTCTTTTAGTTACGATGCCACGTTATTATGCCAAAAATGACCATTCGCTCGATTTTTACAATATTTTGGAGGCAATAAGGCATGTGAAAATTTAAAAAATATGAATAAATTCATTAATAAAATTAAATGTATTTTTATACAAAATAAATTATTTCTTTCATTCAAAAACAAAAAAATTAATCCAAAAATTCATAAACTTAATATAATTATTATAAAAGAATAATTGATTAATAAACGTTGATTTCTGCATAATTTGCATGGAAAATATGCCGAAAAAGATGAACCGCCAAAAACACCATTCATTGCAACGTCCGCGATCGTGCCATCCTTGCGAACTTTGTACTTCTGATTAAACAAATATTTTGTCATTTAGAAGAAACATTTCATAACAGAAATTGTAATTTTTATTTGATTTTGAAAGTGGCTCGCGATTCCCCGAGATTTTCAAAATTCAAGAAAATGCAACTTTTATTGTAAGAGGCTTAAAATCATCTAATTTGCAGATGTTCGATTAAACCATTGTGTCTAAAAGAAAGGTGAATCTTCATACTACGACATTTAGCGTTGAAATTCGATGAAAAACTTAATTCAATAGCGGTTTTTTGGCAATAAAAAAAAGTGGCTCACAATACCCCGACTTCCCCTATATTTTTACGACGATATTTTTATAAGATAACAATCGTTCGTCGGAAAGTTCTTCGAACTAAAATCTTATCGGTACGAATACGGTTAGCTAATTTATTCCCAGACCCAATATTTGCAGTGTGAACATTAGCAGAGCAGTCGAGTTAATAAAACAGTGGTCGTAAAATCCGCAGAAGATTTCCGTCGAGTATGACACGAAGTTAGGGTGGTATAGCGTATCGCTTCGAGGAGGAACGGAGGGCACTGTGTGTGTGTGTGTGTGTGTGTGTGTGTGTAATCCGTGCAAATAAAATTTCGGGGTTCCCCGACGCATATTCATTACTCACCGGCAAGGACACCAGCCATGTAGACAGCCGCGATCCTGAGGCTTCCGTGAACCATTTCCAGGGGAAGTCCCACGATCACCTGCACTCCCAGGTTGAACAGCAGGTGAAGCCACCTGAAACGCAAGCATAGGGTATACTCCCTGTTCTCGGTACGCCCACGTTTTGTTCAAACGAACGACGTGCGTGACCAGCCCGCCCGGTTCATTAAAAGCCACGATGTAAAAGAATTTGTATAATAACAAGAGAGTATATATCTCGACCTTTGCCCCTCTTCTTCCAGTCACGTTTGTTAGCCCTAGAAAACTCGGCAGAGACGTCGTAATTTTCGTGTCCTTATCGAACGGGGCTGCGACCTGTTTGAATTTCCCGCCACATTTGCTACTGTACACTAATTGGGACGTTTTTAAAAATTCTGAAAAATTTTCCCGAGTTCTTTACTGGTTGAAGGTAATTAAGATAATATAATACCGACGGGAAGTATTACCGCACCGTTTTTAATTTGATTGTTGCTAAATTTTCTTATTCAAGGAGTACAATTAAATTAGCGTTTTTAAGTTTGCCAACGCTGTCCCCCCGTAATTTGTTACTTATTGTTTTGAAAAAAAAACAACGCGAGGCTTCAAGGTTTGAGTAATATTTATTTCAACAGTTTTTTTTTTTTTAATTAATTTATACCAAAGCGAAGCGAACAACGTTTACATAGAGTTGATGTAGATGTTACGGCAATTTGTCAGCTTTCAGTGGAACAATTTGCAACATAAGAGGCAAAAGGAGACACCCGGCACTGTTTTCCCTTAATTAGATTGTTGCTTAACTTTTGACAACCAGCGTGCCAGCCAGACAGAGTGGAATAATGGCCGCGGACGAGAGCACAGAGATTTCTCTAATTTTCATTATTGCATAGAATATGTATGGAGTTTCGTGCTAAACCGAATGAAAATTAAAATTATCACTCCGCCGCCGTTCTCACATTATTATGATTCCTATAATTATTCATCCTTTATGCGTTCCTATTTTTTTTTCCTTCTTTTTTTTTCGTACCGTTCTCGTATATCTATACATCGTGGGCTGTTGCGTGACTGAAAGTTTTCCATTACGTTCCATTCTCAGTCGGTTTATCTGAACCCCCGGATCTAATTACCAACAGAAATTATAATGTTCTTATGATTAGTCAGCGAATCTTTACTGCTGCTAATTATCGTCGTCGTACATTACCCACCATAGCGTACCGTATGAGAGCCATTCCACAGACTTGAATTCTCTTCGCGGTTGTGAAAAAGAATTTTCGCTCGCGATCCCCGTCCATTCTTTTGTTTAAATACCGTCAAAATATACGGTGAACAATGTCAAACAATTCTACTATATAGTTTTTTCTTTTTAAATATTACTACACAACATTCAATTCTATAACGGATTTTTAAATTTACTTTATATCGATTTACTTTCAAATTTAATATTCTTGATATTTATTAAATTATTATTCTGGACTTTTATTATTTATAGAGCGTTGTTTAATTCAGTCGAGACTCTCTTTTTAATAAAATAGTTGATATAAAGCAGCGGGCAATGTTTTTTGAGAGTTCTATAACTAAAAATCATCACAGTAATGTCTCCTTGAATATTATATATTATTTATTTAAACATTGCAGAACTTTTCTTAATTATTCCCTCGTGAAACCATTCCCAATATACGCGTGACATTTTGCTGATCAAAATGAGCCCAAGTACGATACAATTCAGTTTATACTTATTCGATCCTCGACTGAATAAAATTATATAAAAACAATCGCACGATTGTTTAATATAAAAACAATCCAAACCACGTCGTGTGGGGTGTCATTTCATTCGGAAAAACGTCACGGATACACGTGCATGTATGTAATTGTAAGTTTTCTTGTTTTCGACGATCAACGCAATCCAAAATTCAGATATAGTTCCCGACGAACGTTTTAAAACATCATGCGTCGCAACGCCAAAGAGCCGCGATTAGGCTAACGTGTGGAATCGTCTCGCTGGAATTCCAACGGTTCTCTTCGGACGCGCTCGTCGCACAGAAAAGGTAAAACCAGGAAAAATAAGGAAAGTCGGGGGCGCAACCGGGACACTTAAACAAGGCATTCATTAATTTTAATAAATCGTGAATATATATAGTTTTTTAAGCTAGAATTTCATTAATCTTCCTGTCGTTTTAAATGTCACCACAATTTTCATCCCAAACGCACAAAATCCCCAGTGTGACGATTAACAAACAAAAACTGAGACCATTTAAATAACAAAATTTATTAACAAACTGTGTGCCTAGCACAATAAGAATTTGTTCTCCCTCTCGAACAATTTTAATAAATTAAAAATACAGATATTTTTCTATTTGAATGCTATAAATTTTGCTATCGTTTTAAGTGTCACTCAATTCCACGATTTTCAACCAAAACTCTGACCATCACCAAACAAAAACTGAGACCATTTAAATAACAAGTTCATTAACAAATTGTGTGCCTGGCACAATAAGAATTTGTTCTCACTCTCGAATAATTTTAATAAATTAAAAATAATATTTTTCTATTTGAATGCTATAAATTTTGCTATCGTTTTAAGTGTCACTCAATTCCACGATTTTCAACCAAAACTCTGACCATCACCAAACAAAAACTGAGACCATTTAAATAACAAGTTCATTAACAAATTGTGTGCCTGGCACAATAAGAATTTGTTCTCACTCGCGAATAATTTTAATAAATTAAAAATAATGATACTTTCCTATTTGAATGCTATAAATTTTGCTATCGTTGTGTCACTAAATTCCACGATTTTCGACCAAAACTCTGACGATGAACAAACAAAAACTGAGACCATTTAAATAACAAAATTCATTAACAAATTGTGTGCCTAGCACAATAAGAATTTGTTCTCCGTCTCGTACAATTTTAATAAATTAAAAATACAGATATTTTTCTATTTGAATGCTATAAATTTTGCTATCGTTGTGTCACTAAATTCCATGATTTTCGACCAAAACTCTGACGATCAACAAACAAAAACGAATTTCCAAACCAGGCCAAACCGAAACCTGCTGGCACGTGCATCGAGTGACAGTTTCCAGGCTGGCACACACCGAATCGAAAAGGCAATCGACATCGCTAGAATGGCGGAGTGTACAGGTCGGAAACGGAGAACGATAGAAAAGTGGCCGCGTGAAAGGAATCTTAGCCCGAAGAGTAGAGGGTTTCCGCGCCGTCGAGCGCGACAGATAAGCGTGCCCGCGCGATCATCTTTCCGCGAGGAAACTTTTCCCCGGCGCTTCGGGGCCAGATAAAATTCATAATTGCTTTAATTCCTGGCGGCGATAGCCGAATTTGCCAGCGAGAGAACCCGGCACCGTTCTTTCGAACCGGCTACTTCGCCTTTTATCTTCTCACAGTGCTTTTCCGCGAGCTCTTTCCACCTCCGGTTTGATTTGTGTCCGGCGAGCTCGCTCTCGCAGCCTCGTAAAAACTGTCGGTCACCGAGATTAATCATCGGTTTCTCCCCGGGGAACTCGCACGGCGAACTGCTCTCCCATTTGGCACCGTCTTCGCCGAAGAATTCCGCGGAATTATGCCGTTTTTTGAACATGGCAATTCGATTATAACTTTTTTCCTTTCAACAATTTTCAAACGGGATTGCCACCGTTTTGTTCCTGACGTTTTCCCGAGTAAAACGATACCCCACATGATACGGTTCGATGTGTATTTGTTTGCGTAATCCACGATATAAAGGAACCTCTATTATCCGAACTCTCTTGGGAGGCGTGGCTGTCGAAATAATAGAATTGTAATTTAGACACAGCGACGGATTAAATATTTACCGATTCCTAGAACGAATTGCGACATATATGGATTATAGACTAAATTGTTGAAACGATAACCGTCAGTTCGGATAGTCGAGGTTTTACTATAATCGTGAATTGGACAAGTAAATGTGCTCGGAATGACGTCGTGTTTAGGCTCGTTTTAATCAGAAAATTCTCAGGAATATGTTGGTATATGTTTCGCAAAGAAATAGTGATAAAAAATTTTCGAAAAATCTGAATAAATTAAATTTTGTGCTCTGTAGGACGTTTTCAGGACGTTTGAAAAATTGTAGATTCGCGATGGAAAGGTGTTGGATATAAATGTTGAGTTTTTCACGGCCGGAGGGTCGTTCCAGAACGCGCGGTACGATGCAAAATGGCGGGAAAGAGGAGAAGTTCGAGAACAGCCGATCGCAGAGTGTGTTCGGTGCGTCGACCGCATTGCAACTAGACGCGACGGTGCTCAGACTCGTCGAGGATGCAAATTGTGCGCTTAATAGGCTCACGTTTTGCTCGAGCGACTCAGCTTGCATGTCAGCCGAGTCGGCCCCCGGTTTCTGGAATTCCGTCCTCGCCGCAGCTTTTTCTTCTGCTTTCCCCGACCGGGGGCAACTCTTCGGAGAAAGCTGTCGATATCCGCTAAAAATTTCGCGTCCTAACAATAACGCACTCCGTACAATTAAATAAACAATTTTTCATCTTCTGCGACCCCGCGAAATATTCTTTCAGGTTTGCCGGTGTTGTAAAATCGCCAGAAAGATAAATTGCGTTTACCGTAAAAATAAAATTGCGTCTGTCCATTTGAAAATGGGTAAACTCAAATGATTGTGTAAAATTTATTACATTGCAATTTATTCGATTAATACAAAATTCGAGAATAAAACAACAAGACGGAGAATTGAATTTTTAATTAGTTGCTGTGTAACGCGCGCTTAAGAGCGGAGCAATTTTAATTTTCCACAAAGATGGACGCTATCGACAGCCACTCAATTTTGCACGCGCAATTCGTCTCGCGCCGTGAAGCGGGATTAGGTTAGAAGCGTAAACGAACGAGAAAATAAAGAGGCCGGGAATAAAGTTTACTCACGATGCGAATATTTCGCGTGAGAGCCGAAGAGACGTGTTCGAGTTCCCGTTCGAGGACAATTTGCAAATGCGAAAGACGGAAAGGGAGTGGAGGGAGCGAGGGGGAGGGGGGGCTCGTGTGTGCGCACGCGCGCGCGCGAGCATCGATTCGCGGGGAGTGTGTAATTCTCGAAATGGATCGTCGCAAAAAAGGGAGCCTCCTGGAGGCACTTCCGTTTCGAGGACGTTCGTTCGGGAAAAACGATAAGATAGAGGGAATGTCTCCTGGCCCCCCTTAGCGTCGCGCTTAACCGTCTTTCGCATCCATCGCCGATAGAAGCCCGACAATCCGTTGTAATTCGTCCGCGACGACGATGTTGAAGGACTAGCCTAATTGCTGTCCAATTAACTGACAACTGTCTGTGAACCTCTTTTCCCCCCTTTGCGTCTCCCTGCGCTTGTACAGCGAGGGTATTCGAATTTCCCGCCTTGCGGGAATTTAAAAAATGAATCGCTTGTTCCTAAGCAAAATTGAGCAGTGCTTATAATTGAATTTGAAGTGTTTAAAAAATTAATTTACTGCAAATATTTATAAATCGAAACACTTGTCTAGAAATGAATTCATATTTAAAAAATATCTTGACGGTACATGTTTCAATGGAAACGAAGACAAACATATTACTGCCGTAATTTAAATAAATTCTCGTATCTCGGTATTTAATAATATAATATCCTCCCAAGAGTTTATGTTCGCATAATGGATCGAAGAAACGTACAAACATGAATGTATAATAGGAAAATAAATAAAATTCGGAGCTCGTTCTCCCAAAAACCGAGACACCATGATCAGATGGTTCCCAGACGTATGTTCGCATAAAACGGCGCGATAGCAACGATAAAAACCAGCTCGAGAATCACGAGACATTTTTCGCATTAATAACCCGAATCGTTTGATAACGGTTCGAAAGGGAGAACCGGCCAGGGGGTGGCTGATAAGGGATACTCGATGGCGTGTAGGTACTGTGAACGTACCTTTTTACGTTACTGCGAAATTATGCGCAATGGATAGACTGTCTTGTCGAGCTGCTCTTATCGAGCCCCGATGCTGCTGCTCCAATAAAATAATCCTGCGCGGCCATCTTGGAACCAAACCGCTCTAAAATTACATTCCAACGATATGTTGTCAAAATCAAATGTCATAATCGTGACAAAAAAGATTTGGTACGATTTAAAGTAGCTACACACAGTGCTTTCTCGATATATGTCACAACACGGGTCTTGTCAGCGACATATATCGTCCAGGAGATACTATTATTCCTTCATCCACATGAACGTCATACCTGACCCGTATTATATGTACCCTTGATCTTCGATAGACAATCACGATTGTCAATATAAAAGCAGAATTTCTGAAACTGAGCAAGCGGTATCATCGAACTAAAAATTTCGCGAACAAGAGAGAGCGTCGGCATAGTTTAGACGGCAAAAAGTTACAGGCCACGCGCGCGCGTGTGTGTGCGCGCGCGCGTTTTCCAGAAGAAAAGAGTTAACGTGGTTGAAAGGAGCCGGGCAAACGGAACTATTTCCGTTTCCATTAGTTCGGATTACAGGCCGAAATGTTTAACGCGATTCGAGAGTTGTTCGCAAAATTGTTTTCGAAACGTTTCACGGTTCCGCGGGAAACACGAGGCGCTTTCTCGCTGCTCCGGTGAACTTGGATTTGCCTTGCAACGTGCCTCGAATGGACGGAATTGTTTATGGGCGCACAATCCAGAGCGGATCTCCCTTGGCGGAAGCCGGCTTTTGATCTTTTTGTTTGCGATAACACCTTCAGTTCTACGCCCACCACATGGAATAATTAATTCTATTTAATTTCCCCCTTGTCCACCCCTTCCCCCACTCATCCCCTAGGTTCGGACATTGTTTGATTGAGCCCCCGCCTGAAATTACGCTCGCAAGGAACGCGAAATTCCTATTTAGATGAACATCGCCCGCACGCTTCGCGGCCGGAGATATTTATGCGTTTATTTTCCGTCGCGGAATTTCCACTGTCACGAAAAAATACACGTCGCGGACCCCATAGCGCGATTCTACACCCCCGATTTAGTCGGAAACGACTATAAGGAACCCCCAGCAAAATTGACCTTGAACGTGAAAAACAAGGTCACAAAAACCAAAATTTTTTGTGCTTAAAGAATTATATGAACTTCTGAACAGAACGGTTGAATTGCGATCTATGATTCCTCTCATAAAATTGGCCCTCAAGACCAGTAGAACACGATTAAAAAACATTTTTCTTTTGACCTTGTTTTTCACGTTCAAGGTCAATTTTTCGGGGGGTTCCGTATACTCGTTTTCGGCTAAATCGGGGGTGTAGAATCGATCTATCGTGTCCGCGATGTGTAATTTTGCGACAGCTTGTACTTTTCTGGGAAAAAAAGTTCCCGCTCGACGCCAAGGGTCGTCATCGGTGCTCCGCGTGTCTCGTGGGTTCGCAGCCGGGTGCAGGGGCGCCGTGAGAAAGGTGCAAGTCGAGAAAAATCGAGACAATCGCGGTAATTGCAGGAAGTGAACGCGGCACACGGTCGGGTCAGACAATGGTATCGCAGCGTTCGCGAAAATAGGAGAGCCCCGGTATGCCGCCGGTGCGGTGCGGTGCGGTGCGGTATCCTCGAAAAGATGTTTCCGTGCCACGTCCGCGGACAGGAACGAAACGAACAGAGCGCGATCTGTGTGGGTGGCGAAACGTCCGAGGAACATTCCTCGTACAACGGAATTAGCGCCAAGATCGGATCATCGCTCGCCATCCAATCGGAGCGGCGAAGTCGGTCGCAATTCCGGGAAAATGGAAACGCCAAATCGACTTGGAGCGTCACTCATTCGGCCAATTCGTTCGTTCACTCGAATCGTCTGCTTTGTTCATCTATAACAATTTTTTTGCCAAACCTATAATTTTTCATATTTGCTCAATTTCCACAGTTTAAACCTCATTTTTCAACCAACTCGTTCGGAAGAATTTTCTTTCAGTTACAAAGCTTGCAATTTGACTGTTGAAATTTTGAAATTTAATTTTTGACTCCATTCGTTCACAATTTTTTTTCAGTCACGAAACTGTTGCAATTGTACTGTACCTACAATTTCCGTCTGCGCTATTAATTTTGAGATATCAAATTTAATTTTTTTAAAATTTAATTTCCGACACAATTTGTTCGCAAAAATTTCATTTCCGTCCCGAAAACCGTGCGATTCTACTATATTTGCACACAGAATTTTAATTTGTCTTTTTCAAATCGACTCTACAAAGTAGAAGTTACCGCATCATTTTACGTTTAATCTCGTGTTCGTGCAACGATCAAACCCGCGCAAAATCAGCCGACTTTCGCGAATTTTCGCAAAGGCAGGGGCGGATCGTGTCCCTCTGACCGGCTCGCAAAAAAAAACCTCGCGAAAGTCGTTTCGAAACGAAGCCGAGTCTCCCCCGTAACGCTTTAGAGCCCGCCATAAATTCGGGCCGATCGCTCTGCAGTCTATCTCGCGAGCGTTCCCGCCGCACGTTTCTCGCCGATCCTTTGTATTCGCTTATAAAAATGCAATTGGCCGGAGAACGGCCGCTCGCGCGCGCGCGCGTTTCTAAACAAATTTCCCCGGGAAGAATTGATTCCGAGCAGAAGTTGCCGCCGCGGGTTTCCCCGTAGAGGAAAAAGGGGGAATCGACATCGGCGTGTGTACAAGGACTCGATTTAAATAACGGCGTCCATCTTGCAAATATGCGAGCGCGGATCCTTCGTCACCGATGCGAGGGACCATTATGCATGCCCGACGAGCGGAACCATTATGCCGCGCGGGCCGACTCGCCTAATGTCGTATAAATGCAGAAAAGAAGGCCTCATCCTTGATGCGACACGTGCGCGGACCAACTTCTGCTTGTTCCGCGGAACAATTGCATTTTACATGGGACTCTGTCGGCAGAGTTTCATCGAACCCTATCTAGGCATCTGTTGCAAAAATTGCCAGCAATTAGAAACCCGAACAGATTCCCCGATCCCCCTCAGCAATCTTCCGAGAATCCGGAGAACTTTGTAAATTGACTGCGGGTACCGTTGTTGGGTGCAAACAATTTTTTAAACCGACTTTCCACACTCATCATTTTTTTAGTCACTACCGTATACTTTCTCTTCGATATTCTGATAGATCACGAAAAGACGAATCCAACGAGTACCATGACCGTACCCTTTCGATCACTCGATTTCGAGATATTCGTGTCTGAAAAGTGAAACTTCTTTAAAAAAAATTCTTTCAGACACAAATATCTCGAGATCGAATGATCGAAATGGTACGGTCATGGTATTCGTTGGATTCGTCTTTTCATGCTCTACGAGAATATCCGAGAA
This sequence comes from Seladonia tumulorum, assembly GCA_913789895.3. Classification (NCBI taxonomy): domain Eukaryota; kingdom Metazoa; phylum Arthropoda; class Insecta; order Hymenoptera; family Halictidae; genus Seladonia; species Seladonia tumulorum. The sequence goes on along the minus strand of OU565270.1, from coordinate 16,674,212 downwards.
AAAGTATAAGGTAGCGTTAAATAAAAAGTTTAATAAGTTTTATAACAGTGTCGGTTCGTTCTAGGATGTTCATACGATTATTAACTTGTTCGCGGATGAACTGACTGAGCCAATGAGAGGACAAAAGGGCGAAAGTTGGTAGTGTGTGAAAGGAGTCGAGTTAAACGTAGGACAATAGAAGCGGGGTGATTAGTATTATCGGCTCGATCGCGCGGAGAACGCTGGAATCGGTTCGTTATTGGACCCGCGAAACGCTGAGACATCAAGCTCGACAAACTGGTCCCACGGTTCGTACCGATAAGTAAGAAGTTTTCGGGGTGTAATTAACAACTGGAAAGTAGTTAGAACGGCGTCTGCGGAACGTTCGAGTCAACTTGCTGAAGCTACACCTTTATTCTGACGTTCCTCGATCGGCCATACTTCGAGCAAATGTGTCCCTCTCGCGATCAACAGAGACTGCGGATTTTTCTGCGAAATTAAAATCTAGAGCTACGCAGACAAGTATGTCATTTCTTAATTGTACTTATAAAATTGAAAACTTTTTCCTTTTCTTTCCGTTGATGCATAAAATCAATTTTCATGCATTAAGAATGTCCATATATTATTATCGGCTCGAAGTGTCCGTCATTATTTTGAATAAGCTGTAGGCGAACGTCACAGCTCCCCGGATTAGCGGTACTGACGCGAAACGGTAAAAAATCGAGCGAAATCGGCCGACGCGAAATTATTTCGACTACGTCTCGCTAATCCGGGGAGGTTGAACGAACTTTCACCCGTCTCGTTCGGTAAGAGTCACGATCTTCGCGACTCCTCTTTCCGATCTTCTTATTTTTTTTTCTCTCTCTCTCACTGTCTCTCTTCTCGCTGGTTGCATACAGAGGCGTGCCTTTTTCCCTTTTCTCTTTTCCCGTGAACGGTGTGCGGGGGTGGAAAGGCCGGAACGATAGAACGAGGCCGGTAGAGAGAAGTTTTCAGCAGCGAAGCTCTCTAAATTATTCATGGAAACGCCAGATAAGGCGACCATTTTCCCTACGTGCGTATGGAAACGGTGATAAGAGTGACCCGACGTTTTCCCATAGACCGTGCTATACCGCGCGCGCGCGCGCACGTGAGCGTGAGCGAGCGAGCGCACTTTCTTCCGTCCCTTTCTTCTTTCTCTTTGTTCCATCCCTCCGCTCCCCTATCCTTCTCCAGCCGTTATCAGTCTTCCGTGAAAGTAGTTTTCTTGTTGCCGAAAGGATACTGTAGCGTGCCCGGTTATTAATGCGATGAGTCGTATTTCTTTTGGCCACCTCGGATCGATCGCTTTTCGAACTCTCGCTCTTCGAACGCTTAACCTTTTATCTGACGCCCCATAATACCCTCGCATTCGAAATTCCATCCTTCACCCTCTAAATTCAAATATTTCAGACATCTAGCTGGTTCATTCGTTTCGGACAATTTTTTGGTTAGGTACGAACGTCATTTTTGTGAACACACCTCTTGTATTTTACAAGTTAGAATTGCAAAAAAAAAAAAATTGTTGAAATTATTGTCTCTTTTTAGTCCTTTGTAAAATTAAAAATCTCTGAAGATTTGATCTGTAGGTTGAAAAAAGCTTTGACAATGTTATGTGATAATTTCGCGGTCGAATCACTAATCCGAGGAGCTACAGCGGTAGTCCGTGGTTATTGACAAACATGACGGACATTTTCGATGATCGATTTCTTTCGATTGTTGTTTCGTCAAATTTGTATTTTACTCTGGAATTTATGCCAACCTACCTAACATATCGATTTAAAATTGATTAGTGTCGCTAATCCGGGGAGTCCCATCGTTTTTGAGAATTTCAAATTCTGAGAAAACACCTCCTCGTTCCGCAGTTACCGGTTCAAGTATGACATATATTATATAACGAGTATAATAGATAAACGATCAATAATAAAAATTGAGTGGTCCGAATAATTAAACAGTAAAAACAACGAACAGTAATAATGAAATACTGAAAGTAGTAAATAAGAAAAATTGAGTGGCGCGAACAGTAAAAAAAAAAATAGAGTTAAAAGCGCGATAATTTGTTATTTTGTTAAATCGATTTGCTCGCGGGTGCTTCTGACAAGCGAGCGGTAATTCTAAAACGAAAAATAATTTGAAAATCTTCCTCGGGAAGCCGGGAACACGCAAAATTGTGATGCTGATAAAGCTTCGCTGGGAATTGTAAAGCGCGTTGGGCTGGATAAAAAACATTTTTTTCATTCCGCCGCCGCGGAAGTTCACCGTGAAAGGGTGAAATCATCCCTTAAAAATTTTCGCGTTTTCACGGTTCTCGGATGCAACTTTGTAACCGTGCGAGGTAAAGCATCGTGAACAAAAATTACTCACTCTTTTACAGTCGGCCGCGTTTTCGTAGGAAAAACTTCCTACGATGCTTCATTTTTAAGTGACTCGGTTTATTCGTCTGTTCTTGCAGCAGCAAAAATGCGGGACATCGAAAATTACTATTTATACTACTCGATTTTTATTAGAAAAATACTTTTACCGATTGCTATTCATATTTCTCCAATTTTAAATAGAAAATCTCGAGAACAATCTCTAAAAATTAAAAGATCCTCAACATCGAAGAACCAAATTTTTGAAAACTTCTTTGTCCAAAAAATCACAAATTCTCCCACACTATAGCCCCATACTTTTTCCCAGCCCCGTGATCTAAGACGTACCCTATGGTAATAACAGCGATCACTATAAATCCGCAATACACCTAAATAAATTTCAGCACCCTTCCATCCCCACCCCTCGGGATGAGGGTGCAGGGAACGGTGATAAAACAAGAGCCGGGGAGAATGGTATGGGTAAAAAGTTCGCCGAGACAGTTCTTTAGGAAAAATAGCCGATGGCGTAGACATTGGAGGGGGTGGAAAAGCGGGGATGAGAAGGGAGAGAAGGGGTGGAAGAAAACGTATTTTCCGGCGTGGGACCCGGTCGCGTGCCAGGACATTTACGTAATTCTGTTCGACTGGCGGAACGATGGTTGAATTCGATTCGATTCGATTCGCGTCGGTCGCAGGGAGATTGCAACGTGATTCGGAAAAGGGGTGAAGGGGTGTAAAAGGGTGGGGGTTGCAAAGCGAAATTAGCGTCAAGGATTAACGCGGCGCAGTTGCATCGAGTGCGTTCACGCCGTAGGCCGGGGGCCAATCACAAAATTTTAAGATTTTTTTTCGTCGGAAACACATGTTCCCTCTTGCATGTTCTTATAGAGTATAAAAAGACGAATCCAACGAGTACAAGAACCATACCATTTCGATCATTCGATCTCGAGATATTTGTGTCTGAGAGAATTTTTTTAAAAGTGTTTCACTATTTCAGACACGAATATCTCGGAATCGAGTGATCGAAAAGGTATGGTCATGGTACTCGTTGGATTCGTCTTTTCGTGATCTGTAAGGATATCTAAGAAGCATAAGGTTTCGATTTTGAGAAATCGTCGATGACCTTGAAGTCCCGTTAAAAAATGGTAAAAAAAAAATACATATGATTCTGTTCGACTGACGGAACAATAGTTGAATTCGATTCGATTCGATTCTCGTGTCGGTCGGTGGGAGATCGCAACGTGATTCGCAAAATGGGGGTGGGTGTGAAAGAGGGGGAAGGGGTTGGAAAGCGAAATTAGCGTCAAGGATTAACGCGGCAGTTGCATCGAGTGCATTCACGCCGTGGGCCGGGGCCAATCGAGAAAAGTGGTCGGCGAAATGTGCAATCTGTCACGCGTCGCCATTTTTTTTTTTGCGGCACGCGAGCCGAATTTTAATTCGCGAACTTCCTTTCGCCCCACCATTTTATGCCATTTTTATCGGTGGGGCGTCATCATCGCGGTCACGTGGTTTTTAACTTCCTAATAAATTCAATTTCGACTAGATTTGTTTGCGATCGACGTTCGCCTTTTGTCTACGATTTTATTGTTTTTTTTTTTTTTTTTTTTTAGTTTGAATGGTACAATCGGATTTTTGGTAGACTGGAGGATTGTTAAATTTTTAGGGCTTTTGTGCCCTTGATTTTGTTGGAGATTCCTTTTTCATTTTTTTCAATTCAATACCCAATTTTTCTATTTCGATTTCGAGTATAAACTTTTAGATTTCGTGTTCAAATCTCGTTTCTGAAGGTTTGAACCGACTGTATTTTAATCTGTATTTTTACGATACAATAAACTTTCGAACATTTTCCGGAATACTTTGTGTATCGAGTAAATAATTGCACCTTTCAATAAACAGATACATATAATAACACAATTCCCGAAAACGTCGTCATTAAGGATCAGTAATCGACGTTTCAAACATTTCAAATTGGGATTTATACGCGAAAACTGTCGATAAATCACTCATAAATTTCAATTTTCGTATATTCCAAAATTCATCGCGTTTCATTTCCCAACATGCAAATATAACGGACGTACACGCGCGCGCGCGCATATAACATCGAAAAAGTATCGGCGCAGCTTATGAAGCTTGTAAAAACAGAGCTCCGTCACCGATTGTGCCATAAATAATTCTACATCGTCGCGTTCTGTTTTCCGACGCACACTGATCGCGATTGCAAATTAATATTAATTGCTTTTTTGCGGAAATTACTTACCAATGCGTCTTCGGAAACATTTATTTTCCGATTTTAGATTATTCGAAAACATTCACGGTCAAATTAAAACAGAGAACTGTGCTTTTTAACACGTTAACTGCCGTGGGGGTCACCGGTGACCGGCACTCGACTTTTCTACAGCGCCGTGGGGGCCACCGGTGACCGGCAGCGTGGTCAATACTAAAAGTACATAATTATAGTAAATATGGATACTGATCAATTTTTCAATAATACCATTGTTACTATAATGGTTTGAAGAAATTAATGCAATATAGAACATACAAAATTTTTTTTTTTTTTTTTCGAAACACTGAGAGTAATCACTTAGCAATCGAAGCACGATTGTTTAAAAAAAAAAAGTAATACTTGCCTACAGCGCCGTGGGGGCACCGGTGACCCCCACCAAAAAAAATGCTTCAAACATGATTTTATAACTCATATTATTTGCTGGGAACTATATTTCATCATAATATGCATCGCATAATGAAAAGTTCATGTTGGCGCCTGGGACAAATCATGGAAAATCCGTCCGGCAGTCAACGTGTTAATAATATACCTATCCCTTTCCAAAAAGCAAATTAATTGATAAAACTTGTACTTGTGTAAAAATTCACTGTAAAACTTGTTTTCGTTGATTCGCTTTCGTCGCAGTGGGGAAATTATCTAAATGTACTTTTTGCGGTAAATCAATGGAGCGGATCGATTAGCTTTCAACGAGTTAATACTCACCCAGCATGAAGGAACATATAGAACGCGAACCTCCAGAGCTCGAGACGTTTGTCCGGTCTGTAAATGAAGACACTATCGATTGGTACCGGACCCGACGGATTCACTTCTCCCATCGCCACTGTGTAGTACGTGAAGAAACCCAGCTGGAAAAAAAAAACAGAAAACCAAAAATTATTAACGTACACGCCATCCACAACTAATGTAATCAACAAGTTCTCAACGAGTTACGGTACAAGCAAATAAAAATGTTTGGTAATTATTTACTTTAGGGGCTTCCTCACCGATTTTGATGACCTAGAAATATGTTGTCAAGGTTATCATTCTAAACAACTTTTTCCTATACATGTTACCGCCGCTCGCCTTTAGTTTACAAGATATTTGCAAAAATGTTTCAACATATCAAAAAGTGATCGGAGTAGGTGTGGGTTAGATCGATTGTGATGACCTCGAAATATGTTGTCAAGGCCATCATTTTGAACAACTTTTTCCTATACGTGTTACCTCCGCTCAGCTTTAGTTTCCGAGATAATCGCAAAAAAGTGTCAACATCTCGAAAAGCGATCGGAGTAGGTGTGGGTTAGATTTTAAATTATGGCCACAACTTAAAACGACTTCAATTAGTTGAGACCCACTGTCTTGTCTGCTCTGAGTATTAAGCATGAAACTATACGAATTCTTGGATATCTGCAACAATCAAGAAAAGTTGATAGATTTTTTAGTTAACAGTAAAGTGATCCATGGCACGATGAATTGTATCAAGTGCGTCGAAAATATACTACTTGGTCGCGAAAACTTAATTTTTCGATGCCATAATACGAAATCGAAACAAAAGACGTATAAAGACACAATGTAATTTCAAAATTAGTAAAAAAAAAATGGTGTTACAAAATATACACCACTTCAAATATAAATCTGTTAAGAAATCTGTTAATTCTAACCCTAACCCTAACCCACACCTACTCCGATCACTTTTCGAGACGTTGAAACATTTTTGCAAATATCTCGTAAACTAAAGGCGAGCGGCGGTAACATGTATAGGAAAAAGTTGTTCAGAATCATGACCTCGACAACATATTTCAAGGTCATCAAAATCGGTGAGGAAGCCCCTAAAGTAAATAATTACCAAATGTTTCAATTTACGATTACAAGTAGACTCTACACACACACACGGCTATTTACACAACTATATTCTCACAAAAATTATTCAATCAAAAATTGAAATAAATAATGTCGATGAAAAAAAAATGTTTAAACTTTACCGCTCCATAATGTTTCCGAGTGGTGGTAACAGGGTCGGGGTCGTAATAAGGTACGCGAGTGACAGACGGCATGGTAGGGACGTTTATTACGTCATAATGATCCGGACTTCCGGGTTTCCGAGTGAATGTAAGTGACGTCGTGGGGTGAGCGAGGAACAGAGAGAGAGAGAGAAGAGGGGAGGGGAGGAGAGGAGAGGGGAGGGGAGGGGGCAGGGCTCGGTGGTTGTGCGTGCAGCATTACGGCAGTGGTTGAGCGTGAATGGTCAATATAAATCAGGCTTTGTAATATCGTGTCGACGCCGCTGCGCCGGCGACGCTTAGGCATATTGTTTCTGGAAACCAGCGGAGCGCCGTGCTCCCGGGCGCCTGTTGTTTTCAACGGAAAGCGGGAGTTATATTGACAATTTTAATATTGAAACCGCCGAGAATTGACCACGATGTATGTAGTTACAGGCACGCGGAAATTTCCGGCCCGGAAAGCGTGTTACGCCGCGCGCAGACGCTATTCTTACCGCTGGCGAAAACGCCAGCGCTTGGTACAAAAGTTGATAGAACTTTGTTGTCCCCAACAATTTCTCAACGAAACTTCCACCGAAATGTCCGCGACTCTTCTGCGAGTAAAACGATACCAAACACGATGCAATTCGGACCGCAATTGTCCGTTTAATGCGCGATATAGTAGGACCTCTGCTATCCGAACTGTGGTTGTTTCCGATGAAAACACGAAATGGAAGAAACGAATTTGACTATAGTATTACGAGGGTAGATACAGAGGTATTTACAACTTACTGAAATTGTTAAGAGGGTTTAACACGTTAACTGCCACGTCACCCATATGTGGGTGACGGAATTATTTGTCCAGGTTTTAAAATGAATTTTTACGTTAATATAATCGTTGTATCAAATTTAATTACGATCTGTAAAATGCCAAAAAGTTGGAGGACTACTCGATATAACACATTTAATTCTTTTCAATTTTTATTTCATTAAACAACTAACTCTAATTTGATGGAATTCTTGGGGTTTCTAGTTTGCCAGTCAAAGTGTTAATTCCGATGCGCGTTTCTCCTAAAATTAATGCAAAACTCTGACACTCTCTGTCCCGACGAATTCACCGTGACACCAAGGACACAGTTGTAACCCGGTATAAATCTCCCTAATCGGCTCCTGATCCCCCGGGAATCCCTGTTTACTCTGCATCTTGTCCGGTTCTAGGCCTCGATCAGGAGGACCTTCCAATTCCGGGGGAGTATGTCGATAATTAGGGTTCCCGGGCAGCATTAGCCAACTTATCGGTCGCGTTTCGTTATTATCCCGGTCGCGGTACATCTTTCAATTAAGCCACTTTAATTGCTAGCTAGCCGCCGCCTTCGGGGGTGTGGAGGGTGCGCAGGTCCTTTAATTCCTAGGAGCGCGTGACTGTCATGGCAGCGTTCCTTTGTGCTAATGGAACAGAGAAATTCGCGGGACCGTGCTGCTCCGGCTACTACCCTGACGAGAGAGAGAGAGAGAGAGAGAGAGAGAGAGAGAGAGAGAGAGAGCTAGAGAGGAGAGAGAGGAGGTCTTCAGGGTAGTCGCCGTGCACAGAGGCGTGTCTTTCATCCCCGTTTGAAAAAGGAGGGGTGGCCGGGTTAACGGATGGCAAGAAATGAAAACGGAGAGTCAAAGATAAATAACGGGAGAAAGAATCAAACGACGACGACGACGACGACGACGGAGGCAACGGCGACGATAGAAAACGAAGAGCCGTGGAACGCAAAGGAGGACGAGGGATATAGAGCGAACGTTTAAAGACAGACGTCTAGGGGTTGGCTAGGAACGCGAAAGAGTTCAGTAATTCTGCGCAACGTCGCATAAATACTGAGCTGCCGGGCTCCGAGGATCGAAGATGCTACCAAGAGATAGTCCTTCGTGAACTGGGAATGCGCTTCGGGGTGTACCTGTGTGTGTGTGTATAGGTTAGGTACTAGGAGGTGGAATTTTGAGGGTTGCTAGGGTAGTGGGAGTTGTTGAGGAAGTGGGATCGTAGCCACCATTTCAAGGAAAAATCGAAAACTGTTGTCGAGGCTGCTTTTCGACGATTCATAGGTCACAGCTAGGTAAAAGCTAGCCCGTGATAGTTCAAGTTTTGTAAATTTTTCGGAGCTCTTTCAAAAGCAGAATTAAAATCGAAAATATCGGATGCACCAGACCGAGCAGAGCACTGTGCCCGTTCGTTCGTGAATTAGGGAAACACCGATCGACAAATCGCCTAGAAATTTTGCATGCATCTACCCTAATAGCCGATATTACCATACGAGCTCGAATCGGTTGCCCAAATTATAATCACACCGATGCAATTGCATTTAATCACATCCTCCGTCCTATAACAACATTAGCAAGTTTCCACGCATTACCCTCGAATATCCCGCACACCTTGAACACGTCGACGTGCAATAACGTGGTCATTTTTCCCTCGGTCCCGGCAACGTTTGAACAAGCGTTTAAAAACACTTTCAGCGTCGACTTTGTCGAAAGTTCCGCGCGCAATTTCGTCGGGGAAAAAGTGACCGAAACCGTTCTCAGTTATGCCGACTGCGAGCAACATGCAAATGATCGCGCTTGACTTAAGACGCGAAGGAGGAAAGAGGCGGCGTCTATACGTATGTATATATATTCACCGATGCGAGTGTTCTCTGGGAAAGTGCAACCACACTGCACCAACCTGCAGCCCGTATAATGCACATCGATGCACGATGCGTCGGAGCGCGTTGGACACGATACCGGGGGACCGCTATTCACCAGGACAGCTATTATGTGGGAGAGAGCATGCCGTAAGAACCGTCTAGGCAATCGTCATCGGCTCAAGGAATGAATGCAACCGTGTATGCGCTACCGTTAGCCGAAGGTGGATACGCGTCTTTGCGATGCAAACGGTGTCCCTCCGGTGCATCGGGGAAATAATTCCATGGTTCACCGACGGCAAACCTATTTGTCATCCGAGGTCCATTTGTAACAGCGATTGGTTCGATAGTGTACTCTATTTTCCCCTGTATTTTACTGTATAATTGAATTGATCACGACTAAGCACGATGTTATTGCATTTCTTCGTTGATATTCCTATAGAGCATGGAAAGACGAATCCAACGAGTACCATGACGATACCCTTTCGATCATTCTATCTCGAGATATTTGTACCGGAAATATTTTTTTTTAAACGTACTCAATACTTTCGGGTACGAATATATCGGGAACGAATGATCGGAATGGTACGGTCATGGTACTCGTTGGATTCGTCTTTTCATGCTCCACGAGAATATCGAAGAGAAAATATAAGATACTGACTAAAAAAAAAAAAATGTCGAGGAGCTTGGAAAGTCGATTTCAAAAATTGTCTGTACAGTTTCCAATTAGAATTTTTTTTTCCTTTCTCAGTTTGCGTTTATCTGTAGCTAATTTTCGAGCCGGATATAAAAACAATAATAACCTGTCGGGATTTTTTTCCTCTTTCGAGGGAAAAAATCTGGTTGCATGGGAGCTAAGTGGGAGGTAAAGGGTCGAACGGCAGCCGCACAAAAAGAAAAAAGAAAAAGAAAAGAAGAAAAAGCCTGCGCGGAATATGAGCAGCACCCCTTATTAAGGTCCATTAGCCAGTGTTTTGTGTAATTGCTTCATTTTTTTCCCCAGCGGGACGAGGGATAGTGGGCGGGCTCTTAGAAGGCTCGGAGGGGACTTTTCAGGATTTTTTCAGAATTGAAGAGCACGGCCAGCCAAATTCTGGGACGACGCAACCCTCGTGGAGAGAGACTGTTCTTTTTGTCATTTTCCTTCCTCCCTTTCCCACGACGAACGATAATGGTGTAACGACGCCACCACGCGTTCCAGGATTATGCCCTGGGTCCTCTTGTAACGAGGATGCATACGCGTACGTGATTCCATGGAAAAGCGAGATACTGCCGGTGGCGGATTTTTGCACCGGAGAATGTCGTCATCGCGAATTACGTTGACACTTACACGTCGCGGTGACACATTTTGTTGTTAGCACTCCACATTGACATTGTGTAACCTAATTCATAAACATAAATCTTCTTACCCAGACATAAATAGTTTTAATGCATTTTAACTACAGGCGATTGTTAAAATTATTTTATAATTTTCGATACATCAGATTTTTCTAACGTCTCCAAGCAAATTATTACAATATACCACGTAAACCTAGCAATCCAATTGCTAATTTAATTACACTTCAATATACTAATAGCCAGCATTAATTAATTATAATACAGCGCCCGTATAATCTGTATTTCGCGACCGACGGAAGCGTGTCCGAAGAATTATCTGACACACACGAGCATCAAATAAATCATGCTCGCAGGAATAATGAACACTCCCGAGTCTTTGCGGGCGGTTCGTTTGCATGCTCTTTCAATTTTCGCGCAAAATTTTCATCACCGCGAATGAGCCGCAGTGATATCGCAGTATCACTGCGGCGACAGGTGAACGCCGCCGTACCTTTGGAAACTTATTATCTCTTTGTGATTTTCGAGTACCAATGTTAATCCACGGGACCGTTGCGCTTCTTTTTCCTCGCAATTAATTAATTCCCGCCTCGAGTCCATCACTACATTGTCCGGCGAGTTTTTACCGTCACGCGACTCGCGACGGAATAATAAATTTTTGCGTTCCCTTTACTGCATCCTTGGCACGAATGCGAGATCATGAGATAATGGGGAAAACCTAAATATCTACCGTATTTATTGTTATTTTGGCCAAAAAGCACTTATTAATAAGATTTTACACTGATCGATATTTTTAAATATGAAATCTTGCGTGTATTCTGTGATATTATTGTAGAGCATGAAAAGACGAATCCAACGAGTACAATGAACACACCATTCCGACCATTCAATCCAGAGATACTTGTGTCTGAAAATATTGAAAATCTTCAAAAAACATCTCTCAGACACAAATATCTCTGGATTTAATTATCGGAATGGTATGTTCATTGTACTCGTTGGATTCGTTTTTTCATGCTCTATAACAATATCGAAGAAACAATCCAAAATCTCGTCGAAAAAAATCCTGATGACAGTGAAATCTCGTCTAAAAGTGCTTTCAAGCAACTCTAGTTCTAACTCTTCTTCGTCTGACGATAAAATAATTGCAGAAACAAGTGTCCAGGGTTGTACAAGGGGATCGAATCCCGGCTCTGTTTGCGCGGATACGTGGATAATCGACTCGCCAGGTTCCATCGCGAATTTCCGACCTTGGATTACGTGTCCCCATATATTCCCGAGCACATCCAATTCATCTCGTCGAGAGTGTGAACGTCATCGCCGTTGTCGTCGGCGGTTGTCGCCGACAAAAAGCCTCTTTCACGCTCCCAGGATCCCGCGCCATCTTTCTCGGCTTAGCTGCTTTTTGCAAACTATAGTCGCCGCCGGCGCGGCGGGAGAAAACGGATGAACTTCGATAATGCGAGAACTTCCGAAGCTCCGCACGGAGTGGAGGATCCTCTCTCTCTGTACATATGTATATCTGCGTATTATACGTACATACATATACTTGCACCAACGTTTTCCGCTCTGACAATAGTTATTTATTCGTCCCGCGGGACGCTCAAAATGCTAAATTACGATCGACAAACTCTTCCCGGGCTGAACTAATAAAAATACCGCCGCCTCCTCCCCGACGTCATAAAATTTTGTTCCGAACTCATCTGCTACGTGGACAGTGATAAACCACTACTCTCGGCTTTGCGTGCCGAATGAAGATGAACCTACATGGCTCAGAACAAACCTAGATTGTTCAGCATGAATCTAGGACGAACCCGGATAGTTCAGGAGGAAATTTGGGTGAACCTAGATGGTTCAGAATGTGAACCAAGGACAAAAGTAGAGGGTTCGGTAAAACCTAGATTATTCAGGGTAAATCTAACCCAGACCTAGATATAGTTCAAAATGAACCCAGTGTGAACCTGGCATGAACCTAAATGGTTCAGAATGAACCTAGGACGAACCTAAGTGAACCTAAATGGTTTAGGACAAACCTAGGACGAACCTAAGTGAACTTAAATGGTTCAGGATGAATCTGGGACGAACCTAAGTGAACCTACATGGTTCAGGACGAACCTAGGAGGAACCTAAGTGAACTTAAATGGTCCAGGATGAACCTAGGACGAATCTAAGTGAACCTAAATGGTTCAGAATGAACCTAGGAGGAACCTAAGTGAACTTAAATGGTCCAGAATGAACCTAGGACGAACCTAAATGAACCTAAATGGTTCAGGACGAACGTAGGAGGAACCTAAGTGAATCTAAATGGTTCAAGACGAACCTAGGAGGAACCTAAGTGAACCTAAATGGTTCAGGATGAACCTAGGACGAACCTAAGTGAACCTACATGGTTCAGGACGAACCTAGGAGGAACCTAAGTGAACTTAAATGGTCCAGGATGAACCTAGGACGAACCTAAGTGAACCTAAATGGTTCAGAATGAACCTAGGAGTAACCTAAGTGAACCTAAATGGTTCGGGATGAACCTAGGACGAACCTAAGTGAACCTACATGGTTCAGGACGAACCTAGGAGGAACCTAAGTGAACTTAAATGGTCCAGGATGAACCTAGGACGAACCTAAGTGAACCTAAATGGTTCAGGACGAACCTAAGTGAATCTAAATGGTTTAGAATGAACCTAGGAGGAACCTAAGTGAACCTAAATGGTTCAAGACGTACCTAGATGGTTCAGAACGAGAATTGAATGGACCATTTTCGAGCCAAAGCATTTTTACCGGGAGACTTCGGTTCTTCCTAGCAACTGCACCCTGAAGAGCTTCTTCAGAATCATTTCAGGAATCGTTATAGCAGTTTTCAAGGGGCGTTTCGGCTGCTTCTCCTCTGGGCCGCGATTCCTCGTTCTCCCCAGTCGGAAATCTGTATATTATTTCCGTCGGCGGAGTCCGCTCGCATTAATCAGCAGGCGAAGGCAGACACGCACGGTTGGCAGTGACGTGACTGGTCATAAATCGTCGGTTCGAGAGCAAACGCGATTACACGACGACGATTATCGGGAGATTCCCCGACATCGGCGCGCTCCTCAGGCCGCATCCATCGCCTGCCGCGATATCCTATAAATGCATAAATCCTGCTAATACCCCACATCCGCACCCCAGACGCACACGCTGACGAAGGAGAAATCCTGGAAGACCGTGGCCGAAATATATCGCCGGAATCGACGGGGCCAACGAGAATATTATTCCCGCGAACGGGATTATCGCGGCGCTTCCGGTTTGCCTTGTGCTGAAAATCGTCCGCCATTTTTTCCGGTCCAAGTACGTTCAAACTGCTGGACAAAACCGTATACGATACTCCAACGAGTATATCTTCGAATGGTTCGCAGAATCGGAAGAAAAAAGTGAATTTTTCTGGAGTTCGGATAGCAGAGGTTGTACTATATCGTGGATTACACGCGTAAATGGAATCCGAAATGTATCGTGTTTGGTCTCGTTTTAAACAGGAAAGTTTAAGGAAGATGTTGGTAAAAATCCCATTAAAAACTAACTATAAACAGAGAAGTTATGGCTCCGAATTAGTATCGCTCACCGGTTATATTCTGCTTTCTCGCCATTCTCTCCGACGCTGTACGCTAGCGGGAATAAAATTAACACTTGATTGCCTAAGCAAGTCATTTTGACTGCTTTTGAATTTCAATTAAAAAAATAATTATTTAAATAATGACACAGCTTCTTATAATTTTGTGACTTTTTCTACAACATATAAATGGGTTAAATAATCATTGTTGTTGCCCCCCCCTCCTTCACTTCCGGTATATAGGTAACGGCTTCCGGCTTTCAGGCAATATAGGTATATACTAAGCTCCCGTCTTTCTAGTGTTAATCAACCGGACGAGTTAAAAATGTTAACCGGCATGCATTTACAAGCCAGATGGAACAATATAAAATAACCGAAAGAAGCCTCTGGCATGTAAATGGAGAATCCAGTGCACGCCCAATTTATTAATTCGCATATTCTCCAAGGACTCTCGGGTTCCACCAGCCCGGCGGAAGCTTATGGTTGATGTCTGCGGCGCGATACGTAGGAGGAATTTCGGGATTGGTCGTTCGAGCGCTTCCTTTTCCCGATAAAGGACGGTTTGCCTTTGAGCAATTGAAAATTGAAGGCGGAGAGCAGCACCGGCTGCCGGCAAACGAGATTGCCTTGTTTGCAAATCTACGCCCTCGTTGACATTATTTTCCCTCGTCGAACAACATTTCTCAGCTCTCCCGGGCCGAGGCGCGCGGACCAATTGGGAATAATCAACGCGAACGCGTCGACAAAAGCGACGAAACTCCGAGACACCGGCCGACGCGAAAAATACTTTTACCCGCGTCGTGCCCAACGGTTTTATTTCTGCGAGCCAGAAGACGATTCGGTCTTAAAATTCAGTTCCAACACGGTAAAACGCAGAAGGAAGCTCGAAAAGCTATCGTCAGGGAGCGCGCGGGCGGGCGATGTAATATTGTTAGGTATGCAAATTAAACCATTCAAAGGCCCTGACGAACTTCCGTGAGTTCTGGCCGAGCTTGGAAAAAAAGAGAAACGGGGTGCGGAAATGGGGAAAGAAGAAGTTCTCGGTCGATTTTCCACGGACGGCTCGAGATGTATTGCTCCGGTCAGATTTCGAAATTCCCGCACCGGAGGCCTGCCTACAATATGGCGGCGTGGTCGACTATATCGGCATTTTATCACTATTATTTGCACTCGAAGCTATTTTCACTCCAAAACGAAACATTTCTTCCGAATATTTCCCCTGTACATATTTTTTTTTTCATGTTATACATACCAAAATGGCGGAATTTACTCGTACAATACTGAAATGTTTAGTAATTAATTGAATACAAACTTTAACTGCCAAACTAGAAACCTAAAAGATTCCATAAAATCAAAGTAGATTATTTAATGAAATAAAAATTGAAAAAATTAAATGTATGATATTGAGTAGACCTCCAACTTTTCGGCATTTTACAGATCCTTAAAAAATCTAACCCGTTGCACTCGAAACTGTTTTAACTCCAAAACGAAAAATTTCTTCCGACCTAGAATATTTCCCTTCTAGATATATTTTTTCATGTTATACATATGAAAATGGTGCAATTTACTAATACAATACTGTGTGTTCAGTAACAAGTGTCCAGTAATTTATTAATTTAGTAATGTGAAAAATATTTTGAATAATGATACAGCAATTTTTAGGGGTGCCTTACAGTCACCGTTCGAGTGCGAAGGTTTAATATATTAGCGTAAAAATTCATTTCAAAATTTGGACAAATAATTCCGTCACCCATAACATGGGTGACATGGCGATCAACGTGTTAATTGTTACTCTTTTATTTACCGTTGTTAGAAAATAATTTGATGGAGTAGCCGCGGCTCGTTGCATTCGCATGCGACAAGCAGAAAAATTTTCTCCAATTTTCACGCCGACTTCTGCTGTCCAAGGAAATATTAGGCATCGCGGATTGCGTGCAGGTTGCAGCACAGGGTGCAACGGCGTTTCGCATGCACCGCTAATGTTCCGCGAACGGCCGCCGATGGATTATCTTGACCGTTGCAATAATTTCCGGGGCCGGTTGGCGTGGCCGCCTCGGGGCTTAGGCTCGGCCGGCTTGTTTATTGTAAACCGACGAATATGCAGGATTTATTCTTTCATCGGGCGCGATCCTACGGTGGATCAAAACTGCCATCGGACACAGCTTAAACACCGATCCCGTTTCCGGAAATATTTTTTTGCTTTTTTTTTCGCCCCCCTCCCCCACCCCTCGGTAATCCACCGGCCGTGATCCGGCGCGATCAATTCCGATCTTTGTTTCGTCGTGTAATCAATTGTAATCAAATCTGATTCTGGTTTAACCGTGTACACGTATTTCCCTCCTCTCTCTCTTTCTCTTTATTTTTTTTTTTTTTTAGCGGCGATTTAGAATTCAATTTATTTCGCAGATTTTTCGCTTTTGGTCATCGAACACAGCTATTTCTGCCGAGAGCGATACGAAATTTGGTTGTAAAACAAAATTGTATAAAAATCTCGGTCAAAAGTTGGCCTGCTCGAAGCCCGCGTTGAAATCGGCTCAACAGGTGATTGTTATTAAACAGTACAATTATTTACAATCGAATTATGTGGTAGAAAGGGTGGCAAAAAATTGAGGGAAGTGTAATTGCTCAACGAAGCTAGTCCGAACCATTATTTTAGTGGCTAATATTGCGGTAAGAAATATTGTAAATATATTTTTAGGAATTGTTTAAAACCGCAGTTTCCACGTTCCGTTGCAATTCGTCGACGCATCGTCGTGTTTACTCGCAATCAACGAAAATCGTCCACGTGTGGGATTCGAACGGGAAGCTGTTTTCATTAAAAATATGAAAAGCCTCGTTTAAAGCGGTTGCTAAACACACCGGCGCGAAATTGATGAAAATTTCGATCTCCCTGTAATGAACGCGAAATATTAAACAGAATGTGTAAAAACCTCGATTCTACATTGGAGGTCTCGTTTATTTTATCGCAATAAGCATGCTCGAAGAGCAATACCCGAGGGATTAAAATAAACATTTCCGGTTGTAACAAAGTTATCTTTACATTTAACGAATCCGAGCGGAACATTTTCTTTTTAAACTGCATTTAAAGCGGATCAAACGCGTTTCGATTTCGGTTCCCTTTTTCTTATTAAATCAGGCCGCAAATCGGACCGTTTGTTTAGCTGCACAATCGGCTAATGAATATTCTTATTCGCTGGTCGGCGCCGATGTACAATTCGATCGCTTCCGATTACCGTAAAGTCCTGACTACTCGGCTAAACGCATTCAATATGCGGCTATTAGGTCTGACCATTGAACGCACTCGACTACTGCGAGAGCCGATTCACCGAGTCTGGCCGCAGCATCGGCACTAACTACTGTATCAATGGGAACGCGCGCCCGGCAACTATTTCTCTGATTGTATCGATTGTTATTTTAATAATACCGGGTTAACGAGCCCGCTGCTCGGGCTAAACCTACCTCTTGCCCGGTGATAGTCCGACCGAGACCGAATCATCTTGCGAGTCACAATTATGGTCATTTTATTCCGCTAAGATCCCTTGAAACAGTGCTGCAGGAAAATTGTTCGACAACAACTGATTTTATAATGGTCCAATGCTTTTCCTTTGCCATCTATTCTTTCTTCTCCGCCATTACTTTCGTAGCTTCTACATTTACCACCCACTTTGCTTTGCTCCTCCCATTTTTACTCCTCAGCTCCGCCCCCACTAACTTCTCATTGGTTCTTCTCAATTATTGTTCGAGCACTTTGTTTTTATTTTAATTCATCTGAGCAATTCTCTGACCAATTTTATATTTATTCTTCTACTGTATCACCTCCGATTAAGTTTCAGTAGCTCCGCCCACTAATCCTGATTGGTGTCTTCTAATAATCCCCTTGTAACTTCTTTCGCCAATTTTAATCGATTTCTGTTACTATATTTCTGGTGAGACTGTTAGAAATTGTTTCTAGCTCACTATTTCTCCCACCAGCCTCTTCTAGCTCCGCCCACTAATCCTGATTGGTGTCTTTTAATAATCCCCTTGTAACTTCTTTCGCCAATTTTAATCGATTTCTGTTACTATATTTCTGGTGAGACTGTTAGAAATTGTTTCTAGCTCACTATTTCTCCCACCAGCCTCTTCTAGCTCCGCCCACTAATCCTGATTGGTGTCTTTTAATAATCTCCTTGTAACTTCTTTCGCCAATTTTAATCGATTTCTGTTACTATATTTCTGGTGAGACTGTTAGAAATTTTTCCTAGCTCACTATTTCTCCCACCAGCCTCTTCTAGCTCCGCCCACCAGTAGTCTCCAGCCCCGCCCATAAATTCTCAAACACTCTTTCAGTCTCGTTCATCAATTTTCTCGCATTAATTTTCCCCATACCTTCCATCGCTCCACCTTTCCAACTAAATTCCATCCATTACTCCCACAAATCCCCACCCACTCGCAATAATCCCGCCCACTCCGCTCGCTTCTTTCGTCATCGCAACCGCGTCAACGTTCAGTCTACCCTACTAAAAATGATCAAAGCTCTAGAATCCGCTCATCAGGAGACTCTCAAAGCTAATCTAACTCGCACACGAGCAACGCCAGGAAATAAGCATATATATCAGCCGGGGGTACAGTCTTCACGAGGTATCATATTTTCCTCGGGATGATGAGCGAGAGTCCGCACAAACGGCTCACGCGCCGCTTCTGCTAGCCCCGGCGGCTCCTCTCCCAGAGACCACAAAATTCAGCCTTGCCGGTGTTTGTAGGATTTGTCCGACTCGAGATTAGAGAAATGGCGGAAAGGGAAAGCGGGGCGCGGGGGGGGGGGGCGGGGCCCGGGTGCGGGGAGGCGGGCGGTGGGCGGGGGGTAGTGGCCACTCTCGCGCGCACGGTCCGCAACTGAAAACGGTTTAACGCGATCCCGTGCAAATTTGTATGCGGGCAAGTTTATATGGTACCCGAGTCGCGCGTTACTTCCGCCCAACCCCTCCCCCTCCTCCCCCACCCACGACCACCCACACCGCCCACTTTGGCCACCGGCGCTCCTTTCTCTCCTCTTCGCTCGTCGATTTCCTCTCCGCCCCCTTTCGTCGGGTCAATATTGCTCTCAGGTGGACGTGCAAGCAGCATCGCGTGCGTGGGACGCGTTTCTGCACGTACTCGGTGTACCACTTAACTGTCACCGCAGTCTTCCAGACGCTTCTGGCTGTCCGACCTGAACGTGCCAAAAGCGAACCAATTGACTGCGCGAATTGCAGCGAAGAAAAGTTTTGCAAACATGTTTGTTTCGTTTGTTTTTTCTTGGCTGCTTTTTCAAATGGTTAGTAACAAATGTAAACCACAGTGTACATAAACTTTTGACTTCTTCAAATGCCACTGATGGTAACACTTAAGTGGCAATTATCACCCCCTGTGCGATTACTCGCGGTAATGTGACAAATTAATTTTTGTAATAGCACTATTATTGTTATTAAGTACAAACTGTATATAAACAACGATTGTCTCGAGTGTTTTATCAAATGGCACTATTAGCACCACTTATGTGGCAACTATTATTCCCTGTGGGCGTAATTAATGCGCCACTATATCAATTAGTGGCAGGAAAATGGGCTGAAACGTGCAAGGGACATTTCGGTGACACTTAACCGTTACACCCAGTATAAACGGCAGACGCGTAGTCCTTGTCCTGTTTGTCAGCAGCGTGGCTACACTTGTGTCGCGCGCGGCTCCAATGGTTCATATACCGTTTCGCCGAGGATTATTAGATTTTTCGAAGCTCCACGGCCTTTTCGATTCCCAGGCACCGAACGCATTTAGGTTCACATTTTTCCAACACCGTTTTCGACAATGTTTGATCCTGTTCCGCGATAGGAATCAACGGATTAATGAACCGTTCGAGCGTGGATTGTCGTTTCTATGAAGATCGTCGCACAGTTTTGCTAGATTTAATCTGCTTTCAGAGGATTCGAACGATTCACCGTGTCGAATATCTCATGAAAATCAGTCCCAAATATTTTGACGATTATCGAATTTTGCAACAGTGAATTATTCAATAAATTTGTTCGTTAACACACATTCGCTTTCCCGACCGAAACGACACCAAACACGACACCATTTGGTTTACGTTCACTTGTTTAATCAACGATTTAGTAGAACCTCTATTATCCGAACTGGTCAGTCGATCAAATAATTCGTATAACAACAATTAACCGGCTGTAAATCGTTTGGTACATAGATCGTTTTAGATTGAACGTTCATCGGAGTAGTAAAAGAGCGTTCGAATGTCATCGGTTCGGATAGTAGAGGTTCTATCAAACCGTGGATTAAACTGGGAAATAAGCTTCGAACTATATCGTGTTTGGACCATATATCGGTGAAAGTTTTATAAAAATAAAATCAGAAACAAAAAAGTTATAACAAAATTTTTACTGTCTCGCTGGCAACAACGCTTTGTTTTTTTTTCGTTATATTAGATAGTATTTGCTCGCTAACGACATACGGTACAGTTGAACGTCGACAATTTCTCGACAGTCGGAGACCTAGGGTGTTCAAACATGTTCGACAAAACCGCTACACCGTATTAGCAACAATGCATTAACAACTAAAGCTTTCTCAGCAGATCCGCAAGCTCCGAAACGGGAAATAGAATTGCAACTAAAATCCTGCCGGTCCCCAGCAACAAATCACACGACACCCTCGGCAAATTGGACATCCTCTGTCCACTTTCAATTAGTATGACAGAGGGAAATGCGGGCCGTCGCATTAGGCAATCGGCAAAGGATCCGCGGTGTTACAACGGAAACAACATCAGCGAAATCAATAGCGATTTCAGCGTGGCGTTCGCGTTGCACGGATCCCGGTCACGTGCCGGGAAATATAAAACAAGGAACCCTACAACACAGCCGAGAGCAGGGTGAAAAAAGGGGTGGGGGTGAGGGTGGAATACTGTCGATATAAAAACGAATTACGATCAGCCTTATTTCACCGGGCGTCCTTCCCCAGGAAAAAGATAAAGGCGGGCTCGCGAATAAAGAGTAGTCTGGGGACCAAGATATCTGCATGAGAGAGAGAGGGGGGGGGGGGAAGAGAGAGATGAGTTTCCCGGCTGCCTCAGGTGCATCGTACGTCGCCTTGAATAGCTCTTCTAGGCCTCCCGTGGTCCCGGTGTTGCGACCAATATCCACCGACCTGACCGTTTTCCCTTCTCGATTGAGTCAGGCCGGGACGCGTTATCGTAAAATTAGTATCGCCCACGAGGCTCCTCGAGAAAATTTCAATTCTCTCCCCGGATCCATCCTGGAAGGTCAGACCAACTACTATGTCTGCGGGGTGTCCTCCATCGGTTTTGTTAGGCGGCACGCATAGAAATAGCAGGCTTTAACCTACTTGCCCGTAGGAGGCTTCTGTTTAGCGACTGAACCGACTTCACACAGGCTCACGAAAATATTCGAACGTCCTTCCCAGATAGCACGCGACGTCTTAAAGACGTCTGTTTTACGTCCATTTTTGGTCTGAACGTCTTACGTCCTGAAAAGACGTCGTTTTTACGTCTCATTTCAGACGTCTTTGAGACGTTTCATTTCTTGACGTTTCAGTCATTCTAAACTGCTAGAGAAAAGCTTTACAAACTGTACACACGCAACACAATATAACGCAGTTTTCCATCCTTCGAATAGACGTTTATTTATTTAGGAAAGTTAAATAACTAAATTGTTAATTTACTACTATTAGAATATATTACATATATATTCGCAATAGAATTTAGCAATAAATATTGTTTAATAATAAAAATATACATTATACATCACAAATCCAAAATCCAAAATAATATATCAAAATAAATAGATAAAGAAATAAATAAGTTAAATAAAGAAATAAAGCATAAAATGTTAATGTTCGCGGATATGCTGAAAAACATTCTTTTAATTTATTTTTTTTTATTTATAAATAAATAAATACAGCATAAAATGTTAATGTTCGCGGATATGCTGAAAAACATTCTTTTAATTTATTTTTTTTTATTTATTTAGTTTTTTTGTTATAACAAACATTCAATTTATATTTCTTGTACATGTATACAATATTCAAATTCAATATTTTTCTCATAAGAAAAAATGAGGCTTAAAAAATATTTTTCCAATATTTGACAAACATATCTATCTAATATTTTTGTGCTACTTAGGGGTCTGTTTCGGGACGTCTTAAAGACGTCTTTAAGACGTACAGTTTTTTCACAAAGACGTTCCAGAGACGTTCAGAAGCCGTTCGGAAGACGTTCGTAGGACATTCAGACGTCTGAACGTCTTCGACAGACGTCTCTGTGCTATCTGGGTTTAACACTTTGACTGCCAAGCTAGAAACCTAAAGAATTCCATCAAAAATTAATGTAACGTATGACATTGAGTGGTCCTCCAACTTTCTGGCACTTTACAACAATATGGCGGCGTGGTCGACTATATCGGCATTTTATCACTATTATTTGCACTCGAAGCTATTTTCACTCCAAAACGAAACATTTCTTCCGAATATTTCCCCTCTACATATTTTTTTTTTTCATGTTATACATACCAAAATGGCGGAATTTACACGTACAATACTGAAATGTTTAGTAATTCATTGAATACAAACTTTAACTGTCAAACTAGAAACCTAAAAAATTCCATAAAATCAAAGTAGATTATTTAATGAAATAAAAATTGAAAAAAATTAAATGTATGATATTGAGTGGTCCTCCAACTTTCTGGCACTTTACAGATCCTTAAAAAATTTGATACAATTAATATATTCGCGTAAAAATTCATTTTAAAATTTGGACAAATATAATTCCGTCACCCACGTATGGGTGACATGGCAATCAACGGTGTTAAAACGGTATAACTTTTTTTTTAAATTGGACCAATAGGCCTGACATTTTCTTTGAGCAATTAGAAGAATTGGTTTACCGAATGACGTACGAAAAATAATTTGAAAAAATTGCAATTGGTAAGAATTTTACATGAGAAAATAAAAATGGCACTTTTTACAACTTTTTTCATTTGAGCCTATAATGACAATTTAAAATGTGCGTTTTGTAGATCTATGTTCGGGAATTAAACGAGCAAGGATGCTTGGAACTGCGTGTCGTGTTTGGTCTCGTTTTAACCGGGAAAATGTGACGAACAATCTACGAATATTTATAATTAAATTCCGTTGAGCTCGACAATTTCGATTCAATTATGTTGACTAAATTGTACGCTCAACATTTTGTGGGTATTCTCGATGCTCGGAAAAAAAGTACGAAAAAATATCGCTGTTTTCTAGAGATGTTCTCGCGCAAGGAACAATAATACAATGGCGGAAAAACACGGATGTAAAAGTTTTGCCGGCGAGAGAGAGAGAGAGAGAGAGAGAGAAAGAGAGAGAGAGAGAGAGAGAGAGAGAGAGAGAGAGGCGAGCGAAAATTTCTTGGCCGGCCGTTACACCCGCGGAAACGCGTTATGGGAGCAGTTATGTCGTGTACAGGGTTGCGAATTACCGCAGCCGGCAATGTAATCCATTAACGCTATTGGCCATTGAGAGGGCCGGCCCCCGCGAATTATCAAATTACGTCGCATTCGATGCAATAACGTTATTACTCTCTCCGCAGATGTATAATATTTCGCGCGCCATTATCGTCGCGCTGGCTGGCTGGCTGGCTGCTAGATCGGAATCGCGATCGAACCGGCCGATTGTTTCGCGATAATGGAGAGTAATCCGCGAGAAATCGCTTCGGGGAGCTGCTCGCGCGTCAACTACGAACGATCGGAACCGCGAAATTTCATCCTGAGCGGGATCATGAGCGAACTCTTGCGTTTCCACAATTTTCTGCTAGAGTGAAATTTAAAAAAAAATAGAGAAAATAAATAAAGAAAATAATATTGCAAGCTAATCGAGTTCGCGAATTGAGCTAATAAAATAAAATAATTTATCTTCTTAGAAAAATCGTTCGGAATTTAATCCCACCATTAACATTACTTCAGCCGGATAAAAACACGAAGAAATGACTAAAAAGATGAGAAAATAATATTGCAAGCTAATCGAGTTCGCGAATTGAGCTAATAAAATAAAACAATTTATCTACTTAGAAAAATCATTCGGAATTGAATCCCACCATTAACATTACTTCAGCCGGATAAAAACACGAAGAAATGACTAAAAAGTCGAGAAAATAAATTGAGAAAATAATATTGCAAGCTAATTGAGTTCGCGAATTGAGCTGATAAAATGAAACAATTTATCTACTTAGAAAAATCATTCGGAATTTAATCCCACCATTAACATTACTTCAGCCGGATAAAAACACGAAGAAACGACTAAAAAGTCGAGAAAATAAATTGAGAAAATAATATTGCAAGCTAATTGAGTTCGCGAATTGAGCTGATAAAATGAAACAATTTATCTACTTAGAAAAATCATTTGGAATTGAATCCCACCATTAACATTATTTCAGCCGGATAAAAACACGAAGAAATGACTAAAAAGTTGAGAAAATAAATTGAGAAAATAATATTACAAGCTAATTGAGTTCGCGAATTGAGCTGATAAAATAAAACAATTGATCTTCTTAGAAAAATCATTCGGAATTTAATCCCACCATTAACATTATTTCAGCCGGATAAAAACACGAAGAAAATAAATTGGCAACATAAGATGCCAATATACAGGGTGGGGCACCACATTTTGCCATCTAGATTTAAGTCATTATTATTACGCATAGCAAACAATTTTTTAGGTGAAGTTGAATGGTTTTGAGAGGGGCACATTCTGATGGTACATTATTTTTTTGTAGGTGGACGTGTAAAGGACATATGAAGGTCATTCATGTTTTTTTAAATGGAATCATACATTTTTTATTGCATCAGCTGATGCTCCTTCATATTCTTTACAAAAAAGTATTAATCTATTTGTGTAAAAAAAATCATTAGTTTAGGAGATATTTTAATTCTAATTTGTTAGGAAATCTCCACTTTCTGGTCAATGTTATGAATTCAATGTGATAATGTAGTAGGAGAGCAAGAATTACCAATGTAAATATTTACATATTCTGTGTTGATAATTCTTGCTCTCCTACTCATTGTGAAATTTAGTCTCTGTTACGTCTCTGATACGGTGAATCATTTCATAATGAAGTATTCTAAAGAAGAAAAGACAGACATGTTATCAATTTATTTTGAAGCTGGGAAAAGTGCTACACGTGCAGAATCATTATACGCCAATAGGTTTCCTTAACGAAATCATCCATTCACGTCGTACCTTTGATTATGTTCTTAAAAAATTTCACCAGACGGGGCAATTATTACGCAAGAAGGCAATTCGTAATAAAACAATAACAAATGAAGCAGACGAAATTGTAGTGTTAGCCGCAATTACGTTAAATCCATCCGTTAGCTCTCGCGAAATCGAAAGACAAGCTGGAACTAGCCGCAAATGCATTTTACGCATACTCAAAAGGCACAAATATCTCCTATTTTTTAGCTAAATATCTCCTAAACTAATGATTTTTTTACACAAATAGATTAATACTTTTTTGTAAAGAATATGAAGGAGCATCAGCTGATGCAATAAAAAATATATGATACCATTTAAAAAAACATGAATGACCTTCATATGTCCTTTACACGTCCACCTACAAAAAAAAAAAATGTACCATCAGAATGTGCCCCTCTCAAAACCATTCAACTTCCCTAAAAAATTGTTTGCTATGCGTAATAATAATGACGTAAATCTAGATGGCAAAATGTGGTGCCCCACCCTGTATATATTGGCTTGCAATATTGCAAGCTGATTGAGCTGGCAAGCGGAGCTAATAAAATAAAAAAAACTTCATCTTCTTAGGAAAATCACTTGGAACTTAATCTCGCCATTAACATTATTTCAACGGAATGAAAGAAGGAACGCATAAAAGGGATCGAGTCCGAGAGAATAGAACGGGGAAAATAATATTGCGAGGGCTAATTGAATTCAAAAGAAGAGTAACTTCGTCCTTAACTGATCTCGCGCGGGAGAGTAATCGATGGCTCCCGAAGCGAAAAATACTGTAAGACTGGAATCAGTGTATAATGATTGATTGCGGGACACGCTCGGGTATATAGCGTTTACAGAGTAGAACGGTTAATATGGCGCATATCTGCAGCAATGGCGCGGCCGGCTCATCAGTCTTGGCCCCTTATCGAGCAACAGAGGAGAAAGGAAATGAGAGAAAAAGGGGAAAAGGACAAAGAGGAAGATAGACAGGGATGGGGGGAGGGGATTCGTAAAATCCGGTAATTAAAGAAAGCTGAGAGGGAACACGGACAACGGGGCTGTCGCTTTTCGAGCGAGAAATCTATATTAGAAAACGCCGGGGATTCTCATCTTTCTTTCGCGGGAAAATTAAAGAAAAACAAGACGAAACAACAGAACAAACGGTCTATCGTCGCGAAAACCGTTTTGCTATCTGCATAAAAGCAATTAAACCGAAGAAAAGTAGTTGCCCGATATAGCCAATAACTTATAAATAAATGTAAGAAACGCTGCAGCACTTGACAACGTTCAGAAGTTCGAGCACGAGCCATGATCCTTGGGGAAACTAATTTGCATGGGACAGGCTTCGAGATTTTTATGGTTTTTTTAATGTTTAGGGTGGGTAAAGAATTCTGTAAAAATTTCATGAGATAGTTTAAAGTGTCCACTTTAACATTAAAATATTTAGAAAAAAAATTAATAAGTATTTGTAGATATTTCTGCATAACAAATGTATTTATACCAATTGCAATCGCGATAAATGTACGAATAATACCGTTCAAAATTAATTTATTAATAAATGCAGAAATATCCACAGTCTAATAATGCCAATTCTAACGATCGAATTTTTATATTAATTATCGTTTGGCAAACCCAATGGATAAATTCATTACAATTTCTCCTTTGATTTAATTAGATTTTCCAAAACGGGAATGACATCGTTTGCGGCTTATTGTTATTACGTTGATTATTATTATTATCGTCCGAATGTTAATTACAGTCGGATAATGCAAACTACAAAAGCAATCGAGACCGAAAAGAGAAATTAATTGAAATATACCTTCGCGTTGATCGGCGTAACATTTCGATAGCAGTTGCGGACTTACCTGAAACAAACGGAATGAAATAATTATTATAAAATAGAACGTTCAGTCACTAGAGAATAATCACGATCATTGGAAAATATCACTCAATTTGTAATTCGATAAAAACGTGGATAAAGTGATCAGAATTATAGAAATTTGTTTTATAGAAACGTTATACAAATTTTCACAAAATCTTACTCCATAAAGAATAAAGTTATTAAATAAACTTTCAACTAAATTATGATCAACGAAAAGCATTCGCTAAAGTACAAATTTGCATAAACTTCGACAGTTTAACAACTAGTTACAATCAAACTGTAGATCTACAGGCTTATGTTCATAGAAAAGCGTTAGGGAAAGAAGAAAAGAAACTTTCTCCGAACTTTCCTCTCTTTCTCTTCCCCTTCCCCGGAGAACTGCAAATTTCCATAAACCCCCGGCAGTCCGTTTATAATAAAACGATGCATCAAAGTAGCGAAAGCCATGATTCAGACGGACCGGCCATAACCGCGTTTGAAATTCCCGCCGCGGCGCGCCGGGGCTCACACGCCTCCCCGCACGGCTTCCTCGAAAATGCAATCCTCGATTGATTGATGAAGTGGAGGCGAAACTTCCAGCGAACTATAAGAGCAGAGGGGGCGGTGGGAAACAATGAGGAAAAAAGCCGAGTAGAAAAATTCGTCGGGGGAGAAGCCCGAAAGAAATTGAGTGAGCCCGGCGGAGAACTTTCACCCTGACCTTTCTTCGGCAACAAACTTTCTTCACCGAGGGAAATGGCCGGGCCACTTTCGATCGAATTTCGGTGGAACCATCGCGAAAACAAAGACCAGGCCCGAGAGCAGATCGCATGGCAAAGAAACTGCGAGAAAGATGGCAGTTTACTCGTTCCTTCCTGTTTCCCAGAAAAAAATACTGCGCAGATTTAATCAAAGGTACACCAGCAAGAATAAATCGAGCTTTCTCGAACTGGGTTGTAAGGCTGCTCCCGCTGGAACGTCATGGAAACACGATAGGAAAAGAAAATTTCCTCATGAAAAAGAAGTATATTCGCAGAACCAGGGTGTGGAATTTAAATTGGAATAGCTATTATTTTTCGACACCCAGTATATTCGCTTCAATATTCTTATAGAGCGTGAAAAGACGAGTCCAACGAGTACAATGACCATACTGTTCCGATCATTTAATCCCGAGATATTCGTGTCTGAAAAATCTTTTTTTAAATATCGAATTCTTTCAGACGCGAATATCTCGAGATCGAATGATCGAAACAGTATGGTCATTGTACTCGTTGGATTCGTCTTTTCACGCTCTACAAGAACATATAAATAACGCATCACTAAAAACAAAACCGATGCCCTTAAACAAACGAACCATGATAAACAATTTCGACGCTCGGGAGAACGTAATATAATACGAGGAAATATTGTTTTGCTTCTAGAGGAACATCTTAGAAAGCACCAGGGAAACTGGCTGGCATAATTAAAAATAGAGGCGGACTCGATTTTTCGAGGAAAATAAATTATTCTCGTTAGCATGGGCGCTCGAGAGTCCCCGGGCCGGGTCGTATAACGGTTATATTATTTTTATCAAGTTTCATTCAAAGTTACGTGGGAGGTTGCATCCGCCAGGCCGAGCCCGTTGCACCGTTTCAGTTTTCGCTTTTATGCAATTAGAAAAACTTTTTCCCGCGCGTTTTATGCATTACGAGAAACTTTATTTGCGCGAAGGAAGAGACAGCAACGCTTGTGCCACTCGGAAACTCTTTGCGATTCACGGACTATCGTACTCGTAGTTTCCTTTTCTATTTCTCTTCTTCTTTTTTTCCACCCCCTGTTTCTTTTTTTGTTTTTAGTTCTCCTTCTTTAATCGTGTTCTTTTTACTCGCTGGTAACTTCGCGCAACGGTGTGCTTTTTCGAAGGAGATCCGCCACGGCTTACTAAACGCCTGTACCTGCCCGGGAAAGTTCTGTAATTTGTGCAAATCGTTTAATGGAAAGTTGTTCCGACTAAAATGTACACGACCGAATTATTTATGTACGTGAACGTATTTGCAAAAGAGTTCGTCAGCGCGGAATAAATACGAACATGGCGAGTCGGATCGACAGATCAGAAATGTTCGAAATAATTGTGTTCACATTTTGGCACGACACGGTAATCGTTCAAACAATTGCTTCAACATTCCCGACGATCTAATAAAGCATTTCAATGATTGTTCCAACATTGCTCTGACAGTCGTTTAAATAATGTTGAAATACATGTACAGTGAGTAACGAAAGTATTCGAACGCCCTTTAAATCAGTATAACTTTTTTTTTCAAGTGTATCAAACGACCTGACTTTTTTGAGGAGTTGGAAGAATTGGTTTTCCAAATGATATGTAAAAAAGATTTTGAAAAAATTGCAATTGGTAAGAATTACATGAGAAAATAAAAATGGCACTTTTCACAACTTTTTTATTTGAGCCTGTAATGAAAATTTAAAATATGCGTTTTGTAGATCTCTGTTAGTTATACACGTACTGAAAATTTCATCGAAATCGGCTGACGCAGATAAAAATGGCACGTATCAAAATATGTTAGAATCTGATATTATATTTGAAGGTTGGTTTCTGTAGTGATTTGATTGTACTTTGCGAGTCCGTGAATATGAGAAAGTTTGTAGTACTACTATATAAATTGGCAATATCCAGTGCTCGGCTGATGGCGTAGCACTCTGCTGTGAAAATTGATGCGTGTTTGTCTAAGCTGAATTTTTGAGAGATATTTAGTTGTGGACAGTATATTGCAGCACCTACTGATTCGGAGTTTTTTGTTACACTGCCATCGGTATAGATTGCAACCGTATTCGGAGGATTGGATTCAATAAAATCTCGTAACAGAACATTAGGATCGGAAGAACCTTGTAATGATTGACCTAAATAAGCATCACTAGGTGGGATATTAAATAGGATGTTATAGTATGTGGTAAAAATACGATGTTTTTCAACAATCTCTAGATCAGGTCGTGTTTCCAACAAATTAAGGAGTTTTCCAACAAATAGAGAGTATTTCGTTCGCCTATTGGGGGAGATAGCAATCAAGTCTGTGTTGTTTTTAAACAGTATTTTGTTTGAAGTTGAAGTTGTATAAGAGTAGCATTTGAATAAATATTTTCTAGCTAGAAAATTGACTCTATCCCGAAGGGAGATGACTTTGGCTTCGCTAAGCAAAACATTTGTGGGCGTGCTAATTCTGTATCCCAGTGCCAGTCGAATTGCAGCAAACTGAATTCGATCTAATTTAAGCATTAGGTTTTTGTTTATCGGATAATATATGAAACAATTATATTCCATAATTGGTCTTATGAGACTACTATATATTAACAACAAAGTCTCGGGTGAAGCACCCCATGAAACGCCAGAGAGAAATTTCATAATATTTAGAAGCCTAAAACATTTTTTCCTCACGTTATTTATATGAACTTTAACAACAAAAAAGAATTAGAACAATGAAAACCTGAACTGAATGCCCTGACCTGCCCTGTTCTTGAATTTAGAACAATGTAAACCTGTTTAATGTAAGCCAAATGTAATAATACTGTACCTGCTATATAAACCACTTGGTTTAAAGCAATAAATAAATAAATATGTTAGAATCTGAGGATTTTAAGCAGAAACTGGCCAAAAGTCGTGAAAATCTACGCTTTTCACCACTTTCAACTAGTTGTAGCTCGTGTGTATATTAATCGATTTCAATGAAATTTGCAGCATGTATATAACTAACATATATCCACAAAACGCATATTTTAAATTTTCACTACAGGTTCGAATAAAAAAGTTGTGAAAAGTGCCATTTTTATTTTCTCATGTAATTCTTACCAATTGCAATTTTTTCAAAATCTTTCTTACACATCATTTGGAAAACCAATTCTTCTGACTCCTCAAAAAAGTCAGGTCGTTTGATTCACTTAAAAAGAAAAAGTTATACTGATTTAAAGGGCGTTCGAATACTTTCGTTACTCGCTGTATGTACGCTACAAGAATAATTATACGAGTTTGTGATTCAAAAATTTCCGCGAATATCTCGGGAAATCGAAATTCCCGCCAAAATCGAAAACCATATTCGTACTCGGCACATCGAACCGAGCAGAACGACGTACGATATTCATCAAAAGCTTGTGGGGACAATTGTAAAGATCGGCCGGTACCGGTGAAAAATTTCAACGGCTGGACCTTCTCTGCGAAATCCTGCTCTCTTCGCTCGGCCGTTGTTAAAAAAAACAATAGGTAAAAAAAAAAAGAACTCTGCAAGCCATCCGCGCGGAAGACTCTCCGAAACCTCCCCTACCGGAATATTTTCGGTTTCCGGAATGCAGTACACATCCGGCCGGTAGCTCGGGATTTCCTCGACCGCGGATCTCCATCGTTCAAGCAGCCGTAGCCCGAGAGGAGACATAAGTATTTGACCTAATGCTGATCTGTTGTTCCCGCTCACGCGTAACCTTGCTCACCGCCGCGGAAGCTAAAAGCTGACCGGACGAACACCGGAGGAGAGGAAGAAAGCAAGGAGAGGGTGGGGGAAGGGGAAGGGGAAAAGGGGGAAGCATAAAGAAAACCCGTAATCCAGCCATTACTACAAACTCGTCCATTAACGAAGAAGAGAGAGGACCGGATAGGAGAGAAAGAACCAGCGAGGGAGGGACGGAGGGTGGGGGCAGAGGAGGAGGGAGAGGGGAGAGAGAGAAAAGTAGAAAGAGAAAGAGAAGATCAAATAAGAGCTTCGAGTTCGCCTCGAAGCCGGCCACCGGAAGGTCATTGACGTGCGAGGGATTTCGAGGGTGGAATTAGCCGAAGAGAACAGAGAGTGGGAGGGAGGGAGGGAGAGATGTGGATCTCGTGCGAGGCAGCACACGAAGAAGGGGATCACCGTGGAAAAAGAGGAAGAAGGAGATGGTTATCTGGTAACATTTGTTTTGGCAAGGGAGCGAAAAAAGGCGAAAAAGAGCGCGCAAGGGGTTGGGGATGGAAGGGATGAAAGGGGGAAAGAAAGCCCGTATCCTTGTTATCTCGAGAGGAGGAGAGGAAGCTGAACACGTTGGAAAAAGGAAGAAAAAGAGGTTGGAAAGGGCGTGTGTATGTGTGTATGTGTGTATGCTTGTGTGTATGTGTGTGTTATCTGGAAAAAGGGGACCAACATGGAAATACCTTAATACCTAAGAGCGACTTATTATCGTTCCGTCGGTTAAATACGAATTACGCTCTTGATCCGCGGGATCCACGATCTCGGATCGCTCGACAAACGATTGGCTTAGCAGTGGAGGAGGAGGGTTTGTTCAAATAGAAAATTTTTGGATACATGGAAATAGAAATCCCTGCTCGTATATGTATATTGGGAAATATATGTGGGCTGTTATATTCAAATGGCAACGGTGGAATATATTTATTACATTTTGGCCGGAGAGGATAATGTACCGTTCTGAAAGGCTAATATTTTTTAAGGCAAGATTTTTTTTATAGCGAATCTTGTGGTTTTCCGTCGATGTGCTTGTAGAGCGTGAAAAAACGATTCCGAAAATATGTAAATAAGTGTATGGTTTTGATCATTCGCTGCCGAGATATTCATGTCTGAAAGGCAAGATTTTTATACTTTCAGACGCGTATGTCAGGAGATTGAATGATCCGAATGATATGATTATGGTAGTCGTTGGATTGGTTTTTTAAAGCTCTACGAGCACATCGATAGGAAACCACTAGTTTCCCTATAAAAAAAAAATGTATGGCAATATCACCGATCAAAAAATTCTGTGCAAGCTTGCTTTAAAAAATATTTTCCTTACCTTAAAAATTAGGCTTTTTACATAAGAATATGTGGAAAATATATAGATTTCCATTTAGAAAAATTCAAATAATCCCAAAGGGATGAAGAACAAAAATTCAATAGCAATTCCTACTAAGTAAATTCATTGAAAATCGTAGGAAATGTACTGTACGAATTAAAAGAAAATTGTCTGGGCCACTTTTACTTAAAAGGGAACTGTATAGAATTAGCTGAGGAGAGGGGGTAGTAACAAGGGGATGAAGCGGTCAACAGAGAGATACCTTAACGCCCAGCTACTAACGAAATTATTATCGCTCCTCTGGTCGAACGAGAGACGCTCCTTCGGGATTAAACCGGCCCTGGACCTTCTTATCCCTTTTTTCCCTTTACCCTACAGGATAGATAATGGCCGTTAAATGTGGATTTCGAATTCGAGCGAAAATTCGCCGGCCGTAAATTCCGTCGGCCGGATCTAGCCGAGTTTAGACCCCCGTTGGCAATTACTTTCTTCGGTTCTGCGATCGGATTTTTCCACCCCTTTTACCACCCCTTCCCCCCACCCTTCTCGCCGGGAAAATTAATTGTTCGGCGTGCCGCGAGGACTATTGAAATTAACGAAGTAAAATGAGAACGTTATAATTAGCCCGTGTAGCGGGCGAGAGTTACGTGTCGTGTAACGTTATTTAAATTTATAATCTCGCGGCGATCTTCGCGAATTTATATCTTCTAACGAGAGACAATAGAGAGCGCAGCCCTCATGCATTTTCATTTCGAGTTCGCGGCAATTATTGCGATACGTGTAATTTAGCTCAGCCTCGAATTCGTTTCTGATATTAAAATTGATTCGAGGAAAGATTTTCCGTCGTGTCACCATTTTTTTTCTTTTTTTTCAGAAAAACAACATTCGATCACGGTGATAATTTTAATTCGGCAAATATTCGTGTGCACGTGTCTCGCTTAATTAAATTTTAATGTAGTCCGCGCGTCGACACGATCGCGGGAGGTAATTATTTCTTCGAAATTTAATCGACAATTGAATTTAAGGTGTTGCAATATACTTCTGCAACGCGCGCGCCGACAAACGGAATAGTCAACGTTGCAACATAGATTGTCCACGGCGTCGTTGAATATTTGAAATTGCGACCGAATTCGATCGCCTGAAAAATTCAAAATCGCACGATTCCGTTGACCGGACAATTCTAAAATATATAAACAAGATATTCCTTTAAAAAACAGCTTCGATTAACTGTTCGTACAATTACTCTCCATTCAGCAATCGTATTCTAGCAATTTTGCGATTCTTGCTAAAATCGCGTTTTTCTGGGCCGAGTCGCGTCAGTTCGGATAAGAGAGGTTCTACTAAATCGTGGATTTACCGAGCAACAATGACGCAAATGGTATCGTGTTTGGGCTCATTTCACGCGGCAAAGCGTCGCGAATACGGTAACTAAGTTGCGAAAAGCTTGATGCAAAATGCAATTGAATACAACAACATTTATGCGCGATCGTACGCAGGGAACACGTGCCTTTCTCCTAGAATCTGTCGCGTGGAACAACATAAAGACACAATTATTGTTTATTTCATCAACTGCAGATTAATTCTGGTACATCAGCGAACCAATTAGTACCATACTCACTGTTTATGAGCTTGTAATTTCGGTTTAATTACGACTTGGAAAATGGAGTCCGCGAAGTTTTAAGCATTCGAGTTCGAAATTTGGTTGTGAAACGAGATAATACTTTTCGTAGCTTGATAATCGGGCACGTCTGCGTCTTTTCCGTCGGTTGAACGTATCGCAAAGATTCTCCGGAGTCGCATTAACGAGGACGTTAATCACAAAATGGACAGACCCGGTGTATTCGAATAAGAGCGTCGGCTCTGTTTCCCGCGCTTTCTTCGTCGGACAAAGAACGCTAACTCTGTTTTGCCAGCTTCCTTTCACCTGTGTGTGCGTGTGTGTGTGTGTGTATGCACTAGCAACCCCCTGGTTTTCTCTCGTTTATTCGACCCGAGGCACATGTTGCGGAGGATAAACGGTTCGCGCGCGCGCATTTTTGTTTTTGCAACGAGGTAAGAAGCAAAATTGCATTTAAACGCGATGCTCCTCGACGATAACGAGCAGGATTGAGGACCCCAACTATTTGTTCTCCTATTCTCACGCTGCATATTTGCATTGTAAAGCGTAGTAAATTATCGCGCGGCCCGCGCGGTTAGGCGAATTTTCCGACAAATTCGTTAGCGGTTTCTTCGCTCGGAGAATTCTGCGTTGCTGATCCTCTGCTAATTTGTCTTGCTGCGATCTTTCTGTGAGTTTCGCAAATTAAATTCAAGTTAACACGTTGACTGCCATGTCACATCTACAGTCGAGTCGAAAAGTAAGCTAACATTTGGTGATATGTAGGCAATGAATATGATGAATAAAATCAAGTTATTGTATTGTTTTTATTTAGGAGGTGTAAGGAAATAAACAAATATGTTAGTAAAACATGTATTATTATTATTAAAGATTAAAGACATGTCATATTCATTTGCCTGCATACACCAGTCGTTAACTTACTTTCCGACTCGACTGTATATGTGGGTGACGGAATTATTTATTAAATTATTAGAAATTATTAGATTGCGTTATAGGACGTGTGCTATGCCACATTAATTCTAAAAATTTGTTGAATTAAAGAAATAAAAAATTGTTCAGTTATAATCACTCTCGGTCACTTTTCGAACAATTGAGTCGAACGGTGACGGTCTTACAGGTGAGCAACAGCGTCGCGGATCCGCGACAGCGGCCGGTAACGAGGATTAACATACCAAAGAGAAATCAACAAAGTGTGTTTCGGTAGTTCGTGCCGGTCTCAAAGAGGATCAGGGGTTTATCCTTGCAGCCGGTGCATTGAAAGGCAAACTCGGAGGGACGATCGTATCTTGCTGGCGCGAGAACCGTATTTTTTCTTGGTGGCGTTGCATTCGCGAAACAAATGTAGCGAAAACAATCGTGTCCCCTCGGTCCTCCTCGATTGTCTATCTCTCTCTCCCTGTTCGTTTCCCCCTAACTGAACTTTCCGCTTTAAACTCGCATAAAACTCTCGCGCGCCTCCTCCTTCTCCGTTCGCGGGATGCGATTTCGTAAATTCAAGTAAAACTAAGATCCGTGTAAACCTAATCTTCTTAAACGGAGGTCGGCTCGTAAAGACTCGGTGGCGGGAAAAAAGGGAGGGACGAGAGAAACGCTGCGGATCAGGGAATTTAAGGTCGTTTTGCTCCCAAAGTCACAACCCTTTCTTCCCATCCTCTTGTTTATAAGATTGGCTTTCTTTTTCGTTGACACTGTCGCTCTATTCTGCACTCGTGCAATGCCGGACGTTTACTCGGGTTCGATTGTAACAACAATTGTTTCTTGCATTTTACACGAATGTTTTACATCGTACGACGAAGCACGTATCAGCAACGTATCCGCGACACTTTCCCGAGTAAAACGATACCCAACACGACCCCATTCGGTTCGCGTAAGCCCGAGTAAATCACGATTAGGTGGAACCTCTCCTATTCGAACTCTGAAAAAATGCACTTTTTTCAGCGGGCAAATGGAGTCTCAACTATGTCGTGTGGGTACTCGTTTTAATCAGAAAAATCTCGTCGATGCGATGCCACCAGTTTCACGAAGGAAGCTTTGTCTTCGGTTTCTTCTTCTTCTCCTTCTTTTTCTTGTTCGGCTGAAATTTTCAGCCCAAGTTTTCCAGCCGTACCGAGCTAAATAATTGCGCATGGACCGTCACGGACGTAGGATCCCAGAAACAAACAAACGAACCGAGACAGTCTGGAAACGAGAGAAATTAAAGACACCAGACGACGCTATCTTTCGACCGTGGAAGCCATCCGGGACGAGGAAAAATGTGTCGGCGAAGTTTCGTGGCATGGACGAGGGTTTCGGGCGAAGATGTGTACAAGCCGTGGCCGAGTTTTAGGCGAATTTAAATCGGGAGGGATGAGGATTCGCGCCACGCCGTCGCTCCTTCCGGTAGGCAGAGAGAGCAGCCCGAGTTTCGGCCCGGGATGCACTGTTTCCCGCTGACACGGGTCCGACTCGTTGATTTTGCATAATTCACGAGGGCGACCGGGGACACCTCGCGGTTACCCTCTGTTATTCTCCGGCCTTATCTTCATCCCGCCTTCGGACTTCCGTTCATCTCGTGATATCAGATTCGCCGGCTTCCTCTCCTTCCTCCCTTTCCCCTCCCCTGCCCTCCCCACCCCGCCACCCTTCCCACGAACCGCAGGAAAACCGCAGAGCCTGGCACGCCGGCACCAATCCCGGCTCTTCTCGCGTGAAAAATTGTTTCCCTAACAGAGAACGCGAACCGTGGAAAGCCGATTTCTGGCCGAGGGATCGTCGACCGACTTCCGGCTTCCGGCTCGGCAGAGCTTGCGATTCTCGTCGCGATTTCTCACGCCGACGTCGGCCATCATTACCGATCAGACTCTCGAGACAGAATCTAAACACGTTTCTTAAAAATCTCTCCCTATTCTAAACCGTCCGTTCCCATGTTCTCTTCGACGAGACACGTGTTTCTACGCAGTGGGCAGTTCGGATAGTAGAGGTTCCGGCTAAAATCGTGGATTGCACGAGCAATTGCGATCCGAATTGCGTCGTGTTTGGGCTCGTCTTAATCGGAAAAGCGTCACCGATACGTTGCTCAATGTTGCCCGCGAAAATAACGAAAAACAACACTAATATTTTTTTGTTAACATAACAATTTTCATCAAACCCCTCGAGTTTAACGATGCTGATCCAGAAGAGTACTTGTCATTAACACTAGATTTACGGGACCCGTCAAAATGACGGGTTCTGGTACCTCTTAATTCACAATTATCGAAATTGTAAGGATGCATGAAGAAGATATTATTCAACAAATTGGTTTCTTTGGGTATATACACTACCGGCCATAAGTGTTTACCCACCTTCAAATTTCGTTACTATTCAAATAATAGGTATTTTATTGTTATGAAAATGTCCGTAGCATTAAATCCTAATTATAAGGCTAATAAAAAACATCCAAAATATTCTGTACATACACAATCAGGTACTGTAAATGAGTTTACAGCTTTTTTATGAAAAACGACAATTTTGGAGTTCAGGTAAAGAAACCCATTTTTCTGAAATTTTTATAACGGTTAGTAGGGAATATGAACGCAGGTAATACAGGTATCTTAGTCTTCTCAAATTTCATACTGCATTAAGCTTTCATACAGTAAACAGTTGATTTTCACGTGCCTAAAGAATTTTGCGAAAATTTCAAATAATGTCAGGGAGAAAAGAATTATCGATTGAAACGCGCGCTCTAATAGTGTCCCATCATAGCATCGGAAAAAGTAACAGACAAAATAGCAAAGTTATTGAAGCTGAACCGTAGAACCGTGGACTACAATGTTAAAAAATATGTGGGTGGGTAAACACTTATGGCCGGTAGTGTATATTGTAAAAAAAAACGGCTATAAATTTGGATACATACATTTTTGTTATTTTTATAAAGTAATGTAGAGTAGGCACATTTAGTGCCCCGTAAACCTAGTGTTAAATGGTAAGCGCGTATCCTGATGTCAGAAA
Organism: Seladonia tumulorum; assembly: GCA_913789895.3. NCBI lineage: Eukaryota > Metazoa > Arthropoda > Insecta > Hymenoptera > Halictidae > Seladonia > Seladonia tumulorum. The sequence continues at coordinate 16,635,568 of OU565270.1, read as the reverse complement.
ATAATTAAAAAAATTTTTTTCGTCGCCAACTTAACCCTCCACCCCCACGAGAATTTATGCACCGACTCGGACGACGTTAACTCGAATCTCCGCCGATTCCCTTAAATAAGAAAATCCGGTTGAGGGCTTAAGGAGAGTTTCCAAGACCCTGACTTCGCTGCTTTTTTCCTGCTAAACCCCCCAACCTCCGAACCCCCACACCCCATTCCAAGTTCTCCGCGGCGAAAAGGTCAACAGATTGCGAAATATCGCGTCCTCCTCTGCAGTCGTTATCAGCGGCCACGAAGGTAGCCGTTCTCTTGGTTTTCCCGGTTCGGTGGGCGTCCCCTCTTTATCTTCTAATTTCGACCTGTCCGCTCGGCGCAACTTGCTGCAGCATCACTTTCTCGATAAGCCGCTTTCGATCCTCCCGCGAGAGCCAACCGCGAATTATAATAACGAACAAACGAACGCGTCGAACAAAATGAAGAAAAAAGTTGTCGCAAAAATGTCCTTGACCTTGAATTTCAATTCCAAGGTCAAGTTTCTTTTCCATTGCATTACATTCTAGGCGTCACGACAAATAAACAAACATTCGACCTTGATATCCAAGGTCAAGGACAATTTTGTGGCGACTTGTTTTTTTTTATAGGTCCTCATTGATCCATAAACGCGGAACACGCCTATGGCAGCCATGACCGACCATTTCTTTGCACCCTGTACAGTGCTACAATTCAGTGGCGAACTATTAACGTTTGGGCCCTGGGCCAACACCGGGGATCTACCCAATTAACCTAAATTGACTCGAGTATCAAAAATCTGTGTACAATTTCTTTTTTTTTTTTGTTTTTTTGGAGTTTTTAATTTCAGTACGGTGTTGCAGCGGCGGACCATTAACGTTTGGGCCCTGGGCTAACATAGGGGACTTGGCCAATTAACCTAAATTGACTAGAGTACCAAAAATTTGTGTACAATTTCTTTTCTTTTCTTTTCTTTTTTTTTTGGAGTTTTTATTTTTCTGTTGGAATTCTTCGTGTCACGACTCGATACTGTAGTGCAACGGGATTGAACGAACAGTTCTGCGATTCCTGGTCCGGGCTGTCAAATCGAAAAAAAATTGGACGACTGATTTAGGGATTGACCTAAACGACAGGAGCAGATATTGACGAATCCGTAAGAGTGTTCGCAGCGTTTTTAATTAGACCACCCGGAGTCCAATTACCCTGGAGAACGGTGATTTCGTGCGAAGATCCGCAGTCTGATAGTAAAACCGAAGCCCACGGTTTCTCGCCGGATCTCTGATCCAGGAAATCGCGGCGTCGGTCGGCCATTAAAACGATAAGCGTTTCCGGAATGCACTTGTCGCCCTCCAGGGAGAACTGTGCAACATGCAACGGTACAGAGAGGGAGAGAGAGAGGGGGGAGTGGGTTGTGTCTGGGTAATATAACCGTGTAGCCGATTAACCTTTCGAACGACGGAGGTCACAGGATTTAGGCGTTTTTGCGTCGCGTCGGTCCTCGAAATCGACCTAAATTTTCGGTACCGTGCCCGACGCCTACAAATTTCACAGCGTAACCCGTGGCATAATCGATTGTATGCACCGCGCGCGATGCAATGTGGACGACGGAATCTCTCTCTCTCTCTCTCTCTCTCTCTCTCTCTCTCTCTCTCTCTCTCTCTCTCTCTCTCTCTCTCTCTTTCTCACTCTCATCGTCGACGTGCGACGGTACGGTGCATCCGAAGAAATATGCACCGGGAATGACGCGACCGCGCAAGGACCGATGCACGATGAATTGAATTCCGATCGATCCTTCCCCGGGAATTTTATCGACGCGATCCTACACGTTTTTAATTTCTGCGCCCCTGTTTCTGGGGATCCGACCCTTCCGCTATATCTCCCTGTCAACATTTTCAACATTTCTGCGCGCTCAAGTGCTCTGCCCGTCGACCATTTTCAACTTTAACACTTTGACTGGCAAACTAGAAACCTCAAAAATTCCATCAAATCAATGCAAGTTATTTAATGATATAAAAATTGAACAAAATTATATATATCAGGGTGAATTCGATAAAGCAGGACACCTAAATATCTTCGTTACTTTTCGTTGTACAAAAAAACTTCGTAGGACAAAGTTACACTGTTTGAAGGGCCACATATAACGGTGCAAGGGAAACAAAATTTCAAGGTCATTTTTATGAGATTTCAAGGTTATCGATGTTTTTTTAAATGGAATGATATATTTTCGTTAACGTAATGTTGTAGCTGACAAAATAACGAATTCATGCATGTAACACAATATGACCTTCAAATGACCTTCAACCCAGAAAAACGGTATAAATAAAATTCCCTTGAGCTGCTATACATTCAAATGTATCGCAATACACAACATAATAACAGATTCGGTGTTGACAGGAGGACAATTATGATATACCTTCACCTATACGTTCGTACAGAATCGTGTTTATCCACTACTAATTACTCAGAAGACCTTCTTGCTATCAGATTTCCACAGTTTCTAAGATTTCTCGATCAGTTTATCGATGAACGTTTCACAATGCGTTACTCGAAGGAAGATAAGATTGATATGATTTTCATTTATGGAGAAAGTCGACGGTGTTTAAGAGAAGCCGTGCAGTTGTACAAGGACCGATTTCCTAATCGTAATTGTCCATTAGTCTCCGTTTACTCCAATTTGATAAATAAATTCCGTGAAACTGGTAGTGTCGAAAATAAAAAACGTACAAAGGTGAGGACTGTAAGGAATGAAGCAAACACAATTAATGTTCTGGCAGCAGTGAATGCAAACCCTCATGCTAGTGCGAGGCAAATCGCACGAGGAAGTGGCATTAGTCAAAAATGTGTAGTGCAAATACTCCAGGAACACAAATTTCACCCCTATCACCTATCATTTCATCAAGAACTTCATGGTAGAGACTTTGTAAATCGTGTAAACTTTTGCCAGTGGGGATTGAGACAATTGATAAACGATAGAGCATTTTTTAATCAAGTATTATTTACTAGTAACAGAAATACATCAAATGAATCTTACACGTTGAATTTTATTTATACCATTTTTCTGGATTCAAGGTCATTTGAAGGTCATATTGTGTTACATGCATGAATTCGTTATTTTGTCAGCTACAACATTACGTTAACGAAAATATATCATTCCATTTAAAAAAACATCGACAACCTTGAAATCTCATTAAAATGACCATGAAATTTTTTTTTCCCTTACACCGTTATATGTGGCCCTTCAAACAGTGTTACTTTGTCCTACGAAGTTTTTTTGTACAACGAAAAGTAACGGAGATATTTAGGTGTCCTGCTTTATCGAATTCACCCTGTATACACTTGCTGACAAAAGTTAAGAAACAAAGTAGTCGTTTGGGAATTAGTGTATATTTTTAATCTCCTGAAATACATATGTCCGAATTAAAAATAACATGACGAGATTACGTATCATACATGAACATACAATAAGTTTTTTTTCTCGATTATACTTGTATAAGCACTACAATTAATATTGAGTCAAGGAAACAAAATAAATACTCGTGACACAAGTTAAGAAACATGAAGACTTCTTGCAAGAAGTAGAGTAAGTAATGTAAACAAACATGTTCGAAGGAGTCTAGTCTCCTTTCTGACATCGTCGAGCGTGGTTTGTATTATTAGCTGCAGTAAATATGGCAAGAAGGCAACATTTAACTGAAAGCGAGAAACAAAGAATAGTTGGAATGTTTAAAAAAGGGCAGAGAAAAATTGACATTGCAAAAGTGTTTGGTGTAAATCGTTGTGTTATCACGAAGATTATAAACCGTTTTCAAGACAATGGAACTGTTAAAGTGGCACCAAGAACCGGCAGACCACGAAAAACAAGTAAAAAGCTGGATCGTCGAATTGCAAGGCTGTCTAAATGTAATCCATTTTGCACAGCTGTCGAAATTAAAAATCTGTTGGACCTCAGAAACATTAGCAGTAGGACAGTTAGCCGTCGTTTAGATGAAAATAATCTTTTTTCACGGAAAGCATGTAAGAAACCATTTGTTTCTAAGAAGAATCGTAAAGCTCGGTTTGGAGTTCGCTAAAGAGCACATTAACTGGTCTGTTGCTGAGTGGTCAAAAATTCTATGGAGTGACGAAAGTAAGTTCAACTTATTCGGAAATGACTCCAGAAGTAACATACGACGTCCTATTGGACAGCGATTTAATGTCAAGTATCTGAAACCAATAGTAAAATTTGGTGGTGGTAATGTGATGGTGTGGGGCTGTTTCTCACGTAACGGTCCTGGTCCGTTAATACAAATAAAGGAGACTATGGATAGATTTTTGTATCGCGATATTTTGCAAAATCATATGTTCCCATTTGCTAAGGAGAAAATGTCAATGGAGTGGTCTTTTCAACATGACAATGACCCAAAACATTCTTCTAAATTAATTAAGGCATTTCTCATGGAGCGAAATGTTAATGTAATTAAGTGGCCAAGTCAATCTCCAGACTTGAACCCAATTGAACATTTGTGGGATTACGTTGGACGTCAATTCGGGAGTAATTCATTTACTAATAAAGCGGAGTTAATGCAAGAAATTACGAAAATATGGTCTAAAATATCACCCGAGCATTGTGTTCGATTAATCGAATCAATGCCACGCAGATGCCATGCAGTCATCAAATCCAAGGGTTATCCAACATCTTATTAGATCATCATACAAAGTATAAACACCTGCACATTGTTGTTTTTTGTTAAAAGTGATTACATTATTCAAGCACAGTATGTTTCTTAACTTTTGTCACAAACTTTTCTTTCGTTTCCTTGACTCAATATTAATTGTAGTGCTCATACAAATATAATCGAAAAAAAAAATTATTGTATGTTCATGTATGATACGTAATCTCGTCATGTTATTTTTAATTCGGACATATGTATTTCAGGAGATTAAAAATATACACCAATTCCCAAACGACTACTTTGTTTCTTAACTTTTGTCAGTAAGTGTATATGATATTGTGTAGTCCTCCAACTTTTTGGCATTTTACAGATCCTAATAAAATTTGGTACGATTAATATATTCGCGTAAAAATTCATTTTAAAACCTGGACAAATAATACCGTCACCCACATATGGGTGACATGGCAGTCAACGTGTTAAAAAAACGTGTTAAGAAAAATCGTCGATCTCCGACGTTACGCCGTGAACACGAAAACAAAAAAAAAAAAGAGTGCAGCCGTCCGTTTCGGAAGCCCTCGCAATCTTCGGCCGCTCAATTTCGGCAGAATTCTCGATTATTGGAAATAATTGAGGGACAAACAGAATCGGATATTCCATTTTTCCGTCAATCAACCGATTTAATAGGACTGCGAGAGCCGAACTGTTTGCCTCCTCCCCGCTCGCTAATTTTTCACGTAGCCGACTTGTGCGTTTTCATCGTGCACGCATTCGGCTCTATTAATTCCCGCAATGGGAACAAACATGGCCGCCACTTCTTCCCGATACCGTCTCTACTTCAACAACGTTGTCGATGAGTTTACACGATTTGCGTGATTACCGATGACATACAAATGTATGTTTCAAAATTCTACTCGCGCATTGTTGTACAAAATGTCTCATAACTTTATTGTTGCTAATTATTTCTTAACGAGTCTTTAACCAGAGTGTCCGCGACAGTTTTCCGGATAAAACGAGTCCAAACACGATACAATTCGGAGCTTATTTGGCCGAGTAAATCACGATTTAGTGGAACCTCTCTTATCCGAACCGACGCTATCAACGCGCGATGAAGTATAAGCAAAATCGACTGCAATAAAGGCTAAGAACAGAAGAACCAGAGCCACTGAAATCGCACGGAAAACTTTTCTAGCGTTAAAAAATAATAATAATAATAATAATAATAGTCATAAGACATTGTGAAACGACTTGTTTTGTTCGAAACATCGTGTATCCATAAAGCGCGCAGTTTCATCGGTTTTCGGACGACGCGACGCAAGAAACGAGCAGCCACGTTTCATCCTCGGTATCGATAATTGTCCGGATGTTCTCGCTAATGAAGCGAGACTTCGACTTAATGACCGTGCTTAATTGGCAAAACTTCCAAGGATCCTGTGTGCCCGGGCGAGGCAAGAACGCCGCGGCTGACGTTTACTATGTAGAAACGCGGCGTTTACTATGTTTCCGGGAGCGTCCTCGCGCCTTTAAGAGAATAATCCGACGTGCCGTAGCTACCGGTGGTTGTTATTGGGGTTGTTGCACCCTCTCCCCCCGCAACGTCCCGCCGACCACTTTCGGAGGCGTTCTCTTTGCGGAAACGTCGATGTCGCGTCCCGAAACGGCTTTCCGAAGGCCGCGCCAGACCAAATTGCATTACAATGGCGCGTGATGCTAGCTATGAATGCTACAATCGACAGTTATCATCGATAAAGCGGCTAAGTTACGGCAACGTGTCCGGAACTGTCTCGCACTAATGAAAACGTTGGTCAGAAAGTAGTATATTCATGCAATTGGTGTTTCTTCGTGAGAAATTTTGTAGCTTCTCGGTTTTCGAGTGAAGTAATGTCTCAAGACAAAGTTATATTAGCAAAGATTTAACTAGATTTCAAGACTAATGGTTCTTTTTTTAACGACAACCAATATATTTTCTTCAATATTCCCATAGAGCACGAAAAGCCGAATCCAACGACTACCATGACCATACCCTTTCGATCGTTCGATCTCGAGATATTCGTGTCTGAAAGCATCGGTTATGTTACCTTTCAGACATAAATATCTCGCGATCGAAGGATCGGAACGGTATGGTTATGGTAGTCGTTGGATTCGTCTTTTTCTGCCCTACAATGATATCGGAAGAAAAATGGAGGGTACCGTTCAAAAAACCATCCATGACCTTGAAAAAGTAGTAAAAAGTGGTAAAGTATCTGGGATTTGACTGTAATATCGTACTGCAGACGTTATGGTATTTTACAAATGGAACGGAGTAGAGTTAGAGAATTGAACAATTTTGAATAGAAGCAGTAGCGTGGATAATTCGTTGTTTGTTGTTTCCCTGGCCAGTTAATTCTGCCGACGTCGATATTTTCCGAACGCGAAGCCTGCGTGTGCAAAAAATACGAGTCCTTTCTGGATGAAATTTGTACCCTGCATGGAATCATCCGTTTTCGGTTGTCCCACCCATTCCGGCGATGTTCATTCCGCGCATGATTGCGGTTACGGTCGCATCCGTCGCGCATAACAGGACCAACGACATCAGTTACAGTGACACCCTGTATTAGAAACGGCAGGATGACAATAATGCTAGGTGAAGTAGCAAATAACTTCCGTTTCGATGTTTCAAATGTTCTTCGATTCAAGACGTGTCTTTTACATTCCGAATATTCTTACCAATTTTCACTTCTCATTTAAAAATAGAAATACTTAATTAGGAACCTTATTTTTCCAAACAATAATTTTCAGTGTGTTGAAATTTATATTTTCCCAATTTCTCCCAATCGAAAAAATTTAAATTTAAATAATTTTTTTAAATTTTTCGTAAGAATTAGAATTTGAAGAGTATTAATTTTGATGTACATTTTCAAAATTAAATGCAAGCGAGGTTTTATTGTATTTATGTTTAATAAGCATCGTTCATGTTTGTTAATGTTTCATTGATTTCTGTAAGCATTTGTAACAAATATACACAATTCGCAGTTTAATTAATCATTAATTATTTTGCCGTACCTATTTATCGACGTATTAAATTCAAATTACGTATTACCAATAATTACTGTTCTCGACACGTCGATTAATGTTATTTATTTTTAAAAAGCGTAATGTTCGTTCACATCGTATTAATTATCACGTTCTTATAACCCATACACTTTCAAGTATTAAAATAACTAAATACAATATACTAAATTATACAAGCTATCAAATTTTCTTAAATAATTCAATAATTGCTACTGTTGTCAAAAACCATTAAATATCCTCCAAAAAACAATATATTAATCTGATTTACAATAATTGGTCATTTTCACCAGCTTTTTTATTTCCTCGATCAGAAAATGAGGAAATGGATGAGGATGGTTTATTTGATTACACTCTATTTTAATAGTAATCGTTTATATGGGTCCGTCTTGACCCACTCGTTCATAATATCAGTACCAATCTCAAAAATCAAGCAGAACGAGACGAAAGAATAAAATTAGTAGGCAAATTGTTTCACAGACGCGAAAACGAACCTCGAAAAAGAAAAAATCGTCGGAAGAGTGGGGGGGGGATGTACTATCTAAACGCATGATCAAATTTATATTTATTTCTGCCTCGTTTTCGCGGCTAGAACTGAACAAATGTCAGCGATATTTCAAAGGTAATCTGCCGCGCTAGAATGGGACAAAGAGAGTGCGAGAGAAAGAGAGAGAAAGTGGAGGGGTGAAGGGGATGAAACGAGAAAAAAATTGGCCAGTGAAATCGCGATAGACTTTCGAATGCAGCTATACGCGGCGAATGGATTTCGTAATGATATTCGTTCTTTTTCATTAATTTCCAATACCAAAAACCTGATTTTTTCCTACGCTCGAGATTCGACGCTTCGATCGACCATTTGGATAAAAACGCACGATACTCGAAATTTATCGTGCTATCGTTACCCTTTGACTTCTGTTCCCCTGTATTTTTCTGCAGTTTGTAACCCGAAATTAAATATCAATGATTCTGTGACAAGTTTATGTTGATAAATCTGACAAACTTGGCGATAAAAATGTTATTCCGTTCTCAGTTAAAAAAAATTCATCGATCCTGTATTTTGTCCAGTAATAACTCAAAAATTCATTATATTACCGTGCCGTAACATTAATCTTACAAATATATTAATTATCCGAATAATAAAATAAATTCTTTAAAACATTATACGTATACAAATGTCTAAAATTCTTAAACACACAAAAATCTGTAATCAACGAAATAAAAAAATCACCGAGGGTCCCAATCGACCCACCCAAAATTCCCTTCAGGGCAAAATCGCCCCAGAATCGAGACAGACGAATATCAGAAACTGAAGTGGAAGTTTTCCAAATCAAAATGGAGTGAAAATTATTTCGCCAATGTCTTTAGTTTCGCTGTAACGAATAATCGAGACGGACGAGGCCATCGGGGCGAAACCGAACGTCGAAAACATCGGCATAGCTTGATGTTGATCTATGATCCAGAGAAGAAAGATCCCGGGAGCAAACTGAAAGTAGCAGCAGCGAGTAGAAGAAGGAATGGAGGGGGGAGGGGGCAGGGTTCTCGTCGAAAACTTTCGACGGGAAAACTCGGAAGCTTAATTCTTCTCTTTAGAGCGGTCGGCCATTTTGGCCAACTAACAATAAGAAGGAACCCGGGGGGTGCCAATCGCTTAAAATCTCCGCGAAGTGGTCGATTTCGCCCGCGGCCTTTATTTTCTCGGCGAATTAAAACTACGATCCTCTTAACCCGTTTCTCCATTTTTGCCGGCCCCTTTTCATCCGCCATTTTGTCATTCCCCGGGTCTCGCGTTCTCGCTTCCGGTTCCACGCACGTTCTTTTTCATCGAGACATTATTCGTTTCTCGTTTTATGCTTCTTTTCGGGGCTTGGGAAATCTAGCAAATTCGTCACGTAACGCACCAACCTAACTACGACGAGATCAGGTTTCGCAATTCGACGGATTTTTGAACGGAATTGTAATTTTGGTCGATCATTGTGCGGGGTAGTTTCGTACAAAAGAAATAATTTTTTTTTTTTTTTTTTTAGATGAGAAATGATTTTGGGAGTTGTTTTAGTGGCTCTGGTTCTTCTGGTGTAGCCTTTGTTACAGTCGATTTTGTGTTTATACTTCATCGCGCCCTGAAATCGTCTGTTCGGATAAGAGAGGTTCCCCTAAATCGTGATTCACTCGGCGAAATAAGCTCCGAATTGTATCGTGTTCGGACTCGTTTTATCCGGAAAACTGTCACGGACACGATGGTTAAAGGCTCGTTAAGAAATAATTAAAAACAACAACAACGTTACGAGACATTTTGTACAATTCGCGAATAGGATTTGAAATATCGCTGCGCTATTTTCAACATACTGACATTCTTAACGAAAAAACGTCATTTCTAGGTACGAACAAGTATTATTCGATCGATAAACAATGTTCCAATTTTTCATAAAAATCCACAATTATTGAATCTCAGTGAACCGAGAGTACAGGAACCGTGTAAACTCGATCAGACCCAACTAGGCCCGTTACTAGAGATCATCGACATGGATCAGCCTGATACGAGGACATCGCGCAGACCCTGAAAATCGAATCAGAAGACCGGAGCGCGCATTATCGCGAGGCTTCGATAACGGGGTTGCCTAATTGGCGAAACTTTCAAGGATCCATTCTTCCCGGGGCGGGGGCATGAACCGTCCTCTATCTACGGTGTGTGCCCCCCCCCCTCATCCTCTTCGAGGCTTCCTTCTGCGGGTACTTTGGCCGGGTACCTTTCACCCGGGTCCGACACATCGGGTTGGTATTCTCGCGGTGGCGGCGATCACGATGTCGAGGGTGGCAAAACGTGGGCTGGCGCGTTATCCGATATTCTCTCTGTGGTTGGTCCATGATCTCGGAACTCGGGTATCGTAGGATCAAACGAGGTACAACCAGGATATATCGAGCCACGGTTCGCCGCTCGCCGGTTTCCGGAAGCTTATTGGAGCCACGTAGTTTGCGCACCCGGACGACAGAAGGAGATACGAAGAGGAACCCGTTAGAGACCGAGTCCTCCTCTCTCTCTCTCTCTCTCTCTGTCTCTCTTTCTGGTCGTCTTGTATGATCACAGATGCCACGAATCGCGAGCCTCGGGTTCCTATTTCTTGAATTATATGCTCGCTTATCCGGTGACTGTGGCCCTCCCATTAGCCCCTAACTTCTTTTTTCATATTCTACATGAAAGAATAAGTCGAAAATATAGAATAAACATTTTTCGTTTGAGGCTTTGTTTTCGAGAAAATCGACTTTGAAGATCTGTCAGGTTTGTGTGGTTTAGTATAAGCAGGAGGTAGATTTGGTTGGTCATGATCAGACGCGTCAGACTATTCCTATCGAATAGCATGCGCATTCGCTGCATTTCAAACTCGATTTTCTCTTTTCTTTCTCATTTGGAGATTTTTCCTTCCTCATTTGGAAATTGCAACAATTAATATACAATATACAATTTTTACATTAAAACAGGGACTTCAATTCCTGAATTTTTCCTTTCTCATTGAAACAACCAATTTCCAAATGAAAATCTAGCTACTCTTACTAGCTTACATATCATTATATATCAGCTACTAAGAGTAGCTAGGTTTTCATTTGGAAATTGCAACAATTAATATACAATATACAATTTTTACATTAAAACAGAGACTCCGATTCCTGAATTTTTCCTTTCTCATTGAAACAACCAATTTCCAAATGAAAATCTAGCTACTCTTACTAGCTTGTATATCATTATACAGGGTGGTTGGTAACTGGTGGTACAAGCGAAAAGGGGGTGATTCTACATGAAAGAATAAGTCGAAAATATAGAATAAACATTTTTCGTTTGAGGGTTTGTTTTCGAGAAAATCGACTTTGAAGATCTGTCAGGTTTGTGTGGTTTAGTATACGCAGGAAGTAGATTCGGTTGGTCATGATCAGACAGTTGCGTCAGACAATTCCTTTCGAATAGCATGCGTATTCGCTGCATTTCAAACTCGATTTTCTCTTTTCTTCCACATTTGGAGATTTTTCCTTCCTCATTTGGAAATTGCAACAATTAATATACAATATACAATTTTTACATTAAAACAGAGACTCCGATTCCTAAATTTTTCCTTTCTCATTGAAACAACCAATTTCCAAATGAAAATCTAGCTACTCTTACTAGCTTGTATATCATTATACAGGGTGTTTGGTAACTGGTGGTACAAGCGAAAAGGGGGTGATTCTACATGAAAGAATAAGTCGAAAATATAGAATAAACATTTTTCGTTTGAGGCTTTGTTTTCGAGAAAATCGACTTTGAAGATCTGTCAGGTTTGTGTGGTTTAGTATATGCAGGAAGTAGATTTGGTTGGTCATGATCAGACAGTTGCGTCAGACAATTCCTATCGAATAGCATGCTACATTTCAAACTCGATTTTCTCGATGACGAAACTTCGGATGAAAAAATGTTTATTCTATATTTTCGACTTATTATTTCATGTAGAATCACCCCCTTTTCGCTTGTACCACCAGTTACCAAACACCCTGTAGATTATGAACCTTTAACTGTATTAATTACATAATATAAATATCCTCATATGTTCAGTAATAACTTCAATGTATTAAATATAACTTCAATGTAATACATTCATTAAAAATTATGAAATAGCCATCCCAATCACCAGATTTGAACCCCATAGAAAAATTATGGGATGCATTGGATAGACAGGTACGGAACTTTTGTCCTACTTCGAGAACATATTTATGTACTATTTTGGAACGGGAATGGAATAATATAACAACAGAAAGTATATGAAAAAATTGATCACGCAAACGCCAAGAATAGTGGAATCTGTAATAATGAAACGTGGTGGATAACGAAACTTCGGATGAACAAATTTTATTCCATATTTTCGACTTATTCTTTTATGTAGAATCACCCCCTTTTCGCTTGTACCACCAGTGTTACCAAACACCCTGTATTTTCTCATTCTGTGTTTGCAATGACAATGTCTTCCTGGTGGTTTTCTGGTTCTCTTATGGGAATCAAAGCGGCGACCACGGGGGAACAGCAATGAGAGCCAGTAATTTTTGCTCTTGGTATTTTTCGCGCGTAATAGGAAGGCGACGTGTTCTCGCTTTCTCGAAAAAGGAATCGATGTCGTTTTTATCGGGACGACATTCCGTTCGAGCCCGACGGAAGAGTGAAAAGGCGAGGGGTAACTTTCCTCGGCGGGTCTTTTCTTTTCACGTTCACGGTTTCCCGGCCGTGTGTCTAATTAAGGTCCTCGGGTTACTACCCCTGTCCCTCTGTTCTCTCGACAAATCGTCACCCTTCTCATCCTGCTTCTTTTTCTTCTTCTTCTTCTTCTTCTTCTTCCTCCACGTCCTCTTCTTCATCCCATCCGACACGTTACGGATTGTATATATATATATATAAGTAATGAAAGGAGACCCGGCGAAATCTTTTGTCAAGCAGCGAAACAGCTTAGACGAAGAACTTATCAAAGCAATAGATTTTCCGTTTCTTTACACTTCCATTTTGCGCACGGATTTTTTGGGAGCCAAGACTATCGAGGCCTTTCTTCTTCGCTGCGAGAATTGGTCGTTCGCTCGATGAACTCGTGCTAATCTTCTTTCTTGAGCGTTCCCTAACTAGGTGATGGTTTCACTGCTTTTTCTTCAATTTTAAAGAGTCTTCTGTTATTTTATTATGAATCTTCAGTGCCATTTCTGGTGCCATTTTCTTTCAGTTTTGAATAGATTTTCTTTTGCCCTTTTAATAGGAATTTTTAGTGCCACTTTCAGTGACATTTTAAGTGCCATTTTTGTTTCCTTTTATATTAATAATTGTACGTATATTGTATAGTTAGTTTCTACCGTGTATACGAAGCAGTTTTGTTAGCTGTATTTGTATAAACAAACGTAAACATTATAAATAGGTTAGTACATTCTCGGAGGAGGGTTTCCCCGAAATTCGCGGAGCCGTTTATTTACGGGCCGTTTATTCTTATCAGTTTCATTTATTTATCTTGAGCGGTTTATTATCACGTATATGAGGAACGCGTCCCGATGTATACATTTCCTCGAAAGATATGCTTGACCTCGATTTACGACGCCCTATTCCCTCCCGGCCAGCTTGCATTAATGATAACATAAATATTGGCTATCAAGTGCTAGCGAATATATCATTCTTACGTATCAAAAATATACTCCCCACCCACTCCACCCTCTCCAGCCTCGCTCTTGCTGGTATGTAGCACCGAAACAGAAACTTGGTTTACGCAGCCTCCTATTTGTCTTCTTATCTCCGGTGGTGGTTTCCTCCCCCCCAACTCCCACCCCCCACCCCGCCCGGCAGACTGTTCGTGAACTACGTAATATAAATGAGCTTTCGTAAACCGGAAACTGCCGTGCCTCTTGTTAAATGCTACCACCAACAGCTTTCAATGTTAACACCCTACGGAAATGCCGGGGTCGCGCTTAAATATCGCGTAAATCATCGTTCAACGGCCAAATTCGATCCCCGCGTATCCTTGTTTACCGTCTACTTTGTCCCCGGTTCGCACAGATCAGCTTAACATTTGTTCGACCAGAGGTTAGGTTAGCTTAGGACCGCTTTACAGAGCCCCCCGCCAGCCGGAAAAATCAAAAAAGTTTCCTTCGTTAATTTTTTTTTTTTTTACACTCAAGGTCATCTGAAGGTCATGGCGGTGTCAGGTCACCGTCAGCACTTATTATCGTAATAAAATCATTCGCTTTGCTAATTTTCGTCCGTTACTCAGCGTTTCTAAAAAGTCTGTATACTCAAGGTTATCCGAAGGTCGTTGAACAGGGAAAGCAAAGTGTATCGTGTTCGGGCTCATTTTAAGCAGAAAAGTGTCAGGAATGTGTCGGTGAAGATTTCACATATATATCTTTGTAAACAAAATGGTGGTGTAAATTTTTTCACGAGAAATTACCGCGGTTCGGATAATGGAGGTTCAACGTGGACGAAACCATATCGTGTTTGGTATCGTATGAAACGGAAAACTGTTCAGAATACGCTGACCAAGGTTGTTATTCGAATAAGTTGTTCCGGATGGATAGAAATTTGCAATTTGTGGATTAAAAAACGGACCGGAATGGACTTTCGAGCAGAGGGGGATCTCCGGTGGCTCGCAGATCGGCGGTTAACCGCCTTAATTCCATCACGTTGCGGCATAAATTATCATCGCAGATAGGGACAATCAAACGGCGGGTCCGGGTTAGGCTCGCAAATCATGCTTATCGGTTTCGAATAAGGTGGGCAAGAAGGATACGCCCCGGCTAAACCCTCAAGATAAACGGGTTCCGATAAGATTGTAGGTGTTGAGGGGGCACGTGGCTCGTCACTCGCCACCGACGGATTCTTTCCACCCCCGTGTGGCTCCCAGATAAAATTCCTTCCGAGATAAAAAATCAGCCCCGTTCGCTCTTCTCTTCAAACAGGAAACCTCTTCCGTTTCCGGTCTCCCCTCGACAATTCTCCGTCTCTCCCTCCCTCTTCCTCACTTTTTATCTCCCTACCTCACCCCCCCTCCCCCTTTCTCCCTCGCGTCCGGCATGTGCTTTTAATCCGTTTGCTCTACTGTCGACACGATTTCACTTTTTAATGCGAGAGAAATCCTGGCTCCTGCGGTCGTCGCTGTGGACTCTCCAGGCACCGGCAGAACCTTCCGGCAGCTGTAATGAAGCGGAATTTCGAAGTGAATCTAACTTGAAATTCACCGGGAACTTCACCGTAGTCTGCCCCCGCTGCTTCTGCTCCTGGAATTTTTAGGGAATCCGTTCATCCGCCGAAACTCGTGTTTCTCCGTCGGAGAATCGTGTTATTCGCGACCCTAACACCAAGAAACGAACCAATTCATTACCGAGAGAGACGTACACCGATCAGGACTGATGATTCCACACCGAATTACGTCCACGCGTAACGTGTCCCGGACACGTTAAAATCAAACGGCAAAGTCGGATACGACCGGTTCGGATAAGAGAGGTTCCACTAAATCGCGATTTACTCCGGCAAATAAGCCCCGAATTGTATCGCGTTTGGACTCGTTTTATCCGGTAAACTGTCGCGGACGTGCTGGTGAAAGTTTCGTCAAGAAATAATTAAAAACAATAAAGTTACGAGACATTTTGTACAACAATGCCACCAGTAGAATTCGAAACAGCGAGGGAATTAAACGAATTTGAGAATTTTGCCGCGCACTATTTTCGACAAGCTAATGTTATTAACGATAATAGGACACTTTTCGGCACAATCTTGTGCCATTCGGTCGATAAACAAGCTATCTGTTTTGCGCAAAATCCACGATCTTTATTAAACCTTTAAGATGGGAGATTCGTCGAGAATCGGATTTTCGGGGGGCGATAAATTCTTCGATAAATTCAAAGTGTGCGTCACGGTGTAATTATTCTTAATTACCGTGGTTCATTGATCGAAGGAAAACGGGGGACAATTGGAGGTAATATTCGTCGCGTAAAGCGTGCACGCATCCGATTAAAGGCGGTGGAAAGAGGATGAATGTCCTTTGCAAAAAGGGAAAAATAAAGGAAAAAGAAGGAAGAGAGACAGAGAGATAGGGAGAGAAAGAGAGAGAGCCCAGACTATGAAATGCTTCTCTTGAATTTTTCACGAGCGTCGCCCCGGCTGGCTCTCCCGGTAAAATCTCCGGTCTGCATTTCTTCGTAATATTCCGAGCCCCCCGGCATCTGCCGGTGGAGATTTTTCGCGATTAATTATTAAACAGCGTTACGTTGTTTTGCGTGTACGCTCTCCACCTACGAGTCGAGCGCCCAGCCAAGAAAATATCGAATTTAATATTTTCCGACGCGATTCGACGTTCCCGGCGCGCCTCGCAACCAAAATTTCACGCGCCTCGGTGATTATTGAATTTACAGGTGTCGGGGGGACTGCTAGGATTTTATTTTTCTAAACATTTAATTTTCTACTAATTAATTTTACTAGTCTAGCACGCTGACGGTCGAACGTCGACACCGAAAATTACACTTTTTGATGCGATCAAATGAATGATGCAAAAATAAAACATAAACTAATGCAATTACTGGTCGATGCACTCTCCGCGCGGATGCTCGTGATCAACCGACCGACCTTTCGAAACCTCTTGGGCCGTTGACTATACTTGTGACCTTCCTCAAAGGTATCGATAATATTCAATACAGTGGACCACTCGACAGTTGTATGCTACCTGGCTGCTTCGAATCATGTTCAACCTCAATTGATTCGCGACCGATTCAGTCGGCGTTTAATTTAATATTGCGTGCCAGGCAAACTGAAAATTGATAAAAATTGACGTTACACAGAGCCTCCAACGAATTTTTTCTTTCTGCGAAAATGTGTAATACAGTGAAAAATTGTTTGAAAGCAACGTTATGAATCCATTGATTCTTGTTTTCCGATATTTCTGTATAATCTTCAAGCTTGTTTTCTCGTATGAAAGCCATTTTTGGTGTTATTTTTTAAAAAATTACAAAGACTGCAGTGGTCATTTCAAGGAGTACTATAAGACACCACTGTACAGGGTGTATAAAAAGGTTTGATTTTGGCAAGCGTAGGCGTATTCTACATCTTCGGATCGATGAAGATCTGTAAAAAAAAGTTGCCGCAAAAGTGTCCTTGACCTTGAATTTCAAGGTCAAATTTTTTTTTTTATTGCATTGTATTCTACTCATCATGAGGATAAAAAGTGTCAAAGGAACCATGGGTCAAAACTTGACCGTTCTCATAAAAAATAATATTACAGTTATTACTAATAAAGTAAGCAGTTACTATTATTATTATTATTATTATTATTATTATTATTATTATTATCAATTACTAACGTAATTGATCACAATCAATATTACCTTTCAAGTCATGAAAGATGTTCATCTTCTACTTCTTCTTCTAAGCCAAAGAACCGATCCATTCTGATTAACCCTTAGCACTCGAGTGGTGACTCTGAAGCACCACTACAAATTGTTATGGAATTATTGCAAAGAAATTACAAAAAATATTACAGAATATTTGTTACATTAGAAAATTTGTATTTAATAGATTACTAAACGTTTAAATATTGTATGTGGAAATTGGATCAGTTTTGTATGAATAAATGAAAATATTTTAAGACGAAAGAAAAATTTAGTTTTAGAATGAAAATAGCGCCGAGTGCAAAGGGTTAATATTGCTTAACACATTAAGGACCGCTCACGAGTTTTCTCGTGTTTCGCGTTCCATCTGTTAAGGACCGCTCACGAGTTTTCTCGTGTTTCGCTGGGATCGGTTCTTTGGCTTATTGTTAGAAGAAGAAATAGAAGATGAACATCTTTCATGACTTGAAAGGTAATATTGATTGTGATCAATTACGTTAGTAATTGATAATAATAATAATAATAATAATAATAGTAACTGCTTACTTTATTAGTAATAACTGTAATATTATTTTTTATGAGAACGGTCAAGTTTTGACCCATGGTTCCTTTGACACTTTTTATCCTCACGATGAGTAGAATACAATGCAATAAAAAAAATTTGACCTTGAAATTCAAGGTCAAGGACACTTTTGCGGCAACTTTTTTTTGCAGATCTTCATCGATCCGAAGATGTAGAATACGCCTACGATTGCCAAAATCAAACCTTTTTATACACCCTGTACATAAAAAGAAAAACGGTTGTGATTAGTTCACAATTGACATAGAAAATTCTCGATTATTGCCGATTTTGTGAGAAACAAATTCCTAGTTTTTTTTTCTCTCACATTGCAGTGTGAGGAATTTCGAAAAGTTTCGTGTCCGGTGGATAAGTTTATCAATTTTTCGACGTTTCGTTAGTCAGTGGGACATGGTGGGGGGTAGGGGTGGGGATGAGACACAGTTCGTGAAATTAGTCGGAAAATTAACCCCCTCTAACAAGGCATTATAAATGCACGGTTACGCCGATGATAGCGATACTCGGAGCTTGTTAATTTCTTACGAACCGACGGAATAGTATCCGCGCGGCTCTAAGGGCGAAATTAGATTTTCGAAAGTTTTCTCGTTGGACGGCAATTAAGCCGCCCTCACCTCATCGTTAATATTCGTAACGGCGGACGACGTTAACTTAAGCGGCCGAACACCATTCCGCACGCATTCCATGCGCCTCGAACGATTCCATAGGCCATAGCAGCACGCCTTAATGCAATTTACGAAATTTCTTGATCGTGGATCGCTGCCGTCTGTAACTACCGCCATTTTCTTTAAACCACCCTCGAACCGTTTTAGCTGCCCTTACACCTTTCCTTGTACGCAACTATTTTTTTACTGTCCAACTGTTAAATTTTCTGGTAAAACAATATTTTTATCTGACTCATTAACGATCGAAGAACCCGTCTGTATTTTTTTTTTTTTTATAATGGTATTTTGCATTTTGACTCTCCAATTTTGTACTTCACTTTAAACGCTGTTCCTTCCTTTCGAGGGAGCTTTGGGAATTTTTTTCACCATATCTAATTCCGCAATTTTCGGAACAAAAACATTTTTGTATATTTAATTGGTGATTGAAAAACATGTCTGTATTTTTTTTACAACGATCCTTTCAGTTGTTGTGGCTAGAAAAATTCTTGATATATAAAAATGATAGAAAAAGGGCAATTTTGCACGTTAAAATACTGTAAAACAACGTGTAGTACGTTCTCAAATATTTTTTGAAATGTTCTAACGCTGTTATTATTTCACGGTACTTTTTACGAGTTCGTACAATGGAAAACAATAGCAACATTGAGGAATTACAAGTAATAAAAATTTTCTGTTTGATTTTCAGTACTCTTTTTTCCAGAATGATATCACACTCGCATTGCTGGAGAGTTTGTTTCGAATATAATATTTAATTTTTCCTTTTTTTTACCCCGGAATATCAATTGAAACGTGCGCTAGCATTTATATATATAAAAAAACCGTTTCGAAAATAAATCCCCGTGTACTTTCGTTAAACTGTTCGCGAAAATGCACAGCACCGTTCTCGTTTTTATTAAGTTGATTCAGAAGATCCGACCAGTTTCATCACTAAATAAAAAAAAAAAAAAAAAATTCGATCTAAATAAATTTAATTCCGATAGAAAACCGGTACACATTTGATTTGTCACGTTCCAATATTTGTTCGTATAACTTTCCAGGACAGGGAAAAAAAATAGAAATCTGAAAATAGACGTCAGAGTCAAAATTCCATGAAATCAATCGCTGCTGAAAACTTCGTCCTGCGACCCATGTGCGCAAACAGAATTCGCTGAACATTACTTTTTAACAGATTAACAAACTCTTTCGTGCAATATTCTGGCGCAGAATCGTGTACACCGATTGTAACCATAATATTTCGTGTCAATTTATAAGAAATCGTACAATTATTTAGCGATTGAAATTATCTGAGATTAAAACGAAGAGAACAAAAATCTGAATACCAACTAGAAAGAAAATTCAATAAATTGTGATTCGGTAAAAAAAAAAGTACTAAGATAAATTTTTATCTATTATTATTTTCTGTGTAAATTCACTTCCAGTGATTTACGTTTATTAATATTTGCAGTTTAACACTAGATTTAGGGGACCCGTTTTTTCAAACCATTCAAATAGCATTCAAAATATTTTTTGTAACCCCACAATTAGAGGAGATATTTAGGTGGCCTTACTTAGGTGGACCACCCTGTATATTGTAAAAAAAAACGGCTATAAATTTGGATACATCCATTTTTGTTATTTTTATAAAGTAATGTAGAGTAGGCACATTTAGTGCCCCGTAAACCTAGTGTTAACGGTAAAAATACTGGATTAATAATTCGAAAATTTGCAAAACGAGCATATGGGCAATTTCGGCAACAGGAAAACGGCGCAAGCGATCGAATTCGTTCAAAGTGAAACAAAAGGGCAACAGATGCACGAGTTATGAGAAAGCGAGAGGAAAAATTGGAGGGGAAGGGGGTAGGTGGAGAGATCGAAGGGCTTAAGGGATACTTTAGCACTCTTTCGGTACTGGGAAATGTATTACCCTCTCGAACAATAAACCGGTTCCACCCCCGCGCACTCGATATCCATGGATGGCCGAATGGATGCGGTTCCCTGGGATTTACCGGCTACTAAATAACCAGGCCAATAATGGGCATAATAATGATAGCGGGGATGAGATTATCGGAATTGGAAAGACGCCAAAAGGCTACGGCTTCGACGGTGTTTACGTCTCGCTAGCCATTTTTACGCGTGCGAAAGATATATGGGCCGTCATATTGCGTTTCTGTCCCTTTTTCTAATTACTGGCACCCGAATATTCAATTATTATCGTGAACTTTTAGCTCGCTTTAACTATAACTTTTAGTAAAGTTATGAAATTTAATCTGGCGAGAACAGATCTTCTCAGTTCTACGAAGCCTATAAAATTGAAACGAGTTGATATTGCTCGATCATATTGATCTCTACTCGGATTCCTCTTACTGGCCATGCAGTCTGAAAAGTTAGATTGAAAATGCTAATTTCGCACTTCGTTTTCCTGCGGTGTTCTGTGGTTTCCTGTGATTAAACTCGATCAGAGATACAATCGAACGGTTCACGTGCACATCGAGATCTGCTTCCTAAACAACAATCTAGTTTAAAATAAACAATGTCACTATACATTCATTCTTTCCCACCAGTCGACTTTGAACAAAGGGCCTAGCCGGATAAGATAGTCAAAAATGCCCTTGAACCGAATTTTATCGACGAAGTGCCATTCGATAGAACACCAAAAAAAAACATTCTGTGCAAAATTTCAACCCTGTATCTCGATCGGGAGGGTAGTTATGGGGTAAAATCGAAAAATCAGTTTTTGGCCTATTTTCCCTAGTTAATGACGTTTAGAAATTCTGAGAAAAATCTGACACATGTCAAGAACCCTAATACATATTTTGCAATTGGTTTCAGATTTTTAAAGTGAAAATTCTGCTTGTAAAAAATCAAAAACCTCAAAAAAATCGAAAAAATGCAGATTTCACATGGAAGTTCTAGAGTGACAACATTTATATTTTTACAGTAGGGGTATATTGTCATAAGTATTGTTCATGAATTTTTTCAGATTTTTTGGTTTGGTGCGCCGTTGTTAAAAAAAATAAAAACTGATTTTTTCGACGTTTTTTCCGCGAAGAACTAAGCTAACCTTAAAATTATTACGTTCTATTTATTCTGTAAGTCTATCAGGCACTGATAAACCTTGAACATTTAAAAAAATAATTAAACAATGAAATCGGCTTGATTAGTATTTTTACTATGTCAGCGTATTACATCTAAAAGTATTAACCATATTCCCAACAACTCGATTGGGTCAGCGCGTTAGGCGATAGACTGTTGATCTGCTTATACTAGGTTCGATCCCGGTATACGTATACATTTTTTTTATTTGATTAATCCTTTTCTTTTTTGTCTAACTACATCAATGGTATGTTTGTAGATTTCTTTTAGAAGCAGTATCAAAATATTAAAAAAATAATTTTAATGTAAAATTCGCAAAAAAAATTTTGGAGTAATTGTTAACACATTGCGTATGGGTCATGAGATATCTCGTTTTCATGTTTCTTCGATTCAATCGGCAACTTAAGCAAATATTTTTGTTACGTTACCAGGGTCTCCCACTCTTAAGACTAATGATGAGCGAAATCATTGAATTTTGACATTCCGAGCATGTAGAAATGATCAGTCATTGTAGCCAGTACATAAGTAGATCTGTGCCGATCGTCGTACGTACCGTATCTTATAAAGTATTGTTTTTGTACATTTTGGAAGTTCAAACTTCGTGTTTTCATTTGTAAGGCAACAGTTTTTTAACCGTTTCGCTACGGCAGCTCCATCGGCCGAAGTACCGTCACTGAACGGAAACTCGCTCCGGAAATATGCACGGTACGCGTGGTTTCTGTATATATGTTGTTCTAAGTTTTAAATAATAACTGTGCTGAATAAAACAATCATTGCTCTAATGTAACAAGTATATTTACATTTTCAACAGAAAATGTTCTGCCAAATACAAATTAGAAATGTACGTATCCGTTTCCTATTGCTCGCCAAGCATGCTTCTGGAGCGTTCGAAAATGTGCGGTCTTTGGGCTCGAGTTGAGCGCGGAGTCACCCATACGCAATGTGTTAAGATCATCAATTTTTAGTTACACATGTTCTTAATTCTGGTAGTATTAAATATTTTCTGCAGTAAATCTATACGTGTCTTCGAGTTTTAAATACTCCGTTATAGAGAAAACGGTTTTGTAAAAGTTTTGTAAAAACGGACGGACAAAGTGTCCGTTTTATTATTTTGTACCTTTAGCCCGTCCATTTACCTTTACCTTTATGTTCGCCTTTTTTTTCTCTACTCGCTTTATGACTCTGTCGATCATCAGTACCAGGTAACGGATTACTAGAGTTAGGGAATTTTACCTTAAAATTATTTTTTTAATATTTTGATACTGCTTCTAAAAGAAATCTACAAACATACCATTGATATAGTTAGACAAAAAAAAAGAATTAATCAAGTAAAAAAAAATGTATACGTATACCGGGATCGAACCTAGTATAAGCAGATCAACAGTCTATCGCCTAACGCGCTGACCCAATCGAGTTGTTGTGAATATGGTTAATACTTTTAGATGTAATACGCTGACATAGTAAAAATACTAATCAAGCCGATTTCATTGTTTAATTATTTTTTTAAATGTTCAAGGTTTATCAGTGCCTGATAGACTTACAGAATAAATAGAACGTAATAATTTTAAGGTTAGCTTAGTTCTTCGCGGAAAAAACGTCGAAAAAATCAGTTTTTATTTTTTTTAACAACGGCGCACCAAACCAAAAAATCTGAAAAAATTCATGAACAATACTTATGACAATATACCCGTACTGTAAAAATATAAATGTTGTCACTCTAGAACTTCCATGTGAAATCTGCATTTTTTCGATTTTTTTGAGGTTTTTGATTTTTTACAAGCAGAATTTTCACTTTAAAAATCTGAAACCAATTGCAAAATATGTATTAGGGTTCTTGACATGTGTCAGATTTTTCTCAGAATTTCTAAACGTCATTAACTAGGGAAAATAGGCCAAAAACTGATTTTTCGATTTTACCCCATAACTACCCTCCCGATCGAGATACAGGGTTGAAATTTTGCACAGAATGTTTTTTTTTGGTGTTCTATCGAATGGCACTTCGTCGATAAAATTCGGTTCAAGGGCATTTTTGACTATCTTATCCGGCTAGGCCCTTTTATCATAACGTTTGAACCGCATGGAATATCGAAACGAAATTTTCACTAAAAAATAGTAAAAACAATGTTCTTCGTTGCCCAAAAACAGTCGCTCGAAAATATGGAATAGAACGATAAGGATAATTGCAAGAACCTAACCGTTTTCATAGGTGACACATACTACCCCCGGGGAGGCTCGATTTTAAAAAATTCGTAGCAACTAAAATATTCGTTTGATAATAGTAATTTTTAAATTTTGAAGCCAGTAAATTTCACTGAAATAGTGCAATTTTTCAAAATCCGGTATTATCAAGTTTTACATGTAATTATTAATTTATTCGATTCGAAGCGAGGTGGTCACTAATGTCAATTTCATTCGGAAACGGCGGACCGGTTTACTTTCGTCGCTCAAAGCATCGTCAACAAAGCCCATTGAGCATAATACCGTTAACCAAATCCGACGACAGCTTACCGAAATCTATTTACGCAATGGCGTCGCTCGGTGTGCATAGCCTCAAGACGCTGACGCAAATCACGCAGCTGCAGGTGCGTACACGTGCACGTCAGCCTGATAGATGTTTAATCATAAACAGATTCCCACGGGAGAGTTATCGAACCCGGTTTAATACGTTTCGAATCCGACATGGTTTTGTTAGGGCACGGAACCTGCGGACCTGATCCCGAACATGATCCCTAATTGAAATTCTCCAAAAACAAATCGTCCCCATCGTCAATATTAACCTCCGAGCACTGCCAGTCGCTTAGTGAAATAGTTCTAATTTTTATTTATAGTAGTCGATTGTCATTAAAATTGAGGTGGAATTAAATTGCGTTAGATTGTGATTGGAAATAAAAAGGTGGTTAATTATTTACTTTAGGGGCTTCCTCATCGATTTTGATGACCTTGAAATATATTGTCAAGGTCATGATTCTGAACAACTTTTTCCTATACATGTTACCGCCGCTCGCCTTTAGTTTACGAGATATTTGCAAAAATGTTTCAACATTTCAAAAAGTGATCGGAGTTCAAGGTCATCAAAATCGGTGAGGAAGCCCCTAAAGTAAATAATTACCAAAAAGGTTTCTATAGTTGAAATTCTCCAAAAACAAATTCCCCATCGTCAATATTAACCTCCGAGCACTGCCAGTCGCTTGGTGAAATAGTTCTAATTTTTATTTGTACCTATTTCCATTTTTATAGTAGTCGATTGTCATTAAAATTGAGGTGGAATTAAATTGCGTTAAGTTGTGATTGGAAATAAAAAGGTTTCTATAGTTGAAATTCTCCAAAAACAAATTCCCCATCGTCAATATTAACCTCCGAGCACTGTCAGTCGCTTGGTGAAATAGTTCTAATTTTTATTTGTACCTATTTCTATTTTTATAGTAGTCGATTGTGATTAAAATTGAGGTGGAATTAAATTGCGTTAGATTATGATCGGAAATAAAAAGGTTTCTATAGTTGAAATTCTCCAAAAACAAATTCCCCATCGTCAATATTAACCTCCGAGCACTGCCAGTCGCTTGGTGAAATAGTTCTAATTTTTATTTGTACCTTTTTCCATTTTTATAGTAGTCGATTGTCATTAAAATTGAGGTGGAATTAAATTGCGTTAGATTGTGATTGGAAATAAAAAGGTGGTAATTATTTACTTTAGGGGCTTCCTCACCGATTTTGATGACCTTGAAATATATTGTCAAGGTCATGATTCTGAACAACTTTTTCCTATACATGTTACCGCCGCTCGCCTTTAGTTTACGAGATATTTGCAAAAATGTTTCAACATTTCAAAAAGTGATCGGAGTTCAAGGTCATCAAAATCGGTGAGGAAGCTCCTAAAGTAAATAATTACCAAAAAGGTTTCTATAGTTGAAATTCTCCAAAAACAAATTCCCCATCGTCAATATTAACCTCCGAGCACTGCCAGTCGCTTGATGAAATAGTTCTAATTTTTATTTGTACCTATTTCCATTTTTATAGTAGTCGATTTTCATTAAAATTGCGGTGGAATTAAATTGCGTTAGATTGTGATTGGAAATAAAAAGGTTTCTATAGTTGAAATTCTCCAAAAACAAATTCCCCATCGTCAATATTAACCTCCGAGCACTGCCAGTCGCTTGGTGAAATAGTTCTAATTTTTATTTGTACCTTTTTCCATTTTTATAGTAGTCGATTGTGATTAAAATTGAGGTGGAATTAAATTGTGTTAGATTGTGATTGGAAATAAAAAGGTTTCTATAGTTGAAATTCTCCAAAAACAAATTCTCCATCGTCAATATTAACCTCCGAGCACTGCCAGTCGCTTGGTGAAATAGTTCTAATTTTTATTTGTACCTTTTTCCATTTTTATAGTAGTCGATTGTCATTAAAATTGAGGTGGAATTAAATTGTGTTAGATTGTAATTGGAAATAAAAAGGTTTCTATAGTTGAAATTCTCCAAAAACAAATTCCCCATCTTCAATATTAACCTCCGAGCACTGCCAGTCGCTTGGTGAAATAGTTCTAATTTTTATTTGTACCTTTTTCCATTTTTATAGTAGTCGATTGTGATTAAAATTGAGGTGGAATTAAATCGCGTTAGATTGTGATCGGAAATAAAAAGGTTTCTATAGTTGAAATTCTCCAAAAACAAATTTTCGGTGGTCCAGTCGAATTTTGATTTTTTTTTGTTTTGGACTGCCTCGTTCCCGACCATTTTATATTTGAAAACCATCGACGATCTGTCGGTCTTATGCATTTCAATTCAGCCTGCATAAAGGCGATCTGAATTTGTTTCTCGTTGATCAATTAGCAAGAAAAGTTTGCTAGCTTCGTGAAATCGGATCAGCGATAATCGAACAGCTTTTATGTTGCGTCTCTGTGGAGTCGATATGTTCGAACGGAGATAAAGGAACTTCTTGATTGCAATTATTTTCGAAATACTTTTACTGTGATAGCAGAGTATTTTCATGAAATTGAATCTTCGCTTCTTGTTTGATCTATTAAAAAGATCTGAGAATAATGTATCGGTGATAGAAAGGTCCAATTCAACAGGAAATATTAACCCTTAGCATTCGAATGGTGCCTGTAAGGCACCACTAAAAATTGCTCATTGATCATTCAAAATATTTTTCACATTATTAAATTTGCTTGTACTTAATAAAGTACTAAAGATTTCGGTATTGTATGACTAAGTTTCACTATTTTCGTATGTATAACACGAAAAAAATATACAGGGTCATCCGTTTTTAAACGGCCAAACGTCAACCAGCTATAGACGACCCCAAATGAAACAACTTTCACCCCTAACACTTTTTTTGATTCGGTCTTGATTTTTAGATAATTGCAAAAACCCGTCATTTTTTGCGTTCACTTAAGATTAAATATATTAGGACAGCAATTATGTATCTTGATGATTTTTCCTTTGTTTGGTTTAAAATAAATAGGGGCATCTTTTTTATTGTCAACTTTTTTGTATGACCTTCGGATCTTGGTTTTTTTTACATGGGGCACGCCGTGGAGACTGAATGAAATAATTTCGAAAAATTCGGATTCATGCATAATAAATTGCTTAATTCAAGACAAAAATTAACACAAAATTATTGGAAAAATTTCAAAATTTTTACAGCAATACCTAAATATTCAAGGAATTTAACGGGACTCAAGTTTTAAGAATGATTTTAAATACATCTTTTGGGTACGTATTGTTTAAAATATTTTCAAGAAATCAAGGCCGAATCAAAAAATGTGTTGGGGTGAAAGTTGTTCCATTTGGGGCCGTCTATAGCTGGTTGACGTTTGGCCGTTTAAAAACGGATGACCCTGTATATAGTAGGGTCATTTTCTAGGTTGGAAGAAATGTTTTATTTTGGAGTTCAAATAGCTTCGAGTGCAAAGGATTAAAATTATCTTCGCTTCTTGTTTGATCAATTAAAAAATCTGAGAACAACGTATCGGTGATAGAAAGGTGCAATTCAACAGGAAATATTAAAATTATCTTCGCTTCTTGTTTGATCGATTAAAAAATCTGAGAATAACGTATCGGTGATAAAAAGGTGCAATTCAAGAGGAAATATTGAAATTAGGAAAACGACGAGGAAAAATGTGAGAAAAGGAAACCGAAGGTGAAGAGGAACAAGAGGCGGTGGTGTTAAAGGTGAACAGGCGCACAGGTGTGAAAGCACGAACGGCCAGACGTTTATGTGCGCCGTGACGCCGAGGCAGAGGCGAACGCACCGGCGATACAATGTGCGAACGATATCAAATTGATGTTTATTCAAGTGGTTACCGCATACGCGTACGATACAGAGGCGGCCAGGTAGGATCAGGATGACAGGACGCTGTGTGCGTCTGCACGCAACGCGTTCCCGTTCCGCGGTCGTTTCTGTGCAACGCACACGCCATCCGGAATTCGCTTTACTTTCTGTCCGCCTCGGCGATTCCCCACTGCCATTACCGTTTCGGTTTTACGAGACGGTGCGAAACCTCTCGCACCTGCGAAAGAATTCCCTCGAGTTCCACCCCGGAGGGACCTGCCATTTTTCTAGTATTCGAAAATTAGACTATATTCCAAGGCTCCTTTATCTTTTTTTTCTCCGCTCGTTGGTCTTGAAAAATTACCAATTGTATCGACAATTTTGTTGGAGCTTTCTGTTGGTTCCCTTCGATTCTTCTTACCTTTTCACGAAAGATTTTTTGAAACTCTCTGCATACGCTGATTTCTCATCTTTTTTAAGAACATATACAGTGAGTAACGAAAGTATTCGAACGCCCTTTAAATCAGTATAACTTTTTTTTTTTAAGTGAATCAAACGACCTGACTTTTTTGAGGAGTTAGAAAAATTGGTTTTCCAAATGATGTGTAAAAAAGATTTTGAAAAAATTGCCATTGGTAAGAATTACATGAGAAAATAAAAATGGCACTTTTCACAACTTTTTTATTTGAGCCTGTAATGAAAATTTAAAATATGCGTTTTGTAGATCTCTGTTAGTTATACAGGTACTGAAATGTATATAACTAACATATATCTACAAAACGCATATTTTAAATTTTCATTACAGGCTCAAATAAAAAAGTTGTGAAAAGTGCCATTTTTATTTTCTCATGTAATTCTTACCAATTGCAATTTTTTCAAAATCTTTTTTACACATCATTTGGAAAACCAATTCTTCTAACTCCTAAAAAAAGTCAGGTCGTTTGATTCACTTAAAAAAAAAAGTTATACTGATTTAAAGGGCGTTCGAATACTTTCGTTACTCACTGTACGAGGTGTGTCAATAAAGTAATGAGACTGGCAACGTCGCTTTCGATCCGGCAACGCTGGAGACGAGAGGCTTTGAGCAGCGTCAGGTGCACATGTGATACGACCCCAGTATGACTTTGAACTCGCTACAGTCATTTGTTTCTCCGTAGCGTTAGTTTTCGTGAAACAGTTTTTTCTTGTCCGTTCTAAAAATGAGTGGCGTCAATTTTGAGCAACGGTGTGCTATCAAGTTTTGCTTCAAACTTGGACACAATGCAACAGAAACATTTGAAAAACTTTGGCAGGCCTATGGAGAAAGTGTTTTGTCAAGGGCCCAGGTTTTTTCGGTGGTTTAAGGCATTTTCAGAAGGAAGAGAGTCGATTGAAGATGAACCACGAAGCGGAAGGCCTTCAAGTGCAAACACCGATGAAAATGTCAACGGCCAAACGTTTAATCAACACTTTTATCGAGAAGTCCTTGAAAGACTTCGAAAAAGAGTCTTTCGTGTGCGACCAAACATAAAAAACAACTGGGTGTTGCATCACGACAATGCGCCATGTCACACTGCAATCTCAATAAACGAGTTTTTGGCCAGTAAAAATATTCCTGTGGATCCTCAGCCTCCTTATTCACCAGACTTGAGCCCTTGTGACTTTTTCCTCTTCCCGAGATTGAAAAATCACCTCAAGGAACTCATTTTGGGACACTTGAAAACATCAAAACAGCTGTAACCGACCAGCTGAAGGCTATTCCACTATCCGAGTTCCAGCAATGCTATGATGATTGGAAGGACCGTCTCCAGCGCTGTGTGGCTTCCCAAGGGACCTATTTTGAAGGAGACAATATTGCATTGTAATTATATTTGAATAAAAACTTGAAAAAAAATCAGTCTCATTACTTTATTGACACACCTCGTATGTGTAACGATCAAAGTGGAAAAATAAATTGGCAACACGGTAGAAGCAGCGTCTTTTCATAGCGAGGTAATTCTCGAAATAAATTCATGTCGAAAATCTGCCAGTTACGCGTGCACTCGCGTTTATGGTAAATAGAAACGGTAAATAATGAACTTCCGCGTTAGCGAAGCACCATTCGATGACACGCTCGCTCGGACAAAATTCAAACTCAATTTGTTTGACTATGAAACGAGCTGCGAAAAAGTTTCGCTCGTGCGGATTAGCCTGTTCGAGGCCACCTTGTGCGACAATGGAGTACCATAACCGATCAGACAACTCTGCCTCGGTTTAAATCATTCTGAACGCATTTTATTTAACATTTAATCATAAATTCGGAAAAATCTATTTTTCGTTTGTAACTTTTGTGGTGAAAACAGGAAACCGTATTTATCGACCATGTTACTTACACATTTTTAAAATTATAGTTTAAAAGGCTTTTTATGTTTCGCCAAATGCTACTGTGTTTTTTCACAAAATTCAAAGAATACTCAGTTTTTGATTTCTGTATAAAAATTCATAGATTATTCATTTCTGATTTCTGTCTAAAATTTCAAATTTCTGTATATCGTCCGTAAGAATATTGATTTTTATGGAAATTGTGGCCCATTGCGAGATACGCGAAACTGGCATAAGCGACTAAAAAGTGTTAAGGCGGTTCGAATCGCGAGCAGTTTACCGCCGACAATATTCATCCCCGGTTCCCCGGGAACAATAATGATCGGCAACGAAATCGAGGCTTCGGATATGCACTAAGGGTAGCTTTCCTTCTACATAGCACGTAATAGGAACCTCCCCGAAAGCACATCGGTAGCTCCATTAACGTTGAAACGTGTGCCGCGAACTCTTGAACCGATATCCGATCTAGTTCTGCCCTCGGGGATGTCATTTCGAACGTCGTGTTCCCTCGGTTATCGCGCTAAAAGCTGCCTTACTGAAAGCAGGCTGCGTTTACACGGTTCGCCTAACATCTTACCGGACTGCGAAGTTTCTGAACAGGTGGAAACGCGGCGAACAAGCCGGAAGCAATGGCTGATCCGATCCTGTCGCCATTTTATCCCGAACGCGCACTTTTGTCTCCCGATGCGTTCCAAAACATGTACGCATCCCTACTGTTTTCCAAAATAATTCTCACGTTAACAACTTCTGCAGAATTTTTACAGAATTTTTCCAGAATTTTTGCTCACTCACTTAAAACTGTATAACAAATAGAATCGCACACTTAATTTTCTGTAAACATGACTACAGTAAAGGTTCCATCCGTTTCCCAAAATATTGCTCATGTTAAGAATTTATGCAGAATTTTTCCAGAATTTTTGCACACTCACTTAAAACTGTATAACAAATAGGATCGCACACTTAATTTTCTGTACACATGAGTACAGCAAAGGTTCCATCAGTTTCCCAAAATATTGCTCATGTTAAGAATTTATGCAGAATTTTTCCAGAATTTTTGCACACTCGCTTAAAACTGTATAACAAATAGGATCGCACACTTAATTTTCTGTAAACATGAGTACAGTAAAGGTTCCATCCGTTTCCCAAAATATTGCTCATGTTAAGAATTTATGCAGAATTTTTCCTGAATTTTTGCACACTCGCTTAAAACTGTATAACAAATAGGATCGCACACTTAATTTTCTGTAAACATGAGTACAGTAAAGGTTCCATCCGTTTCCCAAAATATTGCTCATGTTAAGAATTTATGCAGAATTTTTCCAGAATTTTTGCACACACTGTCTTTGTCAGTAATCAGATGATATTTACTTGTGTAATGAAAAGCTTGTGTAATGAGTTCAGGGGGATCCTCGTTTTTCCTAGATAGTACATTTCGAATATCTACTATACCTATTTAATATTAAAATCAATTAATTTTCTAACAAATAATTGTACTTAAAAATATTTTCCGATCAGCCTTCGCCGTACAATTTTCTGCTCCGTGCTCCGCTTTGAGAATTTTTTAATAATAAACCGTGCGCTGTACTTTCGTGAAAGTTTGCAGACTTATTAATCCATGTTCGAGCTACATTCGGGAATTTTGCTACACCGATAGGTCCGAAGCCGCGTTGGAAAAAAATTCCTGTTGATCGCGAGCGAGGAAAAATGAATTTCTTGTAGGTGCATTCAGAGTATTGTTAGAAAGGAAATTCTGAGGAACCCTGCAACATCATATTGAACAAAAGGAGCGAGGTATAAAAGAATATGGAGCGACGTTCAATTTAATTTTACGAGGAAACAATACATTCGACAATACGACGTATAGAAAGGGAATCGACGTTCCGAGTCTTGCTACTTAACATTTATGCGCCGGGACGAGCTATTCCACATGAAAATCCGTATAACATGCATGCGATTCGAATATCATTTTTCTATCAAATTTTCCAGAAGAGTGCGAAGAATAATAATAGACTATTGATGTTCGAAGAAATTTTAATGTCTCCTGTTCCTTCCAATTTTTATTTTAAACAAAGCTCCCTGGAGTCTGTTAACCACTTGCACTACTATTTATTTTGTGATTATAATGATTGGAAATTGTTCATCGTTCAGAATTTCATAGAAAAAAAAGATAGTTTATATTTATTCTATGTCTACATTTTCCTCAAACGATATATACAAACTACAAAAAAAAATAGATTTTTATTTCGATTTAAAGGAAATAACGTTCACATTTATTAGACTCTATTAAGAATCTTCATGACGAGACTGGCTCGTTATTGTAAGGCAAGGGGTTAACTACTAGACTATGGATTTATGATATATGCACATTTTCAAAAATTTAATTTATCACCACCGTGAAGAATTTTTTTGATAAATTGTATAGGCTCGAAATTTAGAAATTAGTCACGGACAGTTATAGTGAGTTTTCAACCCTGTTCTACTGCTGCACCGGTGCAACCATAAAAGCCCTACGAAGGGAAACAGTCGACGCATTCGACATAGCCGGAAATACTTAAACAACAACAACCGGGGCGCTCGGCTGTATAATTTTTTTTATTAAGAACATGAAAAAGCCGTGTGCACGTTAACTTCTCGAAGAATATGGCTGGCGTGCCCCCCACCCCTCACCCCTCACCCCCCACCACCACCGGTAAGAACTCGTAAAACCGTGCTGAATCTGGCGGACGCATTATAACGCGCAAACTTCCCGCATTTTTGAGTAGACGTATGTTTTTTTTTCGCTGCACCTCCTCTCCCCCCACTCCCACCGAACCGGCGTTAAAAGTTACGAGAACTTTTGCAAAATAGCAGCGAACTTCCGGTTATGTTTCCTGGGCCCGTCGGACGGGATGCTTTAAAAGCTACTTTGTCGCAATGCAGCTGCTGAAAATGAATTTAGTCGTCACCGGTGTTTATCATTTCGCTTTCCTTTTATGTGCTTTTCGAAACGTTACGGGGGGCTCGAACACGCTTGTAAACGTTCTGCCGACGCGAAACGGCGTTGCGGATCGACACGCTTTTCACTGCCATTTTTAGTGCTTTGGCAGCGTTCCTTTGGCTGTGCGGGAAACAGCATTTTTTCAAATTAATTGCAGAGACGCGAACGAAACAAAAATTTGCAACGACGCTCCTCCGAAATTCTTTTCATAATTCCGCTGGGATCGACGACCACAGGAATTAAATTCGCTCGCGGTGTTAACGACAACATTGCGAACACGAAATTTTGTAAATTGATTGAAAGAAAATGATATTGAAATAATGTTCAGATTAAATTAAATTGTTTCTCGCGATAAGTTTAATAGGTTCAAAATGATACGGATTAAATTCATATTAAATCGATAATCTGTATCGACACAAAAATGTTCTGAATTAATTGGAAGAAGATTGATTGCGATGTAAGCTCAATGAGGAAGTAATTTTCTTATTTTTTTTTCTTACAATTTTAATATTCATTAAATTTTATCTACTTTATTTGTGCAATTTTTGGCAAAAATACATCACTAGTATTTTTATTAGGAATTTTGGAATCTTTTTGGTGTCTTTTTTTTAGTGGTTTTTATGAATGAAATAAAGTGGGAAAAATTAGTTTTCGTATTAAGAAGCTCATTCGAGCGAGATTGCACAGTTATTGCAATTCTATTTTGCGGATTTGCTCCCGAAACACTTTGGGACGATAACAATGGACCATCCGCGCCTACTTTATGGAAAACATGAAATATTCATGTTACACGCCATGCGGTAATAACTGGGAAAAATAAAATTGAAATCTCTCTCTCTCTCTCTCTCTCTCTCTCTCTCAGAGTCTCTCTCTCGCAGCAATTTGCAATTTAACGAGACGAAATTAGCGCGTCAAGGAAAGATTAATTTTGTTTGGTTTTATGAGAATTTCTACTAATAAAATACATTATCGAGACTATATATTATTCACTTTCGCAATTTGCTTATAGTTTAATTCACTGTGGGTGATAAAATTATCGTCCAGTTTATTACACATATAAACTAATGACGATCAACGTGATAAATTTTAATTGTGCAGTTAGGGTTTCACTAAAATACACTTTCACAATTTTGTGGGATAATTCTCAATGTACTGGCGCCATTTAAAAATTATTGCTGGCTCAACGAGATCCCATCAGGTCACAAAATGGTCGCCAATAGAGTCGATTGACTTTTAACGTGCTCCATTTTCAATTCTGGAGTTAGAATCCCATTAAAATACACTTTTATAATTTTTACAATATTTACGAAGGCGTTAAATATTAAGTAAAAATTATTGCTGGCTCAACGAGATCTCACCAGGTCAGAAAATGGTCGCCAATAGAGTC
The DNA here is from genome assembly GCA_913789895.3 of Seladonia tumulorum. Taxonomy (NCBI): domain Eukaryota; kingdom Metazoa; phylum Arthropoda; class Insecta; order Hymenoptera; family Halictidae; genus Seladonia; species Seladonia tumulorum. The sequence continues at coordinate 16,600,720 of OU565270.1, read as the reverse complement.
GATTGACTTTTAACCTGCTCCATTTTCAATTCAAGAGTTAGGATCCCATTAAAATACAATTTTATAATTTTGACAATATTGACGAACGCGTTAAATATTAAGTAAAAATTATTGCTGGCTCAACGAGATCCCATCAGGTCACAAAATGGTCGCCAATAGAGTCGATTGACTTTTAAACATGCTCCATTTTCAAATCTGGAGTTAGGATCCCATTAAAATACACTTTTATAATTTTGACAATATTGACGAACGCGTTAAATATTAAGTAAAAATTATTGCTGGCTCGACGAGATCCCACCAGGTCAGAAAATGGTCGCCAATAGAGTCGATTGACTTTTAACGTGCTCCATTTTCAATTCTGGAGTTAGGATCCCATTAAAATACACTTTTATAATTGTGACAATATTTACGAACGCGTTAAATATTAAGTAAAAATTATTGCTGGCTCGACGAGATCCCACCAGGTCAGAAAATGGTCGCCAATAGAGTCGATTGACTTTTAACACTAACCATTTTCAATTCTGGAGTTATTATCCCTTTAAAATACACTTTTATAATCTTGAAAATATTTACGAACGCATTAAATATTAAGTAAAAATTATTGCTGGCTCAACGAGATCCCATCAGGTCACAAAATGGTCGCCAATAGAGTCGATTGACTTTTAAACATGCTCCATTTTCAAATCTGGAGTTAGGATCCCATTAAAATACACTTTTATAATTTTGACAATATTGACGAACGCGTTAAATATTAAGTAAAAATTATTGCTGGCTCGACGAGATCCCACCAGGTCAGAAAATGGTCGCCAATAGAGTCGATTGACTTTTAACGTGCTCCATTTTCAATTCTGGAGTTATTATCCCTTTAAAATACACTTTTATAATTTTGACAATATTTACGAACGCGTTAAATATAAAGTAAAAATTATTGCTGGCTCAACGAGATCTCACCACAGGTCAGAAAATGGTCGCCAATAGAGTCGATTGACTTTTAACATGCTCCATTTTCAATTCTGGAGTTAAGATCCCATTAAAATACACTTTTATAATTTTTACAATATTTACGAACGCGTTAAATATTAAGTAAAAATTATTGCTGGCTCGACGAGATCCCACCAGGTCAGAAAATGGTCGCAGAACGAGTCAACCGGTTCTTGACAGTCATCCGGGCACTTCGTCTTCCTGGCAACCAGAAATAATCCCACGGCTACGTTCAAGTCATTGCACGGATCCTCTGCCAATACTATGAGCAATTTCGCGGGCTAGGAAAATGGCGGTGCTAACGAGTGCATTGTAAAAGCGTGGCACGCGTTGCTCTGACAGCACCGTTACTCGTTCGCGAACAAATACCCACTTGCGTATGTAGATCCGGACGTTGCTAGCGGAATAATCGTCGCCCGGAGTCGCTCCTACAAGGAGAAAACACACTCGGACCACTGTGCGAAACTAGCCCCGGCCATTGAGATTCCCCGCGGTTTCTGTCGCTTTTCGCGACCAACATCTTCTCGCGAAAGTGAATTACGCGCTTCCGGCAACAGTTTAACAAATTCTATCAGCATTATTCCGCGATTCTATCGGCTTGCCAACGATCACGACATTAAGATTGATGTTAAAATTGAATCTGTAAAGCACTTTAAACCAAATCCACTCTCGGGTTATATCCCGCGACGTTTATCGTGGAGGCCTAGGCGACATACAGTCGGGGACAATATTAAGTGGACACTTTTAAAAATTGCATAACTTTTTTAAAATTGATCCAAATGACTTGATTTTTTTTTTAAGATGTTACACTGATTAGTTTGCTAGACAATGAGTAAACAAAAATTTCTTTAGATTGCAATTGGTTCGAATGATAAAAAAATGAAGAAATGATGATTTTTTAACTTTTTTATGTAAAACTATAATGATAATTTAAGAAATGAGTTTTGTAGATTCCGGTAACGTATATGCATACTGAAAATTTCATCGAAATCGGTCAACGTTGCAAGGAGCTACAAACTTTTTAATATTAGAGTTTAAGGGTGAAAGTCGCAGATTTTCGACCTTGCCAGGGAATTTCGCCCCTATGTGATCATCTTTAAACGTTTGTACCTCATTACAAAGTTCACCGATTTCGATGAAATTTTCAGTATGCATATACGTTACCGGAATCTACAAAACGCATTTCTTAAATTATCATTATAGGTTTACATAAAAAAGTTAAAAAATCGTCATTTTTTTCATTTTTTTATCATTCGAACCAATTGCAATCTAAAGAAATTTTTGTTTACTCATTGTCTAGCAAACTAATCAGTGTAACATCTTTAAAAAAAATCAAGTCATTTGGATCCATTTTAAAAAAGTTATGCAATTTTTAAAAGTGTCCACTTAATATTGTCCCCGACTGTATATAGAGAAATCTATAAAAAGTCTATCAAAAATCCACAACCGCAAGTTTCGCAGAAATTTTATAAAGAAAAATCTAATTCCGAATTGACCGTGTATCGCGCCGATTAAAAATGCTGAAAAACTGCCCGGATGTTTACAGAAAGAAGGGGATCCGAGAACCCCGATACAAATCCACGAAAAATATTCTATGAAAGGACTGCGAGCGATCGAGCCGCGGATGGAAATTTAATTCCCGACGGCAGAGAGCAGCGGCTGTCCTCGAATTGAATTTTGAAAGGTCCTCTATGCAGAAGACGATCTCCAGGACTCGAGGACACGTCGATACCACCTATCTGCTTTCCCTGAGGAATCCCCCATGAAAACGCAGAAACAACGGCCCGCGTCGGTTGTACAGATTTTATTTTACTTAGTTAGTATGAATAATTTTTTTTATAAAATTGAACATTTCTTTTCAAATCGCTCCTAATAAATAGTACAATATTTTATTTGGCTGAACGTACTCCTGTATAATTTTAAGTCAAGAGATCGCGTGAACCGAAGGAATTGTTTATCGAGTTATAATTTGTTGCACGATCGAATCGATTTGAAAAAATTTGTACAGGTCGCTGAAGGTGCCCCGAGTGACCACACAAAATTTCAGACTAATCGGACCGTTCAATTTTTTTGAAAAAATCGTTTTACAAGGATCGAAGCACTTCCCCCCTTTAGGGCGCGCGAACGCGACGCCGCCGTTCAAGAGCCGGACCGAGGGAGAAAATTAACGAACAATCGCCTTCTCGGAATCATATTTCCCAGACGTCGAGGCGGGCTTTACGTAAGATTGCAAATCGCGAGCGTAAAAAGTTTCACGGGTTGCATAACGCAGATGTCGAATCTTGGAAGAAAATATAAAAGTCCTGCTGCTCCCGTGCAAGGGAATGATATTGCAGATATGCATCTAATTTCCTGCCTGTGTTTCTCCCTTTCCTGCGTGGTTCTTTCTCGCTTTCTTCTTTCTTTCTATCCTCTTCCTCCTCCTCCCACCACTCCCCACCTTTTTTTTACAAGCGAACGAAGCTCCGTCAGAGCACGACGTTGTAAACGAAAATGTAATTTTCCGTGTATTTCCGTTCGGGTAATGCTCGAGTCCTGCGTGAGAGCACGCAACGGAGGGAACACGTCGATTTCGAGACCAGGTTTCGGTATATAGTAAGTCACGAATATTCGAGCCGATCGCATCAGCGTTAACAACTCGATGGTGCATTTGGTGATTTCACAGACTTCGAGAAATGATGATTGGATCGGGAGAGATTGGTTCTGGTTTGATAGAGCGTATTTTGGAGATTGTGATTTCGAGGCGGCTGCTAAGGGAGTATTCCTACTTTTAGGGACAGTTCGAACTAGAATATTTCGAAATTTTTTCCGAAAAATTTGCTGAACCTTTTGCAGTGGGTTTTTACATACATATTCAGCGGTAGTTGGAGCATGTGTGTGATTTTTTTCAAGTGAAAGTAATCAAAATTACACGAGTTATATCTTTTCTTATACAGTACGTTTTGAACGGGGCTGTTTACGAGACCGTTTGAATTTATGGAAATTTTTCTGGAAAATCTACTAAACCTATTGTAGTGGGATTTTGCACACATATTCATCGGTAGCTGGAGCATGTGTGTGATTTTTTTCAAGTGAAAGTAATCAAAATTACACGAGTTATATCTTTTCTTATACAGTACGTTTTGAAGGAGGCTGTTTACGAGACCGTTTGAATTTATGGAAATTTTTCTGGAAAATCTACTAAACCTATTGTAGTGGGATTTTGCACACATATTCATCGGTAGTTGAAGCATGTGTGTGATTTTTTTCAAGTGAAAGTAATCAAAATTACACGAGTTATATCTTTTCTTATACAGTACGTTTTGAAGGAGGCTGTTTACGAGACCGTTTGAATTTATGGAAATTTTTCTGGAAAATCTACTAAACCTATTGTAGTGGGATTCTGCACACATATTCATCGGTAGCTGGAGCATGTGTGTGATTTTTTTCAAGTGAAAGTAATCAAAATTACACGAGTTATATCTTTTCTTATACAGTACGTTTTGAAGGAGGCTGTTTACGAGACCGTTTGAATTTATGGAAATTTTTCTGGAAAATCTACTAAACCTGTTGTAGTGGGATTCTGCACACATATTCATCGGTAGCTGGAGCATGCGTGTGATTTTTTTCAAGTGAAAATAATCAAAATTACATGAGTTATATAATATATTTTTTTTTTTATAGACGGTTGTCATGATTTCGATCTTTCTACTGATTCGAAACAATAATACTGATCCGCTGCAATTTGAAATTAGAAAAATTTCTCAATGAAAATGAAGAAATTAAGCGTACATAAATGAAAATGAACAATATTTGTAATTAGAGCAGTTACTAAATGAGAATTGCCGGTCGGGACCGCCATCGCGAAAGCGTGACAATAGTAATTTCATACTCCGCAACTGACAATAACGCAAAGCTACTTCGTATTAGTAGGTTGCATGAGAATGGCAAACAAGAGAATTATTTTTCACAATGACGTTGTGTGGTAAAAATTCTCATTACAGTCTGTTGTCACGGATGCGTGACAGGGATGATTTCTCATTTCCTGTGTGAACAACGCAACCCTACGCTGCGATATTAGTTCGCACAACAAATATTAAAACGTATAATGCCCACACAATAATAATAATAATAAGAAAAAGAATTCTCTAAATATTTTTTTTTTAATCATCAGATCACATAGAGAATAACTTTTCGTACCAATTATAAATTTAAAAAATCAGGGCCGTTAATTTTAGCGAGTCGGACAGTTCTGGATTTTGCTCGAAGACGTCACACGGCAAACATAAATTAAAAAATAGTTATCGCAAAGGACACAACCGGGATGATTGCCAAAACAGTTCTAGATTTTGCTCGAAGACGTCTCACGGCAAACATAAATTAAAAAATAGTTATCGCAACGACACAACCGGGATGATTGCCCGTTTCGCAACTGTATAAATCCCCGGCGCCATTTTTGCCGGTGGTATCTCCATCGGAGCAGGCTATAAGTTTACCAAAGCGTTTTAGAAACACTGGGAACATTGTTTACTGCGATAACTAGCATCCATAAGTAAGCGTCCGCTACCATATTTCGTGGCAATGAGCAGCAAACTTTTATCTCGAGCCGCGTGATGTATCAGCGTGTCCAGCGCCACTCTATCTCTCTCTCTCTCTCTTTCTCTCTCACCTGTACTATCGCAACTACCGTGTGCAGAACCCGATGGCTTTTTGTCCTTGGGGCTCTCTTATTTTCCGCCATCGCGTCTTTGTCCGTCTGCCGGCGAGATTCTGCTTTATGCGAGATCCTCAGTTTCGTGTTTCGTCCTCGCGGAACGATATCAGTTGCGTTTCGCCAGAAAAATCGAATTGCGGGGACCCAGGACGATTTTCTTCCCATCTTCGTACAGCAATCTTCGACCAACATACTAGGAAATTCGCCTAACTCGTCTGAAACGATCATTAACCAAGCTGCGGATCCTGAAGAACACCGCAAAATAAGTTTTCGAAAACTGCAAATATTCTACTCGCTGGGATCAGTGCTCACACTTTTCAGAATAACTTCGAAACTATGGCAAATTCCAACTTGAAATATCACAGGGATGTCCCTGAATTGTCAATCTACAAGATCCGGTAGAAAAATATTGAACTCTTTCACATTCTCAGTCAACAAATCCTGAAGAGCCCCAGAAGGTCAGAGCAATTCTCGAAAATTGCAAATATTCTACGCGCTGGGAACACTGCTCACACTTCTAACAATAACTTCGAAACTACAGCAAAGTCCGACTTGAAATATCACAGGGATGTCCCTGAAGAGTCAATCTACAAGATCCGGTAGAAAAATATTGAACTCTCTTTCACCTTCTCAGTCAACAAATCCTGAAGAGCCCCAGAAGGTCAGAGAAATTCTCGAAAATTGCAAATATTGTACTCACTCGGAGCACAGCTCACATTTTTAACAATAACTTCGAAACTATGGCAAATTCCAACTTGAAATATCACAGGGATATCCCTGAAAACTCAATCCACAAGATCCGATAAAAAAAGCTTTGCACTTTCTCGCCCCCTGAATTAAAAAAATTATACATCGTGTACCGGTGACTCGAACAGCATTCGATCGCACAGAATTAATTAATTTATTTATCATTGCCTGGGGGTGTATCCGCGATAATAAATGCGAATAGGGGACGACGAAGAAGGGTTGCTCTGCTGCTTCGCCCCGTAACAGGAGGAAACGAAGGGACTACCCGGAGAAGAATTATTGGAATGAAAAATAAGTGATATGGGGGAGGAATACAAGGACTGGCGGGAATATGAAAACGAGGGGGTTGTGGCGGGTGGAGGAGGCAAAACGAAATAACCGAGAACCGGGGAACGAAACGAGAAATAACAGAAGCGAGAGAGCATTGCGGGTTGTGACAACACAGAGGGAAAACCGGGAAATATAATTTTATTGAAGAATATTTGCCGACGGTATACAAGGTGGTTTTCTCGCATCGACGTTTCTGTTACTTCGAACGATGCACGGGGAACGTCTAAAACAGAGCACGATTTGCCCGAGGAGGGACTGTCGTCGTGTGCTGGACGATTTTCGAAATTGCATGATTTCCTTGTAGGGAAGCATGTGGTTTTATTGGCGATCGATTGGTCTGACGGGAAATCGATTCGGGGGCACTGCACTTGTCGTGTTTGAACTCTGTCTGATGTTGAGAGCGAGGTCTCTTTACAAAAGAATGAACCGCATTATGTTGTCAATGACGAGAGTGCCTGTAATTTTAACGACACCCTAAACGTCCCACAAAATCATAATGCTGCCGTCGGAAACACTGGTCTCGATCTTTTAACAACAATTTGCAGACTATTCTAAATTTTAACTTGAATTTTCACAGAACCGTTCCCGAAGAATTCATCTACAATATCCGGTAAAAAAATATCAACCTTTTTCACGGAATTTCCCAAAATTAATGGAAAATCTTCGACCGTTGGCTTCGATGTAATTCGATATAATTTATTGCCGGGGGGTGTATTTGCAATAATAAGTGCGAACAGGGGACGCAGATGGGAGTACTAACAAAGGGACTGCTAGAGAAAAATAAGCGATATTTAAATGGACGTGCGTGCTCGGGCAAATTTGTTTAAAAAATCGCAGCAACTGCGATCCGAGGCGGAGCCGGTTTTTCGAGGTAGAAAAGGGGGACAAGTTACAAATCCGTGTGTTTAATTGTAAGCAAACAAGCGGAGTCGGTATATGCGCGACTCGGAAAATTGCAAATATTTAAACCGGTTAAACAAACCGTCGGGAGCGACGGGGAATATTTTCTGCTGGCGAATGAAAATTTCACGAGCGGCCCTCTTTAATTCATTTCGAAAGGAACACGACGGCCCCGGGATTGAAACGCGGAAAAATTTTGTTCGCGTATACTAATATCGGCAAACGTCGGTCGTATTAATTCTTCGGGAACGCGTGTCGCGCGCTATACTCGAGATTTATTAACGCCATAACGAGCCGGCCACCTCGGCTGTAATTTTCCCCAAGGTATCATCGAACGTGCGTGAATAATTAATTCTTATTACCGGGTCGAGCAACAAATGGCAAGGAACCGGTCGCGTTACGTTTCACTTCTAACGAGGAAATAATAACAGCACCATTCCACCTGCCGTTATCGTTTATTAATTCACCGGCCCGAAAAATGCCATACCCGGATCTGTGATTATCGCAATTTTTAATCTGTTTTTACCTAGCTCCTGTTAATCGCAAAATAATTCTATTCCGTTGATTTTTCTATAAAAGATGACCGCGAGGACAGCAGTAGCAAAGAAATTATTTATCGCGTACGATTACATGGTGCAATCGAGTTGGACAAATTTTGTACAGGTCACCGAAAGTGGCCCAAGTAGGCACGCAAAATTTCAGATTAATCGGACCGTTCGATTTTGTTTGAAAAATCATTTCTCACGGAAAGAAGCACTTTCATCATCTATTAGGTCGTCCCATAAGTTCGTTCCGTTTACTCTTGTAGCATTTAAATTCTAAAAATAAAATATGTAATCACCCTTTCATTCCACAACCTCTTCTGACGTTTTCGGCAAATACATCATACCGTCACTATAAAATTTCTGCGGTTTTTCATTGAAATACTTTTCAATGGTGAATAATATAAACATATCCACGGCACGAACTTAGGGGACGACCTAATATTTCGACTTCTCTAAAATAGTTCTAGTATGGCAAATCTTTTATTTACCCGACAGAGGAGCGTCAAAATAGATTTGTGCAAAAATAATCCTGCTGAAAATACAGCTTCGCGAGCCTCCAGAAGCGCGGTGGAAATTCCCAAATTTTTGTTTTCTTCTCGCTCAACAATTTGCCGAAAAGAATCCTGCTGAAAATACAGCATTAAACGCAGTCTAAACATTTTTCCTGGACGTTTAATAATTTTTGCGAAAGAATGCCGTTGAAAATACATCGTCCTCGACCCTCCGGGAAAATTCCCCAAACTATTTCTTCCCGCGAAAAATCGAAGTCGATCCCGGAGCATTGGATTACAGGACGGGTTTAGCATAAAATGCCCTAACAGAGTGTAAGACCAGCCCCGGCGCGGCGTTTCTCCGGCGCGCTCTGTACATACTGTTTTTAAATCGAGTCTCCCGTGAAACAGGGCTTTAGCCTAAGCGTTCCGCGGGAGAGCTTCGGGGGAGCTGACGGAATTTTCTTAAACACGGCCACGGTCTCAGGTGCGGCACGGTTACACGTGTACACGCGACGCTTTCCGATCGAGCCGGCTCGTTAATTAAATCTCCAGGTACGTCCCGCGGTCGCAGACTGTAATCCCGGAAGCGACACGTGCGGCCACCGATCCAGACGAGTACCCTAACAGGCTGTAATTGAAATATCACGGCCAACTTAGGCGAATCCGCGCGGATTTTACAGGTGTTCCGCGGCCGCTGCAGGAAACGATTCGCTATCGCGACACATTCCTCTCTATCTCCCCACTGTGCGAACAACTGTAGATGAATTCCAGAAATAATTACAATCGTTTACCTCGACATTGCAAGAAAATTTACCAACTCATTGTTTTCGAATACGTTGTTGTTGTACATTGATTAAAAAATCGTCTTTCTCTGGAATTTTCGGTCTCCAATCAGTCTGGACTACCTGATTTATTCAAATTTGAACATTTTTTCCGCTCGAACTGTAAATGTTAAGTGACTGTTTTTTACGGGAAATTATTCTCCAGACTCTCCGTAATAAAATTATATATTTTTTTTTATAATTTTAAGTGGTTCCGAATTTGTTTAAATAATTTTTTAAGACGCTCGTCGAGAAGACAAAATCAGAGTGGCACAACAAAGTCTTCCAATTTTCAAGAAAAATTATTTAAGCCGCATTAAAATTTCTGAACTATAAAAAAACTGCTTGTACGTATTAATATAAATTAATAATATTTTTATTTTTCATTTTTATCGTAGTGTAAATTATTGTGAAGAGAAATTGACGGTGGTAGAAGTTTGGTAGAATTTTGTAACTATGGAAATTCTTCGGGGGTCGAATTGGATTCGTTAAAAATTGATTAATCATGGCCGACACCTTCGCGGCCGACATCAAAGGGACACACGCGGTCGACACACGTGGATTTTTCCGTGGAACAGGCCACTCTGGTCGCAAAGGATAATTACATTAGGCGACGGCTTTCACGAAAGTCGGAAAAATAATGAGGAAAGTCGGTTGACAAGCGGTACATTGTGGCCAGCATGGCGCCATCATCGTTAGCCTCTTTGAAGACGCGCTGCGAGTATTAAGACGAAAGACAGACCCCGATTAACCAGTACTTTGCTTTTCCGTTTTTAATCACGTTGATGTAACATTTTACTACGAACGCACTGTACGCCACGGTCTGAATTAATCATTCGCTCCTTTATTTGTTAATTACGCAAATGTTATATTCCGTGGTCGGGCTACTTTACCGTTTCCTGCGAAGTTCAATGGAAACACTGCAAAATAATTCATTCCACAGTAGCAGGAATTTTTGTAATTGTTCACTATTGAAAATTAATTTTTTACCATTAAAGGAACGTTCAATGTTTTAGAATGACGTGTGTGAAAGGGGTTCCTAATTATTACATGAGACGAACCTTGGTAGTGATGGGTACGAATGAACAAGAAAGATCTGCGAAATTTAGTAATACTTCTAAAAGTAGTGATGGGTACGAATGAACAAGAAAAAAAAATTGTGAGATGTAATAATACTTCTGCGTGTAGTACTAATACTAATGCGAGTGGTATTTAATTTTCAGACGAGACAACGAGGTAGTGATGGGTAAGAATGAACAAGAAAGATGTGTGAAATTTAGTAATACTTCTGAAAGTAGTGATGGGTACGAATGAACAAGAAAGAAAAATTGTGAGATGTAATAATACTTCTGCGTGTAGTACTAATACCAATGCGAATGGTATTTAATTTTCAGACGAGACAACGAGGTAGTGATGGGTAAGAATGAGAACAAGAAAGATGTGTGAAATTTAGTAATACTTCTGAAAGTAGTGATGGGTACGAATGAACAAGGAAGAAAAATTGTGAGATATAATAATACTTCTGCGTGTAGTACTAATACTAATGCGAATGGTATTTAATTTTCAGACGAGACAACGAGGTAGTGATGGGTAAGAATGAACAAGAAAGATCTGTGAAATTTAGTAATACTTCTGAAAGTAGTGATGGGTACGAATGAACAAGGAAGAAAAATTGTGAGATGTAATAATACTTCTGCGTGTAGTACTAATACCAATGCGAATGGTATTTAATTTTCAGACGAGACAACGAGGTAGTGATGGGTACGAATGAACAAGAAAAATCTGTGAAATTTAGTAATACTTCTGAAAGTAGTGATGGGTACGAATGAACAAGGAAGAAAAATTGTGAGATATAATAATACTTCTGCGTGTAGTACTAATACTAATGCGAATGGTATTTAATTTTCAGACGAGACAACGAGGTAGTGATGGGTAAGAATGAGAACAAGAAAGTGCACTCTCAAATTGATTTACAAAATAACGATTGAACGAAATAAACAATACCGAATGAAGCAAGCGACTAATTCGTGTTTAAAACTGAAGAAAGAAAAGATGAAGATCCGGAATCAATCGCAATGAGAAAAGAATGGAATTGAATGGCACGTATAATTATAGTGGTTTGTTTTCCAGCTAAATCGCAACAATTCCGTACGGTAGTGGTAGCAGTAGTCGGGATAATTTAAGATGAAGTCGGATACTATGCTTCACCGTAATGCGTGTTACTCCAATTTTACAGAAAGTTCCCCGGTATTTTACACTTTTCCCCATAAAGTCGACCGTTTGCGGGACTTTCTAGAGCCGAGGGCCCGCGCAATGTAAACGAGAATTAACGGGCACACTTTACACAACGGATTCCAGTGCGCGCAACCGAGTGAAAACAAATTCACACGCGGAAATTTAATAACGCGGTTAAACGGACGACAACGGGCTGGTGGCAGGGGGGAGGTGGAAAACAAAAAGCTGGATAGTTCTCGCCTTCAAAAGCACTGCAAAGCGGACGACTTTGAAATTTTAGGCTGTGCGCGTGCGAAATTAGGCCCTGGTGTCTTTGTAACGAACGTGTCATTGCACTTACAAAAAGGTGCAGTTCGCTTTCAATGAGATATAATGGTTCCATTATAATTGGATGTTAACTGGATGTTAAGAATGACAAGTATAAAAATGATTTTTGCAAACTTCGCGACTGCAATCACATTCGCAGATGTTGCTTTAGTCGTCCATAACAGAGGAACGTTTTTCCTAACAACACATGAGATACCAGAAACGGCGTCTTTCGTTTGTGCTGCATCGGGAATGCAAAAGAAAACACGCCAAACGAGAAAACATTCTGCGCACTCTATAAACAGTTCAAGATTCCCGGACCCGGCAGATTTTATACGATTTCCAGTCTACTTGGAGACTGATCGAACAATGTTCTTTTAAAGATAGAATCGCTGGACGTGTACGAATAATGCGTCTCAGTATTTTTCAATAATTTAAAATATTTATAACAAAATTCCTATGTAGAACAGAAATCTCTAGGGTGCCTTTAATTTTCCAGTGAAAATAAATTATCGATTTTGACGCTTTTACGAGATTTGCATATTTTCAAGTGTCCGTGTAAATTGATAAAAATGAGTATTATTTAACAAAGTTCGGTGTGTTTATGCTTCGAAAAAATACAGAAATAAATCAAATCCACCGGAAGTTCGTATAAAAAATTGAAGAGATTTTTGAAATTGCTCTACTGTTTTACGTGTTCGGTGAAAAACTTTGCAAAAACGTTCCCCAGAGAAAGAGATCATGTGGCCACGGCATAAACAAGGCGGAAAGTAACACGGGACGGTATTCGAACCGGGTCGTGTCAAAGGGATTTTTAATAAATACTCGGGACCCCCCCGGGTCGCCCCCATTTTCGCGACCCTGGCCGAGAACACGCGTGTACCTCTCGCACGTGTGTATGCACGTGTGTACGTGTAGATCCATGAAAAATTGATCGCACGGCGCCGGATCAAAGCTTGTGAATTACGAATTATATGCGAGCCTTTACGGTCGCGTTGCAAAAGGCGAACACAGTTTTTTCCACTGACCTCCACGAGGGTGATGAGGATGATGAAGAGCGGCGGCGGGCAACAAGTGTAGTGATCGGCATAGTACTTCCGGTCCCTCTCCTCTGTCAGGAACTCGTCGCCGATCATGCGGACCATCCTGCAACAAAAAAAACCATAATTTCAGCATGAGGAAACGTATATAACGTGCGGCGAATTCATCAATTTTTTTAATACATAAAATTATGATTCTTTGAAAAATCAGTATGTACATCCCGTTCTGCGATGTTTGAATAGTAAGTGATTAAAATTTGAGATCGATACGCTGAGCGGGAAGGACGTGGCAGCCATTTTTTCCAACCCTGATAGGTTACGTACCTTTAGAGGGGGTTGGAAAGTAAGATAAATTTAATAATTTTTTTTTAATATGTAAAATTTTGTTTCTTTGAAAAATCAAGATATACGCCTTGTTGTGTGATGTTTAAATAGTCTTTGTTTAAAATTTCAAGTAGGTATGTTAAACTAGTAGGACCTGGCAGCCATTTTCCCGAAAGCCTGTCTAAAAAACAGTGTTTGTGTTATTTAATTTATATCTCTGTCAGATTTTATCCAATCCACAATTTTTTAATTTTGTATTAAACTAGACAAAATAACTTAGTAAATGGCTAAGCCGATTTCGGAAAAATCAATTTTTAAAAAAGTTATAGCTCCTTGAACTCGACGAACGTTCACAGTCATAATAGATGTCCATCCCACTCGTATCGCTTCAGGCTTGCAGTATACAGTGCGCACGGACAGCTATTACGACTGCGTGTCTTCGAGTGTCTTCTTCGGAGGACAGGACAGTAATTAACAGATTTTTCGAGCAGCTCGTCAAGGGACGCGACAAAGGAGAACTTTTATCTGCAGGCCAGCCGGATATACGTTCCGAAATTAATCTATCGACGGGTCCAGGAGGTATTCACGAACTAATCATCGGCCCGGAGCGATTTTCGCGCGCGAAGGGATAACCGGGCGTCCTCGTTAATCGTCGCCAGAGGTAGCGAAATAACGAGGAATTAACTTCGCCAATTCGCCGGGGAAGAAAAGGAGAAACACGCTTTCCGCGCAATTACGACCGACTTCTGACGTCTATAGTTCCTCATTATCCCGGCCTGTCAATATCTGGCAGTTGCCACGCGCCCCCCTCCCACCCCCCCCCCGTCCCGTCACCCGCGATATTAATTATCGTTAATTCATCACACGACCCTGGGACACTGTAAAAAATCCCAGGGAACTGCGAATTTCAAGAGGTCGCAACTTACTATTGCTAATCGTGATCATTTCGTTGATAAATATACTCCAATATAGGAAAATGCAGGTTACGATTAGACAAAAATACTCTGTGCCCCCGTAAGAGCGCACTGTTCCCTAAAGGGGGCTCCAAAGAGAGCTAAACATGATCAATTGACCAATACATCCGAATTGAAAATTACACAAAGTTAAACGGCAAATTAATCTGTCATTTGGTCTCACGAGACGCTAAGGGGGAAAAGGTGTGGAAAGTGCGATAAAGCACGGAGAGGAAGGATTTCGCTTCTCTGAAGAAAAAAATCTTTGCCTCCAAAAATACCGGTGCGCCCCCATAAGAGCACTCTGCGCCTTAACGGGGGGTTTCGCCAGATTCACACCGTTCCGTTTCTAATTTTTCGACTTCGAAGGACCGTCTAACCGAACCCTTTACCCAATTGCCACACCATCAGCATCGACTTGTTAATTTTTCATCCTCGGGAGCTTATCGCGCTCGTTCCGTGGCGCTTGGAGGAATTAGCGTCGCTCTTCAACGCCCTCGTCGGTTAATAATGAAGGTCGAACGTATAGGTAGTCGCTGCAATTAATCAGTATCCATCCCCGAGCGGGGTGGTATTTCTCAGTCGCTCTTGTTCCTGACAGACGTCGCGCCACCTGCGCTCGCGAGAGACACGAGCCTGTGCTCGGGAAAGAGAGAGAGCCGAGTGAGGGGAAGAGGGAGGAGAGGGGGGGCGAGAGGAGAGGAAGGCGCAGAGGGGAACAGGCACGACCCCTTTCCCGTTTCCTTGAACCCGGGTATATCAGTCACATCGCTAATTGGAAATCGCTCGTGCGATCTACGGTGTCTCGAGGCGCGCACTGGCAATTAGGTGCGCGACTACGCCGAGCAGGCTCGCCTAACCACTCTGCATTCGGGATATTCACCCTTTCCTTCTTCCTTTCAGACCCGAGCGCGCGCGACCATATCTCTCGCGGCTCTGACCGTCTTCATTTCCACTGATTCGCCAACCTCGGGCTTACTTTTCCATTTCATGGATGCTTGGACATTCTACTCTTCCTCCTACGCAGCTCGTGTCACCTTCCCCCCGTAATGTCGCGCGGGACAAAATGAACTGGCTCCGCGGTTTTATCGCTTTTTGCTGCATTTTCCTGCCGCCAGGAATTGTCCTAGCCTCTCCGGCTTGTACTTTCTGCAACTTCCCCCCTTAGCGGCCCGCGGGAGCAAATGAGGTTTTTTGTTCACATTTTGTCTTCTACGAATTGTTTTAGCCTACGAACTTTTTGGAATCTCGTTTCTCTGTTGTTTTCAATTTGTGTGACTTTTTCACTATGTTTCGAGCCCCTCCTTTAGAGCGCAGAGTGTACTCTTATGGGAGTACAAACTATTCTTGTGGAGGAGTGAGCCAGTGTTATCCGTGTAGAATATTCTTACAGAGACGAAACACTTCCACATCGTTATTTTTCGCATTTTATTTACCTTCCCTCCTTAACGTCTCATGAGTATATCCTAAATTTATGATAAGATGTATTAATTGAAGGGTATCGTGTTAAATATGGGACTTCATTCAGTCTAGAAATGCTCTATAGCTTCTAGTTTTATGTTTAGTTTAAGACTACATATTAACCACAGAATTGTATTACGGTCACGTTTATGTTGAGGTTAGGATTATAGGGGAGCCAGGATTAAGTATAGGGTCCGGGATTAGATATAGAAGCTAGGATTACACATACAGGCTGGAATTGAGGTTAGGATTACCTGTGTATAGATGAGGTCGCAGTGTAGAGGTTAGGGTTAGCCTAAATTTAATATTACAGTAAAACTATTATCTGAAACTACACGATAGGTTGAAAATTATATCGAGTCTAAAATCATTTTATATTGTAGCAAGAAAAATTAGTTAAAAGTCTATTAATAAGCTTCTGGTAGCAAGAATGCCCCATGGAGCACTTCCCTGGCTCCGCCAAAAAACCATAAGTATCGAAACCATACTCTCTACAGGGTGGGGCACCACATTTTGCCATCTAGATTTACGTCATTATTATTACGCATAGCAAACAATTTTTTAGGTGAAGTTGAATGGTTTTGAGAGGGGCACATTCTGATGGTACATTTTTTTTTTTGTAGGTGGACGTGTAAAGGACGTATGAAGGTCATTCATGTTTTTTTAAATGGAATCATATATTTTTTATTGCATCAGCTGATGCTCCTTCATATTCTTTACAAAAAAGTATTAATCTATTTGTGTAAAAAAAATCATTAGTTTAGGAGATATTTTAATTCTAATTTGTTAGGAAATCTCCACTTTCTGGTCAATGTTATGCATTCAATGTGATAATGTAGTAGGAGAGCAAGAATTACCAATGTAAATATTTACATTTTCTGTGTTGACAATTCTTGTTTTCCTACTTATTGTGAAATTTAGTCTCTTTTACGTCTCTGATACGGTGAATACTGCGATACAGTGAATCACTTCATAATGAAGTATTTTAAAGAAGAAAAGACAGACATGTTATCAATTTATTTTGAAGCTGGGAAAAGTGCTACACGTGCAGAATCGTTATACGCCAATAGATTTCCTCAACGAAATCATCCATCACGCCGTGCCTTTGATTATGTTTTTAAAAAATTTCACCAGACGGGGCAATTATTACGCAAAAAGGCAATTCGTAATAAAACAATAACAAATGAAGCAAACGAAATTCCAGTGTTAACCGCAATTACGTTAAATCCATCCGTTAGCTCTCGCGAAATCGAAAGACAAGCTGGAATTAGCCGTAAAAGCATTTTACGCATACACAAAAGGCACAAATATCTCCTATTTTTTAGCTAAATATCTCCTAAACTAATGATTTTTTTACACAAATAGATTAATACTTTTTTGTAAAGAATATGAAGGAGCATCAGCTGATGCAATAAAAAATATATGATTCCATTTAAAAAAACATGAATGACCTCCATATGTCTTTTATACGTCCACCTACAAAAAAAAATGTACCATCAGAATGTGCCCCTCTCAAAACCATTCAACTTCACCTAAAAAATTGTTTGCTATGCGTAATAATAATGACGTAAATCTAGATGGCAAAATATGGTGGCCCACCCTGTATACCCAAAAATAGATCAGAATAAATACCATTCTACGTATACCGTACACTTTACCGAACCAACGGAGAACCTGCAGACACTCTAACATCATCTAACATCATTAGCCCCGGAACTTTTGGCCCCCAGGGGCAACCCTCGCGGTCCGAGGGCCAACATCTCGCGATTACGCACGGTAAGCAAAATTTCCCAGGTATCTTGACGCTACGAGGGAGACGAAACTAATCTTCGAAGGATTATTTGGCAAGGGCAAATGTAAGTGGGCACACACAGTGCTCCGTGGGGCAAAGCTGCTCGGGAACACGAGCCCGCCACTTCAAGTTCGGAAGGGCGAACTTCACGAAGGGATCGTTGACGAAGGGTCAGAACTGTGTAATTAAAGGCGATATAGGGTGACACGGTCGTTAAGGCAGTTACCGTAGCTTTACTTGCCTGTGTGCTCCTTACTTTCCACTCGGTGGCCCCTGAGGGCCAATTTCATTACCGGGACCTATCGTCTCTCTTTTTTCCCCTGGATTCGTAGCAGATACCGGAATCGCGTTAAATGATCGAACTTCGATGACCGGAAGTTTTCCGGACGCTTCGGTAAATTTTAGAAACGCTTTTTTTATGGCAGTGGTATTTTCGGTGGCCATTTTTGGTCACATGGAGTCAGTTTCTTTGAACCGAGGAGAAATGTCTTGTTCCGCAATTATTTTCTTTACACATAGAATAACCTTGTACTTCAGTCAAGTGTTAGGTTATGTTCCGCTCGTCGGCCAATGACAAATTTAATTTTTCAACAGCAGAAAGTTCATTTTTGTAGCAAAAATATTGTGGAAAAATTTGCAGAATAACGGCAAGAATATTTAATATTTATTTCTTCGGAAAGAAGAATTTGAAAATCGCTCGCTGCCATAATAGATGTCCACCACCATGATTGTCCCACCAATTCCAGGCCTACGGCATACACTGCGGTGGACAGTAATTATGACCATGAGCGTCCAGGTCTCTTCTTTGTCGAAAAACAAAGGTAACTTGTCCGATGAAGAATGGACCTGGCGTTTTTCAATGAAAAGGTTACGAATGGATGTTCGAGCTTCCATGCACCACCGCATCACTATACCCGACAAACGTAACTCAAGAGAAATGCTGAAGTATCAATCATAGAACAATAGATGAGGAACCCAGTCTTTCGTTTCTTTTTCTGGTAGAACGTGAATACAATGAATAATAAAATATTTGGTAGCTGTGGGCTGGTATGGATCGCGAGGAAGTTACGAAGTGCGTTCGAAACTTCGGTCCTGCAGGGCCGTACGAAGTTGTCAGGGAGCCAGGGAAAATTGCTACCCGGCCGATTTTAATCGGACCTGGATCGTTCGATAGCCTATCGAAAAAAGAAATCTGTCTGCAAAGTTTCAGCTCGATACCTCGCCGGTAAGGGTAGTTACAGCAAAAAATCAAAAAACCAGTTTCTACCCCATTTTTCCCATGTGGTCACGAATAAAAATTCTGAAAAAAATCTGACTCGTTTCGTGGTACCGAGCCCCACGTTACAGAATTTTTTCCGATTTTTCCGCTGCAAGGTCTGGTTGTTAAAAAAAAATGAAACACACGAGAAAAATCGAGAAAAGTGGAGAAGCGTATATAAAAGTGGACAGTGCATACAGAAATTAAAGAGTTAACCCAATGGAATTAATTCGGCTGTAAGATGCTGTCACAAGCAAAATTTTTAAATTTTTTCAAATTTTTTCGACTGGTGTATCGTAGTTAAAAAAAAATAAAAAGAGATTTTTTAACTTTTTTCAGAGTTATGCTCGCTTTTTCTTAACCCTTTGGGTATATAAATATGTTTGTGTGTCGTTTCAACATCTGGGGAAATATTTTGCGGACAGTAAAGGATATTATAAATTGATAAACAAAAACTGACGTAGCACTGATAGGGTTGTATGCCGACGTTGCGATCGTCCAGGGTTTAAACGTGAAACTTGAGCCCAAACGAGCTTCTCAGTTTAAAAATTCGAACGCATTCGCGTAAGCGTCTTCTGCATATCTTCACATCCGGATGCTAGATGGCCCCTTTGTGAAGGATCTCGTCGAAAGAGGGAAAGATCCCGATCGAATTACACGAAATTCGCGAAAAACCCAGCGGATCTGTAGAACGATGTCCTCCCGTGCACGAGGGATTACGCGTCCTTACAAATTTACCGACAAGAGAGGACACGATCTATATATATATATATATACATCGGCGAACATAATGCTTCCTGTAAGAATCGTCGGACGTCTTATCCCCCAGACTGGGTCCTGGCAAGGAGTCCTTCGGGGATAAGTAGTCCTTAAATCCGATTTTACCCGTCCGCGATCAAAGCCGCCAGGAAATCGAATCTTTCGATGATCGGCCGGCGCAGATTGGGAGCCGATCGACGGAACAGAATATGCGATGCAATACCTGCGCAACGGCTGCATACGTGCACTGTCGCGCCCGCCGGTGCAAAGTGCATAAAGCCGATCATAGCAAGCGATCGTTAAACGCGACACAGCCGTTCGCTGTTTTATACCGAGCGCCCCAAACTACATCCGATGAAAGGGATAAGGAATTCGACGATTTCGCGGACACAAAACCGTTCATCACGAATCCGGGATCGTTCCGAGTTTAAACGCTTGTTAGAGTCACCGTTTTGGACACGGTTGCGCGACGAGAGTGGCTTGACAAATTGGGTTCGTGATTTCAGAAGAGGATTCTTGACGGAGGATCGCTGATGGAGTCGAGAATTGGCTCTGCTTGGCTTTACAAAACTTCGAGTGAGATTACAGCTTAGCGACTGCAGAGGAGCAGAGGATTTGGCCTAATGATGAAAAGCAGCTGAGAGGTCAAGTGATTAATTCTTTGCGAAAGTACTGCCATCGTACTGGGGACATTTTACCGATTAAAACGAATACCCACATGACATAGTTCGGAACTCGTTTGCCCGCACAATTCACGAATTTTGTATTGGGACGCGGGCGTTCGGATAGAAGAGGGTCTACTCAATCGTGGATTACTCGAGCACGTGCGAACCGAATGGTGTCGTGTTGGGTATCGTTTTACTCGGAAAATCGTCACGCTTGTGTCGGTAGAGGTTTCATAAACAAATAATAAAAAATAAAAGATTTATATAAAAAATATCGGGTCACTACTATCTCAAATATACTACAAACTCTGATATTCGTATTAATGAACTTTCTCACTGAACAGGAAACTTATGCGTGTCTTGCCACCCCTGGGGCCTATTCGTCATTAACTCCTTGAAGTTGAAAATTGCAGGAAAGTGAACAAAAAGCGTAACAAAGTGCTCTAAAAGGCGGTCCCAGGTGGGATGTCTCCGACATCCGCCGTCTGAAATTGACTTGTGTAAATTTGTCCGGAGTTATGGTTGCAGGCTTCGGGAATCGGCCAGTACATATATTCCATTTAGGGGATAGCTAAGCAGGCGAACGGGGACGAAACGGAGATCGAGAACGCGCGGCAGGAAAGGCGGGAGGGTCAAGGGGGTGGGAAGAACGTTTGATCGCGACGGTAAGGGGGTATCGAGCAGATATGGGGGGGATGAGGAAGAGCAGGGTGCACCGCATGCCCGAGAAAGCATGAAATTGCGCTCAGGTCGCGGCGTATTAGATTATTAGGACTCCGCACGCGCATATCCGGACGGCGTCGTCCCGCTGTATTCCCCATGAGAGGCCAGGGGAAATTTCGCGATAAATCAAACGTGGCCGGGCTATGGCTATGTCCGTCGGGGAAACAAGACGCTCTTCCGGATCCCGTAGCCATTTTGGCAATCCCGAAATTTCGACATTTTTTCTCATCGCTTTGCCACACTGCTCTTGCCCTGGTTCTTAAGGGGTTATATACAGTTATCATTTTCAAAAAATCGATTTTTTTTTAATTTCATTTTCGCAATGTACATATATTTAAGTATACGCACAAAAAATTTCAAGTCGAATCCGGCAATTATTTTCGAAGTTACGTTTGAGAGCGTCAGAGCATTTCAACGCGATCTTTAGACGCGTTTTTCTCGAAACTGTGTTTTCAAAGTCGGTGACCAATATTCCTCGGAAACGGCTGAACCGATCAATCTCAAATTTTAACACAAGCTTCTTAAGTATATTTTTTAGTACTTAATCGAAGCTTTTTTCTCTCCGATGAATATTTTTTTTTTTTATAAACAATTTAAGGCCAAAATTTTGGTGAAAAATCGATTTTTTTCTTTGAAAATCCGCCATTTTGTCACAAAATTTTATTTTGCTTATTCCTTCGATTAAGTACTAGATTATACATTTCTTTAACGAAATCAGTTTGCTTTTTTCATTTTTGATGATCCAGTCCAGAGATATAGTGGTCACCGCAAGGCGCCTTTTTTTAGAGGAGCTCGAGGAGATCAGCTATAGCGGGTTTCAAAATTATTATTTTTACAAATAAAAAATGTTAAAATACAGTTAAAAGTTACCATGATATGTGTACAAATTTTTACATTAATAGATGTAAAGGTCTTCTCAGGAAAAATTCTTTAAAAATCGCTTTTTTTGGGCCTCATAACTGTATATAACCCCTTAAACATGGTCGCTTTCAACAATTTATTGCGGACCAACTAAACGTCGTACGGTCACGAAAATTTTTCCAGTCTGTTCCGCCATGATTCAACGCTGTACACAAAATTTTATATCACCCTGGGTTTAACTATTGTTGCAGAATAAATTCCTGCAGAGAACCTATGCATTCTAGTCTCAGATTTATTCTTTCTTAATTTCCTATATACTCAACGGCGGGAAAACCTGCTAAATTCATATTCTACTTCCCTGTAATTGCACACCGTACTGTACCAACATTCAAAATCGACGCTCGAAACGATAGATTTCCCGATCGCTGCATCGCCGGCGATATTTAACAAAACGGGACCGATCGATCGCGGGGATATCGGTATAAACAGCTCAGCATCGACGTCCGCGTTCACAATTAACTTAACGAAGCAATTACAAACAGCCATCGAGCACCCGGCCATGTCCCCAGGGGGGAATAAGAGAAAGGATTACGTCCACTCGAGGATTCAATTCTCTGACCGATGGCAATATCTCTCCTCTGTCGGCTGCCAGGACAACAAAGCTTGACCGGAAGTCACCGGGGGAGGGGGAGCGCTCGCCTGGTGTGCAGAGGATGGCCTACGACATTAGGTTGTTGGGGGGAGGGTGGGGGTGGGGGGTGAGATACGTGATAGAGTGTCGGGAGATCGGGAAACGGAAAAAAGGCGTCGGAACAGAGGGAAACCGACGGGGAAACTGCTTTCCTGGGAAAAGGAAATTGACTTCTGGCAGCTGAGGACACGTGCCCGGACTACGCGCAGCTGTCTGCGCCGTTATCCACGTCCCCATAAGCTCGTAAACGTAGCTCCACCGTAAAAAAGCTCTGTCTCGTCGCCTGTGTTCGCCCGTTGTACACGCGACCGTATAGACGCGAGACGCTAAGAAGGAACGACACCGACGTACCCGGTCTTTTTCGAGGGATCTCGCATCCAATCATTCTGTCTACGACAAATGACTGTCTGCTGGACGATGTGGATCAAACACGCGTTCTCACCCTCTGTGCTTTTTCTAGATCGTCGGGGAATATAGATTTTTTTTTTCGTGGTCGGTTGTTATGTGGAGAGGGTTGTATTCATGGGGACTCTCAAAAGTCGATCTCGGCTGACGTTGGGAATTTATTGTGCTGTAATTGTTGAACAGAAAATTCTAGAAAATTTTGTGTATGATGCCGAATAATCGCTGGATATATTGCAAAAAGTTTTTTAGTCGTATGTTGCCCAGTTTTCCTGGAATAAATTTTTAAAAAACTGCCTTTAATGTAGACACTCTTTGATCATATTACAGAAAAAAGCGTGACGTATTTAGGAATTTATTATGCAATAATCGTTAAACATAGAAAGCTGAAAATTTTTTAGTACGGTGTTGAATCATGGATGATTATATTGAAAAAAGTTTTTTAGTCGTATGTTGCCAGTTTTCCTGGAATAAATTTTTAAAAACTGCCTTTAATGTAGACACTCTTTGATCATATTACAGAAAAAAGCGTGACGTATTTAGGAATTTATTATGCAATAATCGTTAAACATAGAAAGCTGAAAATTTTTTAGTACGGTGTTGAATCATGGATGGTTACATTGAAAAAAGTTTTTTAGTCGTATGTTGCCCAGTTTTCATGGAATAAATTTTTAAAAACTGCCTTTAATGTAGACACTCTTTGATCATATTACAGAAAAAAGCGTGACGTATTTAGGAATTTATTATGCAATAATCGTTAAACATAGAAAGCTGAAAATTTTTTAGTACGGTGTTGAATCATGGATGATTATACTGCAAAAAGTTTTTTAGCTGTATATCGTTCGCTTGTCTTGCAATAAATTTTGAAAGACGACGATTTTCAGGAATCGAGTGAAAGAAATCGTCAAGGCAAGACGCTTCGCAATGTTATAAACAATCGAACGTGTTCAATCAATGTCGTGAACGAGCGTTAAAATTAGACTTTTCTGTTCATAAGAATCGCTTATCGGGGAAGCTATTATCGCTTATTGGAGCGGATGAAAAAGTTCAAATTTGTTGGCCAGTGTAATTAATCATTTTCTATCCGACAGACTATCAATAAACGTACCGTTAATTTCTGTTTCTGAGGCAACCGATGTATTAACAGTTGTGATTTTTTTTAAATCGACATCGTGCTCTCCTCGACAAGCGATCAGAACAAGGGACCCGTTAAAACTGTATAAAGCATGACAGGCATATCTGGGCTAAGGATTAAAAACAGACTGTTATAATTATGCTACTTGCAGACGGCGAACTCTTTTGCTTCTAAAAAATTCAGTACTGTCTAAAAGCCACCGCAGTGAACTTTTCACATGTTGAGAGAAAGAGTGTTTTATTTCATTCATTAATAGTAATTGATGTTTTTTAAAGCATTGTATATAAAAACAGATGTTATTTTACACTGTGAAAGACAATTGTACAGTATTATAATCGGAGGCAAATATTTGTTTTTACCAAGTTTGCGACTACTATACTTCAAGTAAAACCAAAAAGCAGAAAATCAATTAATTCCTTTATGAAATTGTTGTTAACATATTCCCGACATTCTCCCGGTTAAAATGAGCATTAGCATGATATGGTTTGCAGTGTATTTGCTTGTGCAATTCGCTACTGAACTAAATCTTTACAATTCCTTGTAAATACTCAGAATGTTTAATTATTAAAAAGCCTTTTCCTAGTCTTTTGAACAAGAGAAAAAGACAGTCAAAAAGAGAGACTATGTTTTAATAAAAAATTATATACAGTGCGGCTGAATTAATTTCTGCTAATATTAAAAAAATAAATTAATTCAGTTGCACTGTATATAATTTCTGCTACAACCTAATGTGTTTGAAAATCAGGTTCGACTGGTCCATCGATGTCTGACCAGTACGGTCGCTTTCTACTGAAGTGCACCAATGGTGGCCGGCCAATTTCAGACCGTTTCCACTGGCATCGGGCAGGTTAGGCGAACAAACGTTGACGCAGCAGGTAAAATTAATTTCGCGTTTTGTAGATGCAACGATAGAAGGGAATTGTTCTCGATTTTCACGGGTCTAGCGTCGTAGAGCGGCGTCCGTGTGCGTGCGTACCTGCGCGGAGAAGTATGCCTGTGCGTGTATGTGTGTTTGCGTGTGTGTGTGTGCCTGCGCGGTGACCACGGCACTTGAATCATTCTGACTTGCTCACCATGCTCGGATAACCGGCGCAACTGGCGGTAAGGGTGGTTAAACCGACGCAAACCAGCCGATGATGTACGACCATACGGTAAACCACGCATGCACTAACTGAACCAGCCTCTGGCTCGGTAATGGCGTCTTCTTTTACAAGCGTTCGCGCTCATGGTTGCGCGTTACAGCACCCTTGTACGTTATTAGGGAAACTGCCTAACCGGGCGCAAAACATTTCACTTTTGCCGCTCACCGATGCTCAGTATTATACTCTGATCGAACACGGGTGGGTGCTTTGGGTCTATTTTGACCCGTAGTAATTTTTTTCTTTCTCGTTTTTGTAGCTAAGACCATTTTACAGTATTTTAGAGAACAAGAAAAATTTGAAATGACGAATTTTGGATACTCTGGGTCAAAACAGACCCAGCCACCGCGGTCGAAGGGGGGAAGATTCATCAAAATCACGAGGATGTATTTATTAAGATTTAAAGTGTTTTTTTTTTTTAATCGATATATTTTATAGCTCGATCTATTTATTACGAGTTTCGCGAATGTACAGAGTAATGCACAGCATTTTTGTAAAATGTACCGATTCTCGATCGTTTTCAAATACCGCAAAATTAATTGTGCAATCCGATGAAATGTCTCCATTGTAAAACGCGACCGGTCAACTTCGTTTCACGCCGAATGCCGGATAAAACAATCAACACTGTTCGACGATAAATGAGTCGTGTTCGCGTCGCAAACGGAATCGACGTTCTATTAACCGTTTAATCTCGCCTAATCGAACAATTATTCCCTTTCAATTATCAGAAAACTCTGAAAATAAACGATCGAAATTTTCAGCATTTAAATTACAATTTTCAAAGCAACGTCGAAAAATGCCGAAAATATTGCAAAGAACGCGCTACGCGGAAAGTCATTTATGCCGATCCTATATTGATAATGATACACGGATACGATGTATAGCCAATAAGCGCCGAGATAAGCGATCTTTGATACAGGCTATTGGACATTGCGAGATCAAACGCAATCAATCAAATGACCAAGTCGCCGTGCAAAACCATATATTACGGCCGTGCAAGTCGTCTTTTGATGGCCTACAGAGACTGTACAGAGGCGCGCGCATCACCCTAATTTACTGATCATCGGCCGTCGAATCATAGTTCTCACTACTTTATTCTCACTTTTTATCTCACGTTGTCACATTAATCGAAACTCCATTGTTCTCATTAAAAAAACGAAAGAAAGTTGACTAGCATTCTGTTCTAATATTCGGTTGTCTATTCCTCAAAAAATTCCTTCCCCCCTTAAGGGGTCGCAAGTGAAGCGAACGTTACAGAAAAATTAACCCCAGCTAAAAATATAGAAATCTAATATCCAGAGCAAGGGTGACACGTTCGAGCCTCTTGGAAGAAGGGAGGCGAAGGAAAGACGACGCGACGGTACGGAACGGCTGAGCGCGGGGATGCCTCGAGATATTCCGGGGGGATGGGTACGCGATCGTGAAAGCAACGCCGATATCTCGGATCCCATGGTACGATTAATTGGTCACGGCATAGTACGAGTCGACCGTCGAAATTTCCAAAATTATCGGGATGACACGCCACGAAATAGCTCGCGTCGAGAGGTTCGGATGCTGGAAAGGGTGGGGGATGTTACGGGGGGTAGGGACGCGCGGGGGTGGAGAAACACTTCGTCGCGAGGAACAATAGCTCGTTTGGGGTCGCGTAGCTATGCAACGTATGACGTATAGCCCAATATCCTTGGTACACGCCAGCCGTATGGTCTTGTCCTTTCCCCCCTTTACGACTCGCTCCTCTCTCTCTCTCTCTAGATGGAAATCCCGTTCCCCCCTTTTCATCACACCCCACTCGAATTCACGTTCCTCTTGTCCTTACACCGGGATCTTCGTCGTTCCCTAATATTCCCCCCGTACCTTCTTCCACAACGAGAGAGCTCGAGCACGCGTGTAAATCCCTATCAGGGTGAACGCGTAATTACGTACAGGGTGGCTAATTAATTCGACGAATATTCCAACCGCCGCGTCGCGCCGCGGGAAAAAGGAGACGGAGCTGCGCCGAGTCGCGCCGAGAGCTGCATCGAGGCAATACTGCTGCAGGAATGCACTGCGAGATTGACGAATGAGATATGCAATTTGCATCCCGTTGGCTCGCGTTCGGAGAACCCATTTTGGAAAAATTTACTCGCGTCGAATCACGAATTTTTGTCCATTCGCCAAAGTAAAATCAGTTCGCTCACTTTATTTAATTAAATCAAACTAAACGACCATTTAATCATCCGAAAAAATTAACCTCAATACGTACATATCACTATGTATACAAGTTTATGTTGTACAATGAATACAAGTATGTATTCGTCAGGAATAAAAATAAAAATCGAGTTCCTCGAAATAGAAACAATGATCGACTTCTCGAAACTGGAAATAAAAATGTACCTTTTTTGAAAGAGAAACTAATAATTGTCTTTTCGAAAATAGAAATAAAACTGTATAGAAGTAGAAATAAAAATTGACTTCATAGTAGTAGAAATAAAAATTGACTTCATAGTAGTAGAAATAAAAATTGACTTCATAGTAGTAGAAATAAAAATTGACTTCATAGTAGTAGAAATAAAAATTGACTTCATAGTAGTAGAAATAAAAATTGACTTCATAGTAGTAGAAATAAAAATTGACTTCATAGTAGTAGAAATAAAAATTGACTTCATAGTAGTAGAAATAAAAATTGACTTCATAGTAGTAGAAATAAAAATTGACTTCATAGTAGTAGAAATAAAAATTCACTTCATAGTAGTAGAAACAAAAATTGTTTTCCTTCTTTAGAAAATGGAAATAGAAATGGTCTTGAATATTGATTTGTACGTCGAACAGAAGTTCCACGAAAGACTTGCGAAACAGAAGTTGCATCATCGGATTTTAAGTGTAAAATTTATGTAAAAATTAATACCGTTTGTTTAGCAAGCAACCTGTTCGCCTAGAAGGAATTGTGCTAACTTCGGTACGTGTTGCATCGGATCAAGAAATTCTAATTGAAACTGGAATACGGTTGGCTGAATAGTCGATTCCCAGTAGTAAGTTCTATAAACAGTCAGACGACTGTACAAGTAGAGGATGTCGTTAACGGGGTCAACATTGCTGCAGTACACGTTTTTCCATTTCGACGTGTCGTGCGACACATTACGCAATTTTCTTGGGAGAATATAATTAAAGTAGATTACGCCTTGTACACCGGCAATGTACAGGGTGATTCAATTTACGTGATTAGGATCGAACTGATTAAACAATTTTCGAGCAAGAACAGTATGAACCGCTGTAATCCCCGAATTCTACAAAACTGCCATTATAGAATTGCGATTATGAATGTACAGGTTCTTTCATTTTTCTAGTCCAACCAGCATGAATGTTTAAACATTTAACCTACATAAGTGAAACAGCTTCCATATACTCCATATTCTTCCGGATTTTTACGAACACGTGTGAAAAAGGAAATTATGGCATTACAGGTGCCAGGTTATTATACAGGTTCTTTCAAATTTTGTGTAGACCAACATACATGAAACACCCTGTATAGCACAATCTGTAATACAACACATATTATAGTTTATTATTCCTGGGCATTATGAAAATATATAAGAAAATAGTTAATTCCAATATACAGGTCGTTTCATGTTTGTACTCCAGTCTTAATGTTCACACTAACAGTGCCCAAGTTTTTTGAACGATTCAAACGAATAAAATAGTCTGTGCAAGTACAGCATAGCTCTTGAAAAGGTGAAAATAAAATCAATTGTAAGTTGCACCGAATAAAACAGTGGAAAAGAATGTCTATCCCCAATTTCGCGTGTTCGAAACAAATGAATTTTTTATTCGGCGACGCTAGAATTTTTCGCAACGCTAGAGACTGTATTAGAGACCATATTCGACGGCGGGTTTTAGAAGTATCGACCAGGCTACAAAGCAATTCGGCCACCGACGGATATTGGCGCCTGTGTATTTCGAAGAAACTTTTCCAGAACATTGGTTTCGGAATCAGTTTCGGAATCAGTTTCGAAATCAGTTTCGAAACTTCCGTTTCAATACGCTCGATTCGAAAAAACTTTTTTTCGAAAACAATAAAAACCTACGGCTATATCCTAGTGGACGACGAACCGTGTACAATGAATCTAATAGAATCTATATAGATCGCTCTGTATGTCGACTTGCAGATGGGGCCAACAAAATCACTAATAAATCAGTCTTTCTAACGATACACAATTTGCATTTAAACCAAAAATTAATGACACAAGTGAAATTTCAGGGGAACCGTTCTTCGGTTAACCCTTATGTGGGCAACCAAACTTTTCACGGTTGTTGGGTAACCGGGTACCCCCGAGCGTTCGGTGCCGGTATATAAAAAATAAAGTGACAATTTTACTTTCATGCTTTCCCATAACTTTTAGTTTTTTTTTCTATGGTATTGTTTTAAACAGTTTAAGTGAAGCAACTGCTTCAAAAAATAGTATAACTCAATGTTAAGATCAAACTTTTATGCTATTCGCATGTGGACGTACGGTATTTGACTCTTCAACTTACACAACAGTACAACAGTATTCAACTTTATTTGGTCACAACCAAAATGTTACAATATATTCGTATGTGCCAAAAAAAGAAAAGTTTGTTGTATTACTATCCACAATGCACAATGATAATGTTGTTTCTGGGCCAAAGAGGAAACCAGAAATTGTCCACTTCTATAATAAAACAAAATATGGTGTCGACATGATGGATCAAATTTTGAGACGATACAGTACACAAAGACGTACTAACAGTTGGCCATTAGCATTTTTTTTTTACATAATTGACATTGCTGCTCTTGCCTCATACATCATATATATTTCTAATAACAATATGTTGCCTAACAAATCCAATAATCGCCGAATATTTTTACGCCAAGTGGGAGAGGAACTTTGTCTTCCAATAATTAGAAGTCGATCAACCAATGTTCAAGTGATGAGACATTTCTCTTGTAAATTAGCAATAGAAAGCATGCTGCATAAGTCACCAACAATGACCGACGTTCCTTCAACTTCAGGCACTGTACAACAACGAGATAAAACTGGACGAAAAAGAGTTGTAGGCTCATGTTATATATACCAAGCTGACCCTGATAGAAAACGTAGAAAGACACGAAAATATTGTCAAAACTGTATAAAACCAGTTTTCCGACGAACACGCAAATACTCTGACAGTTTGTAAAAATTGTCCTATTATTGGTTAATAATAGTAACTATACTAATAATAAAATAATACCAATTGAAAAAATTTGTGTGTTGTATGATTGTGTTGTAAAACTTCCCTTCATAAGCATCCAACTACACTTTCTATGTATGGGTACCCGGTTACCCAACAACCGTATAAATAAGATTGAAGCCCTATTATTTAATATGTTTTGCATCAATTTTAATTCCGTAACCATAAATCGACAGAGAACCTTCTAACAATAATGGGGATCCAGGGCGGTTTTGCGATATCTTCATAAAAACATAACAAATTATTAGAGAAAACATAGAAATGGGTACCCGGGTACCCGGTTGCCCACATAAGGGTTAAAACCTAAGATGTCACTTTTAGCGCCACCACGAAGAACAAAAATCCTGATCCAATGTCATCGTCTTTTCACAGTTCGATCGAAGGACAAGCGAGGCAGAGCGTTTTTTCGCAGCGTTCAGCAAAATTGCGACCAACGGAGACCCAAATGCATGCGAAAGAGGGAAGAGTTAAAGATGAAGAGGGCAGAATGGAGGAACACACAAGCCTCGAGAGCACACTCGTCGTTGATGAAGGCCAAGGCCAGAGTGGCCGTCAACGAGCGTTCGAATCCAGGCGATGGGTCTTCGAGCGTTTTCGGGCCAAAACTCGGGCCGGAATTGCGAGCGGCTTGAAACTCGAGCCTGCTCGGGTTCCGGCAAACAAGAGTCAGCTTCGGCAACTCGAACTCGGTACCGTGGGTT
Source organism: Seladonia tumulorum (assembly GCA_913789895.3). Lineage (NCBI taxonomy): Eukaryota > Metazoa > Arthropoda > Insecta > Hymenoptera > Halictidae > Seladonia > Seladonia tumulorum. The sequence goes on along the minus strand of OU565270.1, from coordinate 16,569,538 downwards.
CATTGTTTGGATCGTCTCGGAAGCCACCCCCCTGTCCTCCCAAAGTTTCTAGCTGTTCTATACTCGAGAACCGCGTTGATAGGTTCTCATAATCCCATAAGTCGAATGCCCCGGAGAGTCCGAGGCGCAAAACGAGTCTACCTGGCCTAATGAACTCGTTAACACGTCGACCGACGTGCCATCTACGCCCACGTCTTAGAGTTATACTAATATAGGTGTCCTCACAAACTTCAGGAGCTAAATGTCACTCATATCGTGTACACTGACTCTGTTTCTTGATCTCTTGCTGTTAACATTCAACGATAAAAGTGACATAACTTTTTTGTTTTTAATAATTTCTTTGTGACACTTTTACCAGCATATGCGTGACACTTTTCTGATTAAAATGAGCCCAAACACGATACAGTTTGCGTCATATTTGCCAGAGTAATCCACGATTAAGTGGAACCTCTACTATCCGAACGCTCGGGGGATTCCATCATGATCAGTGCTACTAAATTCGTTAATTGAGCAGGAAAATGTACTCCGAACTATGGCATGTTGGTACTCGTTTTAGCCAGAAAAATGTCAGGAATATGTTGGTAATAGTTTCGTTAGAGTTAGGTTGTTGCGGCGGGAAAATGGCGGAATTAGGTCACATCGGTAAGGATGCCCGGCAAAGCTTGCCTTAAACTATGAGTATCTTTTGTTTCCTTTTTCATACGAAATTTCTTAAACTTTCTATTCTAGTTCTTCAGGGATGTCTGCTTTTATGCAACTTTTTGTTTTATTTTTAACCGTTATACGAAAGATTTAGCACAGCTATAGCTTCGGGGAGTTTGTGAGAGTTTCTGCCAAAACATCTTCTTCCTTTTGTTGTTATACATACGTATAAACTCGTGGCATCTCGTGACAGCAGTCACTTTGGAAAAGTACGAGTTGTGTATCTATAGAAATGGTTGAATGATTTAGTATTTACAACGAACCCCATTTGCATAAATGGTCGGATAATAATAATACTGTCGCCGCGACCGAATCGATAACCGCGTGCCTGTTTAATAGCGTCGGAATGATTTTTCGAAAAGTTCACGATCTGAACAGCGCTTTTATAATACCCGAACAAAAGGAATTCAGTACAGTGAAAGCTGTTGGAACTTTTGATACGCGCTCAAGTTTGAAAAACTTTCCGAGCGAAAGTCACTCACTTCAGCGAAGGCTACGTGACTGCATGAACATTTACTCTACATTGAATCCGAAACATTGAAGTTATTCCTTCGTTTCCCACGGTTCGAGGGACTGTGAATTTTTCGTTCTCAATTTATTAAAAACCCTCCGGTTCAATTTATGAAACGCTCGGGGAAAAAGTTTATTGCGAAATGTCGTTAAAAGGTATTAAAAAAATTCAATGAAAATCCTCGAATTGCGGTGGATGAAAAATTTTCGAGAATCTGCAGAAATATTAATTATTTAATTTATTGAAATGGACAATATATGTAAACATTTCTTTGCAGGCTGTGCTATGCTATGCTATGATATGTTACACTCTGATAAAGCAGAATTTTTTTAATTCTGGGACTATGATATAAGCCGAAACTATGATGCGTTCTCTTCCCTTACTCACAAGGGAACATATTCAGATGCGAATTTCCGATTTTGATGAAACTTATGTGACATATAGTTCATTGAAAAATATTTGACAGGTATTTTTTTCAATGAGAAATGTAGTCGCGCAAGAAAATTTTAACAAAAGTTTTCTGTTTAAACAATATATTAATATAATAATATACAATATAATATAATACATTACAATATTATATTGTATATATTATATAATAATACAATATAATAATTTGATTATTTTTTGCAGTTTCTCTTATTTATTGTTAGTTCATTTTAATGTAAACTTGGGTGTGTGATCTTTGATCAAAAATAGGGGATACATGTTTCAGGATTTTGTTTTTTTTTTTTTTGCCATTTAACAATAATCATGCGTAATGGAAGATAGTCTTGCATCTGCCGTGCGTAGGAAGGAATTGTGGCTTGTTTTATCGAAATATTTTAAACAATACCACTGGGTTATGTCTCGTTTATTGCTTTGTTAGTAGCTAAAGAAGGTGGCGCAGGTAGCAGAGCGTGACCTCTGGTTTCCGAGATATCTCAAAAAATATGGTTTTGTCTTTGAGGGCTGTTTTCATCCCTTCAAAGTGGATGGTTGCCGATAAAAAAAAATACGTGTCAAATATTTTTCAAAGAACTTACATGTCACATAAGTTTCATCAAAATCGGAAATTCGCATCTGAATACGTTCGCTTACTTAGTTTCAATTGTCACGCCCAATCGTACCGAAACACAATAACCTCTCCTAGCTCAGCATAGAGCCCATCGCTTCGCATCTTAGCTTAACCAAGCGTATCGCTATTCCATCGAACTGTCGCACAACAGTCTGTCTCGGCTTGCCGGCAACGTTGCCAACAATATTATTAATTAATACTCATTCGCGTGGACCAGAAAATTCGATTCTCATATACCGTGCCACTAAAAATCTGAGCACGGCTCGGAAACACCTTACTCCCAACAATTACCTAACGCTCGCCAGTTCTATTGTCAAAAATCGCAGAAAATGGGGTCGTTCGACTCGACTGGCGGAGTTCTTGCAATTTTCGCGAAAATTTCCTCTTGAGAAGAAGAAGAAGAAGAGGAAAAAAAAAGGAAAAGTGGAACAGCGAGTTTCCACCCTCGATTGACCACCTCGAGTCGATCTCAGGGAGATCTTGGACAGCTTGAAAGAGCGAAAGGGGGATGGACGGGTGCACGGCGGTGGAAAGAATAGCAAAAAGGGGGGAGTGGGGGTGTGTGGGAGGGTAAATAGAAGGACTTGTCAACAAGAGGCTTTCGGTCGAGGTTTCGGCCGGTGAAGCGCTTTTGAAAAAGCTCTCTGCCTCGGCGCCGCGCGGTCTCTTTTCGAGTGGCGAACCGGCGGGTAGTTGACGCAAAACTGGGGATTACCGGCCAGAGGACAACCTGCCACCTAACAAGTGACAATTACCGGCGCTAACGAGCGCTGGCCCCGCCTGCTGTGACTTGGTTCCTGCTTGGTTGCTTGGTCGCTTGGTTGCTTGGTTGCCGTGTGACCGCTGGCGACGGCTAGTCGAGTGCGTTCGAACAGAGAAGGGTTGTCTTCGAGTCACTTCGAACGCACTTCAGATTGTAGAAATTTAGGTGGGTTGATCGAGAGGATAGGTCAGATATGATGTGCTACGTTCAGCCAGGTGAGACTGCTATGTATCAATTAATATTGAACGGGACGAGATTCTGCTTGGCTAAGTGGGACTATGGCGTGACAGTTAAATAGGACAACAGTATACTGCGCTACGATGTGCTAAGGTGGGAAACTGTTGGATTTAACTCTTTGCACTCGAAGCTATTTTAACTACAAAGCGAAACATTTCTTATGACCTAGAATATTTCCCTTGTATACAGGGTGGGGCACCACATTTTGCCATCTAGATTTACGTCATTATTATTACGCATAGCAAACAATTTTTTAGGTGAAGTTGAATGGTTTTGAGAGGGGCACATTCTGATGGTACATTTTTTTTTGTAGGTGGACGTGTAAAGGACGTATGAAGGTCATTCATGTTTTTTTAAATGGAATCAAATATTTTTGATTGCATCAGCTGATGCTCCTTCATATTCTTTACAAAAAAGTATTAATCTATTTGTGTAAAAAAATCATTAGTTTAGGAGATATTTTAATTCTAATTTGTTAGGAAATCTCCACTTTCTGGTCAATATTATGCATTCAATGTGATAATGTAGTAGGAGAGCAAGAATTACCAATGTAAATATTTACATTTTCTGTGTTGATAATTCTTGCTCTCCTACTCATTGTGAAATTTAGTCTCTGTTACGTCTCTGATACGGTGAATACGGCGATACGGTAAATCACTTCATAATGAAGTATTCTAAAGAAGAAAAGACAGACATTTTATCAATTTATTTTGAAGCTGGGAAAAGTGCTACACGTGCAGAATGATTATACGCCAATAGATTTCCTCAACGAAATCATCCATCACGCCGTGCCTTTGATTATGTTTTTAAAAAATTTCACCAGACGGGGCAATTATTACGCAAAAAGGCAATTCGTAATAAAACAATAACAAATGAAGCAAACGAAATTCCAGTGTTAACCGCAATTACGTTAAATCCATCCGTTAGCTCTCGCGAAATCGAAAGACAAGCTGGAATTAGCCGCAAAAGCATTTTACGCATACTCAAAGGGCACAAGTATCTCCTATTTTTTAGCTAAATATCTCCTAAACTAATGATTTTTTTACACAAATAGATTAATACTTTTTTGTAAAGAATATGAAGGAGCATCAGCTGATGCAATAAAAAATATATGATTCCATTTAAAAAAAACATGAATGACCTTCATATGTCCTTTACACTTCCACCTACAAAAAAAAATGTACCATCAGAATATGCCCCTCTCAACACCATTCAACTTCACCTAAAAAATTGTTTGCTATGCGTAATAATAATGACGTAAATCTAGATGGCAAAATGTGGTGCCCCACCCTGTATATATTTGTTTATGTTATACATATGAAAATGGTGCAATTTACTCGCAGAATACTGAAGTGTTTAGCGATTTATTAAATACAAACAAATTTAATAATATAAAAAATATTTTCAATACTGATACAGGAATTTTTAGTGGTGCCTTACAGTCGCCATTCGAGTGCTAAGGGTTAATTCCAACTGCTTATGCAAAATAAGACAAGTCTGTGCCGAGCTAAGTTTCACTGTTATAGATCACTTCAATGAAATAGCACTATGCTTAGCTAAATAATGTGCTATGATGAGCTATGATGTACTAGGTTCAGCTAGAAGAGGTTGTATCAATTTCAGTGGAACAATTGAAATTGGGTGACGTAAGACTGTGCCGAGCTAACCGAGACTATTGTGCGACAGTTAACACTAGAACTACCAAGCAGTAAATGCAACTGGCATACATTTTGTCTTATAACAACGACAAAATTGCAGTTGATTAGATTTCGTACCAGTTTTGTTTAGATATCTACTTCGATAGAGAAGAAGTTCATAAAAAAATTTTCTCATAAAAACATATTTACAATTTCCTTAATTCTAAAAGAAAAAATTTTGACCCATCCGGTAGTTCTAGTGTTGAATAGGACAGCACTATGCTAAGCTACTATGATAAGCTTTGGAAGACACGGTGGTACAATTGAGACTGGTCGAGGAGGCAACAATTAACTGGAACTTTCTGGCAATAATTTTTTATGGGTCACCAGTGACCCGTAACAGGTCTTTCATTGTCCAAGTACTTCGAGAGTCATCAGAATTTTGAAAATGAATTTTTCGAAAACAAAATTTCAATTTTCGGTGAGAGTAGAATTGGAGAGTAGAAGAAACATGAGTTCGTTCAAGGTTAGAGGACCTCCCTTAAAGGACAAAATCGATCGAAGCAAACTATGTTTCAAGAGCCCGACTGCATCTATGCACTCGAAATAGATTTCGTATGCACCTGACGCCATCGGAAAAGCCAGGACACGTCGGGGCGCCTTGTTCCTCCACCCGAAGAAATATCATCGAACAGCTATAAAGACGTATCTAAATTTTATTGTCGCCTATATCTCATTTATGGCAGTCTGTAAAACCTGCTGCGACTTTCATGCGCGCTGAAATATGACCTTTTTGTAACTGACAGGGGAAAAAGACTTTCTAGAGGAGCAAAAGAGTATGTATCTACAAATTTCCCGGAAGAGATTGCTAAAATACTGAGCGAACGTAATGCGCGTGTTTCAACAATTTATGCTTGTTCATTTTTTTTTAAACTGCAGTAATTTTTTTAATAATTGTGGAAACAATAGATTTTTCACTGAAAAAGAATATAAATGGATGACAAGGTTCAATTAAATGATTACAATTTACACTGGTCGCTGAGAGCATAAACGCTGGCACGTCTTTAAATAAATAAATTAAAAATTACTGTTTTCTTCCGATATTCTTCCAGAGCATGAACAGACGAATCCAACGAGTACCATAAGCGTACCTTTCTGGTCATTCAATCTCGAGATATTCGTGTCTGAAAGCACTAAAAATTTGATCTTTCAGACATAAATATTTTGAGATTGAATGATCAGAAAGGTATGATTATGGTACTCTTTGGATTCGTCTTCTTATGCTCTATGAGATTATCAAAAAAAATTTACAGAATCCCAGTAAAAAAAAAGAATATTAATGAATTTCATGAAAAGACGACTGAGAAAAATTTTGCTCCAGTATTATACACTCTCTTGAAATAGTGAAAATTCGTCTTGAATATGTTTTTCCATTGAACCAACTATAAAGGAGATATTTATACACGCTCCCATTAAAAAAATCTATAAATATTGCACACTTTTACGTTATAAAAAAAAAGAAAATAAATTGAAATGTTTCGAAGCGTTATTTTTTGTTGAAAGTGTAACGTTGCCTGTTAATTGGCAACGCGAATTTTCCTTTTTCTCGGATTCGCGTTTCGGAAAACTGCAATGGCGGAAGCTGAAGTCGCGGCACCCAAGCGGAAAGTTGTTTCAGATAATTTTTAATTGACAGACATTGATAGCCCGGCTCTCGGTTCTTCCTTTTTCGCCAGGGAAAAAAAAGCCGTCCAAACTTTTTATTTACAAAATTTATTGTGTTCGCTCTGCACACGTTAACTCGTTATTTGTTTGGCGCACGACTTCTGCTCGAATGGACTTTTCCCGGACATGCAGTACGATTCCGGAACCATACTTTTTTTATTAGTCAAAATACATAGTTTCGCGATTAATCTTGCTTTGTTGAATTCGATTAAAATTATTCTCCATTATGTCAGAAAAATTTGATCGAAATTCACGTATTTTATTTGGTCAGTGAAAACGAGCAAAAGAAATTAATTGGATCGTATAAATAAATTTTATGGATTGTGTAATGGCCATTGAGTGTGTCTTAAATCATAAAATTTATGTATTTCACGAAATTTGTAATAGTAAACGGGAAGTGACGCGTTTAGTCGACTATTTTTTATATTTAGAACATTTTCTTGCCTTCTTCCCTTTTAAATATGGCGGAGAAAGGAGCATAAACCAATTTTTGCTAATAAACACAAATTTCTGTATTTAACCAATTCAGAAATCCCATAAACACATAAAAGTTTACATTCTATTTGTATTATTTTTAATATATCGTCCTCCATTTGTCCCCGTGCAAACTGGCGGGAAACCCCGTAAATTCAAACGAAATTCCGCCATCATCAAAGAATTACGTCGCTGGTAATCGTTGGAAGCAGAGCAAAGCCGATAAAATATTTTCCAAACTGGATTTATCACCGTTTCAAAACTTGTTAATAAAATTGCCTTTCAAAATGGCGAATCGCTCCGCCATGATACGAAAGGGAGACGATGATAAGAAATTGATTAAATTTCAATCGTTTTAAACAGAGATTATCCGATCGAACATTTTTCAAAATGTGTGGCCGTTTTAATGGGCCTTTGCTCCAAAATTCATTAACAAAATGGCTTTCAATACCGTATCCGTAGGATAATGTGATGAATTATTCGCGTTCGAAGCTGATGGCGTTTAAACGCGCGTGATTGCTCGACGATTCCGTTTTTGATAGTGTTATGGCGTCACAACTGGTTAACAGTATGAAAGAAGCATGGTTTTTATAAATTTTCTCCGAAAAAATTACTGCATCAATTTTTTAAAACAGAATTACCGAAATAATGATTTAAAAATGTATATATTATACACTTACAACATTTCATAAATTTTACTTATTATAAAATAAATTTTACAGAGATAAAAAAATTATGATACACTCTCGGAAATGTGCCCTTTTAACCGCAAAAAGATTGTTTGCGTGAAGTGTAGCGATTCCCGAGAAAAAAATTTCGGAGGATCATTTTTTATCGGAACCCTATAGCACGTTGCGGCAGCAGACTTGTCATTGTCGAGTAAGGGGTGGGAGAAAAAAAAATGACGTTTGATCAGCTTTCGATAATATTTGCAGTGCGCTCGAGGCCGTGGTCGATCACCCAAAAATCGACGGTTAAAAAATTCCGCTATCGGCATAAGTAGAACGACGAAGGTCCCTTCCGAAGTCGATTTTTTCGCCGACCCGAGCTTGCACACCCTTTTTTTCCTTTCCCTTCCCTCCTTTTATTCTGTTCGGTCTCTTTTTTTCTGCACGATTTTACCTCTGGCGTAGTTCCGATAAAATTAAAATCAATTTACCCGCGGGACCGTGTAATTTGGTCGTGAATACCCATTAACGCTTCTCATTTCTTCGCTGAAATAGTCTGTAAACATCAACTTTCGAGTTCTTCGTTTTCCCGACGCGATGGGACGAGAGAGCTCGCCTAACTAGAAGTAACGATTAAAATTCATGAGGTTATCGATCTCCGGGAAATCTAGATTAAAAGCATTTTTTTTTTTTTAATCACTGGAGATGGTCTTTTGGACGCTTGAAACGTCTATTTCAAAATAATTCGCTTGTTTCGAAACAAACATTCTGAAATATTTCGAATTTTCGAACACAATTTTTTTTTTTCAGTCGAAACTTAATGTTCTCCGTCGATATACTCGTAGAGCACGAAAAGACAATTCCGACGACCTGTATAACTATACCACTCCGATTATACAATCTCGAGATATTCGTGTCTGAAAGCATTAAAATGTTATCTTTCATACACGGATATCTCGAGATGAAATTATCGGAATTGCACGGTCATGGATGTCATTGGATTCGTCTTTTCGTGCTCTACAACGTTAGCGAATATAATTTGCACTATCCCGTTAAAAAGAAAAAACGAGGACTTCGAGAAAAATTCAGAGAAATAGAGGGTACATGTATTCTATCGGATTTAATTCCTAATGGAATTTGTTACTTATACAATGTGTTCCAGGGCGACGAATAAATTGATTTGCACCGGAAATACGAGAGTTAGTTAATAACGAAGCGGCGGCGGAATAAAAAGCTCGTCGAACGGCACAGGAATACCCGGGGATCGACGACTTTTTCGTTGCCGCGTAATAATTTCATCGTTGCCACTTTGCCAACTACGCGGCGCGACAGGGATTTGCAAATTGAATACACTTCGGCCGCCGTATTTACTTGGTTTCCGTCAGTGGTGGTAGTCTGTCGGGTATTCTATTTGGACGGCGAGCCGTTATGGGATGTAGTCTCGAAGAAAATGTGAAACTTTATCCGGAGTTGCCGACGAGACGGCGAAGAATAGGGAGAAATGGGGCTTGAAAAAAAAAATAGTTCTTTTCGTTACTCCAACAAATATCCATAATTTCCATCTTTACCCGAGCCCCTTATTTTTCACTTACACGAAAATGGATTTTGATCCCCCGAATTATTATTTAAACACGTTGGCGGCCAAGAGACAGCACAGTTTTATTAAATTTTTATTTCTGCGATTTTCAAGGCTTCAGAAAAATCTGAAAAAAATCATATACCTAGCAGCTGCTAATCCGTCCAGAAAATAATTCATCCCCATCGATTTAATAATTCTGCGACCTCCCCGTAAAACTCATCAAAACCATTTGTGCGTTTTCTGTCTCCAGATAAAGATCGTGCCGCGCGGCTGTTTACCTTGTTGCAGATTTTATTTCGATTAAATTTACTGCGCGCTCCGAATCTGCTGTTTTTCATTTTGCCGAGCAGATTTCGCAATGGAACTGTAATCGAGTTTCAAACACAGATAATAAATAACCCGACCAACTTTCGGGTCTCGGAAAACGCATCTCGAACATCGTGATATAGAACGTGTGCTTTCAACAGATACAATTATTATTTTACTAAATATTTTCATTGGTTTGACACGCGTGGCCACACACACACAGACACGTTTTGCGGAATATTTATTGCAAAAATATTCGGTCGACAAAGTGACGTACTCGTAATGCGGAATGTTATGTAAAGTATTTATATTAATTTATCGTATCTTTCTCAATGAATTGATTTTAATTAACTGAAATAATGTTCTCCGAAATTTCGGGGTTAGGAAAAATTCACCACGATATTTCGCCGGATATTTCACTGTATCGAGATCACCGAGATTTCGGGGGCCCGTCGGATTTATCGTTATTACGTTAACAACGATCGCGGATACCGAAAAGCCTGTTTATCGTTCGCGCTCGCGCGGCCTGTTAGAATAGATAATTAAATACGAGAAGCTTAACACTTCGCTGCGTGGATGAGGTGGGGGAGGGGACCGTTTAACGATGCAAATTATTAGGCCGATTAACCCGGCCCGATGATCGAAACCGGAACTGCAAACAGTCGGTTGCGCCATTCGATTTTCCATTCCGAAGTTTCTCAACGAAAAACTGAGGGAAAGATTTTTTAAAAATTGATTTTCATAGTTGGAAATCAGTGGGGAAAATTGGCAAACTTCGCGTGGGATTTTGTATAAAAATTGATACCGAATGGCTCTGTTAAGCGCATATAGGGGAGAGTTGCCAAATGCATACTGGTCACCTAAATCGTACCAGCTCTTTTCTTTAAAAATTAATGCATTTTGATGCCTCTTGGTGATAAAGATATGAACTTTTATTTATGTCGATAAAGTAGGACCAAAAAGTCATTCGTATGAAGTGTTGTTTTGTGAATGACAGAAGCACAAAGAAATCAGGCAAGTCTGATGTTAATGTTAAACGATTTTAATCGGCTGAATTAAATATAAATCTACAGCTTCTGTGGTAGTCTTATATATTTTTGAAAACTAGCTATGTTATATTATTTATTTCTATTTAGTTTATAAAACATGCTGATAATGTTTTAAAGGTTAGCTTCAATTATTTAGCGGGACGTCTTTTTCCTAAATCGTACCACACTGTGGTTTCCTAAATCGTACCAGTACGATTTAAGATACTGTTATTCAAATTGTACCGTGAAAATAAACGATTTACAATATTTCAAATTTTTTTAGCTTGGGAAAGCGAAAATATTGTGAATGGACAGAAGAACAGATGAAATTAGCAATAGAGGCTTACAGAAATAAAAAATACGGATTCAACGAATGTTCTCGGCGGTATAAAATTCCAAAGCCAACGTTAAGAAGACACCTTCTTGGATTGATAAAAAGACCTACTTCTGCATTAAAAAAGGTTGGAGGAGTTTTGAAAGAAGACAATATTTATTATTGTCCTAGTTGTATTTAAGTTAAGTAATGTAATATTCCATTTTATTTTTATGTTGTACTGTACATTAAGCTGAAATTAAACGCAAAATACAGTTTCTCGTATGATTTTTTTGTATCTTTTTAATCCAACACATGAGGTACGATTTTGGAAACCGGCTGGTACCATTTAGGATACCGGTTGCCTAAATCGTACTGTTTGCATGATCTTATAAAAGTGTTCATATCACAATGATCTATCAATAAATATTTAAAAAACCATATTAAATTGCAACTTCGATAGTTGATACATATGTAGATGTAAAACATAATTTTTGCTCAAATTCCTACTAAAGAATATATAAACTACCTTCGAAATTAAGTGGTACGCATTCGGTAATTCTCCCCTATACGCTGATGATGCAAATGGGTTAAAAATGAGCACTAAAACGATGAGCTACAATTTTCCAAAAAATATGTTTTACTACTTCTGTACTAATAATTGAATTTTTCTTCGTTCGACCATAAACATCAGTCGCTGTCAAGCGCAAAGTTCTCGTATTTTGCGAAAACTCACCCCTGCACTCCAACGCCAACAGCTGTCGCGGCTGCCACCGCACCGAGCATAATTAGGCGACTTGTTCTACCGGCGGACAGTAATTCTACATGAAAATCGGCCCGTCAAAATGCTCATTTGCAAAACGAATGGCAAATCACGTGTCGCGGCTGGTTCTTCGTTTCGAAATTCACCGATTTCCCGGGTTTTCGCGCAAAACTCGAAACACCGAAAATGTCCGTTGTAACGATAGATGTAGGTGACCGTAATAATTTCTGACCTGTTTCGCATGTTGTGCCGATACCACTGCCGTATTGTCGGCGAAATAGATCGGTCGCGTCGCGTCGGGCCGCGTCGGGCCGCGCCGCGACGACAAATCGTCCCCGGCCGCATAAACACAATAGATTATTACTGTCTACCGATTGTCAACGACTTTGTCGTGCACCGTTGATATTACAGCAAATATCCCAGAACCCCAGCTGCGCCGATAAAACACTGCAAGTCGTGCAATCGACTCGTCGACATCGCCGACCGCGCGATGTCCGCCCTCTATAAACACGATCCTCGATATCTCTATAATGGCGACAGTATTGTCGCCCCGATACTGCGAGGATCACCCTAATATCGCGAATTAGTATATCCGTTGGTCGACTGTCCCGTCGAAACACGATTTCTGCAAAAATTTTTATAGATTTCGTATTGGTACCTAGATCGAAAATTTGGGGAAATTCAGCAGTTTTTTTAAATATAGACAATTATCTTTCTTTGAGAAATTAATATATACATATTTTAGGATGTTTGAATAGTATTTGTCTAAAAATTGAGCTTGATGCGATTAACCAGGAGGATGTGGCAGCCTTGTTTTTCAACCCCTATTGGTTACGTACTTCAAAGAGGTTGAAAAATAAGAGAAATTAAAAAAATGTTTAAATATATAAAATTACGCTTTTTCAAAAAAATCAAGATACACATATTATTATATGAAGTTTGAACAACATCTGTTGCAAATTGTAGCTGCGTAACTTGAACCGGAAGGACGCAGCAACCATTCTCTCAAAGGCAGTTTCGCAGAACATCGTTTTGTGGATATTTGATCTGAATTTTCAGCTTATTTTGTTTATAAAAATCGAGAAAATGTATGAATAATATTATTGCGATCGAAATTGGTCGTTTCATGTGGTTGTCGTAGTATTTCGTTTCTGCCTCGAGCGATTTTTTTTTTTTTTTTTGGAAAATTGATTTTTGAAAAATAGAAGTAGTAAATGGGAGTTCGTATGAAAATATTTGGGTTGACAACGGTCGAGTCGTTTTGCATTGTTTTATAAAAAAACCAATTTGCAAAAAAAAATGCGCAAAAAAAATGTTTGATGGCTTTGAAAATTAGTTTCAATATTAATACCTCGGAAAATAGTCAATCGAGTTTGTTGAAACTTTGTGTAGCTGTTATTTATCCATTTTAGGTCATGCGTCTTTGAAAAATTGATCATCGAAGGTGTTAAGGAAAAATGGTACAAAATGCAATCTTTATGAGACACCATATTTTCTTCAAACGCAACAGGTGTCCTAATAGTTATGGACAGGAATGTGCTGTATACATATACATAATACGTATACATACATGTACTGCGGACGTATGTGAAACGATTTGTCTATTACATTATGATCAAACGAATTTTTAATAATTCTTCAAAATCTTAAAACCGAATTATGGCACCGCCGAAAAATAGTTATATAGTAATGTAGAATTTTAATATTTTTTTAATTTTAATGCTGTCGATTTGGTTATAATTGAAGGAATTTTTAATTATTTTTAAGGGATGATAGCAACACTCACAATCGAATTATGGCTCCGTCAAAAAATAGTTATATTGTATTGCACACAGTTTTAATATTTTTTTTTAATTTTTGAATTTGTTTAATATTCTTTTTTGGTTAATGGTGTTATGTAAATGACCATAGCCTAGTTGAAGACAGAAGGATTTCGTTCTTGCACGTGAGACGTTCAAACTGGAAGCTCATCAAGAGCAGTTAGGATGATATTCGCCGTCAGGTGGATACTCATTTGTCCACTATGAACGACGACACCCGGAAACAGTACCATTTACGTCCGACAACCGTGCACGTTTCTCAACTATTCTAATGAATTGTCTCTGAGCTTCGAAGCTAATGACACTTCAGGAATTATTGATAGTTTTACACCGTTCCCTCTGTTTGCTAAGTGCTGGGACTAGAGCAAAATTACCAGGCGCGTCGTACCGATCACCCTAACCGTTCCCCATAAATTAATCTATTACTAGAAATAATTCATAACACAATTATAATACATTCGATATAATCGACTACAATTATTTCCAGTTTATTTAAAATTTGGAAGCATACATCTCAATCTGTGAATCAAAGAGTCGTTTTTACACGAACAATTGTCGATTACTTCAGGGTTCATGTATTCGAATGTTACGTAATTAAATTATTAATGTAGGGTTTACGCGAACGCTCAAATTTATGATCACGGGGGATATAAATCTACGTGTATAGAATAAACAAAAAGAAATTCGATACGTGAGAGTAAAATGAACAGCGAACACGATATCACTCTGATGGAATATCACTTCGGTCGAATCAAAATAATATCGTGTTCACGATGCATATTAATTTCAAGTATTTTTCTACTGCTTCCATCATGATCATCGCATGCATACTTATTTTTGTTTCGTTGTATCGTACGTGTTTTTATAGTCACGCTCTGTTTAACTCGCGCGCGATCGTTCATAGACCGAAAGAGCGAAATCAGAATTATTTGATCAATTCCGTTCATTTTTCAATCGAATTAATCGTAACCGAATGAAACTGACTAATTTGTTTAAACTGAATGAGTATTAATGAATGACGAGTTCTAAAAAATCTCCAAATCGATTATTTTCAATTTATTATAATTATTCGTAATATTAAATTCATGCGACAAAAACCGGCGATTATTAATAGACTGCAGATTTTGTGCAATGTTTGTCAAAAGTCAATTTGCTGAAATACGTGGAAATAAACCGTAAAAATCGGCGATTCTTAGTATGGTTCTTACATTGTCTTCACTCGGTGCGTCGTTCCAAGAAAAATAAATAAAGTCGCGAACACTAGGACACGAAAGAGACTCGAACGTGTATGATACGCGTCGAATGTATAAATGTATATGTTTTTTTTCCGAATCATTAGTCTCGAATGAAACGAAAACACTGCTGGCACGAGAGTTATGGCTTCCCAACGTGACCCGTACAATGTAACCGTTACGATATTCTCGTTTTCATAAAAGACTCTTAACTATACATAATATAAGGGCTACGTAGATTTTTAGTTATTTTTATGTGTTACAAATATATCTGAAAATATTATCCCCGTATTTCATCGATTATTTTGCAACATGGATTCGGCACTGTTATTCTTCGTTGAAAGCATAAAACATTCAGCAAAAAAAACTAGAATAATAATGTGCTGCGTAAATAATTACATTTCAGGCACACTGTTCGAAATTGGTCGAAATACGGCAAAATGGCGGCGAAATAAATGATTTCCTGACGCACACTGTGTCAGACAGTCTTTAAAATTTTGAACGAATTTCTATGTAATTCCAGCTCGCTGAAATCGGTCCAGAAAAGATTTGCATTCGCATAAAAATCAACAATGTAATTTTACCACAATGTTTCGCAGCCGTTTTCGCTAAATTTTCGCACAAAGAAAATTTACAAGTCCCACTTGCAAAACCCGTGGAAGCCTCCTGGCGTTTAATTTCCTCTTTAATTATTTTGAATCGTGAACATTTAAATTACAACATTTCGCCAGGAGAATTATGCGCAAACTCGCTTCAGCAATGTGCGAAAGCACACGTAGCCAGACCCCGTTACACCGTTCAATAGTTGCACGGATAATAATAATTACAATGCCGGCGGTTGTTGATATTATTGTAACTATGCAAGCAGATCGGTTTATTAGGTTTGGAACCAACGTGTCTTCCCAATTAACTGTACACGTCTGATTAGTCGATTCCAAGGCCAGGGAATTCCCATGCTAGATTGTAAAGAAATTGAAGAGTTATATACGGTGATTAGGCTCACGATTTCATAGCAATTTCTATAATAAAGCCTGTTTATTTGTGAAAATCAGGGACGAGTTCCGTTAGGCTTTGATGAAGAATTAATTTAAATTATTATCCCATTTTATTTAAACTATGAGAACAACTGCAACAGCTGTAAGGTTATAAACAAAAAGGCACAACTCGTACGATATTGAGAATTTTTACTCGAAAAAATTGTTATATGCTCCACGGGATGGCAAAGAAGCGTGGAAAATTTCGTTGCAAAATTCTTCGCAGAATGAAACAGAAAAAATTCTTAAATAGAGCCTCTAAATGATATTCTAGATCGTTTAAGAGGATGCTCCGACTCGACGAAGATTAGAATGGTAATACTTCATGATCTCTCAGCACGATTTCTCGGGTACAGTGTTCCCGGAATCGATCTATGGCCGCCAGTCGGCGAAAAGCTGTTGGGGAGAATTTATTTTGTTCGATTTCACGAAATACAATACGGGGAAACTATTGTTCACGATCTTGTTCTGCACAATCTCCGGCAAATTGGTCCAGCTATCGGACGATGACACTGCAAATACAGGTTTATTGCAACATGTGCAATTGGATGAAATAAAGTTCTCGAGGAGCCCTCTCTGCCTCGCACTTGAGCTCCGCACAGTCCCCATACTCGAAGGATCAATGGGACACTAATGGACACACTGGATCCTCGACGCAAAAAATATTTCTGTTGCACTTTGTGTTGCGCTCATCCCCATCCCTTTTTGTTGCCAATTGAATATTTTATAGACATTCCGATTGGTGAATTTTTATGCAAATTACTTCTGTTACTGAATTCAACGTTGTTTCACGTTGCACTTCTGTGCGTTTCCCCATTAAATTATTAATAATTGTGTTACCAACTTATACATAAAATGTTAGTAAAATTTTTACATTATTCCCAAATGTTAAAAGCTAAAAAAAAAATAAAAGGAACGTTCCTCGATTGTAAAAACTGAAATGTCACACAGTCATCCTTTTAAAAAGGATCTCCCAAAGCAGTAAGAGGATCTATAAATACCCGGATTAAAAAGGTCAATGTTGTAGAAGTATGTTTAAAACGTCTGCTCTAAAAAAAACTTTAT
This sequence comes from Seladonia tumulorum, assembly GCA_913789895.3. Taxonomy (NCBI): domain Eukaryota; kingdom Metazoa; phylum Arthropoda; class Insecta; order Hymenoptera; family Halictidae; genus Seladonia; species Seladonia tumulorum. Next base: position 16,552,624 of record OU565270.1, on the reverse strand, counting down.
TGAAAAATTCGTGAAAATGATGACTTTACGTGAGCACATAAAAGGAGTATTACGTTATAAGTATAAAATGCACTCTAGCAAAACGTGTTTTCCTCGGGATAATGTTTGGAAAAATAGCAACGAGATTATTTCGCCAATAACCGTCAAAACAATTTATTCAAATAAATATTTTTTAAAACTGTCGAGAACTACGTTCAATTTTAAAGAGACGTTGCTCTTTTTACATTACGTATTCAGATAAAATGGAGATGGAATATTCCTGGTTTGCAAAATTTTTTAGTGAAACTATTATTAGTGAACCTTATGTAAATTTCTAATTTCATAGACTCTCCCTGCTTTTCATTTTATTTAGAATCAAATTTATTACCTTTAATGTCATATCTTATTTTATTTTTAGAATAATATTTACAGTAAAAATGACAATACAAACGATTCTCGTATCAAAGTGAGAAGCATAATAATTGCCTAAGGGTCTGCCGAGTGCACAAAAAATAGGTGATAGCAGAAAGGGCCATAAATAAAGTTATTTAAAACATAAAATCCTCAGGGTAGTGACAACAATTGCCCGATGAAACGCACTCTGGATCGCAAAAAATCTCCTTCGAACACCACACAACACACCCCTTTATTCCGTCGCCTCAGCTTATGCAATTTCTAGGACCCGATGCACAATCGTTGCATCTGCATAAAACCGCCGCGACACTGTTGCCCGGCAATAACGAAACCGGCGAGATGCAAATTAAAAACAAACCAAAGGCGAACGCGATCGAACACAGAGGAAAGAACTGAATAATGGCAGAGTTTGATCCCCGATCAGCCGATAATGCAATTTTTTCCCGTGCATCTGGAATCGTCGAGACAATATTCATCATCGCCGGGGACCCTCGGCGCTGTTTATTCACCGTAGAAAGGCTTGCATAACACGCAACTAATGGGACGATCCCCATGAAAGAGGAAAAGCGATCGGAAATCAGAGAGAAAGAGAGAGAGAGAGAGAGAAAAAGAGAAACAGACACGATGGGAGCCTTTGTTAGGGGTGCTTCTCAATGGAGGGATGAATTGGGGCCTGTTAGTGTTATCAAATTGTTAATACCCCTCGATGGAAAAATAAAAAAGTTACACCTAATTTTTCTCAGATCCTCTAAATTCTCTTGACATTGAGGGTCATATAAAACTGTTTTGCCTTTGAATTTCTTTGAAAAATCGGCAAAAAAAATGGAAAAAACGCGATAAAGAGTGGAAGGAACATATGTTTGTTCTCCGTCCCCTAATTTCCCCAGTGTTTGTTTGTGGATCGGAAGCAAATTAAAGAAACTCCGGGTGAGCCTGTGTCCTTTCAGAGAGTCCATTTTCAAGGATCGTCGACGCGTGTCGCTTCCGATCATGTTCGGACGAACGTTCTCTATCAAAGCTCTGCCGCGACGTCGGCACAAGCAATTATCGAAAAAATAATTACCGTGAAACACTCGAGCAATTAACGCGACCACGGAGCACGGCACTCGTAATGTCGAGAGCCCCGGCGGCGTCGCGTTTTTCGGCAAATTAACTCCCGCGCGATGCTGATACAATTAATCGTGCTCCATCGTCGACACCTGGTTTCGATGGTCACGACACATACACACATGCACGCACACACACAGACACACAAAGACTCCCGAGACACGAGGTGAAAATTTTCGAATTCTGTTTCCTTCGGCCGATAAATAAGAATTTTGTTTTTGCTCTGTCTACACACCGAAAAAAGACAAAGCTGAACGCAATTTTAATTTAAATAAAATTGTTAGGGAACTAAACAATTAATTACAAAAGGAAGATAATATTTAGACTGTTTTGCGCTTTTATAGCTTCTATTAAAATAATTTTTACTTCAATTTTAATTTTTTTTTACTTTATTCAGTGAAATTAATGTTTCCTTTATTTTATCTAGTAAAATTATCTCTTTTAGGCTACTTTAAACTACTTGAAAATATTTAACAATTTCCCTTTTAATAAATATGCCGGTAGAAATAAAAATCTGTAGTCAATTATTTTATTCCAGCATACTCCCTCACAGTTCAGATTTTATTTACAAGCCCAGTAAGTGTACTGGGCTCAATAATTGCAGAATTAAATTACTACGAAACAATACTTTTGCAACCCTACCACAAAACGTGGTTTATATCAGATAAAAACAAAGAAACGGCGAAAAGACATTCACAGCTCGTATTGCAACAATACAGAAATGAAAAATAGAAAACATAAGCAAGCTAGCACGAAGGTCAAAGAGGTGTAGCTGCAGCAAACACGTCAGATAAGCTAATCGCGAGAGTCATAGTTTGTAATAAACTAAAGTCGCGTATTCGTGACATTTGCGTAAAATGTAACACAAGGTAACGTAAACACTAGCACAGCCAGCGAGCGTATAAAACTACAATTGTCTGCGCGATCGCCAAAAACTAGTGAAGTAGGGGGACATTAACTTTGCCTGATAGAAAGACATTAAAACTTTACTGTCGATCAAATTGGAAACAAAGTTTGCGAAGACTGTAAATTGCCATCCTAAATGCGCAAGTTTCCCTACACTGTTCCGAGTGGCATGTTTCATTTCGACGACATTAGAATCATTATTCATAATTATTTCTTAACGATTGACAACTAACAGAAGAATTGCGAATTAACAGAATATTAGCTCTTTTCTTTTTGCTAAACTTACAAAATAATTTTGACTAGAAGGTGTATTACCAAAATTATTGTAACGATGAACTTTGTTTTATTCTTGCATTGTCAAGCATATTAAGTTACTGAAACCTAATACGAGTCCCCATACAGATAAAAGATCAAAAACTGCATATACATTCGCGCCCAGGGTCCCTAGAGACTTTGTCCAAATAAACATCGCCTCACAAGTTTCATTTATTTACACCCAAGAGCCTCAAGAGATCTAAATAAATATATAAGATCAATCTCAACAGCTTCACGCAATTTCCATTTAGAATCCCCAGACAGTACACTGTGCCAAACGCGAGAAGGCATAAACTACTAAATGAATTAGAAAATGTGGTATTTACATGATCGACGTGTGCTGTGGCCTGTCGGTGTCGCCGGCATTGTTTTGTGCCGGCGTGAATCCTTGCACCTGTACGTTGCTGGCGATGCTAGTCCTTGCCGGGTGTCTCGCGCTATCCTTGAGTATTTTGGTCGCGCTGAGCGGCGTGGCTGTCACGCACATTGTCTTGCGCGGTATCACGGTCACCTTGGCAGCACGCACTTTGACGGGTGGCAGAGAGAAAGAGCGAGAGAGCGAGAGAGATCTTGACCGCTCGCTCCGTGCACACACTCCTCTCGCGAAACACCGGTTTCGTAGAGCCGAGCGAAACAAAACAAAATCAACAGCAGCACCACCACGACGACGACGACAACAAACAACAAATAATATCGGTCACGATCGAGGGTCGCGCGAGTACCGACAGAGGGGGCGGTTACGTTTGACGGGTATCATATGCGTGCGAGGGGACTTATGGTTCGAGATCCGAGGCCTAGTTGAAGGTGGACCGTGTGCACCGGCGTGGATACTCGACTGGTCGGGTCGCACGGGTACGCATATCAAAAGACCGGGTTGTGTGTCACGCACTGGTTGATAACGCGATAAAGGCCCGCGCGGTGTATATGGTGGTGCAAAATTATAATAAAAAACAACATACACGCACACACACAACGTGGCTCGTTCACAGATCCCACCTCATAGCGCACCGCGGGCCTACCGAGTGACTGACTGACTGACTGAGTGACTGCCGCGAGCTTCGAGCCACGAGCCACGAGCCACGAGCCACCCTGCGTGGGTGCACACGCGGTCCAGCTGACCGGAGGGGCACCGCGGTCTCCCATTGGCTCGGCGACCTCCCTGCCGCTCGGGTGGGGCGACCGATGGCCAATCAACTACCACCGCGCACCACCGCGCCACCGAGCGAACCCTACTCACCGATCCCCCAGCATTCTATCGCGAGCCGTCGCGTCGTGCGTGTCGCCTTTCTTAGTTCGCGATCGTTTTATTCGTTTCGTGAATTTCGAAAATTATTGTGTTTAGTTTGTTTTTTTAATTTTTGTTTACTGTTGTATCCTGCGTGTGTGTGGTTTTTGCTGTTTGAACGAGTGGATAGAACGCGGATTCGTCTACGTAAGTGCGCCCGGTGAACTTTCTCGATCGTATTTCCACGGCGCGATTCTTGCGTTTTATGTATTTCATTGTCGCGACCGATGTTGCGGTAGAGAAGCGTGTCTGTAAACACGGGACGAGTGAAGAAAACAGTGAGGATGGCTGTCTCGGTTGATTTGGGATTTTGTAGGAAAAGGACAGTGAACGAGAATTGTTACGAAGTTGTGGCATCTGGTGTGCGTCCCGGTGACCGGCGTGTTTATGTACCTCGAGTGAACATTGTGTTAACGTTGTAGAGTCGATGACTGTTCTGCGTGACCGGGACTGATTTTTGTAAGAATTTTTATGCTTTCCGTTGTACACGGAGGAAATCTTTTTCCGTTTGCGTAGGTGGCGCTTTTTATTTATTTTGTGACAACTTGACTGCCTTCTCCGTTCCAAATCGATTTGATTATTTTGATAATGATAATTTTATTGTTTTGAGTCGGATAGTGTACAAATTCTTCTTGGAAAAATGTTTTTTTGATTTTTGGGAATTTTTCATACGATGTGGGGCTACCGTGACTGTTTTTGGGTTATTGTTGTCGCGTTTAAAATTTGGGTGCTTAATGTTCGAAAATATTTTCTTTTATTACGGACGAGTATTCGGCGGAGTTCTTTTTTTATGCGGTGGTTGCGGTACGGCGAACGGCTATTATGAAAGGGCAGAACTGCCGTCTATTTACTCGACAGTCGACTGATCCAACCTTTTTTTTTTTTGTTCTTCTGGGATGCGTGCTTCTAATATGCGGGGAAAAAGTAATAAAAAAAACTTTTTATCGTTTAACACTGCTGTCGTTGTTAGTGGGTGATTTACTCCGTACCGTGGATCGCGAAAATTCATTATGAAACTTTGGTTTTTCATCAAATGTTGTATGGAGTGGTTGGAATATTTTTTTTGGAAAATTGTTTTCATGTAAAGTTGATGCCGGAGATCCGTTCTCTATAAAAATGCATCGGATAATTAGTTGAAAATTATAAAATGACAATTTTTATAATACAAATAATTACTTAGAAATGTTAATTCTTTTGAAGGTGTTAGAATCAAACGTCACTGTAGATGTATTACGTGAAAGTCGGCAGCTGGGCGTACAGTGACTCGTAAAATTTTTTTTTAATTTTCAACGAAATTTCGGTGTCAAAGACAATTATTTATCGTATATATATCAGCATATGTTGGAATTTCTGAAAAAGTACGACTGGCAGTGTATTCTGCACTTTTCACATTTATCTCGTTGAGGTTACTGCACCCAAGACGCCAATTGGCGTCACCGGTAGTTAACGTGCACTCGAACGGTCGGGGATTTTAACGGTATTTTTTTTTAAATAAACGGAGATGCATCTAATATTAGCGTTCGTCGTTACTGTTTAGTCTTTCATAAGAGGATTTTGTAGTATTAGTAAATTACGTGACGTTAGCAGGGGTGTAAAGTTATTAATAACTTTAACAACTTCAGGTATTAATAACTTTATGTCGCTAATATGTTTCAAAGTGAAGCGATACATGCGTTGCTCCGTGACCTCTGTGTAATATATTTTCATTTGCGCAGTATGGTTTGAAAAACTTAGTATTTATTTTGAATAGAAACTCCATTGGAGAAATATTAATAGTAGTTCAAAATACAGACGTTTAAATAATGTTACGTAAATTATTAATTTAGAGGGCTAAAGCTAATCATCGAAGGTGACCTTGAATACAGAAAAAATTCGAAATGGGGCCTATGGGCCACAAAATGCTGAAAAATGATTAATTATTTCAGTATATGAATCTCAAAAATATTTAGAATATTCGACCTATCGAAATTTGGTATCGTTTGTTTCGGCTGAAAATTTTTTCAAAGAATTGAAGATAGAAACTTCGATAATTGAACAGTATAAAAAAGTAAAAAATATCAGATTTAATAAAATTTTACAATTCTCTTTTGTCCTCAATTTTCAATAATCACGAACAAAGGAAACTTTCATAATAGAGATTCGAACAAAGGGAAAATTTGGAAAGGGGAAATGTGAGCTACGAAATGTTGGAAAGCTGAAGTTCGACGGTAGAAAACTGAAAATTAATTGAAAGAAATTTCCGACAATTTTCCGTGACCACAAATTAAAAGACAACCTAGCAACGAGATTTCTTTGTCGAAGAAAAATTTGCTAAAACAATTCTATCCCCACCAAAAAGGTACAACCAGTTAAAAAAACCCACAGAAAAGTTACGAAACAGCGCGAAAGTAATAATCGAAAAGTCGCAGTGTTAGATAACTACGGTTCCGTCCGTGGCACGTATTTCTGTCATAGTTTACGATGGGAAATAACACGCGTAATTTTTCTGCGGATAGTGTCGCGCAGGTACAGACGCTAGCAGGTTCCGGACAGGTCCTGACAGGTCCCAGACGGTTAGCAGCCGCTTTGGAAAAGTAAATTGCCCGGCAGCGTGCACGGATGAAACGTGTACCTGTGAAACGTGCTCTCGGCGAAATTTTCTCGCTCTCTTTCGCCTTTCTGGCCCACAAATTGTCCGGCGCTGACCAGGTGTGCCGCGGGACAGGGCCCCTAATGCGGCCCCTAAATGTTTTTCACGAGCCGGTAGTTCGCAACGGCCCCTTTATGTCCTTTATTAACTTCCACCGCTACGTGACCGGTTCGAGTTTCCTCGGATTTTGAGTCCGAGACCGGACCCCTTATCTCCTCCCACCCCCCTCACTTCGAAACTGCTATAGAATTAACAAGGTTACACTTTGTTGAATTTGGGAATTTAGGGTTGTTGTGGGGAACGGATAGATTTGTTGGGAATTTCGTGAATATTTTGTTTTGTGTTGTTTGCTGCTGTTTCTTGGCTTTGTTTGGCCATGCCCCCTTTTTATTAGAAGGAGAGTGATAGTGTTTTTGTTTTGGGAATGGTTTTATTATTTCCATGAAATATGGCACTGCATCTCTCTTGAAAAAAATTTACTAAAATAGCCTTGAGTAGGTTGAGGTTATAAAAATAGAACTCGGCAAAAGAAGTTACAGAAAATCCATATTTTCAATTATGAGAACGTTCCGTGTGTTGTATAACTTTTGTAAACGTCTGTTTTTTATTACTGGATTTTAGAAGTCTTACAAATTTTCTAGATATTTCGACAAAAATATTGTCTACACTTTTGTAGGTTTGACGATTTATTTTTAATTCGCTGTATGACGATGCTGCAACATTTCGCTTTGAAAAGATTCTTTTGGGTACACTTTCGTGGAACTTTATTGCTTCCAGATGGGAAAAGAAAGATATCGTAACTTATAAAAAAGTAGCCAACTCTTGTAGCTAACTTTTTTGCTTTGCAAACAGAAAAACATTTTTCCGTAGCAACAAGGACTACAGATAAGCGATCAAAGGAATGTATAAAACGGCGATTTTGTGTGTGTCATTTGGTGTGTGGGACTCGTCGCAAGTGGGCGAGATGAGTCATGGGATGAAATTCATGAGATGATGAATTTTAAATGTAGTTTTATGTTAACATAAAATAAGTATTGCCGTATTTTTTCCGTCGCGTCCTTGTAAAAATAGAATCTGCGTGAAACTTCTCTAATAAAAACGAACTAATCCGTAACGTTGTGCTATTAATAATAATTAATTAGAAGTACAATATTATAAGGCGCGAAATCGATATTTTATTTTTATATAGAATTAATATTTAATTTCAATTTAGAGTAATTTCTTAATTTCCATATTATCGATTTAAAACACTAAATTAAACATTAATTTTTGAACTCAAAAGCTTGCTGGAAGAATTAAGTCGCAGTTTGTGCATTTGTTTTGTCATATCTTTTTGTTAAAAAGAAGGACACTAGTTATTTTCTTGTTAGTTACATAATCCCCATTGTTTTCAACTTTTCTCTTTGTTTTCTACCACTACTGAAACTTCTCTGCGACAAAACGTAAAAGAACAATCTTTTTTTAAACGCGAAGCAAGAAATTTATTTACCACTTAATAGCATAATTATAAAAGTATGGCCTTCCCGATCGTGGGAAGCTCTGAACTGTGAGCTAAGGTCTTTCTTTCATAGTTCGCCAAGCGTGAAAGCCTACAAAACTATGACAATCTCCATAGTTAACGGATTGAATAACGAATGATTAAAGTTGACTCAGTCGTCAATAATAATCCGATTATATCTTATATCTGAAATAGTTATTGTTATCAAGTGGCAAGCTAAATTTATTAATAGTTAATTCTAGCTTTAATCCCGATGTTACAACCATAGCAATAATTAGAGTTATGAACTATACACGTATTACTATATATTTATAGTTATATTATTATTTTTATTTATTCTATTTTACACACACGGAGGTATTCCATTTTTAGTCAAACTTAACAACGGCGTTGTTAAACACTAATAGCGGTCGCCGTTAATCTTAAATGTCAGCGAACATGATTTACATGTTAATCATAAGCAACACACTTTTTGTATTACTGTGTAAGAATTATTATTATTGTGTGGGGACAGCCTAACGATGAAATTAATATTTCACTAAACGTTTGTTGTAAAACAGTTGATAGCTACCGGCGGTCGTATGGAAATTGGATTCGGTAATTCATGTAAACCGTGTTTACATGTTAAACGCGAGGTCTATGTAATCTCTCGCAGATTAATTCACGTATAATCGGTCACGGTTTCAGGTTGATCTTGCAATTTTCACGCGATAATCAGCTCTAGCATTAACATGTTACACTGAGTTTATATTAAACGCGAAACGTACTAGATAGACACACACATTAGTCCGTTCAACGGAAACTGTCAAAACCTAGCAATCACAAGCAACGACGAACATTCTCGTACAATTCATTACACATTACTAACATAAGTAGAAATAATGAAAAATTCTGTACGAAAAGGGTATAAATAAATGTGTCTCGTTAAAACAGCGTACTGTTATTCAAATTGTCATCGTAGAAAGCAAAAACCTATTCATTCTTTGTTATATTCTCGTAGAGCGTGAAACGACGAAACCAACGAGTACCATAATCATATCATTGGGATCATTCAATCTCAAGATACTGGCGTCTGAAAGGTAAGCTACCTGTTCGAGCTGTAGATACGTTTATTTTTTATGGAAACTTATACTTTTATTTCAATATTCTTATAGAGCGCAAAAAGGCGAATCCAACGAGTACCATGACGATACCATTCGGATCATTCAATCTCGAGGTACTTGTTAAGTAGATCACATTTCGATCACTAATACCTCGAAATCGAGCGATCAGAAAGGTATGATCATGGTACTCGTTGGATTTGTCTTTTCATAGTCTATAAGAATATGGAAGAGTCTATACAGGGTGTCGTTGAAAAAAATACCGACGTACTAGAAATTTGACGATAAACGAATGTTTTTTCCGCCATAACCGACTGTAGCGCGGAGAACAGTTCAAGTGGATAATAATTTCCTTAGGAAATCAAAATCTACATACTTCAAGGTGGTGGTAGCCTGTATATCGGCGAGCACTTCGAGCAGCGTAATAAATTGCGCAACAAGACGGGAGTCGAAAGGTATCGGAATAATTCGCGAGCAGCTCTTTCAGTAGAAATCCCCGCCTGCGCCTGCTAACGCGGCTGTGTATCAAAGAGCCGAGAATTTCATTTTCGTTACCCTTTTGCTTCGGCCAGCTCGTTATTTCTATAAAGTGCAGGGCCGCGGTGTGAAAATGAAGCCCCGGAAACTCTAGTCGCATTCGCGAAAGAGTAAACTTCAACTCCCATCCAGCCCCCCGACCCCCCACCCTTACTGGTGCTCACGCCCACTTTGCCCCTACCCCTGGGCTTGTCCACCGTGGCGTGCGATCCTCTGCGGCGCGGGAAATTCAATTACGTTCGACGCCTGATGTATTCCATGTCAAAAGGAATTGTAATAAACTGCCCGGGCAAACTTCGCGTTGCCCGACCGGGAAACAATAAGGAAGCAAATCTATTTTTATGGCCGGATCCGGCCACCGGGAAACATGTTTCTTCCGATTAGGGTCGGACCGGTGAAACGAGCGAACGGGACACGTTCTACCGCGGTTTTTTTCCGGGAATGTGTGTGTGTGTGTGTAAAACGTTGTGCACTAATTACGAAGTACAGCCAAAAATAAAATGAAAAATTTGTTTCCAACGGGTGGAAAACTGGCATTCAACGGTAACTTTATCATAGACGAGATCTATACAGTCCTCTGTTCATTGTCGGATCACAAAGAGCCCTCTCCACAGTAATGTCAAAGATCGGCCGAGAACCGGGAAGTAGCAACGGCAAATTAGAGACCGGAGACGACAATGCGGTTTGTGCTTCTTTGCAAACGCACGGCCCAGTTCTCCATGCGTTCGAATCCCTTGCTCTCTCTCTCTCTCTCTCTCTCTCTCTCTCTCTCTCTCTCTCGATACCATTCCCGGTGAAAAGAGTCGGCCCTTGATGGAGCAGAAACCTCTGAGCGTTATTCCTCTTTGAGCCACGACTAAGCTAATCATGCTATTTGCCTTTTATTCGACGTTCTTTCTAACGGGCGCGCCGTGGAACTTCGTGCTACTTCGCGTCTCTATTTGCTGGATTTAATTCCGTCATTTTGTAGTTTAGTGTCAATTAATTAGAACAGAAGTAATAGCAGTGTACAACTGCCGTTACTACGATAAAGCAATTTTAAGTTTCTGGAATTTTTTAGAACTCGATTCTGTATCGAAAAATTCGGAAGAAATTTATGGTCACGTGTTCTGTCAGGAAGAATGTTTACCAATTTTCTCATAATTTTTTGTCGTGCAGAACAAAAGAAATAATGACCTAGAGTAATGACCCTTTCCGTACGGGTACCAATTGAATCGAACTTCAGATAAAAAGGACGAACAGACTCTCGCCGATCGAAGTATAAAATACGGGTCAAAACAGACCCAGGACACCGAGCCACCGTGTGCCTCCGCGTCGAACCGCGTATTCATCGGGGGTTTTCGTTGATACGTTTAAACGTTTGAATACGAACACGTTTACGATCACGTTTACAATTAATTTAACGGCGTTATTTACGTGCATATAACGTACCGCGTCCGCACTTGTTTCACGTTTATTACGATTCCATCGTTAATAAGTGGGTTATTAAGAGTATATAGGTGAAAGCAAAACACGCGAACAGAGGGAGGGACGGTGGGCATTCAGCGTTAAAACGTGGCAAAACGAGGTTACATTCTTTATTGCGCTCTCCTCGGCCACGATGCTGAAACGAAAGGACCCGGGGATCGTAATACCACAAAATTATAACGACGCGAAATTAATTCAGTTCCGCGCAGCGCGACTGGCTGCTAGTTAATTATCGGAAATTCGCCTTTGTTCCTAATTAGCTTATATTGCTTCCCCTTTGCTTTCGGTGAAATTGTCGGAAGGATGCGATTACCAGAAGAGAGAGGGAGAGAGATAGAGAGAGAGAGAGAGAGAGAAAATATAAAGAAAGCACGCCTTGCGAGAGTTTAATGATATCGACTTAATTTGACACGGTTAATTACGGCTACCGGAAACACAGAAATCGCGGGCGAATCATATCGACCTTTGCATATCGAGTTGTGCGACAGTTTTTTTTTGCTTCTGGAGTTCTTTAATGGTTTTTATTGATTCTTAGTATATCGAATGTTACCCATTTGCGCAATGGTCTGTACCGATAACTATGAATAAACAGTAAAAGCATTGAGATCACACGCTAGGAATATTGTTATTAATCGGCTCTGGTTTTCCGCAATGCGTCAGAAGCGATCCGGAATTTGGTGGTTTGCGATTCTTTTGAATCTTTGATGGGCCCCAACGCGCAAAAGTCTCCGCGATGTCAATTTGCGTCAATCGATCGGAAAACTGTATTCGCCGCGACGTCAATTTGCGTCAGTTGTGCTTTCCGACGATGATTTTAATGCCCGGGAGACGCTCGACGTTCGACGGGATTTAAATTCCTCGCGGATGATGTGATTTCCCGCTGGACCGTGAAACAAACAATTAGTTGTTCGTCTGAGTATTATTTAGCGCACCAATTTGTACCGATTCACATTTCTGTAGATAATGTTAATTCGATGCTCGTTTACGTGTTCTCTGGTCAAACGATTCAACGCGTTGAAAAGCATTAAGTTGTTGTAATTCAGATATCGGTAATTATTTCTCCTTGAAACTATTGTCAACGTAATCCTGACATGTTTCTGTTTAAAATGAGCCCAAACACGACACGATTCGCTGCACATTTGCCAGTACCGATCAACGAAACGCGAGCGTTCGGATACTAGAGGTTCCATTAAATCGTGGATTAAACAAGCATGCACGGAGCAAACCGTGTCGTGTTTGGTATCATTTTAATCGGAAAAATGTCACGAATACGATGGTACATGTTTCATAAAAATCTGATTAGATATATTAGCCTTGAGATATATTAGCGTAGACGAGTTGTTCGATTCTTGGCAGCTGTAACGTGTGAAATAATAAGAAACATTTTTCGGTGCTTGCCGTCGTTACCAACAGGGAACCCCCGGGGGCCATTTTCCAGGGAAATATATAAAGCAGCTCGCGTTTTTGACAGTCCGAGGGAAACTAAGAATGCTTTATCGTCGGCGATTCCTCTTTCGGTGGGAGCAATCGTGGACCAACGGCGGTGAATTCGTGATAGCGAGCAGCACAGTCATGCGTTGATTTGTCATGCGTACGTGAGAATGGATCCGCCGGTGTCAAGGATGGCTCCTGTGGTTTGTCACTCTGGCAGGGTAATCGAAATTGCACACAGGCGCAGGATCAAAATCCTGCCTGAAATGGAACTAAGAAAATCGAGACAAACCTTCTCTCATCGATTTCATAAATTTACATAAAAATGACTGGAGTCAAATTCAAAATAGTAATTTAGCTTTTAATCAATATTTCTGCAAAGGGGTTGAACGACTCGATCATTCGACGGATCGTGCAGCCTGCATTTCTAAACCAATGGAACTGAAAAAATTCAAGTAGCTCGATCAAGGTATACTCAAAGCATACGCAAAGTTTCAAATCGATTCGTTTTATAGTTTTTTCCCAAAAAAATGTCGATGAGAACCAGCAGCCTCCCCCTTTAGCGTCGCGGTATTTAATCCGCCGGATGGATCGTCCCTTATCACACCTCGGGGCTTTTTGCGGGCTTAAAAAGGGATCCTGGCCGCAAGGGTGCGAAAATCGGTTGAAAGAAGAATGAAATCGGTCGTGTTAACGCGCGGCGTGTTTCAGCGGAAGTTGAGCGTCGCGGGGAAGGAGGGGGGGGGGACTGGAATCTTTGTTTTCGTGGCTCCGTTGCGGATTACGCTATTCGAGGACGGTCCGTGTCCCGGGACCCACGTAGAAAACCCTGTTTCCACGGCGAGAAAGTCGAGACTCTATGAGGGTTCAGCATAAAACTCCCTCTTGCCGACGCCGACGCGTCGGGATTTGTAAAGCGGCACGACGACGCCCGGGAACAGAAAGGAATCCGCGTTTAATAGCCATGTTTCTCGTCGAAATTTTCCGGTTGGTGCACGCCCCGCGGAAACCGCGATTAAAAACGTCCCTCGCGTGCCAAAGCTATGGGGGAGCTCGGAGAACGCTGACTAGAATTATTATGGGCCATGAAGTTGCCGGGAGAATCTTCCGCCCAATTACGGTAATGCCTTGATGTGGGCGAAAAGATTGCAAATTGTAACTTGTATAATCTGCAGACACTATTCTTCAACTTCCTATGACGTTTTCCAACGTCGAACGCGTGAAAAAAGATAGTAAACTCACGCGAGCCTATCGGTGCAACCGATCGGTATTATGAATTTATTGACATAACTCTTTTGTTTTCAATTATTTTCTCACCAAACTTTCAGTAGCATATTCCTGACACTTTCACGATTAAAACGATACCCAACACGGTGCAATACGGTTTAGAGTTGCTCGTGTAATTCACGAAATAGTGGAACCTCGCTTATCCGAACTCGTCAAAGAAATTCGGGTATTCGGTTGATAGAACGGTTGTTTCGGTACGGAGATAGATTAAACTTTTTCTCAGTGTAATGGATCGTGTTCTATATGAAAGTAAGGAGATTGTGACATTTTGATTTTTCTCAAGAGGATAAGTTTCGCAAACCGTACTGGGTCACTCGGTGCCAAAGATTTTCCGCTAACGCACTCGTCGGAGACAAATGAAAAAGGGCCGTCGCGTGTCACAAAGGGTTCTCGAGCATCGCTCGGAATTCCATCAAAGCTGTTCCGAAGGTCCCTTTGGCGTGATCGAGAAACGCGCGGAAAAAGAGGAAACACGTTGAGAAGATTGAAAGAGGGAAGAGAAACGACTGAGAGAACGCTGGGAATAAAAACGTCGTCAAACCGTAGGCGGGCGTCGCGAATCAAATGCAAGAATAGAACAAAACGTGATTCACACCTCCGCCATGGTGCACCGACACCCCCATATCTCTTCTCTCTCTCTTTCTCTCCCTCTCCCTCTCTCTGGTTCATTCATCTATAGCATGAAATCTCTGCGTTACCAAGGAGAAATTCCTGTGCACACAAGATAAGAAGCAAGCGGCAACCTGCAGGCTCTTTGCAAATAAAATATCGCTCAGCCGTCAAGCGGACAGGGGTGAGAAGAGAGAGAACCGAGGGGCTCGAGTGGGGGTGAGAAGGGGGTGGAAATATAACGAGAGGATATTCCGGGCAGGTAGCGCGAGCACGCTTGGAATTCGACGCGAGTAAAGCCCTTAAGTCTCGCGGCGTTCTCTCCGTTTTGCACCGCGACGATTTTCCCGACGCACTTTGCGCCCGCGGATCGAAAATTTTTGGGGACCTTTTGCCAAAAAGTCAATTCTTCTACATCCATCGATCTGCATTGATTTCTAACGATTTAGCGACCCCAAACCACGAGCAAATTATGCTTCCGCACCGTAAACGCTGAGGTCTCGATGTACGAGGAAGTATAAAACATCGCATAACTTTGTTGTTGATAATGATAATTATATGAATCTCTTACCAGCATATTCGTCACTTTTTTCCGGTTAAAACGATACTAAACACGATACAATTCGGTCCGCATTTACTCGCTTAATCCACGATATAGTGGAACCTCCATTATCCGAACTAGCCTGTAGACGAGCATATAACCATGCAGAACTTTGTTGTTTTTAGTGATTCTTTTATGGAACTTTTACCAACAGGTTTGAGCACCATCTGGTTCACATTTTCTCGTTTTTATAAAAACACAATTCTTTCCACTTACTAAATTGTATATTGTTCATATATGATCAAAGTGGCAGTCAAAGCGTTAATTCCAGCACGAGGCATTAACTATTTCAAAACTAGCATGAAGACCGCACGTTCCGCCATTTGTTTTCCTTTGAATCTCGTTCTTTGATCTCTCTCTCTCTCTCTCTCTCTCTCTCTCTCTCGTTCTCTGCGTACGTACACGTGATTTCCCTCGTTTCGTGGCTTGTCTGCAATTTTCTATTTATTTTCCCCCTTTGCTCCCCCCCTCGGCCCCCACTTTGGCATCGCGTGCGCATTTATCGCATATTTCCTCGGTAACGTCGCGTTCTCGCTCGCTGCCCCCCCCCCCCCCTTCCTCTTCCTCTCCGCGTTTCTTCTTTCTGTTCTATTTTTTCTGCGATTCGGCCGCACGATGAATTATTTATGAACGGTGGCACGAAACAAGTCGCATTGACCACGGTCGAGGCACCTTTCCGATGTTTGATACACGCAGCCCGGACGATTAATCGACGCAAAGCGCGACGGTTAGCCTGCGGTTACGGTGAATCCATTTTTACAACTGTATGAAATAGTTTTCGTCAACAACGGTTAGGCTAGGTGCGTTTATTTAGTCAAAAAATCGCACTGGTTCCAAAGAACAAGTTCTCAAGTTGCAAGTTCTCTTGTTCAAAAGTTTTAAGAATTTTTAATTTACTGATTATTAAGCTGTTTGATTTGATAATGTTGCCTATGGTTAAATTGTACATTTGCGATTTAACACTTTTTACAAATGACAAGAATTCAGTGTAATCACAGAAAAATTGTCCTAATGGAAATCTTGCCAGAAAAATGTCTTTTTGCAGAGCGTGGTTGTCAATCTTTTTGCGTTGCGCATTGATTTAGTCAGAAATTGCATTGAATGTAACCGCAGCCTAATATCGGCGACGAAGCCCGGAATCTGGATCGGAATGTCCCCCGGTTATGATGCAGACGTTCCGTTTTTTTTTTTTAATTCCGCGGCGGAATGCTCGATTATGGAATAGCTGAGAGCAGATCGTCGAGGTGTACACGCTCCGGATAACGGAATCCGGGAGTCGTGGCCGAGGAGAACGAGGGAAAAAGAGATTATGGTCGCGGAAAATACTTGCATGCCGATAGACAACGTTATAAGACACTGTGGAAATGGTAAGATAGCCACCTTGAAGGAGAACAGTTTAATATCGATTTTATATCAATTTATATTCCGCGAGAAATATGGACATTTAACTGTCACAATTTAATTAGTTTAATCCTACACAACTTATCCAGCTAAAGGCGCAAGGATCGAAAGAACGTTTAAAGTCTCGAAAATAATTAGAAGGCAGTCTTAATTCGGATGATCTTACCTGCGAAAGAACGGAGGCTCGTGCACGAGCAGATGAAAGTCGTTTTCCGAGCAGACCTCACGGTCACGATGGTGAACCGCGCACTTGAAGCTCCTGGTTCGTTTGCCACTCATCTGAAACAGCAACACACACTTGCAATTAATTTTTTTTTAATGTAACCCTGTATTTTGTCTTTGATATTCTCGTAGAGCGCGAGCAGACGAATCCAACGAGTACCATGAACGTACCATTCGGATCATTGGATCTCGAGATATTCGCGTTTGAAAAATTTAAATATCTTAAAAAAAAAAATTTTTTTTTCTCCACTCCACAATTTCACCGTTTTTCCAGACTTTTACACCAAAGGATCCCGGCAAGCTTCTCCGGATATTTCGGAAAACTTTTGTCGAAAAGCACCAGGACTTCGTAGAAACGAAGAGGAGGGGTGGGGGGAATGAGGAGGACGGGGAATGGAAGCGAACGAGTATGGTTGCCAGTTCTTGGCACGATCCTTGGCGGAGAGGGCTCGGCTGAACGGTGTTCGAGGCACGGGCGGCTGATATTTGGATCAGGATCCGTTAACGCGGTTAGGCAAATGCAAGCAAGAACGCTATAGCAAACTCTCCTCTCCTCTTCGTAGCTAAGTCGTGTACATAGAGTCTATACCGCCGGTGACACAGACAAACATCGGCGAACACGCCGTCTTACGACCTGCAGTTTCTATCAACATAGTGTACACCCGCGTAAGAGCCTCGAATGCGTCACTATACTCTCGAGTAGGGGATCGCTCCCTATTATATTTACCGTGCCGTGGTTGTGGCCTTGAGTCCTTGATGCGATTAGCGGCGTATGCTCGTTTCTTAAAACGTTCCAATTTAAAACCAGGAATATTTTCGTTAAGTATTGTAAGTGGGGAGGGGGTGGGGGGTTAGACGAGACACTTAAACGAGACAACTCGAATACAACAGGGTAGCGTCTTGTAGCGTCTTACGGGTTGGTTGTAGCATTATGTAACGGCGCTTTTGGGCGTCAGGGTGTATCCTCGAAGCCCGGAAGAGCATCGGCAGTCTATTAACGAGCACCGTCGAGTCCCCGACGAATTTCCCCGACGATTATGGCAGCGGGCCCGCGGTATAAAGTTTCTCGGGAGCAAGTTCTGGCCAGGATGAACCAGCTGCCGGAAGCCGCAGCGTTTCTTGCTCGTTTGATTGCCAAAAGGCAGCCCGGAAGAGAGTAAGGGTACACCATCGAAGAATCCGGGGAGGGACTTCCGTCTAGTTGACGGAGAAAATTAAATTTACTGCCACTACGGAATCGTGAGTTTCTCTCGGTATGCGAGCACCCTATGTGTCTTCGTCTTCGTCTTCGTCTTCGTCTTCGTCGCTTCTCCTACTACCCTTGAACAGATTTCCTGGTCTCTTAACGACCGATAAACCACCACGTGTATGCCCATAATGTTTTCAAAGTCGTCGTTCTTCGAAATTTCTCAAGGTTACTCTGGTTTCCTAATGGGACCACATGGATCGTCATCGTTAAAGTGATAGAACTCTTCTCTATTTGATTATTTCTTCATGAAACTTTTATGAAAAGATCCGTCGCAGATTCCTCTGCAAAACGATACCAAACACGATACTTTTCGGAGCATACTTGCTCGTTTAATCCACGATTTAGTGGAACCTCTACTATCCGAACCGTGTAAATACGCGAATCTATATGTTAAGAACTCGGTTCTGAGCATGCTATGAGTGAACGAGATTTTTATCGGAGACAAAAATGCAATAACGAAGAGGATGACATAATAAATAAATAAAAGATTGAGAATAGTTACAAATGCTTGCCGTACAATGTAACGTAGTTGTCTCCCAAAGTTTAAGAACCCTGTTAAACAGGTAAGGGGTCGATAGGAGCCCCTAGATCCCCGATCCTATCGATCCCTGGCTGCAGGTCGGTGTTGCGCGGATCCAAGCCTCGAACGGGATCGTAAATTCCCGTCGAAGATTTAGTTTACTTAGGTGGACAGTGGTCGGCAACGAATCCAATCCGGTCCCCGTCGCTGTTAAAACCGTGGCCAAGGAATATTTAAAGTTAAACGCGGCACGTTCGCCCGTTTACGAGTGGACCAAGATGGAGGGTGAGACATTGTGCACCGATTCTCTGCGGTTTCGATTAACGGAAGCATAGTGTGACAGCCCCGGGATCCAGTAGAACGGAAATTCGTTTAGCCGGTGCTCCTGGAAAGGCCGTAACTATAATTTAGATTCGGCGGAGCTTGACCGAACGTCGAACAAATAAATATGGCAATTAAAAGCGTAATAATCGACATATCTGCGGGACGTATCACTAATTCAATAACTAAACTTTATTATTCTTAAATTATTTCTTTATGGTTGCTTTACAGTCGTATTCGTGATATTTTTCTGATTAAAACGATACCCAACACGATACAATTCGGTCCACAATTACTCGTTTAATACGCGATATGGTGTAACCTCGATTATCCGAACTGACCGGTAAAAGACCCAGTTATCACTCAGTTATCATCGTATATAGATCGCTTTCGATCGAACTGTTTTAAATACGTATTTGTGTAATAAAAGAGCTCGATGATCCTCGGTTCGGATAGTAGAGGTTCCACTAAATCGCGGATTAAACGAACAAATCAGAACCAAACTGTAGCGTGTTTGAGCTCATTTTAATCGGGAAAATGTCGCCGATATATCGGTGGAGGTTTCACAAAGAAATCGTTAGAAACAAAAAAGTTATAACAACATTTGTACCGTCTTGTAGGTATCGACGTTTTGTTCCTCCGTTGTATTACATACCATTTACTGATTAATAACGTGAATATAGTGAAATATTTAGAACTTCGATTTGAGAGTGTCGAAGAAGTTCGCGTTTCAAATGGAACCGATTAAAACGATCCTCTTTGTGGGTCAGAGGTTATCGGACTCTACTTCGAACACCTCCGTAACACGGTTCCACCAAAATCCGTATCGAATAACCAAAGATTGGTCAAGGGAAACGGTTCTGTGCCGGGTGAGGATGGTTTCCGATGGAGCAAAGAGGCAGAGAGGGGAAGGATGAGTGAGTTGGAGAGGGGTGGGGTGGGGGTAACGCGTGTGCGGCCATTATCGCGCTCACGCTGCAAATCCAAACCGACGAGTCAGCCCGTCGTAAACACGACTACAAGCGGGCCAGTTTAATTCGATTAGGGCTCGATCATCGGATTGCTCGATCGTCCGGCAGCGAAATCCCCCCGGCCTCTCATACTCCGGCGCGCCTAACTTCGCGCTGTTGCGCGCACTGGAAATCTAATCGGCGGCCCCACGGAACACCGATCGGTCAACGAAGTGGGACGCACCGTTGATGAACGCACTCGCGCCCGAAATTACCGAGGAATCAAAGCGGCAGAACGCAAAGGGAATTTGGAATTCCGCGGGGAAGTGCAAGCCTGCCCTATGAATCCCGAGCTCCTTCAGCGACCCTGTTTTTCCCGTGGTTCCGCCTGGTCCGGCTAATTAAATCATAGACGCAGATCTTTGTCCGTCAATGAACGTTCTTGTAACACCATGACTTTCAGATAACCTTGAAAAAATTTAGCACAATCAGGCAATAAACGTATAGATTCGGTCAAGAATAATTAATGAATAGAGAATTGGAATGAAAAATTAAAATCAAAAATGTCGTCTTCAGCATTCGATGACATACTTCGTCATGGCGTCGCCGTCAACAGCCAATATTCTCCGGCGAGCAAATTTGCCACCGGAAACAGTTTTGCATTCGGAATCGTCGTCGGCTAGAGGGCCGACGACTTGCCGCGCGTAATGTAGGCTCGCCGTCGTGTAAACCTGGCATAATGAAATCCGTGCCATTAGGCTGGCCAATGGGGTAAATGCTGCAGCTCGGCCAAACGTCGGTTTCCCGCTCATCCGGTCGAAAACCTAAACCCGGCCCTCTCCACCTTCATCCGATTCGATTCGGAATCGAATAGAGCGGCCTCCGTGCTCCTCGACAATGCTCCGGAAAATTCAGCCCCACGTGTATACGTGTTACTACCACCCCCTTCCACTCCCCTCCCCTCCCCAATGAAACAAACACGTGACCGAGACCACTGGGCTGCCCCCTTCTTTGTACGCGCGCGTGACTGCAATTCGCTCCGGCACGAACCCGCACACACGGGATAACCAATTGTATATAGTTTGTCCCTTTCATTCGTGATCCTTCGATCGATCGACGCGCGATTATTTTCACGACTGTTCCTTCAGGATTCCTCTCGAATCCTTTCTCTTGATTTTTTGAGAAACGAGAATGTTGAATCAGTGAAATATCTGATAGTTTCGGTGATGGAACAATTATCCAGCTACACTGTATTGATGTGTAGAATGAATCGTGTGGTAGAATGAATCAGAAAAGTGTTGAATAATTTGATAAAATTATATTTTTAAATTACAATATTGAAAATTAGCTGTGACAATACTTTTGTCCGTGACTGTAAACTTTCTTAGTATACGGGCGTTCTGTAGACATTGTCCATTCCCTGTTTATGATACTTCTCCCAGTTTGAAAGCCTGTTTACATTATCTGCAGATTGGACAGGTGCTTTGGGATCACCTGGACAGGAAAGTTAGAGGATACTGGTCAGAGTGTAAAAATGAAGTCTGGGACCTTCTGCGAGATGGGAGAATATCGAGAATGTCTCTCTTAGAACCATAAACGAATGAATTATAAATATCTTGGAAATTCTGAAAGTGCAAACTCTTAATTAGTTAATTCTAGACTTTCTAATTTTATGAACAGGTACTATGAATTTCAAATGTTGCAGATCATTTTTCATTGGCTTACGTTATGTAGTGGTACATTAACATAATTGCAGTACATTTACTGATTGCATATAATTTATTCATTTCGTTTAACTTATAATGACATATTATTAATTTTAACTTTTATAGAAATATTTTTAGAATTTTATAAGTAATAATCTGCTATTTATAAATTTAAATTATTCAATTACAACTGTATCATTAAATTATACATACATTAAATTGTCTAAATTACATCTATTGTAACGTACATCTATTGTTGTACATCTCTGACACAATTTAAATTGTGCTTGCACCATATCCGTCAAAAGCATTATTTTAAAGTTGAAATATTATTTCCTGCCAATTTTTGTCCGGTTTCCACGAATAGGTAAAAATGTATGTTAATTAAAAGGTAACATTAATTGACTGACGTTTTGTCGAGAAGTAGGTGCACGTTTTCCTTGTCATACTGAGCGTTGAAGCTTGCAGACAGTACAACGCTGTATTGACGTCACTGTACGTAGATATTTTCAGCTAGAGAAATAAAAATTTGTTTCGAATAACGATTCGGAGGCTTTCATAAAACTATAGAAACAGTCATATCAAAATACCGAACAAAATACTGAAAAACTACATTCATACTGTCATAATCATACCTTTCTGATCATTACATTATGAAAATAACTATTTATAAGACGCGTTTATTTTGAACGCAACCTGTAGATTTCTGTCGATATTCTTGCAGAGCATGAAAAGACGAATCCAACGAGTACCATGACGATACCTTTTGGATCATCCACCGCGGTTAAAAATATTCAGTAGGTCACATTATAAACATAAATATCTCGAGATTGACTGATCGGAATGGTATGGTCATGGTACTCGTTGGATTCGTCTTTTCGCGCTCTACAACAATATTTAAGAAACAATTAATGTTTCTTTAAAAAAAAAAAAACTGATGCCTCGAAAATAGATTCTTTCCACTGTTATGCGTCCCTACCCCACAAGGCAGTATAACTTTGACCTGTAGAGTATTTTTATATAATAATAAGCAATCTCCAACTGTTCAGTCGAGTCACCCGGTATTTGACGAACTTAAGAGGCACCGGAAACGCCGAAAAAGCTCGAACCCGGCGATCCAATACAATTATCTCGTACCTCGAGCAGTTCCATCAAAATAGCTTCGGCTCTGACATTTCGCCGAAGTTTCCAGCAGAATTTGTCGGTATCACGGTTCGCTGGAGAACGAAAAACATTCGTATCGGACATTTCGAGTCGAAAGACTGTCGACGCCGCGTTGCGCTGCGCCGCGCCGCCGTTTCGTTTAATTCAAGCGACTCGGAATTTTTTTTTTCGCCAGAGCCGAACACAGACGGAAACGGCTCGCTTTGAGCGCGTCGAATGTTTTTTTCCCGGAGATAGAGCCCGAAAGGAGGCATATATTATTTTTCGTTTTGAAATTAGATTTGGCGGGATTCCAGCGTATCGACGTGAGAATCACCTCTCTCTCTCTCTCTCTCTCTCTCTCTCTCTCTCTCTCTCTCTCTCCTCGAGCGTGTGCACGTCCGCGTGCAAAAGTAATCCGCTACTAGGCGATGCGCTTGAAGCTTTCACGATAATTGGACTGGTTTATGCGGGCATAAACAACTCGCGACAGATTTAACCCCGTAAAATTTGATCAACATCTTCCCTTTGCGCCAGCGGCCTATAAATCTGATTAAACCCCCCACCCCTCCATCGGTCGTGGAAACGTTCGCAAGAATTTAGAACTCGCAAGATTCCGCCATCGACGTCCAGCGCAAAGTATAGTCACCGTTAGGACACGGACTGCCCACGGTATACTTATTTTCGGGAACGTGTTTAAATGTGCAATAATCCGCGTAATTGAGTACCAATTCAAACACGTCTAATAAATCATGAATCCGAACGCGTATTAAAGCGTTTAGCTCGCTGAACTTTATTAACCTCGCTCTATTCCAGGCAAGTGGATTCGATTCTGCCAACTTTGGGACCTCGAGTGATGTCGACTAAACCGACTGTCAGCCGTTCTGCGGAATTTGTTGCGGTTTAATTCGGTTTGCAAAAACGGAGACGCCTGATGTATTATTCGAAGCGTTGGTCGTACCTTTTAATCATTCCTGACGGACTGTTAGTGCCTCGCTGTTTTATTATTCACCGTATCTGCGCTCACGGAAGTCTACTTTTATCTGCACGGTACTTAATTTTGCCCAAGCAAAACAATGATGTTCCAGTAAATCTGACAGTTGAAATAATATAAATTAATGGACACTTTATATCGTGACCTAATTGAGCAAACTCTTCGACAAACGACGAAATTGTTTAGAAAATTTTTGCAGTTTGGAAAAACGATTAAATATTGTTCTCGCTCTACTGCGATTCTACTCTACTTTGAAACGATCCGAGACATTGTTTACGTTAAAGAAATATTATCCCGCGGAAAGGACGCCTCTGTTCCTCGGCAGGATTCTCAATTCGAGTCGACTCGAACCGCTTTTCATCTTTTATTTATGAAATCCCCGGACCGTTCGAGGCGGAATCGTCGTCGACATTAAAGTACTTTTCCGTGTATCGGCAATAATCGTCGAATACCGTTACCAATTGAAATAAGGCAATTATTTATCCGGTGTAACGCAACGATTACTCGCAGAGAAGCGCTTCCTCGCGACTCCTTTTCCCTTGCGTCCATTTCCGCCGGCGTTCTTTACATAATAATTCCGTTCTGTCTTTTAACGAACGTATTCCTCGATAACGCTCGCTGCCGTTCGATATAATATTATGCGAGATCCGTAATCTCCGGGGAAAGTGTATAAAAGAATCGGGAAAATGCTAATCTGACAGTCGCCGGGGACGTCGAGTGCAAAAATAGTAAGAAAGCTTCGTACCTTTATTGGAGATTGTGAGAAAAATAGTTTGGTACACTGCGGAGGAAAAGTAAAAAGTAAAAATGTTACTGTAAATACAGGAAATCCTATATGCAGCACAATGATTGCCGGTCATTGTTGGTAGGCTCGTGATACCTGAACTGTTGCCATATTTAGCATGATTTTCAAAGTCGTGGTCCATTTTTTCAAGGAACTTCATCATTTTCTTTCGATATTCTTGTAGAGCGTGGAAAGACCAATCCAAGGAGTACCATGACCATACCATTCCGATCAGTCAATCTCCAGATACTTATGTCTATAATATTATCACTTAATAGTATACCCATGCGAAATGACTGATTCAAATGGTATGATCATGGTACTCGTTGGATTTGTCTTTTCACGCTCTACAAGAATATCGAAAGAAAACCATGTACTTACTTTATAAAATGAACTCGTGACCTTGAGATTTTATGAAAAATGACCTTCAAAAACTACTTTTTCTACCAATTTTTTCTATACCAATAGTAGCCTTTAAAGTGGTTTAATTTTGTCCTGAAGATTTTCTTCATTAGACCAAAAATAACGGAGGTGCTACATGGTTCCGTTTATAAGTGTTCATGTCTATTTAGTTTTCTAGAGGCGGTATAGTGGTCGAGTAGGTAATAGTTGGTCAGAATTTCACATCTGGCAACAGTGTCCAGCGCCAGTGGGTGCCTCATTATCGCGAACAAGCGAATGTTTCTAACCTGACAAAGTTGTCGCATCACTTCCGAAAATTGGAGTGTTCGCAATTAATATTCATTCGTAATTGTTAATTGAGCAGCGGATAACCAGGCTGCGGTAACCTCGGGACTCTCTACCGCGGTCGTCGAAGCCACATATAACGTCGCCTGGAGATTCGACCGCTTTACAATTACAATTAACGCGACCAAACAGATCTCTCTCTCTCTCTCTCTCTCTCTCTCTCTCTCGCACTCTCTCTCGCACTCTCTCTCTCTCTCTCTATCTGCCGCTGCCATGTGCGTTTCCGGTTCCGCCGCCATGTTGCGCCCCAGCTCGTTCGCCCTCGAGCAATTTTCTAAATTCACGGAAAAATTTCAACCGCGAAGTTTCACTTTTTGTAACAAAAAATTGCAGAAATACAGATTAACGTTACCTAAGATCATAGGCTGTATCATTAAATGTTATTACTATGATTATCACAATCATCAATAATAATATGAAGCTCTCTATACAATTTCGCACTCAAAAGAGATTTTTTGTTGCGATTTTCGTATTAGGTATTTTTTTGAGTGAGTTCGTTTCGACATTCTTCTAGAGCGTGGAAAGACGAATCCAACGAGTACCATGACCATACCATTCCGATCAGCCAATCTCGAGATATTTATGTTTATAATGTGATCTACTTAATATATACAAACGCAATGAATGATCCGAATGGTACGATCATGGTACTCGTAGGATTCGTCTTTTCGCGCTCTACAAGAATCTCGAAACGCGATACCTCAAAAAAATGTCGACGACCTTGAAATCTCGCGAAAAAGAATAACTACCCCGAAGAGAGGTGAATGCAACTTCTCCTAACGACTCTGTATACGAAATTCAGTGCAATTGTAGGACACGATCGAACCTGAAATTACCTCACAGGTATGTACACGAAGGAGCAGACGGGTAACGCAGGGAGCACGTGACCGCGGATAGGAAGAGGAGAGGAGGTTTCGGCGACGAATTTGCAGAGGCGGTCAACGTTGTTATCTGATTTCTGTGATTTGCACGGGGGCTACCTACGTATGCCCGTGGCATACGTAGACGACGCCCACGTCCGGCGCAATTGACGACCCTTTCTAACGACCATGAACGGCTACACTTGGACGCAAAGAGAGTCTGATCCGTGCACTATGTCGGCTGGCCTGAGAGCTCCCTTTCGAACCCGATGTAATGAACTCCAGACTAATTTCGTGTTACGATGCACTTGAAATGAAAAGCGCCGAGGATCGCGAAAATACCGTCGTGAAACCAAATCTGTTCAACTAGCCTTGACACTGCAGCCACCAATGAAAGCTCGCCTGACCAGTCTTTTGTTTTACAACATTGTTGTTAACAATGCCGATCGCTTCGGTCCACGTGGCTGGAACGTTGTGTGTTAGGGAACAAGCACCACAATTTCTCACAGATTCTACAATTTCCCACAGGTCCTACAGGACCTACAATTTCCCACAGGTCTTACAGGACCTACAATTTCCCACAGGTCCCACAATTTCCCACGGGTCCCACAATTTCCCACATGTCCCACAATTTCCCGCAGACACCACGTTCCGCGCGGCCTAGGAAATTAGTGAAAGAATTCGTCGGAACAGTGGAACCAGGCAATTCCCCAGGCCGCTGATCGTATCCGGGCCAATAAATAATTCGTTACACGGTTAGAAGGGAGCCATATCGAGCCATTACCGTGCAGAAAGGAGCCTCCGACAGCCGTGACGGTGCCAGACGAAAAGGAACGCGAGAGGGCCGAGGAGGCGTCGTCTCCGAACGCTTCTAACCCCGGAGCTTATTTTCGCGGCGTGGTACGTGTTCACCACGAGTGGGTGAACACACGTAAGAACAGTTTCTAACGGTGCCATCCTGACTCCGGTCACGCATCGTGACGGGGAGAAAAAGAGAAATAAAGGAAATGGCCCGGCCGGGCACCGAAAGAGAGAAAGAAACGGGAAGACGTCGTTAGAAGATAGAATCTCGAGGAGTTCGCGAGCCGTAAACGAACCTTTACCCGAGGCCTCTCGAGGCTACCTCACGTTCTTTTCGCACCCGAGCAATCTTCTCCGCGAGATGTGCTGTGTGGCCGGTGGAGCCGCATCGAGATGTTTTCACGTTTTCTATCTTCAATTTCTAAATCTGCAAAATTAATGGAGCATCGTTCTCCAACCGAAAGCGATGCTTCTGCCGAAACAAATTTTTCTATAACAAACTTACAACTATTCGAGCATCGACAAGCCTTTTCCAGCCTTAACCCCTTAACCTACGATTTACGTTCGAGAATTTTGGGCCGAAAACGTAAACAAGCTCGCGCAGCCTTCGAGCCATTCGCACGACTTGTGTAATACGCTGATCGGGCCAATCGTAAATATTATGAGCATCGTTCGTGGTACGACGGTCGCGGTTTGTAATTTGCCCCACCACAAATAGCACAGAGACAAGCAAGCTCGTGATGTATTCTTATTATCTCTTCGTATCGCGATCAGTTTCTAGTTATTCTTGGTCACATTCGCACACATCGAAATTTATTTTCATAAATTCTAGAGAAGCATCCCCACAAGATGTTTTCAAGAAAAAGATTTCGTGATGAGAGCAGTGAGAATTGTGCTAATAATTTTGCTAACGAAAGTGACAGAGAAACAAATTGGGAGTGTAAGAAGTGCAGAGTTCCCTTACATCTACCAGAATGTTTCGAACTGTATCACACCATTGCAGATTATTAATTTTGTATTACTGATTTACGTATAAATAAACTTTTTGTAGTACTTGCATCTACCACAATTATTCCATCAGGTTGTAATTACTTATCAAATATTCCACAAATATTTATAATTTTAAGAGGGCGCCGCCCGTAATATTCACTTTTGGCCCGATCATCTACTACGGGCTATGCTCGTAATATTTACGTTTGGCCCGATCATCTACTATGGGCTATGCCCGTAATATTTACGTTTGGACCGATCATCTACTACGGGCTATGCCCGTAGTTGTAGGTTAAGGGGTTAATGGAGCATCGTTCTCCAACTGAAAGCGATGCTTCTGCCGAAACAAATTTTTCTATAACAAAGTTACAACTATTCGAGCATCGACAAGCCTTTTCCAGCCTTAACTGACAATTATTCTCAAAGCAATCGCTCCAAAAATTAATTAACGAAAAATATCTGGAAAAATAAACCGACCGTCCCGCGATTTGTTCTCGCAGAGTAAGCAACAATCGAATCGTGAAAATCTTGTCGAAAATGTGGAGAGGATTTAGCCGATCGCTGAATCACGGTAATTAGCATAAATATAAACAACGGGAGTTTCGAACGGCGCCGTTGCGCCGGGTGACAAATCGGCCGCAGCCCACGGAGGATTATAACCGATTCACTTATTCGGAGGATCAAGGAGTAATCAGCTCGTGACAAATTGGGTGAGCAGGTGCAACCGGTAGGACGCGCACTGTAACAGAAACTCGGCGAACAATATGGCGCATTCGAGTCGGTGCAACGTAGGAGAAGTGCATTACCGGAATTCGCGACAGAACGATCGAACGGATTCGCGGCGGGCAGGACATCGCACCAATTAAACGTACTTATCGAGACAATTACACGGAATCTTGATAGCAAGTTGACGCCCGAACTACCTTAAGCTTACCGACGTTTCAGCGGCCATAATCCCTGCTAACAAAGGATTACGATAGTTTCGAATCCCTGCACTTTGAACATCCTCGCCTTAGCGCTGCCGACACGTTGCGCTATCCTCGCCCATGCGTGTCCGCCATTTTTATCGTAATCACTGCTCGTTATACCGAACCGATAACGCTCGGAAAAATACTATTACAATTTTCGTTGCACGCACGCGCACCCGACACTGCTGATTTAATGAAATATGGCGAACACGGGTTTCATATGACCCGGCGGCCATGTTGGATATTTGAGCTGCTCAGCAGTGCTCCTCGACAAATGCGTTTTGTTTGTCTCTCGAATCGCAGTCGATTTTATGGAAATTTTTTTTTAAATTATTTTTCATTCAATTGGGAAAATTCAGAATGCCAGAATAATTTTTTTTTTTTTTTTTTTGAGAATTCTCACAGGGTCCAAATTAAACACCTTCCCGAATATTTTTTAGATGTTATCAATATTTTTTTTTTCGTTGGTACATTGGACAGTTAAAAATGTGGCTTTTTGTCACGAATGAAAGAAAAAATGAGGGTGATGGAGAAAAATGATTTCCAGAGTCGCGTTCGGTGTATAATATCAGAAAATTGTTTACTGGTTAGCGGAACGCAAAATTGCTGTTCGACAGTGTAATCAATCTTATTTATTGGCACGTGCATGCACCGGATACGACGAGTTTTGTCATTGCATTTATCATTGTCGTTAATTTAAATATTTTCCACGTGAACAAGAAAGGGTGTATAGAAGTTGCGATGATACAAATTGTTTAAATTTTTTTTTAACAGCATATTTATTTAGTGATTGTGAAATTAGGTAGTGACGATTGTTGTTAACGTTGCAGGTCGCTTCTGTGGACGGAACACGAGTGGAACACGCGCAAAAATGGTGCCTGGAGGAATCATCGAATCGGAAGGCGGGCCAGGTTCGCCGGAAGTGGTCGTTTCTACAACTTCTTCTGAAACGGATGAAAGAGCCTCACTTTCCACAGGTGGTTGAGAAACGAGATCGAGATTTGTCACGGATGAGATTCGTGGAATACGGCCGCTACGCCGCTGCCAGAAAACATCGTTACTTCCCCGGGCTCTGGGAGACGATCGGAAGCCATTTTCTACACAGCGACGTCCGAAAAATCGGCGCCGAAAATATTTTCCAGGTGAAACATGGCCGGCACTTACCTTTTCCAACATATCCGTGCATCGTGACGTTCGAAGGTCGGTTCTTAAAATTTTTTCAATAATCATGGGTAAATTATTCGTCTTTATTGAACATTAGCGACGTAGATATAGCATTGTCACATAATCACTGATTTTATGCAGTTACGAAGGGACTAGGTGAAATTGTGAGGGCAGTGAGAGGAATTTTCAAATATCGTTACATTTCTTAAAATTTAGTATAATTATTAGAAGAATTTTATCTTAGAAGAATTTTACGATTATTAGGAGGATTTCAATGAATTACTTTTATTTATTGCAGTTATCAGAAAG
This sequence comes from Seladonia tumulorum, assembly GCA_913789895.3. Classification (NCBI taxonomy): domain Eukaryota; kingdom Metazoa; phylum Arthropoda; class Insecta; order Hymenoptera; family Halictidae; genus Seladonia; species Seladonia tumulorum. Next base: position 16,522,330 of record OU565270.1, on the reverse strand, counting down.
ATTTTTGATAAATTACTTTTATTTTTGATTTGTTAAAATTATTGGAAAAGAAATTCTTTTTTCCACCTCTGTTTCTTACAACTTATAAATTAATTTTTATTTGTTGTAATCGTTAGAAAATCGTCAGAAAAAAGAGGCAATTTACGATTTAACATTTAAACGCATTATTTTCGAAAGAAATGACTGTGCCTTCCTGAGGAACGCGTTTCTTTTTGTAGGTTAGGTCGCCATTTGTCTCTCCTCAAATCTACAATTGATATTATGTACAGAGCGTGGTAAACAATGGAAACGTCTTTTTATTACTGTCATTACTGTTTACCCCCTATTCCGTAACTACTATTTGATTCCCCCGGGGGCTCGGCAACACTATGAATCAGCGTAAGTTACGGCGGCCATGATTACGGTCGCCTCTCTAAACCTACAGCCGTATGCGGTTACATTCTGATCCCATTATCAATTTAATTAAATTCACCGCGATACAAATTGCCACCGGGTGCGTGTTTAACTTTTCGCCGACAGGAAATTAACGCGTATTCTTGCCTCCTTCGCCACTGTTTTTTCGCGCAAAAATAATGGTAACGTTTTCTTGCATAGCAATTCTATTATCCGACACACTGGAAGCCATTTCGATCGCTTGGAAAATGTTTCGACCCGATTAGAAATTTTTTAGCTTAACCGGAAAATTTTTATTCGATTAATTTTATAGACATTTGTTACCATTAACATTCAACATTTATTTCTAACGGTATTACATTTACTATCGCTCTTTGAGTCATGTTTAGTAATTTCTTTTTTTACCGAAAATGGAACGAATCTGATTTTAATCACCTTGAAACATAGGCCAAAGGTCAATAAAATAATTTTGTTCAGATTTTCTAAACCAGATAGAAAGCGTTTGTTTTTGTTATTTAAAGTTGTTAAGATCTATGAAATAATTTTTCAAAATACGAATTTCGATTTTTCCGATATCGAGTTCGTCTTTCGAGAATTTGTTGGTGCAGTTTGTCCGAAATAATTCACGGATCCTTGTACAATATTAATTCGTCGTATTTCAGGGGCGAAATGTCGGTAGCTTTAAATTACAATTAATTCGCGTTTAAACAGCGTTGGAAAGCTTCGACAAAATCCTCTTATATAATAACGATATGGTTCATATCGAATTCTACCGCAACCTAATCGTTTCGAGTAATTAACTGGCACAATCCCATAAATCGTCCATATCGAATGAGATCCAGCGAAAATTTACAACTTTTCAACGGACTATTCCCGTGCGGAGTAATGAAGACTGATTTCGATGAATTATTCCAAAATGCCGGAGGGGTGCTAATTTCCATCCTGGAATTCGATTCGTTCAATTCGCTACCAATGCGATCCGCAAATTATAATTTTATGAATGTTAAACGAATGTCGCTAAATTATCAAAAGTAGTCGCACGACTTTTGTCGCTCCAAGTTTCACATTATCTTAATTAGCAATGATTTCTATTTTATTATCATATTATTATTACATTCTTCTGTTTATCATTATTATCCTATTACACAATTGTATTCTTATTCCGTCTATATTATATTTTTTCTATTTGTTCTATTCTGTTACTTTATTTTTTATTTAGACTATATAATTATATTATTATACATCTTTCTATATTACTTTTATTCTATTTACAATTTATGCGTATAATCTCCATCGATGTTATAAACATTGGCAGTCCGGTTACGGTGTACAATTTTTTTAATCGACAGTAAACAAACTAACCGCAAAATTGAATATATATATAAGCTTCAATTAAAACTCACGCAAACCATATATAACCCTCAATTGGAAGCTTCCCGAAGTAGCGAACGAAAAAACGAAAAAAATCCCTCGCGGAGCGAGTAGAGAGCATAATTTCTGTGACGTCGCCAATCAGCCTAATCGAGCCGTAAATAAACGGGATTAGTCAGTTTAAAAGGGCTGGTTCCTCTCTCACTTAGACGCAGCTCGAAAACTGATCAGAGAAAACTGAGTTACTACCGGAATCGAGTGACCCCCACCACTGGACGGGGTTGACGGGGTGGGGGGTTGGACGAGAGATAGAAAAATTAGGAAGAATCACGGTGGGTAAAGCTTGAAATATCACTTTTATCTGGTTCAAGGAGATAATTCAGCTTGCAACCGTGTTCCACTTTTTTCCCGTTTCTTCCCTTTGCACTTTCCCTCTCCTTCAAGGGGGTGGTCGCGAGTTGGGGGGAGGGGGTTGGAGAAGGGTGTGGAGGGGGCTGTAAAAGAGTTTGGACGCGAGGGGTGGGGGGTGCGAGGCACCCTTCATGCTACACAGGCGAGAAAGAGTTCCTTGCGGATGTGAATTAAGTCGTAATGAAGTACGGAGTAAAAGCTTGGCGAGCTCTTCTCTCGAGCGATTCCGCTCCTCTCCTGCCACTTCTCTCTCTCTCTCTCTTTCTACCATTACTACGCCTTTCCCTCTGTCTCACGAGCCAGACAAGGACGGGATCCGCGACAGAGCCCGTGGGTTTTGCTCGACGCCTCTGTCGAGCGGGCGGAAATAAAACGAGAACGCCGGGCGCGCGGAAAGTTTGTTAAGGCGATGACATTATTTCTTCGCGCCGAGTACCATTGATTCCGAGCTCTCGAGGAGGAAGATGGTCGACGGACCGAGGCGATCCTCTTCAGCTGTCTGAAAACCGAACCCTCCGGACGGTCGTTTAGCTGCGTAGATGTTACGCGAGTCGGAATCGTTCTGCGGTAACGCTTCGATATGTGTAAAGTACGCTAGAACTCTTCTGGTTTCAATTATATCCTCGTGACAGTTTCACTGGCAGATTCCTCATGATTTTACGGTTAAAACGAGCCCAAGCACGGTTCAGTTTCCGTCGTATTTCTCTGTTTAATCCACGATTTACTAGAACGTCGGTTATCCGAACCGAACGGGTCTATATTATCATACCCAGATAGCACAGAGACGTCTTAAAGACGTCTTTAAGACGTCTGTCGATGGACATTCAAATGTTTTATAGACGTCTTGAATGTCCTACGAACGTCTTCCGAACGGCTTCTGAACGTCTCTGGAACGTCTTTGTGAAAAAACTGTACGTCTTAAAGACGTCTTTTTAGGACGTAAGACGTTCAGACCAAGAATGGACGTAAAACAGACGTCTTTAAGACGTCGCGTGCTATCTGGGTATGTATACAGGGTGGTCCACCTAAGTAAGGCCACCTAAATATCTTCTCTAATTGTGGGGATACAAAAAATATTTTGTACGCTATTCGAATGGCTTGAAAAAACCATTCTATTACAAAAAATGTTTTTTTCTAGGATAATTTTTTTCGGAGTGTACAATGCTATCGATGTTTTTTTGTGTATAATTACATAATTATTTTTATTGCATCGTGTATCTGATGTTAAAATACGTTCAGTTATGTACATTACATGACCTTGAAATGACCTTTGAGTTCAAAAATTGAATGGAAACGTAAAATTGTCTATCGAGACTTTGGAGACGAAGACGTCGTTCGGGAATCTGTAAGAGTAAATAAACATGTTCACTATATTACGAAACCCCATTATGAAATTTGTAATACTTTTTCACGAACCTATTTTTCAAACTGTCATTGTAATAAATGCTCAAAATGGTGCCCCTCCACATCGATACATTTTTTGAAACTTAGAATAAGAGACCCCCTGGCCCTTTCAAATGTTGTGAGATTAATTGCAGCCCAAGCTGTTATTATTCTGTACATAACTGAACGTATTTTAACATCAGCTACACGATGCAATAAAAATAATTATACAATTATACACAAAAAAACAGCGATAACATTGTACACTTCGAAAAAAATTATCCCCAAAATTAATTATGTCACGGACGTGGCCATATCCGTGTTTCCTTACCATGTCAGGAAAAGGCTCGTAAAAAATAATCGTAAACCAACAAGTTATTTCACTGTTTTATTGTACTTGTACCGGCAAATCTAATCTTTCGGGTCGCCCTTTCGGGTGTCGGGGACGAATTTTTCGCAGAAACCTTGCGGATCTGTTTTCACGCATCTCGAGACTCAACAAATCGAGAAAAATCGAACGTCCCGCGGTATGGAGAGGAAGAAAATTGACTTCGGTCCCCGAGGAACGCGGAACGGTTAAATATCGACGGAATCGGATGATTCAATGTTTCTCATGCTCCGAGCGATAGTAAAAAAAAATCGACAGGGAGCACCGAAAATTGATTAGTCGATCGGTTGACCCCTGCGCAGCGCGTACATAGCCGGATATTAGTAATTTCGACGAGATGGCGTCGGACCTCGGGCGCCTAAGAAATAAAATTGGCGGCCGGCCTCGTTCCTCGGAGCGTAGACACGCGCTTTTGGGTAATAAGATTACGCCACATCGAAGGAAAATATTACGATAGGAAATTGCTTATCGCTGGTAATTGAACCGTAGGAAATTATGAGGATAGGGGCGCGGCCGGCGGTATTAAAACGCGCAATTAAGCGAAAACGAGACGCGCGAACAAAATTTCAAAAGCGCCAAACGAACTAACAAATTCGTCCCTGGCGCAAGCTTTCACAGAGACTGATGGCTAATGCGATTGCTTCTTTCCGTTTTCACGGTCCAATTAATTTTCTTCATTTGCAGACACAGGTATCGATGAATATTGAATTTATATTTTTAACCCCTTGCCCTACAATATCGAGTCAGACTCGTGACGAAGATGCTGAACAGGGTCTCATAAATATGTTTCTTATTAATTTCCCTTAAACCTAAATAAAATTCTATTTTGGCATTGTTAATATACAGCTATCGGGGAACATATAGGCATACAATAGATATAAATTTTCTCCTTTTTTGTAGGAAATTATAAATTACAAAAAAGTTCTAATCACTGAAACCGTGAAATAAATCGTAGTACAAGGGGTTAACGGAATTATTTGTTCAGGCTTTAAAATGAATTTTTACGTTAATACATTCATTGTACCAAAACGTACGTTGTTCGATTAGGATCTGTAAAATGCAAGAAAATTGGAGAGCTACACAATATCATACATTTAATTTTTTACAATTTCTATTTTATCAGATAACTTACTTCGTGGAATTTTTGAGCTTTCTTGTTTGGCGTTCAAAGTGTTAATAAATATCGGAAAGCGAATTTTCGAGAAACAATGAAAGTGATGAGAATTTCTTTTAGGGGTTAACGAGCTGCGGATGAAGCAACGGTAGGAGTCAGGCTAATAATTAGGCAACTCGGGGGTTACGGGACTCTCGAAACGTTATGGCGGCTCTCAGAAAGGAGCCACGGCAGCGGGATCGAGTTGTTTGCCAAGATTTATCCAGTTATGGCGAAACAAGCCGCAAACCAGGTTCCCGTTTCGAATAGTTGGTAGTTCGTTTAGCGGCGTTTTGAGGCTACGTTTGGACAACACGGAAAGTGGCAAATGCGCAGACGGGGACAAAGTAAACCCCTCCGGAAACTTCGGGGCCAGACTACGGCGAAAGTTTACGGCCGTGACTGCGCTCAAGTCGGCGACGAGTTTCAACGCGTGGACGACGAAATTTCGGCGCGACCCCCTCTATCAGCGCGCAATCAGTCACCCGAAACGGGTTTACTTAACTTTCCGCTATGACTAGACGCGATTTTCGCCGCTGCCATGATCCACGGATTCGCAGAATTACCGCTTTCATCCCGAAAACAGGACCCGCAGCTTCCATTCGGATTTTTCTTGCCGAGATTCGTCTGTTGTTGCTAAATTATTTGCTCTTTTAAAGCCGAACGTTGTCTCGGTACTTGCAAAACTTCTTAATTTGTTCGACATTTTTATTAGGAGGTTGCATTGAAAGCCGCTGTTTTTTCGTGTTTTTTGAGCATTTATTTCAATAATAAAATATGTAGAAGTATTAGTCGAAGTATTTGCCCTCGAAAGCTACTACTTTTTCCCACTTTTTTGGCAAAAGTTGAATTCCACGACGAAAAAACGGTTTATCTTTCGAGCTTATCCAGTCAGCAACCCAAGTTTCAACTTCTTCGTAATTACGGAAATGTGTGTCTTCTAGGGGTGTGCGGGATCCCGGTCGGGACGGGAATTTTTCTCGGGATCGGGATGCAATCCCGAGAATTTCGGAATCCCGAAAACATCCGGGATTCCCGAGAATTTTCGGGATCCCGAAACCATTCGGGATTCCCGAAGTTGTTCGGGATTCCCAAAAACATCTGTGATTCCCGACATTTTAAGTTTATAGATATATGTACAGAAATTATATATAATACGGTTCCAGGAACTGTTACATTGTATCTCGCTACATTGTATCTCGCGGTATCCTTAGGTATCGAATCAAAGACAGAGCCGCGCTTCTTTTGGTCCGCCGACGTGTCCCATTCAGATGTTTATCGTTTTCAAACGTATCGACGAGCTGCCGAAGTCGATCAGTCTAAGCCTAGCCTTAGTAGAGGAAACATCGATCAAATATCGTTCTAAATCATATCTGTGCTTTTATTCTTTCCAAATAAATACCTTGCTTCCCAAAAACCAACAGAAAATTTGTATTTAAAAGATTACTAAACATTTAAATATTATATGTGGAAATTGGATCAGTTTCATATGAATAAATGAAAATATTCTAAGACGGAAGAAAAATTTAGTTTTAGAATGAAAATAGCGCCGAGTGCAAAGGGTTAATAATGTTCTTGTTAAGAGAAACGCAGCGTTGGTTCCCTGGGGGAAAAAATCCGAACAAATAGCAGCGCGTCGAGAAAAGCAATTCGCAGCGACGCGACCGCTCGATTTCAATACTTTTTGTTTCCGATGAGGAATATTTCCCGGTCTTTGGCAGCGCGATGTCTTAACTAAGGCTGAAATTAATGCGGCGGAAGAGGATAAAAGCGTTCGAAAGCGTCTTAAGATCCCCCGAAAGGGGTCCCGCGGAAAAACGGATAGTAAATGCGGGAGCGGATAAATTAAATTGATGCCTCGGGTTCGGTATCTTTTTTCCGCTTCCGGAAGAGTATAACGCCGCTCGGAACACGAACGAGAAGGCATTTAATTAAACATTAATTACCTGCCCGGAATTATTCGAGGCGGTTTTCACTCGCGGCGTCGAAGCGTTTCGTTGAATATCTCTCCGCCGATGTTTCGCGGAAAACCGGATCGAATCGATGAAATAATTTACCGATTATCTCCTGAATATTCAACGTGTGAAAGTCTTTCCTGGCGCATATTTTGACCCGGGGCCGAACAAACAAACAATAAAAAAAAAAAAAAAAAATCGGTAAAAATTTCGGGGCAAGAATCAATTCGTCGGTTTCCGGTATTCGTCATTCCGGTCGCTGCGAAACACCACGAAACAAAACCGTTCCGTTTCACAAAAAAGCAACATCCTCCCGGAGCCCCGGAAGCGTTGTCGAGCAACGGCAACAGCGAGCAGAACGATCCGTATCGACTGTATGAAAAACAACAACAACAACAAACAACGCGGTTGGAACATGAGGATGCGAACAAAACGCGATAAAAGAAGGAGAAGCAAACAAACAACAAGTGTTATAACAAGAGGCGGAGGGGACACAGAGCCATAATAAATCCCCGGGGGGTGTGGAATTCGCGTTTCCGGTTGCCGGTAATTTTTCGGCTAGGGCCGCTTCTTTACGATCGCTCGGATATCGAATCTCCGCGAGATTTCCGGCGCGACGTTATTTCAACGATTTCGCGGTTTTCCACCGTCGGATCTCAATGGCGGCCGAGCCCGTAAATTTTTCGCGACCCCCCCCCCCCCTCCCCCCGCCCCCCACGACCACCGCCATCCGAGGACAGAAAATTTCGCGTTGAACTTTCTCCATTCGTTTTCGGTCCACGACGACACGGAAGGAAGTGGTGCGTTTCAGTACCTTCGAAAGCGCGTCACTTCCGCAAGAAGAACCCGACGAGATTCCACTGTTCACCGACGTGCTCCCGATCGAGAGATTTACAGACAGACGGCTGAAAAATCGATCTTCTCCTACACAACGACACGCGTTAATATCCGAACGTCGTTAACTATTTCTATATCGGACCGGACATCTTGGATTTTCGACGACAATACATTTTTTGGGAAGACTGGAATATTGTATTTTCTCTTCGATATTATTGTTGCCCGTGAAAAGACGAATTCAACGATATACAGGGTGTTCATGCTATTACTAGCCAGCGTTTTTCTTGCAAATAGTAAATGTTAAAAAAAAAATGAAAGAGGAAAAAGTAGTACTGTTTTTTATACATAACACAATGGCGTATCTAATTTTGTTGCGTTTATACTATTTTGTTAGATATGAAGGTGACCTTCGATTATTTAAATGGAATGCTGTATAATTTTTTTATATCGCATGAAAGCGTGTGTCTAGACGAATTCATCCGTATACTGCACAGTGATCTCCAAGGTCATGCAAGGTTAGAAATGGAAGAAACATTTTGAATATTTCATAGCAATGTAAGGCTACTTTTCGTACCGAAGTTGTCGGATTTTCTTCAAAATGTAAGAGAACTTCTAACTTTTTATCCTCAGAAAGAAGACATTTCCCATTATGACACTTATTCTGGAAATATCCTGTTTCCTTCAAACGCTTTGCACACAAAACAAACTGACTTCTAGGTATTTAAATTTACTTCGTCTTTTATTTCCTTTGCACTGCTAATAAATGCGTACCATATCCATCTTCCCGTCCACCAAGTAACGATACATTCGGAAGTAATACCGAAATTGTCTCGTCATAGTAGAAACTAGAAGTAAACACTCTGAATGTGAATGACAACATCTGATTCGTATAAATAAGGAACACTTGTAAACACATTGGTATGAAATATTCTAAGTGTTTCTTCCATTTCTGACCTTGCATCGCCTCGAAGGTCACTGTGCAGTATACGGATGAATTCGTCTAGACACACGCTTTCATGTGATATACAAGAATATACAGCATTCCATTTAAAAAATTGAAGGTCACCTTCGTATCTAACGAAATAGTATAAATACAAAAAAATGATGTACGCCAATGTGTTGCTTATAAAAAATAGTACTACTTTTTCCTCTTTCATTTTTTTCTAATATTTACTATTTGCAATAAAAACACTGGCTAGTAATAGCATGAACACCCTGTATATGACCATAGAGTTAAGATCATTCGATTCCGAGATACTCGTGTTTCGACGCTGCAGTTCGGATAATCGAGGTTCCACTATTTCGTGGATTAAACAGGAAAATCTTAACCGAATCGTATCGTGTTAGGTATCGTTTTAATCGGGAAACTGTCGCGGACATTCTAGTGAAAGTGTCATAAGGAACTAATTAGAATCCATAAAGTTACGTCACCGTTTCGGTACAGTCTCGCTGATAAATCTAAACCTTCGGGTCCCTGAAGGGCTACGCCCTGCGGTATCGGGGACACATTTTTCGCAGATATCGCGCAGATCTCTTTCACACGTCTCGAGACATTATTGTACAGGTACCGGGAGGGTGTTCGCAAGTGACAAATCGAATTTCACGCTAGAATTCGCGATTCCGTCGCGGAATCCGCGCGCGGGTAGAAGCTTTGGCCCTTGGAAAAGGGAGAGAGCCGGCCTTTTGGTTTCGTCCTAGTTAGGAGCTAACCAACCGGCGGCTGGTAAATGCTAGGCAGCAAGACAAAGCCAGCCAGCTCGGCCGAGTAAACGAAGAATAAATTTTATGCTTTTCACGCGGACTCGGTGCTTTAAAATTGCTGCTTTGACTCGTTCCCGCCGCGCGTTTTTTTTTCCCTCCCCTTTGTTCCCGTCCGCGCGGGCTTAATTAAAATGAAACGCGTAATAAATGCATTAGACTAATGTGAACCGACCGCCATTATTATACGCCTTCCAGCATTGAAATTAACATGTTTTCCTTTTTTTTCTCTCTTTCTCTCTCTCTCTCTCTTTCTCTCTCGACTGATGCTGGTTCGTTTTTGTTTCTCGCCTCCGCTTCTTACATGTTAATTGATTCGAGGCACGAGGTTCCTTTCTTTTTCTGTTTCCCAGCAATGTTATCGCACCTTTTAAATCATTTCAACCACGGTTTAATGTTTTAATTGTTGCATGTGTCGTTATTTTGTATAGGAACGAAGAAATAAGAAGAAACGATAGGAACTCTGAGGTAACCCTTTGCACTAGAATGGCGACTGTAAGGCGTCACTAAAAATTGCTATACCATAATAAAAAATATTTTTTACATTATTAAATTTGTTTGTATTTAATACATTACTAAACACTTGAGTATTGTACGAGTCAATTGCAGCATTTTCATATTTACAAGACGAAAAAAAAAAAATATATATATATATATAGAAGGGAAACATTCTAGGTTGAAAGAAATGCTTCATTTTGGAGTTCAAATAGCTTCGAGTGCAAAGGGTTAATTTTTTTCCGGGAAATTTCGGTAATCGATAAATAAGTAAAAATTAGTTACATGCCAATGGTATGTGTGCAAAGCTGGACGAAAATTTCTCTCGACCGAAATCCGCGAGTAAAGACCCACACGATGATTCGGACAAGCACACACCCGCCATAATAACGAAACACGAAATTGCATTGGCATTCGGCGCGCGGCGCCCGGCCTCGGAAATTAATGGACGGACTATCGGTTTCGAAAAACTGGCATTCAAGAGGGAGTGTGGAAAGCAAACGAGAATAACCCGGAAATAAGAAAACTCCCGTTCTTTGGCCCGTCGAGAGATCGAAGATGACACGGCAATGGATATAGCCGGCGCCCATCAAGCCTCGGGGATGAAAAATGCTTCGACGGGAGATGGATCCTCAGGTTCGTCCCGGGATGATGAGGAAATGGAGCGAGGATGGGTTAGCTACCTATCATAGACACCTTCGCTCTCCCTTTCCCCCGCCCCCTCCCCTCTCTGTCTCTCTGTCTCTCTTTGTGTGTATTGTAACAGCAGCGAGAGGAAAAAACTGCAAGCTGGCCGTTCGAACGCGGCGCGGCGTCTGAGCCACGTAACTCGTTCACCCGGATTATGGTATTATAGTATTCCCTGCTTATAGACGCGCCACTTGGGACCCGGCAAACGGGATTACAGAGTTTGCCCCGATGGTAATATTCATACCCTGTCGAAACAAACTTAAATGCCGCCTCCGAAGAGACAACCTGGAAAAAAATTCCCTTGCTCGTTAAACTTGTTATTGGATCCTAGACGTTTATTGCAAAACGAACGGTTAAAAAATAGTGCGATGTGTCCTGCGATGACCCGAAGAGAATGGTAACTGCTCCGTAAATAAGCGATCTTTATCAATTTTTTTCTGGAAAACTATTAACAATACGGAAATAAACTTTGACGGTGAGCATAGGTGCACTCTTAACTTGCAAGAAGCTATTTTTTTAAATTCCACTTTCCTGTTTATTTATCGCACAAAATGCAACCATGTCGACCCCTAACCACTGCTCTATGAAACCACGAAAAACTTGCTCCTTCTAAACAAGTCATCTTTATCAATTTTTTCCCAGAAAGATATTAACAATACGGAAATAAACTTTGACGGTGAGCATAGGTGCACTCTTAACTTGCAAGAAGCTATTTTTTTAAATTCCACTTTCCTGTTTATTTATCGCACAAAATGCAACCTTGTCGACCCCTAACCACTGCTCTATGAAACCACGAAAAACTTGCTCCTTGTAAACAAGTCATCTTTATCAATTTTTTTCTGGAAAACTATTAACAATACGGAAATTAACTTTGACGGTGAGCATAGGTGCACTCTTAACTTGCAAGAAGCTATTTTTTTAAATTCCACTTTCCTGTTTATCGCAGAAAATGCAACCACGTCGACCCCTAACCACTGCTCTGTGACACCACGAAAAACTTGCTCCTCGTAAACAAGTCATCTTTATCAATTTTTTTCCAAAAAGATAACAACAGTACGGAAATAAACTTTGACGGTGAGCATAGGTGCACTCTTAACTTGCAAGAAGCTATTTTTTTAAATTCCACTTTCCTGTTTATTTATCGCACAAAATGCAACCATGTCGACCCCTAACCACTACTCTATGAAACCAAGAAAAACTTGCTCCTTGTAAACAAGTCATCTTTATCAATTTCTTTCCAGAAAACTATTAACAATACGGAAATAAACTTTGACGGTGAGCATAGGTGCGCTCTTAACTTGCAAGAAGCTATTTTTTAAAATTCCACTTTCCTGTTTATTTATCGCACAAAATGCAACCATGTCGACCCCTAACCACTGCTCTATGAAACCACAAAAAACTTGCTCCTTGTAAACAAGTCATCTTTATCAATTTTTTTCTGGAAAACTATTAACAATACGGAAATAAACTTTGACGGTGAGCATAGGTGCACTCTTAACTTGCAAGAAGCTATTTTTTTAAATTCCACTTTCCTGTTTATCGCATAAAATGCAACCACGTCGACCCCTAACCACTGCTCTATGAAACCACGAAAAACTTGCTCCTCGTAAACAAGTCATCTTTATCAATTTTTTTCCAGAAAGATATTAACAATACGGAAATAAACTTTGACGGTGAGCATAGGTGCGCTCTTAACTTGCAAGAAGCTATTTTTTTAAATTCCACTTTCCTGTTTATTTATCGCACAAAATGCAACCATGTCGACCCCTAACCACTGCTCTATGAAACCACGAAAAACTTGCTCCTTGTAAACAAGTCATCTTTACCAATTTTTTCCCAGAAAGATATTAACAATACGGAAATGAACTTTGATGGGATGCATGGGTGCATCCGTAATTTATAAGATCGTATTTTTTAAATCGTACTTGGTTATTTATTTATCGCACAAAATGCAATCCTGTCGGCCGGTAACCTCTACGAACGAAGAAAAATGCTGAGACATCGGTGGGTAGAGACAAGTGCTCTTTATCAATTCTCACAGGAGCGTCGTGCATTGACATCGCGCATAAAGCATCCGGTATGACACAGCTATCGTCCGGGCTAAAAATTGCAAAGTTTAAAGCGGAGCAGTAAACCAGGATGCAATCTGTGCGCGGCCATTAACGTCGCCATATCCCGTTGCAAAATGGCAAAGCGGGCGGTTCATCCGAGGGTTAAACGGCTCCAGGTATTTGGGAATCCTTGATAACGACGGTGGGGGTCCACTCGGATCGGTAACGGGCGCATTCTGATTAAGAGGTTACGTGTTCTTTCGCAAAACTGTCCGTTTCCCAGGCACTTAGGCTCTCCCGTTCGCCTAAGGTTCTTGCTCGGGGGGAGCTGCATGCCCGCGCCACCTGAGCCAAACGACTGTACCCAGGCTACCTACCAAATTAACTTTTACTACCATCTTCCCAATTAATTTACAGGCCCTCGCCGCCGCCTAATTGCGCGCATAAATTATCCGGCACCCTCGAGATTGTCCGTTCCCGAGCCACTCGGGAGACGTCCGACTCTGGCCTTGCGAACGCTCTCCTTTACTCCTGCACACCTACCTCCGTTCGACCCCCTTTCGACAGTTTAGGCTACGCCGCATTAGCTCTTCGAGTATGCAATGTGCTCCGGCTGATTTGAAAATTTTATCTCGCGTTGTGATCTTTTTTACAACCTCCTAAACGCGGAGCCGCTTTTTCCTTGATTTCGTAGAGCTCTACGGTTGACACGAGAACATTTTGTGAAATAAATAAGCGAACAAATGTGATTTAAAAAAATGTTTTCTTGTAGATAAAGGACGCACCTATATATCCCATAAAAGTTCAGTTCCGTATTGTTAATATATTTCTGGAAAAAAATTGATGAAGATCACTTGTTTATGAGCAGGTTTTCTCGGTTTTATAGAGCAGCGGCGAAGAGTGGATCGTACCCAGTGCACTAAATAAATGAGGGAATGTAATTAAAAAATGTCTTGTTGTACGTGGAGGATGTGTCTGTAGGATTAGGTATCGATGGGAACCCTTTTGTGAAGGCAACGTATGTTTATTATTCCGCGCGGACAAGAGGGAATTTTCCACGTCGACATTGCGCGGCGAAGGATTAACAGGATTAGAGTGGATGGCGTAGAACGCGTCGCGAGTTCCTTCAGTCGAACATTATTTGATACAGTGGGTACGGCTCCGGGAGCAGGATGAACAAAATTAACCGTGGACCGCCTCGGGTGATCGGGAAAGTTTGACTCCGAATCTCCTCGCCATTCCGCGGCGGGAACTAATTACGTGCCACAGTTTCTGCTTTCGTCCCCCTATCCAAACGCAAATTAGTCTATATGACAAATCGTCCCCTTTCGCGTTACACAATTCCCTCTTATTGGTTTGCCTCGGCTCCGACGCAAACGCTTTGTCCGGGTGCTTCTCTCGCCGACAATACCAAGTATAGTCGCTTTAATATCAGCAAAACGTTCACCAATCGACCCACGCTGTTTCTAGTATTTTTTTTAATTTTTACTCCGGTTGGTTGTCCACGTAAAAAATAATAAAGATGCCTCTTAAACGAAAATGAATTGATTAGTTTCAATATTGAGCTACAATAAAAATGTGCCCTCAATGCGCGCAATATGAAAGTGTGTGCTGCACTATAGTATCTAATACACAGTTGAAAGTTTCATGGGAGAGCTTTACAGAGTAATCGATGTCACTGAATTTTCATTATACATAACAATTTGCCTTGGTTTTTATGCATTGCAGGTGAGCATCGTAAAAAGTATAGTGCAGTACGGTATAATAGAATTAGCAATTTCATCCGGCAGTTTTATGTAGGACGAAACGACATTGAATTTTCATCGTAACAATGTCGTACTTGACTAATGGGAAAGCACAGTTTAATTGACACGTTTTCTAGGCTTTATCGAATTTCCCTATTCGAAAAACCTTCGGTCCACCGGAAGAGTAGAAGTCGTTACACAGTTTTGAGCAACGACGGTGCATCATACATCGTCGGATTAAAAAACGCTTAGAAATATGCGATAAATCTTGGCCGGGAAAATTGAAAATTTTTATCTTGATCAAATCTTTAGCACTAGAAATACCGACCAAGGGTGTCGCTTCCAATCCTTAACTGATCTCATGGTTCGCTATGAATTACAATTTCTATTTCAACGTTCTGAAAGAAACGTTCGAGACAGTTTATATACATTTTCCATTAAACAAACAATACCAGTAATATTTTATCCCCGACAAACTGAACGATACTGTCGTTTACTTCAAGAGATTCCTGAGGTGCTAGAATTTCTATTGAAATAATAAATTTATTTAGATCGAAATTCGTCGATTTGTTATGAAATCTTTGCTAGCACATTTGTGACACATTTCTGATTAAAACAAGCCCAAACACGATACGGTTCGAACTATATTTGCTCGTTTAATCCACGGTTCATTATAACCTCGATTATCCGAACTTTAAATTCTGCATTAAATAAACAATTCTGCATTCAATAAACAGTCCAACCCTATTAATTGTACAAATCGGTAAAGATTGAATCCAGAAAATTAACTAAACTGTTCCAATATCCAAATACCGAACGGTCAGCTGATCTAGTTCGGATAGTAGAGGTTCCACGAAATCGTGGATTAAACGGACAAATGTGAACCGAATGGTATCGTGTAGGATATCATTTTACTCGGAAAAACGTCGCGAAAACGACGACAAACCACTCGTATAAAAATAATAAAATATAAACAAGTATTGCCAAGAAATGTGGCAATGGGGGAAGAAAATTCAATTAGCGGTACGGTATAGAAGGGCCTTCCGAGAGTCCTCGGGCCAATTCTACGCGGCAAAAATGGTCCTTCGACTTAGGTGACACCCAGTTTAGGGTATTTACCGGTTAAGCCGCGCGATTAACGTGTCCCGGCCGCGAAAAATCGCGAAGAAGTTCCGTCCGCGGGAACGCTAAACAGGCCCGGGACGATAATTTATCGTCGACGTGTTTTCCGCGCGTACGGAATAAGTGCTACAACGATTTTCGTCGGTCTCTCGTCCGCTTACGTATTCATAAATGCGAATATATCGAGGCGGGCCCCGGGCAGGGACACACGTACAAGGGAGCCCGGAACGATTTCGCGACGCGTTCCCGCGATAATTCATTCGCAGAACCGTACTCGCGTTCTCTGCCGTTCCGCACCCCCGCGCCGGCCTCCGCGCCGGCCAACGGATGTGTATTAATGACCGACGAGAGTTTAAAATACTCTCGGAAACGAAGCGATCGCGGGTCTCGTCGTGTTTCACGATAGAACGGACAGGCGAAACAGCCTGCTGCTCTCGGCTAACGCTAACGCCGGGAAAAAAATGTGTACGCACAACAGGGTGTCCCATAAATAACCTTCCTGGGAAAAGACGATTCTTCGGGTCATTTGAAGCAACTTTTTCCTTTGCGGAAATGTTCTCCGCGGCTTCGTTAAGGACTTATTAACGGAAAAACACGGACCAATCAGGGTAGCGGCGCACAGTGGTCCCAAATCGCCAAAACGTGGTCAAAACCTCAGAACGTCTTAACAAATTATTGGTTCTGCTTGAACATTAGTATTAGGCTGTTTTTGGGGTCGCTGATCACGAATCTCAACTTAAAATTAGAAAAAAACAAAATGGCGGATTCAATATGGCGGACATGTACATTAACAAATTATTGTTTCTTCTTCAAAATTAGCGTTAGGCCGTTTTTGAGGTCGCTGATCACGAATCTGAACTTGGAATTAGAAAAAAACAAAATGGCGGATTCAATATGGCGGACATGTACATTAACAAATTATTGTTTCTTCTTCAAAATTAGCATTAGGCCGTTTTTGAGGTCGCTGATAACGAATCTGAACTTGAAATTAGAAAAACAAAATGGCGGTTTCAATATGGCGGACATATACATTAACAAATTATTGTTTCTACTTCAAAATTGACATTAGGCCGTTTTTGGGGTCGCTGATCACGAATCTGAACTTGGAATTAGAAAAAACAAAATGGCGGATCCAATATCGCGGACATATACATTCAAAAATTATTGGTTCTACTTGAAAATTGGTATTAAAAAAATTCGGATATATGATTCTTTATAAAAAATTGACATTCTATTCAAAATCTGTTTAAATTTTACAGAAAGACTTAGTACATATCTTTCACAGTTTGACAAGAAATGCAAGGAGACCACACAAAATACCTACTCTGCGTTACAAAAAACAATGTTACGACGAAAAGTGCAAATATGCGCAGCCAATTTTTTTTTAGAATTGCAAGATAATACTATGTAGTAGAAGCTCCAACAAGTTTTAGCGCGTGATATGGCGAGATTTTCAACTTTTACTCTACATTTAAAAAATGTATGCCTTCACTTTCACTCTCTCCTTTGCATACATAGATATCAGTTAACAATAAATATTTGGCACTAAAAAACTATGCAACCTACCTCCAGAAACAGCATCCATAATGCACAATTAAAATCGATTCGTTTCAATACAATTTGTACACTGTTTTAAAATTGGCAATGCGCTTCACAAGCTTAAAAAGGCACGGTCTAATGAACTCGAAGTTCGAACTGTGACTGTTGGTCAGGTATCAAAAAATGATTATTTTGCTTTTTACCACCATTTAGAAACACTCTTAGAGTAACCAACCCCATGCTTAAAACTTACCTACCTGAAAGTTCATTTTTTAGCTTTTGGCCACGTTTTCGGGCTTTAGGACCACTGTGCGGCGTCAGGACTCTACCGTTATAGTCGCGCTCTTTGACTTAAATGTCATAACTAGATCTTTATGCATTTATGGCTGATGAAAATTTTACAGAAAATGCTACAATATCAAATTCGTTAGAATTTAGTAGGACTTTTTTTTTGTTTTGGATCTGCAGAGGTTGTTTCCATAAAAAAACAAAACAGGATTTTATTTCATTCTATTTTCTGAAAATTTGTCTGGAAAAATTGGAAATTGTACAAACATCCGCAGTCTAGTCGTAACACAATACAGTGAATTCTGTCTGGTGTATCGGTTCGGTATAGTTAAATTTTATTTATTCGTTCTGAATCGTCACCGGTCATTTAAAAATCGGCGTGGCGACCCTCTCCCGTTATAGTCTCGCGGATACCCCCTCCCCATGGAAATTCTGACTGGACCGAGCACTTTCTCTTTCCCGATGTCCCGCGCAGCCCATTCTACTTCCGCGGACGCCCGTTTTGTTTGCCGCGGCCTTCCGCGGGTGATAAATCCGCGGCTTATAAATCAGCGGCCATTTTTGGCCGGAACTTTTTGACAAGGCAATTGGGAATTGTTTGGTAAACGACGGGGCGGCGGGCTTGAAAAATCATGAGGTACGCGGTTTCCACCGGCCCGTACTCTCCCATTCAATCCATGTCCCCGGCCAGTCCCAGCCGTTTTTATTTATTGCGATTCCCGGAATTTCCAGCACGGAATTTGCTTGCAGCCTCCCGATCATGGACACCGATTTCTCTCCATCCCTGTCGTCCTCCGCCATTTTTTTGTTTTGGTTTTTTTTTTTTTTTGTTATTTCGCCCCGCTCCTTTTTTCACCTCGTCAACTGTCAAACACGGTGGGAATCTTCGTCCTCCGCTCTTACCGTCGCTGAACATTTCCTCGATGAAGCTTTTGCAATTAACAACAAAAATTGTTGCCGGACTATTTTCGCAAAATGAAGGCTCTCCGTTTGTGCAAATTTTATTCCCGTCTTTTCTCGTTTCAATTATAACGCTACATTAGCTGGAAATATCGCTGCCATAACTGCTCTGCATTATATTCGTAATTCGGAAAACCCTGAAAAGAGTTTTTCCGGTCTCGAAATACGGTCGGCATTCGAAGTCGAGCACCGGAAAATCTTTTCTCGCGGAAACGAAGTTTCCTGCGAAGTTATATACACGGAAATTCAAACTCAAATTTTTATATTATTAACAATGTTCACGATTTTTATTCGCAACGTTACGTTCGTTTCGCTTTTTGAACAAACGCGAATTTCCTGCATTTTATTTCGTAGTTATGATAATACCAGCGCGAAATATTCACGGTGCTGGAACAGGTATAATTATAATGTCAACAGTTTAAATGAGTCTGAAAGTATTTAATTATGAGACTAATGTTACTGAAATATAGGTTGGTATAAAATGCTGCTGTATTTTTCCAAAAAAATTCACATTCGCAACTACCGTGCTTGAAATAATGCGCAGTACTTAACACAAAAATGAATGATATTGTTGTTCATTGTTTTAAACTAGGTATAGTCAACATTAAGACACTATGAGCTGCAATAATACAAATACCGTTTGAAAAACTAGGGTATGAAAAGGCGTAAAACAATTTAGAAAAATATGTCAGAAAAATGTCAAAATTGTGCACTGAAAAATTCTAAAGAAATTCTAAAAATGGCAGCCATCTAGCTAACGACCGAGATTTTATTTCTCCCGATTCCGGGTGCCGCCATTGGAATTCGAGCCTCAATCATCGCACGGGAGAACGAAATTTTCAGCTGTTCTTTGTTTTAAAATCGAAGAATGCAAACGTATAACGATATTTTTAGAACTATCGGTCACCGACAGGCGCCACCGATTTCTTTCGGAGCAATGCGAGAAACGGAAACAAAATTTTATAGTGTATAGTTCACTTTACGTGTCTGTTACCATGCTTTGTGTCCATCTTCATTGTCAAAATGTTTATGAAACTCTCTTGTTTTTAATGATTTTTCAATGAACCCTTCACCATTTTACTCGCGACACTTCAACGATTAAAACGAGTCCAAACACGATACAGTGTGCATCATAGTTACTCGTTCAATCCACGAGATTGTGGAATCTCTACTATCCGAACTGATCAATGGAACACCTGATAGTTTTGATAATGGAACAAATTATCCAGCTACAGTCACCTGAATTCAAAAGCTGTATTAATTTGTATAATGAGTTGTATTGTACAAAAACTTGAACTTTGTAAAACGGTGGAGAACTTTTCGGTTCGGATAATCGAGGTTCTATTAAATCGTGGATACAACAAACAAATACGATGCAAACTGTACCGTGTTTGGACTCATTTTAACCAGAAAAATGTTGCGAATATGCTAGTAAAAGTTCGACAAAGAAATAATTAAGAACAAAACAGTTATGTCATTTTTTATACTATGTCAATTCAAAAACCAGACGGCCTACAGTAAAAACACTTTACACGTCCCGCCAGGGTTGTTGACCCATCATAGTTGACGGAGTACGGAGAACGATAGGGTCGCAGCGAAGGTCGGCAGATGTGGATTGTCCTTTAGAATTTGGAAGGGTCCGCAGTATAGCAAAATTGCGGCGCCAAGTGACGGACCCCCTAAGTCGTTGCCAACGACGCTGGCGCTAACCCAAATCGTGTAGCTACCTATATAATCTTCGTCTTCCTTCCTACCTCCTCTCTCTCTCTCTCTCTCTCTCTCTCTCTCTCTCTCTCTGTGTCATTCGTGTCTATCTTTCTTCGTCCCTTCTTCGTGACAGTCTTTCTTCTTTTCTTTCTGGTCAGCCTGCTTTCATCCTCGGAACGGATTACAGACTTGCCGAAGATACATTGAGTCGCTAATATCTGTCTGGCTGTCTCAACCCTGTAGTAGACCCTCGAGAGTATGGCAAAGCCGGATGATAGTGCGCGTCCTACATTTTCGACCGGGTACAATAAGCGGAGACGCGATGCCGAGGACGTGGCACTATGGCATTGATGACGTTGAGGAATCTTGTACCTCGTCCACTTTATGTTGGTACTAGCCCGAATAATAACTTTCATAAATAATAAATACGATTACTCTTCAGCAATCTCTTCAGGAACGCAGTTGTTAGGAACGCGTCAGCAATCTTAATGTGCAATCAGTTACAACTATTAAAAGAATTTATATTGTAATCTGATAAATGAATATTCAGTAAATTATACACAGTTGGAGGTAATGAGAAACTTTATATGTAAATGAAATGGACTCTACTGCTGCTAACCCCCACCCATGGGAGTCGGAACGCGGTAGTGGGGATCGGAACGCAATAGAGGGGGTAGCAGCTCGTGCGTCGTCGGCAGTAGTACGAGTTGGAGCGCGGTAGTGGGGGTAGGCTCGTGCGTCGTCGACATTTCTTGCGAGTCGGAGCGCGGTAGTGGGGGTACGCTCGTGCGTCCTCGACATTTCTTGCGAGTAGGAGCGCGGTAGTGGGGGTAACGGCCCGTGAGCCATCAGTTGCCCAGGTCTGGATGCCCAGGCTTGAATGCTGGTACAATGAACAACGCGTAAATTTCGCGAAGCGCGACAAAAGTGTATAGGCGGCCTAACGCCAGACGCCATTCGCTAATTGTCATCGTCTTGCCCGAAAACAGTTCTCCCAAGCGGTCCCATTGATTCATGAATTACCTGCAGAAAAGGAAGAACGCCGGGCGGTGTCCGTTTCAGCGAAATCTGTCGTTTCGCTAATTTTAACGACGAGTCGCGCCGCGAGAAGAGTCTGGCCCAGTGAATTATCTCGGCAGCGTCGGGACGCGCGGCGCCGTTTGGACAAGGAACTCGAGAGCACATTTCACGAGATTACAGACACGTAGTCAGACGGGTTCGCACTATTTATAGTGGCGGATTTTCGCGAACGCCTCGTGCCCGTTAAGAGGACCGAAAAGAGAGGAGAGAGAGAGAGAGAGAGAGGAGACAAAGGACGGAGAGCACCTTCCGTTTGAATTAAGGCTAATTCACTATCACTGACCGAAACCTTTGATCTTTCGTGTCTTTAATCGAACATTAAACTCGCAGGAACTAACGAACCTCCTACACCTAATTAAGCCCATTTTTGTGTCTTTCGTGATCGAAACACTGGCGATCACGACCGTGGGAAATGTTCAGTTTGACAGTGTTTGGGTCTGTTTTGACCCGTTGATGATCTGTGGAGATCTTGATTTTGTAGGAGATTGTTTAAATTGTTTGTGTTTGGTTTGACGTTGATTCCAGAGTTTCAACTATGTTTGAGAGGAAATTGGTAAGTGTCAAATACAAAAGACATTCGACTCCATTATAAAGAATTATATTAAATTATTCTAAAGAAGAATATTAATGAATCTATCATTATTATAAAAATTATATTTCTAAAGTCAAATAGAGTGGACTAAATGAAATATATCACAAGCGTTGAATATATTTTGTAAAATTTCGGTATGGCTGTAATTGGATCTAATTAATTATGAATTTTCTCGGGTGCACCGACTGTCTATAAGCTGGCTGTCTACCCATTATTAATGAGACGGGGCGTTATTGTGAACAATGATCGCGAGGAGCGAAAGTTAGGGTACGGCGTCCGGCTCATCAAAGGTTTGCTCGCGGTTGCATAGTGTCAAAGTGTAATCGACCAACTGTTTCTTATTATTAATGAGCGGGCAAAGTTTGGCTGGGTATTCCACTGATCAAAGATTTGTTTGCTGCGTGGCCATACAGAGTTCTGACGGTGGTGTAGCGCTACCAATTTACGGATTCTTGCTATTAATGAGAGAGACTGTCTGTGTGTACATCGAGGGTCAAAAAAGATGGCGGCCTCAAATATCCCAGAACTATTCACTTGGTACTTTAATTCAATTTACTATATTAAAAATTTTAAACTAATGGTTTCTCGATGTCAGAAGGAACTTTTTTAGAAATACACGGTTTTTAGAAAATACATTGCCATAGAATTATGTCTCTTTTGATGCCACGTAACTTTTGTTGGAAATATTTTTTGATAACGTTAATAATTTCGGAGATATTCGAGCGGTTCGTTCGAAATGGAACACCCTCTATAAATTGCAGTTTTACCGTATTTTTGACGCTTTTAATGCCGGAATATTCGACAGGAAAATCGAAGGAAAATACTTTCGTATCCAGGCCGAACGAGATAATTATCCACTAGATCTCTTCGGACACTTAAAGCTTATGGCGGGCGTAATTATCACGAGCCCCCGCCATAGGCAATTTCCATCTGACAAGGTCATCCCCTGGTTCGATATCCCACGGATCCGAGGGGTTATCGACCACTTAGAAAATATTCTCATTAACAGCAAACTTCTGTCTACCGGCTTCTGCCCATCGGCTTAATTTAAGTTTTCGCGTTCCGACTATACGCCGTACATTGTAATTTAATTACGCCAGCGCGCGACATAATTAAACTGGCCGAGCGAAACTTGATTAATTAAAATTATTGTCAGTCGCTCTACCGCAAGGAAGATACTCTCGCGTAACAGGGTACCAATGGCCAGAATGTGAGTGCATAAGTGTTAATGATTTTGTTTAAAATTCGTTACTTTTTATTGCAGGACTTGCTGGTTATAAAATGAAACGTTATGCAATATTATGTATTTCTTTTTCAATACATGGATACTTATTTTCAAAGCATAATGGAGTGTAATTTTTGTAGGCACAGTAATAAGAAATAAATTTAATGTATAGAAGAGTACCGTTCAAAGCTGTGAAAAGATAGACTTTCTTACGCCACTTAACTTTCTCTGTAGAACTTCTAGACGAGTTTACATTGAGAGCAACAGAAGTAACGAAGGCAAAGAAAACGGGTAGACGAAAAGCTATTTAGACGTTTGATGCTTCAACTTTCTCTTTCGAGGCGAACACGGATGAATATATTTGCAACTTTTGCGAATAAAATTACCCGGAGTAGCAGTCCCGCGCCTCGAATTAAAATGCATAGACTATGGATTTCTTATTTACCGACCGAGTTTTTGCAACAGATTTCGAAAAGAATAAATTTTTAGAGTTCCTTAGTCTCATTTTGCCAATACGATAATTTAAATAAACTTCAGACAATAAATTCAGTATTTCTATATTTTATTTTCGAAATTCTTATAGAGCACAAATAGACGAATCCAACGACTACAATAAGTACCACCATTTCGATTATTCACTTCCGAAATATTCGTGTCTGAAAGGTAAACTATTTAACATATTTCAGACATAAGTATCTCAAGATTAAATAATCGGAATGATACGGTTATTATAGTCATTGGATTCGTCTTTTTACGCTCTACGAGACCATCAAAATGAAAATACAATTTTTCCTAAAAAAACAACCTTGAAATCTCTCAACCCTGAAATCTCGACGATTTTTTCCATAAAACCGGAAATAACGTTGACATTTAGCTCCCCCTATTTAAACGCAGTACTCTATATTCAACGAGCTTTGTAACGAAATTTACCTCTTCAGATCGTTAATAAACTGGGAGCTAATCCGCTTACGCAGCTCTCGATCCCAGCGCTTTCGTTTTTAATCGAACAATATTTCCGAATCTCGAAAGTCTGGCACTTAGCTGCGAGATGCGAGTGTCCCGCGGGCAAACAGATAAAGAGAGAAAGAGAGAGAGAGAGAGAGAGAGAGAGAGAGAGAGAAAGTTTATGAACGTTTCGGGTTGACTTGCTAGCGTCACACGCAAGCAGGAAGCACTTCCGAATGTTTGCCGGGGGCTGGTTCGTCGTTTGAGGTGTTTGTTAATTAATTCCGCCGGGGCGTGGTTTGTGCCTACATTTTAAGGGTCGCAGACTCCCTCGAACTCTAAATAGGGCTAGTAATCGAAACTCCCGAGCGCCAATTCGCTCGGCAACCGAGCAAACTATGAAAAATTTCATGACATTTTGTACGACGGTGCAGTAATTTCTCCTTAAAATAAAATTTTTCTTTTCAATGACATTTTTATAGCCCCCTTGTCAGCATATTCTCGCAGTTCTCGCGATTAAAATGAGCCTAAGCACGACATCGTTCGACGTATATTTCTTGTGCAAATCACGATTTAATGGATAGGTGGCTTAACGGTTCGGATAGCAGAGGTTCCACTAAATCGTGGATTAAACGAGTATGTTTGATCCGAAAGGTGTCGTGTTTGGTATCGTTTTAGTCAGAAAAGTGTCAGCGATGAGCTGGTAATAACAATATCCGAGCACCTCTTCCGTGTCAATGAAAAATTACAACAAAAGCTTCCGATTGTCCAGCAAAGTATTGAAAAATTGTCTTATTGCGTCCCCTGGAACCTAATGATGGCTTGATTGGTAGTGTTCTTCGAACACGTGCTTCATATATGACGTGTCCACTGATATTATTTATAACTGTGTCCTGTCACAAACATTTATTTGAATCATTGAAAAATTGCATTACGAAGCCGTGAACCAGAAAACACGCTGTTTACTATTTGGAACAACATTTACGTCGCGTCAGTCGGCACATAAGACAGACTGTCAGGTCTAGGATCTAGGGGTGGGCCCCTCGTCCTTTATCGTGTCGCGGCAGTTAGGGGTAGGACGGCTCCAGGAGCGTAGCTACCGCGTCCTTCCCTCTCGTTTTGACGGGCCACCTAAAGTCAGCCCACCCTCTTGTCGTTCCATCAACGCCAAACTCGTTCCGACCGCCAAGATTCGCCCTCCTACAAGGCCACGGGAGAAAACCCGTTGTTCCATCCCCCCGTGAAAATTCTAATTTCCGCCGAGCCCTGGAATCCCGGAGCCGAGTTTTTCCCTCGGACACGTCCGAGACTTGTTCCACCGCGTTCCCATCGATTCTCAGCCGCTTTTATTTCCTGCCTTGTCAAACGGCGATCGCCTAACTCCTTCCCTACTCGCCTGACATCGTGTACCGGGAGCCACTACACCGAGGCAATCGAGCTCTCATCGAATTTTATTTAATTATGGTCGATCCGCTCTGCGATCACTTTATCAATGTTACACTTAATGTTCAATTACTTGTTTCGCGAATTGTTTAACTGGTCAGTAGTTTATTTAATAGAACATAGTAATTTATTTAATGGAAGACAATTATTTAGACACAATTGTAGATTTTTGGTTTGACTGGAAGGTTATATATTCTTTGGTCAAGTAAAAAATTTCATTGTTTAATTAAAGTGATAGCAGAGACTTTTGCTTTTGTCTATTCATTTTTTTGTAAGTTATTTATTTACTCTTCGAGGCTGAATATAAGGTGATGGAAACGTCGTACGTTTTTCTTTCGATTCATCTAGTCCAATCTAACAGTTTAAAATTTTCGTTTCCCCGCCTGAACTATCCGGAACCTGTCAGAGGTTTAACTCTGCAACAAGGGACCGAAGTTTCCGAGTGTGCTCTATCCATCAAAGATTTGCCGGCCAAGTTTCTATCGAGTTTCGCAGAATCAATCTGTAACCAGCTAGCTGCTTTTTAATTATTAACTAGAGAAAGTGTGTGTGTGTGTGTGTGTGTGTGTGTGTGTGTGTGTGTGTGTGTGTGTATGTACAGCGAGCTTCGTAAACGAAAGACCCAAGTTTTAAAGTGTGTTTACATCAAACATTTGCTCGCTTCGTTGCTATTCCGTAAAGTACAGTCAGCTGCTACGTATCATTAGACAACGGTTCTTGATTTTAAGTGCAAAGGGATTTTTTCAGAAAGGGTATTTTGGGAGATTTCCGATTTTTCCAAAAAATGGATTCTTGGAGATTTGAAACTTTTTCCAAAGGGCTGATTTTTGGAGATTTTCTCAAAAAATGATTTCTGGGGATTTGGGATTTTTTCAAAGAACGGATTTTTGTAAATTCGGAATTTTCTATAACAAACCGACTTGGAAATTGTTCAGAAATTGCTGTTTGGAGATTTGGTATTTTTCCAAAAAATTGCAGGAACTTCTCTATTTAACACCACCTACCGACGATTACAATTATGAAATTACCATGTTCCATGACTAAAGACTTTTTAATGATTGCTTCCAACAACAACAATTTATCAACAATTTATCAGTCATCTAAGAATTTCCTTTCGGATTATAATGCGATAGAAAATTTCTACGCTTCCTCCCTGGATTGGGGAAGAATTTTCAAAAAAAAAAAAAAAAAGAAAATGATTCATAACACAGAGGTTACCAGGACACACAATTCATATTTTTAAAGTCCACCTTTCGACTCGTTTCGGAGACCACGAAAATCTTGGTACGTGCAAATCGCTTTCTCCGAAACCTCTTGCGGCAATTTTCGCCAGCAGATTCTCTCTCTCTCTCTCTGTTTTCCAGAGAGACACACAGACTCGGGGACAGTCGCTCTAAAACGAGTGTGACGAAGCGCTTATAGACGGCGCCGAGCCATAAATTCTACCGTCATCTTTCCCGGGGCGCATCTTCAGCAGCGCAAAAGCAAAAGCGTCTCGTCTCGTCTCGTCTCGTCTCGTCGCGTCGCGTCGCGCGCCTAGTAACCGCGAATAAACGATCCGCGCAAACACAGGGAAGAAAGAAAAACTCGTTCGTGGTTGTGTCGCCGGTGCTCCTTCTTTCCCGACGCGCGTCATGCCGCAATAGCCTCGTGCATAGTATTTGCATTCCGTGGCCACGTTGGTTTCCTACGGCCGGGGCTCCCACGTGCTCATTTTATCGAGTTAAAACGATGACTGGCCGCGGAACGGTCGCCGATACCAAAACGCGGAAGGGACGGGGAAAACGACGATGAAAAATGTCGCCCGGTTTTTCGATACAGTCGACACAAAGGGGAATAAACGGCACGCCGAGAGAGAAAGAGAGAGAGAGAGAGAGAGAGAGAGAGAGAGAGAGAGAGAGAGAGAGATCGAGGAAGGAAAGCACGCGGGCTAATAGCAAGTCGTAAATCAAGCTCGCGGCAGGAATGCGTTGATTCACCTCGATTTAGTCGGACTCGCCGTCGATCGTAAGCATTAACTTTGACGCGTTTATTATTTCACCTCTGCCGAGGAACAATCCGTACCATTTGGACCGTTTCGAACATTAATTCAAAATACTTGGCTACGCTATTTAAATTGGCATGTACGGTGGTAGGAAATAATTTCATCTCGGTCGTTTCCTTTCGAGATTTCAATGGTCAAGATATTTTTTTTCAACGGTATGGTATATTTTTTTTTAGGCATTATTGTACAGCGTGAAAAGACGAATCCAACGAGTACCATGATCATACATTTCTGATCATTCAATCCCGAGATATTTGCGTTCGAATATATTAAAAATCTTAGAATATCTCGAGATTGAATGATCGGAAAGGTACGATCATGGTACTCGTTGCATTCGTCTTTCCACGCTCTACGAGAATATCTCAAAGGAAATATACCATACCGTTGAAGCAAAATATTTTGACCTTGAAATTTCGAAAGAAAACGACTGAGATAAAATTATTTCCTACCAGCATACACAGTATTTTCCGTGGAGGGCATCAGTCTGAACGGTACGCCACTATAGTGGGTACCTGGGAGATAGAGTTGCGGACGAGCGCGCTTAGGCTCGGTAGGTTTAGCGTTAAAAGAACATTTTAAAAATCTCACCGAACGACCTGATGTTTCTCAAATGGTTCCAAAATGGTTTTAGTACCAGGCTTATTGCAGTGTTCTGTTAAATAAACTGAATTCTTATTCACCTCTTTTATTATATTCCAGCCGATTGATAAATCATTGTATCATTGTATTTTGGTTTGAAAATGGGAATTGAAAATCAAAATTAATTTTCTGGCAACATTTCGTACGACTTCTACGGTTATACAATACTGATTGTGGGTTTCGTATAGCGTTTTTAAATGAATTTAATTTGCCTGATTTTTTCAGGCTTCCCTAGAGTGAAGCTTTGCAATTAGGTAACGAGAATTTTTATTTTTCATTTCAATGAACGTACTCTGGTAATGTGGATATTGTATACGAATCCTACAAAGCTTTTCCATAGCTAGCATAAAGATCTTTTTTGTATGGTTACGCGAGTTACTAATGAGCGATTTTTGATCAATTAATTGCTAACAATATTTTTTTACGTTTTCATGGCACGGACAAAAAAGGGGAAACTGGTTTTAGTTTAGTTTATTAAAAAGCAGGGGAGTTAGTGCTTTAATGAATTTTAATGAGGTTGGGAATATGAATTTATTTATTATTCATCAAGGTGCGTGGTGTTCCAAAGAAGTTGTTTATTATTATTCGTAAAAGAATACTTTTATTTTATGTTCTTTCGATAAAAATTTAAATGTTAGTTAAAAATTATTATTTGACTTTTCTGTCAAATATGTTATTGCACTAGAAGTTACAGTACTTTGAAAGGATATGTATGAGTGCTATTATTTGTTATGGTAATCTTATATTGCAGATATAGCAAATTTACGAAACGAAATGTTTTCTCACTAAATTTTCCCCTACCATGTTCTAGTTTTATTTTTTGTAATACATATTATAAAAAGTACTGGTTTAATTCAAGTTTTGATTGAAGCTTTTTCCTGTACTTCAGTTTTCCAAATATTCATTATAATATGGAAAGTCAAGATTTCTTCAGAAGAGTATGCTCGCCCGATTTTCCAGCTGGAAAAAAATTCTCCTGTATATTCAGCACCGTATGAGCCAGATTTGTGCAAAGTTTTAACTATTTTTTTTGGAATTTTCCAGTTACAGAACTTCCCTTGTTACTGTACGACCGTTAGGATTTGTCAGCTTTTAAAAACTGAGTTTGAAAACTGGTTATCCAGATGAACTTGTAAAATTTATTCTACGTATACGTATCAGCACAGACTCGCCCATCATAACCCACTAGTAATTTTATGTTTTTAAAAGTCGTATTTTCTAAAAAAAGGAATAAATGTAACAAAATTTAATCATTTATAACATGCACGAATTTTAGTTTTTTCACCCTCGTTTTTCTAATTATACATACATAGAAAGTCAACTAAAGAATTTTACCAAGAATTTTACAAGTATAAATAGATCCAGGAAATTGCAGAAATGGATCCAATTTTACTAAAAAATGAACTCGTCCAATTTTCTTCATTTCATTTCAGGAAAATTCTTAACCAGGTTTCCACGAATCTTAAAATTAGTATATAACGAAATTTCAATCTTTATCAAGACAATTTTTGTACAAATTCGTATGTTATTGTTCAAAGACTGAGAGCTTAGCGAATTTCAGATAAAAAAATTGGCAAGTTTGCAAAATTATCTGATGCGATCAAATGATCCTAATTTAATATAAATTTTATATTTTACAGATTGGGTGCACAGCTGTAAATAATTAATTAGACAAATTTACGAGAATAGTGCAAGTATCACTCTAATCCACTTTGCAACGAGCTCGATGGACGTCGCCGAAAATTCGCAATTTGCGAATATGACAGGTGCGAGCAAAGGTAAAACGCGAAAGCAATTAACCGTCATTGCAGGGCCGTGCCTCTCTCTGCTACTTAAGCCCATTTACGGTGTACCCTTGCTACACCCTTAACGAAAATGTTCCGATAGAAAACACCTCGGCGAAACAGAAAGGTAAGCGAAGAAGATTATATAGAAGGTACACTGTTACTTTGACTGCTAACGAGCTCGTTTATCGGGCTCCGGGCCCGTAAACAACGACAATAATTTATTTATACGAGCACTTCGGACCCAACAGGCTCGCTCGTAACTAATGCTATCCATTACGCTATCTCTACCATCTCGCCATAGTGATCGGTGTCTGACCTGACATTTTTCCTGAAACCTTCAAATAATATTAAAAAGGGCTAATGACTCGGAAAGAGGCAATTATAGGAATTTTTTCTCGGAAAACCAACCGACCTCTTTTTCAAACAAGCACGTTGTTTAACAGTACGCATGTTGGGCGAATTGTAGAAACTTTTTTGTTGCAAAATGTTACAAAACGGCCGAGCAATAATTTAATCAAAGAAGCTTCTTTTTGGCTAAAAAATCCGAGTAGGGGATGCTGGTAAATATAGAAAATGCATTAAAAAATTATGGAATAACAAATTCGTGATTATCTTAGGGTTTTGTGTACCGGATGGCCCAAGGGTTTTCCAAAAAATTTATTTTCAAGGAAATGCCAGTGATTTCGTGTAAAAACACGATTCCTAGTATTTATATTTTTATTCATTTTTCGTTCTTCGTCGAATCAAAGGAAGATTTTTCATTAGAAGAAAATCCCTCTGTGTGTTTATTTATTAATTTCGTGAAGAACCGAAGCGCCTGGTTGCTTTGTGAGCTCGGACGTAGAACTGTTCGTCAAACGAAATGTCCTCCGCACGGTAAACTAACCGACCTCTTTTTCAAACAAGTACGTTGTTTAACAATACGCATGTTGGGCGAATTGTAGAAACTTTTTTGTTGCAAAATGTTACAAAACGGCCGAGCAATAATTTAATCCAAGAAGCTTCTTTTTGGCTAAAAAATCCGAGTAGGGGATGCTGGTAAATATAGAAAATGCATTTAAAAAATTATGGAATAACAAATTCGTGATTATCTTAGGGTTTTGTGTACCGGATAGCCAAAGGGTTTTCCAAAAAATTTATTTTCAAGGAAATGCCAGTGATTTTGTGTAAAAACACGATTCCTCCTAGTATTTATATTTTTATTCATTTTTCGTTCTTCGTCGAATCAAAGGAAGATTTTTCATTAGAAGAAAATCCCTCTGTGTGTTTATTTATTAATTTCGTGAAGAACCGAAGCGCCTGGTTGCTTTGTGAGCTCGGACGTAGAACTGTTCGTCAAACGAAATTTCCTCCGCACGCTTCACAAGCGTCCGATCGACAAAGAAAATTTTCCCCGGCGATGTAATTTAAATCTTCCTTCCACCCCCGCCCTACCATTTTGCCCCTCGGTCCTGCGTTCCTCCTTTTTCTCTGGCCTTCGGGGCGAACCTCTTTCCGCAGTATTCACCCCCCGCAGAATACTCGATAACGCCGGGTCAAAGAGGAATTTCAAGTTGGTTTTTAATAACGATCGAAATTGAGTCGTTCGATCGGAATTAATCATATCTGATCGGCTGCGGGAATCTGACTGAGGATGACACGCGTCGCCAAATTAGATGGTAAGTATAGCAATTTATGTGCAGATACCTAATCTAAAATTGTTTCCAATTTGCAAGGTAATTCGCAGGCCACGTCATTTTATATTGGCTCATCAATTATACAACGTTTCATTTAATTTTAAAATTTTGAACAGAATTAAATAAGACCGAGTTGGAAAAGGAGCACAAATATAAGTTATACAGGAAAATAAAGAAAATCAAATGAAGGGTCGAAGGGCCGTCCAATAATCGCAAAATGACATTATAAAAATGAATCGGATAACTTCAGGCACATTAAAGCTGAATGGAGTCGCAAGAACTTGCAGCCGACCCAATAGTACTTCAAAGTCGACGACTCGAAACTGGCATTAGTTTTGCACCGATCTAATATGATCGGTAAAGGGGTCGTTGGCGTTCCCGTCGATTCCGGCGCAGCGCACCTAACGTAGATTTCATATCGATCAGTTTGTTTGGGAATGAATTGGCAAAGGGCAATCCAATGAATCGATTTGACGAGCAATCGTCCGGATAGCCGAAGGCATTTTGGCCACAATTTAGAGACCTGCGCTATCTCTGCTGGGACTGGAGCGTTCAGTGTTACGGTGTCCCGTTATACACGGTGCGCAATTCGAGTGGGTAATTCGTAATCGCGGTTACGACCATTTAATATCGACAATTAAATATCTCTGTTATTTTTGGTTCGACAGAAAAAATGTTTAGGTCAAAGTTGTACTGTTTCAAGCTGTAGACACAGTAGTAGAAATCATTTTTATTTGAGGTTACTGTTTCACGAGATTTCAAGGACATCGGTACTTTTTCTAACACAAGCTTGTATTTTATTTACGATATTGCTGGAGAGCGTAAAAAGACGAATCCAACGACCTATATAAACATACGGTTCCGATTATTTAATCTCGAGATACGATTCAAGGTCATTCACATTTCTTAAATCGTTACCCTATTTATATTTCCGGGTATTCTTGTAGATCATGAAAAGACGAATCCAACGAGTACCATGATCACACCATTTGGATCATTCAATCCCGAGATACTTGCGTTCAAATATATTTAAAAACTCAGATTTCAAAGACGAATATCTCGAGATTGAATGATCAGAAAGGTATGATCATGGTACTCGTTGGATTCGTCTTTCCATGCTCTACGAGAATATCTCAAAGAAAATATACCATACCATTGAAACAAAATAACTTGACCTTGAAATCTCGAAAGGAAACGACTGAGATAAAATTATTTCCTACCAGCATACATGCCTGTTTAAGCAACGTAGCTAAGTATTTTGAATTAACATGGGAAATAGGGGAGATGCTTCGAAGGTCTCGTTCGAACGCGTCACCCAGTATAATACGTAAATGTTCTCATCAGCCTGCAGGTTATGCGACGGCCGCACGGTCCACTAACTACCGTTGAACGCAAGTCGCCGTGTCGTCGACAACGGGGCTGTTGAATCCCGTGTATGAAACACGGCGACGTCCACGGGCACATCCGAATCGAACAGAGGAATCGAATTAACAGGGGCTTGATGGCCGCTTGTCGACGCTGCCGTGTTCCCGAAAATTATATAAACGTGCTAAACAAAATGGCCGAACGATTCGATAGATTCTACGGGTATCGCGCCCTCTGAATAGCCTTTGACCAATTTTTCCGTGCTGAATACGAATCTGCGCATGATTTCGAGAATTGCGAATTTTTGCGCAGAATAAAAATTGTCTGAATCACTTGCAACATTCTGGAGCCATTTATATCTTTTTCAGATAATTTCGGTGAGTTGAGAACAACAGCACGTTTATGCAAAATAAAAATTGTCTGTATCGGTTGCAAGAAGTAGAATTTATCCTTAATTTTATTTTTTAATTTTATTTTATCCTTTATTTTAGTTTTAAGTCGCATCACCCGCATGTAACCTGTATTTTTCCTAAATTCTACGATGTTTCAGCTGTCGTTAAAAAAAGTCCCACCGTTCAATCTTAACTCCATCAAAAGTTGTACAATTTTGTGACAGAAACGGCTGGACGATGCACTTGCGGGTGCATCGCGGTGCATCGCGGCTGCCCGGCAATTTTCTAAAAACTCGGCCGCGCCTTCCACGTTTGATCATCGCGGCCTCTGTTATTCTGCATCCCTCGCCGCTACTCACTGTAATTGAAGGGACTGGCATGGCGACGACTTAACCGGGAAACGGTGGTTTGTTTTGCGGAGGAACACAGCCCACGATTTTCGCAATCCAGAATTCGCCAGCCTACTAAACAACGTTCCCGAACACTTTCGAAATTACTCGGATAAGGATTAATCTTACTTCTGCTGGATATTTTATTATTTCGACGTGCGAGTATTCGAATATTTGGATGCTAGAAGTTTTTGACCCATTTCAATATTTAAATTTTTGACTATTTCAATCTTTGAAGATTTAAATATGTGAATATTTGAATCTTTGAAGGTTTAAATATCTGAATATTTGAATCTGAAGATTTAAATATTTGAATATTTGAATATTTGGATGCTAGAAGTTTTTGACCCATTTCATTATTTAAATATTTGAGTATTTGAATCATAAAGATTTAAATATGTGAATATTTGAATCTTTGAAGATTTAAATATGTGAATATTTGAAGATTTGGATGCTAGAAGTTTTTGACCCATTTCAATATTTAAATATTTGAGTATTTGAATCTTTGAAGATTTAAATATCTGAATATTTGAATCTTTGAAGATTTAAATATTTGAATATTTGAATATTTGGATGTTAGAAGTTTTTGACCCATTTCAATATTTAAATATTTGAGTATTTGAATCTTTGAAGATTTAAATATGTGAATATTTGAATCTTTGAAGATTTAAATATGTGAATATTTGAATATTTGAAGATTTAAATATTTGAGTATTTGAATCTTTGAAGATTTAAATATGTGAATATTTGAATCTTTGAAGATTTAAATATTTGAATATTTGAAGATTTAAATATTTGAATATTTGAAGATTTAAATATTTGACTATTTGAATATTTGAATATTCGAATGTTTGAATACTCGAACCTTTGAATACTCGAGTCCTTGAATATTTTAATATTGGAATCGTTAATTCTTCGAGTGTTGGAATATTTATTCGGGAATTTAGAAGTAAGTATTCAGGCGAACGAGATGGCATTTTATTAAAAAGATTCCATCGCGAGAAATTGTGCACGAATAATGTTCGGTCGAAATGCGTCCTTGAAACACATTTCCCTTCTTTTGATCGTCGAAGCGTTGTCCCAGCGTCGCCTCCGAAGAAAAATGAAAATCTGCTCGAAGGGGGTTGCAACTGCACCAGCGTGTGTAAGGTGCAACGCGAGCATTCGAAATGGCGTCGAATGGAAGAGGTAACAGTCGAACGGCACCCGTTGAGATATTTGACAAAATTTCGTGAAATATTGGGAAGGGGAAATATGTATCGAGGTGGTGCACACACGTATAAGCAGGGAACCGGGGCTATTTTTGATTCGAAAACTGGGTTAGCCAAACAGTTTCCCCGCGCGGAACACTCCTGACATTATGCACGTCCTTCGCGGAGTGTAATCCCGAATTGCTTCTTCTTTTAGACACGTGGAATTAGATAAATAAAGACTTCGGTATCGTATGCACTCACGAAAATTATGGCCTCCTCGGTGGATGGGGTGCTTCAGCAGAAGATGACTGGTGCCTTTACAATTTTACTCTCTCTCTCTCTGCGCGCGGTTTGTTTTTATATTTTAAACATTTCAGATTTACTATTTTATTATTCTGGAACTTTGGTATTCCAGATGTTCGAATTTTTGCGGACGATAAAAAAACGTCTCGAAAACGGCGAATAACTCTGTCAGTTTAGATTATTTTTCTATGAAAAAAAAAATGGAGAACACGGTTAAGAGTTATGTTAACATCATTGCAGAACCCCGGAATTTTCCACTTATTAATTATCCTTGAAATAGTTCCCGAATGTTGAGCTCATTTTTCATAGTCGGGGTGGTCTACCCTATTAATAGCTGTTTTAGTGCAAGAGTATATTAGAATATACATAAAAATAATAAAGTATAGAAAAATGAGAATATAGAAATATTAAAGTATAGAAAAATTAGTATATAGGAATATTAGAGTATGGAAATATAAAAATATTCAACAAACTCGCCTCTCCACATGCGCTAAAAAAATTCACCAATCAAAATCACTACTCCATATAATTCATCCATTATAAAATCACAGTGCACAGACGCGACTTCGCCCGTCCTTCTAAATATTTAAAACAGCTAAAGGGTGGAGAGTGAAAAATTGTATTTTTGTTTATTCGTTTTCGAGACTAAAAGATCCGTTCAACAAGTCCCGTCGACCAATGGCAGTTGGTCTCGATCGAAGCTTACGTTCCAGCTTAACCTCTTACCTCTCGCGTTTATTTTTAACAGGAACGGTTCTTTCTTCGCCGTTCGTAAGAGGCTTTTCCGGTTCCCTTGCTGATATCATGCTATCCGGATTTCTTGTACTCTCGTATCGACTCTAGGACGAGTTTAATTATTTAATGAGCAACTTCCACGTTCGTCTGTAAAATGTCCAACTCTCCTCTTGAAAACGTTTAAACGTTTTCGCTGCAGATTTGAGACGCACATTTCTGAAAAATGACGAATACATGCTGTGTTGTTCCTCTAAAAGTATCAATATTGACAATTAATATTAAAATATTATTTAAACATTATGACGTTCAGAAATATTGATCGAGCAACAAAAGCATAGAAGAATCAACATTCGCTCGAGTACAATAATTTGAGTTAGTTACAGGTATCGAGAGACGTTTATACTTCGATTAAACATTTAAACAAATTGATTTTTAGGGGAGAACGGCGAATTTCGAGTATCTTTTCGAAGCTTTCCAAACACTCGAGCCACTTACTCTTATCGATAAAATTCGCAGAACCCGACGGTGTAACTTATGCTGAAGTGGCAGTCATTGATCAAACTCGAACGATTGCCAATCGAATTCGATCTCTTCGAGAGCGTGACTCCATTGACGGGTGAAGGAACTATAGACATTTATTTTCTGCTTTATTGTTACAATATCGATCGACCGCTATACATTTTTGGATCTACAAAATTCGAAGCTCCAATTTATATTCCCTATTGTACCCACAAGTTAATATTAATAATTTCCACGTTTATAATGGATTAATGGTGTTTATAATATTAGACGCTTTTGCAAAAATGAAAAAGCTCACTCATTGGATAAATATTGTATCACGGAAAAATCACGTTACGTTTGTCGGGAATCGAGTTTTTAGGCTTTTCACAGGCAAAATTCGACCGTATCGGTGATGGTAAAATTAATCAAATGTTTAAAGAAACTGTGAGTCCCTGAAGATGAAGGGGCTCTGCGCTGGAAAACGTGCAACGGGAACGTCAAGTGAGAGTCCATGGGGGTCCATGACTGAGTCCGCCAGGAATAGAAATCTGTGCTTACAGTTGCTGACTTAGTCTTGGATTCTGAGTCAGGCACGAGGATTCCTCGTCTTCAAGCTCGCGCTACTTGCTCCGCTTTTTTTCTTTTCTTTTCTCTTCTCTCTCTCTCTCTCTCTCTCTGTGTGTGTGTGTGTGTGTGTGTTTCTTCAACCACCACCTTCGTCATCGCTTTTAAACGACCTTAGATTAAGTCACGTTCACCGTGAACCCCGAATTGCACTGGCATTTGGGAAACAGATGGCAATCTTGATCTTCTGATCAACTAGAAGATACTCCTTTTGTAAATGCATTGTCAAAATGCAAATTTTTCCCTTGGCCTGGGATCTTGCGAACCGTAAGGCACGAATTTTTTGAAAATAGATAGCAATTGCAATTTTTTAAACATCCAAATATTACTTTCTCCGAAAAAATATAACAAAAATTGCAAGCTAAACTCATAGGTGAAGTCTGGCAAACTTAAATTTTTGAAATACCTAGAGGTCACCTCCTTTTTAGAATATAACAAAATTGTAAATTTATTTCTTTGTTCGGATATTGCGAACCACAAGACCTCTTCCAGTTTAAACATGACGAAAAAGTAAATTTATTTCGTACATAAAATCAAAAAGAAAAGATACTATTTTTCTACGTCACTGTAAATGAGGTTATGTTACCAACCAAGCTTGAATTATACGAATATTTGGACAAAATTTTGTTCGATCGAGTTCGGTCGATCAAATGTTATTTTTGGTGGGTGGTGTAATAAAAAAGTAAATTTATTTAACGGCGATTCTGCCAATCGTGTGCACGTTCTTTCTTATCAAGCACATTTCGCGTGATAAATGAAGCTTCTGCTTAACCCACTCGCCGAATTAACGGGGATATAAATGCCTGAGGGATCCATTTTTCATAACTCGAGTGAAGTGTCGCGAATTTTCGTTTTAATTGTTTTGCTAAATTGCGGGAACGTGTACAGCTGTGTGCGACGGAGTTTAATGTGCGAGATTAGAAGCACTTATGGCTGCGTCTTCTATTCTGATTTTCTCGAAATGCAGCTCAAATGCCTTCGTGAAAATTACCAAAAATTATTGATCACAGTTTAAAGAGCTTGATACAATTTATTTCGGATAATAGTCTAAAAATTCACATTTTATTTATGGAAAACGAGTCGATAGAAAATATGAAATAAAAGTATATAAACGTCCAGTGTGATTAAGAAGAATATTGAATTAAAAAATTTATATATTACATTGTATTACGAAGTAAATGGGTTTCGGATTAGCAACGAGCTTACAACGAAAAATAATTCAGTTTTTCATCTTCTGTGCAAATAAAGACGTACAAATAAGTTTCAAGCTGTATTATGTTCTTATTTAAAGAAGGAGACTGCTTCTTCTGTGCACATTTTTCTTTCCACGCAAACCACGATCTTCTTCTTATTATTACTGACCCATAATAATCCTTATTATCCAAGAATTCTGAACGAATTCGTTCTACCATGTTTTATCTTAGTAATCCGTTTCTAGAATTACTTGGTACTTCTTTTGCCAAGACAATAACGTATACGTGAAAAATATAAATAATGTAAAATAATATTAACAATATTGATTAATCGATGACCCAGATCCGACACTGGCTGGTTAAGAACACAAGAGAAGTAATTCATATCTCGCTCAGTAACATTTTCTTGTTATTAAAAACAACCTTAGCAAAACATGTGTACAGTGTTTCTTCTTTTCACCGGAAAAATTTTATTTACGTGGTAACATAAAATATATCAATTATTATTGTCTCTAATAATTTTTTTATGAAACATCTATCATAATATTCGTGACATTCTCCTGATTAAAATGATACCAAACACGACGCTGTTCGGATTATATTTATTTCTTTAATGCACGATTTAATGGAACCTCGATTATCCGAACTGACTTTTAAATTCGAACTAAAAATGATGATTTGATCAAATCTGAATTTTATATAATAAATCATGTTGTGTATGCTTCTCTTCTAGATGGAACTGTATTCTGCTTAAGTTCTCGGTTAGATATAGTCGGTTCGGATAATAGAGGTTCCACTAAATCGTGTATTACGCGTGTAATAATGATGCAAACTGGCCCGTGTTTGGGATCATTTTACTCGGAAAAACGTCAGGAATATCCTAGTAACAGAATAAGAAAGTTCACCGACTCGATTAACATCGTATCGCCGGACAATCGAATCCCGCGACACGTCGCGCTCGCCGACAACCGCGTTTTCCAGGCTTTTCGAACACCGGCTACCGCTGGCGGGGGGACGAAATTTGTGCACATGCATCATGCGATTACTCTGCCGATAAATAACGGGCAGAGAAAACGCGCGACAGCCGGCCGAAAACACAAGCTTATCCACTTTTAGTGCTCGTCGTCCGTCGTCAAAACGCACTTCCGTCAGGAAAATTTGTTTCTTCCCGAACGAGCGACGATTTCCATAAGCGTCCTCGCCGGCGCATTTAAACTTTTCCAATTCCGTAGCATTTCATTTCCCAAATGGTCGAAGCAAGCCCCTCTCGCTGCCGTTTTTCCGTCTCATTCCTTTTTTTCTCTCTCTCCGCTCGCCCCCATTCTTGGCCCCGTCCCGTTTCGCGCGCGGAGACAGCGAGAGCGTCGGCTCGCCGGGTGTTTCTCGAGAGAGAGAGAAAGAGAGAAACGGCGAAGGAAACGTCAGGAAAGTTTCAGAAGGTCGTTTCTCCGGGCTTTTTCTTCTGTTTCGTTCGTCCACCGTCTCTGGAAATCGTTTGCAGTTTACGCGACAACGAAGGACGTCCGTCCGTTTCTCGAGTGAACGCAGCCTAAAACTTTCTCTGGCTCTCTCTATCGCCTATCCTCTTTCGCTAGCCTGCTCTCGGCCCGGAGCCCCCTCTTCTTCATCTTCTTCTTCATCATCTTTTTCTTCTTCTTCATCGTCCTCTTCTTCTTCTTCTTCAGCATCCTCTTCTTCTTCCTCTTCAGCATCCTCTTCTTCTTCCACTTCAACATCCTGTTCTTCCTCTTCAACATCCTGTTCTTCCTCTTCAACATCCTGTTCTTCCTCTTCAGCATCTCTTTCTTCTTCTTCTTCATCATCCTCTTATTCTTCTTCTTCTTCATCATCTTTTCTTCTTCTTCATCGTCCTCTTCTTCTTCTTCTTCTTCTTCTTCAGCATC
The DNA here is from genome assembly GCA_913789895.3 of Seladonia tumulorum. Taxonomy (NCBI): domain Eukaryota; kingdom Metazoa; phylum Arthropoda; class Insecta; order Hymenoptera; family Halictidae; genus Seladonia; species Seladonia tumulorum. Next base: position 16,482,054 of record OU565270.1, on the reverse strand, counting down.
CTGTTCTTCCTCTTCAACATCCTGTTCTTCCTCTTCAGCATCTCTTTCTTCTTCTTCTTCATCATCCTCTTATTCTTCTTCTTCTTCATCATCTTTTCTTCTTCTTCATCGTCCTCTTCTTCTTCTTCTTCTTCTTCTTCAGCATCCTCTTCTTCTTCCTCTTCAGCATCCTCTTCTTCTTCCTCTTCAACATCCTCTTCTTCCTCTTCAGCATCTCTTTCTTCTTCTTCTTCATCATCCTCTTATTATTCTTCTTCTTCATCATCTTTTTCTTCTTCTTCATCGTCCTTTTCTTCTTCTTCTTCTTCAGCATCCTCTTCTTCTTCCTCTTCAGCATCCTCTTCTTCTTCCTCTTCAACATCCTGTTCTTCCTCTTCAGCATCCTCTTCTTCCTCTTCATCATCATCCTCTTATTCTTCTTCTTCTTCGTCTATTTCTTCTTCCTCTTCATCATCATCTTCTTCTTCTTCTTCTACTAGCGAGGCGTCGTCGTCGTCGTCGTCCTCGTGGTTGTTGCGTCGTGCTCTTCGTGTTCGGTTTAGACGGGGTTGTCAACCGTGTAGCCGGGGTTTTGGCATTGGCCCTCGGCCACTCTGCCGGGGTCTCGTTTCGTCTTGTCCGTCTGGTGGCTTGTTAGAATTTTTCCATCCCCCGTCGGCCTTCTCGCAGCCAAGGGGAAGGCCGACTACGACGGCCGATTTACATATGGAAATTCGCCCCGGTGACTTTCAATGTTTCCCGGAGAATGTGTCCCGCGACGATGTTACCGGCCCGCCGGAAAAAAGTGATTCGTCACCGACGAAGACGAAGACGACGACGACGACGCGGACGACGACGAAGGCGACGCTCAGAATTCAATCTACTGGGTGTCTCTGAGCTGTGAGCAACGTTGTCGGGAGACGCTCGGGCGAAGAGGTTTTTGAGGGTTTCCGGGGACGTTGGAAATTGTTCGTGACGAGTTCAGGAAACGTGAATTAACACTAGGTCTTCGGAGCACTAAAAGTGTCAACTAAAATTGTTTAACTTTTGAAAACCCAAATGGAAGAAGGTTTGTTTCACTTTTGTTATCGTATTGATTAATTTTGATTTCGTCTAATTAAAATTTGTTTTTAAAGGTATTTGAATATCGTTATTAATAAAACGTTTAATACAGCTATTTCTAGTGGAGAGTCTACTTCCCTATGTAATATCACGAAAATCCCTTCGCTTGATACGTTCGGGTTGTTTGAAAACGGTAATGAAATCAACATTGAAATTAATTAACGAGGTAATCCATTAATATCGGCGCCTTTATAAAGTAATTTCTAATTAGATAGATACGGTGCCTATATAAAGAAGAAATTCGATCGACGCGCAACGTTTAGATAACATAACAGAATAAAATATGATATTAATTAATCCGTTCATGAATTAACTCTTGGATATTTCACGTTTGATAATTCTCGCGCAAAGATCAATTTTAGCTGGCACTACTTTGACAGAAATGAGGATATTCAATTGACCATGATTGGATAAAATTTTGATTTTATTATTTTCCAATAATTTATGATATTGTAATGTTTCATTTCTGATTGAATTTTTAAAATATATTTTTATGTCAGTAGAGTATATGCAATTCTATATTATAATTTTAATGGTGAAATATTTGTAGTAATATTAACGGGAGAATATTTTATAATTCCTTACGAGAAAGGTGACTGTTATTTTTTATTTTTAAAGATGGAAATATGACGATCGATTAAAAAACTAAAAATAGAGTTCCATAGCTTAAAGGTTAATAACAATATTGACATTTCATAAAGTTATTTTCAATGGATAAAACGAACAAAGTGCGTTTCATGTTTGATCGAATATTTTCAAAATTGTCAGACATAAAGAAGTATGGCAATACCAAAATTATCGTAATTTTACTGAAACGGCTGCGGTATCGGAAAAATGTTCGATAAAATTTCTGCTCATAATGTAACCAGAATCACCTAATTTCTATTAATATTCTTTTCACTTGATGCGTATTATAAAATCTCTGATTTTATTGGTTCGAATCGCGCTTAAATTCTATCAGTCATTTCTGCCTGTATATTTATCGATGGTACTTCACAATTTAATGGCAATCTATCACGCATTTTGCTCATTTGCTGGAACAATCATATAACATGACATAAATCATGATTTTCTGACGTCCTATCGAAATGCCAGATTGGTACGAGTTATTAAACTAGGACAGGGGCGTTATAATACTATCGTTCACTGCCACAAACACCCCAAAACACGTATTTTTATCGTGACACCTCAAAATCGGCAAACTTCGAATTCGTAACTTTTGTTACAATTAAAAAATTAATTAATAGTTGACAAAACTTCAGTCACTTTAATTGAAATTTATTTGCAACTGTGGAAATAAGAGTAAAGATAAAAATATTACAGAAACATATATTATCACATTCGTGACATTGTCCTGATTAAAACGAGTCCAAACACAGCACAATTCGGATCGCATTTGTCCGCATAATCCACGATATAGTAGAACCTCGATTATCCGAACTGGCAAGTTACCTACCCATTGATTCGAGGATTTCATAGCAAATATACAGTGAGTAACGAAAGTATTCGAACGCCCTTTAAATCAGTATAACTTTTTTTTTAAGTGAATCAAACGACCTGACTTTTTTGAGGAGTTAGAAGAATTGGTTTTCCAAATGATGTGTAAAAAAGATTTTGAAAAAATTGCAATTGGTAAGAATTACATGAGAAAATAAAAATGGCACTTTTCACAACTTTTTTATTTGAGCCTGTAATGGAAATTTAAAATATGCGTTTTGTAGATCTCTGTTAGTTATACACGTACTGAAAATTTCATCGAAGTCGGCTGACGCAGATAAAAATGGCACGTATCAAAATATGTTAGAATCTGAGGATTTTAAGCAGAAACTGGGCAAAAGTCGTGAAAATCTACGCTTTTCACCACTTTTAACTAGTTGTAGCTCGTGTGTATATTAATCGATTTCAATGAAATTTGCAGCATGTATATAACTAACATATATCTACAAAACGCATATTTTAAATTTTCACTACAGGTTCAAATAAAAAAGTTGTGAAAAGTGCCATTTTTATTTTCTCATGTAATTCTTACCAATTGCAATTTTTTCAAAATCTTTTTTACACATCATTTGGAAAACCAATTCTTCTAACTCCTCAAAAAAGTCAGGTCGTTTGATTCACTTAAAAAAAAAAAAGTTATACTGATTTAAAGGGCGTTCGAATACTTTCGTTACTCACTGTACGTGAAACTATGTCGTGTTTAGGCTCGTTTTAATCAGGAGAACGTCGCGAATGTGCTGATAACAATCTCGTTAAAAAAAATTGTTATAAACAATAAAGAAGAAAATTTGTAAAGTTTCTATTCCATGGAACCAAACTCGTAAACGATTCGAAGCGTCTACCGGAGAATGGCTTACCGAGACTCTGGGTCAAAACGGACCCGCCGTGCGACAGTTAACGCGAGCGAGGGTGGACCCGCGCGGGCGCGAAGTTTAAAACGGCCCCTGGAGAAATGCGGTCGACGATCGCGGTGTTCTGTTCTCGTGGAAAATGCGACAGGAAATAGCCGAGACGAAACTGGCCTCGGCGCGGCCATCCAAATCGACGAAAACGCTCCGGTATCAAACGCCGAGGCAAGAGAGAGAGAAAGAAAGAGAGAGGGAGAGAGACGGGGAGAAACGAGACGAGACGGAATGGGGCGAGGACCAGACGAAACGAAACGAGACGACCGGCCCAGACGAGGGCCAATGCCAAGTACTCGAGATACCTCGAAACGGTTGACAACTTCGTGCCAGAAATGACCCTGGCCGGGAGTAACGCGATTCCTCTACCAAGTTACACCTTCATCTCAGAACGGAACATTCTCGAGACGTTTCGGCGATGGAGTCGTCGCGAAATTACCGCTGCCCCTTTGCCCGACATCCACATTCTTCCTCCGCCACTGGTCGTTTTCCAAAATATTATCTAGCGTTCGTTCCACAATTTTTAATCATTTAATTTTTCACGCCGCAGGTACTTAAACTCATTTTGAAATACCTACCGAAATATCCCCTTTTCAGATAAAAAAACAAATTACGTGCGAATTTACTCAACAGCTTTTCCAAATATTTCTTATCATCGTCTTACTTTGGAAAGCACTGTTCTAAATCAATTTATACTATCGAATTTCGGAAAATTTCGACCGTCTGACAAATCGTTGACTTGTACTACTGAATTTCGTGCCAGCTCCTTTGATATCATGTTCTTCTAATACAAAGTTCGATTTTCGAAAATTTTTGTGAAATAACAAGCAATTTGTGAACATTTAGTATTAGCAAGAACTGAATATTCCATATACTTGATTTTTACTACGGAATTTTTACTGTGGCGCGGCGGAGAGTTATTCATTTATTTCCTACTCTTTTAAGAACGTCTTCTCTGTTACCATTATCGCAAGCGTCTAATAATTTAATTTTCAGTCATTCAGGCATCGACTCTCTCTAGAATCTAGGGCAGAAAAAGCGTCGGAACAACAAAGTCGGTTTCTTTTTGTTCGCATGGAACCGCGGTGGGTACAAGCACGTCACGGGGTCCTCGATCGGATCACGATGGGGAAAGAAGGCAAGGACCCGAGGGAACGGGGAGACCGGAAATGGTTCGGGATCTGGTTCGTTCGATTAACGATTTTCGAGGGGTGCCCTCTCTCTCTCTCTCTGTGCCCCTAATAACCCCCGCGAAATTACGGCGCGGCGCCGACGCCGCCGTCGCGTTATTGAATCCGAGCTGCGAGCTCGATAAGAAGCGTGCAGGGGTGATTAATGACGAGGTGGCACTCGAAAGAGAGGGCCAGGGAGGAGAAGAGCAAGCCGGGAAATTTCGTCCTCTCGAAAGATTAACGAACTCCCCCAGCGATCGGTCATTTTTCGATTTTACGCGGTCGAGGGTACTGCGATCTGCTCGATCAACGCACTGCGGTCTGTCCGGCGTTTCGCGTGTACACGCGAATTTTACTAACAAAACCATTTTTTTCACAACAGCACCTCCAGAACTAGTTAAATGACCGTTCTCGGATTTTTTGTTCCACAATTGTTCGGTTTGCAACGATTTCTTTGTTGACGGTCGATTATTTTTTACTGAAATTACCGTCATCTTATCGGTGACTTTCTGCTGATTAAAACGAGTACCAACACGGTGCAGTTCGGACCGTGTTTAATCGTTTAAAACACGGTAGAGTGGGTCCCTTCGTTATCTCGAAATGAATTTTGAAACGGTTCCATCTGAAACGATTTGAATCGAGGGCGACTCAAAAGGGGTCAGAACATTTTGAAACGGAGCCATTCTTCTATTTCTTATCAATTAACATTTATTCGTTCTTAAACAGATTCGAATTTCAAATGGCTACTCTCGCGGGTTATGTGAAAATTAAATAAAATAACCTAAAAATAAAACCGTACAAACCGTGAAACAAAAATCGTGTTCGTTTCAGAGCTACGTGACAACGTCCAGTTAAATAAAAAATGTTAATGGACATTCGGCAGAGCGGAGAAAATAGGCGACGAGCCACGACAGAAATTGAATAAGGTAATGCACGACACGGTCCGTCAGAATCCAATGATTAAATTTAATTTAGCTTTGCCCGGAGCACCAGTCGATGTTATTAAAATCTACGTTCTTACGATGTTAATGCCCAACGCTGCCGGAATCTCTGACAGAGCAGCTTATGTGTATCGGTTATCGGAAAAATGTGGATTAAATCCAGCGATATTATTAAAACGTTCCGACCAACATTATTAGGATCGAGCGCCGGCTATTGTGTTTCAGATTTATTATACATGTGTAGAGAGACGCGTCCATGAACCAACCCCCGTGATTATGCATGTCTATGTTATGCAAATACGCTCGGTCCGAATGTGCCGGGATCGCGTGTGTGCTTAAAATCGAATTTATTATACAGCATCATGCACACATTTATTTACATTATTGAATCTTGTAGTGGACGCTTTTATTGCACCGTAGTATCTCGAAGAACAATTTTTATATTCAAATCTCAATTTTCACTCGAGCTTTCACTCTATTTTTTAATAAATAAATTCATATATTTATAATCGAATTAACTGCACTGTCCTTTTGACAATTGTCAGAGCAAATGTAAAAATATTTTTATTTACTATATCATCAGAAATCAAAGAGTTAATTCAATTATTTTTAGAAAAGCCGATGTCTCGACACAATAAATATTTTATATTTTTAATTTTTTGTCAGTCCATATGGGGATTGCGTAGAAAAATAGCTGACAGTTTGTACGATAATATAAATGAATGATTAAACCGAGAGATTGAGTGCTTCATTATTTTAAATAATTTTTAATGCTAAAAGAGAGATAAAAGTAATGTAACGTGATGCAGAGAAACGCAAATAATGATGTACATACGAGATCGTCGAACAGTTCTTTTCCGAGGTGGAGGTTTTTTTCTTGTTAGGAGCGACACGACAAGTGGTACAACCTTCAAGGACGATTAGGGGAACCGGAGGGTATCGACGATGGATGGCCGATGAGCACAAAGAGTACTCGAGATCCTGGGACAATGTGGCGCCGAGTACTCTTAGCAAACTGAATCGAAATTGAGGTCAGCTGCTTTCATCGGTGAACATATTCCGGGGGAACATCGTGTCGGGTTACCCCCTTCCATTTTGCGAATTGACATTTCGCTAAAAGATCGCTTTTTCGCAAGTTTCTGCGCCGCAAAATACGAGCACTGTGTGTGGCATGTTCGGTGACGTTTTGTCTGAAAGCAGAGGGAATTATGCTGGAGAGTTGCTGCGCTTTGTTTGAGAAAAAACTGCGCCATTTTGTGCGAAATGCATCTCTTTGTATCTGAGAAATTGGGACGTACTTCGCAATCTTTTTTTTTAGGACAATCGTTGAGTAAAGGTACAGTAAAATAAAATGGTAAAAATGAGAATAAACATCGGGAATAAACAAATTGTGTAAAATTTTAACCCCATATCTCAACCGGGAGGGTAGTTATGGGGTGAAATGTAAAAATTAGTTTTTGGCCCATTTTCCCCATTTAGTCGTATACGAAAATTCTGCAAAAAATCAAACGTATGTCAAGTACACATACTCCTCAATTCCTATACCATAATGTTCCTCGTGTACAGAATGCAAGTCGGCAGGTCCTCGATAGTACACGTGAAATAATAGTCGCAGTTACTCGATAATTTTAAAGATATAAACAAAGTTAGATACCATCGTCGTGTGTTATGCTAACGCCAACTTTTATAACCCTGGTTCATGTTTATAGCGCATAATAAAGGTGTAGAGGCCCTTAATTGTTAATAACAGTCGGCCCACACAGAATACGAGTTTTGACTCTTGATGGTTTACCTGACGAGTAGGCTAATAACGCACCAAATGATGCATGTCGAATTTACGTTACTAATTTAATGTTCTAGCAGTGCGGGCCAAGAATTTTATTTGGAATCGCATAACCCAAAAATACGAGAAACAATTTCCAAGTCGCTTTGTACGAAATTTCAAGGTCATCTTTTTTCAACGAAATTGTAGATTTCTTTCTATATTCTCGTAGAGCACAAAAAGGCGAATCCAACGAGTGCCATGATCATATCTTTCTGTCCATTCAATCCCGAGATATTCGTGTCTGAAAGGTGAGCTACTTAATATATTCAAATGCAAGTATCTCAGGATTGAGTGATCCGAATGGCATCGTTATGGTACTCGTTGGATTCGTCTGTTCGCGCTCTGCAAGAATACCAAAAGAAAACTACAAGGTTCCATTAAAAATAAACGCGTCTGAGCACATTAAGTAGTCATTTTCATTATAATCAAGTAGTTCGCCTTTCAGACTCAAATATCTCAGGCTTAAATGATCATAACCATATACTTATATATATCGTTGGATTCGTCTTTCCAAGCTCTATAAGGATACCAAATCAAAAACACAATTTTATAAACAAAAACTACCGACGACCTTAAAATCTCATACAACAACCCTCACAAGATAAAATTCTTCTCACCGTTCTATCCACCGTTCAAAGGAATGCAATTGTTGTCTGAAAAATTTTTCTATGGAATACAAAATTCTGGAGATATTTGACTGTGATCGTGAAGTGAGGTGTTCAGCATAATCGGAACCCCAGGGGCAGCAAGTCGATCTTTCGGGGGGACAGATTCATCGATTCGTCCCGTTTTAATCGAGAGCTGTCTTGCTTTGGTAGCGACGTTTCTCAGATTCTGCATCCAGTATTTATCCGGGGATCGCCTCATTATTTTCGAGCAGGTATCCATCTTTTGAGCTCGGGCCAGGGTTTGCTCGTGTTCTTTTCGTAATTAACGAGACGCGGGCCGGGATTACAGGCGGAGGAGGAGGAGGAGGATCACGGCAGATGAAAGGGGCTGAAGACGCGATTAAAACAACGCCGCATCGGAGCTCTATGATATCGGATCGACAAGACGACGAGGAGAGACGAGGAGCCCGAACGTTGCCGGTGTAACGAGGAGCTCGGTGACAGGACAAAGATAATGAATGGAAGCATGGTTGATATATGAATGCCGGCGAGAGAAAAAAAAAGAAACGGACAGGTACAAGCCGGGGCTAGACGGAGACACGATAAGGATGTAGTACGACGAAGATAAACGTTAACCCGGGGCCACGGGGTTAATAAAACAAAGTATCACCCCGACAATGGATCGATGCCACGGAAATTTTAATATCGCGCCGAAGGTGTCTCGAACCTTAGCCTTTACGTATAAATTTCAAATGAGACCGCGATGAATGATCGCAGCGGAATGTTCGAGGTCGCTTACTGTGTACACAAACAGAGAATTTCGTGTGGTAATTATGTGTAAACATTCGGTACAAACCGTTTTCCTCCGTGAGCCGTTCAGTTTGTGGAAGTAAAAGACAAAATTCAGAATCTTTTTATTTTTTTATTTATATTATTTATTTATTTAGCGTGATATATTTATGAAACTGTTACTGGCATATCCGTGACTCTTCCCAGATTAAAACGAGTCCAAACACAATACAATTCGGATCTTGTTTGCCCGTTTAATCCACCATTTAGCGGAGCCTCGCTTATCCGAACCGCCGACCTCAAATCCAAACTCTGAGTAACAAACGAGTAAATGCGGTTCAAAGTATGTCGTGTTTGGACTCGTATGAATCGGAAGAGCGTCGAGAATCTATTGCTGACTGTTTTATGAACAGTAATAAAACTTGTGAATATTTTTTTTTATAAACATTTAATACGGAGTCGTTACCTCTGCGGACCACTGGCTAAAATAAATAAAAGGGTTCGTATCAACGTCGTTCGGGAAACAAGAAGCCTTTTTTTTATTATCAGCGGGCAAACCGAAGTGGGGAGGACGACGTTTAATTGAGTTCGCGGGGCTTGTAAGTCGTGTAGGGACAGGTCCGTATCGCGGCCCATAAAAATGGCCACGATTATCGAAGCGTTTCGCGGACGGGAATACTTTCGGTGTTTATAGGCTGCGAGTGGCCAGCAGCCCCGTAAACTCGTAAGGGGTGGCTTGAATATGAAAGAATATAAATTATACGACGCCTCTCGGCCCGGACACGGGAGAACGAATCGCCGAAAAGGTTTTGCTGACTCGCGCCGGGCCCCCGGGGGCTTTTAATACCGCATCCCGGCACCTACAGCCACGGGCCGGGGAAATTAGTTTTTCCCCGGCCGTTCGTCCTCTGACGTATTACCCTTCGACCTTTTGTCGCGCGACCTTCTCCTTCCTGCGCGCCTAACCCACACCGCGCACACTCTTTGTCTATAAACACGCCGTGTCATTCTGTTTAACTGGGCCGCTCTGATTGAGCAGTGTCGCAGATTTGAGTTCGTCGAATCATTAGTGTCATTTTTTTGGCAAATATTTCATTCGATTATACGAACAGGTATTTAAATTCGACCTGAAAATGATTATTTGATTAAATTTCTACCGCTTTGTACAATAAATCGTGTTGCACACGATTTGCTTTAGAACTGTTTATATAAACTAATTTCATAAAATATTTTATACGCAACTGCTTGTGAGACCTCGATCGGCATGTTCCTGACACTTTTCCGATTCAAACGAGTCCAAACACGATACAATTTGGAGCTAATTTGCTCGTGAAATCCACGTTATAGTCGGACCTCGATTTTCAAAACTGATCGGTTCGGATAACAGAGCTTCCAGTATTTTGTGATTTACTCGGGCAAACGTAATCCGAATTGTGCCGTGTTTGGGCTCATTTTAATCAGAAAATCGTCGCAAACGTTCTAATAGAAGTTTTATTAAAGAATTCGTTAATTTTCATCGGAGAATAATTCAAAACAAAAATGTCTGTAGGCGTCACAAGGGTTATAAAAGTATTTATAGTGGTGACTCCTACATACGACTCGATCTAGAACGAACTGATGGAGTCCGATAGTGTTTCCAATCTTTTAAAAACTGACCCGAACACATCCGAAGTCGTACAAACACCCAGAGCCACAACGAATCTATCTCTGGCTTGTCGCGCAAACACAGGCCGGCGTTTCCGTTGGAAAATTAGCCCCGGTCAGCATTAAAAACCTCGTGTATCGGTTCAGCACAGTTATTACTGTCTCCCCGGCGTCACAGGCTTTGACAGGGTAAAGAAGCTAGCACGGTAAAAGCCAGGGGATCGGGAAAGCACCGGCCAATCCGTTTCCCCGGCGGCGTTCGAACAGGAAGTCGCCGGACAGGACAGCTGACGGGACATCAAAGCGTGGAACGGCGAAGGCCGGGCCCCGGGAAAGTAGAGCAACGAGTACTCTGATGCGACAACAAAGCGACCACCGTCGAAATCGAACAAACTAATCGGTGGTATAGCGCGCCGTAGACACTAATGAAACCGGGGGGAAACACGTTGGACAACCGAGGGATGTGCGTCGCGCAAGATGAGGACGCCGGGACTCCTTCCTGCTGAAGAGTGCTCACAAAAGAAGCCGATTCATGGAGGAACAAATGGACGTACAGAGTGTCCGAGTTGAACGGGATCATCTGCCTGAACGAAGTTATGCATGCAGCGGTGGAGAGAATGTTTCCTCGAAGTCGTTTATTAACGATATTACAAGGTTGTTAATGTTTTTTTGTGGAATTTTGTATATTTTTTAAGATAGCCTTGTAGAGCACGGAAAGACGAATCCAACGAGTACTATGATCATATCATTCTGTCCATTCAATCCCGAGATATTCGTGTCTGAAAGGTGAGCTACTTAATATATTCAAACGCAAGTATCTGGGGACTGAGTGATCCAAATGCTACGATTATGGTTCTCATTGGATTCGTCTTTCCATGCTCTACAAAGCTACCAAAAAAAAAACTACAAGGTTCTACTAACAATAAACGTGTCTGACTTTAAGTAGTCATTTCCGTCAGAATCAAGTAGTTCGCCTTCAGACACAAGTATCTCAGGTTTAAATAATCATAACCATATACTCATATACATCGTTGGATTCGTCTTTTCACGCTCTATAAGAATATCTAAAAGTCCACATATAATTCGGCAGAAAAAATACCAATGAACTTCAAATCTCTTAATAAAAATAGCCCAAAGAAAAATTTCTTTCCATCATTATACGTATCCCTTGGAACTATGCAACTTTGTGTTGAATTTTTTTTTCACAAAACCAAGAATAATGGAGATACTGTGTTATTTCCTTGTAAATGTTTTACCTAGTGTATTGAGCGACTTTGATGATCATTTTCGGACTACACGGAGGGGTTATTGGTTCTGCACGGTGACTGTCGTCGTGTCGGGTGTCTTAGCTTTTAGAAAGACGTTAGTGGCTCGCCACTGGCATGAACGGAACACGCGCACGGTCGTTTTACGAGCCCCGAGCTCGTACGTTGTTTCGTGCTTTTACGAGGGTTAGTTACTCATGCTTCGTTACTTACTTACTCAGCCACCTTCAGCAAAACGTGCGGTCGTTTCGTGCGACGTGCATCACTTGTGCATCGGTTCCACGGGGCCACCCTCTTCTGTGTTGTTGCCAGTTGATACTTAACGACGGGCTCTTGACTGCCGCACTAATTAGGTTACGCTGATCCCCTAGCTAAACTTCGTTTATTTATCTTCCAACCTCCTCTTCTTCTTTTTTTGCGAAGGAAAACGGAACACTTTTAATATTACGGACCCGCTAGGCGACTGCGGAGATTATCGGGAAATTTTCTTGAGTGCATAGCAATTTTTCTTATTTTTGTCGTAGACGCAAACGTTGTTGTTTCAGAAGCTGCGACACATTTTTCTTGCTCCGCACTTTGGTAGAAACAAATAAACGTTATTCAATACTTGTTTGGGTCTGTATCATTATCATTCTTATTTTTATGTTATTATTATTATTGCTAAAAATGAAAATAATTGGTTCGGTATTCCGTAGTTGATATTTGGTTAAAAATAAACATAATATTCCCCACATTAGGTCTATTGTCCATTTTCCTCGTTCTCCAGAAACAAACACATTTTATCATATTGACTCTCGCATTCGTATAATAATGTATGAAATATTTGTTCGCAAGAATGCTTATGTAATCGTATTCAAGTTGAAACGAAATTAAGCAGAAGTGTAACTCCACTGGAACGCGCAAGATTGAATAACTATATTTTTATTCGAGTCGTAATTAATTATATTGCGTTATAAAGGTGATTATATTAAACTTGTTTATTTCTGTGCAGTCTGTTAATTCATATTAAATTGACAGTCCAAGTAACGCCGAATGAAATTAGTCAGGGTTTATACGCGTCGAAATATTGATTATCGAATTAAATACCGATTATCCAGTTTCAAGTGTCCATTATTACTGTTTATTCGTTTATCCGAGATACTTCTCGTCTGCTACGTTGGATTTCGAATCGGTGTGCGTTCGCAGCGAATCTTTGTGTCTTACATTACAGGAATACTAATTTCAGGGCTCGAGGTCATTTGAAGGTCACATCGTAATATACACATAACCGAATATATTTTTCTCAACCCAAGCGACGCGATAGAAACGAATTGGTTATTTGTAATAAAAATGACCTTGAAAAAATCGAGAGCAAAATTTACTGTTTCCATAGAAGAATGTTTAATTTATGAAAGCGACATAGTTCGAGCACTCACTGTAGCAACGATCATCCTGCTCGACAGTTAATCGTGAATACAACATCCGAAAGGGGAAAATATGGAAGGATGGTGGGGTTAGGGGATGATAAATAGGGTTGCAGATATTGTGTTTCGCCGGTGACCTTAAGAAGCAAGCCTCGTATCTCTGTCGGGTAGCGTAATCCCACTCGGAGTTTCAATAACGCTCGGCGGCATAAACTAAGTTTAGCATAAAGTATTTCGGCTGCTTGCTTCCGGAGTCCGAGCCCCAGCAACCCCTCCTTCTTCGGCTCACCCCCGCGCCCGGTATTCCTTTTCGCGAAACGAGGAAATGCACACAACGCCCCCGGTAAATAGATCCTTGTCGTCGAAAATGCGCCAACTGTGCGAAGGTTCGGGCGGTACGTGTCATTTGCAGGCCCTCGTTTCCCTGCAACTTTCCCTTTGTCACCCCTCACCCCTCCCACCCCCACTCCCCCCGGGCTGTACCCCTAACAGCTGTTATGCCGGGGCGCGAATTTACTGGCGAATTTCGTCGGAGAGCGTTTCCCTTCTTTGCGCGATGCTCGAATGCCCCCGCGATCGCGAGGCTCGCCTAATTAATTTTTGGAAGGGGACGAACTTCGTGGTGCTCTCTTCAGGCTCCGTGGTGTGAAAATAAAAATTGCTTTACCGAGCTATACAAACATTTATTCCTGTTTCCAATCATCTTAGACAATATTTGGCACCACAATCGGCAATAAGACAGCAGTCAATTTTTTGACATTTTTCTATATTAGCCTAAAATAATTGGAAATCATGTTTCACGCTTGCGAAACTTTGATCAGCACGTTCCTGATACTTTTCCGATTCATTCGAGTCCAAAAACGGTACAATTTGGAGCTCGTTTGCTCGTTTAATCCACGATACAGTAGATTTTTGATTTTCGTAACTCACCGGTACGGATAACAGAGGTTCTAGTATATCGTGGATTATACAGGCAAATGTAAACCGAATTAGGCCGTGTTTGGGCTCGTTTTAATCAGGAAAGAGTCGCGAATATGTTAGTAGAAGTTCCATTAAAAAATTCATTAATTATTGTTGATAAATAATTGAGAGAAAATTTTTCTGAGCTAGACTAGGGGTATGAAAATATTGAAATGACTGTCCTGTGTCCATTAAATGGCAACTGGAGACCAATATGGAGCCACCCACCACCAGAAGCAATGCAAACAACAACAAAAAATACAATTTAATTTTCCCATTTCTCCCACTCACACTTCTACAAAACGCATCCTCTCTGTTTCCTGCATATCTGGCGGAATCGCATCCAATGTCTCGACGAAGGAAAAAAGAAGAGCGTCGTCGACCGTTTAATGGTTAATAATGCTCGATTATAATGCGGCCCGTTACCATAATCGTTAAACCGCATTATAAAATTAAAACAGGCGCGTCGGATAGGGGACGATGCAGTTGCAAATCGCGGGAAATAGAGTTTCGAGCGGACTGCGAAAGGCGCCGTGGAAAATGGCGTTGCAGGTGGTTAACGAGAGGGGTGAGAGAGGTGGTTAAAGAAGGGGCGAGTAAAAGGTGGATAGAAAGGGTGGGGAAGAGAGATTGGTCCACGCTCGGTCCCGCGATAAGAGGCGTAGGAGGATTCCGAAGGAACGTCCGGATGAGGTTCGAGATAGAAAGCCGCTTCCTTCCGGCGCGGCCGACTATTAAAACCGTACCATTATGCGATATATAGTGGTGTATCCTCGTCGACGCTTTTATTTCATTACATCGTTCGCGCGGCTAACAAAATTACCGCAATTCCGCGGCGGCGTCCCAGCCCCCACTGTATCCAAAGCGAACCACTCGAGACACCGTCTTTGGCCACCGGGGGGAGGGGGCAAGTTTATGGAAAACAGGGCCCACCGGTTTTCATTTCAATTAACCGTATTTGTCTAGCAAATATGCTCGTGCAAACTGGACTCTGATTGAAATAATCTGCGCGAAATTTAACGGATTTTTCCGACCACTGTAAATCGGGGTTGGAAAGTGTGAGCCGGTTCTACCTTTGCTCATCTCGAAGAGCGGATTTTCTACTTTTTTATACACCAACTCAGATTTTTCGAAGGTCTCCGCAGTCTCCGCAAAAATGATCGATGAGACGATCGGTGACCGGGTGGTTGACTCTCGAGTGCAGTGAAAATTGCTTTCTTCAATATTGGGTCATTTTGGACAACCGTAACTTCGTGTAAAAAAATCCGAGAACGTTCTACCTACCCTCATTCGAAAGGGTGATTTCTATACTTTCGTATCCCAGAACTTAATTTTTTTTTTTAAGTCGTGTCTGTCCCCCCAAAAAAATCGAGAATTTGCTTCTAGTATCGGGTGTAGAATATTCCTCCAGAATTGAGGGGTCACTTTGAACAACTGTAACTTCGTATAAAAAAATCTGAGAACATTCTACCTGTGCTCATTCGAAAGGGTGAATTCTATACTTTCATATCCACGAACTCGATTTTTCATAAGTCCTTTCTTTTCCCCACAAAAAAATCCTACAGTGACCCCGTTGCATATTCGAGAGGGTGGTTTCTTCTTTCCTGGCGAGAAAAAATCAATTTTTCTCGGAATCGAACTGTTCGGTAATTGGCCCGGAAGGGTGTAAAAAAAAAAGAACAGAGGAGGGATGGTCACGGAGTTCCTGCCGGAGGAAATGAGAAAACGTCCGTCTTACCCCGGGGTGCCAGGAATATTGGCCCCCGCGAAGTGGACCTCCGTTCTCTTTGCCACGATGGCGGCGGCTGCCACAGGCCGTGTCGATCGCTTGAATTTATTTTGGGGCGGCGACCCGGTCTACGTGACGCGAAATTTTCAATGGTGCGTGCCGCCGGGAAAAATGGCCCAGAGCGACCGAATAGACGGACGGAAACGTCTGCCGAACCGGGCTCCAACGGCAGCTAAATTAAAGGATTGTCTCGTGTCACCGGACGAAACGTGAATGCGCTCCCCGAACTGTTCACCGAAAGGGTCTTTGTGTAACGTTTAGATCCTGTATTTTGGATATTTATTACCTCCGGGCGATAAATCAGCCTTTGTTTCCCGTCTTTGTCACTCAATTGGCCCGATGCAATTTCTGTAAAATGTTCCATTTTTGCCGGTACCAATTCCCGTGGAATTGATGGACGTGTGCTTCTTTAGACTTTACCGTGCTCTCATGCCACTTTGCGAATTGAGATTTTGATATTTGAGCACATTGATGGATTCAAAAATTATTACTGCTTGTCTGAAACTTATCATAGACTTTCTCTTAGAATTTAGTCATTTTTACTTTATTTTATATTTATATATTTTACGGTCGAGCGTTTTGTAATTTTATAATTGATCTTTTATAGTAATATATTTTATATTTCAGCATTTTATAATTTTATAATTAAGCTTTTATAGTAATATATTTTATATTTGAGCATTTTTTTATTTTATAATTGAGTCCCTAATGGAGTATTTGTTTATGGATTTGTCTAGGGTTAGAGGTGCGTACAACAGAGACCTCAACAATAATTCATTTGTAAATAGAGGTAAACTGGGTCTCCAGTGGCCAACTCCAAGGAGGATTCCCGACACGTAGCAAACCGGAAAATCTTCACGCCCCTGGCGATGTCTCGATATCGCCCTTCTTACTATCGATTGCTCGTTAACTACGGTTATTATACCGAACGGCAGAGTCAAGACGTCAGGGGAGCGATGCATCAAACGGAGACCCGAGATTTCGATAGGGAATACGAATATCACGAGGAACTTGTACCTCCCTACCATGTTGCCGCGATAACTAACTTATTTTCAATCGGCCCAGTTGCATGTTAATTAAACTGCGGCGTGGTCAGCGAAACTAAACATGTCTCGGGTATACGATACAGCACTTAAAGACCAATTCAACGATTACAATAACTGTGCAGTTCCGAGTATTTTATCCCCGGATACTTGGAAATAATTATTTAACATAGTTGCATTTATTTTTAATGGAATTGTACAGTTTCGTTCCGATATTCTTATGGAGCATGAAAAGACGAATCCAACGAGTACAATGACCATACCATTCCGATCATTCAGCCCCGAGATATTCGTGTCTGACGATATCAAAAAATTAACAGCTTTTAAAAACTACTTTTCGAACACCAATATCTCGAGATTTAATGATCGGAATGGTATGGTCATTATGCTCGTTGGACTCGTCTTTCCATGCTCTATAGGAATATCGAAACAAGAATATAGAGTTCCGTTTAAAAAATTATCGCTAACCTTGAAATATTCTAGAAAGACTGATCTTGGGAAAAAATTCTTTTCAGCTAGTTATACGGGCTCTTTAGAGAATATAGTATCTTTAGAAAATACACTAATTAAACCGGAAAAATAATTTCGAACAACTTTTTCTTTCGTGGGCGAAGAAAATCCAAATTTTTTCGACAACGGGACCAGACGCCAGATAACGTACACGTAGAGGCACGAATAATTATTCAGCACCGTAGCAGTACGTTCCGAATATTCAACCACGAATGGTCTCGTACGCATCGTCGTTTCCGGTCTTGTTTTATCCTCCTCGCAATCGCCGATAAACTTAAACGGACCCCATCAAACGGTTCGTGCCAAGTTTTCCAATTCCGCGTCCGTTACGATTTCGCTCACGACTTCTACTCTCGACTATTTTCTTTCTGTCTGCCGTTCGCAATTATTGTTAGAATGTACCTCATGCGTACATGTCTTCTAGCACGATGCAGAATGATTCGGATTAAAGCCACGGTTACCCTAATCGCATGAAATTGCGCTAACGAAGTCTGCCGTGCGACGAACGACACAAAGTTGCCAAAGTTACGCGTCGATTTTTTTACACATAAGCGGGTCCTAGTTTTGTAAAATTCCTAAAAGACTTTATGCACAGCGAATAAAATTTTTTCGGAAATTTTTCCGGCAAGTTGCACTGCCAGTGGAGCTTCGCGGAGGGATCCAGATTTCGGGAATGATCGCGGCCGATGATTTGTGTCTCGCCGCGCTGAAAATAAAAGGATCGCGTCGCGCCGGGACGTGGAAACATCCGGCAAAGATGTTTCGCAAGACAAATCCGCGGCAATTTATCGTGCTCGCTCGTCTCTGAAAGGCACGGGCGCACAACAGCGACTTCGTGGCCGAGTTCTGCCGTCGTTCCGGCATCGTATGCATGGCCCGCATTCACGCGTTTCCCCGGAAAAACAGGCTGTACGCGGTGAAGCGTACACGCGAATGTTCTCGCCGGAACACGTTCGCCTCTCCGCTTCTCTGCTTCTGCCTCGTGCATACACTCTGTCCGCAGTTGCATCGATGCAGCCGGGAAAATACTGCTCCCGAGGACCTCCCTTGTCCTCGTCCTTCGACACACCGGTCGGAGCGAATTATGGTTCCACCCATAATGGGTTCCAAGCGGCGAAACCAGACGATTTTTACGGGCATCGTAAACAGTTTCTTGCAATTTATCATTGATATGAAAAAAGTGCTCAGATAGTCTAATTACCATCATATTCCTGACAGTTTTCCTATTAAAATGATACCAAACACGATACCATTCCGATTCCATTTGCCTGTGTAATCCACGATATAGTGGAACCTCGATTATCCGAACCGTTCAGGTACCCACTCACTAAATCATGATTTACTCGGTAAGTATACGTCGAACGATGTCGTGCTTGGGCTCGTTTTAATCGGGGAAATGTCACGAATATGTTGATAAAAGTCTCGTTGAAAAATAATTAGAGCCAAAAAAGTTATCAGAGAATTACTGTGCCAGGAAAGGAGTTTTTTCAATTTCAACGTCTTTTTTACCGTCTGAGTGTATCAGTTTGCGATTACCATTCGCTTTGGACCACCCGAACGGACAAATTAGAGGTGAAGCTCGGTTCATATTGGACTCGTAGAGGTCACGGATGGCAATATCCGCGGGAGGATTAAGCGGTGGCCGAGAGAAATAAAGCAGGATTCAGGTCCTTCGGATTTCGCGGGACGATGTCCACGGGGCACGCGTTTCCACGGGAGCAATTTTCCCGTCGCTTCGATGCAAACGGGCCAGAAATGAGACCCTCGATCATCGGGGCTCGCGCGGCGTGTAATGGCGCTACGTGGGCGCGTCGCGAAAGAATCGCGTGCCTCTCTCCCGCCGCCGAAGAAGAAGAAGATTGTCTCGAGGATAAGTCGGGGCCATTAAGGAGGGACGCCTCTCTGCTCTTTCATTAAGCTGCCCCTCTGACAGGTAGCCACGAAAGCCTCTCCTTAAACGGCGACCGCGCTTGCCTTTATTCCGACCGCAATGCGGAAACGCGCGGTGGTGTCGATGAAGTAGCTGAGCGGACCCCTCCGCCCAACAGACTCGGAAAAATTGCTATAAAACGCCGGTGACGTTGTCCGAAAATTGTCCATTCGGAACAACTAATAGACACTAACACCTTGAAGAAGAATTAAATTTTTGACCATTTTTAAAAACCTTTACAATTCTCCTGCCAAACTTCTACGTTCAGTTCTATGGATTCGCTACACTTTGCGAATTTTTTTAAACAAAACCTGCAGACGCATCGACGTGAAACTTTGCAGATCTGTTTATCAATGTTTGAAGAATATTACCACAATTTTCCACGCAGATCCATGTCTGTTCATAACAGATACGGCCACCTATACTTGTAACTGTCACAGATGGACATTTACAGAATTCACGCCTACAGAAATTGTACTTTCCACGAAATATATGTGCGATAGAGTGACGTGTAACAGGCGCCGAAAGTTTAGGGCGGGGGGACAGTTCGAAAGTCGAAGCAAAAAAAGTCTGCTTCGAGTGAAATTATGCGCCTCCGGAGGTCATGCGGTTCGCCGCACAGTGTGCCAAATGGCCTTCTTAGCTGGACAAAATTAACTTTCAAATAAACAAAAACTAACTGTGCTAATATAATCTAAAATAACCATGTATTAAAACGCTTGAATATTAAAACTTGAAATTCTTTTGTTGTATGTTTACAGAGCGTGTAAACTTCACCTAACCTATAAATGAATGGGCACATTTCCATACGCGCTAGAAATATGTTAAAATGTACTAAGGAGTGTTTAAATTTCCTATATATGGTGGATATAACATCTCAAAACATGTATTTTCACTTTAGTAATTCCAAATTATCGATAACATTCCTCTATTTTTGTAAATTAAGTGTCAAAGACGGTACTTATTTTTCCACAGAAACGCGAATGTTACTACTCTTTGTTAATGAATTAGTATATGAACGACGTTGGACCACGCGATGATTTTTACATATAATAAAGTAAAGATTCTCTACTTTATTTTAATACCAAAATTGGCTTGCAGAAAGTTGCAGAACAATACTAATTTTTACAATGAAGTTACGTCGTTTTACGTACACGCTCGTGACAATCATAGCTCGGGCCGGGCGTTTCGAACGCAGCCGATGCCACTTAGTGATTTGTTTAGTCTACTCGTTGAAACCTATGGATTGGTCTCATTCATTGTATATTGAAGGAATAAACAATGATAAGATCCCCGAGTTTTCCTCTGAACTTTCTTCGTATGAAAATTCGTTTCTTCAGTCTCAGAGCGATCAGCGTGCAGTATACATCTCACTTACGTTTTTCTTATATCTTTCAGTTTCGTTATTTTTATTGTTGTTGTTGTTGTATTGATTGTTGTTAGTGTTTTATTTGTTACGTTATCACTTTATACGTGAAAACGTGATAACAAAATCTTCCTTAGATATAATCGGGTACGTTGAATCAAAACATTTCATTCCTTATAAAAATTATGTAGTAAACAATAATATGGAACAGAGTTGTTATTTATAAAGTGAAACCTTATACTAAACCAAAGAATAATTCTTTCCCGTTAGAATATATCTGAGTCTCCAAAAAGTAACATTTATTATAATTTTTCTAAAATTACATTCTTTTTCTCCGTAATTAAAAATGACGTCTTCTTTCATAATATCTACTACTCGTTAAATCATTCTGTGTTACATAGATCCATTACTAACTATGTTGTATTTATTATTCAAATATAAATCACTTAAAATATATTGTTTAATTAACAAGCACCAACTAAATGTTGTAAAAAATGTGTAATTATTCATATTTTATACAACTGTAAACATATTAATCGATAAATATAGAAAAATAAGCGATTTAGAATTTTGTCCAGCTAAAAAGGCCATTTGGCACACTGTGCGCCGGTTTGATCGTCAATTTCGCAGGCTACCTGGAGGATCGATTTGAACGATGCCACCCGTGCAACATTATACCGAATATAATATAATATATACGCCGGCAGGTCGGAGTATATTGAAATTGTCACGTGGGCCGAGTATACACAAGTGTAGGCGCACGTGAAACGCGGCAGAGCGTGAGTATGCGCCCGGGAACAGGCACAATGACAACGGGCTGCTCGACTGACAATGAGCATGAGTGGAGACGCGCGCTCCCATTGGGCCGTCTTGACGTGCTACACTAGCATTCGGTTAATGCTCCATTGTCCTAACTGCCGAGGATGACACGAGCTACCTGGCCACGCTATACCCCCCGCAAGGTGCTTCCATACAGCCAGAAACCATAACTGTTACACGAGGGTCAATTAAACATAAATTGGACCTTTTCCTAAATTCAACGTTCAACATTTTCTGACAGTTTCGAAAGGAGAACGACCGTGTTCTCGTTTCCACATTTTTAATTACCCAATATTGCCATGCAAGTGAAGTAGTTTCGCGGCCAATTCGCCGGTTCAATTATGGCAAAGGCCAAAGCTGCAGGCCGTTATTTATTTTGCGTTAAAGTAGTCCGAGGGAAATGTTTTCGTAGCCTATTTGAAGAGGGTCCAACAGGAGACACCCAACCTCACCTTCGTTAACGTGGAGGACGCGTCGCGTACCGAAAAAACGCGAACTGAATTCGCAATACCCCGGATCATAATCGTTAACATTTACAACAACAGTCCGTTATAAACCAAACAATTTCAAAGTCCTCTTTCCTTCCTTGAAAATAAATTTGTCATTATCTAATATTTTATTAGATAAGAGTCTAATTTTATTGAATGTTAAACAAATTCAAACTACGATACTGTTAAACTTTGAAATGACAAATATTTATTTTCAAGAAGGAAATTGCATCTAGGGTAGCAGCGACGCAAGTTAACAATATCCTTGCCATACAGAACGTCCCGATCATGGTTACTTCGTTCCCGGGAGCATGGTCGGTGCTCCGCAGGGCAGTCTCAGTTTGCGAGAGCTTAGTCGTCGCCCGGCAGGGCCAATCAGCAACTGCCGATTGCTCGGGATCATTGAAGGCCCCGTAAGCCAGGATGCCCGGTATATCGATGACGCAAAAGGGTAGACGCACGGAGGATTCATTAAGGCTCAAAGGCGGGTATTATGTGCGCCAATAGTGAGATCGAAGGAGGAGTGGATGGTAGATCTGTATTATACAACCTCGGGAAAGGATTGTCAACGGAAGCTGCCGTTTATCAGAAGCGAGGACGGTGCAGCTGACAAGCTATTACTGCACGTGAGATCGCCTTTGCATCGAGATTGAATAGATCAGGACTCCCGGAAAATAGGTAACGGCGGAGCACCGATGCCCCGGAGAAAAACCACTGCAACCGAGACACGCCGATCGCTAACAATCGACATAGTTCGCCGCTGCCTTAGGGTCGATTCATATTTACCGGCGGCCGGTGGCAACTAGGTTCGGATTCTATGCAAAAGCCATGTTAGGCGATCGGCGCCGGCCGTCGACTATTTTCTGACGGCGGCCGGTTTGGTCGACCCCCCTGCTGTGCGGGGCACAAAAAAAAAGATTTTCGAGCTCTACAGCTCCTTAGGTAAACTATCGGTATCTCTCTTTTACAACGGTATGGAGATAGGAGTCGTTCCTGCCTCTTCGTTCCAAAAACTAGCTTTACTAGCGTGCCGGTAAGTATGAATCGACCCTAACTCAGGTGTCCCCCTAAACCATAGAACTCGGACGCATTCGTTACGCAACGCTCCGCAGTCACTATAAGTTGCAATATACAAAATGTGACGTAACTTTTTTTACTTCACTCGCATCGTTGTGAAACTTCAATCGGAATATTCCTGACACTTTTCCGAATAAAACGAGCCCAAACACGATACAATTCGGATCGCGCATACGCGTTTGATACACGATCTAGTGGAACCTCTACTATCCGAACCGGTGGACACTGACTTTCGAATGAGGAACGAGTAAATGCGATTCGAAGTGTGTCGTGTTTGGGCTCGTACGAATCGGAAAAACGTAGAGAATATATTGCTAAATGTTTCGTGAAGAATAATAAAAAATTTGAATATTTTCCCGTAAAAATTTAATTTATTATTTTTTTTTTTAATACCAGTGGAGTTTATGTTGGTGAATCTAGACCACCGGATTGATAAATGAGTGGAGTGAAGAAGTGTCTATTAGACGGAGTATTTTTTTTTTTTAATGATTATGATGAAAATTAGGTGAAGAGATCGAAAGTAGTTGAAATGTAAATGGGGAATTGGACGTCGCAGCGGGAACGAGATACAAATTGCAATCCGTGGCCACTGGCGGCCATGCATATTGAAACGGCACGGACTTTTCAGACGACCAAATAGCAGACTATAATATGGCGCGGTCCGAGTATTTACTCAGCTGAGTGCCATTCGATTACGAGATGACGGAGCGCACCGGTACCGATGACCTAATTATCAGCCTCTATCCCACCAAACTTCACCAAATTGACTTCGACGATAACTTCGCCGGAACTTGTTGAAAGTTCCTCATCCACCGAGGCCCGCCGCCGTGTTCTGATTATATTTGATTGTCGAAATAATGTGCAGTCGATCGCAATATAACCGGCAACGTGTTCCCTCGGAAAACTCGAACGGTTGATTAAATTTTCATCGCGTCACGCACTTCGATTCTCCATTTTTTCCCGTTCATTTAAAGTTTTTAGTAAAATTGTCTGTTTTAATGTTTTTTAACAATTCGGTAGCCAGCGAACCAAGAAAAATCGAGGATTTGTTAGCAAAATCTAAACAGTGCCATAGCCCTCCGGTCTTCGGAGCGTTAAAAATAGTGATTCCACCTTGTGTAGAAGCATGCTTATTTGAAGTTACGGTGCTACTTTGTGGCGCGCTGTGGTTTTTCCTTGGAACGCGGCGCGAAAAGGCGTCGAAAACAGAAGCCGATCAATGGGCGTCGGAATATAAATAGTCGGACGAGGGAGCACGGTGTAAGCAGGCGAAACCGAGACGAAAGGAAAGCCCCGGGCATTTATTTGTTTATTTATTGCGTCTGGACGCGAGGAGTACATTGATCCTCGGCTCTTCCTCGTCCGGGACCAAATGATTTCTTTCCCGAACGGAATCAAGGCCACCATTTTTTCCCCATTCGTTCCTGCTCGCACTTCCGTTTCCACTTCGTGGTATCACACGGCAAACTAACTCAACCTGACGTATGCTTAAAACAATAACAAAAATAAATATTGTGTGTACAAACTTAAATATGAAAATAAATATACATGCATAACAGACTGAAATGTAAAATAAAAAATAAATGTACGTGCACACAAACTTGAATATAAAATAATATAAATTTGTACAAACTTAAATATAATATAAACGTAGATGTATACAAACTTAAATACAAAATAATATAAATTTGTACAAACTTAAATATAATATAAATGTAGATGTATACAAACTTAAATATAAAATAAAAATAAATGTATGGAAACTTAAATACAACATAAATGTAGATGTATACAAACTTAAATGTAAAATAAAAATAAATGTATGGAAACTTAGATACAAAATATAATTTAAATGCTGAACGAAAGTAAACTATATGAGTAAAATCATTTTAATTTCAACAGAAGCACACAAATTAATATTGTCTCCTAACATTTTCATGTAGAAAGTGACAAAAATAATTCAGACGGTTACCAAACGGGATTAACGGTACTATTAGTGCTACATATAAAATGTAAAAAAGTGGGAGAGTTAGGTTGTCAACAACGAAATTAGGTAGAAGTCAGCCTTAAAATTCATGAAAGAAAGAAATGCACAGGAAGTGCAACGATTTACGATTGGACCCGGCCTATGTATTATTCCTTGAGTAGGGGTTCTGTGCATTATTCGCACGGTCGAATAAATGCGGACCACCTTTTCAATTATTTAAGGTCGGTAAGAACGTTTCCTACTGTACGGTTCCGTAGCATTATGACTCAAGAGAACAGTAGGGGCTTGTTCCTTCCTTCCTTCCTTCCTTCCTGTCCCCAATTCTATCTTGCTTCCCCCCTCCACCCCTCCCCTACCATACTTCCTCCCTTTCTTCGCAAGAATACCTCTAGTAATATTGTTAAATAGAATTCTGGAATGCGCGAGGCGTTCGAGACAATAAATAAGAAATCATGCGCCCCGGTAGACTGCGAACTCCCATGGAAAATTGGCTTCCTTATGGAATAATTGTTGCTAATGAAATTTCAGCAGAAACTCGTTCTTTCCTTGGCCCCTGTTCATTATGCTGGAAAAAAAAGAGAAAGAACTCCATTAAAAGCGTATTAAAATTAACTTTGATGCTGCTTCGAGCTATGAAGACTATGCACCAATAGAATTTCGTCTTCAGTATAATTATTTGAGTATGCCATTCCGATAGGATCTTCTCCAAAGCTGTTCAATTCAGTAGAAATTTATCCTCTGGTTATCGTAATCATTATTTCGTTGTCCAGAAATTAATAATATCGATGCTTGTAGTTAGATTTCAATTTACGTATATTATTTACAATTTGATATATGAAATTATGTTTACTAAAAAACATTTGTGTAAACAGTGAAAGTGTCTACCATTAAGAAAGTGAACTAAACCCAGATAGCACTGGACGGCTTAAAGACGTCTGTTTTACGTCCATTTTTGGTCTGAACGTCTTACGTCTTGAAAAGACGTCTTTAAGACGTCTTAAAGACGTCTCGTAAAAGACGTCGTTTTTACGTCTCATTTCAGACGTCTTTAAGACGTCTTTTACGAGTCGTCTTTAAGACGTTTCATTTCTTGACGTTTCAGTCATTCTAAACTGCTAGAGAAAAGCTTTACAAACTGTACACACGCAACACAATGTAACGCAGTTTTCCATCCTTCGAATAGACGTTTATTTATGTAGGAAAGTTAAATAACTAAATTGTTAATTTAGTACTATTATAATCTATTACATATATATTCGCAATAGAATTTAGCAATAAATATTGTTTAATAATAAAACTATACATTATATATCACAAATCCAAAATCCAAAATAATATATCAAAATAAATAGATAAATAAATAAATTAAATAAATAAATAAAGCATAAAATATTAATGTTCGCGGATATGCTGAAAAACATTCTTTTAATTTATTTTTTTTATTTATAAATAAATAAATACATAAATAAATTAATTAATTAAATAAATAAATAAAGCATAATATGTTAATGTGCGCGGATATGCTGAAAAACATTCTTTTAATTTATTTTTTTTTATTTATAAATAAATAAATAAATAAATAAAGCATAAAATGTTAATGTGCGCGGATATGTTGAAAAACATTCTTTTAATTTATTTTTTTTTATTTATTTAATTTTTTTTGTTATCAAACATTCAATTTATATTTCTTGTACATGTATACAATATTCAAATTCAATATTTTTCTCACAAGAAAAAATGTGGCTTAAAAAATATTTTTCCAATATTTCACAAACATATCTATCTAATATTTTTGTGGTACTAGGGGTCTGTTTCGGGACGTCTTGAATACGTCTGTTCGAGACGTCTTAAAGACGTCTAACGGACGTCTTAAAGACGTCTTTAAGACGTACAGTTTTTTCACAAAGACGTTCCAGAGACGTTCAGAAGCCGTTCGGAAGCCGTTCGTAGGACATTCAGACGTCTAATAGACGTCTGAACGTCTTTGACAGACGTCTTAAAGACGTCTTTAAGACGTCTCTGTGCTATCTGGGAAGTAATCCTGTATGTAATATTGTCTTTAAATAACTTTTCATTGCAATTATTTAAACGTTAGGATCGTCAGACAAAATTGTAAAAAATATCTTAATTAATTTTTAAGGTTAAAATATTTTTTATGTTAATCTGGATTAAATAATACACTGTATAATATTCGAGTTTCGAGGGTTTGAGAGACGAATGCTGGGAATTTAATGAAAAACATATTATAATAATGTTATTTCACGTTGCGGTATAAGTCCGGCAACGTGCACATAAAATTCGCTCCCGTGGCGATGCGTTTCCGACATAATCGACTCCGAAAGTTCGATATTCGTGCACTGGTGACAGCAAGTAGAAACGGTCAGCCATGATCAGACAGGCTGACCGGTTTCTATCTAACAGCCTGCCCGACGAATTTTCCAATTCGATTATCACCGAAACGAATCATCATACAAACAAATATTATTCTATGTTTTCGGCTCATTTTTGCATACACGGTAATCCGCCGTGACTCGTGTTTATCCACCGAAAGCAGTCGTATTTACTTGCTCGTGCAAATTGTGTATAAATTACACTGCCGACGTACCATTCGATATATTATTTCAATAAAACCACGCCTGCCATTCGTGCGTCGAAATTACAAAATGAGTTTACCGATACCCACCCCGTCTGTAATTGCCTGGTTGTTTCGGTACTTTTAATTGTTTTTGGGATCTGGATTTTCGGAGTAGAACGCGAAAAAAAAATTGATAAAATACTTGTTTCAAACGGAATTTCAAATATTTCATCCGCTGAACTCGTATCAGCTTTCAAATAAATTTCATGCTCGTAGTTTGTACACGTTGCGCTATAATTATGCGTTAATATGTTTCTCAAATTTCATTAGGGCATAGTTTCTCGTGGTTAAATTATTTTGCACAGAAAATGGAAAGATTTCGCGTTCACGTTGTTTTAACCCTTTGCACTCGAGGGCTCCGGAGCGGAGCCATTTAAAATTTGTCTTCAAACTCGAGGGCTCCGCTATGGAGACGATGCAAATAATTTTTAGTTTATACCATAAGGACAAAGACAAACCTTGGACGATTATAAAATGTCATAATGTTATAGTTTTTTGTTTTTTTATATACCACAACATTTGAATGTATAATCGATTAAAAGAAAAGAATAACATACAATGATGTCTTTTCTTTGAATGCGCACATTATTTACGTATATACAGGGTGCGGCACAAATTAGTCCCCACGATTTTTCTGCCCCTTCGGATGGTCGGACAAAAAAATGTTTCTTACCAAAGTTAATGAGTATTTAACCGACAAGAAATTGCAATGTTTTAAATTAAAAAAAAAAAATCGATTTTCAACAAAAAATCAAGGTTGCTGTCATATCTTTTAATGGAACTGGGTATTTTTGACTTCATAATATTGTAGTCGACGTCGAAACGAATTCAACGACCTGCTATACAATGACTTTCGGATGACCTTGAAAGATAATATCGCCATGAATCAATTGTCAGAATATTTGAAATATTTCGACGGTACGTAGTAGCAACGCCTCGCAAATAAAAGTAAACAAATGAACGTAAACATTACTTCAGAACTTAACTCACAAAAAACCAAATTTATACGGAGCCACATTGAAAACACAAATGTTAAACGTGTAAATTAATTAATAATTAAATTAAATTTTCGAACTGCATCCCATCTTGTGCAACGCAAAGTTCTGTTCTTTGTAACAAAGTCTTATGTGTAGCTTCCATTAGAGAACTTCTTTTTACATTTCTGCAGGCTTTGTCATTTGTTCATTTGTTTGTACCGTCGAAATATTTCAAATATTCTGGCAATTGATTCATGGCGATATTATCTTTCAAGGACATTTGAAAGTCATTGTATAGCAGGTCGTTGAATTCGTTTCGACGTCGCCTATAATATTATGAAGTTAAAAATACCCAGTTCCATTAAAAGATATGACAGCGACCTTGATTTTTTGTTGGAAATCGATTTTTTTTAGATATTGCAATTTCTTGTTGGTTAAATACTGATTAACTTTGGTAAGAAACATTTTGCTGTCCGACCATCCAAAGGGGCAAAAAAATCGTGGGGAATAATTCGCGCCGCACCCTGTATAAATATGATTTTTTCACTGAAACTGCTTCGAGTTGCTGGTAATATGAATGAAAAAAACTTCGAGTGCAAAGGGTTGAAATGGAGTAAATAGCATCTAACGAGCTCTAACTTTTCGCAGTCTTAACCTCATATCTCTCGCGTTGTATCGTGCAAAGGTGGTAATTGTTTCGTTGCTCGAAAGTTCCCCCCAAATTCTTCGACTCGGATCACCGTGCGTATCGATCGCGTTCTCCGGGGCAGCTGCGCCTTTCTAACACTTTCATAAATTTCATTCGCGATAATTATCGAAGTGGAACGTTGACGAGGTCCCGACCGTGTGTCTCGCTGGCCGCGCTTCTCTGCATTAACTATTTTTTATTGCCTGCCATGACACCGCGGCCCGTAACGTTCCGTCTACACGAAACGTCGCGGCGACGTGTGCGCCGGTTTATTGCGTTGTAAACAGCGATCCGTGTAACGGGAAATAACAGAGGCTCTTCGGCAGTGAACAACAATGTGTTCCCTTGGAAATTGAGCCGCTCAATGCACACATCGATTAACTCCACTTTTTGAAAAATCTTAAATTTAAGTGTCAAAGCCCTTGGTATAGTCATAACTTTTTATATTTATAATAACTTTCCGGAATAATAAAGATTAGCACCGTTAAATGGCAAATTTTTTTGGCCATTGAATAATAAGTAATTTATTTCAGAAGCCATTTCGATTAACTCCATACTCTAATGTAAATCGTTTCAGTAACGATGTATCTGTTCTGGCCGTGCATCGACGCTTATTTGTTTTTAAACAGCCGAAGATGCTCTCTCCCTCTCAATAATATTCGTAACAAAATCGCATCGGTAAACAGATAAAAAGAAGCACAATGCAAACGGTAGATAGTATAGCAGTGATCTCGCACGCTGAATGTTACTGTGTACTTCTTAGTCTTTTCAACATTACTCCCAGATTGTTTTTAAAGAAATAAATATTATACCGTTTGTAAGAGGTTGCTGCTGTCGGTGTGTCTTTGCGTTTACCAAACTTTGAATTTCAAGCCATTAATATAAGAAAATCTTTAGTGGGTAGACCGCAAAGTTTGAAAAATATAGATCAGCCTTTATTATATCCTAAAGGTAGAACTGTGACAAAGGAAAAATGGAGAGACATGATGGACCTCTCTCTCTGCTAAAATTCATTCCTCCTGTTAAACACGATTACTATAAGAACTTGTCAACAAATCGAAATGACGAATCCTCGCATACAGCTGATGAAGAAGACATTATTTATAATATTGCTGAATCATCCCAAAGAATAATGCCGCTAACATAAAGCTGCTATGAATTAATTACAAAAATTATATTATAACCGAACTGCCAACATTCATTTTTATGGAAAAGCTGTGATAAAAATGTATAATAACTAACTTTTTCTGTAATAAAAAACTTAAAAATGTAAAGACTAATTTAACTTTATTACTTTTTTCAGTTGCCAAATCGATTAACTCCACCAGTCACATAAAAACTGTAACATTACTGACGATTGTTTGTTGGCTATTCTTTCTTATTAATTTTATATACCGTTAGATGAAAGCTATATCTGCAATTATGCATTCTACATTATATATTTGAATTCATATTATCAGAGGAATTTTTAAAAACAATATACATTACATCATCGCGTTTCTCAACTTTTCGTTTTATGGAGTTAATCGATGTGTGCACTGAGCGGCTCAATTATCTTCTTGTTCCGTTCTTGAAACGTCCATTGATCGGGGCACGTGTTGGAGTCGGTGAATTTTGATAAAATCTTAAGTAAAGATCACTTAACCCATTCGAGACGACGATTTTTTTCGAACACGGTCCCCAGGAGCGAAGTATTCGGTTCATAGTATTTTACATGTAAGAAAGGCTTCAGATAATTTTTAGACTTTTTGGTACACAGTAAAACCAATGCCAAATTTTGTTTTCCTGTACTTTACAGATTTCATTAGTTCCAGAAAAATCTTATTTCGACGACTAGTTTACTCAGAATAACTGATAATTGCACATTACTGTTATTGCACACACGGTGTGCGGGCCGTCTTATAGCCTCGGAAATCCATTGCACACAAGGTGTGCAATCGGTCTCGAATGGGTTAAAAAAGACATTGGAATTTTAAGACGCGGATTTTCACTTTTATCATTCATTTTTACTTTTTTAAAAATAACAGAAACGCATCTATCAAAATTCTCGGCGATTTTAACGCCGCATATTAAAAGCGTGCGAGGCCTTGAAAAAAGGAGGATGATCGTCGACGTAATTCTCGTCGGCTGACGTGACGCTTCCGTCGACGACGGCGCGAGTCGATTTCGTCCTGTCTTGACCATAGTCGGCGTGCAAATAGCATGAAACTATGCGAACGAGAGCGAGAGAGACGGTCGCGTACGCGGCCATCTTGTTGTACGATGTCGGCCGTTAAAATTCAATAAAAAAAAAGGAATTAATGAACCGCCTCTCCGTCGGGCGCCGTGGAAATGCTTTGCAGCCTAACACGGTTAATAATAAAAGATGCACGGACCCGTGATACACGACTATAAAAAGGCGCGGCTTTATCAGGACGAAAGTTGCGCGTCTCGCTATATTTAATAATGTAAAATCGCGACTGGCCGGCCTAGTTGAAACCGATAACTCGAGACTCGCAGCCGGCCATTAACAAGGGACCATCGGCCTATTTTCGTTTCTATTCAAACGAGCGCGACAATGCACCGAGAAACCGCATTCGTTCACTTACACCTACTGACAAAAGTTAAGAAACAATACAGCCGTTTCGGAATTAGTGTATATTTTAATGTCCTGAAATACATTATGTCCGAATTAAAAATAACATGAACAGATTACATATCATACATGAACATACAATAAGTTTTTTTTTTCGATTATACTTGTATAAGCACTACAATTAATATTGAGTCAAGGAAACGAATGAAAAGATTGTGACAAAATTTATGAAACATACTGTGCTTGAATCATGTAATCACTTTTAACAAAAAACAACAATGTGCAGGTGTTTATACCTTTTATGATGATCTAATAAGATGTTGGATAACCCTTGGATTTGATGTCTGCATGGCATTGATTCGATTAATCGAACACAATGCTTGGGTGGTATTTTAGACCATATTTTCGTGATTTCTCGCATTAACTCCGCTTTATTGGTAAATGAATGACTCCCCAATTGACATCCAACGTAATCCCACAAATGTTCGATTGGGTTCAAGTCTGGAGATTGACTTGGCTACTAAATTATATTAACATTCTGCTCCATGAGATTAATTAATTTAGAAGAATGTTTTGGGTCATTTTCATGTTGAAATTACCACTCCATTGACATTTTCTCCTGAGCAAATGGCAACATATGATTTTGCAAAATATCGCGATACACAAATCTATCCATAGACTCCTTTATTTGTATTTACGGACCAGGACCGTTACGTGAGAAACAGCCCCACACCATCACATTACCACCACCAAATTTTACTGTTGGTTTCAGATACTTGACATTAAATCGCTGTCCAATAGGACGTCGTACGTTACTTCTGGAGTCATTTCCGAATAAGTTGAACTTACTTTCGTCACTCCATAGAATTTTTACCACTCAGCAACAGACCAGTTAATGTGCTCTTTAGCGAACTCCAACCGAGCTTTAAGATTCTTCTTAGAAACAAATGGTTTCTTACATGCTTTCCGTGAAAAAAAGATTATTTTCATCTAAACGACGGCTAACTGTCTTACTGCTAATGTTCCTGAGGTCCAACTGACCTTTAATTTTGACAGCTGTGCAAAATGGATTGCATTTAGACAACCTTGCAATTCGACGATCCAGCTTTTTACTTGTTTTTCGTGGTCTGCCGGTTCGTGGTGCCACTTTAACAGTTTCATTGTCTTGAAAACGTTTTACAATCTTCGTGATAACAGAAAGATTTACACCAAACACTTTTGCAATGTCAGTTTTCCTCTGCCCTTTTCTAAACATTTCAACTCTTCTTTGTTTCTCAGTTTCAGTTAAATGTTGCCTTCTTGCCATATTTACTGCAGCTAATAATACAAACCACACTCGACGATGTCAGAAAGGAGACAAGACTCCTTCGAACATGTTTGTTTACATTGCTTACTCTACTTCTTGCAAGAAGTCTTCGTGTTTCTTAACTTTTGTCACACGTATTTATTTTGTTTCCTTGACTCAATATTAATTGTAGTGCTTATACAAGTATAATCCCAAAAAACTTATTGTATGTTCATGTATGATACGTAATCTCGTTATGTTATTTTTAATTTGGACATGTGTATTTCAGGAGATTCAAAATATACACTAATTCCCAAACGACTATTTTGTTTCTTAACTTTTGTCGGTAAGTGTACACTACCGGCCATAAGTGTTTACCCACCCACATATTTTTTAACATTGTAGTCCACTCTGTTACTTTTTCCGATGCTATGATGGGACACTATTAGAGCGCGCGTTTCAATCGATAATTCTTTTCTCCCTGACATTATTTGAAATTTTCGCAAAATTCTTTAGGCACGTGAAAATCAACTGTTTACTGTATGAAAGCTTAATGCAGTATGAAATGCAGTATGAAATTTGAGAAGACTAACCCAGATAGCACTGGACGGCTTAAAGACGTCTGTTTTACGTCCATTTTTGGTCTGAACGTCTTACGTCCTGAAAAGACGTCTTAAAGACGTCTCGTAAAAGACGTCGTTTTTACGTCTCATTTCAGACGTCTTTAAGACGTCTTTTACGAGTCGTCTTTAAGACGTTTCATTTCTTGACGTTTCAGTCATTCTAAACTGCTAGAGAAAAGCTTTACAAACTGTACACACGCAACACAATATAACGCAGTTTTCCATCCTTCGAATAGACGTTTATTTATTTAGGAAAGTTAAATAACTAAATTGTTAATTTAGTACTATTATAATATATTACATATATATTCGCAATAGAATTTAGCAATAAATATTGTTTAATAATAAAACTATACATTATATATCACAAATCCAAAATCCAAAATAATATATCAAAATAAATAGATAAATAAATAAATAAGTTAAATAAATAAATAAAGCATAAAATGTTAATGTTCGCGGATATGCTGAAAAACATTCTTTTAATTTATTTTTTTTATTTATAAATAAATAAAAGAATAAATTAATTAATTAAATAAATAAATAAAGCATAAAATGTTAATGTTCGCGGATATGCTGAAAAACATTCTTTTAATTTATTTTTTTTATTTATAAATAAATAAATAAATAAATAAAGCATAAAATGTTAATGTGCGCGGATATGTTGAAAAACATTCTTTTAATTTATTTTTTTTTATTTATTTAATTTTTTTGTTATATCAAACATTCAATTTATATTTCTTGTACATGTATACAATATTCAAATTCAATATTTTTCTCACAAGAAAAAATGTGGCTTAAAAAATATTTTTCCAATATTTGACAAACATATCTATCTAATATTTTTGTGGTACTAGGGGTCTGTTTCGGGACGTCTTGAATACGTCTGTTCGAGACGTCTTAAAGACGTACAGTTTTTTCATAAAGACGTTCCAGAGACGTTCAGAAGCCGTTCGGAAGCCGTTCGTAGGACATTCAGACGTCTAATAGACGTCTGAAATCTTTGGCAGACGTCTTAAAGACGTCTTTAAGACGTCTCTGTGCTATCTGGGAAGATACCTGTATTACCTGCGTTCATATTCCCTACTGACCGTTATAAAAACTTCAGAAAAATGGGTTTCTTTACCTGAACTCCAAAATTGTCGTTTTTCATAAAAAGCTGTAAACTCATTTACAGTACCTGATTGTGTATGTAAAGAATATTTTGGATGTTTTTTATTAGCCTTATAATTAGGATTTAATGCTACGGACATTTTCATAACAATAAAATACCTATTATTTGAATAGTAACGAAATTTGAAGGTGGGTAAACACTTATGGCCGGTAGTGTATTTTCTAATCGACCGCGTTGACGAACTGGCACGCGTGCAACTTATTATACTGTGCTCCCCTCCGCGGGAGCATTTAAGCAAATACCAGGGTATTTTTAAACATCTCTCCATTTAAAGCATTTTTTAACGGTGATTAAACGGTGGTTAAAATGTTCAAGACACGACCTAAGGATGCTCGAGGACTGTATCGAACTGTGCAAAATTTAGTTTAGTATATTTCGGAATGTGTAACTGTAAAAAAACCATGGCTCTACGCGAGAGACAAAGCGAACGGCGTTATTGTAACTCGCGGTACGAGTTGGCAGACAATGTCGCTCGCTCGACAACGCGTCTCCTACAGCTTCCGCACGGTCGAACATTCGTTTCTCTCGTGTCGATGGCTATGCATTTTTCACGGCCTCTCTTGCATCCGTGTTCTCTCTTCGTTCCACTCTTTCTCTCTCGCCCGAAATCTTCTCCATCGTTGCGGAATACTGTACGGCCGTCAGTTTCTCGGCTTCCGTTCGCGTTTCACGTCTCCTCGCCGTGGAAATCTGTAAATCGTGCGTGAGCTCGTGCATACACGTCGCGACTACAACCGATCCCATTTTTTTTTTCACTACTCCGATTCTTAAAGAAAATCAAACATTTCGTGTGTTTCGCTGTTTTTTCATTCGCGGGACGTACGCTTTCGGGCCATACGTTCCGGGCCGGACATCGATTCCAGTGAATATAAAATAGAACTGTACTCTCGAGGTTTCATACGTTGCACTAAAAAAAATATAAAACCTTGCAGTTTTGTTACCGTGAGGTTGTACAGCGCGAAAAGACGAGGAAAATGAGTAGAAACATTATACTGTTCTGATTATTTAATCCCGAGATATTCGTGTCTGAAAGCATTGCAAAACGTACCTTTCAGACACAAATATCTCCGGTTTGAATCATGAAAACGCTATAGTTGTTAATATCTTTGGATTCGTCTCTTCGCGCTCTACAAGAATATCATAAAAAATTACAATTTTTCCCAAAAAATACTCGTGACCTTGAAATTTCATAAAACAAACACCCCCGAGGAAAAAGTTTTTTTTTTACTATTATATGTCTTCGTTGATATAGCGTAACTTGGGCACTTTTTCCTACGAAACCAAGAAGAATAAAGATATTTAGACCGTTACCTTCTAAACTGCCACACCCTGAAAACTCATTCGCAATATTTCGCGGTGCAAGGAAGAGCTCGAATGGGGTTTGTGTACCGTGTGATGGTCTGTCGGCTGAATTACACTTTCCTTTGACCGGATCGGCGCAGGATATTCGTCCTTGTGTTTGTGTTTGTGTGTGTGTGTGTGAAAAATGGCGGTTCGTTCGGCCGTCGCGATATGAATATCCTTTTAAATGAATCAAGGAGGGTATCCCGGCCAGTTTTTCACCGACCTCGGGATTATTAGACGAGCGAAAAATGCGCTGGGCGCCGTTACGTGAAAAACGACCCTACCGGACAACGGTGCCGTATTGATCGTTATAAATAGCAGAAGCTGAAGAAGAGCCGGCGCCGCGGATTATCCCGTTTATACCGTGCTATTAATATTACTTTCTGCGGACCTTCGATCCCGGAAAAATACGATCCCTCCTGGCCGAATGTCGAATGACTCCGGACAACGCCGCTGACGGACCTGATCGTCCTCAGGATGTCCAGCATGCTTGTACCAACTCCTCCTCCATATCTTTCAATTCTCCCGCCACGGAAAATATATTGGACGCAGCAATGACTAATATACTGATCTATATCCTGAAGAGGTGATAAATACACGGCACCGATCAGAAGCTTTGCTCCCTCTTCTAGGTGCCCGACCGATGGTTGACATACGCTACCCTCTTCGTTGTGTAGAGTCTATGGCTGTAGAACAAACTGATTGCTCACGAGCTCCTGGCGCACAGTGGTCCAAATCGAGAAATTCAGTGACTTTTGGCCCGAAAATGAACTTTCATGTATCGATACCTGATCAATGAACATTGCTTCCCAAATGTCCATAGACCTCGGAAATGGAGAAATTAGTACAATTTATTAAATATTATAGTTGTAATAAATATTGAAAGTTGGACATTTTAAGAAGAGTATTTTTCACGAGAAAAATTGCTTCACTTTGATGCGATGCCCTGACGTTCCTATTTAATATTTTCTCGCGCTTTTTTTTTTAAATTAAAGAGCAGATTTTTGCGATAAGAAATCGTGTCTTACATTATTAATTAGTCTGCACAATGTATTAAAAGTTAATGCTGGACTAAATGGAGAAAATTAAAAAAATTTTTTATATTCGGTAAGAGATATCTTTAAAGTCCCAGGAAGTCCCAGTTTCTAACAAATTGGACTATTTTCAGTACACCTTCCTCTATATGATGGTATAAAAATTATTTCCGCACTCTTCCGCCTTTGCAAATTATAGCAGTTTAAAACTGACAATGTTACGTCGCGTCGCGTCCCCTTACGTTTTACGGACTACACTTGTATTCTCCGACCAAACTTCCAAAGCGACTTTTTTCGCTGCATCTAACATAACATTAATTAGAAAATTGTATATTATACTACATTACAGGTGATCTCTTCCATTCATCGAGTAGACGTGGAAAAATTTCGAATATATACACGAAGTACTGCGGAACAATTTGTAGCGCTATATGATTGGTATCCCATGCCTGCTTCAGTCCACAAGTTATTAATGCATGGTGCAGATATAATAAAACACGCATTATTACCAATCGGACAATTATCGGAGGAGGCTCAAGAAACACGTCACAAAGACTTTAAACAATTTAGATACAAACATACAAGAAAATCAGACAGAATATTAACAAATGAAGATGTATTTTATAGACTTTTATTGACATCGGACCCGCACATGTCAGCAATGCGAGTGAAATCATGTAAGAAAAGAATACAAAATTTAGAACCAGAAGCTGAATTATTAATAATTAAATAATAGAAAAGGCAGGCTTTGAAATGGATGGACTATAAAAAATAATGCTAGACAAAACCATTTGAGAATGAAGACTGACAAAGTATAAACAAATATTATTTTTTCATATTTCATGTTATTATTATTATTATATTATAAAACCATCATTGTTATCACATTTTTATCACAAAAGATTTACAAAAATGTTACTAAATTATTTTATATTATATACAATATTACAAATATTATCAATTATTATAAAAAATATCTTTTGACACAGTTATGTGACGTTTTTACCTTACCCGACTCCTCAAATTTACATTTTTCCCAATTCACTAAACATTGCATGTGTGAAACAAATATAAAATACACACTTAGAAAGAAAAAATGGTTTGGAAGATTGTATTTAAACAATTTTTTTTTAGTGAAAAATATCAATGAAAATTAATAAGAAATTATTGTTTAACAAATTTAAAAAATATTAATTTTTCTTTAGTTCAAATTGACTATTTTTTTTAATGAATTTTAGTGCAAATTTCATCCCGATAACTCTTATCGTACAAAAGTTATAACAAAAAGTCACTGAATTTCTCGATTTGGACCACTGTGTGGCGCTCGAGCAACTACTCCCACTACCTTGCCCTACCCCCACTACTAGGTTACTTTCAGTAGCCTCTGCTACCCCCACTACCGCGCTATCCCCACTACTGCGCTACCCCCACTACCTTGCCCTACCCCCACTACTAGGTTACTTTTAGTAGCCTCTTCTACCCCCACTACCGCGCCATCCCCACTACTGCGCTACCCCCACTACCATGTTCTGCCCCCCACTACTGAGCTACTAGTAGTCAACTAGAAAGTTTCTTTTTATTGAATTCTTCTTCGAGATAATCATTGCAACGAGTACAGGTTATTGTACACTCATTCCTGCCTACACCTAAGCTAGATTATTGTAATCATTATTATTATTATTATTATCATTTCCACTGGAATCGTACCAATTTTTGGTGTTACATAGTTTGAGAAGTTGGATGTACAGCCAAGTCGTTTCGAAACTTTCCATTGCATCACGGTAGCCATTATTTTTAATGGAAGTCTCGATCTATGAAATGCGTTTCGGCCATGTTTCGGGTCACAGTGGCGCTGATATTGTACGTAAATGCGGAAAATCTTTGCACGTAATTTAGCATGATTTATACTAATCTAGAAAATTATTTATCTTGTACGATACTATATAAAAGGTGGGCCGTTTAAATAGACGTTTTTATTTAAATTCGTTAGAAATTATCTATTCTGCATTTTTACTGCATCTTATTTATTTAGTTAGTTATTATTGTTCACGTATTATTTTCTACAAACAAACAATTTTCCAAAACTTCACCTTATACGCAACTAACTAGCCAACGTCGTAATTATAGTATGGGTCACGCGAGACCCGGCCATCGACAACCGCGATCCGTCATGTAGATTCAATTTCGCAAAATCAATCGTCGCGATACGTAACTTCTCGACGTAGTTAAAAAAAACCGCACGACCCGAAACAGCGGT
Source organism: Seladonia tumulorum (assembly GCA_913789895.3). Taxonomy (NCBI): domain Eukaryota; kingdom Metazoa; phylum Arthropoda; class Insecta; order Hymenoptera; family Halictidae; genus Seladonia; species Seladonia tumulorum. Next base: position 16,442,346 of record OU565270.1, on the reverse strand, counting down.
GAAAACGAAAAAAAAAAAAAAGAAAAAACAGTTGCCAAATTTCATTGGGCTGTAACCGAACACAGGAACATTCGTTTGTACAGTCGACAGCGTCCCGTTAATTCGACGGGATCGATCAAACGCGAGGAAAACGTCGGCTATGGCTATGGTGTGTGTGGGCGTTAGGGTGAAAAATTTGTTGCGGGGAGGGGAGGGGAGGGCCGGAGGATTGCGTGTCTCCCGTGAGGAATTTTCGTGAGTCCGCCGGCTGTCACATGGTCACTCCCGCTCCTCTTTATAATTCCATTAAAAGGAAACTTGGAAATTTCCCCGGGGACTCGTCACTCTCGGTAACTTTCTGTTTCGCGGGCTCTCGTCCGGCGAAACACTGCGTCCGAAGGGAGGGACCCGACCTCGAAAGATATACGCTCTTCGTTCCGCTCCTGATGCAGCCTGACTACCACGAAGACCAATGCACGAGGAAAGGGTTAACCCCCATTTAACCGTTAATATCACAAAAAATTTTTATGACAAGATTTTATAATGTAAAGTGGAAACACCGGTAGACACGTTTCGTATGAAGAGAGTTAGGTATAAATCCAGCAATTATGTGGTCCCAGGTGACGAGAAACGACGATTTTTGCATACGTTGCTGAACAGTCCCATGCTTTTATTACAATTTTTTATCAATACAAAATAGATGCTGAGATAATGTTATTACCACCATATTCCTGACACTTTTCTGCTTAAAATGATACCAAACACGATACCATTCGGACTCCTTTTGACTATGTAATCCACGATATAGTAGAACCTCGATTATCCGAACCGTTCAGGTACCCATTCACTAAATCATGATTTACTCGGTAAGTATACGTCGAACGATGTCGTGCTTGGGCTCGTTTTAATCGGGGAAACATCGCGAACACGTTGATAATAGTCTCCTGAGGAAATAGTTACAAACAAAGGAGTTATTACGGAATTACTGCACCCTCGAATAAAGTGTTGAGAAATTGTTCACAGTCTGCTCGGTCGCAGGAACACGCGCACTGGGGCAAAGAGTGTTCCGGGAACGAAAGGGACAATGGATAGTAATGTTGATGAGTTTGTACACTCGGCCGGCCATCGTAATTTATTTCCGGCGCGCCGCCGCGGCCGATGATCGATGAAAATTTCATTTCGGCCCCCGGTGCGATATTAAAGCGCGAGATTAATGCGGCGAATAAGATCTCGATCCCGTTGCCGAAGTAATTTTCCGGGGGAAAAGTTAAACGCGGCCGCGTATTCGTTTCGAGTGGCCCCAGATAAGAGTTTCTACAGTGGCGCCCAAAACTATTTTCTTTTTTCTTTTTGCCATTGTACGACACAGAAAGAGAAAATATAGACCGTTCTTTTAAATTGTGATCATGTTCTTCAAACTGGTGGTAAATAAATCTGTGAAAGTGTCACATTGGTGCTGGCTTTGTTTAAAAAAATTCACAAAGGATTCCTGCGAGGCAAGTTCAGACTAGAGACCATAATGAAATTCGTATAAAAATAATAGCAGAAATTCTAGCTCAGAGAAGATGGCGCCACGAGTCAACACACTTGTAGTAGAGAATCGCATTTTTTCGTGATACGTATTCGACGTTTTACTATTTATTTCCAATTAGATTTCGAGAAATGATTCGATGCAATTACACGGGACAGGACAGGTCGTTCGAGGATCGGTTAAGGGTCGACGGATATAGTAAACGGAGAGGCAATCAACCCCTAATCTTTCCCTTTCTACGGGCTCACGTCGATTCCAGACAGGCCAGCGTCTGAAAGCCAGGAAACGCGGATGTCGAATGAAGAAAAGGTGGATACCATCTAAGAGCACGATATATGAACTTTGCGTGCCGATACCTTTTCCTACTTTTCTATCGGGGGATATGTCGTTCCTTGTCTGGCTGATCGACGTGGGCTTAAGCGTAATTATCCACGGCTAATCGCTTATCTGCCCGATTAGGATCGTCGGCCGGACACTCGAAATCGCTTCGATCGTGGATTACACGGAACGTCAAGCCGCGAAATGGATATCCTTCTTGCTGGATACAAGATGTCGCTTTTGCTGGTACACTGCTGTCAGTTCACTATGAAGAAATTTGTAAGCGTTCTCTGAACATTGGTAAATAATACTGTAAAGTTTCATTACGGTGTGTTTGTTAGTTTAGTTCACAAAAATTTACATTTCGTTCTACGTAAGAATTATCCGGTAATTATTTACTTTAGGGGCTTCCTCACCAATTTTGATGACCTTGAAATATGTTGTCAAGGTCATCATTCTGAACAACTTTTTCCTATACATGTTACCGCCGCTCGCCTTTAGTTTACGAGATATTTGCAAAAATGTTTCAACATCTCGAAAAGTGATCGGAGTAGGTGTGGGTTAGATCCGTTGTGATGACCTTGAAATATGTTGTCAAGGTTATCATTCTGAACAACTTTTTCCTATACATGTTACCGCCGCTCGCCTTTAGTTTACGGAGTAGGTGTGGGTTAGGGTTAGGGTTAGAATTAACAGATTTCTTAACAGATTTCTATTTGAAGTGGTGTATATTTTATAACACCATTTTTTTTTACTAATTTTGAAATTACATTGTGTTTTTATACGTCTTTTGTTTCGATTTCTAATGTAATTAGTATTATGGCATCGAAAAATTAAGTTTTCGCGATCAAGTAGTATATTTTCGTCGCACTTGATACAATTCATCGTGCCATGGATCACTTTGCTGTTCACTAAAAAATCTATCAACTTTTCTTGATTGTTGCAGATATCCAAGTATTCGTATAGTTTCATGCTTAATACTCAGAACAGACAAGACAGTGGGTCTCAACTAATTGAAGTCGTTTTAAGTTAAGGCCATAATTTAAAATCTAACCCACACCTACTCCGATCACTTTTCGAGATGTTGACACTTTTTTGCGATTATCTCGGAAACTAAAGCTGAGCGGAGGTAACACGTATAGGAAAGAGTTGTTCAAAATAATGGCCTTGGCAACATATTTCAAGGTCATCACAATCGATCTAACCCACACCTACTCCGATCACTTTTTGAAATGTTGAAACATTTTTGCAAATATCTCGTAAACTAAAGGCGAGCGGCGGTAACATGTACAGAAAAAGTTGTTCAGAATCATGACCTTGACAACGTATTTCAAGGTCATCAAAATCGGTGGGGAAGCCCCCTAAGTAAATAATTACCAATTATCCCCACATTTGCCACAGGCCACCGAAAAATTCTCAAAGTCTAAATTTACCTTCGAAGCTGAATCTCTCGAGAACGGCTCGCGAAGAAAAATGACTGTCACGTTCAGAGGATCGGAGTCATTCCTCGGCGATCAAAACACAAGGAAATAGAGGTAACACGAATGAAAGGGCCTAGCCGATTAAGATCGTCAAAACTGCCCTTAGACGTTTTTCAATGGTTAATGAACCATTCGAAAGCTGACCAAGAAAAACCCCTCTAAGCAAAATTTCAACCCCCTATCTTGCTCGAGAGGGTAGTTACAGGGTAAATTAGATTTTGAGTTTTTCCGCGCATTTTCCGCAATCTGATGCTTTCTAAAATTCTGAAAAAAATGTGGTATATTTTGGACCCTAAGGCAGATTTTTGAGAATTTTTTCAGATTTTTTGGATGCGAATTGTGGTCGTAAAAAATGAAAAACCCCAAAAAAATCGGAAAAATACAGGTTTCTCAAAAATATGAAAACATGCTATTTAGCTGTTTAGTGCCCCAATATAGTACTATAACAGGGAGTGTTGTCAATTTGTTCGCGCAGTCCCGATTGGACGGCCAGGAGGTGCACGTCGAGCGAAACACGTCGCTAACAAATTAGCGAGAGGTAAACGCGGAGAGCAGTTTCCCCGAGCGGCCAGTTAAAAACGGCCGAGATTCCCGTTGATTTAATCGAATGAACCGGGAGAACGGTCTGCCAACAGCAGACGAAGGGCGTCACGGGGGAAAAAAAGAGAGAGCCGTGTATTCTTTAGGGCGTCGCGGAACGAATTGGCCACGGTGTGGCAATATGCCGACGCCCGGCGTCGTTTACGCGGCACTTCGTTTTACAGTCTCTGGCGACTGTTACTGCCCGGCCCCCCGGAATATCATAACGATATCTCGCACCACGCCGCCATTAAAACGCCGCTGTTAAGCGCGCCGATAAATAGCCCGCAATCCGCGTCTTTATCGAGCCGGGATACGGTCCGGTATTTGCACGAAATCTCGAAAATTTCGGACAAAGAGACCAGCTAAAAAAGAAATTAGTCCGTTGTTGTTGCTTTAAAAGTTGTTGTTTAACACTAGGTTTCCGGGGCACTAAATGTGCCTACTCTACATTACTTTACAAAAATAACAAAAATGTATATATCCAAATTTATAGCCGTTTCTTTCACAATATATACCCAAAGAAACCAATTTGTTGAATAATAATATTAGTATAAAAAAAAAAAAATAAATAAAAAAAAATAAAAAAAAACAAAAAAAAATAATAAAGCACTACTAATACAGCAGTACTATTAATATTAGTATTTGTTGCTTCATGCATCCTTACAATTTCGATAATTGTGAATTAAGAGGTACCAGAACCCGTCATTTTGACGGGTCCTGTAAATCTAGTGTTAAATAAACAGATCACTGTTTATTCGCAGGGAAGAGAATTTCTTGAAAAATTGCACTCGAGGGTTGTGTCATTTAAAATATGACTGGCAATGATGTCTCTTGCGGGAAGCACGCTAAGCTTCCATCAGCTTGCTCAATTATCGAGAATTATCACCGGACAGGGTACACTGAAACTTTTAGCGGTAAAAATTGTATTACCGTGCGGATTGTGTGCGCGTGCGTGTGTCGTAGGTATCGCACGTAATTAAAAAAAAAACAAATTAGTCCGTTGTTGTTGCTTTAACCCTTAGCACTCGAATGGTGCCTGTAAGGCACCACTAAAAATTGCTGTATCATTATTCGAAATATTTTTTGCATTATTAGATTTGTTTGTATTTAATGAAAATTACTAAACATTTCAGCATTGTACGAGTAAATTGCACGATTTTAGTATGTATAACATGAAAACAAATATATAGAAGGGCAATACTCTAGGTCGGAAGAAATGTTTCATTTTGAAGTTAAAATAGCTTCGAGTGCAAAGGGTTAAAAGTTGTTGCTTAAATAAACAGATCACTGTTTATTCGCGGGGAAGAGAATTTCTTGAAAAATTGCACTCGAGGGTTGTGTCAATAAAAATATGACTGGCAATGATGTCTCTCGCGGGAAGCACGCTAAGCTTCCATCAGCTTGCTCAATTATCGAGAATTATCACCGGACAGGGTACACTGAAACTTTTAGCGGTAAAAATTGTATTACCGTGCGCGTGCGTGTGTCGTAGGTATCGCACGTAATTAAAACTACCAATAAACAGAGCGTTCTCGTAAAGCCCGGTGGATATTCGGGCAGGGACCAGCAGGTAAGATATTCTCTGTACACGCAAGAGCAATTAAACGGCCGTATCGCGAAATTAAACGCGTCCATCCCTCCGCCCCTCTTCTCACCCCCCACCCTCTTCGTGGATTAACGCGAACCGGGCTCGCACCGAAGCTAAGCATCGGATTTGCCTGGATTGGGGGCGTTTTTATTTAAAACAATCGCGACAAATAAAAGAGAAATAATTGCTCGAATGAAAACGTTTGGTACGGCCGGCATAGTCCTCGCCCGTTTTTATGCGCAGCGTTTCGTATTATCTCGCCGAAGAATAAACGTTATAAGCGCGCAAACACTCGCGGCGATTTCCTTTTTTTTCGCAAACTGTTAAATAAACACGAAAAATATACTGCAACGAATCCGGTAAAACGGAACAGCCATTTTTTACCATTTTAGATATTCCTCCGAATTGAAAAAGTACACCAAATTTAAAAAATTGATAAAATAATTATCAAAAAAAAAAAATACAAAATATATTAGATTCTGAACAGTCAACAGGTAGCTATTTTTTAAACATTTTTAAGTGAAAATTTCTGTAGTTTAAATATTTCTAATAATTAAAAAACTACACCAAAATGTCGCTACTAGAGACCGAGTAACATTTTAGACAAGGAAAATTTAAAAAATGGATAAAATAATTATCAGAAAAATACAAAATATATTAGATTCTAAACAGTCAACAGGTAGCTATTTTTAAACATTTGTAAGTGAAAATTTCTGTAATTTAAATATTTCTAATACTTAAAAAAACTACACCAAAATGTCGCTACTAGAGACCGAGTAACATTTTAGACAAGGAAAATTTAAAAAATGGATAAAATAATTATCAGAAAAATGCAAAATATATTAGATTCTAAACAGTCAACAGGTAGCTATTTTTAAACATTTTTAAGTGAAAATTTCTGTAATTTAAATGTTTCTAATAATTAAAAAACTACACCAAAATGTCACTACTAGAGACCGAGTAACATTTTAGATAATAAAAATGTTGAAAAATGGATAAAATAATTATCAGAGAAATGCAAAATATATTACATCATACACAGTGAAAAAGCGATTATTTTTAAACATTTTCGAGTGAAAATTTCCATTTGGCATAATTCAAAGGTTACACCGAAACGTTCGAAAACTTGTGTACAGCATTTCATCGCGTCGATCAAGAGTAGCGATTTCGGGAAACGTAGAGTCGGTCAGAGACGACAGATCACGCTCGCCAGCCTAATAATAACAAATGAGAGGAAGAGGATTCGGGGCCGGATACTGTCGACAGTTTTGCGGTATACCTATTTATCGACTCGGTTGGCCCGACATAGTACTCACGCGGGCAAGGAAACACGTTCCCCGCTCCCTGGGGTGCTTTCGTCTGCATATCGTGAAATTCATGCGACAAGGGTTATAAATAAGTATCGTACGTCCCTGGCACGTCCGTTTGTCGCTCTTCAAGTGGTCTTCGAAATAAAAATACACGCTTCAAGGGGAATACGTTCTCCCTCCGCCGACAACACCCCCGACCCACACAACCAGACGTTTATTATTCAATGCTAGTGAAGAGATCAAACGTGTCGGGGATCCGTCGCCACTCTGTCGAGAATCCTCGAAATCATCGCCTAAATTAATATTCCTAATTTTAAAGACGTACCCGTTAACCCATTTGCATCATTCCCGTAAATACAAGCTCAATTTTCCTGATCACCTATCAATTTATTTTTTCTTATAATGCTGAAATATGAAGTGCTTGTACTTGTTTTTTATTTTTGTATTTAAATATAATTAAATAAAAAAAATTTGGTAATACAGGCCTTCTTATCATATTTCCTTACGATGCTAATGGATTAGTCGTGTGAAATATGAATAATTAATCTATTTTGCCAATCCCCTTTCACGGTAATGAAAAAGTCAATACCATATCTATTAATAATATTAGATACGCTGGAAGATTTACTCCGTTTTTTATCTGAATAATTAATGTACCTTCGTCAATTTTGTTCCCGAAAAAATCAGAAAGTCGATATCAAATGTGTTAATAATATAGGAGGGGTTTAAAAAGTTACATCCATTTTGCTGTGAATAATTAATGTGCTTTTTCCAATTTTATTTCAGAAGAACCAAACAGCCGATACAAAATGCATTAGTTGTATAAGAGACATTTGAAGAGTTACATCCACTTTGATCTGAATCATTAATATATTTTTGCTGATTTTCTTTCACAATAACCAAAAATTCAGTATAAACTGTGTTAATAATGCAGGAGACATTTAACGATTTACCAAAATTCCCAAAGCTACATTAATGTTTGAAAATGATGACCAAAAATTTTGCAATATTAGGGCAGATTATATTTGCTCCAAAATTTCTTTAAAAATAATATTCCCAAAGCCACATTAATTATTCAATATGGTAACCAAAAATTCTGCACCGTTAGTACAGCCTGAGTTTCCTCCAAAATTTTTCCAAAAATGAAATTACTATTGAACATTTCAAGTTTGGAGGGTAGTGCAACCCTCTTCGACTATCAGCACAGTGTCTATTTACTCGTAAAACCGCGGCAACAGTTGAACGGTTTGAACCCATATGTACAATCGTTCACGGTATCCAGCAAACAGGGAAAAATTCCTAGGAAAGTTCATATTGATTTTAGACCCGTACCGCCGGGTGGCATAGTATCGTTTGTAACATTGTGGGGTCAGAGTGTTTCGGCGGCAACGCACCGAAATAATCTGCTCCGCAGCTTTAGATCACTTTGCAGAACTATCGCGCGGCCGGCGTTGTAGCTCGTTTACGTTGCGCATCGCCCCGGGGTGTGCGGTTGTATCCGGCCCCGAAAATCGAGGAACGTTTCTGGATCGCCGGAGAATACAACAAGCCAATAGGCCTTTATCTGAGGTTGTGCATCGGGGGCTCGACTCGTTCCGCTTCGTATTCGCGTCCCATTCCCGTTCCCTGTCCAGGACAAACACGGTTAACCAGACGAGCTGCGGCAAACGGTCCCGTAGACCGCTGCCAAAACGCTATAATTTTCTCGATTCGGATGCACCGAACGATACCCCCTCCCCCCCCGTTTGTCTAACGATTCAATTAAGGGGACCTGAGCCTCGGGCTCCGGACAATGGAGATCAAAGGGCGCAGGTGCACCTTTGCTCGGCTGATCAAATTTAGACTCCACTTTACCCAGAAAAAGTGCAACTGCACAAAACTCTTTTTTTCATCGAATCAATTCCAACAACGGTTCCTTAATTGAGAGCTAATTGCTGCGACTTGATTGGGGCTGGTTGGACACTCGAGGGTTGGCAATACGTTCGTGATTCATAACTGTTTATATGCGACTTTTAATGCATTTTTATACAGTACGTCCCAGATAGCACTCGACGGCTTAAAGACGTCTGTTTTACGTCCATTTTTGGTCTGAACGTCTTACGTCCTGAAAAGACGTCTCGTAAAAGACGTCGTTTTTACGTCTCATTTCAGAGGTCTTTAAGACGTCTTTTACGAGTCGTCTTTAAGACGTTTCATTTCTTGACGTCTCAGTCATTCTAAACTGCTAGAGAAAAGCTTTACAAACTGTACACACGCAACACAATATAACGCAGTTTTCCATCCTTCGAATAGACGTTTATTTATTTAGGAAAGTTAAATAACTAAAACTATACATTATATATCACAAATCCAAAATCCAAAATAATATATCAAAATAAATAGATAAATAAATAAATAAGTTAAATAAATAAATAAAGCATAAAATGTTAATGTTCGCGGATATGCTGAAAAACATTCTTTTAATTTATTTTTTTTATTTATAAATAAATAAATTAAATAAATAAATAAAGCATAAAATATTAATGTTCGCGGATATGCTGAAAAACATTCTCTTAATTTATTTTTTTTATTTATAAATAAATAAATAAATAAATAAATAAATAAATAAAATAAATAAATAAAGCATAAAATGTCAATGTTCGCGGATATGCTGAAAAACATTCTTTTAATTTATTTTTTTTATTTATAAATAAATAAATTAATTAATTAATTAAATAAATAAATAAAGCATAAAATGTCAATGTGCGCGGATATGCTGAAAAACATTCTTTTAATTTATTTTTTTTATTTATTTAATTTTTTTGTTATATCAAACATTCAATTTATATTTCTTGTACATGTATACAATATTCAGATTCAATATTTTTCTCACAAGAAAAAATGTGGCTTAAAAAATATTTTTCCAATATTTGACAAACATATCTATCTAATATTTTTGTGGTACTAGGGGTCTGTTTCGGGACGTCTTGAATACGTCTGTTACGAGACGTCTTAAAGACGTCTTTAAGACGTACAGATTTTTCACAAAGACGTTCCAGAGACGTTCAGAAGCCGTTCGGAAGCCGTTCGTAGGACATTCAGACGTCTAATAGACGTCTGAACGTCTTCGACAGACGTCTTAAAGACGTCTTTAAGACGTCTCTGTGCTATCTGGGGTTTACTGTATTGATATATGCTAAGTTGATAAATAATTTATTCGCAGTATGAATAATTAATTTTTCATCTTAATATCGTCCGTTTCAGTTCCGTAAACACTGAGCTAACAAAACTGTCATTAAACATTGACGCGTTCTTCGTAATATTAACCATCACCGATGGCTGGGTCTGCGGTGACCCGCGCGAACTCTTTCTCCCAGACTGTACAGACTGTCTTCCACAGTACCGTGCAGCATACCGATCGTACTGTATAATGCGATAGAATACTGATTGTGTGGTACGGGTCACGCGGGACCCGGTCACCGGCAACCACGTCACACGATGTTTAACAAATTCAAATTATGTGTCCGAACGTATTTTCCAGTTCCATTTAATTGACAAGAATAATTGTACGTTGAAGAATGTTTTTTTTTTTTGTGAACCGATGCGAACAGCTGGAAAAACCGGAGGCGCAGCTGCGGTATTAGCATTAAAACAGGAATGATACGGAATGAGTTACCGCGCAGATTAACAATTATTGATGCGTGACCAAAACCGAAAATTCCCCCCCTTGCAATCGTATCGGATCTTGGTGAATTACGATCAGAATACTCAGGTCGGAAATAACATCCCTCGTGAGCATTAGGGTCAGAGTATCGGTCTCGCGGAATCGCCGGCAGATAATTGTAACCGAAAATGAAATCTCTCGTGTAACATTACGAGCCGAATATCGCTCTCGCTGGAATTACGGTCAGAAAATTTTCGGGGTACCGGGGAAAAAGGGAAAATCTCGTTGGGAATTACGGTTAGAAATCTCGAACGCGCGTAATGGGAAAATGTCTTCCATTGTTTCTCTGCTGCTCGGTTCTTTTAGAATATTCGCTTTTCGGGGCTGGCGAAAATCATTTTCACGACTATTCCTTTTAATGGAACGGCTGAAAGTGCGCCACCAGAATATTTTTTTACAATGGCCTTGCTAACTCTCAAACGCAAGGAGCGGAAAACGAGTCGAAACAGCGACGATTGTTTCCTTGAACTTTAAAAACGTTAAACTTTCAAAATTGTTGTTTTGCAAAATTGTTTTTCCACGAGAATGTTCGTTGCATTTTGCTGATTAAAATCAGCCCAAACACGACACCGTTCGAAGCACGTTTGCCTCCTCAGTCCACGATCAGTTGGAACCTTGATTATCCGAGTCACTGCGTTCGGATAGCAGAGGTTCCACTATATCGAGGATTAAACGAGCTAGAACGATTCAAACTATACCGTGCTTGGGCTCGTTTTAACCGGAAAAATGTCAGGAATATGCCAGTAAAATATTCCTAGAGATAAACAAATTCAAAAAAATTACGTCACAAAATTGCTATGATCCCCGGCAGTGAGGATCAATAAATACCGTTTGTACGCGATGTAATTGACATTTCGGTCGCGATATATTTGAATATGTCGATCAATTAGCGTATAAATTTTCTGCGAAGCGGAAAAGCTTCCTGGTTTTAGCAAAAAACGTCCATTCTATCGGCTGAAGGGTGGAAAAGCTTAACCAGTGTCACGAAACCGTGGACAAACGGGCACGCAAGGTCCATTGTCTCACGTTCGTCGATTTACCGTATCTTTTCGGTGACATATAACAACCTTGAACGCACAAAAGCCGGCGCCAGCTTTCATTCTCCCTCGCCGAAAAAGCTCTGGTTCATTGTTCCCGAAACGCAAGTGACGAAACATTTTTCTCGCTTTTTTTTTCTCTTCGTTTTTTTTTTCGCGAGGCTCACAACGGCGTGTTTACACGGGGGGCGAACGCGTCGCAGCTTTTTCGCTTCATTCATCGTTCCTCCGGCGCGGCGGTCTTTCCTAAATGCATCCCGGTGCACAGATGCAACTCGTCGCCGAGTCACATGGCGCTCATTCATGGTGCACGTCGGGCACGTGCCCAATTGCGGGGGTTCGGTCGAAAATAGCGGCCAGCACCAAAGAGACCGCCTTTATGCTTCAGACTTTTTCCCCATTTCCCGTTCGTCAGATGTTGCGGAATCCGTCATGCTAAATGAGACAGGAATTATTGCGCCGACACACACACACACACACACACACACACACACACACACACACGTTTCTCAAAACAATTGCGCTCAATGTTCTGTTTACACAATTTTAATTAATTTAATACCTTATCTTTTTCTTTTACAGGTAATGTTTTTGGTTTCAGTCGATTTTGTACAATTTCAGTGAACCAATTGAGCTGTAATAATTTAGATTTAAGCGTTTTGGTTCGATATTCGTTTGAGCAGAGGCTCATGGAATTTGTTATTTGTTTATGCAAAAATTATGAAGCGGTCATTGCATGTGTACCGATCGAAAATATTCCGCGTGGATTTTTCTTTAATGTTTTCCCGCTACCTCGAGGGTATATTAGCTGTTTTGAATTCATGCAAGTATGATGCGCCCCCAGAGCAGTGGAAATATTAAAGAAAAACTTCCAAGCAAATATCTGGAGTCGATGTCATACTGAAGAAGACTTTAAGAAAATCCCTTGCTTATTAAAAAGTGTTTTATACCGTCAACCTATGTTTCGCATAAAATTGGACGAGATCTTCGAGACAGAAGCTTAATAAAAATAGGGGAGAGTTGCCAAATGCGTACTGGTCACCCAAAATCGTAACACCTCTTTTATTTAAAAATTAATGCATTTTAATGCCTCTTGGTGGTAAAGATATGAACTTTTATTTATGTCGATAAAGTAGGACCAATAAAGTCATTCGCATGAAGTGTTGTTTTGTGAATGGCAGAAGCACAAAGAAATCAGGCAAGTCTGATCTCAATTTTAAACTCTAAATTATTATAATTATTTAATTATTATAATTAAATATAAATCTACAGTTTCTGAGGTAGTCTTATATATTTTTGAAAACTAGCTATGTTATATTATTTATTTCTATTTAGTTTATAAAACATGCTGATAATGTTTTAAAGGTTAACTTCAATTATTTAGCGGGACGTCTTTTTCCTAAATCGTACCACACTGTGGTTTCCTAAATCGTACCAGTACGATTTAAGATACTGTTATTCAAATTTTACCGCGAAAATAAACAATTTACAATATTTCAAATTTTTTTAGCATGGGAAAATAGCTTATAGTAGCCCCTATAAAAAGGAATTAGTTGCAATGAAAACAAAACAAATGAAACAAAGAAAAATTGATTTCACGCCTTCAACCAGCACCGCTGCTCCAGTTCTCGTAGAAGTGGAGAATGAAAACGATTGGTTCTGTTTTCTTTGCAATAATTCTTATTTAGAAGACATGATCCAATGCTTAAAGTGCCAAAAGTGGGTACATGAAGCTTGTGGAGGAGTTTTGAAAAAAGACAATATTTATTATTGTCCTAGTTGTATTTAAGTTAAGTAATGTAATATTTCATTTTATTTTTATGTTGTATTGTATATTAAACTGAAATCAAACGCAAAATGCAGTTTCTCTTATGATTTTTTTGTATCTTTTTAATCCAACACATGAGGTACAATTTTGGAAACCGGCTGGTACCATTTAGGATACCGGTTGCCTAAATCGTACTGTTTGCATGATCTTATAAAAGTGTTCATATCACAATGATCTATCAATAAATATCTAAAAAATCATATTAAATTGCAACTTCGATAGTTAATACATAGATGCAAAACATAATTTTTGCTCAAATTTCTAATAAACTGCCTTCGAAATTAAGTGGTACGCATTCGGCAACTCTCCCCTACCTTGCGATCTTTAAATATTTTCTGAGAATTGAAAGAAAATATACTGGCATCCTTAAATTTTTGTAACGTTTTAATTTTTGATCACGTTAATTGTTCGCTTAGAAAATATTTTCTTCGACGATGCAATTTGTTCTTTTAGTCGGTTTTTTTCGCAAATTAGTTTTGTAGAACATCGCAACAATGAATTCGCAGTCTACTTCTCGCGAGGCTAATAGCGATTTTATGTATCGCGGAGCTTAATTGATATACTTTCTCCAGCTTCTGCGTTCAGCTCAACATTGTTCCGGTCGGAATGCGCTGAAATAATACGTGCACATACACACCGGCGAATTATGCGTTTAACAAGCCTGAAGATCAGATTAATGTAACAAGGGCAGACGCAGCGCGACGTACTAATTAATTAGTAGAACGTTTTACATTTCTTTTTCCGAACATTTTAGCCATACTGTTCGACAAACACGCGAGAACAACGTTGAAATCGACATACATAGTAAATAAATTTTTGAGTTAGTATAACAAGATGGAATAGCGTACCGGCAAGAATTGCAAAGAGATATATTTTTTGTTAACAATTTTCCAGCTCATTGGAATATTGTTAAAAGCGTATAATGGAATTCATGCTCATTCCCGGATAACATATGCGAACGAGTACTTCCCAATGGCGGATATTCTACGAAAAACGGTATGTCTGTCCCCGGCGTTCTAAATAACATTATTCGGGTAATGAAACGTCTAGTTAATCGAACATTGAATAATCAAATATCCGATTGATCAAACTTTCGGTTAAACAGTGTCCGAATAATCGAGGCACTGGCTGTATTTAAATTATTCGAAAACACAGGCCTGCCAATGTTTGCAGCACGATATTTGAAATACCGTTTCCACTTGCATTTGTTCTTCGTGCAATCAATACAATCTAAATACACGGCGAATGCAGTCGATAATCAATTTAATATGTGTGCCGATTTACGTTCGTGCGCACGCTACACATTGTCCGATTTTTATCAATTCAAGAAAATTATTCATTAATTCGAAACAATCAGTAGCTACACACATATATTACAATTGTTTAAATAATTTTTGCTTTATATTTTTACACATTCTAAAATTTTAATTAATTTTTTGGTCGATATTAGTATTGTTTTGCCAGGTTATTTTAAATGAAACACGTACTAATAAAAATTAGAAAATAATTAAACAAATGTTACATTATCACGAAATGGGTTTCCCTTGTTTTCCAATTATAAATCGTCAGTTATTTAATGTTTACGCTAACAAATAATAAAATTCCTATTTAATATTTGGACTAACAAAACAGTACTCGAAATTACAAAATCATGGAAAATAATAATAGATCATGGAGGTTGAAGCGAAGGAAAGTTTAATATTGAAAAATGTGCTGGACACGAATTACTAATAAACATGGCCGAATAATAAAAGCAGAGTGTCAAGTAGTGTCAGCCAGGTGATATGGAGTGCAATAGAGCAACAATAATTAGCGAAAGAACCAAAGTGCATCGTAAGAACCGACCGCGCGTCCATACGAACGTAATTTTCCTAATTGAATTAATCAAGTTAACACGAACACTAATGTGTTTCATGAGCAACGCAGGAAACATGCCAGCGGATGGTTTTAATACGGATACTTCCACGGATACGACCTCGTTGCGTCTAGAAACGGGCTCGACACCTACTCACTTCCGGTCCTCATTACAAATTACACGTACACGTACACCGGGAGAGCCAACGGCCATTTGTAAACTAATTACCTCGGTGTGTCAGTCAAAACGTGTTTTATGAGATCTTTAAACCCTTTATTCTCTCAACTAACATATACAGAAACTTCCTTTCCAAACATTCCTCATTATAAATTCGTAAAATTATCAACTTTTATCTTCACCACTCCGACGGCTTTTATTAATTACCAGCCTTCGCGGCCGCCATTTTGGTGCTTAACAACCTCGTCTTCGCTTATGAATATTTCTTCAATTTTATGTTGCGTGGGAACACGTTTTTGTCCATTAAACGAGCTCTAGTGTGTATAAGAAAGATATGATCTATTTTTATTTTCACCAGATAAAAATATTTTTATATTCCCACGCATTTGAAGTGGCC
Source organism: Seladonia tumulorum (assembly GCA_913789895.3). Lineage (NCBI taxonomy): Eukaryota > Metazoa > Arthropoda > Insecta > Hymenoptera > Halictidae > Seladonia > Seladonia tumulorum. Next base: position 16,426,560 of record OU565270.1, on the reverse strand, counting down.
TGAATTTGAAATGCTTGCTATTTTTATGTTCGGTAAATCATTTCATTGCCAATTAAAAATATCAGTATTTTTGAAATTATGCAGTAAAATGTGTTTGTTTTATTAAACGGTATTAACTGTGGTACAGTCCGATTATTAGCAAACGTCTGCTATTAATTGTTATTAAATAATTCCAGTTTCAGTGAATTTATCTTTGCAAACACGCATTAATAAAATAAATGTTTACCGATTTATTGAAAATATTGTAGACACAGTTCTCACAGAATTAATTTTATCTAGTATTGAGTTTGGTAGGAGAGAAAAATTTCTAAAAATTCTCCGGTGATGAACGAGCGACAAAATGGCCGAAAACTTTTCGAAATTTCGCGAAAAGGGATGCCCCGGAGGCGGTAAGTCGCGTGTCCATCAATCAGACAGCTTTTGATGGGAAAAACCATTATATCCCGACGCAGTTACAATTTTTTCCTTTCGCGACTTTTATCCGGAGCCCCGGCGACAGAGCCAAAGTCACACACAGAGGACCTGCCCGTAAAAGTTTTCAATTTCCTTTCACTAATGGAATAGCGAATCGTCTTTTGTTCGCGGGCAAGTATTCCAAAAACTGGCTGGAATTGTCAGGGGAGAGAGAGAGAGAGAGAGAGCTGCAAAAGAGTCCTGTGTCGTGGGAGTTTCTTGTTTTATTCAAGGCGCGCCATTTTTCGCGAAGGGTCTGATCACTTGGGGAAATTTAACTTTCGCGATGGGAAATTTTCGTTCCGGTAACCTCTCGCGGAAATTTAATTCCACATCAATGCATTAAATCGTACAATCTAATACATTCTTAATAAGTTGAATTTTTGAGAGGTGCACTTTGAAATTCGAGAGATCACTTTTATCGTACACTGTTTTTACCATAAATAATTCTGTACTAGACGATATCAATTTTCTCCCTTATTTTGATTTTCACGATAAATAATTTTTCACCTGGTAATATAAATTTTTTGTAGTTTACTCTATTTCACGATAATAACTTGGCAATATAAATTTTGTGTAATTTATTGTATAATCTTTTACTTGGCAATATAAATTTTCTATAGTTTATTTCACCATAAATTATATGTTTCTGTTTGACGTTCGACAATAATTCCCAATTATACTTCACTTTTTCTGTTAATTAATTTCGAAATCCTTTAATGCCTAAATCCTGTAATTCAAGCTTGTCACTTCGAATTAATATTCGACACAATCATTATCCCAAACCATTATTTCGATGTGGTCATTATTTCATATTATTATTCCGATACTGTAATCGAATTAAAGGATTTTATAGATGAGTTAATGGAATAATGAAATATTGTTCAGCGAAATGCCATATTGTCGGTCATAAATGATCAGATAACGATTATTATTCAGCACAGGATATAAAGTGTCGTATTATTCGGTTTCTATAAATTAATACCGGTTTAGACTGTGAATTGCATAACAAAATTGCAAGGTGACAACTATAAAATTGCATTTAATAACATTAGGATTTCTAAACGACAATTATAGGAGGTAACATTAATAAACCACGAATGTAACGTTAACTGGTAAACCTTTACAACGTAAACAATCTTTATAATACATTTTTACCGAAAATTTTCAGAGTAACTTTTGCATTCGTTTTTTCAAAGATTCTTTGGCGTAGCAATTTTGTTTTCAATTTAACGAAACAATTGCAATACATCTATACGCGATCTAAAAGCGCGGGAAATCGCTCCAAATTCAAACTACCGTTTCCCGAAAAGAAGAACATTTCTATCAGCCACGAAAATCGTAGGGAAGATAACATAAGCTCACGAATGATTCACCTAACGCCGATTTCCACGGTTTCATCATGCCAGGAGGAAGCGTCGTACATGAAACCAGATCGAGATCTCGGTGAAGGAGCAGACCGCAGGTGCGATAATAATCGCAGCACACGTACACACGATTTTCACTGAAACGCACTAATCAGCGAGCCCGGCCATTTAATGGAACAATCTCTTTTTTTTACAACTCATTTGAACAACTTAATAATGGAAGAGGGGATCAAAGAGGAAGTGGAAGACACGGAATCGGATGAAAATCTCGCGGTAGAAGGAAGAGAGGAGAGAGAGAGAGAGAGAGAGAGAGAGAAAGAGAATCGGAGAACGGGCACTTTAGTCCGGGCAACGTGCTTTAATTAAACGGGATGCGTTAGACGATGTAACTGGTGCTACGGTGTATACGCTTACTCGGATAAAACAAGCAATTACCGGAACACAGGGGTCAATCCCTCCCTCTACCTTATTCTCACATTTCCGACCAGCTTTCGAAATGCTCGAGCACGCTCGACGAAAGAAAACTGCCGATTCCATTACCAAAATAATACCATCCTCTTTAATGGACCTAAATTTTTTTTTTTAATTTCGTTGGAAATTTCCCCCAAGGTCACGCCCCTCTACTATACTCGTTAACGTACTATACACTCCTGGACGAAAAGATAGCACAAGCGAGCTATCATTTAGTTTTCAAGGATAAATCAAGAATTCTCTAAATTTTACAAATGGTACGTAAATATCATCTTACGGTAATATATTAAATAGCGATAAACTGCAACTACGCTGTCCGTACTTGTATTTATTAACAACAATCTCGTAGCGGTGGTCGGCGAAATGATAGCACATGTTAATAAATGAAGCATTTATTTAACAAAAATTAAACATTTACGTAACAAAAATGACGTAAGTTGAAACAAGTACTTTATTTCTCAGTAGTGTGTAGGACCTCCCTTATTTTCAATGACTTCGATCATTCTTTTTGGCAAAGAATTAAACAATTTACGAATATAATTTTGTGATAATTTACTCCATTCATCCTTAAGACACTGTTTTAACTCAATCATATTTTGAAATTGTCTGTTTTCCTTGTACACAAAACCTTGCATTACAAAATACTAATGTAAATTGTACAGTGTGTGAGATGGAACATAATCGTGTGCGTGCCTCGAGACAAACGAAATTTGACACTAGGCTCACGGGGCCTGTCAAAATGACGGGATCTAATATTTATAATTTACAATTATTGACATTGCGAAGACGTATCCATGGGTAATTATTCAACAAAATTATTTTTTTGGGTATATATTATTTAAAAAATTGATACAAATGTGAATAGACACGTTCTTGTTATTTTTGTAAAATAATGTTAAGTAGTCAGTTTTAGTGCTTTGTAAATCTAGTGTTCAAAGTGACATTGAAGTTGCAAAATATGAAAGAAAACCTTGCATCCAATATTCTACATACAAATAATAAAATATAATACTAATGTACTACAAACTACATTATAAAATACTAACGTAAAGTGTACTTACTTCTGAATCTTCTGTACCTCCGTCGGATCCATAGCACACAATTATTGATGCACTCACGAGAATAGGTCCGAATAATTTAACAACAATCACTAAACAACACACACAACACACTTAACAAAATCGTGACAGCAGACGAGATGTTATTCCGACCACGAATAAAATAATACTGCGATTTTAACCGCTTCGGACTCAAGGACGCGTGATACGAAAACAGGGAATTCCGGGAAATAGGGTCGGCGCCCAGCCATAATTTTTTTTCCTTGGTTTTGTATCTAGTGTTTATAGACCCTCAGCGTCTAACCTTCCTAGGATAACATGACCGTACCACCTCCGTGGAGGGGATCATTGTTCAAATCGCTGTATTATTTTGTTCGTGGTCGGAGTGACATCTTCTCGTTCGTTGTCACGATTTTATAAAATGTGTCGTGTGTGTGTGTGTTGTGCGTGTTGTTTAGTGATTATTGTTAAATTATTCGGACATATTCTCGTGAGTGCATCAATAATTGTGTGCTGTGGATCCGACGGAGGTACAGAAGATTCAGAAGTAAGTACACTTTACATTAGTATTTTATAATGTAGTTTGTAGTACATTAGTATTATATTTCATTATTCGTTTGAATATTTTGCAACGTATATTAACGATCATTAATGATTTGGTATATAGTATAATTTAATGTGGTTCAAATAAGATACTACTTTAAATCAAATATTTTTATTTTGACAACCAGATAGATAAAATTAAATATTTTTATTTTGTATTTCAAATATTTCCTTACAATGAAAATAAGTTGAGCAAGTAGTTAATATTATAAATTATAATTTTTAACATGAGAAGCTATAATAGTTGGGAAAGTATTATTTGTAGTTTAATTACGAATATGTAACATGTTGATAAACAGACTACAATATCGTAATAACATTACAGGCAACAAAATATCATAAAAATATAAGTTACTGTCAACTATTTGAAATACTATTTTACACAGTCCTACACACACCTACTCCGATCACTTTTTGAGATGTTGAAACTTTTTTGCGAATATCTCGGAAACTAAAGCTGAGCGGCAGTAACATGTATAGGAAAAAGTTGTTCAGAATGATGACCTTGACAACATATTTCAAGGTCGTCAAAATCGGTGAGGAAGCCCCTAATGTAAATAATTACCCTTAATTTCTTGCCGCGTCCCATTCTTTTCAATGATGATTGGAAATTCTACAAAGACTGAGTGCCTACACAACGTTATGTTTATATGACTCGAAACGTAGAAAGAGTGAGAAATCCGAATAGAAAGTCAAGTGTGCTATCATTTCGCCGACCTTTGTTACACGACTTTTGTTGATAAATACAATTACGGACAGAGTAGTTCCAGTTTGTCGCTATATAATATACTACCGTGAGACGATGTTTATGTACCATTTGTAGAATTCGGAGAATTCTTGATTTTTCATTGAGAACTAAATGATAGCATACTTGTGCTATCTTTTTGTCCAGGAGTGTATTTCATAATCACAAATAGATTAACACTTTTTTGTAAAGAATATGAAGGAGCATCAGCTGATGCAATAAAAAATATATGATTCCATTAAAAAAAAAACATGAATGACCTTCATATGTCCTTTACACGTCCACCTACAAAAAAAAAATTGCTCCTCAAAACCATTCACCGTCATATAAACAATTGTTTGCTATGCGTAATAATAACGACGTAAATCTAGATGGAAAAATGTGGTGACCCAGCCTGTATAATAAATCAAGAAATAAAAACTTGAATTTACTATGAAGTTTGTTTCAGATTTCAAAATAATTGCTTACTTGCGGGTCCCCCTGATAAAGTGCATCTTGTCCCCGAATGTGCCATATAAAAGTGGTTCGAGTTGCAACACGGTTGTGCTAATTAGGATCTGTGAACGGAGGTCGAGCTAATGCCCCGTCCACAAGTTGGACTCGTGTAAAACCGTGGAGGCCCGGTTCATGAAACAAGGCGTGGAATAATGTTTTCGTACACGAGCGAAAGACAAACAGCTGGGGGATCTTCGGCAGGCAGCCACCAATTTACCAGCAAACGAAGACACATCGAGTTCCGCGCTATCCCGTGCCGCTGGAAGGACCAATTTCGCCGTTTCTCGGTCGCCCGCTGCCACGTTAATCGTTATTTATGACCGCGGCTACTTTTCGCGTGCGATCCGAGGCCACCGCACACCTTCTATTTGCTTATCGATCCCACGGACCCCGCGAGAGAGATTGCCCCTCGCACGATACACCCCCGCAGAGTTACCTGTACATCCCTCGATCCACGGTCTCGATCATCCTCGAGATCGCGGGGCTGATTTATCGCTCGCGTTTCGCTGAGAAAGACGTTACCACTTCCGATCGTGTTTGTACTAACTGTGTCCGGTTTATTGTGGCGAGTGGGAACACATTGCCGCCGACAATATCTCGCTACTCAATTTTTCTAAAGCTTCTATCAGAAATATCCATATTTTCGAGAATCTCAATTTTTTGCAAACATGTTTGCCCGATTCGAAAAATCTGAGAAAAATCCACATTTATAATTATAACATATTCCTGACTCTTTTCTGCTTAGAATGAGTCCAAACACGATACAATTCGGAGCATGTGTGCCTGTGTAATCCACGATTTAGTATAACCTCGATTATCCGAACCGTTCAGTTACCTAGCCACTGAACCCTGAATTGCGGAGCAACTATACGTCGTACGATGTCGTGCTTGGACTCATTTGATTCAGAAAACTGTCACGAATACGCCAATAAAAATCTCATAACAAAATCGTTCGAAACAACAATGTTATATTAAAAAACGAATTAGCGTTTCACGAAAATTGCTTCTAAAGAAGTCCAGACGCGGAGTGGCGAAAATATATCCACGAATCGCAACGGAGTGGCAATTAATATAATGAAATTTTGTTGAAACTGGAAAACGGAGTGGAGGTGGGTTGGTTTTCGAGCACGAGCCGTCAGCGAAATGAATCGTAATGCCGTATGAAAGGGACTAGAAGTTTTACGGCGCGCGTGGCTCGGCGGCGATACGTTTCACCGTCCGCCATATTTGTCTAGGTACACAAAAGCACTTAATCGCCGGTAACAATAGAAGGAAGCATGCGCGTCCCGACGGAACAATGCGCCGGCTGATTACCTATGAATCCATTCCTCGTTATTAATTATTTCATTTTATGCCCGCCGTTCTCCCCGCAATCCCGGTGCTGTAATTTCCAAGAGCTGGTTACCTTCAACGATATCCTATGAATATACCGCGCCCGCGGAACGGGCTATTACGTCCCACGGACGGGAATAGTTGTTATTTATTAAATTATTGAAACGGCTAACAGTCGCGAGAAAATTATCAGCCGATCGGTTACCAGGCACCGTTGCGGTTCCAACGAAAGGGAGACGCGAGAATAACAATCGCTGTTGAACGTTTTTCCGGTTAAACAATCCTTTCTGGCCAATAATGATCACAAGTGACACAAATATTTTTCTATCGACAACTTTCACCGATTACGAGGACTCTAATTGACTGTATTAACCCCTTGCACTCGAAGCTATTTTGACTCCAAAACGATACATTTCTTGTGACCTAGAATAATTCCCGTCTATATATTTTTTTCCATGTTATACATAAGAAAATGGTGGAATTTACTCGTGCAATACTGAAATGTTTGGTAATTTATTAAATACAAACAAATTTAATAATGTAAAAAATATTTTGACTAATGATATAGTAAATTTTAGTGGTGCCTTATAGTCACCATTCGAGTGCTAAGGGTTAACACCAAACGTACCACCACCGGTCAAATCACCGGTTCTAGATCGTTTATTTGACAATTTTTGAAATCATAAAGATGAGCAATGATTCGATAAGTATTTTTAGTAGCGCACGCATTGCAATAAGAGCCGCGCAAAGTCTAAATAAATTAAATCTTGTCATTTTTATAAGGCAACATGTAGGGGAAAGTTGCCGAATGCGTACCACTTAATTTCGAAGGCAGTTTATATATTCTTTAGTAGGAATTTGAGCAAAAATTATGTGTTGTATCTATGTATTAACTATCGGCGTTGCAATTTAATATGATTTTTTAAATATTTATTGATAGATCATTGTGATATGAACACTTTTATAAGATCATGCAAACAGTACGATTTAGGCAACCAGTATCCTAAATGGTACCAGCCGGTTTCCAAAATCGTACCTCATCTGTTGGATTAAAAAGATACAAAAAATCATAAGAGAAACTGTATTTTGCGTTTAATTTCAGTTTAATATACAATACAACATAAAAATAAAATGGAATATTACATTACTTAACTTAAATACAACTAGGACAATAATAAATATTGTCTTCTTTCAAAACTCCTCCAACCTTTTTTAATGCAGAAGTAGGTCTTTTTATCAATCCAAGGAGGTGTCTTCTTAACGTTGGCTTTGGAATTTTATACCGCCGAGAACATTCGTTGAATCCGTATTTTTTTATTTCTGTAAGCCTCTATTGCTAATTTCATCTGTTCTTCTGTCCATTCACAATATTTTCGCTTTCTCATGCTAAAAAAATTTGAAATATTGTAAATCGTTTATTTTCGCGGTAAAATTTGAATAACAGTATCTTAAATCGTACTGGTACGATTTAGGAAACCACAGTGTGGTACGATTTAGGAAAAAGACGTCCCGCTAAATAATTGAAGCTAACCTTTAAAACATTATCAGCATGTTTTATAAACTAACTAGAAATAAATAATATAACATAGCTAGTTTTAAAAAATATATAAGACTACCACAGAAACTGTAGATTTATATTTAATTCAGCCGATTAAAATCGTTTAAAATTAACATCAGACTTGTCTGATTTCTTTGTGCTTCTGTCATTCACAAAACAACACTTCATGCGAATGACTTTTTGGTCCTACTTTATCGACATAAATAAAAGTTCATATCTTTACCACCTGGCGGCATCAAAATGCATTAATTTTTAAAGAAAAGAGCTGGTACGATTTAGGTGACCAGTACGCATTTGGCAACTCTCCCTTATCTGATACATTTATAGCTCGGTACGTATAGTGTTAAGAAAACGAAATTTTATTTTTTGAGTGTTTAACTTTTATTGGGTTCTATATATGCCTTAACACTCTCGCTGCGGACGACGCACATGCGCGTCCAACCGAGCCCATGCCATGGCATATTATACATAAAATAAGTTATACTTACCCCAAATATATGTTTTTCAAAATATACATGTATACAGGGTGAGTCACCAAACGTTACCACCTCAAATATCTTTGTTGTTTCTAAAGATACGTAAAATATGGTAAGGACAAAGTTGAATGGTACAATGGGGCTGACACGATGCAAAAAAAAAATTTTGTTTTTATGTCATTTTTTTGGAGATATCAAGGTCACCTTGACTTTTTTAAATGGAACCACCCTTTTTTAAACACCTACAATGATAGTCCCTTTCATTAGGAATTCAGTGACTATAATTAGTCCAAGGTCATTCAAGGTCAAGGACAGAAAAAACGTATAAAACTAAAATATGGAAGCAAAATACGTTTATCACGGTTGAGACGTTTATCGTAGTTGAAGTAAACATACTAAGGTCTCTCAATGTTATTCAGCATTCTTATTTACTATCAGTATGTTTCCAAACGCGATTCCGCTATGTTATATTCGATGACTGAAAAGTGTGATATGATCACGATTTTCTGTGAATGTAGAAAAAATGCAGTGCAGGCCTGACTACTTTATGAAGAAAGGTACCCCGAGCGAAACACTCCTTCTAGACGTACTTTCACTAATACGTACAGGTTGTTTCGAAGTACTGGAAGTGTACATGCAAGACAGTACAAACGGAAGAATCCCACGACTAATGAAGACAATGAAATTAATATTTTAGCAGCTATAGCTGTCAATCCTCACGTGAGTACGAGAAAAATTGCCCGGGAAGCAGGCATAAGTCAAAGTAGCGTAATACGAATTCTGGCCCGACATAAATTTCATCCGTTCCACATATCACTCCATCAAGAATTGCACGGGAATGATTTTCAAAATAGAATTAATTTTTGTCAATGGGGATTGCTTCAAAATCATTCATTTTTTTCTAATGTCTTGTTTACGGACGAAGCAACATTTACTAATCATGGCTCAATTAATCTACGGAACGCCCATTATTGGTCTGTGGATAATCCGCACTGGCTGCGAGAAATTGATCATCAAAGACAATGGAGCGTAAACGTGTGGTGTGGTATTTTGAACGACAAAGTAATTGGACCATATTTCGTTAACGGAATGATGACGGGACAGAAATACGCTCAATTTTTGCAAGAAGATCTGCCAATTTTGTTAGAAGATGTCCCTTTACAAAATCGCTACGATATGTGGTACCAACATGACGGTTGTCCTGCTCATTATGCACGAGTAGCAAGAGAAACGTTGGATTCTCGATATCCAAACCGATGGATTGGACGAGGCGGAACAGTTTCATGGCCAGCACGATCGCCTGATTTAAATCCACTGGATTTCTTTTTATGGGGTCTGCTAAAAGAGACCGTGTACACGGATGCTCCAACAACAGTTGAAGATATGCGTCAGCGTATCATCACAGCATGTACGAATATCACGTCGGATACACTTATCAGAGTTCAACATTCCTTCAGAGCTCGTTTACAACAATGTATCGACGCAGACGGCCATCATTTCGAACATTTATAAAATACAGGTATTCTGCTTCCATATTTTAGTTTTATACGTTTTTTCTGTCCTTGACCTTGAATGACCTTGGACTAATTATAGTCACTGAATTCCTAATGAAAGGGACTATCATTGTAGGTGTTTAAAAAAGGGTGGTTCCATTTAAAAAAGTCAAGGTGACCTTGATATCTCCAAAAAAATGACATAAAAACAAAATTTTTTTTTTTGCATCGTGTCAGCCCCATTGTACCATTCAACTTTGTCCTTACCATATTTTACGTATCTTTAGAAACAACAAAGATATTTGAGGTGGTAACGTTTGGTGACTCACCCTGTATATATATGTTTTTCTAACCTAACCTAACCTTTTGTTAGGTTGAACATCATGAATTATTGTTTTTGTTTTGAAAAAAAAATCAGGTTTTTATTTTACGGACTGAAAATTACATTTAAAAAAAATATCTTAATTTCAGCTCCCGGCGAAAGCCTACTTATTTTCGTCCGCAGCGAAAGTGTTAACGCGTTTAATGTTTCGTAACGTTTCGAAAATATAAAATTACCGCCTAAAATCTTCTGTTGATTCGTGGCCACTTAATTAATTAAGCACGTATTGTTCGCACGCTTTTCCGCGGGATAGCATGCATGCAACGAATGTTATCGAAACGATCGTTTCCTAGTTTACATTTCCGAGAAGCGCGCACAGTTCGAACAACCCGAAACAGTCGGTCGTACAAATTCGACGAAATTCCGCGATTTGTTCCCCTTTGTCCGACAAAACAGCGAAAATTCGATACAGGAATATTCATGGCCGGACCCCGGTGTATATTTTTTTTTCGGTGCGTTTCTTTTTTTTTTTCAGCATTCGCGTCGCGTTCTATAATCCATTGTCTAAACGAAAAATTTTCATTTAAATTGCGCGTTTCCTACTCGGCTACCAAAATAAAGCGCGCGCGCACCCGGCAGTATTTTTCTTCGTTTTCTGACCGTTTTCCCATTTTGCACCGCGAGCCGTTAGTGTTTTTACTGCGTCGTCCGCGATTATTGCAACATTCGTCGGCCGTATTTTTCGAAGGGTTCGACCGGCGTTCGCCGCTAAAAAAATACATTCACGCAAAATTATGAATATTTAACGCGATCCTTCGAAAACATTCGCATTTTTTTCGTCTGTCCGTGTTTATTCGACCGTTTGAAAATTATTTTCCCGGTTTTTCGTGGGCGAAACTTTTCTTTATGAACAACGATGATGGTAAAAATGTGATCGCCCTTTTTCAAAATATTATTCTTTTGCACCGTTTATCTAGAGGATAGATTGTAAACCTTCCTCCGTGGTTGACCATAAATAATTAGTTTTGGAAAAATGTTAAAAAATAAGTAGGCAGTTTGAAATTATGGAGGAAGGGTAGTGTGTATGTTTGACTGGGAGCCGCATTTATTTATTATCGGCGTTTCCTCCATTTGTTGGTTGTTTCGCTCGAGTCTTGTACTTTTCCCGCGCGATTATGCTCGCTGCCCTTTTCCCTTTGTGTCGCGAATTCGCCCTCCCACGCGGCACCCTTTTCTTCCCAGGGCTTTATCTCTAGCTTCACGGTCCAGTCATATATTTCAGCAGAAGTTGCGCCCCTTTTTAAATGTAAATTCCCCATGCTCGCGATGCTTTCTCGTCCGCCTACCGTTTCCAGCACACAGCAACGTCCTTTTTATTGTTTCGATATTATTTATGCTTTACAAGCAAATTTAATCCCCTATCTTGATTTATTCGCTTTCAACGAGCCGGCGGTTTCTCTGCGGCGAGCGCGATTTATTGTTTATAAAAATTAACAGTCTCGCGGAAAAAATCCCGATTACTCCCGGCTCCGTTGTTTGCGAATTTTTGCGCGGAAATTAGCAAATTAATGCTTCAAAAATGCCACTCAGAGATGAATAATTTTGTTCACTAGTTATTAACTCGTTTTTAGTTTTGTAGAATATCCACTCGAGAGTTTTTAATCATTTCTAAAAAACTGAGGATTAATTTTAGTGGATGTACGATTAATGTTTGCAATTTTAATAACAAGGTGATATCTTACAATTTTTGCAATTTTAATAAAAGAGAGATTTTTTCAATTTTTTTCCATTGTAACGACAAAGTAACAGAGTTCTACGTGCAAAAATACAAATTTTCGTGCATCTGAGGATAATAAAATTTTTCATATTTTACATTTGCAAAACTGAAGAAAACTCGGATGGTATTTTCACGATTAATATAAATTGCCCCATCGAACGTATCGGAAAATAATAATTACACAAATTCTGATTCTTACCGAACAATTTTACCATTTCCCGTTGCGCGTATAATTAATACGGGATTATCGGAAAAGTCTTAAACCTCATTAAGGTTACGCGTAAACACAAAAATGGTTTAAAACTTTTCCAATAATCCAATAGATTACGTAGTTTTAATTTTCGTCCTCGCTCGCGTTAATTAAGGGGATATTCACGTTCACTGCGACTTGAAAACCGTTTCCTTTTAAGCATTAATTATCTACCATCCCCATTTTTTACAAACAAATTTTGTCATTATCAAGGAATTCCTCAGAAAATCGAACGTGTCGCCGAAATTTGTTTGTCACTCTGTTCCGATAATCGCAAAATTCCACAAAATTAGTCTATTACCTCACCAAACTGTTTAGAATTAAAATGACTATAGTGTGCCCAGCTCTAATCGCATGATCTCGTACAGTCAGCGAAAGTGTCATTCACCCTGCATTTTCTCGCGAATGAAACACACGGCCTCCAAGAATCCCCCGGTTTCGCAGAAACACGTCGTCCGCTGATGCATCCTGTGCAGAGAGTCATCGGTGCATCCGGCGATGCATTAAAGAACAGGCGGGAATTAAGGCTGCAGTTACACTGCACGCAAGTTTCCCCATTAATCCCCTCACAATTGTTTACCTTAACACTAGATTGCCTAAGCAAGTCATTTTGATTGCTTTTGAATTTCATTTTTTTTATTGCTAATACTTATTAATAACTTGTTATATGACTGTAAGTGATATAAAATATATTAAAAGTTACTGTTAAACAAATTTCTTTGCGCATTAGTTATTTTTTCACAATGCAGTCATTTTGACTGCTTTCAGGCAATATAGGTATATACTAAGCTCCCGTCTTTCTACTGTTAAACTGGTCCTACTCGTTCCAATACATTTTAATTTGTTCCGGTAAAATATCATACAAACCTAATGACAGATTTTGTTTTTTTTTTTAATTATTTCCTTATGGAACATTTACCGACATATCGGTACTTTACTATACTAATTTCACTGATACCTATTTTTGCCATAAATGCAGAAATCCTGTCGCTCGCACGATTCTTAACTCTTTGCGGCACAGGAATTCAGGTCATAAAATAGACCCATGTTGCACAGGAATTTTATTGCGTTAAAATCATCTACACTATATTCAAATCACATTTATAGTTTTAAGAATATTAAAACATAAACGATAAATAAAAATATGTTTTTTTGTATTACTCCCCAAGTTGCATGGTGGGACGAATAAAATCCCACCATACTTTCATCATTTGCAAACAAATTTAATCTTTAGTTTTTATTATAAAACACTTCACTTGTTTATATAGAACTAATTTTTATATAAATTAACTTACCTCTACGATTTTTCACATAAAACCAGGAAAAAAATATTATCGCAATAAACCTTCCGCTTACAACAATTGTTGAACCGGTATTAGAATGTTGAAAGTTGCCAACATAAGTGCATACATTTGTAACATTGGATGAATATACCCAGATAGCACAGAGACGTCTTAAAGACGTCTTTAAGACGTCTGTCAAAGACGTTCAGACGTCTATTAGACGTCTGAATGTCCTACCAACGGCTTCCGAACGGCTTCTGAACGTCTCTGGAACGTCTTTGTGAAAAAACTGTACGTCTTAAAGACGTCTTTAAGACGTCCGTTCGACGTCTTTAAGACATCCGTTAGACGTCTTTAAGACGTCTCGAACAGACGTATTCAAGACGTCCCGAAACAGACCCCTAGTACCACAAAAATATTAGATAGATATGTTTGTCAAATATTGGAAAAATATTTTTTAAGCCACATTTTTTCTTGTGAGAAAAATATTGAATTTGAATATTGTATACATGTACAAGAAATATAAATTGAATGTTTGATATAACAAAAAAATTAAATAAATAAAAAAAAATAAATTAAAAGAATGTTTTTTCAGCATATCCGCGCACATTAACATTTTATGCTTTATTTATTTATTTATTTATTTATAAATGAAAAAAATAAATTAAAAGAATGTTTTTCAGCATATCCGCGAACATTAACATTTTATGCTTTATTTATTTATTTAACTTATTTATTTATTTATCTATTTATTTTGATATATTATTTTGGATTTTGGATTTTGGATTTGTGATATATAATGTATAGTTTTATTATTAAACAATATTTATTGCTAAATTCTATTGCGAATATATATGTAATATATTATAATAGTACTAAATTAACAATTTAGTTATTTAACTTTCCTAAATAAATAAACGTCTATTGGAAGGATGGAAAACTGCGTTATATTGTGTTGCGTGTGTACAGTTTGTAAAGCTTTTCTCTAGCAGTTTAGAATGACTGAAACGTCAAGAAATTAAACGTCTTAAAGACGACTCGTAAAAGACGTCTTAAAGACGTCTGAAATGAGACGTAAAAACGACGTCTTTTACAAGACGTCTTTAAGACGCCTTTTCAGGACGTAAGACGTTCAGACCAAAAATGGACGTAAAACAGACGTCTTTAAGCCGTCCAGTGCTATCTGGGTATATTACCAACTGCTTCACGTAAATAACACGAAATATAAATCTATACACATGCAGCTATTGCAAAATTTCGAGGTGGGATTAAAAATGTCTGACACTTTTAATCCCACCGTGCCCCAAAGAGTTAAATCTGTTCAATGTGTGTTGCGGTTTTATATGCTGACCGATGCTATCGTTGCTAACCATTTTCGTCGCAAGTGTGTGAGACGCGAGGTCTCTGGGATTAATTACCCTAATCGAGGCTCGTGTAACCGCACCCTAAGACGAGAAGAACGCGCGCGCGTGCCCCGAGATTCCGTCACCTGCACAGAACTCGCGGAATGCAGATTGCGCGCGTGGACTGGCTTGCAACGGCGATGAAATGGCCGCGAGGCACGCGACGGCATCAATGGCCGGTGAATGGGCGCCGGTCAACACTTTTCCGGGCGCGTTCAGCTCTCGGCCTACGTTTCCCGCACTTCGAGTAGGTGAAGGTGCAGCCGCGCGTAAGTTTAGCGTAGGATAAAAGGATAATACCTGGAACCAGCCAGGATGGCAGGCCCGCGGGATGATGGGCGGTCCGTGAGTCACCGCGAAGAAACGCGAGTGCCGTTCCTCGCCCGCTAAGGGCGTCAGCCTGACCTTATAAAGTAGGCTCGAACACCCACAACAGCCACCCAATCGATGAACACGAATTTTCTAATGAAACTTCTGCCGACACGTTCCTGACGTTTTTCTGATTAAAATGACACCCCACTCGACACAATTCCGATCACATATACTCCCGTTCGTGTCACGATTAAATGGAACCTCCGTTATCCGAACCGGCGGTTCCCCCGAGACTCAACTGTCGATACGTTTGTAATTTAATGTTAAAGTTAAACGAAGAAATTGCTTCTATAGAGTTTAAACACTATTTTCTGATCTCTTGTCGATGCCACGAACGTAGAAATGTTAACATAACTGTTTCGTTTGTAATCATTTTTTAATTAAACCTTTACCAACACATCCCTGACTCTTTTCTGCGTAGAATGAGCCCAAACACGATATAATTCGGAGGTTATTTGTCAGTGTAATCCACGATATAGTAGAACCTCGATTATCCGAACCGTTCAAGAACCTAGTCGCTGAACCGTGATTTACTCGGAAAGTATACGTCGTACGACGTCGTGCTTGGGCTCGTTTGACTCAGAAAACTGTCACGAACACGTCCGTAAACAATAGTAATATTTTTGTAACATGATTTTTTATAAATCATTCACTGCAACATTCGCGAAATTCCTGAATACTGTCACCGGAGGGTCGAATGGATGACTTCGAAGGTTCGCGGAATTGTACAGGGTTAATAATTTGACGCGGAGAAGTGAATGGACACCGCGTGTAAACACAGTTAAAAAACATCAAGGATTTGTTAATAAAACTAGCTGGGACGGACACAATCGATTTCTGATTTTCCCTCGGTCGTTACGCCGCGCGCGCGGCGCGATTGATTTCGCCAAACAAACCGAATCGATTCTTTCGCGTTTATTTATACCGGCGATTTTTTTATTTCGCTGGGCATTCGGCTCGCGTAAGTTCTCATTGTCGGGCGCGCACGTAGGTGTGACACGACACAACACGGTTGCGCAATGAAATGCCCCCGCTGTAAGCCCACTCCGCGTGATTTCTGTCGCCGATCGTTCGATTTCGGCAAAAAAAAAAAAAAAAAAGAAGAGTAAATCGACGGGTTCCGGTCCATGCATTTTCGTACCATTCCAACATGCTGTTACTCCCGAAAATATTCGGATCCTGCAGAAAATGGTAACCGCGCGAAACTAGCAACAAGTTTGTTAGCAACATTGCAACCTACTAGCAACTTCACAAGTACATTTTTACAAATTTATACGCTAACGTATTCGTGACAGTTTCCCGATTAAAATGAGCCCAAACACGATACAATTTGAATGATGTTTGCTTGTATAATACACCGTTCAATAGAACCTCCATTATCCGAACTGACACATCTCCATTAAACAATTCAGTCTATAGCAAATCAGTAAAGTCAGCATATAGCATGGTAACTAAATAACTATTATATGAATATTCAAACTCCCGCTGACCCGTTCGGATAATAGAATAATTAAATAAATAAATACGAGCCAAAGTGTATTTGGGCTCATTTTAATCAGAAAAATGTCACGAATACGTCGGTACGAGTTCGGTACACCTCTCGTTGGCGGGGAGAAATTTCGATCAAATATCGTGCACATCTTTGCGCCTTACAGCGAGGCGTTACTGTACTTGGCCGAGCACCCAGTATAGTTAGAGTTGTTCCTCGCACGGTATGGTCGCGTGGGTACAGATACGGATAGGGATACGGAGGCCAAGAGACGGACGGCTCGACGCCGACGCCGACGCCGACGCCTCCTCCTCCTCCTCCTCTTCAGGCTCGCAGCCACGAGTTATGGCTTCGCGGTCCGTTGCGCCGACGATTTATGAAGCGAAAGATCGACCAAGGAATCCGAGGAAGATACGGAACGATGGTCAGAGCCGCGGTCGAACTTTTCCCGAGATTCCTCCGGCTTTCTTCCCTGGATTCACCATTTTGTTACTGAGGCGAATCAACCTTGAAGAGCACCGTCTCGATACTCAAAAACACCTAGGACCTCGATTAGCCGAACCTCCGAATCTCTCGATTTTCAGAGAATTTTCAAGAAACAATTTTCAAGTCTCACGAGAATTTGAACGTTCGTCGATTGCGAAAAATTTTTGTTGCAAAGCGCATAAAAATCCTCACTAAAACGAAAAGTCTGAGATCCGCCATTTTAGTAGGACAGTTCCGAGCATTCACGTCCAACGATTAAAGTGAACGCTTCACACTGTTAACACAGTTGATACTGTTAATGCTTGGTAGGTTTAACGTTGAGTAATTTTTCAACGGTTTTGAAAAAATTCCAAAAATGTCGACACTAAACCTACCACGGTCAAATGACCGGTTTTATATTTTGCCACTATTGAAACTGTAAAAATTCATTTATGGAAATTAACGGAATGATTGTTTTTGTCCAAGTTTATATTGTTAATTACGGAGATTCGCAATAAATTTGGTGTTGCCGTTTTCACAAGGTGACGTTTAACAAATACTTTTTAACGCTTGTTAGGCTTGGTGTTAACGAAGTCACGTGACCGTGACAACGGCCGGCGGCGATCCGGTAACTCGCCAGAGCCACGCCCACCGACGCGACAAAGAAAACGAGTGATCGAACGAACGGGTTGGTGGTTGCATGTAAAATTTAGGTTGCACATTGTCGCCGTCGAACCGGAGGTTTCTCCTCGGATACCGCAGCGAATCATTCGCTCCGATGTATGTATATTCTGGCTTCAACCTACATAACCGAGGGCCGCGTTTAGAAATCACTGCGAATCCCACATGCAAATGCGATCGAGCACTTGGTGCGTAAATATTTACGAGCCCCGGGACGAGAACGGTTACCAGACCGGGGGGGGTGAGGGGGGTAGGAACGCGATAGGTGCGCGACGGTGGGGGGAGGGAGTGCGTGGGCGGGGGCTGTGGGTGGGGCACCGGGGGGTGGAGCACGGTTTGCAGAAAAGAGTGGAGTAGCTGGGAGCATGTATTATTCAGCAAACAATCTTCAAGAGTACCTATAAGTCGACGATATTTAAGAAGTGAGTAATCCCGTATGAAATCGCAAATACTACCCCCACCACCCGACTGTCGCCGTGATTTTTCTGCCACTTCCGGTTATCCGGCAAATATGTGTTCTCGACAAGAGTTGGTCTCTGTTCTCGGCGAACCTCACATTGCAATCGCATAAACAAAATGCATTTGGCAAATACATGTAGAGAATTATTAATTAAGAAATTAATGAATCTCTATAATAGAAAATTTTGCAATTTTTCTAGACTCGGTCTGGGTCGATGCAGACTTTAGATTTTAAGATTTTACTATTACTATATGCACGTATTAAATCCAGTAGGCAATGTAACTTAATAAAACCATATGGAAATAATAATAACACGAAATAGCAATAATAATAATGATAAATTTTACTTGTAACTCGTGCAACATACTCTTCCCACTTACGGCTTTCTGCAGCAGTGAAATTTCCTGGACACTCACCTGCAACAGGAAAATATAATTAAGTTAATTATGTGTCGTTACGGTAAATTAGAGCTTGCATAACATTGAATATTATTTTTCCTATATTTATAAGTACAGTGCTCCGAGAAAGGAGATATATCGACGGATCAAGACTCGTTCTCCCACTCTAATTTCCGTGCCGGTGCGGGCAACCGATGCCCGTGAGGGCATATATATATTTTCGTTTTTGTTTGTCGTCTTCTCTTTCGCGTACAACGAAATTATTTATGTTTCAGTGAAAAACGCGTCCATTAAACGTTTCACCGGTGAGCTACACAGCGAGTAAGTTGAGAGGAATATTTTTCCGGAATGCGATCCGGTATAATTACATCCTTTCACTCATTAAGAACACGTGTTTTAAGGAACGGCCGTCTAAGACAGTTGTAATTTCTTTCTAAATGGGAAGAAAGGTATCATTACACGCAGGTGTGCAACGGAATAGACGGCCTCGCCTTTTATTTACGACAATTCCGAACTAACTTTTCTGAATTAATTCCGATGCAATTACTGTTGATATATTTCCATTAAACGATCAGACGAGCTGCATAAAATATTCGGGCGAAATTGCTGACTCGAGAAACAAACTTTCTTCGGCGAAATCAACGCTGGATGGTTAACCAATTTCAAAGCTTTAATCGGGACTGTTAGTATAATAACAGATTTTTGCCGGAACATTCGTAAAAAGCAAAAAAAATTAAAAAATCGTATGTCGTGCGTTTAATAAAAATTTACAATTTAATCTTTTCCGTAAAAAGATTTAATTCTTAATCGCTTTTATTTTTGCAGTTCAATTAAAATTGAGAAATTTATTTATAGGTGGGTGCAATAATTGGTACGATAAATTACAAGAGTTAAAATATGTGATGAAAAATTCTCTATCTTTTTTTTTTGTTCCTCTCGTCGTTCACAAAAGGCCAATTAACCGTGCCGAAAAAATCGGTGTTTCTTGCCAAAAAAAAAGGAACAGAAAATTCACCTGTAGAGAACTTGAAATTTTCAAGGGTTAATTTCGCCGGATCCCAGGGAATTTTCGGTGGTGAAAGGTGGTCTCTCTCGTTTAAAATCCGAAGGTTTGAGTGGCAGGGTCCGTCGGACAGATTCGAATACGATATGCAGGCGTTCTGAAGCGAGCGGCGCGAGACGTTCTGAAAAGAGGGGGCTGAAAGAAATTGGCGATTACCTTGTCGAAAGGATGAAGGAGAAGTTGAAGGCAAGGTGGAGGAGGAGGGGTCCGATGCGTCTGAGGGCTTTCACCACCTCTTCAACTACTTCAACCTGTACACAAGGGACGCGTGAATCGTGCGTCTACACTTCTACGCGTGTCCGGAGAGGAAGAGAGAGAGAGAGAGAGAGCTCGCAATAACCTCGTGTTTTCAATTCCCCTTTCACGGCAACCGAGACCGCAGCCCTTCTGCGTGACCTTTGAAGAGCTAACCTCCTTCGCTGCGTATGAAAAACTGACATTTCTCCGAGAGCATAATCGCCCCGAGGCGCGCCGGCGGCCGTAGAAACGGTTCTTTTAACGTCGAACCTCAAAGAACGCCGGAAATGTTAATTACAGGCCCTTTGGGACCACGATACTTGCCTGTCGATGTTAATTGATTCTCCAGGAAAAAATGATCAATGGGAAATTATTTTTCCCTGCATTCAGAATCCACGGTAATATTAATCTCTTGACATATGTCGAAGAGACATGCATATCCTCGCAAATTTAATCGTACAGCTGATTTGTTTTTCAATTATTTCTTTACGGAACCTTCACGGGCATACTCGTCACATTTTTCTGATTAAAACGAGCCCAAGCACGACCTCGTTCGACGCATACTTACCGAGTAAATCACGATTTAAAACTACGTACCTGAACGATTCGGATAATAGAGGTTTCACTATATCGTGGATTACCCGAATGGATAAGCTTCGAAGTATGTGGTGCTTGGGCTCGTTTTAAGCAGAAAAGTGGAACGAATGTGCCGATGAAGGTTCCATTAAAAAAATGATTAAAAACTAAATAGTTATGTCGACAAATTGGTGTTGGTGCAGGATGCGAGCGACAATTCGGCCGCGATTTTTTCGATTGTATCGAGACGTTCCCGTGATTTCCGGCCAATCGACGGCGTTAATTTCACCGAAGGGCTCCGGACGGTGGGCGTGGCTGCGATTCGATTTGAAAAGTGGAACGCAAGCTCGGATAAATCGTTGTTGAACGCACGGGAACGTCTGAATGCCGATCGGCAGCTCTGTCCGGCGGGGCTTTTAAGCGAGAAGAATGCGCGTTGTAGACACGTAGCCCGAATGTTTTCCTTTGTAATTAAACGTACTGGCACTTAATCTTCGTGTTCCCGCGGCGATTCTTCGTGTTTCGTGACGCGATTTATCGGGACCCGTGTCCGCTGACGTTGAAATCCTCGATAAATTTTGCGAAACTTGTCGCCGGTACGTACCCGTCGTTTTATACCTGTCGCTCTAAGAACCTTGCGCGAACGTTTTGTCATTTATAATGCAAATGGCGATGAAGCATCGTCGCGAATGAACGTTTACCCCGGCGCTCAGCGCTCGCAGTTTCGAAATTTATTAACTACAGCCGCCGCCGCCGCCGCCGTCGGGCCGGGCCGGGCCGAGCCCATCTTATCGATTCCAACGTATTGTACGAAACGTATGAATACAGCCATGTCGTTCTCGCGTTTAGTGGCAATTTCGGAGGGAAATTGAGCCGGTCTTATTGGTGCCGTGACACTGCCAATACGGTGACCACAAAAATGGTAAAATATGAAGAATAGCTCAACAAATAATTTATAGTAAAATGTGACAATTGTTTGAACTCTGGCAAACCATGCAGGGAATATAAAATAAGTAATCGAACAAGACAAGAAAACAATCGGAGAATAATCGACCATAAAACATGAAAATACAGTGTCTACACGATACATGACCAAAAGATGGGTCTAGCCACATACATATATCGGCTAGGAGATATTATACTTTGATCCACGCGACCGAGATCACTTCTTGGCCTCTAATTGGGTACAGCCAGTGGCAGTGGGGATAACTCTGCGACATTTATCATCCAGGATTTGGCGACATATAAAGAGAAAAACACTGTAGTTTGAATCAGAAACGAGTATCCACGTTTTCTCGACGGTCTACATTCGAGAAAATAAAGCAATCGTAAAATCTGTCGATCGATGACCCATTAATTAAGATAAAAGGGGATGATCGACGGTCGAGAAAATTCACGGAAGCCTCGTCGATCGACGCATTACCGATGTTTGCGCAAGTTTTCCATTTACGCGCGGGTAAGTTTGACAGAATACGGTATCAAAGAAAAATTGATCTCATTCATTAGAGGATTCCAGAGGAATTAGATGTACAGCGAAAACATTAATCCGCCGTTTCGGCGAGTATCTACGAGCGAGCGATCGAGCGATCGAGCGATCAGCCAATAAACGGGCCACGCGTGTGTATCCGCAATTTGGTGATTGATGCTCGAAATATTCGGCAAACGGAAAACGGCAACTCTTTCACCGTTGGGAAACCCGTTTCATCCTCGTTTGCCGGCGCGTATCACGGCTAATGCCGATAACCGTGCACCGCAACAACGCGGATAAAGCTGACTTGCACAGGTGTACCCGCATGTACGACCTGCTTTCGAAGCAAACAGCCGGATGATACGTTCCACGGAGATACTGTGTTTGCACGCGTGCCGCGTTGCGCCCGCCAATTGTTATCGTCGGCCGGCCGTGTGCTCGTGCCGCGCGCGATTTCTTCGGAAACGTCGTCCGACCCGAATATTCGATTACTTCCCAATAACTTTCCTAGAGAAAAAAAACTGTTCTGTTCCTCTGGCGTAAAGAGATACGGCTAAAAAATAACCCTGTATTCCGTGAAATTATTCCATGTTCGCTACCAGCGTCAGACGTACAGTCGCGGACAAAATTAAGTGGACAGGTTTATCATTTAATGAAAAGTCAGTATAATTTAGCAAATAATTGTAATAAATCAAAACTGTTAAGAATATTTAAATTAACAAAGAATAATGTAGTGAAATAAACAGGAATATCAATTATAATAACTAATATATTAGAATATATTGTTGTCAATTGGAAGTACACAACATTTTAGGTGGACGAAATTAAGTGGACACTTTATAAATATTCACAAAATGAACAATTAGTATTTAGTATTGTAGCCTCTTGCTTTACTTACTGCTTCTAATCGTCGTGGCATGCTTTCCACAAATTTCTGGAGATAATTTGGATCAATTTGTTGAAATTTTAACTGCAATTCGTTTAAAAACACTGTTTTATTATGGCGTTTTTCTAATGGTATTTCTGAATCTAATAAACTCCATAAATTTTCTATAGGATTAAGGTCTGTGCACTTTGTGGTGGCCATTCGAGAACTTCTATCTCACAGTCTTGTAAAAATTTTTTGGTTTTCTTTGCAGAATGCTTAGGATCATTGTCCTGTTGTAGCATCCATTTATCATTGAGATCCATTTTTAGTGTTGACTCTTCGAGGTTTTCATTTAAAATGTCAACATATTTATCTGCTGTCATTATTCCATCTATGAGTGCTAAATTTCCAACTCCACTCCAAGAAAAACACGCCCATACCATTATGGATCCCCCTCCATATTTGACAGTAGGTAACACATACTGCTTTTTTAGAGCTTCATTCGATTTTCTCCACACTCGTGTCCTCTTTTTTTTTATTTAATAACTCAAATTTACTCTCGTCACTCCATATAATGTTTTTCCAAAATGATAATGGCTTATTAACATATTTTTTCGCAAACTCTAAACGTTTTTTTTATGCACTTCATTAATGTGTGGTTTGCGCCTAGCTAAACAACTCTTTAAAAAAATTATCATCTTTTAATCTTCGTCTCACAGTTCTTGAAGAAATATTTAATTTTAGTGTTTCAACAATATTTCGTGATGTTATCGATGGATTACGTTGAGTTCCTCTCACAATTCGTCTATCAGTGTATGCATTTGGGGTACGTTTCCGACCTCTACCGATTAAATTTTCGACAGTATTATATTGTAAATACTTTTTGTAAATTTTATGTACTGCACTTTTAGAAACTTTATATTTTTCGGCTATTTTACGATAACTTAGACCGTTTTTACACTCCGAGACAACTAGGTTTCGCAGATGAACACAAAAGTCTTCTCTTTTCTTAGACATATTGAATTCACGTTCTTAATCTGACTTAGTCAACAGTTTCATGTCGACTGAAGACACAGTAATATCACACATTGCCAAAGCTCAACGTTTGTTTACATTTTTCCCTCCTAATATAGAATTTCCTATCTGTCCACTTAATTCTGTCCACAGTCTCAAGGACACCCATCCAAACAAACACGTATAAATATTAACAAAAACATTCTTTTTATAATTTTATGTGCTGAAAATATATTTTCGATATCTACAAACATGTTCAACGTTAAACATTTCTAATTTATTTCTAACATGGTAAATGAAACTAAAGATTATTCAAAATTTACACTGTGTCCACTTAATTCTGTCCATGACTGTATATGCGGAGTTCCTAATCATTTTTTAAAATCCCAAAACCATTAAAAATCGTTGCTTGGACGTCTCAAAGTATTCTGCGTGGGAAGTATACTGTATACTACATTCTGCATTCTATGTTCTATATTTTACATTTTGCAATATGGAGAATACAGAGTCTAGAATGAGAGTACAGTTCATGTATTAGGTTGTCCGGAAAGTTCTTTCCGTTTTTTTTTTTTTTAACAGATATTATAAATTGGATCAAACGACCTGACATTTTTTGAGCAATTAGAAGAATTGGTTTTCCAAATGATGTGCAGAAAAGATTTTGAAAAAATTGCAATTGGTAAGAATTATAAGAACAATAAAAAAGGGCATTTTCCAAAACTTTTTTATTTGAGCCTGTAATGAAAATTTAAAATATGCGTTTTGTAGATCTATGTTAATTATAAATATACTGAAAATTTCATCGAAATCGATTGATGCAGATAAAGACGACACGCATCTAAAGATGTTAGAATTTGTGGATTTTAAGCAAAAAGTGACCAAAAGTCGTGAAAAATCACGATTTTCACCACTTCGTAGCTCATGTGTATATTAATCGATTTCGATGAAATTTTCAGCATGTGTATAATTAACATAGATCTACAAAACGCATATTTTAAATTTTCACTACATGTTCAAATAAAAAAAGTTGTGAAAAGTGCCATTTTTAATTTCTCATGTAATTCTCACGAATTGCAATTTTTTCAAAATCTTTTTTACACATCATTTGGAAAACCAATTCTTCTAATTGCTCAAAAAATGACAGGTCGTTTGATCCGATTTATAATACCTGTTTAAAAAAAACGAAAAGAACATTCCGGACAACCTAATATATTCTATATTTTACATTTTGCAATATGGAAAATAAAGAGTCTAGAATGAGAGTACAGTTCATGTACAACGAAGCAAGTTCCCAACGTTAAAATAATTTACCAAAATTCTCCAAAAAAATAGCAACTGGGCTCCTTCGCACCAGCCATTAAGCCCAATTGATTCCTGCCGCTTGGCGCATTGGCTAAAACGCTGAGACCGGCAAGAATCATTTGGGCCGGGGGAACCGAGCATTTTCCGGGAATATTCGGCTCTCGTCGAAGATCCGAAAAGAACTGGCGGCGCATCTAGGCAACAGCTCCTTTCATTTCTTGAATGGACCGTGCCCTTTCCCCATGACGCCAATCTCTTTGCGCATTCTAATTTAATTTGTAAAAATGGCCACGGGAATCTCGAGTGTTTCCACGATTCTCTCTCTCTCTCTCTCTCTCTCTCTCACTCTCTCGTTCCTGATTTTGCACCCTTGCTCTCTTCCTCTTTTGCTCAGTCTCCCCCACCCCTCTCTTGACGCGCCCTCGAGAGCTTCAGCCCAGGTTTCCCGAGCATTCACCGTTAACAACATTTTCCCCGGATCCGCGAATTTGCGTGTGTATATACCCGGTACCTTCGCAGTCTGGGTGTGCCTGGTTTGAAAAGGGGTTTTATACGTACGGTGAAACGCGCCATCAATTTGCGCCGCGCACCGCGCACCGCGCGCCGCGGCGTCCGTAAACTTGGCTTCGCGCGACTAGAATCGCTTTTGACCCGGTACACCCTCTAAACCCCTTCGGTGTTCTATGACACGAATAAATATGCAAGAATATCCTTGTGTACCCGGTCGGGGATTTCCGTGAAACATGCGGAAACTGAATTACAAGATGTTCTTGAGTACGTGTAAGTCTCTGGTGTACCCGATTCTACGCGGCTTCTGGGATACAGGCCGCATCAAAACACGGGACATTTGATGCACCTATGGATATCTGCTCTATGCACGCTAAACTGAATTATTCATTAGCCGCAACGATGTATCGAGGTTTCACATATTTAATAGACACCCGGTATATTGGGAAAATACTTATGTTCTTGTACAGAATATTCTACATTAGTAGTATAGCACATATTTTGTACATAGAGTACATAAAGTGCAAATTGCAGGATATATGTAAAATATAGAATAAGAATATATTTAGAATATAGAATAGATCACAGATAGAATAGAGAATATAGAATAGAGATAGAATATAGAATAGGAGAGGTTTCACATATTTAATAGACACCCGGTATATTAGGAAAATATTTATGTTCTTGTACAGAATATTCTGCATTAGTAGTATAGCACATATTTTGTACATAGAGTACATAAAGTGCAAATTGCAGAACATATGTAAAATATAGAATAAGAATATAGAATAGATCACAGATAGAATAGAGAATATAGAATAGAAGAATAGAATAGAATATAGAATAGAATAGAATAGAATGAATGTGTGATAGAATATAGATCACAGATTGCAAGATATAGAATACAGAAGATAAAATATAAAGTACAGAGTACAGACGATGGAATACAGAACACATATCACAGACTATATACATTAGAATATATATTTTATGTCCAAACTATACACATAGAACACAGAATGTAGAGCAGTTGAAACGTGGAAACGCTACAGTTTTGTGCATATTCTACTCCCACCAACGAATTAATTTATTAGTTTAAATTAGTCCAACACCAACGAATAACGATGCGACTGTTCTTGCCGGATACTTATCGTAAAACGTACCTGCCCGCAAAAACCATGCCATCCGGATCCGGGAGAACGGTGCAACGCGACTTCCGCTTCTCCGTATGCAACAAACGCGTTGCGCAGGTAATTCAACGCGATTTCTTGTCGAGCTTGTCGGGTCTTTGAGGGGAAATTGAAAGTGCAGTATAATTGTAATCCCTTCTGTCTCTCGGGGGTGGCGGTGAGGAGGGGAGGGAAGGGGAATGGGGGATGAAACTATTTTGCATCTCGAAGCGTCTCGTATTAACAGAAATTCCCCGGTAGTAGACGCGTGCGTTTAATCCTCGAGATGTACGTGTGGTGGAAAGGAGGGGAGGGGGGAGTACAGAGCTAGAGGGCGCTCGCGCGGCTTATTCGCATACTCGCAACGGCGGGAGAGAGTTAGGGGATTGGTGGGAACAGTGTAGCGTGTTCCACGGTGGGGAAAAAGACAAGAAATAAAGACATAAGACGCCGGCATGGAAACGCGGGGACAGCGAAGGCACGTCAAACAGCAATCAGCGGAGGCAAACACGACGCGTAAATATCACGTGCTTCCTGCCTGGAGAGCTCGGAGGCCTCGGTTTTAGCCTATCCTGCCGGCGTCAGCGTAAAAGGAGTCAGGCTAACGATCAGCCATTTTGATTCCCCGCTGCCTTTCGCCGAATCCTCTACTCTTTCACCCTTACAACCGCCACGCTATCCCGCCCTGATCAGCCATAAATCATAATCCTTGCGACTAATTTCTCTTTTCTGACAAATGTGCCCTCGCCGAGGGTACAGTTAGTCCCGCGAACGAATTATTTATAGAAATTCGTGGTCTTTGTTGGGGAATCTCTAGGATCATTCGCGACTTCATTTATCAATTTCCTTTTAAATGTACCCGTCGACGTGGCCTCCTGCGGAGTCATTAGTCTCGGCTGTTCGTTGGAATTATTACAAAATATAAATAATAATTTAATATAATTTTATAATGGTTTAATATAATCGAAATTGAAATTTTGTATTTCCTCGAACAGGGTGTGATTCCTAAGGCCATTTGAAAAAACTTTTTCCTTTACGAAAATCTTCTCCGAGGCTTCGTTGAGGAGTTATCGACGAAATACACGGACCAATCGCCGCGCGGCTATCGGTCCCGCTGGGCGTGGCGTGGCGCTGCGTAGCCACGCTGTGATTGGTCCGAGTTTTTCGTTAATAACTCCTTAACGAAGCCTCGGAGAGCATTTTCGTAAAGGAAAAAATTATTTCACGTGACCTTGGGAATCACATTCTTGGGATGCCTTGTATAAAAACTATACCGGCACCAAATTAAGCAATCGAATAATCGAAGCAGTTATTGTAGTCGTTGGATTCGTCTTTTTGTGTTACGGAAGAATGTCGAAAGGAATATATCGGGTGCTGAAAAGAACGACCTTGAAATCTCATAAAATATTGACCTTGAGAGGAAATTCTTCCCCACCGCTGTATCTACCTGTTCAAGCGCTGCAACTTGGTTCTGACAATTTTTTCCCGTCAAACCAGAAAATAAAGTGAAGAATATTAAAGATAAAGCAAAGAAGAGAAATGAGAAATCTGATGTGCAATTGCGGGGAAAGTGTAAAGGCAAATCGGGGCATAGTGTTGGTAGATAAAAAAAAAGAGGGAAATTGGGTAATGGTAAAAATTGAACCAATGCATGGCTCAATCCAAAAAGGGAGGTTCAGTGTCGGTAAATGCTCGGTGCGTGGTATGCGAGTGCAGCGCGGGCTCCGGGCTCCTTCCGCAGCGATAAAAGAAGGTAATCCAGCGTAGGTACGCGTAAAATTCCACCTAATTAAAACCGCGTCCTTTCTCTCGTCGAAACAGGGAGACCGGGGGCTCTGCTCTCTGTTCGCACGGTGTTTTATCGCGAGGCGAAACGAGTTAAAAGCTGCGTAAAAATTCACGATGAGCGACGGCAGCTCTTTAACCGGCGTATCTCGCGTAATAGCGCTCGCAATTAATGAGATACCTCGTCTAACTGTAGCTGGATATGTCCTCTACCTCCCCCCACCCCGTCACACGGACCTAAGAGTTCTCGAGCGGAAGTGCTATTGAAATTATGATGCGACGCCACTTCGCCGACCGGGAAAAAGTATTTTCGACGCGTATACTCCGTCCGATAGTCGATCCCATTGTTCCAGGCTAAATTATGTTCGGATTCACTGTGCTCCGAAATTCGAATTCGGACGGTCCGAATCGATTCGAGCGACTTTTTGGAGAATTTTTATTTAGCTTGTCCCGGCAGAAAAATTGCCAAACTGGTCGAACTCAAAAATAATGTTTCCTACGTCGGTTGAATTGTTTAAATTCGAAAGATGAAGAAAAATTATTTTTCTTTCTTCATCTTCGAAGTTGCTTGCGAAAAATTGCAACATCCTTGCAAGAATTAACTGACCATTTCGAAAATAGTTTATTACAGCAAAAAACCGAGCTCCTCGTTAGCGAAGCAGCATATTTGTGAGAATAGCAACGCGAAAAAAATTTCGCGAAAATCCGCTCGTCCGTCGCGATGAAGTTTCTATTTTAAAAACTCGAAGGGTTTCGTCACACGGACGACCCCGACTCGTCCACTGTGGAAAGAGTCCGAAAAAAGACTCATTTCGAAAGAAACCGACCGGAAGTACACTTATTTCTGTACCGAATCTTTATTCAGGAAAATATTTGAGGAAACTATCTACTCCAAGAAAAATGTTTAAAAAATAATTAATGCAATTTATAGAAACATACTTATTTTTGTCAGAAATTCATTTATTTATTTTTGTCACAAATGGCTTTACTTATTTTTGTCATAAATTCATTTCCTTATTTTTGTCATAAATTCATTTCCTTATTTTTGTCATAAATTCATTTCCTTATTTTCGTCGTAACTGCATTTCCTTATTTTTGTCACAGATGCCAGAAATCCGCAGTCTAATTACGACAAATCGTTCAAATTTGATCATACGTTTGTGATCGAACGTATTCATGTTGCAAGCTAACGTAAGGCGTCCAGAGTCGATTATGGTCGGTCCTGGACCCTTTCAAGGGCCAGCAGGCTCCTGCCGCGAGAACATGTCGAAAATTAACGAACCGGGTTCCAGCACAGCTCTCGAAAGGAGCCCGAAAGAATCGTGGACTCTCCTTTGTTCCATCCGCGAAATGGTACCTCGTCTCTGCTCTGGTTACCGAAATAAAGTGCACGGCTAAGGAGCAACGAAGCGCGGGCCCTTTCTTCGGCTGCCACTTCGGCTAGTTGCTAATTAGTCGTTTCTTATTGCCCCCGTTTACGAATACGAACAGTCCTCTCCTGAATGCACAGAGCACGGTGGTCCACTGCAGTGGCCATTCGGTTAGGACAGAGAATTGCAATTTTTTAATTTTGCGAAAGAACATTATGTGAACGTATACCTTTACCGACAGATTGGTGACATTTGCCCGATTAAAACGAGTCCAAACACGATACAGTTTGGACCATATTTGCTTGATTAATCCACGATTTAATGGAACCTCGATTATCCGAACGGATGTCTGAATATTCCATTGTGTCAACGATTCGATCTAAAGCGAGCCATGCACGATTTATAATGCAAACCGTAGCTCAGGAAACTTCTATTAAACGAACGCTCGCTTTACAGTGGTCGGTTCGGATAATCGAGGTTCCACTAAATCGAGGATTAAACAGGCAAATATGATCCGATCTGCATCGTGTTTGGGCTCGTTTTAATCGGGAAACTGTCGCGAATAGAGATACGAGCGTAAAAATCCACAGTCTAATTGCGAAGATGAAATAATGTAATTAACGCGTCGCGCAATTAAGTGACGAAACGAATCTTTGCAGTTAAATGCTGCCGTGCGAAAACAATACGGGAGGAATCCGTCTCGCGAGCTTGTAAAATAGCCGGAATACGAAATTAATCCAGTTATAGTTGGAAAAATAACCGGGGTTACGTGGGCGTTATTAAAAAAAAAAAAAAAAAAAAAAAATGAAAGAGGCTCCCGTAGCAACGTACAATTGCGCGAGGCATTTTTCATAGAGAGGGCCAGCTCTCGCGTTTCCTTTCCCGACAATGTGTGGATGCATGTGTGAATGTATATATGTATATCCGCGAAACGACGAAGCATAACGGCATAACGCGAGTGCAGGCACGTGATGTAAAAAGTTGCGACACGCTTAGCCGGCACGGGCGAGAAACTACAATATGGTCGGTGATAGAACCTTCTCTTCCTCTTCGTTTCTGTCTGCCTGTCTCTCGTCCTATATCTCTCTTTCTCTCACTCCCTCTCCCACTTTTTTTTTTGCTCTCGCTCTTTCATTCATTCTGTCGTTCGTTTTCTTTCATCAACCGCGGCTATTGCTTCGAGACGTCTAGTTTCAATCGCGCCGACCCCTTTCCACCTGGATTTCGTCTCGCTATCCGGTTTCCATTAATTAACGCGTTCGCTGAATCCTCGGTGACCGTCAATGACAACCTTTAATTCCCCTGTACTTACCCTATACATACTGCCTCGGAAGGAAACTCCCACCAACTTTTATTCAATACCACTTCCGACTTCGACAGCGGTGCTCCATAACAGTTTTGTGGTTCGACGATCGGTAAGTTGTTCCTGTAGATTAGCCTAAGTATTATGTTTATATTATAGTCTACTGTCTGGTTATTTTTTTATGAAAGTTTCACTGCCACATCCCTCACGTCTTTCCGGTTAAAACGAGCCCAAACACGATACCATTTCGATCACTGTAGCGTGTTTAATCCACGAAATAGTTCCACCTCTGCTATCCGAACTCGGTAGTTCTGATAATTAAGGTTCTACTGTATCATGAATTCAACAGGCAAACATGCACCGAATGCTGTCGTGTTTGGACTCGTTTTAATCAGGAAAATGCCACAAATCTGTCGGTCAATGTTTCATTTACATTTACATTCACTTTTTTTTTCACAGTTAACAAATTACAATTTTTCACACGGTACCCTAACTGAATGGCCAGCAAATGCAGTAGACCATCAATAGAGTGGTCTACACTCGTGTGCACCCAGGAAAACAAAATACTTGTACGAATGGTTTAAGATTGAACTGTTTGGATAGCACAGGGTTCGGATAATCGAGGTTCTATTAAATCGTGGATTACATAGGCAAATCTGATCCAAACTGTACCGTGCTTGGACTCATTTTAATCGGAAAAACGTCAGGAATATGTTGCTGGAATCTTCATTCGCGTCTGGTTACTATATCCAGCATTAAAATTAAATTTCTAGGATCTCACGTTTTCTCGATTGCTTGCAGCAAAAGTAGAGCGACGAACAGTGTTGTCACATCCTTATCGGCCAACACAACGAAACTCACGGCTCCGTGAGTTCGGCCGTTGGCGAACAATTTCCATGGGAATGCAAATTTGCAGTGACGTCACGTCGAGCGACATTTTAAGGGCTCGCGACATTCCATTTGCAGGTCGTTAATTAACGTCAAGACGATTTTTGTCCGCGGACAGAAGGGAGCGAAGTAAAAGCAGGATCGAAGCTCGAACTTCCGGACACCCGCGAGCTAATGTTAATTAAGTCAAGACGGTCGACTAAGATTTAATTAAAAGGTGGAGTAGCCGGGAAGAAGGTGACGCGTCCGTCCGTTTCGTCGAAATATCCGGGCGTTTTCAAAAGTGCGTAATTATCCGACGTTTAATAATCGCATGGAGCATGGCGTCTCTCGAACAGAGTCCTCGAAACAGCTTTTGTCGGAAACTCGATCGATCTCACGTATTATTACAGAGAATTCGCAATATGGCTGGGCGGAATATTGATTTGGAGGGGTTTAGTGCGATATTAAGGATAGTTTGTTACTAACAATAGATCTCGTCGAACACGACAATAGTTAATTTGCATCCATATTAGAGCTTCCATTATTTTGGCAGAATCTGTTCAGATTTTGTACAATTTTTATTAACATATGCATTTAATCCCTTTGAAACACATTTTATAGCTATCAATCATAGGACATATATCCTTTAGAAAGTAAAGAACCTAGTCTGATAAGGGGTTTAAAAATGTCCCGGGACCAAATTAAGCTGGCCATTCGATAGTCTTATCAAGAAAAAAAGCTTTGTGCCAAGTTTCAACCCCTATCCTCCCTCACAAGGTCGAATTATCAGTCTTCCGGTTAGGTGTCCCTATTTTAATCGCATATAAACGTTCCGAGAAGAGTCTGAAACGCTTGCCGGGATTTTAACTACCTAATTTTGTCAAAAGTCTATATCCATGCATCCCTCTGAACCTATACACCCTATCGTTTTGATTCGGGGCGAAACTGCAACAGGACACTCCCAGAAGGTACAGTTAAAATTTCAAGTTGATCGGTCCAGTACTTTCTTTTTAATCGTATCGAGAAGAAAATCTTGCCTCGAGGAAATTCCCGAGTTCGGATAATAGAGGTTCCATTAAACCGCGAATTAAACGAGTAATTGCTGTCCGAATCGTATCGTGTTTGGGCTCATTCTATTCGGAAAAGAGTCAGGAATGTGCCAGTAAAAGTTTCATAAAGAAATAATTAGAAATAAAAAAGTTATGTCAACTTTTCTGCGTTCGTGCCCAAAACAAAAGATCAGAAAATTGTACATTTGTACACGATATTTTTGACGAATATCAAGGAAATAGTATACAGAAAAAATATGTGATATATGAATCACCGGAAATTGATAATTAAGCTAGTAGTAGCTATTTTTACGTAGTTTCTGGTGCTGGGATCCGCGCAGGGGTCTCTGGTAGCATAACGGAGCAACGCGGGAGAAGAATGGCGCGGAACGCGGCGGGATAAATTCGGAATAAGAGTTTAGACAAAGGACAAGAAAAAGGGTGGCGAGAAAAGGACAGAAAGAGAGAGATTGGACTGCGTGTCTGGCGAAATCCGTGGCCATTATTTCGGCCGGAGCCCTGTGCACGTCCGCCAGAAATGAATATGCAAGAACCTACCGGCGAATATTTACGGCTGGACTGGTGCGCGCCTATATACAACAAGTTTCAAAAGATGAAGCCGACCAGAACCGCGGTTCTCTCGTTCTGCCTCGCTCCGCTCCGGCTGCTTTCGATGTCGGACTTCGACTCGAAACGGCGTTCCGTCGATTTGCGTTGGATCAACCAACGTTTCCGAACCGTCTCCACGGAATACTTGCCACCCGTTGCCGTCATCCGTCGACGATTCTCCCCTGGACGTCGCGTCGCTCGAATTCGATCCCGTTCCAAAAAACGACTCGGGTCCATTCTGACCCAGAATTACAAACATTCCGATTCTCGCTTAAATTGCAATTACATCGCAATTACATTGCAGTTTGATTGCAATTATACCGCGAATCCTCACAAACATGCATATTTTTGCAGCAGAAAGGTATAAAAACCGTATTTGCAATCGAACGAACGTGAATAAAGAGTTTATATTTCGCAGGTTTGTCGCATATAGCAGTGTCTTGACATACAGTGGTGGACAAAATTAAGTGGACAGGTTTATCAATGAATAAAAAGTCAGTATAATTTAGCAAATAATTGTAATAAATCAGAACTGTTAAGAATATTTAAATTAACAAAGAATAATGTAATGTGAAATAAACAGGAATATCAATTATAATAACTAATATATTAGAATATATTGTTGTTAATTGGAAGTACACAACATTTTAGGTGGACAAAATTAAGTGGACACTTTATAAATATTCACAAAATGAACAATTAGTATTTAGTATTGTAGCCTCTTGCTTTAATTACTACTTCTAATCGTCGTGGCATGCTTTCCACAAGTTTCTGGAGATAATTTGGATCAATTTGTTGAAATTTTAACTGCAATTCGTTTAAAAACACTGTTTTATTATGGCGTTTTTCTAATGGTATTTCTGAATCCAATAAACTCCATAAATTTTCTATAGGATTATGGTCTGTGTGCACTTTGTGGTGGCCATTCGAGAACTTCTATTTCACAGTCTTGTAAAAATTTTTTGGTTTTCTTTGCAGAATGCTTAGGATCATTGTCCTGTTGTAACATCCATTTATCATTGAGATCCATTTTTAGTGTTGACTCTTCGAGGTTTTCATTTAAAATGTCAACATATTTATCTGCTGTCATTATTCCATCTATGAGTGCTAAATTTCCAACTCCACTCCAAGAAAAACACGCCCATACCATTATGGATCCCCCTCCATATTTGACAGTAGGTAACACATACTGCTTTTTTAGAGCTTCATTCGATTTTCTCCACACTCGTGTCCTCTTTTTTTTTATTTAATAACTCAAATTTACTCTCGTCACTCCATATAATGTTTTTCCAAAATGATAATGGCTTATTAACATATTTTTTCGTAAACGCTAAACGTTTTCTTTTATGCACTTCATTAACGTGTGGTTTGCGTCTAGCTAAACAACTCTTTAAAAAAATTCTCATCTTTTAATCTTCGTCTCACAGTTCTTGAAGAAATATTTAATTTTAGTGTTTCAACAATATTTCGTGATGTTATCGATGGATTACGTTGAGTTTCTCTCATAATTCGTCTATCAGTGTATGCATTTAGGGTACGTTTCCGACCTCTACCGATTAAATTTTCGACAGTATTATATTGTAAATACTTTTTGTAAATTTTATGTACTGCACTTTTAGAAACTTTATATTTTTCGGCTATTTTACGATAACTTAGACCGTTTTTACACTCCGAGACAACTAGGTTTCGCAGATGAACACAAAAGTCTTCTCTTTTCTTAGACATATTGAATTCACGTTCTTAATCTGGCTTGTTAGTCAACAGTTTCATGTCCACTGAAGACACAGTAATATCACACATTGCCAAAGCTCAACGTTTGTTTACATTTTTTCCCTCCTAATATAGAATTTCCTATCTGTCCACTTAATTCTGTCCACAGTCTCAAGGACACCCATCCAAACAAACACGTATAAATATTAACAAAAACATTCTTTTTATAATTTTATGTGCTGAAAATATATTTTCGATATCTACAAACATGTTCAACGTTAAACATTTCTAATTTATTTCTAACATGGTAAATGAAACTAAAGATTATTCAAAATTTACACTGTATCCACTTAATTCTGTGCATGACGGTATGTGAAAAATTCCGGACCGAAAAGTTGCGCATAACGTGTACAGATACGTTTTCAGTTGCGGAAATAGTTCGGTCTCGGTATTTTTTTGGAATTTCACTGTTCAAGCTTTTTGCCTTATATAATATTAAACAAGCGAGAACGTGATCACCCGTGTTGCGTAAAAATGATTATTTCAAAGAACGATGATATTCGCAATTCTTCGCAACGTAGCCGGCCCGAGAGCGACACAGTCAGCTGAAATAAATTCGCCGGTGGCGTGGCGGGCCAAATTAAAAACCGGTACATTAAAACGAATAGGTATACAGAGCGTATAACTTATAATCAGACGCGTACGAATCGCAGCAACAAGTGTGAATTTTTAAAACCGCCCGACCGGCCAGTTGCAAAACTGGCAACGCCCCCCGGAAGAAAAATTGCTGAGAAATGAAGAAAAATGTGCGCAGTTTGTACCGCCGCATTCCCGGCCGAGCGCAATCCCATAAGCGTTTGATTACCATCAAACGAAAATCTCTTTTTTTTCGCTTTTTGTTCGTTGAAACACTCCTCGCGAACTTCGTGCAAATATTGTCTAACATTTTTCATTAAAATGCAAATTTTTAAACGCTCCAATTGGACTGTGGAATTTTAAGCAAATGCCAGCGTTGAGAACGCTATGGAACTCGAAATATAATTGGATTCAATTGTGTTTTCGGCTTAATGCTGATCTCGTTGAACTTATTATGCTTATTAGAATATATTGCTGTTTATTTTCAGCATTGTTATATGGTAGTTAAGAACTTTGATTTTGTGGAATAAAAGTTGGATTACTGCTTTTACTTTGATACGAACCTGTGAATTAAAATATTTTATATAAAATCATTGAAACGAATAAAATATAACAAACAAAAAAAACAAAATAATTTCTAATAAAAGTAATTCTAATTCTCAATTTCTTCATAACCAAATTTCGCAAATTTTTGTAGATTTTCATACTTTAAATATGCAAGAACAACCAAACTCGAACAACGACGATTATCTCCGACTTTTATATTTGTTAATCTTTTGCATAAATCAGCATTATATCAGTTTACTGCTTGCATACTGTAAGTATACCGCGGACGTTCATGCAAATGACCATTTCCGGAGAAATTTCAAGAAAGTGGAGTTCAGCAGAATTTTCATTCGTGTAATACCAGTTTTCGCTGGTACAGTCTAATTAAAGGATTTGCTTGAAATTCTGTACAGCCTTCTATGTTTAGAATTTTCGGAAATTTCAATGATTTATAAATCTATGAATAGCTGTAGGTCCAGTGCATAAAATGTGCACCGTTAAATAAATAGGATTCTCGGTCAGTTAAATAAAATATTAAGCAGCTGTTTAGCTGCTATAGTTTTCCAAAAGTACTCCTTTAATTAGCAAAAAAAAAAAAATTTTCCTTCGCTCGGCTCTGCATCCTGCGAACGCAGACTCCAACGGGATTATGCTGCTCTGGAAATTCTATTGTCCATGAAACCATTCGCGGGCGAATTTAATTAATTTAACAAAATTTTTTAATGGCGTTCTCCTTTTGACCCATTCTCGAAATGAACTGGCTAAACCGTCCACTAAAACAGACACCTTCAGCACTTAAAAGTTATTCAGGCGAGGAGAAAATATTCCTTTGAAAGTTTATTAGAACGATTTTCTTCGTTTCATAACGTTAGTGTAGTATTATTAATTAATTTTAACGAAAGAGAAAATATCCCAGCAAGTCGATACGTTACCGCTGCATGTTTCTCTAAGAATATTATTTAAACAATTTTAGAGATGTATGGTGTTGTAAAAAAAAATACCACTGTGTTTAGAAAAATCTGCAGAATCATTCTACGTAAAAATCATTCAAATAGCTTCTATGGTTGGAGCAGAAAAAATTCTCAAAGTCGAAAATATTTCCACTTCAGAATCCAATTTCTCAAAAATCGAGACTGATGGGACGAAACAATTTTTTATTTCGTATTCGGTGTATCAAAAAAATAAAAATAAAAATAAAAATTAAGGGAATGCGTCATGCCCGCTCTAAGTCACTATACTTAGAGAAAATATTGACGGTAAGTCAAAGTCCTGATAGCGACTTAACGGTGTCTTATGGTAGAGTGGCCACGATTTCTATAGGTGTACACGCGAGAACTAGAACGCGTAACATTTTAATAAACGCAATTACCCGAACCGCCGTCATTTAGGTGCATCAGGTAAGACCCTGGCAAGAATGATGAACGTGTAACGCGACTGAAGAATACAGTAATTCTTCGACAAAACAGTTTTGCTTTCGATAATTTCTTTCTGACGCCTGCACTGATATATTCGCGACATTTTTCTGATTAAAAAGAGCCCAAACACGACACTTTTTAGGGTCAGATTTCCCTCTTTAATCCACAGTTTACTAGAACCTCGATTATCCGAACCGATGTTATAAAAGCAGATTAAAGTTTCAGAAAGATATCATTAGAAATGATAAAGTTATGGCACTGAATTAGTATTGTTTCATCGATACACCGGTGTTAACGGTTTGTTTTGTACGTTGAAGGGATCACCGAGTGGTGTCCGCGTACAAGTGACATTACCGTATACAGGGTGGGGCACCACATTTTGCCATCTAGATTTACGTCATTATTATTACGCATAGCAAACAATTTTTTAGGTGAAGTTGAATGGTTTTGAGAGGGGCACATTCTGATGGTACATTTTTTTTTTGTAGGTGGACGTGTAAAGGACATATGAAGGTCATTCATGTTTTTTTTTAATGGAATCATATATTTTTTATTACATCAGCTGATGCTCCTTCATAGTCTTTACAAAAAAGTATTAATCTATTTGTGTAAAAAAATCATTAGTTTAGGAGATATTTAGCTCAACAATAGGAGATATTTGTGCCTTTTGAGTATGCGTAAAATGCTTTTGCGGCTAATTCCAGCTTGTCTTTCGATTTCGCGAGAGCTAACGGATGGATTTAACGTAATTGCGGCTAACACTACAATTTCGTTTGCTTCATTTGTTATTTTTTTATTACGAATTGCCTTTTTGCGTAATAATTGCCCCGTCTGGTGAAATTTTTTAAAAACATAATCAAAGGTACGACGTGATGGATGATTTCGTTGAGGAAATTTATTGGCGTATAATGATTCTGCACGTGTAGCACTTTTCCCAGCTTCAAAATAAATTGATAACATGTCTGTCTTTTCTTCTTTAGAATACTTCACTATGAAGTGATTCACCGTATCGCCGTATTCACCGTATCAGAGACGTAAAAGAGACTAAATTTCACAATAAGTAGGAGAGCAAGAATTGTCAACACAGAAAATGTAAATATTTACATTGGTAATTCTTGCTCTCCTACTACATTATCACATTGAATTCATAATATTGACCAGAAAGTGGAGATTTCCTAACAAATTAGAATTAAAATATCTCCTAAACTAATGATTTTTTTACACAAATAAATTAATACTTTTCTGTAAAGAATATGAAGGAGCATCAGCTGATGTAATAAAAAATATATGATTCCATTTAAAAAAACATGAATGACCTTCATATGTCCTTTACATGTCCACCTACAAAAAAAAATGTACCATCAGAATGTGCCCCTCTCAAAACCATTCAACTTCACCTAAAAAATTGTTTGCTATGCGTAATAATAATGACGTAAATCTAGATGGCAAAATCTGGTGCCCCACCCTGTATAATTCAAGGGTACGTTGAATGGCGGCGCAGCGAACCAAATTTTTCCTCGTCCGGTTGCTTATGCTAGTTCCTCTATGATTCCGCCAGGTCGTTCATCGCGCTCCTGGAGAACGCTTCCGAGCGTAGACACGCGTAGTTGCGCCTACGTGGCTTATAAATAACGTAATTAGCCTTCCTCTCTGCCTTCCCTTCTCGCTTTCAGCTTGACCATCTTACTTCCTCTTTGCAGCGATCCGACGCTTCCGGTCTCTCTTTCATGATCTTTTGTAATCCTCTCTCGGCTCTCTCGTTCTCATTTCTTCCTCGGAACAATTAATATATTAACGTAAAAATGCATTTTAAAACTTGGACAAATAATTCCTTCACGCACATATGGGTGACATGGCAGTCGACGTGTTAAGGGGTTATATACAGTTATGAAAGCGATTTTTTAAGAATTTTTCCTGATAAGACCTTTACATCTATTAATGTAAAAATTTGTACACATATTATGGTAACTTTTAACTGTATTTTAACATTTTTTATTTGTAAAAATAATAATTTTGAAACCTGCTATAGCTGATCTCCTGGAGCTCCTCTAAAAAAAGGCGCCTTGCGGTGACCACTATATCTCTGGACTGGATCATCAAAAATGAAAAAACCAAACTGATTTCGTTAAAGAAATGTATAATCTAGTACTTAATCGAAGGAATAAGCAAAATAAAATTTTGTGACAAAATGGCGGCTTTTCAAAGAAAAAAATCGATTTTTCACCAAAATTTTGGCCTTAAATTGTTTATAAAAAAAAATATTCATCGGAGAGAAAAAAGCTTCGATTAAGTACTAAAAAATATACTTAAGAAGCTTGTGTTAAAATTTGAGATTGTGATCGGTTCAGCCGTTTCCGAGGAATATTGGTCACCGACTTTGAAAACACAGTTTCGAGAAAAACGCGTCTAAAGATCGCGTTGAAATGCTCTGACGCTCTCAAACGCTCTGACACGTCTTTACAAATATGCGTGTAACTTCGAAATTAATTGCCGGATTGACTTGAAATTTTTTGTGCGTATACTTAAATATATGTACATTACGAAAATGAAATAAAAAAAAAATCGATTTTTTGAAAATCATAACTGTATATAACCCCTTAAATAATTTTATGGAATTCTTGGGGTTTCCAGTTTGGCAGTCAAAGCGTTAAGAAAGGAAACAGAGGGGATTGCTTCGAGGCTCGTTCCCGAAGAGAAGTATACGGTGTGTCCTCCGGTGTCGTTGCATCCCGCGTATTTTTCTTTTCTTTTCTTTTCTTTTTTTTTCTGTGGAGAGGATCCGTTCCCGGGCCGCCTTTACGCGGTCATAACTGTAATGCCGTCACGACGGTATTGCAAATGCCACGAGGAGCGAGGGGAAGGCTCGTAGAATTGGAGAACGTCGCTAGGAGGACTATCAAACCGCCTTCTACGTGCAGCTCGTCGGACAGAACGCGTCCCTCTCGGTTCCGATATGCATCTGTGCCTATGGTTGTGCATCGTGCATCGTGTGCCTTCTTACGTGCCGTTCCGAACCCGCGAACCTTTATTGCTTTTAGAACAACGGACTGCGTGCGCTGGTACCTTCTAATCGGCCGCTATAAACCGTTATCGAATTCCTTTGTCTCGGGACCGAGGAATTGCTATAGGCAATTTCTTCCCTCCAGGAGAAACCCATCAACTTTTTCGACTACGAGTGGTGACTCTGAAGCGCGCCACTTAAAAAATCACAAAATATTTGTTACATAAGAAAATTTCTATTGAACAAATTACTAAACATCGATACATTATATCGGATCAGTTTCGTACGAATAAAATGGAAAATATTCTAAGACGGAAGAAAAATATAGTTTTAGAATTGAAATAGTGCCAAGTGCAAAGGATTAATTAATTCGTGAATGATATTTTTTGCGTTTAATATTTTGTTGCATATATAATAACAGCAGCGATTCTGTTGCGTGAAGATTTACGTATAATTTCCTGCGCAGGTCCCTCCCGAACAATGGATGAAAATATTTTCGAATTACCGTTTGTTTGAACACCGCACCTGCATCGATCCATTAATTTTACGGAACGTGATCATTGAATCTGTAATCCCGAGGATTTAAACGTAGAAAAGAACTGTAGAATCGTTAACAGATCGGACGAACAGTTATGCGACAATGTACTGCCATATTCGCGTTCACGTTGGAACGGAACAACAGCGCTCAGAAACAAACACACGACTTCTCCAGTTTTTATCTGCAACACGTTTACCGTCCGGAAATCACATTTGCCAATACTTTACAGCGAAATCACATTCAACGTGCATGCCAGAACTTTACGACACCATCAGCTCTATCATATAAATTCACATGGTAGCATGCACGCTGTAAACCTGTAACGCGAATGGCTGTTCGAATCGTTCCTGTCTGTTCGGTAATTTTTATTCCGATAAAGCTAACTCGGCTGCCAAATTCTCTGCAACTGTGACACCGGTATTATACCTGAGTTTGATTGCAGCCATCAGTGTTCTGGACGTTTAACAATTAATACGCCTCTTGTCGTTGCGTGCACGGGGTTTGGTATTGTATTCTAAACAGCCGAATATGGTATCGTTTAGTGTTTGTTCGTATCCGCTGTATTTCAAGAAATAAGATTTGGTGCCATTTTATATTTTGTTTCAATTCACTGAATTTGAAGATTTGGTGCCATTTTATATTTTGTTCGAGTCCACTGAATTTTAAGAGACAAGCTGGAATAGTGTAATTTGTTGTTCAAGTTGTTGGAACATTTTCGGATTGGTGACAATTGAAAAATGGGAGCAATCAGTATTTTGCATACGCACGGTGTGCCCATAACTCGTGCAATGCGCATCGACGATAAACATAACAGAATTAATGGAACAAGTTTATTTAAATGTATGTCCCACTTGTTTCCGGCTTTACAGCAGTTTTCGTAGCGCAACTTTGTACCGCTACTTAGCTTCATGCGAAGTGCATTAAATGGCCACCTGCGGTCTGAACGCAAAGCTGCGGTTTCGTGACACAGAGCTCTTCAATCTTTTGAGAATTCCTCTGGAAAAAGAACGACGCGTATGCGCGCATATATGTAATAAACAGTTTGCCCGAATTTGTTTTGCCTCGGTTTTTCCAAGGAAAATTACTGTACCGTAAAAAGAGCCAAGAAATGGCAAAAATGGTAAACCGTGGTATTCGATAATTTAAAATACAGAACACTAATCCTTTCGCTAATCCCACAGAAATTCTACTGTACGCAAATAGGTATATTTTTTAAACAAATTTAATAATTAATAATTTGTCTAAATTAATATATTCAACACAAAACACACAGATTCGAACTTTATTGCTCTATTATGCGCGCTAAACGATTTGCATTGTTTTCAGGTGTGTCCGTTTCCACATACGCAGTAATTATAACGACTAGCGTAATTGCTAGGCGATAGTAAATCGCATTGTTGCGATAACAATGTAATAACGTCGACTTACGGTACAAATTACTGTAACGCTCTTAACGACACGCGAATCATCCATTATTTCGAATAATTTCGAATCGTCACCTTGAATATTATTAATTATTCGACGCCATACCTTTATGCAAAATAAAAATTGTTTGGATCGATTATACGAAGACCTATTGAAATTTCCTTTTCGATCGATCTTAACAAATTCAAAATAATATATCGACGTTCTCAAATTTTGTAAAATTTTTTCATTATTTGAAATCGCAACAGTTCGTTTGTCGAAATCCAGTCGATTAATTATTCCCCGAAAAATCACTACATATGTACCCCGGCAGAAACCATTCGCTTGAAGATCCTCGATCAGCTGGATCACGTGGACCACCCTGTATCACAAAGGACCCAGCCATCCGGACTACCATAAGGCGGACATTTATTTCCAGGGGCGTCGTCGAAAGATCGCGAGATCACGTCACGGTCGTCGAGGAGCGAGCTATACTTAGGCGGTCGCCGAAATCAATTCGCAAAAGGCCGATTTCTCGATCCTCGTGAATCCTTCCGTTTCCGTGGCGATCGTGGGAGGATCCTGTCCCGCTGACAAAACCGTGGGAAGCAGGGAGGGGGGGCAGGGACGAGG
Source organism: Seladonia tumulorum (assembly GCA_913789895.3). Classification (NCBI taxonomy): domain Eukaryota; kingdom Metazoa; phylum Arthropoda; class Insecta; order Hymenoptera; family Halictidae; genus Seladonia; species Seladonia tumulorum. Next base: position 16,382,536 of record OU565270.1, on the reverse strand, counting down.
GCTTCAGGGGGGCCTACGGGGCCCCCTATCGCGGAGGTAGGTCGAGGTAATCGGTACGTATCGGCGGTCCTTTATGCGGCTTGTTATTTTATCTCGAGCGTCGCGGTCGTTAATTTGCGGTCACCGCCGCAAACCAGGACCGGCTACACCGCAATTTTATTCGGCGACCCCCGTCCACGTGTTGTTTACTCTCCGAACCCCCCACCTCTTCGCCCCTGAAGAGCCCCCTGGCCTTATACATAGCCCCTGCGAAGTGATATTTTAGAGATCTGTATTGCTCGACTCGAAGAACTGCTCCTCGAGCTAACCTCCTCGGCACACTAACGCATAAAGTTACCGGTATACCAAAACTTGTAAACATTTACCAACCAAAACATTTTTACCAACACATTCCTGACGGTTTCCCGATTAAAACGAGTCCAAACACGATGCAATTCGCATTACATTTGCTCGTTTAATCCACGATGTAATATCACCTCGATTATCCGAACTGGTCCGAGTGTTCTACTGTAATGGTGAATTGAACGAGTAAATATTTTCCGAATAGTGTCGTGTTTGGGCTCGGTTTAATCAGAAAAGTGTCAGGAATTTATTGATAAACGTTTCCGTACAACTTTTAGAAACTACCTCTGAACATTAAGTCTGATTTTAAATATTAAAAAAGGGAGATGGGTGGGTGCATTGAGATGCTTCATTTTGCTTCTGGTGCTTTTTTTTGCGTGGCATTCAAATTTTTATTAGAGCCAGTTCCTGGCGTTCCCGGACGTTTCTAACAAAAATGACGATTTCATAGCCCGACGAAGATCGCTATCTTTTCGAATCGATGCGCAACTGCGACTAAAGCTTTCAGTAACTTGTCAGCCGTATTCAGCACGACGCTGTATAGCAGTTCCAGATTCCATGGTAGATAGCTCACAATGTGTAGAGAGGTATCAGTGTAACGGTAGCAGTCTGAGTTAATTTCAATTCGTGCTACGGTATTCTCTGACAAACACGATGTCACGACGCGATAATCCCGCAAACAAGAGACGTAATATACTGTAAGGACTGCAAAACGGTGAACAGCCGAGGAACCAAAATTGCTCGCCCCCTTCGAAAACGTGCGCATGAACTTTCGAAATTTAAATCGTACACACTTTCACGAGATTCCTGTTACAATTTAGCACGACTCATATTTGCAACTCACACGAATTTGCACAATTTGTGACGAAAAATAATTTATTTGTATATTTTTCGTAAGAAATGAAAACATAATGAAGATATATTATCAAGATTAAAAAATTCTGTAATTTGTAACAAAACATCACTGATTTGTATTTATTCAGCAGCTTAGCGCAAACCGTTAGAGATATAAATAATACGTGCACTTCACTGCAATTAGTTGTACAAATTCAATTTCCCACGGGCCATTAAATTCGCTCTAAAAATATCAAATTTAGAGCGTCTCCGAGCACTTAAAAAATTCAAGAGTACTGAATTCTAATGCTATAGCCGTTCATTTTATTGAGGTAATATAACATGGATTGTACAGTGCCTGTTAGAATTATGTTACCACGTAAAAATTAATTTTACTCTGTCGTATATGGAATTTGGTATAATACTTTTAATAAAGTACTATAATATTTTTAATAACGTGCTGTTCTTAGATAACAAGGTGCTCTCGAAAGTGATATTATTACACGACAAATGCCACGAAAATATTACTAAATGGAAAAAAAGTGAATATATTTGCAATAGTTCTAAAAAGAATTATGTACGTGACTGATGAAACACACTGTGCAATGTAACGAGCTGTAACGAGTTTCGTAACGCGTCCGGCGAAACGTTTGCCAAATTTCGACCTAATTACAAGTTATTTGCGCTCGTTAAGTATAAACGACGCGTCGCGCGCAGAATTACATCGAGAATGTAATACTTTCAATAAATCACGCGTTGCTATTATTGAAAACAGCTTTTAACGCGATGGCACGGGACGCCGTTCAATTACACGACAAACGTTAATTTCATTAGGCGTGCCAATTTCCGAAAAATATAGCTCGCCCTGTCGCGCGACTCTCGAAGCTGCTGGCTACGCGAGAAAATGAAAAACGGACCTTTGTGCCAACTAGCGTATCGCACTGTGTCGCATAATTTATTTTCGTAATTGTAAAACTGTTGCCGGATTTATTAAGGTGCCCGACAAGCCCGACAAAAAATAATAATTAATAATAATAATAATAATAATAGAATTTAGTAATATAATAATAATTAATAATCAAATAATAATAATAATAAATAATAATATACAAATAATAACATATAATAACACACATATAATTTTCTTCCTTTATATGTTTGATAGGTTGAAAATAACACAACGGTGTTTTTAAATTCATGTGCAATTTGTCCCGGTGCAACAGAGAACTAGATTTGCTAATAAATTCTTTCTAGAGACTGTCCAATTTGTTGAAAACATGTTTCCAACGAGACCGCGAGGTAGGTGAAATAGTACCAAAATTGAATCATTGTCGAAAGCAAGCCATTGTCCACGACCCAATCAGAATATACAGTTATACATTCACTGTGCGAGTACATAAGAAATTCGGAGGCGTTCGAGCCTCGAGGGTGGCCCTATTAAAATCTGAATGGCGGCTTTCCGCAACGAGGTAACGACCTTAATTAAAAAGTTTGTCGGTCGCATCCTAAAGATTTACAGAATCCCGGCCACCGCTGCAGGCGTCTCCGGAAAGTGCCTATATCGGCTCTCGGATACGCTGAAGATGGAAAAAAAAGAGGCTCCATACTATTTCCATAAAACATGGAAGTTCGGTCTCTGTGCTCGTCCAAACTATCTCAACGGAGCCCCTCTATTCTCACTTATCGAGACGTACCTTAAAATCACGTTAACTCTCGCGTGACGATGAGATGACCGGGTCTGCGATGATCCACAACGTATGCGTGGACCCTCGACTCTCACTGACTTGTATAGTCAGTAGGGTCACGTGAGACCCAGCCACCGGCAACCACGATCCGTCATATAAATATAACAATAAATATAACACATATATATTAAATATAGACACTTAATAAGGCATTAATAATAATATTAAGGCGATTAATATAGGCATTTATATATATATATATGCCTATAAATTTGCCTATATATATATATATATAAATGCCTATATTAATCGCCTTAATATTGTTATTAATGCCTTATTAAGTGTCTATATTTAGTATATATGTGTTATATTTATTGTTATATTATATATATATTAAATATAGACTTGGTAATTCGTCACATAAATGCATAATTGCACTTTCTCCTAATTTAACGGTTTGAGGCTTTAGGTAGGAAGGATTCTGAGGGACGAGCGTTTGGAAGTATAGCTAAAATTTTCTACTTTCTGTTGCCATGGTAACCATGCGGACCACCCCGTGCAGGTAACATTCGACACATAATCAACAGCGGACTAATTGGTTTCCAATGGGCATTCTCCGTAGCGGTGGGAGAAAATTACTGTCATTGGAGGAATTCCACCGACCACGTCCGGTCACACAGAGTGTCGTAAACAGTCAGTTAAACATAGTCACCTGTAAACAGCGAGGCACACGCGTTCATCAAGCGCACGCTGCACGCTGCCTCGTCAACAATCAAACGCACATCGCGCACTCAATCCGTCTTGGACACTCACTCTGTCATTTGCAGCGGTTAATACACAGTCATTTGACCAGAGAGAACGAGAAGATTTGTGTGCCGTGATCAATTAAGACACCGTGCTGCGTGCTGCTATCACGCGGCCACGCTCTCGTGTCATCCGAATCAACCATTAAACATTTAACGCCAAACTATTTTCATTTTGCACGTGCGCGAACGCTTTGACATCGTTTAGCAACATCGATCGGCGAGTAATCATTTTCTAACGCCACTTTCTCGTTCCTAATTACTTTTTCATTACTTTTACCCTTTATATCCGTGACATTTTCTCGGGCAAAACTAGTCCAAGCACGATACGATTCGGAACACATTTGTTTGCTGCATAAACGATTTAATTAGAACCTCTGTTATCCGAACTGGTGATATTTTAACCTTTCGTTCTTCGAGCACGCGTTTTAAACGGTTGTAATTAATTTAACACTGTTGTGGCTGTTCTATTGTACGAATACCCGGATCTTTCTAGTCAGTTCGGATAACAGAGGTTCCACTAAATGGTGGATTAAACAGCCAAAAAGAGTCCTAACGTTATCGTGTTTGGGTTCATTTTAAGCAGAGAAGTGTCAGGAATCTCTTGGCGAAAGTTTTACATAGATATAATTGAGAATAAAAAACGTATGTCAATAAATTAGTATTGTCTCAACCGGTGCATCGAATTTTTTCAGGTTTTCTTTCGCATATATCGAGACGTTATTGTACAGGTGATCACCGATTACGTTTTTATTATATTTACGCACACTTCAAAGGTGTTTTTGTCAGTGTTCAAGCTTTAAAAATCGCGTTCCCTTCACAGACAGCTTTTCTAATCCCAAAAAATCCTAGCTCCACGATCTCCGGTGTTCGAAACCTTCAGAGAACTCTCGGGGTCCCGACAAGAACCACGAAGGGATCCATGCAGAAAGACCATCAGCAGAACTTGGACATTACATTCCCGGTGTTCGCGGGGTCGTCGCGAGTTAGATCTTCAACGGGAAACGAACAACAGGGGTGGAAAGAAAGACTGGTGTGGGGGGTGGGGGGAGGCGGAAGACAAAGAAGAGGCGTCTCTCAGTCTTTGTGCATCAATCAGGGGATCGAATGTTCGCCGATACAAAGGATCAGTCCGTTATCCGCGGGATCTTTCCATTCTCGGGGCCAGGAAGAAGAGGAAGAAGAATAGGGGATGGATGGATCGGGGACGGGGTAGGTGGGAGAAAGGCGGGAAAAGGCTTTCGCCCGTCGACGGAGCAAGAAGAGCCCGGGGGCCAAGTTTCCGGTCGAGCTGCTCCGACTTTGCGGCCACGGAAAAACGCGGGGGTGGATGAAAGCTAGCTCCTAGAAGGTCTATGCGAAGGTTCTTCGAGATTTTCCAGGGGATGGGGGTGGGGGGAGGAGGGTGGTGGTTAACGAGTCTCTCTTGGAAACGGGACCGAATGCACTCGCGGTCCGCGAGGTTCGGTCGTCGCCTCCACGTGTAATACCAACTTTGATTGCCAATCATTTCTCACCGAGGCAAGAAGGTTATTACCTATCCACTTTGCCGGAAGATCCTCTTCGTACCCCCTCCCCTCCTCCTCCTCCTCTTCTTTCAGCTCCGTCTTTTTCTTCGGAATGCTCTATAAGGCACTCGCGACGGAAAATATGGCGGCTCGTTCCGCCGCGAACTTTGCAAAAATATTAGTTTGGCACACCTACTTATCCCCTGCGCTGACAGCCGCTTCAACACCTGCACGCCGTCCTTCTCTATCTCGTCTAAGGTACCTCTTTCGGAGTCTTTAAGACCCCCGCGGACTGCGGATCGTTACATTCGACTTGATTAGGCGAATCCTTGGTGGTGTGAACACTTGGCCGAGGAACCTGTTCATGGAAATGTTGGCCGATTTTTTCCTTGATGAGGTTTGGTTTTCGAATGATTTGGAAGTTACGGTACGGTTTGATATTTTGAGGAATCGTCATAAAAATTAGTTTTGCTTATTGGCAGGAGGCTGGGTGAAGCAGTGCGACGCAAAGGGGGGAACGGTGCAGAACGCAAATTTTGTGCAGAACGACATTTTGGAGATTGGTGAATAAATTTTGGTTATTGACAGGAGGCTCGGACAAAGGTGAGGGAAAGAGTGCGACGCAAAGGGGGGAACGGTGCGCGCGGCAAGGGAGGTAAGATGTGAAATACATTTTGAAGATTCATAAGGAAAATAAATGTTGGTTATTGACAGATGGCTCGGACGAAGCTGAGAGGGAGAGAGTGCGACGCAAAGGGGGAATAATGCAAAATATACTTGACATTTTGGAGATTGGTGAAAAAATTTTGGTTATTGACAGGAGGCTTGGACAAAGCCGAGGGAAAGAGTGCGACGCAAAGGGGGGAACGGTGCGCGCGCGGCAAGGGGGGTAAGATGTGAAATACAATTGGAAGATTCATAAGGAAAATAAACGTTGGTTATTGACAGAAGGCTCGGACAAAGCTGAGAGGGAGAGAGTGCGACGCAAAGGGGGAACGGTGCAGGACGCAAAGGGGGAATAATGCAAAATATACTTGACATTTTAGAGATTTGTGAATAAATTTTGGTTATTGACAGGAGGCTTGGACAAAGGTGAGGGAAAGAGTGCGACGCAAAGGGGGGAACTGTGCGCGCGGCAAGGGGGGTAAGATGTGAAATACATTTTGAAGATTCATAAGGAAAGTAAATGTTGGTTATTGACAGGAGGCTTGGACAAAGCTGAGAGGGAAAGAGTGCGACGCAAAGGGGGGAACGGTGCGCGGGGAAAGGGGGTAAGATGTGAAATACATTTTGAAGATTCATAAGGAAAATAAATGTTGGTTATTGACAGAAGGCTCGGACAAAGCTGAGAGGGAGAGAGTGCGACGCAAAGGGGGGAACGGTGCAGGACGCAAAGGGGGAATAATGCAAAATATACTTGACATTTTGGAGATCGGTGAATAAATTTTGGTTATTGACAGGAGGCTTGGACAAAGCTGAGAGGGAAAGAGTGCGACGCAAAGGGGGGAACGGTGAGCGCGCGGCAAGGGGGGTAAGATGTGAAATACATTTTGAAGATTCATAAGGAAAATAAATGTTGGTTATTGACAGAAGGCTCGGACGAAGCTGAGAGGGAGTGAGTGCGACGCAAAGGGGGAATAATGCAAAATATACTTGACATTTTGGAGATCGGTGAATAAATTTTGGTTATTGACAGGAGGCTTGGACAAAGCTGAGAGGGAAAGAGTGCGACGCAAAGGGGGGCACGGTGAGCGCGCGGCAAGGGGGTTAAGATGTGAAATACATTTTGAAGATTCATAAGGAAAATAAATGTTGGTTATTGACAGAAGGCTCGGACAAAGCTGAGGGGGAGAGAGTGCGACGCAAAGGGGGGAAAGGGGGGAACGATGCAAAATACTTGCCCCCGATGTCTTCTGGACGTGTTTCCATAGCTGCCAGGTGATTAATCGGCCTCGGTCTCACACCAGAGGGCCCGAACCTTATACTTTGGCCGGGCTGCGCGAAGAGAACAGAGGACCCGGCGGCCGATTTTTTGCGAGGATCGCTCCGTCATCGCAGAAGGCGGCACCTCTGATCTGCCTCCCGGCCCGGAGGCTTCGGGGGCCTTCCCGTAATCACCTGCGATCCTTTCTCGCGCCGGGGGCGATCTCACCACCGTGGTGCACCATGAAAACAGAGAGACCGGGAGAGGTCGGAGAGGGGACAGAGACCTGTCTGGAATCCGCGGCCTCCGTCGTGTTCCGGCAAGGTCGCTGATTCCTTTTGCTCCCGCTACCTGCCCATCCCACCCCTCCGTCGCCTCTTCCTCTTCTTCTTCTTCTTCTTCTTCTTCTCTCTTTTACCTTCTACCAACAACGATCAGCCCGCCACTCGTCTCCATCCGTCGATTTTATTGGAGCATCGGCTACTTCGCGATTTATTGCTGTAATTGAATAGCTGGAAAGTTTTCCCTTCTACCCGGTGGCGTTTTATTACCACGATCATCGAGATTACCGGACCGGTAATAAGGACGGTCCTTCGCGAATTCGAACTGCCCGAGGGACCCCAGTCGATACACTGTTTTGCCAAGTTATTCAGCTCGGAGCGGAACTGTCTCGTTTTGTTTCGGTGCGCGAGACAGTGGACGCAACTACCGAGTTAAATGTCGTACCGTTCGGTTGCTGGTAGAGAATGCTTTGTGAAATCTTTTTTATAATATCCGTGACATTTTACCGATTAAAACGATACCAAACACGACCCGGTTCGGTTCACATTCGCGTGTTTGGTACACGATTTAGTAGAACCTCGCTTATCCGAACTGGTGGTATTAAAACTGTTGTAACATCGTGAAAAATAATCGTACGGCGTTCAACTTGGAATCGTTTCCAAGCTTGAACCTTCTGCTTTCGCACCGCGTGGCTCATTTTGTTTCAAAATATTTTTTTCACGATGTAACAAATGCAAAACTACTGTACTGTACTTACTGTTACTGATTTATTGGGAGATTGGACAATCGGGGGATTAAATAATTGGGAAATGAGAAACCATTGGGAGATTGAGAAACTGGGAAACGGAACAATTGGGAAATTAAGCAAATGGGAGATTGAAAAATTAAAAATTTGAAAAAATTAGAAATCTGGAAACTTAGATGTTAAGAAATCAGGAAGCTACAGAATTGTGAGAATGAGGAGTCGGAGAATTAAAATATTGCAGTATTTCAGAATTGAAAGCTAGAAAAATGGCAAAATTCTGCTTGGCTCCGGTAATGTTGCGTTGAACGGACAAATGCTAACATACTAATCGCGGGTCGTAGACACTGTGATCACAGCAGGAAGAACCCGAGGTGAAAGAAAGGAAGTTGTCGCGTGGGCAGGGGCGTTGGAACCCGATACCGCGATCGATACTTCCACTGACCGGTAAAGCTGACGATGATGAAGGGTGAACGACGAGCGATACTGACAGCGACGCCGACTGCGTAACATGGCTTCTAGTGTCGAATATCTCGTGAGGGTTCCTACGACTACGACGAAGAGACCAACGGACCAAGAGAGGCCACGGATAGCCATGCCTGTCCCCGGAGATTTCACGACCAGTTTCGTCCATGGCCAACCGTGCCCGGTGCCATCCATTTATGTGCCTGCACTCGTGTGTACGACATTCGACTGCTTACGTCCTCTGTCGCTACGAATCTTCTCAAACGCGAGCCTTGGATTCCTAGCTAAAACTACTGTACCAAAACTGACACACACGTGAACTCGAATGTCTTCTATTACAACAAAGAATACAGAGAACGGTAGAATTTGTTGTTCTGCCTCTACTTAATACAATATTAAATTCGCTCGAGATAATGTACTACCTCGTCTAATGAGAAGCTGAAGTAGCACAAAAATGAAGAAACAACATTTTTTGCGAATTAAATGATGCGCAAAAAAATCTGAAAAAATTCGTGAACAATATTTATACCTGTACCATCGATACTGTAAAAATATAAATAACGTTGCTTTGAAATTTCAAGGTGCGATCTGCATTTTTCCGATTTTTTCGAGGTTGTTAAAAATCTGAATTAATTACGGTATATGTGTACGGGTGTGTTTCATATCTGATAGATTTTTTTCTGAATTTTCGCATACCACTAAATAGGCCAGAAACGCCTTCCAAGGCGAGATGTATGATAAAAATTTTTGCGCAGCATGGTTTTTTGGATTGTTTATACGTTAGAAGCAATTAAAAGCAGAAATACAATCTGCCTTACGATCGAAATGTGTCGGACCGGTTGAAAAAGAATTCTTCCGATTTGGTCGTCAGATTCGAAGATCGATCGAGGCTCGAGAGATATCGATTTTAATTGGTACTTTCAGGACGTACGGCGGAAACGTGTTACAGAACGTCTTTCAGGTTAACCGTGGATCGTTAAATCTCGGTTTGATCTTCGAAATCGTTCTAGTTAACGAACCGGTTTTTTTGTGGATTTAAAAATCGTCAGATGTTTTAAAAAATTGTTCTGCACGCCGCGCCGACCGAAAGATTGCGGAAGCTTTTGCGAAACTGAACTTGTTTCATAAATATAACGGTTGAAACATAGTAGACTGTTTTGCTCTTGTAGCGATAGTTTCGTTAAATTATTATCGGCGATTTTGTCTCGATTCCGGTTTAACGATGTTACGTATTACAAATTCATAAAATAATCCAATAATTAATAAGCTGAAGTAGGTTCTTGACCAGTCGATAATAATATAAAGAAATGATTTAATTCGGTAAGTGGAATCCAGTTTTGATAGAATTAAACGACACCGAAATTCAAATGGAAAATTAAATATCAACTTGTCATATTCTCTTGACTTTATGTGAAATTCGATCTATTAACATTTGAATCTGTTTAATTCCTAATTATGCTGATCAATAACAATGTATGAAATGTGGGTGATACGGTAATTATAATAATGACAAAGCAGTATTCACGTATCGCTTGTAAAAATAATGTAAAGATTAATAAACAAATTTGGAGACCTTTTGTATAAAATTTGAATCAGACAATTGTATGTATTTGCCATTATTATTGCCAACAGCGAATTACAGATATTACGAATGATCAAATTGAATTGCCACGTTCTGTATTTTTCCCCAACGTTTTCAAAATATTAATACAAATATAATGATCATGCTCTACGCGTGTCACAAATGCTCCAATAATACGGAAACGATATTTTGAAACAGCTTGAAGAGAATATAAGAGTGGCCCGACGTAATCAGCTCGCGTTAATCTCCGGGCTAATTGGCCATTTAAATGTGAATTAATTTTATCAGTCTCTTTAAATTTAGCTAATTAACAAACTATTATGGCGTGCGACCGACACGACGACGGCGAATGACGTCCAATAAAATGACGATTTCGCGTTCTACTAGTGCAATTTCGGTAAAAAGTCACTATAGTGGACGTAAAAAATTTACCGACACTTTGAAAGACCATAAGGTATGCCATAAGGTACCTTTTCATAATTCATAATTTGTAATTAATGTACTGTAACGTTATTTCTGAGTGAACTACTTCTCCGCGTTTTCTACAATTTGTTAAATCAGATAAAAATGTTGATTTTCTAATTTTTAGTTAAATATTTGCTCCTTCCATCTTTGTTAGAAAAATGATAATTGAAATATCAATATTTAGGTACATTTGAAATTTTCGTGAAATGATTGGAGTTTCATTTTTGAAGTTCTCGAGAGACGTTAAATGGAACTTTGTATTCTAAGCGAATTTGACTTCGCAGTGTGCCCTTTGAAGTTACTACAATTCTGTTTTCTTAACTATTTCTGTACTTTACTGTTCTTCAGAGAAGAGTTGAATTTTCTTTGTGCATGAAAATGGTCCAAAAGGCAAATTATAAAATGTGGCGAAACATCTCAAGAAAATTTCGAAGAAGTCTTCACTATTATGCTATTTAATATAGTCTTTAAAAAATTTTGGCAACGAAGCTGGTGATTTTTAATTTCTCTCATGCGTTTCAATAATTAATTTGTTTTTTGCGAATTTCGTGTATTCTGACTGTAAAAATTCCGAGAGCATTATTACGCATCGTAATAATAAAACGATCGAAGAATCCCTTTATTATGTAATCAATACTTTCGGTGAAAGAATGTCCTAATGACAATATTAATACAACATCGCGCGCGTTTTGCCGCATCAGAAAAAGCCCGCAGAGGTTCATTTAAATCGCAGATAAAAACCCAAGCAAATGAGATTACCGATTTTTAGGGGCGAGTTTATTTCCCCGTAGCGATTCGAATGTAATGAGAATCTGCAGTCGGTCTCGGTGTAACATAGATCTTTTATGGCAGTCCGTATTAATAGAGGAATGAATGTTGGCACAAAACGCAAGAAGAATTATTAAGAAAAAAGAAACGAAATGGAAGAGGGGAGGAAGAAAAAAACGGAATGACCCTTTCAGAACAGTTCATCATCGTTGCAGTAAGCAGTGCATTCAAAGCGGAATTATAATGATGACATGTACAATCAATCACCATCTGATTCCAAGGTAAGCTTCTTCGAGTATTAACGCGTCCTGAAAACTCGGGTGGACTCTCGGTGTTAGTGAGATTTGTGATATTCATTCGTCGATCATAATAGCTGGGTCCGTACAATGTTATAATAAATTAGATCGAGCGTTTTCCAATTTAAATCTGACGCGACGACAATGCCTCCTATTGAACTGCGACAATACACTGCTCTGCTCGGCTACAACAATTGTACAGAGAGAAATAAGAAACTCGAACATTAGTTAGAAAATATTCAATTTCTCAGAAATTCGCTCCAGAGATCCTAACAGTTTACAAAGGGCAGCAAAGATGGAACCGTGTCCTCGGTTTTTCATTTTTTATGTTATGGAAAATCATCGGAGAAAAAAAACGAGTGATACACCGAGAAAGTAGAGGCTTCAAGCTTTAAAACGAGTCCGAGTTTATAGCTCTACGATTATTTTTGACGAAGTTACAGCAGTTTGAATTGCGCCAGTTCGGATAAGAGAGGTTCCACTGAATCGTGGATTACTCGCGCAAACGTGATCCGAACAGGGTCGTGTTTGGTATCATTTTAAACGGAAAAGTGTCGTGGATGCGTCGGTAGAATGGTCTTACAAGAATAATTTTAAACAAAAGCGTAATATCGTTGAAAGAATACTGTGTAAAACGACTAGGGGACCAAGTAGCAGCGTTGAAGACCCTATTCTCGCGTCTAATAGGAAGGAAGGATCTTCCATGAGTATCCAGGGCTCATCGAAGTGACCATCGCCCGCAATTCCCCAACCGATCCCATCGAAACACTGCTAAGTATCGAATCCGGGGCACTCAAGTCGCCGGCGAAGCTGTTCGCTCGACACCTTTCGGTAATCGGTGTGCGCGGGGGTGGGTTCGGCGGGGCTAAACGATCGCGGATCTCGAAGATCGCAGCCGGAGAGATGATCAGCTGGTTCCGGAGGATGAAGTCGTTCGGCGAGACTGGCCGGGCGTTAAAATTACCCATCGCGGTAACCCGAGCGACGAAAGAAGAAGGATAGACTGTTATCGGGGGCGAGGGAGTTTCAGAACGGGGGATGGAGAGAGAGAGAGAGAGAAAAAAAACACGGGAGCACAGAAAAGAATCTGAGATAGAAGAGGATCAAACGACGAGGACGATGATCGAAGAGGGGAGAGGTAATCGTGGTGGGGAGGGGGGATGGGAGAATAATGCGTTGCCGATTTCGCGATGACGTCGAGGAAAAAGGAGGAATGTCGGATGAGGAGGGGGGGGAGAGAGAGAGGGGCGACCGATGGAAAAGAAAATAGAGAGAGCGAGCGCGGAGCGGAGCGGATCTTTCAAAGAGGCAATTTCGTAATTACGAGAGAGGAACGGCTGCGTGGAGAGCGACCTGCTGGCCGGAACGAGATCGTATCGCGTTTTTCTTCTTCGGCTGCGGGACCGAGACCGAGACCGAGACCGAGACCGCACCGGGACGACGGGGGCATAACCCTATCACGATAACAATCGAGACGGACCCCTTGTATATATTTTGCGAGCGGCTTCCTCCTTTCTCGCGCCGCGTCGTGCCGCGCCGAGAATATCATCGATCCCCGACGCGACGGCAGCCGCGGGCACCGCCGAATGATTTCGTTCGGGTGCTAAACGGTTCACCTGTTGTGTACCATAGTCATTCCATGGCTCAGGATACACATAGACGCCGCCCGGGTTCTTCTCTGTTCTCCGCGCCGTTCGAACGTTCCAATAAAACATTCACGAACCGGTGATTCATAGGAACACAACCGCTCTGATTTGTTTCGGACCCTCTCTTTGCTTTGCCACCTCGTCTGATATCGTTTCGACAAATTTCCGAACAATACTACACGCTGGAACTCCATTTGATCACATTCATACGAACACGCTTGCAAATACACGAACTTGCCCTGTATTCTTCCCAGAGTCAGTCGTTTCACGAGACTTCGAGGTTATCATAATTTTTTTTTTGTTCGACACCTTGTATCTTGTGTTCGACATTCTTGTACAGCACGAAAAGACGAGTCGAATGAGTATAATGAACGTACCATTCGGATCATTCAATCTCGAGATATGTCTGTTTGAAAATGTACAACACTTTCCAAAAAATATCTTTCAGACACAAGTATATCCGGATTGAATGATCGTAACGGTACGTTCATTATACTCATTCGACTCGTCTTTTTGTGCTCTACGAGAATATCGAAGAGAACTCTAAGGTTGTCCGTCTAAAAAAAGGTATCGATAACCTTGAAATATTGTTAAAAGATGCCTACAAACGGATCTGTCGTAGAAAATTAAATAAGTCTTATATTCAGGTGATCCGAGACAGCCTGTATACCACTGTGGTTCATAAAAGAACAATAAAAATTCATTGTTCGGTCTCAAAGTAAAATTGCTAGATCTACGAAAGAGGCTCTAATCACTTACTGCCGAACCAAACGACTCGGAACCAGGTACGTCTACCTGAAACAGTTCGCTCCGGAGCCGCAGAGCTATAGCAGTTAGGTGGCTTGTCTTAAGATTACCCCTAACCGCCATAAGAGCATTGCGACGAAGGCGAGTGTAACTGCTCGACGAAACTTGCCCGGCAAACGAATCCGCTGGTTAAGCAGAGAGGCCTTGATCCATCCGAGCGTGATGTCTGTTTTCCCGTACACCGTGTATACGCCGCCATTATCTTCGCCGTGCCATGGGGGAAACTTCGGCAACGAGAACAGGCGAATTTCACCTGACAGGAATCCGTCCGTCCGTCCGTCCGTCGGTCCCTAGAATCTGGTTTCTATTCGATGTTTTACCCGATGCTTTTCTCTCAGCCACTTTGGCGTCCTGTTGATCCAACGGGATCCTCCAAGTTCGCCTGCTTGCCTGGCTGCAGCGCGCTGCATAATTGATCGAGTTTCGCGCTTACGCGAATTTCGAGGCTTCACGGACTGCTGAACAAAAGACGGGACGACACGGCGAACGTGTGCTCGGGATTTTATTGATTCGGAGCTCGGCTGGCTGGTCGAAGCTGGCTTATGGAACCCTTGCGATTGTTAAAAGCTGATACAAAGTCATGCAGCAGATAAGCATTGATTTTCATCTGAATGGAATTTTCACCAAAAATTTTTTTTTTAACTATCTGCTGTTTATTAGGATTTTAGTAAACAATTTTCAGTCGACTTCCACTGGTTAGTAGACGTTCCTTGAACTCTCATTGCTGGCGTCGAAGAAACAAAATATCGATACACTAGCGAATTGGTTAAATAATGTTAATTTAGTGCTGTAATTTTTTGTGTCTCCAACTATTTCTTTACGAATCTTTCAGCGACACATTCGTGGCATTTTTCTGGTTAAAACGAGCCCAAGCACGACACGATTCGAAGCAAATTTGCGTGTTTAATCCACGATTTAGTGGAACCTCTATTATCCGAACTGACCAGGGGAATATCAAACTTTGAATTGTGCGCGTTAGACTGGAATTTTGAGAGTTCTGCTGTGACCGTTATAAGATGCAAGAAACAAATAATGAATTCAAATAATGAAGAACTTCATAAACATCACTTCTGAATATCACCGGTTCAGATAGTAGAGGTTCTACTAAATCGTGGATTAAACACGCAAATACGGTTCGAATTGTATCGTCTTTGGGCTCGTTTTACTCGGGAAAGTGCCAGGAATATGTTGATACAAGTTCCATAAAAAAATAATTAAAAACATACACGTTATGTTACAAAATAAGTATTGTCTCACCGATTGATGTAGTTAAACAACGTCAATAAAGCGTTCATAAAAGGGGCAACTATTTTTCTGACAATGTCCTATTATTACCGAAGGTTACGCTGATGTAACCACGCAATTAGGTTGCCAAAAAAAAAATTATTTTAATTTGTCAACGTGTGAAATGATGAAAACCTGCAATCTATCTACATCTTAGCAATAATATTTGGTTTAAAAATACTAGAATCGTTATCCCCGCTCGAGGTAAAATTCGCCCAGCTATCCAACCTGTCGATCGGCAACTAACGGCAGAAATTCGCGGTAAAATCGCGGTAATTGCTGGCAGAACCTCGCGGAACGCGGTCTCGCGTGTTGCAGTTGTTCGACGGACGGGACGGGACAGCGGCTGTCGGCGGGAACTTTTTCAAAGTGCCATAAGAAATTCCGTCGGGTTTCGGGCGTTCGCATGAAAGATTCATCAAGTTTGACTGGCGTTTCTCAAACAATGGTGGGAACAAGGAAGAAACGCGGACGATCCGAGGGATGTCGGGAGAGGGGGATGAGCCAGGAGAGGAGGAGGAGAAGGGGGGAGAGGGGAGCAAGGAAAATAGAAATGTCCCTCGAACCAAGACCGAATCATCCGGCACCACCTGTGCGAACTACTTTGCGAAACAATTTCTCGCGGTAGTCGCTGGCATTGCGAAGTCGTTCGACCGTTACGATACTGGTTCGATCGAGTCGTTACAATGTCGCGGTACAATGGCTTCTATTCAGACTTCAGTGTCGGATGTCGCGACACGACAGACGGATCGATGTCCCACGACTGAACAGCTGTTCGTTTCGAATGCTGTTTGCAGAGAAACGACATTTTCGAAAAAATTTATGGGAACGGATCTTCCTCCACCGCCATTTTGTTTTACCTTCCCCCCACTCCAAGCAGACACTTTCCTGTGTTCTAAGGGAACTGATTTTTGACGTTTGCTTGCTAGGTTTGCGTAAATATATTTTTTTTTCCAAATTGACAAGCTACTATTCTTTTTAACACAGGCACAAATTTATATTTTCAATATTGACTTTACTTGCAGATATCTAACAATTACCAAATACTGTACACAACGATAACAATTGGTAACTGACAGTCTGTCAATAAATGTATATAATAATACAGATCTGTAATAAATATAGACAATAAATATGTTATTTCTCAAATAAAAAGCAGTCAAACACACGACCCTGAGTACGTAAATATTAAATAAGAAAATAATTGTCGTGTTAAATAATATGAAATAATATATAGTATGTTCTCTGAATGTCTCGAATGAAAAATAGTAAAACAAATTTCTGAGTACCTAAATATAATAATGGCACCTGTGTTAAACATATTAAATAACATAAGATTACCTATGTGTCCACCATATAAACAAAGGAGCCGGATGCAACGGTAGTATTAAAAATACGATAACGCGCGTACTATGATTTATCTCTATTATGTACATATTACGTGATTGGAATTGCCATAGGCCGAATTTCCGTCATCCGGGGGCGAACTGGTTATAGTCCAACGACGGTAAATATTTGTCAGCTGCCAGCAGTCGATCATTTCCCATTTCCGATAATATACCACACGTCCGCCGCGGTTTCGTTGGTTACCATTAAATGCTCGTTATTAAGTGAATGAAAAAAAAAAATAAAAAAAAATAAAAAAATAAAATAGAACAAAGGAAAATATGGTTCGTTTAATGACACGGATAGGGGAAGTCACGGGCTACGTGTTTAATTACAAGTGTCATCAATCACTCAGCAACGCTGGCCTGTCCTTGGTCTAGCTACCAGACATTTTACCATCAAAGGATCATCCTACGGCCAGAGGATTTTGCACATCAACGTCAACCTCACAATTAATTCTTTCCGTAGGTACCTAGGCGGCCATCAGGTTTTTACCACGTTGGTGTCCCGCGTTGACAATTCCACGCCAATTTTCGGTGGATCGATCGCTCTCGATACCGTGCCATTTTGTTGTTCGCCGAGGTTGCAAATCAATTTCCGCTGGACCGCGGAAATTCGTTGTAAATTGAGTTCATCAAAAAATTACAGCACTTGCGAAATAGTTAAAATACAATACAGCTAAATATAGGAAAAGAAGATTTCGAAACACGTCTCTGAATAGTGACACAGATGCTTGAAACACGAATTTGTTTCTAAAAGAATAAATTTGAATTTTTAACAAATGATAGATTCGTTCCTTTTTTAGAATGGTTCAGTGTCTGTCGAGCCACTCTGTATAACTTACTTTCATTATTTAGATTATTTACTTGACTGGAATATTTTGATACTAAACTCTGTTTATCGAAATGTAATAGTTCGATATTGCAATATCATATACTGTATTGAATTTTGGACTAATTTGTTTGCAAACAGAATTACCTGGAATAATAATTCTACGTTAATAACATACTGTGTTGATATTAACAAGGTAACTATACTATGCGTACAATTTAGTAGACACTTTTATATTTAATGGATAGAATCTTTTCGGATCCACCGTGTATACTTGTCTTTTCGTTTTGGATCGCGTTATTTTATAATCGTGTAAAAAAAAGTGCTTCCAGGGAGCAATGAAAAATATTAAGAAAAAAGAAAAAAACTCGGACAAGATCGTATCGCAGCGAGCAATTGTCTAATTGACGAAGAAGTTTCGTTGGTAAAAATGAGGGAGGAAGAGAGTTGTCCCTTTAAGCGCGACAAATGAGTGGCAATTAACCGAGGCAGCGCCGCGAGAAGTCGCGTCCCGTCTTTGTCGGTTCGCACGATCGAGGATACGACGTGTTTACGATTAGGAGCGAAGGACACTGGCATAATTACACCTGGCTGACCGACTGACGCTTTCAAAGGTGAAAAAGATTCGCTCATTAAAGAGACAGGCCGCCGCCGCGGCGCAACGGAAGACGTTTTGCACGCTCGATGGGAAATTCTTTGTATTCGCGAAGAAATGTAACTTGGCTCACCAGGTGCGATGATGGAACGAAATTATTGACGGGAAAGAGAGGAACAAAACTGATGATTAAGAGGCAAAAATCTTAATTCGCTGAGTGGCTTGAAGGTGTAATGATAGAGGCCCATTCTGACTGCCTGAGGGTTTGTATTATGTTTCTGTGTTACTGTGTTTGATTGTGCTGAGCAGTCTTCTTTGTTACAATGAGTGTTGTGCATATGTGTGTGCTAGCATTTTATACGATGAAATATGGACTCAAATATATCAAGGGTCTACACTTTTAGAATTCTAGAACTTTGGGATACAAGTATGTAATTTATTATGGGTTCAAGGATTCTAGGATTTTAGATTCAAAAGTCCAAAGACCCAGTGTTCCAAAGCTCCAAAGTCCCAGAGCCCCTAAAGTTTCAAAGCCCCAAAGTCCCAAAGCCCCCAAAGTCCCAAGCCCCCAAGGTCCCAAAGCTCCAGAGTCCCAAAGCCCCAGAGTCCCAAACTTCCAAAGCCTCAGAGTTTCAAAGGCCCAAAGTCCCAAAGCCCCCAAAGTCCCAAGCCCCCAAGGTCCCAAAGCTCCGGAGTCCCAAAGCTCCAGAGTCCCAAAGCTCCAGAGTCCCAAACTTCCAAAGCCCCAAAGTTTCAAAGGCCCAAAGTCCCAAAGCCCCCAAAGTTTCAAAGCCCCAAAGTCCCAAGCCCCCAAGGTCCCAAAGCTCCAGAGTCCCAAACTTCCAAAGCCCCAAAATCCCAAAGCCCCCAAAGTCCCAAGCCCCCAAAGTCCCAAGCCCCAGAGTCCCAAAGCACAAAACGAACCAATGATTGGGCCTCACAATTCTGAAGATTCTAGGATTCTCAGCTTGTGAGATTCCCAACTTTAAAGTGTCAAGGATTCGTCTCGAATTATTTAAAATTCGCCTAGAGTTCAACTCTATATAGACACTAAATATCGTATATAAAATAAAAGCTTGACTGAAAAATGCGTCTTGATCGATACGTCAGAATAGAGTATCCCGTGTGCCCAACAACTTAACGAGGAATCTCAAATGACCCGAGGAGGCCAGTGGACCCCAAAACCAGCGGAAGGTGCTCTAGGATTAATTTACCGAGTGTACGGCGTGGACATAGACGAAACGACACCGTTGACCCAAAGTCCGAGCGTTCCTTTAGGAGATCCCATCAGGAAATGCTGGGGGAAGGAGGAGGCTGAAGACGGATAACGAAGAAAAGGACCGTGCGGATCTCGAAATCCGTAATCCTTACTAATATACGATTACTTGCAAAATTAAGCATACACGTGCGTAGCTAGAAAAAAGCAAATTGCCACGAGAGAAAAATAAAGACATAAACAGACATGACAGTACCGATGACCTTGAAATTCGTTCCAAACTAACTTGAAAAAAATGTCTTCCACCATCATCAAATGTACATATTCTTTCTAACAGTATGACTTCGTCATATTTTCTCTAAAATTAAAAACTAATGGGGATTCATAGGCGTTCCTACTTGAATGTCACACCTAAATTATTATTAACTAGAATATTATGGTTGGAGCGTGTCTGTTTAGGCTGCAGATTTTAGTGCAACGGAGAGGCATAACGGAAAACCGAATGAAGACGACAATGAGAAGAGAGTGAAGGAGATGGGAGTGAGGTCAGAGGTGATCCTCGAATGCTGCCCACCTCTTGATATTCGCGTTGATCTCCACCTCCTCGCATCTCGGCTCCTCTATCGGCTTATGCGAATGTAGGCAGGTATGCTCGACTGCGTTCGGACTATACGGGGTGGTCCGCCTAACTTGAACGTCGCGAATATCTTACATCGAATACTGCGGTAAGCCAGATGAAACATTCTCAAAATCTTGAAGGTCAGCAAGGCCAACAAACTTATTTTTAAATGACTGTGCATATTTTCATTACATCAACAATTTAAATGGAACCAGAATTAGCCTCGAGAGATCAAGTGGTAAGCCAAAAAAAAAAAATCAGATTTCTTTTTAAATGGGTCTGTATTTTTTTTTTATCACTATGTGACGACCTGTAATGCATCACGAACTGGATCATGTTCAAGTTGACGTAAATCACTGAATTTTATTTTTTATGTTCAAGGTCAAAGGAAGGTCGTAATGTAATAGGATATTAAATAACAATAACTAAAATGTAGTAATTGGAAAATACGGTATAGCCTCGTTCTAAAAAATGCCAACGACCTTCATCCGAAAATTGTTGTCTTGGAAAAAATTATTTCCTAATTATCAATAATAAAGGAGACGTCCGAGGTGGTGAAGTTAGGTGGACCACCCTGTAGGTAGACAGGACCGTAAACCATAAAGATCTCGTACGGTGGACCGCTGCGAATCGCCCATTGACCACCCACGTGGCTTCGAATCACCATCGCCTATTTCTTCTACAGGAGGTTCTATCTCGTCCTCCCCTCCCCTCTCCCCCGCCCCTCTGCCTTACCGACTATGATTATCTGTTTCCGTTTGTTCGTAGACTTTACGCACGGTTCATTGCCAGACAGATGTAAACTTTCAACGATTTCGTAAGAGGAAAAAATCTTTGGAACGCGAGCCACATAGGTCCTTAATTTATCAATAAATTCAAAAAGGCTCTGGGTCTTCAGGATTCAAAGATCCAATAATCCAAAGATTCTAGTTCTTCAGGATTCAAAGAACCAAGAGTCCAAGGGTTCTAGTTCTTCAGGGTTCGAAGACACTTCGAGGATTCTATTTTTTCAGTATTCGAAAGCTGAAAAAATTCTACGTCTTCAGGGTTGGAAGACTCAAAAATTCCATGTCTTCAGGATTCAAAGATCCAATAATCCAAAGATTCTAGTTTTTCAGGATTCAAAGAATCAATAGTTCAAGGGTTCTAGTTCTTCAGGGTTCGAAGACACTTCGAGGATTCTATTTTTTCAGTATTCGAAGGCTCAAAAATTCTACGTCTTCAGGGTTGGAAGACTCAAAAATTCCATGTCTTCAGGATTCAAAGATCCAATAATCCAAAGATTCTAGTTCTTCAGGATTCAAAGAATCAATAGTCCAAGGGTTCTAATTCTTCAGTGTTCGAAGACACTTCGAGGATTCTATTTTTTCAGTATTCGAAGGCTCAAAAAATTCTACGTCTTCAGGATTGGAAGACTCAAAAATTCCATGTCTTCAGGATTCCAAGAAGGTTCAAAAGTTCTATATTTTCGAAGTTCAAATATTCAAAAATTCCATATTTTAGCATTCAAAGGTGCAAAGACCCCACATCTTCAGGATTGAAAGATTCCAGCTCTTCAGGAACAGATTCTAAAACTCGAGGTTCCTAATCATCCAGCTTCCAAAGCTTCAAAGACCACGTCCTCGAACTCTAAATCATGCAGAGCTTAAAATTAAAAATACTCACGCAGCTTTCAAGTCTTCAACTACCCTCTCACCTTGAAAATTTTATAGATCCCGAGACTCTAAACTCGCACAGTTCAAACACCCGTTGCACAGGCAGGAGCGCTGGAATCACGTCGGTGGAAGGAATCTCGTCTCCTAAACTCCGTCTCTTCGAGGGTCAGACATCCTCGCATTTAATATTCCGCTGTACTGCGTCCATCAAGGTGCCGTTGCCGTTCCTGCAGGATTCCGGGTGCAGGAATCTAGGATATCCCGGTCTGTTTATTGGCTGCGGGGGTTCGGAAGTGGACCATCCCCCGCGAGATAGATTTCGGGTGCGAAAACTGAAGGATTCCCGGGGGACATCCATTTATCCCGTCTTTATGAAACGCGAGCGGAAGAAGGAAACGCCTCCACAAAGGGATCAAACGACGTCGTCGATCCTCCGCCACTTTTCTCTCGCCTTTCTTTCCCAACCGTGTGGGTATCCCCGGCGCCTTTAAAGTCCGGTTCTCATCGCGACGCGCACGAATTGATCGTCGAAAACCCACCGGAAACCAGCCGGCAGGTTAATTAATTGGATGTTGCCACCGACGATGGAATTTCATTTTAACGAAGACCATGTCGCTAGAAGAAGAAGCAGATATTTCTAGGGCCGTTTCACGCATCCTTGTTACGGTTCCGAGGCACTTCGGAACGGTGTGGACGAGCCTTTAGACGTTTGAGGAACCACGGCCGACCGGGACCAGCCAATATCGGCATTATGAAATCGGGAAAAATTACGAGCCCGCAAATGAAATCCAAAAACGGGACGTTCCGGAGGTATGGGGTCGTTGGCCGTCCCATCGGGCCATGTCTAAGTCACGGCCATGGGAAATTGTGCCGGGATCGCGGGCGATTTGGTTCCTTTATTTTTTGACAGCGTTCGACCCCGGGTTCAAAGTGCTTTCCGCGGGAGAGTAGGCGACATTTATACGAGTCTAGTGAAAATTTTGTATTTTGTGATTATCGAGTGATTTTTGAGGAGTTGTAGAGTCGTTTATATAACGTACAAACATTATAAACGGTAGGAGTTTACAGCGAAACACAACAAAGTTTTACCAGAAAAATTTCCTCACCAATACACCCAAAAAAAAATTAAAATTCGAGACAAATATTGATCTTTAAACAGTATAATCGGTATGTATCCCCCTCGAAATAATTTCCAAATTTAAAATAAAAATCCAGCAAGGGAAACACGTCGTACAGTTTTTCGTCGCTGTCAATTAAAAATCGCATGGCAGTATTTGCCTGCGGGCGAACACGTTACGATGTTGCTTCGTCGGGCCATTTGCGAGGTTGCTATAGCTCCGTCACAGAGGAGCTCGGCCATAGTGTTCGCCCGCAAGCGTCACTGTCCCGACCGAGGCGAACCGTCTTGCACAGCTCTTGTGTATCGTCTCCGTGGGTTGCTTTTGGGAATGCGAACACCCTTTGGACGTCAGTTCCCGCAGTCGGCAGCTGTTTGCTGGAAATTATCACTTACAATTAGAGTGCTGTGGCTCGCGAACACCGTAACCAGCCTCTGCGGCTCTCCTTTATGCAGCGTGTCGTGTTCAAGCGTCCAATGACACGCCTAACTGATAAGCAGACGATGGGATTAGCGAGTCGACTGGCGTGACGGCCACTTATTAGCGGCACGATTTGTTGTCTGCGTTCAGAGATCAGCGACTTCGCTAACAAAGCTAGCATGGAAAATTTAGCGACGAATTTGATTTTGGGATTTTCTGCTTATATTCTTGGAATTCTCGATTTAATTAAAATTTTTAGATTGCTCAAGGCTATGATTAGCTTTAAGGATTAGCTTTTTTTCTTAAAGGAGCCGCTGTTACATAGAATGTTTGTTTGTTCCATTCCGGATCGGCGCCATCACTAGTTCTTTGTTCAGATCGGCGACATCACTACGAATGCTCGTTCCTTTCGCTAGACTAGTGAGCGTTAAACGAAGCTTCTGTCAGGTAGAAAATTTGATTGTTCTATTGTGCCTCGGCGCCATCACTAGTTCTTTGTTCCATTGCTACTCGGCGCCATTGCTACGAACGCTAGTTTCTTTTGGTAGGTCGGACTAGCGAGCGTTGAATGAAGGTTCTGCCGGGTAGAAAATTTGATTGTTCTATCGTGCCTCGGTGCCATCGCTAGTTCTTTGTTCCATTGCTACTCGGCGCCATTGCTACGAACGCTAGTTTCTTTTGGTAGGTCGGACTAGCGAGCGTCGAATGAAGGTTCTGTCGGGTAGAAAATTTGATTGTTCTATTGCGCCTCGGCGCCATCACTATCGGCGCTTATACCCATCGCTGAATCGGACCGGCGAGGTCCGAGGAGGTCGTGAGAAGAGGCGCGAACGGAAGGAAGGTCCGTTCATGGGCTGTGTACGGGGGGGCTCTATGGGGAAAGAAGCGGACAGGCGACGGTGGAGGGGGAAGATGGCGCACGGCAGGCGCGTGGCTCCCACGGGTCGCCTCGAGCCGCTACAGAGGGAGAGGGAAAGAGCGCGCTTCTCGAGAGGGAGAGACCCTTGGCAACACTCTCCTCTCCCCGGCACGTACCACCGAGACCCGATCGAAATGCCCTTTCCTACACATACCGGCAAATTTCAACCGGTGTGTGTTTTTTCAAACGACGGCCCCGCCGATTTCCGAAATCCAATCCCGCCCCGGATCCCATCAGAACTTTCGACATCCATTTAAATGGAAATCCTGATTTAAGATAAATACGCTCTCGCCGGATGCGTTTCCCCCCGCCCTTCGGCGAGGGGAACCTGAACTTTTCGTTTGTTGCGTATACACTTCGGGCGTTCATGCTCAAGTGAATTTCGAAATGCTCGGAGCTCATTATTCACCGTTGTTTATAGGCTTTCTAACGCAGAGACTATCAACACTGAAAACCTACCACGGTCAAAATGACCGGTTTTATATTCTACAATTATTGAAACCGTAAAACTTTATTTGTGGAAAATGGTTGAATAAATTTCTTTGTTCAAAGACACTATTATATTGAAAATCACAATCTCAATAAATTTAGGATTCCCTTTTTTATAAGGCAATATTTACCAGATAATTTTAATGCTCAGTAGGTTTAGTGTTGAGTAATTTTTTTTTCAGCTCCACGGTTTTGAGAAAATTCCGAAAGAATTCTCAAATACTCTTGAATATCCGTAGAATACTATCCAATAATTACCTTGCAACAGTAACGAATTTTACCGTGGTAATTCATTCTCGGTGGTGGTACGTTTTATCGCGAGCATAGGACGCGGGATGGCTACCATAATCTCGGTTTATCCGCAATCTTCAATGACCCATCGGATTACGCTGCTTCCGCTGCGATTCTCTGGTGAAAAAACCAGTATTTTCGGTGATCGAGGAGTCAACATCGCGCAAGATCGCGCCGGTATCTGGCGAAACAGCTTGTCGGTACGAAAGCAAGGAGGCAAAACGAAGAAGAGTAGCGGGCTCGCCCGATTCCGAGAGGCGGTTCGAAAAAAAGCGTAAGAGCCGATGGTACAAAAACCGGCGCCGGCGGTTTTATTTTATTTCCCACCGGATGCAAATGGGGACGAGCTGTATCGGCCAATAACAGTCGTTCGCGTCCGAATGGCAGCCGGGAAACGGATCGATACGGTAGCAATGTTAGCGCGAAGCTAATTGCCGAAATTGCCGGTACGAAAGAATCCGTCCGTGGGTCCCGAGGAGAGCCCGGGCCCACCGAAAAGGTCGAGGCTAATTACTTTATCCGGACGTGCTGGCTAATGGTCCTACGAGGAGGTTAATGATCGGCCGATACCGAAACGAATGGATCCCCCCCCCCCCCAACGAAGAGCCCCGATTTCTCGTTCGCGTGAACCGCCATTATTAAATATCGGCAACGTAAACTTTCGCCGCAAAAGAAAAGCTGTTTCCGCAACGATATCCGATTGAGAGGTCCTCCCCTTCGCGAATTTCCGGCTGATATTTTATACTCCTAGCGGAAACGGTCTCGGAACGTGAATTCTATTGCTGCG
Organism: Seladonia tumulorum; assembly: GCA_913789895.3. Lineage (NCBI taxonomy): Eukaryota > Metazoa > Arthropoda > Insecta > Hymenoptera > Halictidae > Seladonia > Seladonia tumulorum. The sequence goes on along the minus strand of OU565270.1, from coordinate 16,356,777 downwards.
CGTTGCTGCCACATCGCTGGGATTTTAACGAAACGTGTAAGAACACCTGCGGCAAGGTTTTCCGATTCAAACGACACCAAACACGACACACTTCGCATTATTTTTGCGCGTTTAATCCACGACTTTGTGGAACCTCTCTTATCCGAACTGGTCAGTACGAAGTAAGCTTTAGACACTTTTGTTCGGGCGTTTTTCAAGATTTTGCGACGAAAAAATTACTACAGGTAGTACAATATACGTACTTTCAACTAAGACAAACGTTTTTCAAAAATGTCTGCTAGTAGTCTCAGTAAAAAATTCCGAAAAATCACGTTTGAACGTGACTCGATTCAATTGCTCTCTTTTCTATTGTAATTTTGAACAGGGGACAGCCGCCACAGGGTAGCGGCCAGCATAGTGTGCGGAAGATTAATTGCATCGAAAGTAGTCGATTATGGTTGGTATAATCATCTTGTAGTTGCGGAACTGGGGGACTCGCGACGCTGCTTGCGCGACGTGCCTTAATTTGAACGGGACTCTGTTCCGGAGCGGGCGATGCAAAGTTCGATTTTAATCAAATGCACTCGTTAATTATTATTGTAGGTCGTAATTAAACCCCCGCGGTACGCGTTGAAGTTCCGAACTTGGGAACCAATTTACGCAACAATATCGCAAGTGGCGGTACGTTTAATACAACTGTAAATATACAACTGCCAAGAGCGCAGCGGCATGGCAGCGCCGCACTATGGACAAGTTTCAACTTCCCTAATCCGCGGAATGAACGGGAATCGTAATTTATGCGAAAGAAACACACCGCGACAAGGATTATTTTCGGCTGGTGCTGTACACTGTTCCCCTCTTGTCCTCCATTTTTCGTAAATGAATTTCACCGAAAATTTGTAGATTCTACTTAGAACAATGTTTAAAATTTTTCTTTTAAAAATATGTGGTAGTGAAATTTTTTGATTATATTGTCCCTATTTGCATTAAATTTTAGGAGTCACATAAGAGTGAGTGATGTTCAAAATTATTTCCGTATAATTTTGCGAATGCACACACGCTCAATCGAGTGATTGTGTCAGTTTAAAACGACAGATTGTGAAACGTGACGTAATATTTAGCATTTACAGGTTTCTGCTTTCACAAACTCGAAGCTCGAGCTCCCTCTCCCGAAGTGGTTACCCTTGTTGTTTACAATTGAATAACAGTGTTTGCCGTTGCTTTTTTAGCTGATTTGGCCCCATTCAAAAGAGCTTTCGCAACAGTGCACAATAGTGTTCTTCAAACATACGATCGAAAAACGTCGGTCGGAAAAAAAACCAGAAAGAGATTCTACGAGTACAACCCTTTGTGCACAATATTCTTAAATAAAGAACCTATCATTTTTAAAAAAATACGTTCAGCAAAATGTTCGTATCCACTTGTTGACTCGAAAAGCTTTCACGGATAAATTAGTGATAGTGTACAAAAAAGCTTTAAAATGATTTTAGGTACATAGAATAGAAAATTATTGGATCCACTGTATACAGGGTGTTCCAAAAAAAAAAACCATTCAATATTTATATAAATAACACACTGTGCTGAGTAAAAAAGCCTCAGTAAACATAAGTCGAAAGGTAGATGTATAAACATTTTTGTCAGAACAGATGCTCGATACGTGTCAACAACAGGGGTCTTGCCAATGACATGTATCGTGCAGGTGACACTCCTCGAGGCCTCCCGAGCTTCGTGGCCCTTCACGAAGCGGTAGTGGGGATAATTCCGCGACATTTATCATCCAAGTCTCGGCGACATATATCGCGAATTAAAATAAATATTGATTGGATTTTTTTTTTTAGCACTCTGTATCCGATTGATACGTCCAACAGTAGTGGAATTCAAGATGGACAGAGACCCTCTAGTACAACTACAGCGCTGGGAAACTTTTTCACTTTAGACGGCCAGTCAGCCTTGAAATCGTGTCCAATGGAACTATAGTGGTATAGATACGTTTCCTTTCTCGGGAACGTTCGCGATGCCTTCCATCCAGCCGCACACGTGCCACCAGGACGATAATAAAGAAAATAGAGGGCGAACCTCTAGGCTCCTCCCACCACCAGCTAACTGCCCGGCCGCGCTTCCCAAGCCCCGCCGCGATATTGAATCCCATCATTTTTCAGGAAAGTCGCGGCCACAAGGAGAACCACCCCCATCCCCTCGTCTTGTCCTCCGCAGTTACAGATTTTCCGACCCCTCTCTGCCGACGCCATTACTCCTATCCGCTCAATGGCGTCTGAATCTTTGTCATCGTACAACCTGGCTCCGAAAGATTGCACTCGAAAATTAACCCTCATCCGTCTCTCATTTTCCCGATCCGATTTTTCCCTTGTCCAATTGACACGACGGAGGAAATCTGTTAGGGGTGGAAAATCGTTCACTGTCTTTTTAAAATGTACCACTCGTGGCCTTGGAAAAATATTCGATATCGTTGGTGAAATTAATTCTTACATGTGTCACGTCCGGTGGTTCGACCGCCAATGATTAATCAATCTAATAAAGAATTATTGCAAAGTCCGATAATGTCACGAGAAAGGTAAGCTTAGAAATAGAACAATAAAATAATCAGCGTTAAATAAATTCATGTTAACAATCAAATAGGTACATATATAATTATACACACATATAATATAAATTATTCGAACTGCGCAATATAGTGACGCATCAACAGGATGCCAAATCAACAACTCAGCCTTCTGCGAAGTGCACAAATAAGATCGGTTAGCATCCTTAGACTCAATAGAAGAGATATCAGATATTGCCACGAGAAAAAGCTATGATAATTCAAACTGCACAATGAAAGTTCGGTTTACATTCTGAGAATCAATAAGAATGACATCGGATGATGAAGACCCCTACTCCTGAGCCAGCATCTTCAAAGACAAAGAATTGGCTACCCTATAAATAAAGGATTCAGCTCCTTAAGAGGCAGTTGCAATTGAAGTGTCAAACGATTTAGAATCAAGTTTATTTGAACCATTGTGTTGGAAAATAATTGAAAACTGCAAGTGAACCATTGGATTAACCAGCATACATCACGAGAAGACCAAGGTTATTCAAAGGATCCCTGAGGTACCTCGAGCGTCATTACATACCACATTATACCAAATCAAGAAGATTGTATTTCGGTAATATTATAATATTATATTATATTTTCTTATTAATATCTTATTAATATTATATTATTTTTATTATAATATTATATTATATTTTCTATATTTTTATCGCGCTAAATGCACTCACGTATATCTGCTTTATAAATAATATCTGTAAACCTTAATATCTGATTCAGCTTCCTATTTTTGAATAAATAAGTTAATTTTTATTAATAAAAGGGTACACCTTTATTTAAACGATCCTCAATTTCCCGAACCATAGCCGGTGAATGCAGGTAGGTTCGAAACTGCGTACTATCCCTTCAAAACTATAATTCAGTCCACTCAGGACGTAACACATGTTTTCGCATTTTATGATATTATGCCGTATACCGTAGTAAAATATATTAATTATTTCTAACTAGCACACAGTAGTGAACATTGATTTTTCATTAGAAAAATTGTTGGATCTAGTTTTTCACTTCTTCGAACAGTATAGCTTCGGGCAATGTCAACACCGAATGGATGGGGACACCTGGTATAAGGTGTATCTACACGTGAAAGGCGATCGTGCGATTTCCAACTTCGCTGACCTGATTGCAGGAGAAATATTTATGGCCGAAAGGGTTGCTCGAGATAGAAGGGGTAACGCTAGAGGCAATTAGTGTCCGGAGCATTGGTTAGCCTCGTAAAATTGACATTGTGTAATCGATCGTCCCTGTACACACGAATGTTGCAATTTTCAATAACATAGTTCTACGAAAAATTATATTTTTCATTTTCTTTACGGGCTCAAATAAAAAAGTTTTTCTTCCAGACCCGTTTCTCGGACATGTATCGAGTAGACGCTCTGTAATTCTCACGCATTGCAATTTTCTCAGAATATATTTTCCACCGATTCTTCTACAATAATTGCTCGGAAAAAAAGTCAGGTCGTTCGTTCCGATTGTGAAAAAGTTGTTTGGTAATCGTCGTTCGAACACTTTCGCGCGCCACTGTAGTCGGCCGTTCACAGATTAGGTTCGCACAGTCTTCGCCGGACAATAAAATGATTCGGAAAGGCCTTTGGATATCTGGGAAAATTCGCTGCACTTGATCGTCACACCGTAAAATCGTTTTCACGGTACAAAGCGATGGCGGCGAATTTCTCCGTGGGGAGAACGGCCGCGTTTTGTTTCCGATTCTCTCTTCTCCTCTGTCTGTGGGCATGTATGTGTATCTGTGTGTGTGGATGGTGAGGGAGGGGGGGGGGGGGGAGAACAGTGTGTGTCGACGTGCTCGCGTGTTCAACGAGGTAAAAGGGAACTGATGCCCGGGCCCTGGAAAATGGAAAACAAGGAAAAGCGCGAAACAGCATCCGTGCATCACCTGTACGCTCGGCTCAATGGATTTTAACCGCGCGAAGGAAGTAGTTCGCCCTGTCGGCATATATCATGCTCGTCCGTGTACTTTATCTACCGGCGCCCTTGCCCAAGCGAGAGATCCTTACAGCGGTAAAACTGTAGTGTTTTTGGTTTATCGCCGCGAACGGTCTTTCAACGGTTTATTATTTCATTAGACTCGACTTTCTTGTCGGATCGAGAACAAAATTTTTCCCGGGAAAATTGAATCAAGTAGAGATTCTGTTCGAGCACAATTTCTTCGGCGTGGTTTCTTCCATAAATGTCTCGAAATTGTTATGGTTGCGGCTCTATTCACCGTCGTCGGACTGGGGAAATTTAGGAGAATACACTCTTCTCCCTTCCATTGCCGGATGAGTCACTGCGCAGACGCTACGCGCATCGGGTGCCTCGCGTCGCGTCACGTGACCGGCCCGTTGCGGAGCAGTGGGGAGGCTAGACGCCCAGGATTGGGGGATCCACGACATGGAAGGGGTAAGGGTAGAGTGGGAGTCGGTTGAGGACATGCGCATCCGGTGAACGCTTACTAGGTATAGTCGCCAGATCAGGACTTGCTCCCCCACTCTAATTTCCCCTTCTACCGCACTATTCTGCCACGCTTCCACCGCGGCCCACGCGTTTCCTCTCAGGGAGGGGGTAACTTTTCCCCCTCGATTCGTGGTCCCTCCCCTCGTCCGTTGACGCTGCAGGCCTGGGCCCAGTTGGGGCCCCTCGAACGCTTACTCCCCCCACCATTCTCACTTTCATGCACCTCCTCCTCCCCTTCACTTCAGACCCACCGTTTGACCTTCGTTGCTGTTTACCGAATGAAACAGAGTTACCAAAAATGATTGAGAATTTTCTCAATGTGAATGCAGCTTAAGGCCGTCTTTCGGTAACGTTAACGTTGAGTTAGCGTGTTCGTCGAGCGAACCGGTTAATTATCAATTTAGGCGTGTAAACCAGGCCTCGTCGGATCTCGGCGAGACAAGAAAGCGAAGGGCGTTTATCGAATTATGGACTATCGATTTACAGAATCGCTCTCGGTGCGGTTTCGCTTTCGCAAAATGAGAATCGAACGGGAGCAACGGAAGCGGCAACGAAGAGGAGAACGCAAGACAGGTGTCGCGCGACGAAGTTAAACGGATAAGGGACACACGAGACGCAAAGTAATGGAAGTGTCAGCGGCAAGTGAATTTGTCCTGTCGTTTGCAGAAAATCAATTTCGCAATGAGTGGCTTGTGTGTCTCTGTTACGAAACCGGCGGAAGAACAACGGGACAGGGGCGATATTGTGCATTTATATTACAATGGAGAAATAAGATATTATTTTATAAGAAGAAATTTATTAATTTGTTGCTAGATTGTGTAGCTCCAGTTCATAGGCGATTGTTTACCCAGCGAGAAACGAAAAATTCGCACGTATAGGCGGCGATAATCGAAATCAAATCATGTATTATCTGTGTAAGAGAATGGTGGTTGCAGGGGTGAAGGAATAATTGAAAGAGGCGTCGGTCTAAAACGAAGAATTCGTTTGGGTAGAAGCGAGGAATTTCCATCGAAGGTAAAAGAAAAGTAAAGGGGCCAGGCCACAGGGAAACGAACACGAGCAATAGAAACTCCGTCGTCCGGAAAGACAACGAACGTTACCGTTCGCGCGATGCAAATGAACTCCTAAATTAAATCTAGTCGCTACAGGAAAGCAGACCCGGGGACGAAAAGAAGGAAGAACGGAAGATACGGCCCTCTTCTTCTTCTCCTTCTTCTTCTTCTTCTTCTTCTTCTTCTTCTTCTTGCCCGGACGGGACGGGACGGAATTGCGTCGGGAAACTTCCGTAAGTCGTCGAGAAACTTTCAGTCTTCGTTCCTTTTGAACGCCTGTCGTATCAAAAATCTCGATCGACCGGAAATCCAAATATTTAAGACGTCCGCCCCGGCAAACTGGGTAATATCCACCTGCTATTGGCCGAGTGCGAAACTTTTTATTATTTCCACCATTATTCTCAGACTCTCGGACGTTTTCCATCCCCACAGCTTGTTTTATTTACTCACCGAATGTTCACCACATCGTGTTTGCAATTTTATTCGTGTTCTTTTGTAGTGCTTGTTTTTATACAGTTTTGTATTAGCTGGAGCCGAACAGACATTTCTTTAATAGCTCTAATTATTTTTTAATTTAATTTAATTTAAATTTTACTCTTTTAACTTCATTTTTTTTTTATTTATAATAACTTTAATTTAAACCAGTACATTCAAGATGTTAAATTCTTTCAATCTGTCACTTGATTTAAATCGCAGCCATTAATTTTCCTTGCGGTTATTAAAAATTGTTTAGTACTCGCATGTATGTATAAAGCTTGAGACAGGATGAAATAAAATTCCAATATTCGAAAATTTCAACATTTCGTATTATTACAGTAATTAATTTCATAATTTAATTTCTGTTTATTTTATATATTTTTTTCTCAATATTTAAAAATCGTTCTTTTGAGAAAAGAACGAAGTCTCCCAGAAAAATTAAACCTTGAGAATTTCGCATTATTAAGTTCCCGATTGACTCATCTGCAGAAACTGTTTTGCACCGATACAAATTTTTGCAATGATTTAAACATTCGCCAGTGTTCTGGCGCATGTACAGTGAATCCCAGTCACTAAATCGAAATGGTCATGCAGGGGGAAACGCCTCGCGTCAGCCGAGCTAGTTTTAGTCTCTAGGAGTATTTGTTCAAGCAAGTTCCAACAGTATTGAACTATTCTTGGAAGATTTCCTGCACGGTGGCACAGTGCACGACAGATAAGAATGAGGGATGATATCGTAAAGTTCCGACAGAATTCCCCGGAGTTTCCGCGGAACTTCGATATTCTACATTTTCTCGAATATTTCTCTTGCGGGCAAAGACAAAACGAGGACAGATAATTCTTTATTGCCAATTAGTCGATCTTTAGATAAACTCGCATCGTGATTTTCTGAAAATCAGAACGAAAGGCAAAATTTATTTTCCTGTCTAAAATTGTTCTCACGAATGCTTCCGATACCCCGATAATGTTCTGCTCTATTTTAGGAAAATTTCTAGTATTTTATATTATTTTATCGGCTTAATTATTTTCTTTAAATACATTTTTGTTTCGTTTCTTCGGGAAAGTGCACACCGTCCCTCTGTAAGGTCGCGCTTCGTGTCGCAGGCTGGAAGGACGGACAGGGACCCTCGGTTAGGGTATCTGGGTGCAAGAAGAGTACAGGAATCTCTCGGTTGAAGCGTGGGCGTGTTTCCCAGGGTCTCGCTTCGGGCTTCTCGATTCCCTGTTCGGGGCCCGGCGGCGCCTGGGCCCGAGTAAGATATTCGGGCCCGCAGCAGGCCGTTGGTCTCCGAACAGTCGAAATGAAGGCGTTACGTTGCCCGTCCCCCTCCCCCTCTCCCTCCCACCCCACTCGAAACACGCTGTCCGATCGGAGGAAAGGAAGAGAACCGTGCGACGGAGAGCGAGCGAGAAAACAAAAGAGGGAGAAAGATTGTGGGGGAAGTAGGGGCGGCGGAGGGGCGACGGTGGGGAGGGGGAGGGCAAAGCAAACGACCGTCTGAACCGCGAAGAACGCAGACGGGGCAAAAAGACCACGGGGAATTTCGGAATCAATGGACACGATAGAGAGACAGACAACAGGACGAATAGGAAAGCAAACTCGATCGAGAAAAAGGAGGAGAGCGGGACACACGACGGCGTGGCCCCGTGGCAAGCGAAAGGACAGAAAATACACTTAAACCCTACCAATCGGGGAGCTTAAGGTTCCCAGACTCTTTAGAGATTCATGATTTTTATCTCGACCCCGTACAACTGGCTCTGTCTTCCCTCGGAAAGAGCCTCGAGCCGACGCGACGTTTGGACAACGCGATACTCCCTCTAAGTTATTGGATGTTATGGTTTCTTAATTGACCTCGAGCACACCGCGAGACCAGTTTGACGTTTGGCGGCGATTGGTATAAAGAGGACAATACAATAACAGTTTTTTCATGGATAAAACAGTTTCAGACACTTCAGGGTCACCTTCAACTTTTTCACTAGAAACATAAGGGAGAGTTGCCAAATGCGTACTGGTCACCTAAATCGTACCAGTTCTTTTCTTTAAAAATTAATGCATTTTGATACCTCTTGGTGGTAAAGATATGAACTTTTATTTATGTCGATAAACTAGGACCAAAAAATCATTCGCATGAAGTGTTGTTTTTTGAATGACAGAAGCACAAAGAAATCAGGCAAGTCTGATGTTACTTTTAAACGATTTTAATCGGCTGAATTAAATATAAATCTACAGTTTCTGAGGTAGTCTTATATATTTTTGAAAACTAGCTATGTTATATTATTCATTTCTATTTAGTTTATAAAACATGCTGATAATGTTATAAAGGTTAGCTTCAATTATTTAGCGGGACGTTTGGACAACGCGATACCCCCTCTAAGTTATTGGATGTTATGGTTTCTTAATTGACCTCGAGCACACCGCGAGACCAGTTTGACGTTTGGCGGCGATTGGTATAAAGAGGACAATACAATAACAGTTTTTTCATGGATAAAACAGTTTCAGACACTTCAGGGTCACCTTCAACTTTTTCACTAGAAACATAAGGGAGAGTTGCCAAATGCGTACTGGTCACCTAAATCGTACCAGTTCTTTTCTTTAAAAATTAATGCATTTTGATACCTCTTGGTGGTAAAGATATGAACTTTTATTTATGTCGATAAACTAGGACCAAAAAATCATTCGCATGAAGTGTTGTTTTTTGAATGACAGAAGCACAAAGAAATCAGGCAAGTCTGATGTTAATTCTAAACGATTTTAATCGGCTGAATTAAATATAAATCTACAGTTTCTGAGGTAGTCTTATATATTTTTGAAAACTAGCCATGTTATATTATTTATTTCTATTTAGTTTATAAAACATGCTGATAATGTTATAAAGGTTAGCTTCAATTATTTAGCGGGACGTTTGTTAACGCGATACCCCCTCTAAGTTATTGGATGTTATGGTTTCTTAATTGACCTCGAGCACATCGCGAGACCAGTTTGACGTTTGGCGGCGATTTTTATAAAGAGGACAATACAATAACAGTTTTTTCGTGGATAAAGCAGTTTCAGACACTTCAGGGTCACCTTCAACTTTTTCAGTAGAAACATAAGGGAGAGTTGCCAAATGCGTACTGGTCACCTAAATCGTACCAGTTCTTTTCTTTAAAAATTAATGCATTTTGATACCTCTTGGTGGTAAAGATATGAACTTTTATTTATGTCGATAAAGTAGGACCAAAAAGTCATTCGCATGAAGTGTTGTTTTGTGAATGACAGAAGCACAAAGAAATCAGGCAAGTCTGATGTTAATTTTAAACGATTTTAATCGGCTGAATTAAATATAAAGCTTCAGTTTCTGAGGTAGTCTTATATATTTTTGAAAACTAGCTATGTTATATTATTTATTTCTATTTAGTTTATAAAACATGCTGATAATGTATTAAAGGTTAGCTTCAATTATTTAGCGGGACGTCTTTTTCCTAAATCGTACCACAATGTGGTTTCCTAAATCGTACCAGTACGATTTAAGATACTGTTATTCAAATTTTACCGCGAAAATAAACGATTTACAATATTTCAAATTTTTTAGCATGAGAAAGCGAAAACATTGTGAATGGACAGAAGAACAGATGAAATTAGCAATAGAGGCTTACAGAAATAAAAAATACGGATTCAACGAATGTTCTCGGCGGTATAAAATTCCAAAGCCAACGTTAAGCAGACACCTCCTTGGATTGATAAAAAGACCTACTTCTGCATTAAAAAAGGTTGGAGGAGTTTTGAAAGAAGACAATATTTATTATTGTCCTAGTTGTATTTAAGTTGAGTAATGTAATATTCCATTTTATTTTTATGTTGAATTGTATATTAAACTGAAATTAAACGCAAAATACAGTTTCTCTTATGATTTTTTTGTATCTTTTTAATCCAACACACGAGGTACGATTTTGGAAACCGGCTGGTACAATTTAGGATACCGGTTGCCTAAATCGTACTGTTTGCATGATCTTATAAAAGTGTTCATATCACAATGATCTATCAATAAATATTTAAAAAATCATATTAAATTGCAACTTTGATAGTTAATACATAGATACAAAACATAATTTTTGCTCAAATTCCTACTAAAGAATATATAAACTGCCTTCGAAATTAAGTGGTACGCATTCGGCAACTCTCCCCTATATTTTTCTATGGACTATTCCGTGCAGCTCGTCATTCTGCATATAAAAGTGTTAACGTATTAAAGTATTAGTACGTCGAAAAGTTATGAATTTAAGAGATATCTCAACGAGCATTCAAGGAACGCACTGTTTATTTAAGTCGAAAAGAAGTTTGTAAATTGTATTTTGCATTAATTTTATCCATGGAATCGCTATTAAATCGGGAAACTTCATTTTATTTGGATTGTAAAATTTTTCAGCAGAACAGCACTCGAAACAATGTCAGCCAGAGTATACGTACACGGTCGCGTCGCAGTTTTAATAGTAATTATAATTCGTTTGGCGAATAATTTACTTCGAAACGGGGGCGAAAATCTTCCATTAAATCGTCGAGCAATTATATTTTCCAAGGAATATTTTCTTCACCCGTGTTCTCCAATTATCAATGACGGAATTGTCGAACTCGAACGAGAAACGAAATGAATTTTCGTTTTCCGGAGCGAGCACGCTTTCTAAAATCATTTCCACGATCACTTCTTTTCCGGGGGACCGAGGAACGAAAGTTGCGAAAGTGGCTGCTGCCAGTTGTTACATATTAATTTTCCACGAAAGATCTGCAGTTTTCGCGGAGCCGGTGCGTGTCCTATCTCTCAATCGGAGTGGGGAATTTTCTCTCACTGAAAAACGTCAGCGCATGAAAAGTTAATGATAATATTTGCATGCAAACGGTCCAAGCTTTTACTATCTTCCGGATTGGGGGGGTGTGGGGGTAGCGGGAAATATACATTTGAAACGTGACGGTTTCATATGTTGATGAACGATGGTTACGAAATTCTGCGCAATCAATGCGAACGCCGCGACGGCGGCGTTTCAAACATTTTACGCGACGAATAATCTGCGCGAATCTCGCGCACGTTACCACTGCTGTTTAGCTTTTTTTTTTGTTATCTCAGATAAATAAAAATTTCGCATTCGCACAAACATCCGTTGTTCACTCGTACATTTTATTTTCGAGAAATATATCCGTACGCGACATAATGTTACACGAATCTTTTTATGCGGGAATGACCACTGCTTTTGCACCGATAAATTTATTATTTTTGATCTGTATATACTATAAGGCTGATACGATGCGGGCTGCACAATGTTTCTTATTTTGTTTTTATTTTTACTTTCATATATGTCAAATTACTACGGTTGACCTTGAGTAACCTTGAATGACCTTCGTAATAGGTAATTGCTTTCGTCTCGAAACATATACATAGAGTATAAATAAAAAACCATACTGTTGCACTTAAAAAAACTGATTTGACCTTCATATCTCCTTGACGCCCCTACATACAAAAAAATTAGCAACATCAGCATGTGTGTCCCTCGATACTAAGTAAGTTTGGTATGATGCATTTTCATCTATCAACAAAAGCAAGCGTGTTAATCCTAGGTGACCTGAATTAATTTTAAATGCGCCACTCCGTATGAAAATATTGTTATACTTCGCTAATATTGATTACAGTAATTATTTGTAAATTAATGTATGTATATATAAATTATCATACTAACAACGTTTTAATATTTTCGTATGTCGAATGCACGTAATACATATCGAGCATATTCTATCATTTCAATATGCAAGTCTCGATTTCGATGAACCAACACACATTGACATACACACACCACGTACACACGTTGGCATACCTCCCCGAAGTCAGCCACAAAGTCAGCGAGCATCTCGCCAATTATGAATCAGGCTCTCGCCTGTGTGCGTTCCCGGAGACATCGGTCTTCTGTCCCACTGTGCTATGAATACTAATTACCCAGCTAACTCGGGATAAAGGAATTGTCACATTACATCAGAACCGAATTAATTCGGATTGTCCTGAAGCGGTTAATGAACGCTCAGAAGGGGTAATGGAGACCCGGCTGAGTTGATACTGAGAGAGAGAGAGAGAGAGAGAGAGAGAGAGAGAGAGAGAGAGAGAGAGACAGAGAGCCCAGTCCTGTTCTCTAACAATGCTCAACAGTATTTAGCGAGCCGTTACTTAACACATCTCGCATAACGCTTCGTGGTTTATGTCAGTAATTAAGACGCTAACCGCCGGACACCCACGAAATGCTCATTAAATCAAACACATTCGTTTCGCAGCACCGAAACTTCGAAGATAAACTGAGATTCAAATGATAGCTCGCACTCGGATTTACTTACGATTACAATTTATTTTCTAACTGCTAAAATTGGTGTTTATGCGCTATTTCGGCGTATAGAAAAATTACCGATAACCTTGAAAGATTTCTGAGGTCATTTTAAGCAACTTTTTCCTTTACGAAAATGTTCTTCGCCGCTTCGTTCAAGAGTTATTTAACTATAACGACGGACCAACCGGAGCGCGGCTACAGCGGACGGACCCCGGCTCGGCCATTGCCGACGCCGCGCTCAGCGGGGCCTGTCCTCGGGGCGGAACCGGTCCACTGTACACGCGCTCTGATTGGTCCGTGTTTTTCGTTAATAACTCCTGAACTAAGCCTCGGAGAGGATTTTCGCAAAGGACAAAGTTACTTCGAATGACCTGAGGAATCATTTCCTTCGAGGAAAAATTTACATTTATATTTTTAAGACACTCTGTATGTCACTCGAAGGTACAAAAGCTAATCTTTCTTGTCTTCAGTGTTTATTTGCATGTCCGACCTTATTTTTACTGTAATCATCGATAAGTTTTACTTCGAGAAAATTGATTATTACAAGTTACCGTCATGAATCGAACATTTTTTCACGCCCAGCGAGAAGCTAGTATTAACTTGGGAAATTTCACCGGCTTTATATTACAAAACTTGAGATATTCTTTTGTCGCACAGTGTATTTGTATTACAGCCGTAAATAAGGAGCGAAAGAAAGGGGGTCTAGGGAAGAGCACGAAGAGAGGAAGAGGACGAAAGGGAGGTGGATGGTACGACGAGGAAGAAAAAGAGTTAAAGGGCGTACGGTATGCAACGCGTGGGCGTGGGTCCAGACTGGGCGCGTGTCCCGACGATCCCCGTGGGCAGAAAGGAGCGCAGGACCTAAAGGAGGGACTGGGGGAGACGTTAGGGGGGAGAAGGGGGGCTATAAGGGACATCCGAGAGACGGCAAGAGATTCTCTCCCTTTCTCTCTGTTTCACTCTTTCTCTGTCTCGGTGTCTCTCGTCCCGGGTGGGCAGGATCGGTTCGAACTCTCAAATATTTATGGCCGGCGCTTCGACCTACGAGCGAGAGGTGTTACTCCCGGGCTCTACGGCTCGGGACTGTATAAGATTTACGCAACGCTCGCAGGAAAGTGAAGAGAAGTACGAGCCCCGGCCTCCGGACCCGCTAACGAAAGAGAGATCGCGCTCGTTAACGTCCCTGAGGATAATCGATTGTATAGTCGCGCGCGCTGAGTAGCCCGATCATCCCTCGAACCGAGAGGATCCAATATTGCAAGACGTTTAACGAAAGAACTTGTTTTTTTCTAAAGAAGTTGGACGATTTTTATGCGAGTTGTAATTTTTCCTGAATTTTTTTTTTACGAAACCTTATATTTTTTCCGATATTCTTCAAGAGTTCAAAAAGACGGATCCAACGACCTCAAGAACCATACCGTTTCGATCATTCGATCTCGAGATATTTGTGTCCGAAAGCGCAAAAAACCATACCTTTCAGACACGAATATCTCGAGATCGAACAATCGGAATGGTATGATCATGGTAGTCGTTGGACTCGTCTTTTCATGCTCTACAAGAATATCTAAGAATAAATATGAGGTTTCGTTAAAAAAAAAAATATCGATACTTGTTAGAAAAACGTACGGTTTTAATAATCGTAAACTATACTATGTATATATAACCGGTGGTGGTAGGTTTAGTGTTACAGGGTCTACCGAAATCGCGGGATCGTGATGCGGGGGTCTAAATGGACCCAGCTATCACCGTGAAAGGGTCGAGTGCGTACGTCGTATGATCTCGAAAGAGTATTTTCCTTTTTTTATAGGTGGAGCTATAAAAACGGCAGCGGTCTTCTCTGTAATTTCTAGCACAGTAAAAGGTATCGTAAAAACCGGGGATATTTATTATATATTAAGGTAAGAAGTCAGTCGGTGACAGTATGCTTATTCCGGCGATGAGAACAGAAGGCAGATGGTACCGACATTCTTGTTCACATCCCTCCGGCGATTTCATACCGGGAAGATCGTATTTTCTTTGTTACCGCCAATCAAACTGACACTTGTCAAACTCCTCACTTACGGTGAAACAAGAAAATATTGCCGGGGACCGAGATCTCTGGGATACTGGATAAAAAAGCATAAAACGCGAGTGGCCAAGATGTCCGACTATCTCAGACTCGATGGAGAAAGATATTTTCCTGCTGCCGCCTGATCAAAATAAAATATGAAATGCCGGATGACAGAAGGATTTTTTTTTTATTTGAAACCTTTCAGTTGTTCATTGTGTCTACTGCATGTAAAATACGGTGGACCTTGACGTAAATTACTTTGCAAGATTTTTTTTCTCCCCTTTCCAGAAATTATAAAATTGTTTTCACGAGACTTATGAAAAATATGGTTAACGGAGACCTCTCAATAAAAATAACGATAAATAATGTGAAACGTTATAAACCTTAATTCCAAGATTCGGAACAGTATAATGCACCTCGTGCATATGGAACTTAATGAAATTTAAGCTTTTAATGCGTGGCCTTTTGAGCTTTTGCTGTTTGAAGAGTTGCGAAATTATCTTGACCAAGTATTAAAAATACGCTCGACAAAGAAAGACGTTTTAATGCGACTTTCTGTTAATAATGAGAGTTTAAATGTTAGAAGAATTTTCCAGTTGAAAATTCAGAGTTGTTCATTGCGTTTCGTATATTAGCAATAAAATATGATCTTTTGTCGAGGTTTCGCTGCAGCTTTTGCTTTTTGAAGATTTTAATACAGTATAATGAATATGGTTAAACGATTAACGTATAATTGATTGAGCATTATGGAACACTGATGTGGATGAATATTGTTAATGCGTGTTGTGTATACTTTTATAACCATTATTGTAAAACGTAATACTTTTTGGAAACACTCTTCGTATTACATTCTATGAATAATATAAAATTTAAATATCGTTTGAATATTTAATTAAACCGCTTCGTATAAAGTAAGAGAGAGCTTATATTGATTATTTGTAACATTAATTGTTGAATAATTTTCACACACGCGCGATACGGACCTTTCAAATTAATAATATTGATCGCTTTGGAATTATTTTACTTACGTCTGGCTAATTAGGTTTCATTTGTCATCGGAATGTGAATATATCCATGGTGTTGTGATGACACTTACCTGAAACAGAAAGAAATCTGAATTATTACTAATAGAAAAAACTCTCTGAAAATGGTGTTACGCACACACCTCAAAATGGACGCAACATCTGAAAATGTCCAAACCAAAGAAAGCTTTATGGAAAGTTCATAAAAATTTCTTGTAAGTACGAACCATTACATTTAAGTAGAAAACGTGTTCCTCTTAACTACTGCACCAGATCAACTGAAATTTTATAGTCGTTTTATAGTTACGTCGAAAAGCCCCCGATATTTTATGGGAATCTACCGAGCGGCAAAGGGGAGAGCGAAATTTTTTCTGTTCCACGTAAAGGAAAAATTCTATGGGGTATTAGAACCGAATGGGGAAGACATTAAAATCGAGCCGATGCATTTAACCAGAAGCGGCCACGTGCAAGATCAAGTTTACACATTAAAGCTCCGTACACACTGAGGCATTTCTCTTTAATCGGCTTAGAACAGTGGCTCGTTTAAAAAAAAATTGAAAAATTTTTGGATCTTGTGCTGGGAACAATTTTATTATAGCCATAAGTAAACAAATGTCGTTTTTATGTTAACCAAGAAACGTCTGTATCAATTGCAAGAAATAGGAGTTGATATGAAATTATCGAATAGTAAATTTCATGTTTGCGAAAATGTTTGATGATGTTTGAACTGTTCCAATTTCGCGAAAAAAAAATCGTATGGTGGTAGATTTAGGCTTATCTTAAAGCTTGAAGCCTCTACTTTTGCATCCAATCACTAATTTGTTCGTAAAAAATTGTTGCTTGCCGTAACAAGTGGGGAAGTGGGAACACTAAATTTCCGATTTTGAGAAAATTGTCGACGATGTTTGAACTGTTGCAGTTTCGTGAACAAAAAATCGTGTGATCAAAAACTTGGGCTTACATTAAAGCTTGAAGCCTCTACTTTTGCATACTGGAACTAATTTGACCATAAAAAATGTTTGCTTGCCGTAACAGGTGGGGAAGTGGGAACACTAAATTTCCGATTTTGAGAAAATTGTCGACGATGTTTGAACTGTTGCAGTTTCGTGAAAAAAATCGAGTGATCAAAAACTTGGGCTTACATTAAAGCTTGAAGCCTCTACTTTTGCATACTGGAACTAATTTGACCATAAAAAATTTTTGCTTGCCGTAACAAGTGGGGAAGTGGGAACACTAAATTTCCCATTTTTAGAAAATTGTCGACGATGTTTGAACTGTTGCAGTTTCGTGAACAAAAAATCGTGTGATCAAAAACTTGGGCTTACATTAAAGCTTGAAGCCTCTACTTTTGCATACTGGAACTAATTTGACCATAAAAAATGTTTGCTTGCCGTAACAAGTGGGGAAGTGGGAACACTAAATTTCTGATTTTTAGAAAATTGTCGACGATGTTTGAACTGTTGCAGTTTCGTGAACAAAAAATCGTGTGATCAAAAACTTGGGCTTACATTAAAGCTTGAAGCCTCTACTTTTGCATACCGGAACTAATTTGACCATAAAAAATTTTTGCTTGCCGTAACAAGTGGGGAAGTGGGAACACTAAATTTCTGATTTTTAGAAAATTGTCGACGATGTTTGAACTGTTGCAGTTTCGTGAACAAAAAATCGTGTGATCAAAAACTTGGGCTTACATTAAAGCTTGAAGCCTCTACTTTTGCATACTGGAACTAATTTGACCATAAAAAATGTTTGCTTGCCGTAACAGGTGGGTAAGTGAGGACACTAAATTTTCGATTTTCACGGATGACGTAAGAGCTCATTGTGCACAGAGCTTCAGGTGAACGATAACTCTAGGCGGTTTTTGTAATCTCTCTCTCTTTCTCTCCTCTCGTCCGGAAAGCGGCGATCGACTGTAATCGGACCGTTCGACTCTAACGTATGAAAATCGTCGGGCTTATTACGCCTGCGATATTGCCTGTGCCGGAGCGAAAGCACGCAAAAGACAAAAGGGAGTTGGGAACGAACTCGATGGAAACACCATCGGCTCGATTTTAATTCCGACCGGAAACGAAACCCTCTCGTGATGTCTCTCCCTCTCCCTCTCTCTCTCTCTCTCTCTCTGCTTCTTCCTCTTTCTCTCTCTCTTTATTTTTCTCTCTTTCTCTAGCGATGCACGCGCGGTAATCGTACCGTGGAACAAGATTCCACCGGCACTCGACGCCATCCTGCCTTTTATACTCATTCTACCATATACGCCGAGAAATATTTACCGTTTCCCAATAATGCTCACTACCCGGCTCGCCTTTCTTCCAGTTCCGCTCCTTTCGGCTCTATTCGCCTCGTCTCTAGCTGCACGTAGAGATTCGAGGGGTTTCGAGCTCCTCCTGCGATCAGAAAATTCATTTTTTTTTTCTTCGCGTTTAACTCTGTTCTGTCGTGCACACTGGATCCAAAAAATATCTCGACACTAAATTCCCTTTAAATCTACGGCGGTTTCAGCGACGAGAAACATTTTTCGATGGTTTTACAGACCCTTCGATTTGTTACATTTTGGGGCCAAAAAAGGGACTTCAGTTTTTCCAATTGCTGCATTATAGAAAATTTTCTAGACAAGAATAAACAATGGGTGGCAAAAGTAGAGGCTTCAAGCTTTGAAAAAAGCCCAAGTTTATGTTCATACGATTTTTTTTCACCGAATTGCAACAGTTCAAACATCGTCGACAATTTTCTAAAAATCGCAAATTTAGCGTCTTCGCTTCCCCACCCTGTTACAACGAGGAAAAATTTTTTATGGACAAATTAGTGATTGTATGCAAAAGTAGAGGCTCCAACCTTCAAAGTAAGCCTAAGTTTGTGTTCATACGATTTTTATTCACGGAAATTATAATTGATCAAATATCGTGAAACATTTCCGTAAACGGTAAGTTTATTTTTCGGAATTAAGTTTGACGATGTTTAAACTGCTGTCATTTCGTAAAAAGTAATCTTACGGTAATAAACTTAGACTGGTTTTGAAGCTCGAAGATTCTACTTTCGTTCCCCCCTTAATCATTTTCCTCTAAGATTTTTTTCCATGATGTAGCAGTTGAGAAACCGAGGATCCATTTTTCCTAAAAAATGCCACAAACTGAAACCTCTGTAGAAACATTGAAAAATGTTTTTCTTGATTGAATCCTCCACAGATTCGAAGATTGATACCACCCCTTTACAACAACAACATAAGCATTGATATACGATTTTTTTTCACTTTTTTATAGAACAAAAAAATGGTCTTCTCGGTGACTAAGAAATTTTTATTTTGCATTTAAAAGTTAATCAGAAGAACATGGCCCTTCCGCAGCAAGGTACAGACCTGCCTGAATGTTCCGCAATTAACATACTATCGTTCCGTCGGTTTCTCATCCGACTGACCAGCATTCTACGGGAAGAATCAAAGAATAGCAACAAAGGTAGCATTGGCAGCGGCGAGCCGATGAACCGAACAAACGACAAAGACACCGATCGGCTCCGTCTCGGTTGAATAGGGGAATAGCAGCGCTCAGATTGGCAGCGAGTTGGAAAAATCATCATGAGCATTTCCATAGTGTCTCTTCCGAGGCGGTGTCCACTATTCCCGACATAATACGCGGTTTCCGGTCACGGTGTTATACCAGACGGCGAGCTTCGACATTCATACGTATGCATACAAAAGCACTCGGAATTGTTTGTCATTTTTCTTACCTTCTTATTTCCAATAATTTTTCTTTCAAACTTTTACCAACATATGCGTGACATTTTTCTGATTAAAACGATACCCCACATGATACAATTCGGATTCCACCTACTCGTTTATCCAGTTAACTGTGATTGACGAGTATACTCGTCATGGATAAGTGGCACGATTTTCTGTATTGACGAGTATACTCGTCATGCGTAAAATTTTAATTCTGGTGAAAACTAAATTATATTCGTAGAATTTTAATATGTTTAAAATGTTTAGAGGTCAAGACGAAATGAAACAAACAAATGAAAATTATAAATAATTTGAGTTGGATTTATAACTATAAATATGACGACTATACCCGTCATCGCTTGATTATCGCGACACACACTGGTGGGCGCTTTGCAAAGAGATCGCCACAGTTAACTGGTTAATCCACGATAATAGGGTTCAATAGGGTTCATTGTACAAGTCAGTACAGATTTGGTCTAGCTCATAGGGTTCATTGTACAAGTCAGTACAGATTTGGTCTAGCTCGAACACAGTTGTTTTGTTATCTCAAAATTCGCGTTTCACCGAATGGTTCGGATAAGCGAGGTTCCACTGTGTCGTGGATTAAACGGTCAAAAACGGCTCAAACTGTATCGTGTTTGGTATCATTTTACTCGGAAAAATGTCGGGAACGTGTCCGTGAAAGTTTCACAGAGGTACCACTGTGGACAAAGTAGTTGTATCAACGAATGCGTCGACGAACATGGGCAACGATTTCGATGGAGCAGGGCGGCGCCACGTAGATCGGTATCGAGCTGGAAAAATCATGGTTGCTTCGAGGACGCAGAGTCTTTTTTCCCAGCGTACACATCGTACACGATCCTGGAAACGGGACGGAGCATCCAGGGGATTTCCCACGCTCGAGGATCGGCGCCGGTTAAATATTTGCCGAGCGGTTA
Organism: Seladonia tumulorum; assembly: GCA_913789895.3. NCBI lineage: Eukaryota > Metazoa > Arthropoda > Insecta > Hymenoptera > Halictidae > Seladonia > Seladonia tumulorum. The sequence goes on along the minus strand of OU565270.1, from coordinate 16,336,149 downwards.
TTGCGACTTCGTCGATGACGGGACACGCTGTCTGTCTGGTCCCGGGGTTCTGGTTGTTGTTGCACGTCGTGGAGGGAAACGAGAGAACGTGCTCTCTCGCGCGCGCGTGTGTAACACGTAACAGGCGCCGTTTCCACGCCTCTCGATTTCCTTCTCCCTAATTCCCGCCTTGGATCACCCCGTTCCCGCTACGTTTACGCCCTGCCCGTAAGCGGTTTACACGAAAAGCGGGCTCAAGCCGCCGTGAAAACGACGCCAGACAGACTCAGCCACCGGACAAAGCGTTTCCGAGTTTACCATCGTGTTCATCCTGCCCTCCCCCGCCCGCCGCTCTCCCCTCCTGCACCGCAGCTATACTACTCTTCTTAGCTACTGTTACACATCCGTGTTTCCATGACGGTCCATGAATGTGCACGCGCCCCTGGACTCTCTCTGCCCGGAGCACACGATTCTCCATCGTACTACCTCGTTGCTCCTTTCGCACGCGGCTCTTATGCCAGGCGACGAAACGATCGCGCACACCATCTACCTAACCCCCGTGACACGGCGCCTGGCTACCCGTTGTTCGGGTCAATTCGACCCGAAAACGAAAATTAGGATGTACACAGCGGTATCTCTGTAACTGTCGAGCGCGTTCACAACTTCGCTACTTCCAATGGTGGGGATACGATTTGGGCAATTACGGTGGAGATCTTCGCGACAGTTATGGAGATAATACGGAAACAATGTGCAGAATTTGTAAAAATGATTTGCCACGACTACCACAGGTGGACATCTGTTTAAAAAAGTGGTTTTTTCAGATTTGACCTTGACCATTTTCTCAAGGTCAAATTTTTGTTTCCATTGCATCGCATAGTACTCGTCGCGGGAAACAGAAGTCTCCGAGGAACCGGTGGTCTTAAGTCAACCATTCCCTTAGAAAAAACGATTTAAAAATTATAGACCTCCGATAGCTCGTATAAATGAACAATTCCGCAAAGTTTCACTGTTAAGAATCAGGCTACCGTTACGGATTACTTTGTTTTGGGATTACTTTGATGTATTCGGACGATTGTTGCAACAAAATGGCGGCGCAGCGTGGCCTACGATTTTTCTCGCCACTTTTTTTACACTGTCTTCATGGGTTCCCTTTGTTTAAACTGCCCATCAGATAAGACGAGCCGGCACTTATCGAAACGTCGATAATGAGAATCGCTGTACCTTCATCCACCCTCGTCCCTCGGAAAAGGGTGGGGGCGACCCGGGGAAAAAAAAATCAAACGCTTCGACCCGGTTTCTGAATTCTCCCGCCGCACACCTACAACGCGCGATTTTCTAACTGTAACACGCTTTGAAGCGTCGGGGATAGAGAGGTTATCACTCTGATCCCGTTGCTATTACCCGCGTTATCTTTGAGTTTTCGAGGGGCGAATGCGATGGACGACCGATCTCGCTTAAACGACACGTTTTTCGACGCTGAACCGTGCTGAATCGCGACGAATCGCGCGGTGATTCCGGCCCTTTTGTAGCTCGATAAAATGGTAATCACTGCTGGCGAGTTTGCTCCAAACTATTTCTCTTTCTGCGTCCTCTGTGCTTTATGTAACATTTTGTTGAATGAAATGGTAGTATCGTTTGCAAAAAACAGTAACTGCTATTCCTAATAGAAAGTGTTCGAGTGGTCCAAACAATTACAAATGTATTTATTTCAAGATTTTATCGACATTATATTTATTAATAAATCTCAAAATACCGGTACTTTTTTTTCACCTTGTATTTTCTCGTCGATATTCTTGTAGAGCGCGAAGAGACGACTCCAACGACTATAATGACCATACTGTTCCGATCATTCAATATCCAGATATTTGTATCGGAAAGAATTTTTTGAAAAATACTTGTCGCTTTTGAGAACGAATATCTAAAAATTGAATGATCGAAATGGTACGGTTATTGTAGTCGTGGGATTCGTCTTTTCATACTCTCTTAGAATATCAAAGAAAAAATAAATATTTTGAAAGATGTTAACGTCCTTGAAATCTCGTGAAAAGATTCTGAACAGTGATTCTCACTGTTACATTTTGAAAAATGTCGAATAAAAAAGTTTTAAGACTTTCTATCGCAAAATTCCGAGTCTCGCAACAACCGTCCACAATTTTAGCCTAACCGCCGTCGGAACGTGGACGGATTACGGTAGGAGAGACATGTGCGCGAGTCGCTTTGGAATTCTCGTCCGCGGCCGGATGCGATGAAATATCTTTTGTTCGACGATTCGGCATTTCTAAAAGGCAAAAGCGGGACTCATTCCCCAGGAGCGTTTTATCAGACCACCTCCTTGGATAGTTCTCTCGTTATCGAGCGGGGGCTAGACACGCTCGCGTAATTCCCACGCGGACGATCCTATTCTTATCAACGAGTCTTCCCGTTGCCATTACCCGTTTCTCCTTCTTCCCCCTCCGCTCTCTCGTTCCCCTAGAACTCGTCCTTCCGATTTTTCTTTTCCACGGTTTTGTCCTCCACCAATTTTACCGAGCAGCGCAGCGTCGAACCACTGTCGTGCAAATTGCTATCCGCGATAAAAAGATGGCGGCACGCTTAAATACCACACAAACGAATTTGGACAGAAAAATTTCCCTTTTCATTTGTTGTCTACAATCTCGAAAATATTTCACAGAATTCAAGTTAACTGTCATGCAGTGAGCTTCACTGTCATGGTGATTTGTACAATATAGAAAACAGATTGTTTCTGTGTGTAGTCTCTTGTATAGTATATTTTAAACCGACACCCTGTATATATTTTTGGATATTCTCCTACAGCATTGCAAGGCGAATCCAACGAGTACCATGACCATACCTTTGTGACCATTCGATCTCGAGATATTTCTACCTGAATATTTTTTTGAAAAATATTTCACCCCTTCGAACACGTATATCAAGAGAACGAATGATCGTAACGGTACGTTCATGGTACTCATTCGACTCGTCTTTTCATGCTCTATAACGATATCGAAGAAACAATGTAAAATCGCGTGTAAAAAAATTCTCATCACGTTGAAATCTTGTAAAACGGGTGAATTTGAGAAGAGTGCAGGATAAATCCGTGTGTATGGAAACTCGCTGCGAGCTGGTTCGTGCAAGCGGAGTTGAATGGACTTCCGAGGGTGCGATGTTGTTTAGAAATTTGTCAAGTTGGCCAGGGGAGGTGGGAAAGCGAGTGGAAGGTCGCGGAATCGGAATTACGGTCATCGCAACCCCGGCGGCTCCCCTCGAAAACGGGTGGCGAAGATCGCATAATGAGTTTCGGGTAGCGAGAGGCGCGAGATACGACGACGGAATTCAGGCTGACATGAAAAAGCCCGCAAAGAGGTCGAGAGGGACCGGCCTTCAAGCCTCTGTGCATTTTAATAAAGATTCCACAGAGGGGTTTGTAGGGAGGGGGGACTGCAAGCGCGCGATTCGCACGAGCCCGTGAAACCGAAGAGTGATAAAAAGGGGCCGAGACAAAGAGAAGTCTCCCACCCACAACCCCCGGTTATGAGACTCGAGTAATTTACCGATACTTTTGCCGGGGACAGAAACCCTCGCCACCAAAGAAAGAGCGAGAGAGAGACGGAGACAGTTAAATAATTCCGAATGGAATCTGATCCTGCGAACTCGGGAACGAGCACTTACCTCTTTTGTCGCGTTGGGACAAATCATTTTCGTTCTGCTGGATCGTGATTTGTAAAGGGGGCGGTTTAGGGCTGCTCTTCCTTCAATGGGTCGACGTAAGTCGAGAATGTTTTTCTTTTTTTTTGGAGGTGTTGCATGGGTTGGCCGTTGTATTGGACTTGTCAAAATAGAATGGTTGGGAGAAATGATTACAGGCTGAATTATCTAATGAAAATACAATTCTTAATTAATTTGTAAGAGCAATTGGGGTTACTTTATAATGAGTTTAAAATATTTTCCCGAGGGAATTTATGAACCTTCGAGGGCTCAAATTAAAGCTGAAAGATCGCATACTATAATAGACTCGCTTGTGTTCATAGAAAAATTCGAGACCTCTGGTTAAAAAAATGTATAACTTTCTAGTGCCGGTGCGGACATTGATTGGATTTTAAGAGGTTGCTTCGAAGCGATTTTAAAATATTTTCCCGATGGAATTTATCAACTTTCGAGGGCTCAAATTAAAGCTGGAAGATCGCATTTTACGATGAACCAAAGCAAACGAATTTCGAGGTTTGATCATGCGAATTCCGCAAGGGCGTTAACGCGAAAGTTGCAGGCCATGGTTCCGCGTAATAAGACCGATTGCAAATTACAATATCGCCGGTAGTAGGAACCAAGGCGGGACCTTAGGTCCAGCGAATTCCCGTGTAATTACGCGTTGCGGTCAACGAAACGTTTTCATTCGGGATCGCCAGGGCCGTCCGATCCTGTGGGTACCTCGAACACTATGCCAGGGCTCCGCGAAATTTTACAATGAAATTTTCTACCCAAATTTTGAATAAAAAAATTATTTTTTTCGAATACCCATCTCTTCAAAGTAAGTGAATTAAATATAATAACATAGAATAAAATTACATAATTCTTAGAACAATTACAGAACATGAGACTACATAGGATTACCTAGAATAAGAATGAAATAAAAATTGTGGGGTCAACAGAATTAATGTAAATGATTATAAAAGGTCAAGAAGGACCAAATGGAGTAAAAATAATATAAAAAAAATATTACAAATAAATATTATAAATAATACAAAAAATTGTGGAATTAATTAAAACAATTATGAAAGGTCAGTAGAACCAAATGGAAGTATAACGAATTAAAATGATTGATAGTCGAATACGATTAATTGAAATAAAATCTATATAAAGTAGAAGGCCAGCGAAATTAACGATAATGAAATATTGCTAAGACGGTTCAATCATGAATTAAATATGTAAGATCTGGTGATACGAATCTACATGGAATAATCATGAAATAAAAATATCAAGTGCCCCGATAGAGTAAAATAAAAATTGATTGTATCGACACTTAAGTCCCACGATTCAGCAGGTGCGATTTTTACGTTAAGACGAGCAGGATTCTCGCTGAAAGAAAAATGCGAGTTGGCTAGAACAGCTTAGTCGTGGGTTGCATGAAAGAAAAGAGAAAAAAATTCCGAGGCGAACCGAACGGATTAAAATAATTGCGCGAAGGACGTTATAAAAATGCCTAGGGCCTACGAACGGCACGATGCGGCGGTGAGTTGGTATCGTCCATCTGTTCGGGGATCGTACACTAAAATTGCCCCCATAAAATCGTTTCTTAACTACAATGTAGCGTATAAATTGCACTTAACTTAAACCATACGCGCGCCTTTTAACATCGGGCCATGGTAATTCCACGACGATCGTTTCCGATGTTACAACTTTCTTCCGTCGTGTTTTTACCATAGAAATTTCAAGAGAACAGAACCCGTCGAACTCGCCGCAACGCTGCAGAGTCCGATCGCAAAAAAGTAACATGGATAATTTGGCGAAACATTCGAATGAATTTTAACGATCACTGTGTTACCAGATTTTTTCCATTCAACGTTCATTTCCAATGATTGAGTGCGTTGTGTTGGAGAAACGATAAAGAAAAAATTTAAAGAAGAATAACTCGTCAAGCTTTGTATTTTCGTTTCTCTTTTCTGGGACATTTTTACCGTCCTTTTTCAGAGCGAATATTTCAAGGTCATCAAAAAATCGGTAAGGAAGCCCCTAATGTAAATAATTACCAAATAATGTTAAGTAGTCAGTTTTAGTGCTGTGTAAATCTAATGTTCAAAGGGGCATTGAAGTTGCAAAATATGAAAAAAACATTGCATCCAATATTCTACATACAAATAATAATCCTACATTACAAAATACTAATGTAAAGTATACAGTGTGTGAGATGGAACATAATCGTGTGCGTGCCTCGAGACAAACGAAATTTGACACTAGGTTCACGGGGCCTGTCAGAATGACGGGATCTAATATTTATAATTTACAATTATTGGCATTGTGAAGACGTATCCATGGGGAATTATTCAACAAAATTATTTTTTTTTTGGGTATATATTATTTAAAAAATTGATACAAATGTGGATAGGCACGTTCTTGTTATTTTTGTAAAATAATGTTAAGTAGTCGGTTTTAGTGCTTTGTAAATCTAGTGTTCAAAGGGACATTGAAGTTGCAAAATATGAAAGAAAACCTTGCATCCAATATTCTACATACGAATAATAAAATATAATACTAATGTACTACAAACTACATTATAAAATACTAATGTAAAGTGTACTTACTTCTGAATCTTCTGTACCTCCGTCGGATCCACAGCACACAATTATTCACTCACGAAAATAGGTCCGAATAATTGAACAACAATCACTAAACAACACACACACACAACACATTTTATAAAATCGTGACAACGAACGAGAAGATGTCACACCGACCACGAATAAAATAATACTGAAATTTTAACCGCGTCGGACCCAAGGACGCGTGATACGAAAACAAGGAATTCCGGGAAATAGGGTCGGCGCCCCGCCATAATTTGTTTACCTTGGTTTTGTATCTAGTGTTTATAGACCCTCAGCGTCTAACCTTCCTAGGATAACCTGACCGTACCACCTCCGTGGAGGGGATCATTGTTCAAATCGCAGTATTATTTTGTTCGTGGTCGGAGTGACATCTTCTCGTTCGTTGTCACGATTTTATAAAATGTGTCGTGTGAGTGTGTGTCGTGCGTGTTGTTTAGTGATTATTGTTCAATTATTCGGACCTATTCTCGTGAGTGAATAATTGTGTGCCGTGGATCCGACGGAGGTACAGAAGATTCAGAAGTAAGTACACTTTACATTAGTATTTTATAATGTAGTTTGTAGTACATTAGTATTATATTTTATTATTCGTTTGAATATTTTGCAACGTATATTAACGATCATTAATGATTTGGTATATAGTATAATTTAATGTGGTTCAAATAAGATACTACTTTAAATCAAATATTTTTATTTCGATAACCTGATAGATAAAATGAAATATTTTTATTTTGTATTTCAAATATTTCCTTGCAATGAAAATAAGTTGAGCAGGTAGTTAATATTATAAATCATAATTTTTAACATGAGAAGCTATAATAGTTAGGAAAGTATTATTTGTAGTTTAATTACGAATATGTAACATGTTGATAAACAGACTACAATATCGTAATAACATTACAGGCAACGAAATATCGTAAAAATATAAGTTACTGTCAACTGTTTGAAATACTATTTTACACAGTCCTACAAAATAAGTCTCACTATTTCCATTATGTTCCAATTAAAATACAATTATTAAATAATATTTCAAAAACTTTGTCTTTTAAGTAAAATAATTTATTTGCACGACTAGTATTCTTTACATTAGTATTTTCTAATGTAGACTTAATATTCGTATGTATGACATTGGATATAAGGTTTTCTTTTTTTTTTTGCGTGTTTAATGTCACATGAACCTAACTGCGATTATTAGTGACCCCTGTGGGTATGTCGATGGTTTGGAATATGTTTATATTAGATGGTATAACCCGCGGGGCTATGAATATTGTTTTGTGAATAATATATTTTAAAAATTATTTTTATCAGTTTTATAGCGAATCTAGTATTCGTTCAATGAAGACGCAATGGAGTACGGCATTTAAATGAAACGTTTGTTATAGGCTATCGAATTTTACTACTGGTTGAAAAAAAAATAGGTGTACATAGAACGGTTCTGCAGGTTGGTAACGTTTCAATGGTGAAAGCTTTTTTAGTTCCAAGGTATCGATCACGCGAACCGGAAAAGAGTGGTTTCGAGAGGATTGCTTTGAAACTTTTAACAATTTTTTTCCATCTTTTTTCAAACTGTTCGGAAACCATAAACGACGATAAAATGTCTAACAAAAAGAAAATATGTTACGGCTAAATGCGGCCGAATGAATGAAGTAGAGTGAAAATCGTTGTACAGCTTTTTGCAGCCTGCGTAACGTTTTAATTTCGAAAATGATCCCATAAAATACAAAAAAATGGTAAATGAATTATTCTGTCAAATGATATTATTCGAAATATTAGTAGATGTAATAGATTAATGACATTGTTAGAAAAATTAGTAGACAAATAGATTTAATATTTATAAACAGTTATATTGCAAGATATAATCTAAAACAGTCTAAAATAGTCTCCAAAAGAATTCAACAAGATATATTAAAATGCACCAAAGAGTACATTAAATTAAATTGAATTATTAGAAAACATTTGTATTGTTGATATTATATGCAAGACGAGAGAATATGAAGTTGCGTATAAACATTTACATTGCCAATTAAATGATGAGAATTCTTTTCTGTCGGTGTTCAATCGTTTGGAAAAAGAAGTTATAGCTTTAATGGGAAGCTAAATCATCGAATTTAAAAAAGAAAAAAAAATGGCCAGTTGATTCTGCGTATCTCTTACCGGTTATTGGAAACGCTCTATCTGAATAATGAAATTGGCCATCTCTGCACTTCGCCGGTCCGTATAATCGCGATTTCGCCGCATTGTCCAGAATCGATATAATTTTTTCAGACACCGAATAATATCTGGGTCGCATAAATCCGAGCCACATTTGCATTATTTAACCCCGCGTCCGATTGACATAAAGAAAGAACAAGAAGGAGCCGATAAAGCAAATTATCTTAAGTGGACGTCGGATGCTTATGCAAATGTAGATTTTCCAATTATGCGATTTGTGTAAAATTTAATTCAATTTCTAAATGTTTTTCCGATCGAATTTATTAACTTCTGCTGACCCGAATTAAATATTTACGTTCGTAGAAACAATAAATACTAATTCGAGGGATGTTGATTGAACTTTAAAGACTCGAATCGAAAATATTTTCCCCCTCGGAATTAATCAACTTTTGCGGGTCACTCTTAATTATAAATTCATTCGGGTTGTCGGAAAAATTCTTCCAACGCCACCGTTAAATTTCGAGTTTCATCAGATGTCAGAATATAATGGAATTTAACGCAACAATCGATAAAAGCGAATCATATAAAATTGACACGTTCCGGGACGAATAAATCGCAACAATTTTCGAGATGAAAATGTCACGAGAAGATGGTCGGTCTCGAAAAATCGCGATCCTTTGCATCCACGATAGATTTCGAACCTAAGAGGACTCGAACGCATTCCGACCACGTACCAATTCACTGCGGAGATTTTCTCGATATCAAATCGCGTTAGAAAGTCGGCTGCCTCTCCCTCGTTTGCGATGGATACGAGAGTACACCGGAACAATGTTACCGGAAGTGGTTGTGGTCTCGGGAATTCGATTTTTTTTTTCGCCCCGCTCTTTTTCATCCTTCCGACACTCGCGAGCTGTTGCGTTGCGCGCGACATAATGTTCGGCTTTCTCGCGAAAACAATTATTAATGTCTCCCAGCAGTTTTATTTCCACGACCAGTTCATTTTTCCGCATGCATCTTCGTTTGAGATTAAACATTGCTTAACGAAGAACATTGTAATTGTTTTGCGAGGACATAAATTATAGCGGAACGGAGAATTAATTTTCGAAAATGTTCATTGTGAATTTCATGATTTGAAAAGAAATAAAGAATATCTTTTATCAGGAGGAGTCTGAATGAAATATATCCAGGTATACTCTGGTATACTCTGGTATATTCTGGTATATCGTAGTATATTAAACATGTACTCCTGTACACGTTCTAAACACGAAAGTGTTTTCTGAGCAGCTGTGCAAACTCCCCGTTCAATAGTGTGCGCTCTGTACATACACTTAACCCAGATTGCACGCGACGTCTTAAAGACGTCTGTTTTACGTCCATTTTTGGTCTGAACGTCTTTTACGAGTCGTCTTTAAGACGTTTCATTTCTTGACGTTTCAGTAATTCTAAACTGCTAGAGAAAAGCTTTACAAACTGTAATTGATTATCAAACTGAATATTCCATCAACAAAGAAGTGCACAGAAAAGTAATACATAAAAATAAATAGATAAATAAATGAATAAATAAAGCATAAAATGTTAATGTTCGCGGATATGCTGAAAAACATTCTTTTAATTTATTTTTTTTATTTATAAATAAATAAATTAATTAATTAATTAAATAAATAAAGCATAAAATGTTAATGTTCGCGGATATGCTGAAAAACATTCTTTTAATTTATTTTTTTATTTATAAATAAATAAATTAATTAATTAATTAAATAAATAAATAAATAAAGCATAAAATGTTAATGTTCGCGGATATGCTGAAAAACATTCTTTTAATTTATTTAAGACGTCTCTGTGCTATCTGGGAAGTAATAGGCGTGACGATTTTGCGTTGCATGTTTCGTTACATCTTTTATGAAATCACCCCCATCTGTACAACACTTCTCTCTCTCTCTCTCTCTCTCTCTCTCTCTCTCTCTCTCTCGAACGAGGAGTCCCTTCTCGAAAGATTTTTGTACTTTTTGCCCGTCCGTTTACCTTTACCTTTATGTTTACCTTTTTTTTTTCTCTACTCGCTTTATGACTCTGTCGATCATCAGTACCAGGTAACGGATTACTAGGGTTAGGGAATTTTACCTGGGACGATTATCGTCGCGTGACGCATTTCCGTCCCGTATTTCCGTTGCATATTTCGTTACATCTTTTCTCAAATCACCCCCCATCTCTGAAACACTTTCGTGTTAAAAATATATTCCCATTTTGAACTCGGTTACCATAAAAATGGTAAATCTGCGGAATTGAGGTTGATAATTGTTTGAGATTCGCGTTTAGTACAGACATTCGGGGAACCAGCGAAAAAATTCTTCCCTTTCGTTGGGAAAATGAGGAGTTTCTTTTTACGGGGCACGGTTGGTCGTCAAACGTCCTATCCAATCCACTTAAAAGTAGTCGGAAGAGATTGTAAAAGTGGTCGTATCGATCGATGCAACGAGAGTCGAATATCGAGGGCCCGTTTTCCGCTTAAGAGAAATGCGTCAGTTGCTCGGTTGCGCCCTCGGGGCTCACTTTCCTCGATCCTCGCCAATTTCCCGTAGGACCGGAGCCCTGCTGGACGTACGGCGGAAACGTTTCCGCGGTTATGCACTTTTCGTACAGGTAGCCCGCCGATTTGCATAACCGTCCGCTCCGATTTTTGCCGGGCGACCTACGGAACGGAATCTCGTCTTATACTGGGTGCGAAAATTAAAAATAAGTACCGACAAACAACTCGAAGAACGAGAAAAATTTCCTCAAGATTCACCTTTTCATCAAATTTCAATGTCATTTTTTTTACATAAAAAATACTTTCGAATATTCTTGTAGAGCTTGAAAAGACGAATCCGACGAGTACCATGAACATACCTTTGCGATCATTCAGTCTCGAGATATTTCTGTCTGAAAGTTTTTTTTTTTTAATATTTGACGCTCCGAACACGTATATGTCGGGATCGAATGATCGGAGAGGTATCGTCATTGTACTCGTTGGACTCGCCTTTTAACTCTCTGCGAGAATATTGAAACATAAATACCGGAATTCAGCTAAAAAATTATCTTGAAATTTCGTGCAAGATGGTGATTTTTGAATTTTGTGTTTCTTGAGATAGTGCAACTTGGAAAGATATCCGTGTGTTCCGAATGAACTGTCGCACCCTGTATATGGCGGTTCTGCACGGTGTTTATCAAGCAGGGTCCCCTAAGCAAAATTTGAAGTTTAATGAGAGTTTATGGCGTAGCAGAATTATATTTCTTTTCTGCGGAAAGTCGGTCTGAAGGGGCGCAATCAGCTCTTAAAGTCGATAGGGCCGTTCGGGTGATTGCTGCGCCGCTGGGAACAGTTTGGGAGAGGTAAAAACATTTGTATGAAAAGTAGCCTATTCCGGCTAAGATCCTTTCTGTGTCAGAAAAGAAAGCTTTTTTGCGTTACAAGATATAGGTGCAGTGAAATTCGTTTTTTTTTCTTCTTCCTCTTGGAGTAAGTAGTAATACAATATACTGTGAGCTACCGATTTTACAAGATTTTTATTCGAGGCTAATTTTCGTTTCACACAATGTAGCTCGATCGTTACGCGTCTCGATCGGTCTCCGTTTGCAATAATATTCAAACAATAATACCGTAAACATTTCCATTATACCGGGTGTGCTAATATTCATGACACAACTGAAAAGGTATAGAACACAATTTTAATTGTCGAGCAGAGGGTTTTGTTTTCCAGAAAATTGACTTCCAAAATTAATCGATCATTGGCGTACACAATAAGTAGAAACAGCGAGCCATGAACAGACTCGTTAGCTAATTCACTGTTACGAATGCCTTATGAACATTCAAAATAATTTCACCGAAAACAAATCCAAAGCACAAAACTATATTTTTTCAATTTATTTTTTATCAAACTCGTACCAATATATTCCTGACGTTATTCTGATTAAAATGATACCCCACATGACACGGTTAGGATGACATTCGTTCAATCCCTGACATGCTAGACAAGTGTTCGGATAATCGAGGTTCTACTAAATCGTGGATTAAAGGAGGAAAAATGATCAAAAGTGTATCGTGTGGGGTGTCATTTTAATCGGGAAAATGTCACGAATATCGTAATGGAACTTTTATGAAGAAATAATTGTAAGCAAGACAGTTTTGTTAATGAATAAAGTATAGTGTGACTTATATATGTTGGACACAGTTTCATAAAAAGATGTATAAAACGCTTTTCGAAAAGATCGTGCCCCCATCTCTTCGAGGCGCCTAAAATGCTCCGTCTACTCATTACCGAAGGACCGAATCGACTCGGAAGCAGAGCTAGAGCCCTCGGCAAGAGGACTGGAAGTAGTCGTCGGCGCAAAGAGGCAGAAAAGAAAGGTGGAAGGTCCATCGCGCCGACAAGTGTCGGCGTAAGACCCGCGAACAGAGGAAGATTACAGAACGGGGCGGGAGCAGAGCTTAAGGGAAAGAAGTAGAAGAAGATCAAGAGACTGGAAAGAGAAAGCAAAAAAGAGTAAAAGAGTAAAAGAGAGAAAGAGAGAGAGAGAGAGCTGCTAGGATTACGAGAGCAAGGAGGGTGACCGAGGCTGAGGAGTGTTGCGGAAAGGAATCAGTAGAGGTTGCAATGGGATCTCGTAAGAGGATCTTGGGATCGAACGAGATAGGGGTGGAAATACACGGTGCAAGAGGGGTAGTAGGGACAAGCATATAAGAGGGGAGGTGGAGAGGGGGAGATAGAGGATATAGGGGAGTACTGAAAAAGGGAGATGGAGAGTAGGGGAAACCAAGATAGAAATTAACAATTTGACTCTAGAAAAAAAAAATAATTCAAGACGTTAGATATTGCATTATTTGCAACGTTAGTTTCGCCCCATGATTCGACCCCGGTCTCCCCTGGAGGGGGCACACGAGGTGGGGGAAACGTACGGGGAACGTCAGAGAGGGGTGGGGGGAGTATAGTGGGGGGAGAGTAAGGGGGATTCGAGTCGTGGAATGCAGTCGGAATGCCGGTGCGCTCGCCGACCGACCGTTCGGTAATGGGTACACGTGTAGACCGGAGCGGGTACACGCGCCAAACCCCCCACCCACGCGAAAACGACCCGCTCCGAGTGTTCCGCGCAACATAACGAACCTGCGAACGGTCCAGCCATGCATTTATGCCCACTTTGTTCGCGGCTAGAGCCACACACAAACGAGCGCGCGCGCGCCCCCACGCAGTCTACAACATTGGAACATTGTTGACCCTCTAGCGGTGCTCGGGGAACAATTGGGAGAAATCGGGGGAGAGGTCTCTCTGATTTGGGAAAGCTTGGCTCGAGGAATTTCACCCGGTGATTATTATTATCTCACCCCGTATTATTATTTAACCCTTAGCACTCGAATGGCGACTGTAAGGCTAGGTTGGAAGAAATGTTTCGTTTTGGAGTCAAAATAGCTTCGAGTGCAAATGATCGAACCTTTTTTGAGACGTAGAGGCACAATGTTGCCGCCGTATAATGGCACTTTTACTTACTGGGTCCAATACCGCGTACATAGCGGTAAAAATTTAAAAAAATATATACAGGGTGACCCCACTTTTGTGCCAGAAAATTTCGGAGGTGGTAGAAAAAGTCATTCTAAACATGGTTTACTTTTTTGTGTTTTTCCAATTTCGGCCCCATTTTCGAGTTACAACGAAAAACCCGAGTTTTTTTTTAATCCGGGCTTCGGATGGGTTCGGAATATACTTTCTCCTTTAAAAACCCCCAAAGAAGGTATTCCATTTTTGTTGCAATTTGGGGCTTTTTTCGCTGTCCCGCGACACCAAATTTCCTGCTTTTAAAGAAACGCTACATGGTGAAAACAAAATTAAATACATTTAAAACTTTTAAATTAAAAGGTGTTTTGAATCTTGGCCAACTATCCTACGCTTGGATAAACAGTAAAAAAGTATGAGGAAAGCTTCAAACGCATATTGGTTTGTAGTCCACATTGAAACAAATAAATCAAAAAAAGAATCATCGACAGATGTTAATACATTGCTAAGATATTTAAAAAAATATTGCACTAAAACAACTCGGTTTTTTCGTTGTAACTCGAAAATGTGGCCGAAATTGGAAAAACACAAAAAAGTAAACCATCTTTAAAATGACTTTTTCTACCACCTCCCAAATTTTCTGGCACAAAAGTGGGGTCACCCTGTATATTGTAAGATAAGCTGTAACGGATCCGTCACTGTATATATTGTTCACGTTGTTAACAAATACATGTTCTATGTTCATGTTATTGATAAGCGATCGGACAAACGAATGTGTTGAAAAAAGAAACGAACAGAATGAAACAAGAACGAGCAGTCTCGTCAGGTTCGACACCAGAGAAGGACGTATAATTAAATAATAAACTGTTTGCTTTTATCCCGGCCATTCCTTACAATTATATAAATATACATAGAATAAAATATAAATATTTTCCTTTCTATAATTGACATAAAAATGTCGAGTCCACAGTTTCTCTTCGTATGGAAAAATTATTCGACTTTATGGAGAATATACTTGAAATATCTCCGAACCGTTAAGCGTTAAAATATTAAGAATCTATAAACAATATCCCGGTTAATCGAATTTGTAAAATAACTCTCCCTCTGCACGATCGGTATGCGGATCCCGGGCGGGTGCGGAGGGTCAAAATTTGAATTCTGTGCATACCGTATCCGTTAGGACGACTAACCATAAGTTTGTTCTCCCCCCCAATCAAAATACTGGAACGCGTATATTGTCTTAGAGGATTATTTTGGGGGATCATTCCTGGATGGTCAAGCGCCGCGAGGACTTCGGCCAACGGGTTCTGTCAACCCTCGAAGTTATTCCGGGAACTTTATTGTAATTCCGCCCCTTGTATTCGGACTATTTGTGTACGCTTGAAACAAACTGCACGATTCCCCACGAGGGTGGGGCCATACGTACTATATATAATACAGTTTCTTGACCGAGATTGTACAGCTGGGTACAATTAATTTTTCAACCGAGTCTCTTCAGCTTCTGGTTACACTGCGCAGAGTTTTCTCTTTGACCTGTTCAAACTCGTCCCTGAACGCGTCAGATCTAAACGGGACGGAAGGTTTCTGCGTGGACACCCGGTATAAATAATTGCAGCGGGACTAGCCGCATTCTATCAAGGATAGCGCGGGACGGATAATAGAATACGATGGCGAGCTACGTTTCCCGGTGATGGTATCCGTCAGAGATCCGCAGAGAGAGAGAGAGAGAGAGAGAGAGAGAGAGAGAACGTTGGAATCGACTTCGCGTCCTGGGAGCAACTCTGGACAGCAAGGATTTACAGGATCCCCCGGAAAATCAGTCAGCTGCGGAGGATAGATGCGACTGTGTCTGTCAGATTGGGCCGGGTTCGATATTCCGGGCATCTAAACGTCCAAGTCGTTAGACGTTACGATTGGCAATGCAGCAGTTCGTCGACGATGGTTTCCTGTACCGTACCCGACTGTGTAATCTCGGTAAAATCTCACGTTCGCCGACGATAAGCAGTAGACGCAGGGTTTACGTTCTCTCCCCCACCCCTCTAACCCCTCTCTGCCCCTTCTCTGTACCAACCCCCGGTTCCGTTTGCACGCACACAACCCGCTACCATTATAGTAGCTTCCGTCTCAAACTTTCGACTAAAAACCACTATAAAATCTTTGAAGCACATCCAACTGGAGAAGATCGATGACTAAACTGCGCATATTTATGCAAAATCAAGATTTAGGGTACACATGCATTAGATACGTATGCATTTCTTTTATAATAATTTTTTACAGTTGAAAATAATATATTTTTTCCAGCACAGGACTTCGCCTAGAATCAAGGGGCACTTTCCACGTGAAAAACGAGGAATTTTGAGACCAGCTACAGGGCGGCAAATAATCACCGGTAAATTTCAAATGAAACCAGGTAGGGGAGAGTTACCGAATGCGTACCACTTAATTTCGAAGGCAGTTTATATATTCTTTAGTAGGAATTTGAGCAAAAATTTTTTTTGTATCTATGTATTAACTATCGAACATGCAATTTAATATGATTTTTTAAATATTTATTGATAGATCATTGTGATATGAACACTTTTATAAGATCATGCAAACAGTACGTTTTAGGCAACCGTTATCCTAATTGGTACTAGCCGGTTTCCAAAATCGTACCTCGTCTGTTGGATTAAAAAGATACAAAAAAATCATAAGAGAAACTGTATTTTGCGTTTAATTTCAGTTTAATATACAATACAACACAAAAATAAAATGGAATATTACATTACTCAACTTAAATACAACTAGGACAATAATAAATATTGTCTTCTTTCAAAACTCCTCGAACCTTTTTTAATGCAGAAGTAGGTCTTTTTACCAATCCAAGGAGGTGTCTTCTTAACGTTGGCTTTGGAATTTTATACCGCCGAGAACATTCGTTGAATCCGTATTTTTTATTTCTGTAAGCCTCTATTGCTAATTTCATCTGTTCTTCTGTCCATTCACAATATTTTCGCTTTCCCATGCTAAAAAAATTTGAAATATTGTAAATCGTTTATTTTCGCGGTAAAATTTGAATAACAGTATCTTAAATCGTACTGGTACGATTTAGGAAACCACGGTGTGGTACGATTTAGGAAAAAGACGTCCCGCTAAATAATTGAAGCTAACCTTTAAAACATTATCAGCATGTTTTATAAACTAAATAGAAATAAATAATATAACATAGCTAGTTTTCAAAAATATATAAGACTACCTCAGAAACTCCCAGATAGCACGCGACGTCTTAAAGACGTCTGTTTTACGTCCATTTTTGGTCTGAACGTCTTACGTCCTGAAAAGACGTCTTTAAGACGTCTTTAAGACGTCTCGTAAAAGACGTCGTTTTTACGTCTCATTTCGGACGTCTTTAAGACGTCTCATTTCAGACGTCTTTAAGACGTCTTTTACGAGTCGTCTTTAAGACGTTTCATTTCTTGACGTTTGAGTCATTCTAAACTGCTAGAGAAAAGCTTTACAAACTGTACACACGCAACACAATATAACGCAGTTTTCCATCCTTCGAATAGACGTTTATTTATTTAGGAAAGTTAAATAACCAAATTGTTAATTTAGTACTATTAGAATATATTACATATATATTCGCAATAGAATTTAGCAATAAATATTGTTTAACCGTTTGAGTCCCAAGCAGCGCGATCGCGCTGTTGAGATTTTATGTCGAAAAAACCCAGCACATTTCGAGCATTGTGGACAACTGACGGTGGTTTACCGATTGTCGAAGTCGCGCGGTCAGATTTACTGACGCAAGTACATCACACAGCAACTTTTAATGTGAATAGTACATTTTACAATAGGTAGAATAATACTATAATAATGCAATAATAAACTACAAAATAAAAATTCTCATTCAGAGAAAGCGCGGTTGCGCTGTTTGGGAATCTTCGACAGTGTTTTTTCAATACCCCCTGAGATTCAAACGGTTAATAATAAAAATATACATTATATATCACAAATCCAAAATTCAAAATAATATATCAAAATAAATAGATAAATAAATAAAGCATAAAATGTTAATGTTCGCGGATATGCTGAAAAACATTCTTTTAATTTATTTTTTTTTTTTTTTTAGTTTTTTTGTTATAACAAACATTCAATTTATATTTCTTGTACATGTATACAATATTCAAATTCAATATTTTTCTCATAAGAAAAAATGTGGCTTAAAAAATATTTTTCCAATATTTGACAAACATATCTATCTAATATTTTTGTGCTACTAGGGGTCTGTTTCGGGACGTCTTAAAGACGTCGAACGGACATCTTTAAGACGTACAGTTTTTTCACAAAGACGTTCCAGAGACGTTCAGAAGCCGTTCGGAAGACGTTCGTAGGACATTCAGACGTCTTATAGACGTCTGAACGTCTTCGACAGACGTCTTAAAGACGTCTTTAAGACGTCTCTGTGCTATCTGGGCTGTAGATTTATATTTAATTCAGCCGATTAAAATCGTTTAAAATTAA
Organism: Seladonia tumulorum; assembly: GCA_913789895.3. NCBI lineage: Eukaryota > Metazoa > Arthropoda > Insecta > Hymenoptera > Halictidae > Seladonia > Seladonia tumulorum. The sequence continues at coordinate 16,317,677 of OU565270.1, read as the reverse complement.
CATCAGACTTGCCTGATTTCTTTGTGCTTCTTTCATTCACAAAACAACACTTCATGCGAATGACTTTTTGGTCCTACTTTATCGACATAAATAAAAGTTCATATCTTTATCACCAAGAGGCATCAAAATGCATTAATTTTTAAAGAAAAGAGCTGGTACGATTTAGGTGACCAGTACGCATTTGGCAACTCCCCCATATAAACGAACGGGGTTTCGTCCAGTTTTGGGGTTCTAGTGGGACGATAAGTCGCATGTTATCCACCGTGCCGCAACTCAGCCGGTCCGCAGAGCCTCGGAAGTTTAAAGCTACGAAAGACAGGTAAGTTTAACGAGCGTGCAAGCTCCGGTGGCTAGCACAGGTGAGGGGACAAAAGCGCGGTCGCTGACGAGTATATCGGCCCCCGAAACCGGCCATTCCCGGGCATTACGAGCACAGCTTTCGAATATATTCGCCTTGGGGGACACGTCCACGGCACCAGGATGCTTTTGGACGGCTCGTAAGCACGTAGTACAGCCTGGACAAAGCTCACGGGGCTAGGAGTATAGAGTGGAGAGCCTCCACGATGTATCTCTCCACCTCCGCGCCGGAAGTAATCGTTTTAACGTGCAATGGCACCGATCGTTAAGTACCCGGGCCCTCGTCTTACGTCACGGCGAGATCGCGTTCCGTCTAGCGATGGGGATAACGCTGTTCAAGCTGTTTCTCGTCCTACACTAATCCACGGAACCCCGACACCAGCCTTGGGCATTGTATAAATTGTTTAACGAATATCCTAAGGTGGAGTGGGGTAAGTGTATAAACTGACTCTTATTAATATAATATGAGCGAAAGTGCAATAAAAAAAAAAAATAAAATAAAATAAAATTGCAATTGCATTTATATTATTTATTTGCTTTACTCTAAAACGAAACAATATATTTGAATGCGATAAAAAGCATTTTGTAGCAGACATATCAATAGTTATGGTCTTGCCCCGTAGCATACAATATAAGGATCAAATAGATTTTAACTGTCGATTGTGCACTTGCCCCAGTTTCTGGGAAAGTGCACAGTTGTTGCAATTTTTTACAATTTTCTTAAAAAATTAAAATATACAAGTGGAATTGGCATTATTGCCAATGTTAATTAAAGAGTATTAACTCAAGTATTCGTTGATATCAATAAATGTTAAATTATTATAAAAACAATTCAAGATATTTGGGTTGAAAGTCAAACTTACTAAAAACTGGGGTGCACTTACCCCACTCCACCTTATTTGGCTATATGTGCCCATAATTATAAAAGTGGTCCAAGTGAAAATTAAAAAAAAAATGAATTTATCACTTATTTCACACGACATGATTTTAAACTAAATTTATTCAATGTAATTTTTTTTTTTATGACGTAGACCATTTTCATAATTATGGGCACATATGTCATTTGAAACAATTATATACAGTCAAACCTGTTCGGTGGATAGGAACTGCAAAAAAAGAAACCGCACGAAAGAAATATTCAGAAACTTCATAAATAGCTATAACAAATAATTTTTTACAATAAAGAAAATTTTTTCATGTGATGGAGAGGGACGGCATGAAAAAAAGTCTCACTTGGAAAATACGTGAAAGATTTACTAAATAGCCATTGTAAGGAATGGCCGGGATAAAAGCAAACAGTTTATTATTTAATTATACGTCCTTCTCTGGTGTCGGACCTGACGAGAATGCTCCTCCTTGTTTCAATCTGTTCGTTTCTTTTTTCAACACATTCGTTTGTCCGATAGCTTATCACCCAGATAGCACAGAGACGTCTTAAAGACGTCTTTAAGACGTCTGTCGAAGACGTTCAGACGTCTATTAGACGTCAAATATTGGAAAAATATTTTTTAAGCCACACTTTTTCTTGTGAGAAAAATATTGAATTTGAATATTGTATAGATGTACAAGAAATATAAATTGAATGTTTGATATAACAAAAAAATTAAATAAATAAAAAAAAATAAATTAAAAGAATGTTTTTCAGCATATCCCCGAACATTAACATTTTATGCTTTATTTATTTATTTAACTTATTTATTTATTTATCTATTTATTTTGATATATTATTTTGGATTTTGGATTTGTGATATATAATGTATAGTTTTATTATTAAACAATATTTATTGCTAAATTCTATTGCGAATATATATGTAATATATTATGATAGTACTAAATTAACAATTTAGTTATTTAACTTTCCTAAATAAATAAACGTCTATTCGAAGGATGGAAAACTGCGTTATATTGTGTTGCGTGTGTACAGTTTGTAAAGCTTTTCTCTAGCAGTTTAGAATGACTCAAACGTCAAGAAATGAAACGTCTTAAAGACGACTCGTAAAAGACATCTTAAAGACGTCTGAAATGAGACGTCTTAAAGACGTCTGAAATGAGACGTCCTAAAGACGTCTTTTCAGGACGTAAGACGTTCAGACCAAAAATGGACGTAAAACAGACGTCTTTAAGACGTCGAGTGCTATCTGGGCAATAACATGAACATAGAACATATTTGTTAACAACATGAACAATATATACAGTGACGGATCCGTTACAGCTTATCTTACAGAAAGTGCTTTCCAAACAAAATAAATAATTGCAAACTTAAACTCGCCTCGTTATGAAATTTGCCAATTTACACAAAGCGACAATTTATCCTGTGAGTCACAGAGGGGTGTTGTGTTAAAAATCGCGGAGAAATTACGAGAGAATGACCGAAGCGGCACGAAGCTAATAAGAAAATCGCACATCGGAAATAATTATTCCGCCTAGTTTAGAGGCGCGGAAATAAAGAATTCCACCGAAGTTTATTGCTATTATTTTGTCCCACACTGTATCTACGAACTCGGCTACGCCTCGATACATCGCCTCGACCCACGCGCCATTGTCTTCTCTTTCGGGACGACGTGCGCTGATGTAAGAGGGAACGAGATACGTAGTCGCGGATACGTTTCCAGCCCGAGAAAAAGTCTCGCTGAAATTATAAGCGGATAGGCAGATACGTAGGACGTTGCCGGACGTATCGGAATCCCAAAGCTGAGGAACGAGAGTCCCTCCGTGGGCCTGCTTCCTCAAACGCGGAGCGTAATTATCTTGGAATGCGTACATCTAGATTAACTGTTGGAACTTATATTTCCCGTTCATGACTTCAATCATTGCTTCATGACACCTTTGTCGACACTTTCGCGACGTTCTCCTGATTAAAATGAGCCCAAACACGGTACAGTTTGGATCATGCGTACGTGTTTAATCCACCGTTTAGTAGAACCTCGATTATCCGAACCGACCGTGTCTCCTTTAGTTCAATCTAAAGCGATACATATAGATTACTAGATCTGTAACAGTTAGATAGGATATTGTTACGAATACTCACATTCTACTGATTAGTTCGGATATTAGGACGGTAAAAATGTTGATAAAAACCATTTATTAGTAATTATTTCTTTATGAAACTTGGAGGAGCATGTTCCTCACGCTTTCCCGGTTAAAACGAGTCCAAGCACGACATCGTCCGACGTATAGTTGCAGTGTAATTCACGCTTAAGTAGCTAGGTAACAGAACGGTTCGGATAATCGAGGTTCCACTAAATCGTGTATTAAAGGAGCAACTATGATCGAAAGTGTATCGTGCTTGGGCTCATTTTACTCAGAAAAACGTCCCGAACACGTTGCTAGAACTTCCACAGAGAAATAATTGTAAACAAAACAGTTTTGTCAATAAATTATCATTATCCAGCTGACAGGATGTTGTTAATATTTAATTTTCTCGCTATTCTCGTCAAGGCTGGAGTTAGGAGATCAAGGAACAACGTCTGTGGGTGATAGAAATGAGATTTCGGAGGCGAAATTTTCGCTGATGTCGACGCATTACCGTAAATGGTCGCTGGCTTCGAGATCGAGCGTGTTGCTTCGATTTCGCGTGATTTCCGTGGGTGGGTTCGGCAGCGGACGTGTTAAGAAGAGACGGGGGGCGCAGAAGAACGGGCACACACGAATACGGTCCAGAGAAACGGAGCCGGTATTCCGCGGGTCTCACGGCTCCTCCGTGACGTGAATCATGCGAGTTCCGGTCCGACCCACGCGTACGTGTCCCTGAAACACCCGCGCCTCGGTCTCATCCTCGTCTCGGCGCATCGCGCCGGCCGTCTGAACTTGTCTCGATTACTTGCTTGAATTTATGAAATAGTCTTCTATGGCAATTTCCTACGCCCCTGCGCGCCGCGTCGCGCCGCGGGACCAACGCACTCTCACCCGCACGAACACACCGTTACGAACTGGGTCCCCGGAGTTCAAAACCCCGGGATCACTGTCGGGATCTGGGGACCCCTGACTCATGGATTATTTATTCATCGGCGTGTCCCGTTCGTTGGGACACCTCTAATCCCGAATTGCTTCTGAATAAGTCATCCCTTCTGCTCCGAATGAGAACACGCGCCCTGTCGTTTAGATCCTCGAACGATACAAATTCCATTTTCATAAAACTTCGGTTTCGTAGCTTATTCGGACTCGTGCCAGTATATTTACGCTGCTAGAAAAATAGAAATTTCCTCTAGACTGCTCTAAAAGCATTTTCCGAACGTCCACCGCGAAACAATAATTTATTTATTGGATAAAACTTTTTTGTGTATACCGACCTCTTCGTGAAACCTTTGTCAACGTATTCCTGACTCCGTACGGATTAGAACGAGTCCAAGCACGACACCGTACGACGTATAGTTGCAGAGCAATTCGCGTTTAAGTAGCTGCCTGACTGGACTGTTCGGATAATCGAGGTTCTTCTAAATCGTGGATTAAACGAGTAAACATGATTCGAACTGTACCGTCCTTGGGCTCGTTTTAATCGGGAAAGTGTCGCGAATATGTCCGCGAAAGTTTCATAAAAATATAATTAAGAATCATAACGTTTTATGGCAGTGAAATGACGAACAACTCCGAGAATGTTGAACGACGGTCCGTTTTAGACGGAGATTAATGAGCTCGAATGACCTCCAAACATCAACATAGTATATATCAATTGATTCGACACGAAAGGGCCTGTAAACTGGCCTAAACAAAAGTATAACCTTCTACAGTTTTATAAGTTGTATTTTCAAAAAACTTTGGTTTCGAGGCACAGTTTCGGAATAATCTTTCGTTACGATGGAATGATACACCGTTACAGCACAATACTACAAAACTAATGCTCGTTAAGGCCGTTAACACCGCGGTTCGATAAGCGTGGCGATCCGAACGGGAGGATTCATGGCAGCAGAAGCTCCGCTAATAGATAATTTCGAGGATGGCACGGTAGATCTGGCCGGGAAGAAATTCCTCGGTTATCCGGCGGAAGCAATTTCGGATATAGGGAGTTAATGAAAGTACGCCCGTCCCTTTATTGGTGCGTAAAGAGAACGAGGAGAGAAACGGATTAATTCTCACGCCGCTCCGCGCCGGCTATCCGTTCACCGACGGCAGAAGATGGAGGCGGTACGTACCATCCAATTAGTTGGATAACCAGTTCCCCGGGCCCTGGTGTACGTCGTTTAATCGCGGCCCACGTGGCCGCTCCGAATCAAGACGTTACCTTCGATATACGTAAGACGCGAAGTGACCGAAGGGCTGCGGTTCGTCTCTGATTACGCTCGAACTGCCCGTCCCGGACGATAATCGCCACGCAAATGGGCTAGCACTATACAGGATGCTTCAATAGACAGGCCCGCGTCTTCCGAATTTCGGGAGTACCTTTCTGGTTCACCGAAATAGTTGAAAAGTCAAGTTAGGGGTCAGGGGAGAGTTGCCGAATGCGTACCACTTAATTTCAAAGGCAGTTTATACAGGATCATCCGTTTTTAAACGGCCACACGTCAACCAACTATACAGTAAGGAGCAAAACTGAACACACATACGACATTTTAACAAAAATAATTTTTTATTCAATATTTGTATGTAGAATAAAAAAGAAACAAAATACTTAGTATTATCTACAATGTTCTGGCTTTTCAAAACAAACAAAATATTTGTAATATTATTGTTATTTCGCTTCATACAATTTTTTTTTCGTGTAGTCGGTTTTGCACCGCAACTAATTTTGTGTAAACATTTCAGATTTTCGTACACTTAATATTTCGTCCATGAACCTTCAACCTTGATAATTGCCTGAATACGTTTAGGCATACTTAATACTACATTTTCGCAATATTCTGGTGTAATAGAATACCACTGTTCCTGCACTCTTTGCCACAAATCAGTTATCGTTGTTCGGGGAGCACTATAGTTATTCTGTAACTTCATTTTTAAGTATGCCCAGACATTTTCGATCGGGTTTATGTCTGACTTTGAGCAGGCCATTCCATGGTTTGAAATGGTTGAGTTTGGAGCCAATTCTTTACGCTCTTCGCACAATGCCCAGGAGCGTTGTCATGTTGGAATACGACGTCACACTCTGGTACCGGCATATTTTCAATTGTTTCCAGTAAATTTTTTTCTAAAATATCCTTATACGTATACTCGCTCACCATACCTTCTATTCGATGTAGTTAACCTACACCGTGCGCCGTAATGCACCCCCACACCATAAGTGAACCACCACCAAATTTTATAGTTTGCTTCACATGACGCGGTAAAAGAGGTTCGCCTTGCTTCTACCAACACCAAGAACGTCCATCCGATGAAATTCGATTGATTTTAGATTCGTCGGAAAAAATTACTTTTTTCCATTGCTCTATATTCCAGCTTAAATATTTTCTTGCAAAACTCAGACGGGCCCTGATATTCTTTTTTGGTAGAGCAAGTTTTTTTTCTCCTCAATTGCTGCAAAATTGGCTTCTTTTAATGCCCTTCGAGCCGTCCACTTACTAATTTTCTTTCCAACATCGCTTTCTAATAACTTTGCAGCCATTGATGCCGTCGTTGTAATTTCTGAAGTAATGCATTTCGTCAATCTTCTCTTCTCCTGCCAAGATAATAATTTTGGACGGCCTCCAAGAGATGCAGGGTCTTTACAACAGTATTTTTTCCGTATCTTGTGTACAACTCCCTGACTGACGACAACTTTTCTAGCAATTACAACGATAAACTAATAACCACTGCACTCCTGGTCGTGGCATTGACCATGATGGACTACCAAGTTGTTTACAAAATCTGTGTTTACAGTTCCTAATCCCGAGAATCTTAGTGCGGTGCAAAACCGACTACACGAAAAAAAATTGTATGAAGCGAAATAATAATGATATCACAAATGTTAAATTAGTTTTGAAAAGCCAGAAGATCGTAGATAATACTAGGAATTTTGTTTCTTTTGTATTCTACATGCAAATATTGAATAAAAAATTATTTTTGTTAAAATGTCGTATGTGTGTTCAGTTTTGCTCCTTACTGTAGAGGGCCCCAAATGGAACAACTTTCACCCCTAACACTTTTTTTGATTCGGCCTTGATTTCTTGAAAATATTTTAAACAATACGTACCCAAAAGATGTATTTAAAACCAAGATCCGAAGGTCATACAAAAAAGTTGACTTAATAAAAAAGATGCCCCTATTTATTTTAAACCAAACAAAGGAAAAATCATCAAGATACATAATTGCAGTCCTAATATATTTAATCTTAAGTGAACGCAAAAAATGACGGGTTTTTGCAATTATCTAAAAATCAGGACCGAATCAAAAAAAGTGTTAGGGGTGAAAGTTGTTCCATTTGGGGCCCTCTATAGCTGGTTGACGTTTGGCCGTTTAAAAACGGATGACCCTGTATATTCTTTAGTAGGAATTTGAGCAAAAATTATGTTTTGTATCTATGTATTAACTATCGAAGTTGCAATTTAATATGATTTTTTAAATATTTATTGATAGATCATTGTGATATGAACACTTTTATAAGATCATGCAAACAGTACGATTTAGGCAACCGGTATCCTAATTGGTACTAGCCGGTTTCCAAAATCGTACCTCGTCTGTTGGATTAAAAAGATACAAAAAAACCATAAGAGAAACTGTATTTTGCGTTTAATTTCAGTTTAATATACAATACAACATCAAAATAAAATGGAATATTACATTACTCAACTTAAATACAACTAGGACAATAATAAATATTGTCTTCTTCCAAAACTCCTCGAACCTTTTTTAATGCAGAAGTAGGTCTTTTTATCAATCCAAGGAGGTGTCTTCTTAACGTTGGCTTTGGAATTTTATACCGCCGAGAACATTCGTTGAATCCGTATTTTTTATTTCTGTAAGCCTCTATTGCTAATTTCATCTCTCTTCTGTCCATTCACAATATTTTCGATTTCCCATGCTAAAAAATTTTGAAATATTGTAAATCGTTTATTTTCGCAGTAAAATTTGAATAACAGTATCTTAAATCGTACTGGTACGATTTAGGAAACCACAGTGTGGTACGATTTAGGAAAAAGACGTCCCGCTAAATAATTGAAGCTAACCTTTAAAACATTATCAGCATGTTTTATAAACTAAATAGAAATAAATAATATAACATAGCTAGTTTTCAAATATATATATATAAGACTACCTCAGAAACTGTAGATTTATATTTAATTCAGCCGATTAAAATCGTTTAAAATTAAGATCAGACTTGCCTGATTTCTTTGTGCTTCTGTCATTCACAAAACAACACTCCATGCGAATGACTTTTTGGTCCTACTTTATCGACATAAATAAAAGTTCATATCTTTACCACCAAGAGGCATCAAAATGCATTAATTTTTAAAGAAAAGAGCTGGTACGATTTAGGTGACCAGTACGCATTTGGCAACTCTCCCTTATGTTTCTACTGAAAAAGTTGAAGGTGACCCTGAAGTGCCTGAAACTGTTTTATCCACGAAAAAACTGTTATTGTATTGTCCTCTTTATACCAATCGCCGCCAAACGTCAAACGGGTCTCACGGTGTGCTCGAGGTCAATTAAGAAACCATAACATCCAATAACTTAGAGCGGGTATCGCGTTGTCCAAACGTCCCGCTAAATAATTGAAGCTAACCTTTATAACATTATCAGCATGTTTTATAAACTAAATAGAAATAAATAATATAACATGGCTAGTTTTCAAAAATATATAAGACTACCTCAGAAACTGTAGATTTATATTTAATTCAGCCGATTAAAATCGTTTAAAATTAACATCAGACTTGCCTGATTTCTTTGTGCTTCTGTCATTCACAAAACAACACTTCATGCGAATGTCTTTTTGGTCCTACTTTATCGACATAAATAAAAGTTCATATCTTTACCACCAAGAGGTATCAAAATGCATTAATTTTTAAAGAAAAGAACTGGTACGATTTAGGTGACCAGTACGCATTTGGCAACTCTCCCTTATGTTTCTACTGAAAAAGTTGAAGGTGACCCTGAAGTGTCTGAAACTGTTTTATCCACGAAAAAACTGTTATTGTATTGTCCTCTTTATACCAATCGCCGCCAAACGTCAAACGGGTCTCACGGTGTGCTCGAGGTCAATTAAGAAACCATAACATCCAATAACTTAGAGCGGGTATCGCGTTGTCCAAACGTCCCGCTAAATAATTGAAGCTAACCTTTATAACATTATCAGCATGTTTTATAAACTAAATAGAAATAAATAATATAACATAGCTAGTTTTCAAAAATATATAAGACTACCTCAGAAACTGTAGATTTATATTTAATTCAGCCGATTAAGATCGTTTAAAATTAACATCAGACTTGCCTGATTTCTTTGTGCTTCTGTCATTCACAAAACAACACTTCATGCGAATGACTTTTTGGTCCTACTTTATCGACATAAATAAAAGTTCATATCTTTACCACCAAGAGGCATCGAAATGCATTAATTTTTAAAGAAAAGAGCTGGTACGATTTAGGTGACCAGTACGCATTTGGCAACTCTCCCCTCCCGTTGGGGGCAGAATTTGGCAAACAAAAATGGCAACCGGCGAAATAGCCTCGGCCAGTATGCACGAACAATCAAGGTTCGTTAAAAGATTTCCCGTTGAAACCAGTTCGTCTGCCGGACAGAGTCTGAAGAATGAAAATCCCGAGCAAGTCGTACCTGTAATTCTAGCACCATCTCGCTACTCTAAACGAGCCATTTATCCGGGCCGGTCCCGAGCACAAAGCGTATTAATCCCCGGAAGAATGGCGCAAACGCCTCGAGAGGAATCGACGCAGAAACATATCGAAGAATCGAACATGCCAATTGGTGTTAGGTCAGTCGTGTTCGGCCATTCATCCCGCGGAGTTACAAAAGGTTTTGGCACCACCGGGCTCTCTCTCTCCTCGCAGTGGCGTTTTCGCTGGACAATGAAGAGATCGGCGTCACCAACAATTGGATAATGGGCCCGGATAATGGACAATAAATCGCGGGCACCGTTTGAGGGGCGCCACGAGAAATTCGAACGGGGCCCCGGCTAATTCGTTTAAAAATTCTAAAAGGGTGGGGGGGGGTTGAAGCCAGGGGCTGTGTGGACGATCCGGCATAAAATTACCGGAATCTGGCCCCGCGGTTTTCGGGTTCGGTTCGGGCTCCGAGGGAACTTTCGAAAACGCGAAGCCCGGGCTTTTGTCCTCGGTCCTCGAACTATAACGTGAACCTAGCCGACGCCATCGCCGCCATTGCCGTCGTCGCAGCCACCGCCGACGACGACGTGACCGCGTCTAAGGTGGCACAATGTGCAACGGGTGGCCTGACGGGACACGCGTACCCTGTTATAAGCCCGCAAGCGACCCACCCTCACCTTTTCGAGCCCCACAACGCTCGTAATACGAGACCGGGCCTTTGTGTCACGTAATGCTGCTGCGGCATGAAACTTGCAGCCGGAACGGCTGATACGTGAACTTACAACCCCCGAGAACGACCAGGACACACACGCGCACACATACACACGCGTACACACGCAAACCCTGCGTCGGGGAACGAATCGCGGACCGAAAACGACCTTTATCTTCGATCCCGTTAACCAACTAGGTTGTCGAGAGGACTGTCTAGCTCCCTTTGTCTCTGGGCTCTGCCTCTGTCATGTGCCGGTAATTGTCAAAGTGGTCACAATTCCAAAAAAAAAAAAAAATATAGCCGGATAAGATGGACCATTGGATAGAGCATCGCTAAAATGTCTGACCCGCAAAATTTTAGCCCTACATCTCAACCGGGAGACCGTACCCTATTTGGTACCCTATGTTACCCTATTTGGCCAAAAGCAAAAATCCTGGAAAAAATCTAACAGCTGTCAAAAATACCTAGACACATGTACTATAATTAATTCAGATTTTTAAGTAGTACACCCCGGTTGTGAAAAAAACCAAAATACATGACCATATAATTTTCAATAAAATCAATTTACGTAATGCGCAACAAGCAATTTGGATTTTTGGCTCGCACCAGTTTCATAATCGCCGGTTTCATAAATAATAATAATAAAAACGCAGAACGCTAAATCTGTTGAACGGTACAATGCGCGGGTCAACATTTACTATGCTCGGGAACAATATTACATTTCGCCTTTTATTCCCCGGTCCCGGATCGATCGAATTGAATAAAACGGGAAAGAATTGTTTAAAAAGCAAATAATAATAAATATCGTATATAAATAAGAGCGCGTCACCAGCGGACCATATATTCTAGCTTTCATACGGCGGACAATAAAAGGCGGCGCGACCATAAATTCGTCCCTGATTAATCCAACCCCTCCTGCTATATACATTTTCGGTGCTTCGAGTAGCGCAGAAACATTAAGCATCGCGAACGATTTTACAATAACCATCATTTTTCTCTGCCCCCGAACGGACGATTCCTTTCAATTTAAAAGCGTCTATAGATCTTACTTTCCCTTTGAAATATGCGCCGGCCACCCTAGCGTCTACTGTTTTCACCGGAAATATAATGTTATGCGTGCTATAAATATTCCCGGTGTGTGTGTGTGTGTGTGTGTGTGTGCGTCGCCGGCCCCCCAAAACTAAACAAAAATAGAGAGGAACTTGCCTTTTCTATTTTCTTTGGAGAAATAGAGCTACTCTACTCTGTTTTGACATGCTTCCCCTGCGCACGGTTCGAAATAAGAATTTATATTCTCCTTTCATGTCTGTTCAAATGTTTCCTTCGATTTTTGACGATTTATCGATCATCAGGGTCCTTTCTTCACAGAACACGATGCACTCTACAACTTTAGTCCAGCTCCGTAGCTGTTCTACGAACCGAAAATCCGCATCTCTTTCGACGAGTTCGGATAAGAGAGGTTCTACTACATCGTGGATTACAGGAGTAAGCGTGATCCAAATAGTGTCGTGCTTGGGCTCGTTTTAATCGGGAAGGTGTCAGAAATGTGTTGGCAAGTGTTTCGTAAAGATACCATTAAACATAAAGAAGTTATGGCACTAAATTAGTGGCGATGTTTTCCTTACTCGCTGTTCTTTTCTAAGTTCTAACAATTGGAGACCAGGAAATGGTGACTGTACACGATATAATTGATCGTAGCATGTTTCCCTTTAATCAACTAGTTGCTCTGAGTTCTTGTTTCGCAGAAGAATCGAGAAGTAACGTAGAAAAAGCCTCCCACCAGTGCAAAAATAACAATTATGAAGTTCAAGGAGAAGTAGATCTTACAAGTGAGTCGTCTCTATAAGTAAAAATTGGAGAAGGGGTTGGTGTTGCTTGCATATTAACTAACTTTTGAATAGAAACGCGAAGTCGCTCGGAATATTAACCTTGACGGGTTACATATCAAGGTCACCGAAATCAACAAACCGTGTCGCGATCGATATAATTAGCGAGACGACGATTACCAGCCGTAGTCATGCTAGAAAGTCGTATACGTATGAATTTGTTATGTAGCAACGTTGATTGGCCGGTCGAGAGAAAATGCTCCAGCCATCTATCAACGGTTCTTAATCATAATTACGCGAGTACGCGCGCAAGTGCGTGACAGAAGCAACGAGGCGGCAGGGCGTTATCGGCTGTTCACGGTCTATCGCATTGCCGGTTGCTCGGGGCTGTTCGTCTTCATCAGTGGTTTTTCGTGGAAATAGGCACACGATATGGTTGCCGCTGCCTACTGTCTACAGGCTGTTTCCGATCCGGTGGTACATGCAGCCGCAAACTTGCGACGGTTTATACCAGCAAGAAGCGCTGCAGTGTCCTCGAAGAGACTAAAATCTAAGTCTGTGCTAAAATCTGACAAAATGTGACAAAATTTTCTTGTTTTCAATTTTTTTTTTCATGAAACTTGTAGTAACCTATTCGTCACATTTCTTTGATTAAAACCCCAGATAGCACGCGACGTCTTAAAGACGTCTGTTTTACGTCCATTTTTGGTCTGAACGTCTTACGTCCTGAAAAGACGTCTTCAAGACGTCTCGTAAAAGACGTCGTTTTTACGTCTCATTTCAGACGTCTTTTCCGAGTCGTCTTTAAGACGTTTCATTTCTTGACGTTTCAGTCATTCTAAACTGCTAGAGAAAAGCTTTACAAACTGTACACACGCAACACAATATAACGCAGTTTTCCATCCTTCGAATAGACGTTTATTTATTTAGGAAAGTTAAATAACTAAATTGTTAATTTAGTACTACTAGAATATATTACATATATTCGCAATAGAATTTAGCAATAAATATTGTTTAATAATAAAAATATACATTATATATCACAAATCCAAAATCCAAAATAATATATCAAAATAAATAGATAAATAAATAAATTAAATAAATAAATAAAGCATAAAATGTCAATGTTCGCGGATATGCTGAAAAACATTCTTTTAATTAATTTTTTTTATTTATAAATAAATACATTAATTAAATAAATAAATAAAGCGTAAAATGTCAATGTTCGCGGATATGCTGAAAAACATTCTTTTAATTAATTTTTTTATTTATTTAGTTTTTTTGTTATAACAAACATTCAAATTATATTTCTTGTACATGTATACAATATTCAAATTCAATATTTTTCTCATAAGAAAAAATGTGGCTTAAAAAATATTTTTCCAATATTTGACAAACATATCTATCTAATATTTTTGTGCTACTAGGAGTCTGTTTCGGGACGTCTTGAATACGTCTGTTTCGAGACGTCTTAAAGACGTCGAACGGACGTACAGTTTTTTCACAAAGACGTTCCAGAGACGTTCAGAAGCCGTTCGGAAGACGTTCGTAGGACATTCAGACGTCTAATAGACGTCTGAACGTCTTCGACAGACGTCTTAAAGACGTCTTTAAGACGTCTCTGTGCTATCTGGGACGAGTCCAAGCACGATACAGTTCACAACTCATTTGCTCATTTTAATCAGGAAACTGTCACGAACATGTCGGTAACAAACATTTCGATCACAAATTCTTCGTATTCATCAGAACGTCACTGAAAGTCGAAAAATATGTCACATTTTGTTTAAAAAATAGGACTTCATCTTGATCGACTCTGAAAATCCGTGAGGTCTTCGAGCATTATTCTGAGCAAGAAGTAGAATTATCATAATCAGACATGTAGATGGGTATCCGACCAGAGGCCTACTAGGACAAAATTTCCAGGTTATCGACTTATTGTTTCTCTTCCGGTTGCACCATAGGATCGGAATCGCTCTGTAGATGCCGACCGTGGCTAGAAACGTTCACGTTGCCGGAAAAGGACGCGGGCATGCGTGAAAAATGGCCGAATCAACGAGCCGGCTCGAAAACAGAGAGAAAGAGAGAGAGAGAGAGAGAGAGAGAGAGTCGCGCCGCTCGGAATTAACGACGCCCGACGGCCGATGCCCGCCAGACGAAAACTCCGCGCCTCGTCACGATCGGGAAACGATAGCTTGTAATTAATAGAACGCTGAAAACTTCTAACGAGAAAATATTGGAGCTGCGCGTCGATCTCGACGCGAAACAACGCCGAGCTTCTGCCCCTCCCCTCCCCTCCCCACCCCTCACCACGAATACCCTCGACGGCTATTTCCACGTTCTCCCTCCCTCCCCCCTCTCTCTCTCTCTCTTTGTTTTTGCCGTTCCCTTCCGACGTTCCGTAACGAGTTTTCTTTTATTTGGTGGCGGATCTTTAGAATCAATCTTCGGGAAACGGTCCTGGGAAAAAACGTGACCGCCGATCTGTCCCAGGGAAATTTCGTTTCTCAACGGCCAACGGGACCGTTTATTTTACATTTTTGTTCACTGCGAACATGTCTCTTCTGGTCAAAATTGTATACAGTGTTTTCTCGATGTATGTCAACAACACTGGTCTTGTCAGCGACATGTATCATCCAGGAGACATACCCGTGTTATGTTTACACACCTCGTCGTCCGGGGCCTCTCGAGCTTCGAGGCACTTCACGGGATATACCTCGCAATAGTGGGAATAATTCCACGACATTTATCATAGAGGACTTGGCGACATATATCGAGAAATCACTATACTATTCTTTGATCCACGCGAACTTACACTCCTCGACGTCCGAGGCCCTTCACGGTATATACTCCGCGGTGGGGATAGTTCTGCGACATTTATCATCGAAGCCTTGGCGACATGTACGGAAAAATCACTGTAGTCGATTTTCTTGTAACGCTTGGTTTATTTGGTCGGTGTTCTGTCGAAACCGTGTCAAATAAAATCGTGTTCTATCGAAATCGCATTTCCAGAATTACAGTACAGTTAGGGGAGGTTCGATCGTAAAATCGTGCAGCCAGTTGAGCACACTAAATTTTCGAAACAGCCGTTCGACTTTCTCTTTTCGGGAACGTTAACCGCGCCCGTCAAGCAATCGTTCGATTCCGTAGCTCGCGAAGAGAGGAAACGATAGAAAACGACTCGAAGGGGAGAGAAAAAAAAAACAATGGGATCTCGGTGCGGTGGAGTCATGGGAACCGGGCTTCATCAATAAGCATCATTTCAATAGCATTCCATTGGATCGGCGTGTCGACGCGAAGCGAAGTCGCGCGGACGGCAGTACACCCGTGTTCTTATATCACGGTTCACTAATCTCGATCGCGTTCAGTATCGATCTCTTTTCTACGCGGCGCGACGCCCTCGGAGGGAAACGAAGCTCGATTATCTTTCGCAGATAGCGCAGCCTACATTTCGTAAACACCGTTCACCGCGAAACAATGAGCGTCATTCGCAACGCCCGGCTAGTGACATCGGTGACCTAAAATGTAGCCAACAGAACGGAACAGAACGGATGCCTTTGTCCATATCTCCGATCTGTTTCGACGCTGCTGCATGGATCCCGATGAAAGGTGCAACGCACACGCCGCGCGGAATCGAACGGATATGAATTATCCAGCCATTTGTCCGACCGTCTGCAATCGGACTATCGATGATACGATTACTGATGGCTATGGTCGATGCTCGATGCTGGATGTTCGACGCTGGATGTTCGACGGTCAACCTTCAATAAAGATCCCTGTTTGATAAACATCACTATTCGGTAAAAGTCGCCGTTCGATAAAAGCCACTGTTCGTTATCGCACAGTAATTTATAAAAATTCCTCAGTTAATTAATTAATTTACAAAATGTCATACCTCGATTTTTCTTCGATATCATTGCAGAACGCGAAAAGACGAATCGAATGAGTACAATGACCATATCGTTACGACCATTCGTTCTCGAGATATTTGTATTTGAAAGTGTCAAATATTTTCAAAAAATATTTTTCAAGCTCGAATATCTCGAGATCGAATGATCGAAAGGGTACGTTCATTATACTCGTTGGATTCGGCTTTTGACGTTCTATATGAATATCGAAAAGAATACACAGGGTGTCTATTAAAAAAGAAAGTGACCATATACAATCCGCTTGTGAATTTTCTTTAATAAAATTTGCCGTTCGAGATAGGTCTGGGTTATGTTGAATGTGATGCTACGAACTCATTACCGAATGATGTTGCAGCCATAGCAGAGAAAGTAGCAAGAGTCGAAAAACATAAATTCAACCCTGTCCACCTAGATTGCTGAAACGTCAGACCTTGTCCTGCCCTGAAACTAGATTTTGCCACCCTCTCGTAAGTTCCCCGGAACCTCGAAAATCACTCGTTCGATCTCACCCCTGGGATCTAGATCGCCAACATACAAAACGCGCTGTCAGCACCCCCCGCCGTTTTATGAATTCCCTGTACTTGTTCCATCACTGGCAAAAACATTACGCTGCGCGTATTTATGCGACTGAAATACGAGCAGTCGGAAGACGGAAACAAAATATGCAAAAAACATAATTGCACACAGTACTATAACGCTTTCCAAAGGCGCCAATTTAAAAAAATTTTTCCATTCTATTTATTAACGTTTAATATTGGTAAATTAATATGTGCTGTAGCATAGGTGAGATAGTTCTTTATACATTTATTGGGTAGAAATTAGTAGTTCAGTGTAATTTGCTCAATAGCAAATTTTCCATTCTGGTCTATTACTTCTTTTCCCATTTTTGAGGTAACTTATGTTATTGAGTAAAGCTAATATTATCTTTGAATTTTAATTTAAAAATGCTCCTATAATCAATACTCAGTTTAATTAAACGGAGATGTGTGTTTAACCGTTTAACAAAGTCCAATCGAGATTCCGATCTATATTACTTCACCACATTTTTTATTCGTTGTATCTTTCAGTTCGATTAAAATTGTTTGGAATATAAAAGTATGCAATCTGTTTGACCGGATGTGTTCGCACGCCGTCGCATATTTATGCATACGATCCGCCTATTTACATGCGAAATCGCCACCCCGATTCTCTGTCAAGTAACCTTTAATGGCGACGTGTTTCCTGAGACGCTCACTATACCGGGGAAACATCGGGCAACTTGGAAAACAGACAATTATACATGGTTTGTTAAGCTTAATGCACAGTAATTACTAGATGGAGCGGATGTTCGTGCGCTTGAAATATGTCGGAGTATTCAAATGAAATCTGCAAAATATGAAAATACACGAGACCGTAAGAATCGGAACAGGTGTACGCTTACACCGAAGCGATAGGCCTTTTATTATTTACTTTTATAAAATTCTGTACTAATTAATGAAAATGCAAAATTGAATGTATTTGTATTACAGCCCAATGACGAGTGGAAGAAATGGCTGTGGTTTCTGGCAATTGTTTTATCACACAGTGTACCAATAGTCTACCAAAAATGGAGACATAAAAATCGTGACAATTAAAGTGTAGGATGCACGGAGTGACTAATACCGTGCAAAAGTCAAGCAACGCTGTCCCCTGGTGATAGATGTACCGCGTTTTCGCGGGCAAAATCAAACCTCGCGGTTAGGAAAACCAAAAAAAAAAAAAAGAAAAAGAAAACAAAATGGAGGAAGGGTTGGGCGGAACGCGGGGCGTGTAGCCCGACGTAAATTTATGTCCAATTCCGCGGCGGATGCGGAAGCGACGTCCGAGAGGAATTTTCGCACGGGGATTTTCGCTCGCTCGGGCAATAAACCGTGCGAGCGGTGGAACAGGACCGGTAGGAACGCGCGGGCCAGGAGCGGGCCCATATGGACGACGGGGGCCCGCGTTTGTATCCTCCTGTATCCTGTTCCGCGATCCAGAAGCGAGAGGCCAAGCCCGAAAGAGAGAGACCCCGTCGATCGTGGGGCGGAGATAAACACAATTGAATATCGAAAAGCGCGGGTGGAACGGGAGAGTAAATTCGGAACGGACCGAGCGGGACAGAGAGGAATTTTACGCGCGGGACAAAAAGGTCGACGTATTTAGGGCGGAACCGGCCTATCCTGTAATTCGACCCCAGGCCCGGGGAAACGTTGTCCCCGACGATTTATGCAGAGACGGAATTATTTGTGACGCTCGCACGCCCGCACGGGGAAAATACGTCCTGCACGGACTGCTACCGGGGGTGTGTAACGAGGGGAGGGTTTGAATAATGAAATCCCGGACACCGGGGCAATTTCGGATATATCCTCCACCGATTGCGTGCATATTATATGATCGCGTTTACTATTGCGGCCGGGGATCGACCCGCGAAACGCGTTCCTCGACCTGAACGCCACGGGGACGTCAACGGTTTTAATTGGTTACGGGTTTGTTGGGGGGAGGGGAGAGAGGACTCTGGTGGGGTTTTACGGGGTCGCGAATGGCGCTAGAGTAATGGTATTATTAGTATAATTTGATGTAGTGTCCCTTGGCTAATACAGAGCCAAGTAGTTATTCCTTAACGAGGTTATCGGTATATTTTTTAAAATGAAATATCAAATTTTCGAATTTTCTCTCGATTTTATCATAGAGCGCAAAAAGACGAATCGAATGAGTATAATGACCGTATCGTTACGGTCATTCGGTCTCGAGATATTTGCATCTGAAAATATCAAATATTTTCAAAAAATACTTTTCAAATGGAAATATCTAGAGATTGAATGATCGAAACGGTGGGCTCATTGTACTCGTTGGATTCGTCTTTTGACGCTCTACAGGAATATCGAAAAGAACATGCGGAGTTTTATTTTAAAAAATACCGATGACCTTGAAAATTCGTAAAGGAATTGTCTGCAACGAAAATTCTTGTCTAGGTACAATCCGTAGGTACAATCGTTATTAAAATGAACGGAAATGGCGTAGATAAGGTGGAGCATAGTGAAACAACCGTAGCTAACTTGTATAATTTGCCAGTTCCAAACTCAAAGGGGTGTTTTCAGCACGCAGTTGATCTTTTGGCGCTCTGTTATCCTGCACTAACCACGATCAGAATGAGCTCCTGTCGGACGCCGGAGCGCTGTTTTGTTCTTGTCAGACACCTACCTTTTCGTTAATGAATCCTTGCCGTAATTAAACGGCAACGGACACAATCTTCGGCGACTCGTTTAATTAACGACAATTACGGAAGAAGCAATTAGGAGGCGCGCAAGATGACGAACAGCAGCAGCGTAGCCACTTCAGCGGCTCGACAGCCGTTCATCTTGCAACACGAGCATCTAATTTTTCCTAATTCAGAGCACGTCAATTAACTCGCGATTACTCGGAACAACGTTGCTCTTCCTGCTGACTATGCATACTTCATTTATACAAATCTTCATGTAACAATGGATACATATAACAGTGGAAAGAATCGTTCCTCGAAAACATTTTTTAACTAGATTCCAATGTCATCGATATCTTTTTTTTTTAACGATACCTCACATTTTTTTCTTCGATATTCGCGTAGAGCATGGAGAGACGAATCCAACGAATATAATAACCATATGGTTAGGGTTATTCAGTCACGAGATATTCGTGTCTGAAAGTTCTTTTTTTAAGTATTTGATGCATTCAGACATGAATATCTCGAGATCGAAGAATCCTAACCATATGGTTATTATATTCGTTGGATTCGTCTCTCCAAATGCTACAAGTATAACAAAAAAAAAAAAGAAAAAATATCGTAAAAGAAATATTCCTTAGACGATAACATTTGGCTGAAACAGCTGACATACAAACGTTTCGGAGACACTTCAACTTGAGTTATTCAAAGTGCCATAACCGGGTAGATCCACGCGAAAAATGGTACTTTCAGTCGAATTTTAGTTCGCTCATAGTTCCTGCTCTGGGGGGACGAAGACGGTGGAAAACGTGGTCAAGGAAAATCCGTGAATAATATACCAATAAATTTGCATGCCGCAGTAAATCCGTATCGCGTGCATTACCGTTGCGTATCCCGATGGTCCCGATGCGGGTTCCTTGGCCCGCGGAAATGGACACGCCGTGGAAACAGCGAGACGGTATGGGGGCACCTTTGTCACGTTCGCTACGGGCCGCCGATTTTTCCCATCGATTTCCCATATCGTCCGGTATCTTGCCGCGACCAACGAAACGGTATCGGATCACTCCCAGATGCATTTCTGCGGCGAGAGTGCCATGCCGGCCCGACGACGACTTCGATATTCTACTTCGGGGCTTTATGCTCTTTACGACCAGGTCGATGCTTTATGCTCGCGTTTAACAGGAAAACGGCCCGCCGCCTCGCCAAATGGAAATTGAATGGAACTGTTTTCAGAAGAATTTTTCCGCGTAGTTTGAATAATCTCCCGGGCAACTCGCAAGGTCAAGAAGCTCTGCCGTTGCGTGGCCATTTTGACGAAACTGGGACCATTTTTGTGGTTGCTCATTTATTCGATACATTAGGTTAATAAATGGTGGTTTCAGGAATTTTTTGGGAACAAATTTTAATTTTATGTCGTAGAAGTGGTATACGAAAGAATTTTAACTGATTTTAACTTGTAATCGTTTTTACTTATTTCATAAGCGTAACAGTAATATAAATTACCTCGAAACACTATTATACAGGGTGTTCCGGCGAAAGAGGTTCGCCTAAATATCTGCCTCGTTCAATTTCGTATGAACAGTCTTCTCGAGAGCATTCTTTTTACGGGATCTCAAGGTCACCGGAATTTTTTAAAAAGAATTTTATATCTTTTCTTGCATATTTTTGTAGAGCACGGAAAGATGAATGAAATGAGTATAATGACCATGTCGGTACGGTCATTCAGTCTCGAGATATTTGTGTCTGAAAGTGTCAAATATTTTCAAAAAATATTTTTCAGGCTCTGATATCGCGAAACTAAATGATCGCAAAGGTACGTTCATGGTACTCGTTGGATTCGTCTTTTGGCGCTCTACAGGAATATCGAGAAGAATATACAGGGTGTCGATTAAGAAAAGTATCGATAACCTTGAGGTCTAGTTGTTCATACCGTTCATGAATTTAAAAATTACGACAATATGAGGATGGATTGTCCGTTGCTTGGTGCCGGGAGGGTGAAGGGTTGGAACGAAGCCGAGCTGCAGAAAGTCGTCGAGCAGCTGCTCGAGATAAAAAAAAAATCGTGATTCCCGTGGAAATTATGTGCTCCATCAATTTCTATCCTGTGGCGGGTTTCCGCGGGTTCCGGGCATCTCTCGGTGGAGAGTTACAGCGGGCAGAAAAGAGAGCAAGAAAATCCGGAAACCATGGAACCTTCGTAGGGCGGGGAGGGGAGGGGAGGGGAGGGGAGGGAGTAACGCTTTATTATACCCGTGCAGCAACCCCGTTCGTTTCTTACGGTGTCCCGCAAGAATCGTAAAAGAAGCCGCATCGAAGAAATATTACGGCCGCGATTCCGTATCCGTTGCCGAGCTCTCCGTTGTCTCTCGGTGTGCACACGGACCGGCGAGGATGATCTCGTGCGAGGCCGTGTACCGCGAGACACGTAGCCCGTCGTAAATTAGATTCAACCGGCTTTTCTTCCTCCATCGAGATTTCGGGGATTCGTTTCTGTGTAGACGTTACACAGGACTCGTACTCTGCCGTTCGCAAGTTGATATTTGATCGATATTTGATGTTGAGATTTGAAAATGTGACAAATATGTTGGTAAACGTCGAAGGGTTGAAGGAAAAAATGAATTTCGTCAAAAGAAAGTTATTAGACGATTGTAACGTTTTTGGATGTTAATATATTAATCCATGCAAAGCAGAACTGCGTCGTGCTTAACAGTTTCGCGAACGCGCATCAATCTTATCGCGTATAGGTTATGTGACACATTAATTCTCATTAGAGTCCGCCGTCACACATGCGTGTCATCGAGAATCTGTCCTATTAAAATGATCACGGTAATTGAACTACATTTTGCACTAGCGAATAACGCCTATGCAGAATCGATAGGAATTATTTAGAAGAATCAATCATCTCCATGTAATAATGCAACTATACGTAATAATATTGTGCATAAATATACACTGAAAGCGTCTAAAAAAATCAGATAAAATTTATTTATTCCTCACAGAATGAACTAACATCATAAATGTTAACTAATAATACTTGAAAAATACGAATAAATATTTTTACAAAGTCTATATTAAACATTCTTATTTCCGTGAGGAAAATTGAATTCTTTCCCCCATAAAGAAGTTTTATCGATTCGTGGCACGCGCAGTTTAATCGGAACATTAGAGAGCAATTAAATAACGAACTTTCTCAGCCGAACGTTCGGAATAAAGTTCAATCAATGCACCATTAAGTGCAGTCGCATCTTCTTGCATTACACATCGGGAGACGCTCACTCCGAGAACAATGGAGTCCCGTGCAAAATAATTGAAACATGATAAAAAGTAACAGCCGGACCAAATGGACGGGATTGAATTAAATGGGAATTAAATTCAATATCCCGCTAAAATTGTATTAATTGGGCTAGGGAAAATCGCGTTTTCGGACAATTAAATCAGTTTAATGAAATTCGGTATATTTATAGTGCGACTGATTTCGAAAACGAAAGTGACGCGAACCCCCCACTTTGATTCATAATCTACACAATTTATTAACCGGAAAAATTGCAAAATTGCAAAATACCTTTTTTGACTTTGTTGGACAGAAAATTAAGGAAAATTAATTTTCCTGCACTCTCTAGTCTCAGAAAATGAAACAAAAATTATTTTCGATCCGTAAAACCGAGGACTGTGTGCACGTTACCGACACAAAATGGCGGAAAACTGTTCGAACTATTTTTCCCAGTGCAGTCGCCTGAATTTGGCGAACTTTTCGAGAGATAATCGAATTTCGGGGACCGTTCGCGTGTCCCAGTCGTTAAAATGAGAAAGTGGAAACTCGAAAACTTCCTCCCCAACAGACACCGACGTTCCAGGACCAAACATTTGGCCTCGTCGACGGAACGCCGGCTTTTATATTTATATAGTCGATCACGTTAAGCTCGGAACTTGCGAGAGGTCTGAATAGTCCTCGGCGAGGTTCGGGACGTTATTACGCAGAGACTTTCCTCGTTGAATTGTCGAAATCACTTGGGGAACTCGCGATTGTAATATACAATTTCGCGATGCACTTTAAAACTTGGTTCATTCGGGAAGCAACCCTCCCCGGAGAGGCTAAGCCATACCGGAGTGACCGCTCCGAGGAGCTTATCGTTCTTAAACTACTTCCACAGTTTCGTGACACTTGGACCTCTCCGGACCGATGGATATTACAGAAGTGAAAAGTGTTCGGCAGCGCGAAGATTTCTCAAAATTTCGCAATTTCTTCCGTTGGATATTTCCGCCGTGTCCGGGCGGTCCGCAGAATCCTCCGCGAGGAGCGTTTGTTCAACTTGATTGCAGCACAAACATTTTTGGAAGCTGAAACTTTCGATTAAATTGGAAAACGATGAAGGGAAGCCACTGTCTGGACGAGAAGCAAAATGCCGAGTCCGAAATCACACAATTACAAAATTCTTTCGATGTTATTTTGCATAAATCTCGAGGTTATTGATATTTTTTTAATCGACACCCTATATATTCTTTTAAATATTCTTGTAGAGCGTCCAAAGACGGATCCAACGACTACCATGAGTGTACCTTTACGATCATTCAATCTCGAGATATCTGCATCTGAAAGCGTCAAAATCTATCTGAGAGTATTCAAAAATTACCTTTCGGACAGAGGTATCTCGAGATTCAATTATCCCAAGGGTACGTTCATGGGGTTCGTTGGATTCGTCTTTTTGTGCTCTACATGAATATCGAAGAAGATATACAGGGTGTCTCAACGCAATTTTCATTGCTTCGTACCGAATCCTGCTATCCTCGAACATTTCGCTGTATAACCGGTAATCAGCGAAATATTTGAGGTAGTTAAGCAAGGTAGGAGGCCCGGGGTACTCGTTAAAACTAGTTAGGCAGAGAGGTAGGTCCGTAGATCGACGTTTCGTTCGAACAACGAAACAGAACCGCTTCCCGCGAACATCAGCGGGAAAAGCATTCCGGCCCGGAAAAACTGCGAACCGGAACCCGTTTCCCGTGGATCCATTAAAGGACTCGGCGACAGACGAACAACGTGGTGCTGCGAGCCACCTCTCCGGATTTTGGTAGGAACACCTGTCGAACTGTCTCACACTCGGCCGCGTCCGATGCACTCGAACCACACCGCCCACCTGGAAAATATCCCTCCGAGGGATATTCGCGTTCGTCTTCCAGCTGGCTGCTGTTTGGGCCACCGGTGGAGGGGCGGGGGAGGGGGTGGAACGAGTGGTGGGAGGGGCTTGATGGCTTCCGCGAGAGTTACTTTCGCGATATTTCGCGGAGGTTCGAGGAAGAGGGGTCGCGCGCGCGTGAAAACTTTTTGCGAGCGATGCACACGAGCTGATAGCAATTCTCGCTCATACTTTCGCGGGCCTTTCACCGACGGGACGCGACGCGAGGCGACGCGACGCCCCGTATCGCCGCCAGAGAAATGCTCCTTTTTTCGACGCCACTTTGCTACGCCCCCGTCCTTATCTACCCCGATTCCGAAGTATTATGTATCTGAGCGGGCGTTCCGCTTCCGGAGACGTTCCCCGTTCAGCCTGGAATTGTTCGGCTACCGGGTCACGGTGCGGGGATTTTTTTTTCTGCGATTCTACGGGTTGGTTTGGAAATTAGCAATTTTTCGTAAGTGTTCCGCACGTGGACTGTGGATTTTGTGCATTCGTGACAAAAACGGGCGAGTCCGATTTAAAATAGTATGAAGGTTAAGAGAGAATTGATACGCAACATTCTTATTTTGCAGACACCGACACATAAAGTGACTCATACGAATATACTGGAAGTTGTAATATTATAGAAACATTTATCAACACATCCGGGACGTTTTTCTGATTACAACGAGCCCAAACACGATGCAGTTTGCATTACATTTGTTCGTTTAATCCACGATATAGTGGAACCTCGCTTATCCGAACCGTCAAGCTACTTAGGCACAAAATCTTGATTTACTGGGTAAATATACGTCGCACGATGTCGTGCTTGGGCTCGTTTTAATCAGAAGAGTGTCAGGAATGTGTTGGTGAACTTTTCATAAAGAAGTCGTTAGAAACAAAAAGGTTATGTCACATTTTCTGAAATCAAAAAATAATATCTAGACGACAATCGGGTGAAATGTACGAAATAGAAGCTGTATTAGTAAATGTTTCTGTAATACTGCAATATTCGGCAGCAACCTTTGACTTCGATCCCACTACTTGAAATATTAAAACAATTTAATATGAACGTAATCCTTGAGTTAGACATGCTGCTGAAAGTGTATAAAAATACATAAAATAGGAAAATGAGGGGAAATACGTATAAACATGGGGATAAAAATTGGGAAAAAATGGAATATCATATTTTGCCATTTGCAACACGTGTCGCAGTGCTTATGACCATATACAGTGCATATATGGCGGTCGTAATGCGGTCCCGTGACCCATTTGGCTTTATCAGGGGGACAAGTTCTTTGATGATAAGCTGCTTTCCTCGGCACTCGCGATTTTTCAATGGGACCTCTGGGAATTCTGTTGGTAGATTGCGTTTTAATACGAAAAATACACGCCGAGGAGAAACGACCCGCCTTTTTTAATAGAAAAGAAATTTAATTTACCACTCTCTGAATTCATGTACGAATTATTCATCCGGCACAAAGCCCACGTTATACACTTTTATCATATATTACCATCGATTGTGCTCCACACTAAATTTTGCAGACATATAAAGCAGGTGTATGTACATATTTGCAATTGTTCAAGCTGGATGAAAAGTCTCTGTTAATGTTTGTTTTATTTTCATTTTACTGCAACGTTTACAGAGTTAATATCATATTAGTATTAATTTGCGAAAGCTTAAGGCTTTGAGTATTCGCAAAAGGGCTAATAACAATTACTATTAGGTAGCAATTACTGTGGTAAATTAATTTCATAAGCCAGCTTATATTCGTAGCTGTAACATGTGCAGCGGATCCAGAAATTATTTCAACGCTAAATCTCCAATTTTGGAGAAATCGTTGATAAACAAAATATCTTCGAGGAAACTGAATAATGTTGATCGAAAATAGATTCTTCAAGCTTCAAAATGAGCCCAAGTTTATCGCTGTGCGATTGTTTTTTACAAAATTACAACAGGTTAAAGATCGTCAAACTAGACACCAAAAATATGTTCGAATTTCCTGTTTGAAAAAAATGTTTGACGATGTTTGAACTGTTGTAAATCTGTGAAAAAAAATCGTATAAGCATAAACTTGGGCTTATTTCAAAGCTTGAAACCTCCACTTTCGCACACAATCACTAATTTGTCCATAACAAATTTTTGCTTGCCGTAACAGGTGGGGAAGTTGGGACACAAAATTTACGATTTTCAGAAAACGTTTGATGATGTTTGAACTGTTCTAACTTCATGAAAAAAAATCGTATAAACACAAACTTGGGCTCATTCTAAAGCTTGAAACCTCCACTTTTGCATACAATCACTAATTGGTCCATAAAAAATTTTTGCTTGCCGTAACAGGTGGGGAAGTTGGGACACAAAATTTACGATTTTCAGAAAACGTTTGATGATGTTTGAACTGTTCTAACTTCATGAAAAAAAATCGTATGAACATAAACTTGGGCTCATTTTAAAGCTCGAAGCCTCTACCACCATGAACAATAACTAAATCATTAATTAGAAATTTAATGTTCGTGGCTTTTATTTATTCTGATCGATTTCTGCGCACGATAGGTGTGTTGCAATTTTTACCGGATTTTTTCGATCGATTGTATCAGCGTTTGGCAGCGTTTCGCGGAAAACAGGCAATTTCACGGATAATCGTTGAAACGGTAGACGGTCGGTGCAATGACGATCGCCGTGCCGCGTTATCGTAATCGCGATTACGATACCCCGTGGTCGATATTTTATCGGCGATTCGGCCGATTGGTCGGACTCGCTAATTACGACATGTCGGTGATATCCACCTGGTCCTCCCGCTTTAAGAGTTTTATAGAGAAACTAGCTGAATCGGAATATCCATAGAAATACAGAGTCGGATCAGGCTACCCGGGGCCAGGATGATGCTAACTGGCCACCGGCCAGACTCGCAGTTGATATCAAACAACCGGCACTGCCATTCCGGAGACATTGACTCGGAATTGATCGACACCGGCACCGGCACCGGCACCGGGAAATTCTATTAAATCCGGAAATCCCGGGGAAAAAACCGTTGCCAAATAGAAATCCAACGAAACTGCAAGTGGAAACGGGTTTTATTGGAATTCGAGGCTTAGGAGGGGTTCAATGAGCCGGGAAAATTAGCGAGAACCGTGGATCATCGTTCGAGAGACGATGTATCGACTCTGGGTCGCATAAATTGGAGGGATTTTCGGATTAAGGGCGCTCTTAGGGATGGGGCCCTTCTTTCACCAGCCGAATTAGGGATGCTGCACTGTAACAGTTCAGTTGGATACGGGATAGTTGAATGGGGGGAGACGTATTCCTCGAAAAATGTCCTCTTTTGATTCACTGTGTTTTGCAGATCGAAAATACCCTTTTAAGGAAGGCTCTTTTGAAGTTTGCCATTTTTTTCCGAGACGGTATAATGATTTCAATAGTTAATCATAGAGTATAATGAATGGTTAAAATTGTTTATGTTCTTATAAAATCGCCTCAATAAACAGAGACAAGGACAGAATGTACACACATCAACGTTCCTATGGAGGTTCATCGAAATTCTACGAGCGGATTTCACCGAAGCGGGAAACGCAAGATGGCGTCGAGGAGGGAGAAGAAGAAGGGGTAACGGTTTCGCTGGACCGGTAAATAGAAGCAAAGTGCTCGGAAAGTTAGGAAATTAGGCAACAATAGCGAGCAACGGTCGGAATGCTTGGTCGAATTACAGGAAACATTTGAACGGACATAAACTAATGGAATGTGGGGCGACATCCGCGATCAAAAAGATGGCCAAGGCAAACCGTTAGAGCACATGAGAGTGGAGGAGACAGAGAGGAGGGAGGGGAGGGGAGAGGAGGGGAGGGGAGGGGAGGGGAGAGGTTCACGCCGAAATACAAAGTGCGCCATGCATTCTGCATACGTCCATTTCATTTCAAACCCAATTTCGAGCGAGCCAGCGGACCGGCATTGTGCGGATGCGCCCCACAACCATCCTACGCATCCCGATCCTGAATTCTAATTACAGCTCGTTAATTAGCTGCCCGGTCGACCCTTTACGATGATTACGATCCGGAAGTCCTTCTCTGGGATCTCCTTCTTCCTTTCGCTCGGCTGCGTTGGTATTCACCGTGTCATGCAACTTGTAGCGCAATTAACGTGAAGCGCTATGCTCAAGGAATAGGGGTTACTTACAAACGGGGAAATGGAATTTTTGTCGGAGGAACTCTTCCTCTAGTTTTTTCCTTTCTGGAAAATGAAAATTCCTTCCTTACCGATGAACGTTGACAGAACGTGCACCGTATTTGTATACAGGGTGTGACTAAAAGGTACTTCCTTCGAGGGTATGATTCCTGAGATCATTTCGAATAACATGCACGTGCACCGTATTTGTATACAGGGTGTGACTAAAAGGTACTTCCTTCGAGGGTATGATTCCTGAGATCATTTCGAATAACATGCACGTGCACCGTATTTGTATACAGGGTGTGACTAAAAGGTACTTCCTTCGAGGGTATGATTCCTGAGATCATTTCGAATAACATTTCCCTTTGCGAAAATGCTCTACGAGGCTTCGTTAAGGAGTTATTATCGAAAAACGCGGACCAATCGGCGCGTGGCTCTGGGTCCGGCTGGGCGTGGCATGGCGCTGTAGCCGCGCTGCGATTGGTCCGCGTTTTTCGTTGATAACTCCGTAACCGAGCCACGAAGAACATTTTCGCAAAGGAAAAAGTTATTTCATACGACCTCAGGAATCACCCCTTTCAAGGAAGTATACCATATTTTTGGGTCACACTGTATATACATTTACTATAGTTGTGTAGTAGCATAGTTAGTATAGTATTTATATAGGAACTAAATTTTCCCTTTCTCGGGAAATTGTTGACATTTGATCTGTGATAGCTTCGTTAAAAAATAGTACAATAATATAAAATTGTAATAAAATTGTAAAAATGATAAGAACAAGTTGATTTAGGTTAGATTTATATTCCATTTAGATCGAATTTAGCTTCAGTTTAGTTTCAATATGAAAATTGTATTGCACATTCTATTGAATTACTATTTAACAGAATATCGAACATGATTGTGCAGCTAAAATTTATTTTATGGTTCCTGGCGAGTCGGACGTTCGGATTAAAATGGTTTATTTTGGAATTTAATGAATAAAGGAAGAAAAAGATAGGGCAACACGAAGATAAATGGAAATAAAATAAATAGACGTGCGTCAGTTAGCTACGCTTCCGCACCCAGTTCGCAATAATAAATAAAGATCAATAAATGTAAAATAAATAGATACGGGGCAACGTTCGTTTATGTGTATTTTATACGAAGCATTCTCCGACTCTGTTGTTGATGATTGATGCGTTTTTCGCGAGTTCTGCGAGCTGCGAACAGCTCGGCAACGCCCATCTAATATATTAATAACTGGATTAAAGGGGTGTAACTTTATTCATCGTCTTCGTCGAGATAATCGCTTCCAAACGGTTTGTCCCTTCTTACAGTTTGCGTGATGTTATAAGGTTAATAGGAAACTAAATAGGTTAATTTCAAGCGTGTTTAACGACGACAATTAGGAACTGTAAATTCAAATTGTTAAATTTAAATTGTAAATTTAAAAAAATCTTTGCAATTATTAATAGATGCTTCCGTCCAACGCTAATTTATTTGTGTCATTTATTAAATATAATTATAGTTGAACATGATTACTATTGCAAATGAAGCTCGGGTTTGAAATATGTTGTCAATAAATATCTTTTTACAGGTAACATATTCCCTTTTATTTTTCGCAGTTCATCGTTGATTGATGATCGTTGTTCCTCGCCTGTTTCGCACCGACTCAAAACCGCTGAAGTGTCACTCGGCGAAGTTTTAATTTTTGCGCGAGACGTCAATTGCTCTTTCATCAGTTTAAGTGCGCACAGTTTATGAGAAAACGTGCATGTTTGCACGGGCGTTGCTCTTTTTATGAAATAATTTACTCTTTTCAATATTTGCGTGGACTAAAGAAACTGTCTAAAAATATTTACATTAAAAAATAAAAAAAATTATGTAATATCACAGGCAAATATTACCAACAATATGCCTATCACCATGATCATGTCTGAATTTATGCGAAGATTAAGCTAGCACAAATACTTGATACATGTGAATAAAACGGGTCTTGCCAGCGACATACAGAAGCGGACAAAACTTTAAGACGATGATTTGTAATTTTGATTATACACATAATATACAAATACTATTTTTCTATTCTGTCCGTTGTTTTAAAGCAATACTGATATGTGTTTGACCTCCTTGATCTCAATGTTTTGATCGTCAAATGTCATCAATGTAGGAGTTTCAGTCGTTTGTTTCGTCTGACCGTTTGTGAACCGCGGACATAAGTTTAAGACGATCCCTCTAACAAACGACTTCTATTACATTCTTTCAACAATTTGGTATACAAATATTGAAATCAGTGTCTAATGTGTTTTTTGCTGCTTCAAATTTATCTACAGAGAAAGAAAGTATGGGTAAAGCTCGGAGTTTGCTACCAAACGAAAGGGAGCAGATCGTAAGACCGCGAAAACAAAAAATGACATTTGCCAAAATAGCAAGTCTAATTAAGAAATCAGAAACTGCATGTAAGCAGGCCTGGTATCAATTTTTAAAGACTGGCAAATATTCTGATCAATCAAGAAACGGAAGACCTCGAAAAACAACGCCATAAACGGATCGTCGGATTCACCGCTCATGTGAAAAGGACCGTTTTCGTTCTGCAAGTGATATTGCAACTGAAATAAACGTGAACAATAACACACACGTTAGTGCTACAACTGTTAGAAAACGTTTAGAAGATTTTAATTTAAGAGGACGGAAACCTCGCAAGAAACCAATGCTTAGTTCAAAAAATCGGAAAATGCGACTTGCATTTGCTAAAGCTCATGAACATTGGACGAGTCAAGATTGGCAAAAAGTACTATTTTCGGACGAATCAAAGTTTAATCGTGTTGCTTCTGATGGATTACGATATGTAAGACCTCGAATTGGTGAAGATTTAAAACCACAATGCGTTTTATCCACAGTTAAACACGGAGGTGTTTTTCTCGCAGTGGTCCTGGTCTGATACGTCGTATTGATGGAATCATGGATCGTTTTCAGTATATGGATATATTGAAGAATACCATGTTACCATATGCACACAATAATATGACTGAAAGTTTCATATTCCAAAACGACAATGATCCAAAACACATGGGCCGAGTTGTACAAAATTTTTTTCACGAAAAGAATATTACTGTGCTACCGCGGCCTTCGCAGTCACCTGACTTGAACCCAATTGAAAATCTGTGGAGTATAGTAAAGAAAAGTGTGGAAAATTATAAACCAAAAAATCTGAGTGATCTTTACTCTATAATAAAAACAGTTTGGAATAACATTCCTGTTGATAAATGTGAAAAATTAATAGATTCGATGCCGTAAAAGTGTGCTGAGGTGATAAAAGATAACGGACTTTGGACAAAATATTAAATTAAAACAAACATTTGACAAATTTTTCTTATAAAGTGTTTCTTTTATGCATAGTCTTAAACTTTTGACCATGAGAATATAATACAGATTCGTTTTCCTTTTGCATATTATTACTAATTTGTTCAGAAACATAATGTAAATCTTTTTTGTTAATATCTAAACAAATTATTAATCTGTTACTACCAAAATAAGAACACTGTATTTAGATTTTTCATATAAAGTAAATAATTTAGCCGCGTTATGTTTACCGAGGTCTGTCGAGCTTCGTGGCCCCGTAGTGGGGCCATAATAAGGTAAATTGTATAAATAGTACTATTTCGAATTTCATTTAATTTAGATGCCAAGGGCTAGATAACAATTTCTATTGACTTTTTCACCACCGAACCAACAAAAGCGTCCTCCAGCTCGCATCATCCACTCTCCCCTAACTTCGCACCTAAATTCCCCGGGCGTTATCTCTTATCAGCCGTCGAACGTCGAAGAGAGAGTGTCGACGGGGTCGAGTAGACACTCTTCTTCGGGAAAAAAAAACCTTAAAAAACTTTCCTCTTCGGGCGGATCGCTTCGACGCGTTGAATATTTACGCGAAAAATTCGCTGAAAGGACGCGCGGCGGACAACCGCGCGCGGCTAACTGCCGCAGGTTTCCCCGCGAAGAAAACCGGGCTCGACTGTCATAAATACGTTATGCCAACGGTTCCCGGTCCCTGTGTTCCCAGTTTCCCGGAAGTTCCCACCACCACCCCCCACCCCACAGCCCGGTCAAGTTCCAGAATTATCGGCGCAACTTTTCCGTGGAGGTACCAACGATCCGATCGCTCTTGGGAAATCTCGATGCCTCGAGCAGAGCGGAACAATTAGACCTTCTGCGAGAGAGCTCCGTGGTACCTCGTGGCGACTGATTGATCGTTGATATCCAATTTTCGAGAACGATATCTCGCAACTTTCACCTCTCTTCCATCCCCCTCTGCGAGACTATCGATTTTCCCCGTACGCTCCAATCATTTTTGCCCGGGAAACTAACGGTTCCGATTATTTTTCAATAGGGGAGGTCAAGGATTTTATTGGAGATCAAGGTCGTTGCATAGTACTGTAAATAAATCGCTGTGTTAGTATTATTGACCTCGGGTAACGAATCTCGATGGTGGAAATATCCTGAAATAAACAATTTTTTAGCAAACCGAAATTTTTACTTGTCAAAAACAGGTTGGCATTATTATGCCCTGCTCGGTGGATAAAAATGAACAAATGCAAGTGAAAAAAAAAAATTTTCCTATAGCCGAAGGATGTATCTATGTATCCCGAGAAAGTCCGTGTTCGTGTGATTGATAGTATTCCGGAGAAAAATTTGTGAAAATCGTAAGGAATCCTTAGTGTTGAGTAAGGGAATTTTTCGAAAATCGATGGTTGAATGTTGCAACTATTTTTGCGGTTGTTTTAGTTTTCAATGAATTTTTGCGACGCCCGCCCGCCGAATAAGTCGCATTAGCGTCGCGAATAATTCAACAGTCGCGGTAACGACACCGGCGCGCTTTCAACAACGTGCTATTTGCGATCGCGGAATAATGTTACGGCCCCCGTGTATTTAACTTTACATGGCCGATACACGGCAATAACGATTATACCGGAAACAAGCGGGGCCCACGGAATAATTTTCCGGCGTGACGGTTAACGAAATATCGACGGAGTCGATTAATTAACAACGGAGGCGCCGATGAAATTACAACGAGTCCACGCCGCACTGGAACCCCGAGTTTTTCGGCATAGTCAATATTTCGGCAAAACCGACCATC
Organism: Seladonia tumulorum; assembly: GCA_913789895.3. NCBI lineage: Eukaryota > Metazoa > Arthropoda > Insecta > Hymenoptera > Halictidae > Seladonia > Seladonia tumulorum. Next base: position 16,283,563 of record OU565270.1, on the reverse strand, counting down.
GACCAACAGCAGCCCTTCAATTTTGCAAGTAGACTATAGACCTTTCGCCACAACAAAAAAAGAATTCTCAGAGCCTTCGATAATAGAAAAAATAGTATACTGATTTCTCTTAGGATGTGATTACACTATTTGAATATTAATATTTTCTCGGCATTTTTTTTTTTTTTTTGACTGAAGCTTACGTTTTTTCTATATTCTTATAGAGCACGCAAAGACGAATCCAACGACTACAATGACCTTACTGTTCCGATCATTCGATCTCGAGATATTCGCGTCTGAAAGAATCAAATTTCATTTTAAAAAAATCTTTGGACGCAAATATCTCGAGATTGAATGATCAAAATGGTATGTTCATGGTAGTCATTGGATTCGTCTTTCCATGCCCTACAAGAATATCGAATATATAGAGTACCATATAAAAACATATGACCTTCAGATCTTGTATTATGATGACCTCGAAGAAAAATTCTTGCTACCGTTACACACGGCTATTGAAACGGTATTAACCTCATGCTGAGAGTTGACATAACCACCTATAGTGATCCTATTTAACTGAGACACTTCTGGAAAAACAAAACGGTGATCTCTTTCGCCAATTTTTTGATCGAACCCTTCGACGTTCGCAACGAAACCGGAAACGACCAGGTCATAGGTAGGGTCCCCGTGTTCCCAACCCCCTTCTGTCCCCCTACGCTCGCAGCACTATCAAACAATGATATTTTACACAATGTCGCCGGCTGAGCGGATCTCCTGCGTTCGTGCGGCGCGGAAACACCGCTGCGGATCATCCGGTGCACTGTAAACGCAACCCGGAAGTTTCATCCGTTATTAAACAATTTCGTTGCGTCCACTGGCATCCAGTCGCTGTTCCGCATCAACGACGCCGAGGCTGCCCGTGTTCCATTTCACCTGTGCCTTAGTTTACGATCGGTCCCTTTCTCTGGCAGCGTGATTTCAATTTTCTGTAATACTTTACACGGGATTTTTCGAAGATCAATGGAAAGATTTGTACTGGAAGTTATATTTTCGGCGAGGTTTCAAGGTTGAAATATTTCTTTTTAGATGGAATTGTACATTTTCTTTCAGGTATTTCTGTAGAGCATAAAAAGACGAGTCCAACGAGTATAATGATCATACAGTTATGATTATTCGAACTCCAGATATTCGTGCCTGAAAAATAGTTTTTGAAAAGATTTGACACATTCAGACAGAAATATCTCGAGATTGAATGATCGTAACTGTATGGCCCTTGTACTCGTTGGATTCGTCTTTCCGTGTACTATAAGAATATCGAGGAAAATATATAGGGTGTCGTTAAAGAAAGTACCAATGATCTCAAAATATCGTAAAGTATGACTTGGAGAAAGCATTCTCAACTTCCTCGCGTCTGTTTCTGGAAATAGAGCAACTTTGTCTTGAGAATTTTTCCATAAAAGGAACTATAACAAAGATATTCGGGTAGTCCTATTGAAATGCCGCGCACCGTGTATGAATATACATAGATACTTTTGTATCGACACTCTGGTGGTGTAAGAAACAGTCGATACCATTTCGCCGGTTCCAATTCCGACGTGTTGTTTAAAAATTCCAGTGTGTCTGGCATGCAAATGTGTTCGGCTATGTTGTCAATATTTACGAGGCTCCCTGCAAGCTTTATTGTTTGTTCCGGAGCAACAACGATTCCACAAAGGCAAAGGTTATGAGTGCTCGCCCATTAAAGACGTCCTCTGACGAAATATGAGCGAATTGTTACCGCGAAATTTTCGTTTTCAATGCAATATCGCGCGCAAATATGCGTTTATCACATATGTTCATATATTGTTTAAATCCGTGAAGTTGTGTTAAACATTCAATTGTCTTAAATGATTTCTTTAAAACTGATTCTTTTTCCAAATAATATTACGTATTATATTATAAAATGGATACTTCCACTTTAAAATACATAAATTTTACTTTCTAAAATAAATATAATAAAGAAAATTGCTTTTATTATTTGTAACATACATTTTTTAGATTTAAACAAACGTTTCGATTGAAATGAACATTTAAACAATTGTTGCCATTTACTGCCTGCTATTTAACATTATTCCTCGTTGTATTAAATTTTATGAAAACAATGCACATTCATTTGATTTGTCAACTTTCGGTCAGCCGAATTTATTTATTTAGGTAATAATGTTTAATATTATAATATTTATTCGTGTACGCTGATATAATCATACTGTGAATGAAAATGACTCAATATTTACGATAGTTGGTGTACTCATTATTTTTATTTGAAAAAGGGGGATTTGTTATTTACCATTTAATCTAAAAATACGTGTTATTTGTATAAGTGTAATTACACAGTCTGCGCAGAGTGTCATCGATATCATTTGATCTGTTCCGCCGAGATGATCTTGTATTCAAAACGCATTCCTGGAAACATTGATCGCCCGGCGCATATTGATTCAACGTTAGTCATTTTATTTGCAGTAAACATCGGCACGACAGGGACGCAAGGCGCGCTGTCAATGGTTACATGCTGCTGTTTTTGCAGATTTTCCAGATAATTTATGCAAGCGCATTTCGCATTAACGAGACCGAACCCGCCTTCTGCATCACGTTCCTCCGCGAGCATTCTTTGCTGTTCGCAAAATGACAAATGTTTGGGAACGTGTGTTTTTGTTTGTTAACCCCGCGGTGTTGTAATTTACAGAACAACGGGGAGCAACGTTAACGAGAAAGATTAACAAATTATTCAATCAATATGTAAATCATTTTTCGACATATACTTTCTCTTCTCGTTCACTATAAATGTCAAAAATATTGAATACACATGTTCACATGTTTTTACATACTAAACAACTATCTGATTATGAGACCCACTATCATAACAAATTCAATAAAATATAAAATATACACACGATAGAAACAGTACGGACAAAGATTTACATTAGAAAACAATAATAATGTACCACGTTTGGAAAATATACTCAAACAGTTGCAGAGGAGAGAGTGCATCGTTTTTCCAAAGCATTTTGAAAATATCCCATTACATTCAAAAGTGGTACCACGACTCGGAGATGATGATGAACCAGCATACAGTGCTAGAAACGTACAGCCGCAGTATTACAAAACAAAATTTAAAAAGAAATGGATGGGACGTGGCAGTGCTGTCTCGTGCAGCAGATCTAACATCAGTTGACTTCTTTTTATGGGGACACATAAAACAGGAAGTGATGGCTGTAGCTTCTGCGACGAGGTATAACAGTAAGAACAGATGCACTGCTTGTATCTACATTGGTTATTCCATTAGCATCAAAACTTTTTCGAAACGACCCACTTCGGACCTTCTTCTCCGCGATTATTAAAATTGCAAAAGTGTTTAAAAAAAAAGGTCAAATAAATAATAAATCTATTCGAGTGGTCTTCCGGTCTGTTTCACAACTATTAAAATTATAAAATTGTCTCTTCGATATAAGCAATCGTATCGAAAATTTACATTACAATATAATGTTAAACAGTAATTAATTAAACTCTCAAAAAATCTTTGAACTATAGACAGCGGTTTTTTATGCAAAATAAAAATGTAAGAAGCAGGAGTTGAGTGAAACTTATTTCTCCGTTTAATAGTTCTAATAAATAAAATTGCACAAAATGTGTTTAAATTCTTCTGACGTCCACTGCTCTTTGCCATAATGCACAAAAATTCGCAGCCTACTACCACTAACATTGCTGATAATAATTAAATCAGATTGCAATAAATAATCCAACAATTTCAAAAATGTTCATGTTTTGAGTGGAAGCTATCAGAAAGTTGAAACCCGACTATTTTGATTTTCTGGATCCGTCGTTGCTGGATCCCCTCGATCAAATGCGCGAGCATTGCGCATTGTTTACGTTGCTGGTCCGCGAGCCGTGTTCGATTAGGATTATCGATGCCCCGATTACTCCGGCCCTGAATATTTGAATATTAAATCCGACTAATATTCACGACTCGGCGTGCCCGGCCAGCAACGGTTGCGCAGCGTAGTAAATATTCGGGCGCGGAACGCCGGCGATATTTTGTGTATTGTTTCGTTAAATTGTGTTATTTGCGTTGAACGGAATCAATTCTAGCGCGTGCGCGCTCGCACGAGCGCCGGAACGTATCACGGTGATACACTCGACGGTAAGCTGATTTACGAGCAGATCAACTTTCCCCGGGAGCATTATGATAAACTGCGCGCAGACGAGTGTCCCGTGATTCGTAAATCACCGTGTCTTTCGCTCCACGATAATTACCATCGACGTTGCCACGCCAATGTTTTCCCTTTTTATTCTACATTCCCCGTTGTTTGGCCCACTGTGTTTACGAAAATCAGTCAATAAGTAAGTTACACTCTCCATCATTATCCCGGGTATTATTAATTTACCATCATTCCCAGATAGCACAGAGACGTCTTAAAGACGTCTTTAAGACGTCTGTCGATGGACATTCAAACGTCTTATAGACGTCTTGAATGTCCTACGGACCTCTTCCGAACGGCTTCTGAACGTCTCTCGAACGTCTTTGTGAAAAAACTGTACGTCTTAAAGACGTCTTTTTAGGACGTAAGACGTTCAGACCAAAAATGGACGTAAAACAGACGTCTTTAAGACGTCGCGTGCTATCTGGGTATTATATTGGGTTGGCAACTACACTACCGGCCATAAGTGTTTACCCACCTTCAAATTTCGTTACTATTCAAATAATAGGTATTTTATTGTTATGAAAATGTCCGTAGCATTAAATCCTAATTATAAGGCTAATAAAAAACATCCAAAATATTCTGTACATAAACAATCAGGTACTGTAAATGAGTTTACAGCTTTTTATGAAAAACGACAATTTTGGAGTTCAGGTAAAGAAACCCATTTTTCTGAATTTTTTATAACGGTCAGTAAGGAATATGAACGCAGGTAATACTGGTATCTTAGTCTTCTCAAATTTCATACTGCATTAAGCTTTCATACAGTAAACAGTTGATTTTCACGTGCCTAAAGAATTTTGCGAAAATTTCAAATAATGTCAGGGAGAAAAGAATTATCGATTGAAACGCGCGCTCTAATAGTGTCCCATCATAGCATCGGAAAAAGTAACAGAGAAATAGCAAAGTTATTGAAGCTGAACCGTAGAACCGTGGACTACAATGTTAAAAAATATGTGGGTGGGTAAACACTTATGGCCGGTAGTGTAAGTAATTGCCGATTTGTTCAATGAAATAAAAGAGTTTTTTTTTACTTGGAATGAACTTTAATCTATGATGTATTTTCCATTTTGTTCGATGACCTTTTGCCATCTTTCTGCCAACTTGAAAATTCCACGCTCGTAGAAAGTCTGATGCTTTTCGGCCAAAAACTGAGTTAAGTGAGATTTTACATCGTCATCATTATTGAAAGTTTTACCACGAAGGGAGTTGTCCAGGGATCGAAATAAGTGGTAATACTTTTTGGCAGCTTGCACTGCGTTCTTTCCTTTACGGAAATAATAAAGCAAAATATGACGAAAATGTTCGATTTTGTACTCCATATTAATATCGAGGTAAAAAAAAAAAACTAAGAAAATATCTACGCAATGAACTTGTAAAGCTAGGTTAGGATGCCAGCTAACATATGTAAGAAGAAGAAGATCATAACGTTTTTACGGATATCATAAAAATGGGAGTGAGAGACATATATAACTGAAATCGGCAATTACTTAGTTGCCAACCCAATACATCAAATCTTTCTATTTCGAATTTATCTGCGAACTCTGTTCATCATTTTAAAACGATTAGAGTTGCACTTCTAAAGACGGTTAAAAAAATCTAACACGTGGATACAACATCGACATACAGTGACTCGCAATAATATTCGGACGCTTTTAAAAATCGTATAACTTTTTTAATATTGAACCATACGACTTGGATTTTTTTTTTAAGTGAGCACAATTGTGTCCATAATTATGAAAGTGGTCTAAGTCATATATTTCTTTCATTTTTTTTACATTGAATAAATTTAGTTCAAAATCATGTCGTGTGAAATAAGTGATAAATTCTTTTTTTTTTTTAATTTTGACTTAGACCACTTTCATAATTATGGGCACAATTGATTTGGCATATAAAATGAAAAGAATTTTTTACAAAAATTGCAATTGGTCGAAATTGCAGAGAAAATACTAAAAGTTGTATTTTTCAACTTTTTTATGCGTGCTTATATTAAAAATTTAAAAAGTACGTTTTGTACATCTGTATCAATTATACATATTCTGAATATTTCATCTAAATCGGTCAACGTTGCACTGAGCTACGAACGTTTAACGATGAAAACTTAAGGGCGAAAGTCGCAGAATTTTGGCCTTGTCAGGGAATTTCGCCCTTATGTGATCATTTTGGAACATCTGCAGCTCATTGCAACGTTGACCGATTTTGATGAAATTCTCAGAATATGTATAATTCATACAGATCTACAAATCGTACTTTCTAAATTTTCAATGTAAGTACACATTAAAAGGTTCAAAAATACAACTTTTAGTATTTTCTCTGCAATTTCGACCAATTGCAATTTTTGTAAAAAATTCTTTTCATTTTATATGCCAAATCAATTGTGCTCACTTAAAAGAAAAAAAAATCCAAGTCGTATGGTTCAATATTAACAAAGTTATACGATTTTTAAAAGCGTCCGAATATTATTGCGAGTCACTGTATATCGAGATTTTACCAAAGTCGCTTTCAGCGCTCGGTAGGTCTAGCATTAAATCGACACCCGGTGTATTATAGAGGATAGTGAAGTGGTCAGGATCGCGTGACGCGGCGCGCCACTGCAATTCTAAACCTGACCGTTCGCTTTCATCGAGTAATATCGGGACGACAGCGTCGAAGGACGCGCGATTAGGGTCCCCGCGAGACTCGCAGCGTACAAGCGCTGATCCTCATCCTGGTGGTATTACTATTCCATGGAACGCACCGGACGTCCGGCGTCGGGACAGGAAAACGCGTCTCGCCGATCAGGAAAGGTGCAGGCTTCCAGAAGCGCCGGTATGTTGTGCACGAGCAGGTATGTAACTCGGAGAGCTCTCGTACCTGTCCGAGCCAACGATCGTGTCCGCTCGCTTCCGCTTCGCGTTCATTCAGAAACTCTTTCGCCTCCACCTACGCGCCACGCGTTTCCTCCGTTCGCGCGGTGACTCATCGAAGACATTCTCGCGCCTCTCGCGCCTTGTTACAACACACGCTATGCTTACCCTCTTCATCTTCCGCCGCTGGTTCTCATTCAGTCCTTAGGACGCAAGCCAAACGGTGCACTCAAAGCCAGCGCCGCCGCCGCCGAAACGTCACAGCGGGAAACACGTGTTCCCGAATACATTCAAGTGTGCGACACTGTGTATTTTCTTCAATATTCTTGTAGAGCATAAAAAGACGAATCCAACGAACCCCATGAACGTACCCTTGCCACAATTGAATCTCGAGATATCTCTGTCTGAAAGGTTATTTTTTAATACTCTCGGATAGATTTTGATACTTTCAGACTCGGATATCTCGAGATCGAGTGATCGTAAGAGTACACTCATGGTAGTCGTTGGATCCGTCTTTGAACGTTCTACAAGAATACCGAAAAGAATATATGGGGTGTCGATTAAAAAAATATTAACTACCTTGAGGTTTATGCAAAATGACGTTCGAAAGATTTTTGTTCTTCATCTGGCTCAGAGTCTGGGTCGATGTTGACCCAGAATTTCCGAGGCAGCATCTAGTTACTCCATTCAAGTATTAATAATCAATGACCTTGACTCTCGGAGAGCTTAATCGTTTAGACTGCCTTTGAAGCGCAGCTTCGCCGATCCAAAGGCAGATACACAAGATTTATTTGCACATTTTACACCGCCTACAGTGAATCCTCGGAGAATAGCACACAAATCAGCCATTGGAGGATCCAAATACTCGCGTCCTGATACGCAACGGTGCTATAGTTATCTGTCTACTTGAGAGCTCGCTTTTACCTATACCCTGTAATCCAGACAGCCCTTTAATTGACCTCTGGTATTAGTTTCATTAACGGTCGGGCTGCCCGTTATTTCATTGTTAATGAAACTAATAGCAGAGGTCGGTTTGCGTCTTTGTAATATGTATAATACATTAAAAAATTGGCAGATACGTGTCTTTTGTTATCTTTAATTTTGAACTTCCTCCTAATTCATCGATTGGGACCACTGTGTGCCAGGAAACGGTCACTAAGGTATGCTTGATGGAATACGGCTGCTTAATTAAGGGTTGTCTTTGCTCGGCAGATTAATCATCCGCGTTAACGCGTTTCTACCGGTTTCCCGTGGGAAGCGGCATCGCCGCCATTACCGGCCGAACTAATTTGCCCGGATTCTCTGTTTGGTTTTCATTATCTTTTATCGAGTCGCAAGCCACGTGGAAACCGCGCGCCGGATTCGCCTAAATGCTCGTTATTTTTTCTTTTTTTTTTTGCAGGAGCCTCCATATCGAGCTCCACGAATCGGCACTAACTGCCCTGCTATACAGGATGCTACAAATTTTGGACAATTTTGTACGGGAACCGCGTAACTGCCATAAGTAGACTGTGTATCTTTATAGAATAGACATCGAAATATTCAAAATTCCGGGCAACATTCAAGAGACATCGAGAAAGTCACGTTCAATTATTTATTTACAAACATATAGAATGCAGTTTGAAATCTGCTACAATTTTTATTTCTATTTTGTTCCAGATCCTCATTGTTCGGAACAAGTTGCAACGTATCTGGGAGAGTGGCTGCATCAGCCATGCACTTTTCGTTTGGAACGTTACATAAAACTTATGCAACAGTTGCATAAAAGATCCCAGGATAATACTTCGCCCATTTTTGCTTTGCATTTTAAATCAGCGAAGTGTACTTCATTTCCGATGTCTCATTTTAAGGAAACACATCTTGGAACACAGAAAACGAAAAGCAAAGAAAACAAGCCGGAGAAAAGGAAAGAAATCAAGTTTTACGATGTCGAAGAAAAGAAAATGCCTGAATCCTCACCCCGAGGAACACGTATCTTAAAGAAATACATCTTAGAACACAGATAGAAAGAAAACAAACGTTTTGCGGTGGCTAAGAAACGAAAATGGAGGAATTTTCACCCTGAGGAACCTATTTTAAAGAAATACATCTTAAAACGTAAGTAGAAAGAAACAAAAACAAAATGTATGTACATTTATAATAATAGTAGTGTCAGTAGGCTGGGGATTTTATGCGTTTATACTAAAAATGAATTGATGCAAAATACAAATCTCTGAAGACAACTATTTACACAATTGATATTAAAAGAAGGTAAAATTATTACAAGAAAAAAGTAAACAATTAAATTATTAAAAGAAGGGACACAAATTTATACTTTGCGGTACTAAAAATCATAAATATCGAGTGAGATGGAAATTAACAGAAAATTTTATTCATACTGTAATTCATATTTACGTCCATCAAAATATTGAAGACTCGTCGACAATGATTCCTCTGGAAATGTATGTACATTTATAATAATACTAGTGTCAGTAGGCTGGGGATTTTATGCGTTTATACTAAATATGAATTGATGCAAAATACAAACCTCTGAAGACAACTATTTACACAATTGATATTAAAAGAAGGTAAAATTATTACAAGAAAAAAGTAAACAATTAAATTATTAAAAGAAGGGACACAAATTTATACTTTGCGGTACTAAAAATCATAAATATCGAGTGAGATGGAAATTAACAGAAAATTTTATTCATACTGTAATTCATATTTACGTCCATCAAAATATTGAAGACTCGTCGACAATGATTCCTCTGGAAATGTATGTACATTTATAATAATACTAGTGTCAGTAGGCTGGGGATTTTATGCGTTTATACTAAATATGAATTGATGCAAAATACAAACCTCTGAAGACAACTATTTACACAATTGATATTAAAAGAAGGTAAAATTATTACAAGAAAAAAGTAAACAATTAAATTATTAAAAGAAGGGACACAAATTTATACTTTGCGGTACTAAAAATCATAAATATCGAGTGAGATGGAAATTAACAGAAAATTTTATTCATACTGTAATTCATATTTACGTCCATCAAAATATTGAAGATTCGTCGAAAATGATTCCTCTGGAAATGTATGTACATTTATAATAATACTAGTGTCAGTAGGCTGGGGATTTTATGCGTTTATACTAAAAATGAATTGATGCAAAATACAAACCTCTGAAGACAACTATTTACACAATTGATATTAAAAGAAGGTAAAATTATTACAAGAAAAAAGTAAACAATTAAATTATTAAAAGAAGGGACGCAAATTTATACTTTGCGGTACTAAAAATCATAAATATCGAGTGAGATGGAAATTAACAGAAAATTTTATTCATACTGTAATTCATATTTACGTCCATCAAAATATTGAAGACTCGTCGACAATGATTCCTCTGGAAATGTATGTACATTTATAATAATACTAGTGTCAGTAGGCTGGGGATTTTATGCGTTTATACTAAAAATGAATTGATGCAAAATAGGAACCTCTGAAGACAACTATTTACACAATTGATATTAAAAGAAGGTAAAATTATTACAAGAAAAAAGTAAACAATTAAATTATTAAAAGAAGGGACACAAATTTATACTTTGCGGTACTAAAAATCATAAATATCGAGTGAGATGGAAATTAACAGAAAATTTTATTCATACTGTAATTCATATTTACGTCCATCAAAATATTGAAGACTCGTCGACAATGATTCCTCTGGAAATAATTCATGTTTATATTAAAAGTAAATTTACGTCTCTTGTGTTACGAAAAATTAAAATAAAAAAAAAAAATGTGACTTTGTATAAAAATTCGCGATTCAGCGAGGCAAATGAATCTTTCCCGTTTTTAGCGGGCATTTGCATTCGAACGGTCGAAATTCGCGACAGCAAACTATTTCGGCAAATTGCGTATAGTTATCGGCGGGTCACGCGCCGCCATGAAAACGCCAACAGGTTAAACAATTCACGAGCAACTACCCTGTTCCTTAATTTTCGCCGCTGATCGTGTGTGTTTGCCTATACGAATCGATCCCCGCCGACCATTTGCCCAGTTAATGCGAAAACAATGGCGGGCGACGAACGTGGAAGCGGGCTGATTGATTTCCGGTGCAAATCTGCGAATTCGGAATCGCGGAACGAAATAGGCCCAGGGCCCGTCAGACGCGGCGAATATCGCAACATAATTGAAAAAAAAAACTCGCCGGCCAATTAGTCCAGAATTTCTCCCCCTAATTGAATAAGCAAACATGCTCTGCGTTTTTCGCTCTAACGAAACACCCCGTCGATTCTTGGCCGAAATATTAGGTTGTCCCGAAAGTTCTTTTCGTTTTTTTTAACAGGTATTATAAATTTGATCAAACGACCTAACATTTTTTGAGCAATTAGAAGAATTGGTTTACCGAATGACGTGCAAAACAAAATTTGAAAAAATTGCAATTGCTAGGAATTATAAGAGCAAATAAAAAAGGCACTTTCCAAAACTTTTTTATTTGAGGCTGTAATGAAAATTTAAAATATGCGTTTTGTAGATCTATGTGAATTATAAACATACTGAAAATTTCATCGAAATCGGTTGATGCAGATAAAAACGAGACGCATCTAAAGATGTCAGAATTGGTGGATTTTAAGCAAAAAGTGACCAAAAGTCGTGAAAAACTACGATTTTCACCAGTTTTATCTACTCGTAGCTCATGTGTATATTAATCGATTTCGATGAAATTTTCGGCATGTGTATAATTAACAGGTTCAAATAAAAAAGTTGTGAAAAGTGCCATTTTTAATTTCTCATGTAATTCTTACCAGTTGCAATTTTTTCAAAATCTTTTTTGCACATCATTTGGAAAACCAATTCTTCTAATTGTTCAAAAAATGTTAGGTCGTTTGATCCAATTTATAATACCTGTTAAAAAAACGAAAAGAACTTTCCGGACAACCTAATATATCGCCTGGCAATTGTTGTTTATGGATCCAAAATCATGTTTTTTGGGGGAAACGTGTTAATACGACTACGTGTCCGATTTATCAGTACAAGTAAATGGACTTTGAAATTTGAACGATTAAGTTCTAGCCTTGATCTTTCCAAGCGGAAGGTGTCCAGGATAACAGTTGGATTAGGTAGCGCCGCTGTCAAGCCCTATACTACGCTCACTGTCATTCCGTTCTCGCCGCCGTGGCTTCGTTCGCTCACGTATCGCGTTAACAGGCTGCCGGTACAATGGCCATTATTGTACGGCAGAAAAATACGATTGTAGACATGTACGCGACCCACGTAACACGACAAAAGTTCCGCTGGTGCCTACGTGGTCTACCTACACCTTCGAAAGCAAAAGTAATCGCGTAGCGATTGACAGGGCCGCAGTACATAATAGTCTTCCAGAACCCTCTTCCACTCTTTTACTCACTCATCGGACGAATCATTTTCACAATTTCATAATTAACCCTTTGCACTCGAAGCTATTTGAACTCCAAAATAAAACATTTCTTCCAACCTAGAAAATGACCCTTCTATATATGTATATATTTTTTTCGTGTTATACATACGAAAATAATGAAACTTAGTCATACAATACCGAAATCCTTAGTACGTTATTAAGTACAAACAAATTTAATAATGTAAAAAATATTTTGAATGATCAATCAGCAATTTTTAGTGGTGCCTTACAGGCACCATTCGAATGCTAAGGGTTAAATTTATAGACAATCCTACTCAAATCCTTACGAATTAATTTTTTTTTTTCGCATACTATTGAACCTATGTACAAATCATGTTTTAAACAATATTCTCGAGTTGTTTTCACACGGTATTATAGCGAAAAATAAATTCAATTATACAGGACAGAGGAAAGTGCACTGTGGAACAATATTTGGAGAAAATCGTGTTAAGAAAAAAGAGGAATTATTTGGTACGTTTTATTTAACACTTTTTTGGGAACATTTGAACATTTTGTGAAAGCAAAGAGGGTAACGTTATTTTAGGGACGAAGACTGGAAACATTTGGATAAACTTTTTTTAAGAGCGAAACATTTTATTTGGAAATATTTTTGAGAGGACATAGTATATTCACATTCATTTTTACTGTTATTTATGCATGACGTCTGTTTTCGCAGTACGCGCTCGCGGCACTAATAAAAATATTTTCCACGTCCAATACGGGAATAATTACTGTGACAGAAGCTTGTTTGTTCGATTCGAATACTTTTTGCGAGAACCGGTATATAGGACACGCCGTACGTGGTCCATTTAAATGGAGTTAAAGAGCAATGATACGTACAAACACGGTAATGTAAATACGGAGAAACACGGAAATACGCGTCCATTAGTTTAATTGACTCGGATCGAAAATGGTAGCGGAGGGTGTGCCGATTAAGGGATTCGACTCTACCCTATCAGCCTCAAAAGGGTTCTCTCCCTCCTTTCGAATTTATTTTCACGTCTGCTTTTAGAGTTCCGAAGCACCGTTTCTTTATTCCCCTCAACGACATTCCAAGGTCATTAGTTATATTTTTGGAAGCAACTTTGTATTTTTTCTGCGATAGGCTCGTAGAGCACGAAAAAACGAATCCAACGAGTATAATGACTTTGTTGTTTCGATCGTTGGATCTCGAGATACTCGTGTCCGAAAGAATTAGATTTCTTTAAAAAAAATCTTTCAGACACGAGTAACTCGAGATTGCATGATCGGAATGGTACGTACATGGTACTCGTTGGATTCGTCTTTTTATGCTCTACAAGAATAGCGATCATTTTCTTTCGTTTGAGTAGAAAAAAATTTACGTTTGCATTCGTTAAATGTTGTCGAAGCGAATACTCTGTGCAATATTGGGCATTCCAAAACATTTTTCACGATCAAACTTGGAACGTCTACCGAAAGACTGGCGACAAATGTGCTCATCCACGGTCCATAAATTTTCGAAAACTCTTAAACAACCTAGGTGGACGACGCGCCACATGAAACATAGATGGGTCTCTTAAGCTATCGGAAGAGTTCTAATTGTAAGATCGTGATAGTCTGCCGGGGAATTCCATGAAGTTTAGGGCACCGTGGGAGACAGGCCGGGATGTTCTCTTTCTTCTTCCTCTTTTTTTTCTTTTTTCTTTTTTTTTTTTTTTTTTGTTGCACCGTGCCGTTTCGCCCCGGCGAAATTAATCGAATACGGAGTAACGAGTAAAGTTTTAACTTCACGGTTGATAAAATTGCTTGGTTAGCCGCGCGTAAAACTTCGTCTGCTCTCTTCCCGAAGCTGCAGGCCGCTATAGCTTGATCTTGGTCGATCTACTGCGGATTGGCTCGATTATGGCGATATCCTCCTTTCTTCCTCCCTCTCCCACTCCTCCTCCTCCTTCTCCTCCACGTTCTGTTACTTCGCTGACTCATCTGCTCCTCCGGCCAGAGAAAATATAATTATGATAATCAGAGTCACCGACGGCCACGGACGTTGTGGGCGACGCCGACCGTAACAGATACAATTGAACCGCGCCGAAAGCTACGGTGAATTATAGTCGGTGCTCGTCCTGGCGTGAAGACCAGTTTGTTTTGTCAAACGATGGGAAGACCGGAGGATAGACGGTATTCCGTTCGACCGGTGCTGGGAATCTTGCGAACACTTGCTGTTCCGTGGTTAAGCACAAAGTGTGCACAAAGTGCAGCAGTACCATAACTAGACCCCGCATTTCAGGCATTTATGAGAAAGGAGTAGGTGCAAAACAATGGAGGAATGAAAAGACTTAAAAGAGTATTGATACATAAAAGTATTGATATTTTTAAAATTACTTGTTTAACAGATAAATTTATATCCAGCTCTTATACTTTGGCAATCGATGCACAAATATTTTCATGAAAATCCACAGTGATCACTCCCAGGTAGCACGCGACGTCTTAAAGACGTCTGTTTTACGTTTTTGGTCTGAACGTCTTACGTCCCAAAAAGACGTCTTTCAGACATCTTACAGGCGTCTTTCTCGAGACGTATTTAAGACATTTCATTTCAGACGTCTTTAAGACGTCTTTTACGAGACGTTTCATTTCAGACGTCTTTAAGACGTCTTTTACGAGACGTTTCATTTCAGACGTCTTTAAGATGTCTTTTACGAGACGTTTCATTTCAGACGTCTTTAAGACGTCTTCTACGAGACGTTTCATTTCAGACGTCTTCAAGACGTCTTTTACGAGACGTTTCATTTCAGACGTCTTTAAGACGTCTTTTACGAGACGTTTCATTTCAGACGTCTTTAAGACGTCTTTTACGAGACGTTTCATTTCAGACGTCTTTAAGACGTCTTTTACGAGACGTTTCATTTCAGACGTCTTTAAGACGTCTTTTACGAGACGTTTCATTTTAGACGTCTTTAAGACGTCTTTTACGAGACGTTTCATTTCAGACGTCTTTTACGAGACGTTTCATTTCAGACGTCTTCAAGACGTCTTTAAGACGTTTCATTTCTTCACGTTTCAATCATTGTAAACTGCTAGAGAAAAGTTTTACAAACTTTACACACGCAACGCAATATAACGCAGTTTCCCACCCATCGAATAGACTTTATTTAGGAAATTTATTTAGGAAAACTTATTTGATTTAGTTATTATTATTTTTATTATTATTATTTTTTTTTCTAATTTCATTTTCGTCTCTGTGCTATCTGGGCTGTGAACCAATTAAAACCTAATGAAAAGTCAAGCTAAGGAGATTAGCTATGTCTCTTATGCGTCCGCTCTTAGTCGAATTCGCAGAAGCCACGGATAAGTGTCCGCATTCGGTCCCGAATTGAAAATAGCTTGTACGAAAAATGATTAGGGGTTCTCCTGGTAACGCAGATGGTACAGTATTTAGTGGACTACGGATTTTATGCATTTATGGCAGAAATGAATAGATGCAATTTGATGGCAATCTACTATTACATTTTCCGCGTGTTAAAATGATTCGAGTAAGAATTACTCTGGTCAATTTTTAGTTTCGATATCGACGGTCTGGTAAAAAAAATTAGGCTGGAATGCAAATAACGAGAAAGAATTCTGTCGAATTTCGTCGCGGACACGTTTACGTGGACCGTTTTACGGTTCCGGCCGACGGGGGAACGTTGCGCGCTTCTTTCATCTTGGAAATTGCAAAATATTCTATCGGTGACGTGGAAGATGAAGGGATGGGGGGGGGGAGAGAGAAGTTGAAAGAGGGGCACCATTGCAGGTACCAGAAGAAGTAGAAGCGTGAAACGAAAGGTAATCGTGCAATTTCATTTTGAGAATGGCGAGAACGGTCGGGCAGGTTCGATCTTTCGCGGGCGAGAGTGACTCGTTCGAACCTGAAGAGGATTCGTGACCAGAATCCTTCTTCGTACTTTCGGATACGTTCCGCAGGACGTGGGGACAAGCTGACCTTCCAGAGGGGGACTTCCGGTTCGACGACAATCCGCTTCCGAGCTGGTCGAGGAAGTCGGATCGAACAAGCGTTCGCAACCGGGGCCGAAAGTGACAGTTATCCCGAACATACGTATTCTCTGGAGGAAATGAACGAAGCTTGACTATCTGTTATTGGAGTTTGACCTTCACTTGACCTTCAGTACAAAAAGTTCACCAAAAATTCACAAAATTCAACATGATTTGGAGAAAATGATTGGCACACTTTGAGTATAAACCCAGATAGCACAGAGACGTCTTGAAGACGTCTTTAAGACGTCTGTCGATGGACATTCAGACGTCTTATAGACGTCTTCCGAACAGCTTCTGAACGTCTCTGGAACGTCTTTGTGAAAAAACTGTACGTCTTAAAGACGTCTTTGAGACGTCTTTTTAGGACGTAAGACGTTCAGACCAAAAATGGACGTAAAACAGACGTCTTTAAGACGTCGCGTGCTATCTGGGAACTAACCAGGAAATAAATAATCAAGGGTTTGGTCGTGCGAAATGAGCTGAAGGAAGGACTACTGCAGCTAATGGCGAATAAAAGTGCTCGTTGCCATAAGCAGCCGGGAGCCCGTTTCTGTCAATGTTGGCTGCTAATAAAGGTCCGGGCCCCGTCGACAAAAGCGCCCGGTGTCCTCCCAGCGAGACGAGAACTTTTGACGATGAATAACGAGCGAGTCGAGCGTTAATTGCGTCGCTTAATTTCGACGCGATAACGCGACTACGGAAGTTGATCAAGCGCGAATTCCCACTGACACGTACACACACACACACACTCGCGCGCAGCGGGAACAGGATTAAGAAAGAGGAGCAAAGGAGCCGACTACGTGGGAACCGACGACGGCAATAATATCGGTGTTTTTTCTTCCTTTTTCAGCTTCGTCGTCGTCGTCGTCTTCGTCGTCGTCGTCGCGAAGCACAGCCCGTTTCGAAATCGAACGCCTCGGTGGCTCGTGAACGATCACGTCCTACCACCGCTAACAGCTTTCGATCCTTCCAGGACGGTTACCAATTTAAATTACTCCTATTGTCGACGTCGACGGCTCGCACGCCCCTGGACACATCCCTCAACGTCTAAACAAATTCGGTTTTTTACTTAACACGTTGACCGTCCACCGTGCAAACTCGAAGAAATCAACGCGGTTCGGTCGTCTCTAACACCGTTCAAAAGATTCTCTCATTTTCTTTGGTTAGGCTCTGCTCAAAGTTTGATTCCCTGCGGCGGAACGTCTCTGTATTTTTACAAAAATCTTTGTTGCCTTCACTCGTTTGTTTATGAAACTTTTATCAGAATGTGCGCGACATTTTCCCGATTAAAACGATACCCCACACGATACATTTTCGTGCATATTTACTCGCCTAATACACGATACAGTGAAACCTCTGCTATCCGAACTGGTCAGTGAAACGTGAGTATTCGCATGATAGAAGTTACTTGGCTTATCTAGTCAGTGTTTCGTACGGATTGTTTTAGACCGGATTGCTCTTTAGATTTTTCGTGTGAAACAGGTAGGATACTGGAGAATTTAGACGACGGTTCGGATAATCGAGGTTCCACTAAATCGTGGATTAAACGAGTAAACGAGCTTCGAACTGGGTCGTGTTTGGGTTCGTTTTAATCGGAAAATTGTTAGGAATGTGTTGCCGGAGGTTTTGTAATAAAATAATTGCAAACAAGGAAGTATTTTTAACATTTGTCACGACTCTACTGCGGGAACTTTTAGTGCGCTTCGAAAGTTAATATTATATGTACTTTTCTCGGTCTTGGGACTTAAGTAACTGAATATGTACAATGTTAATACTTGCTTTAGAGCAACCAGGTGCTAGATAAGGCACGGAACAAGGCTATAGTAATTCTTCAGGCTCCCGGTTGTCTCGTACCGTTCGCCATTATCGTCGATACAGAGGATCGCGATTGGAGCGGTTCCCTTTTGAAAAAAGCTCGGGGTTTTCGGTAAAATTCACCGGGGAGAATTTCTTGCTGGGACACGTACTACGTGTTCAGAGAGAGAGAGAGAGAGAGAGAGAGAGAGAGGGAGAGAGAGAGGGGCCAAGGCAGAATACGTGACACGCGGAATTTTGTGCAACGGTTCCACAGTCCGGCTGTTTCGCGCGGGAAACGCTCGTTTCCGCTCACCGTCGAATGTCACGCATTATTTTCGGCGTTCCCCGTCTCTTGATATTCGATTTGAAAAATTCGCGGCAACGTGAGCGAAATTCGATGCCCCGGGCCCGCGCGGCTCATTCGCGGAACGACCGGATTTTCCCTCGTATTTAACTTACAAATTTCTCACATTGTTGACGGGACTCGATGCTGTCGCCGAAAAATAGCGAACCGAAGCGCACCGGAAAACCGAACATTTTTTTAGTTTTCACTCCTGTTCTCCGATTTTATTCTTCTTTTTTTTCGGATTTCTTGATTTGGAATTTTTACTTGAAGCGCTTGTGTTTTTAACGCTAGGTTCACGGAGCACTGAAAGTGACTATTTTATTGTATAAAAATAACAGGAATGTGTTTATCCAAAATTTTAACCGTTTTTTACAATATAGACAAAGATATAAATTTTTGTTGAATAATTCCACACGGATTTTTCACATCTCAATATTTGTAAATTGAAAATATTAGAACCCGTAATTTTCGCGGTCCCCGGTGTTAAATAGACGTTAACATTATTTTCTTAAAAAATCGTAAACATTCAATTCGATTTAAGTTGATGCGAGTATGTAACGTATAAAAATACTGTGCTTTATCTTGATGCAGCAGAAATGAATGGAAATTCAAAATGCTTATTGTTTAAAAAATTGAGTGGAATAGCAAGTATGCGAGAATGATTAAAAATAAAGCGAGGACGACATTCTCGGGTGGAATATCAAGATATTATGGGAAAGTAATAAATAAATTAAACAGTGAAGGGTCGAAGGAAAAATTGATGTCCATCGTGCACCATAATGCAATTCCATTCGCTCGGTATTTGTTATTGTTCGAATTTTGTACGACCCTTGACGGGTATCGCATAATTATCTGGTCACTTTGAACTGTCATCGCGGTGGCGCGGTGCGTCGCGTTCGCGCCTACAAATTGCCAATTAACGTTGTCCAATCATGAATTATCAAGGGTGCCTTTGTCGCGGGGAATTGCAAAGGGGGTGCAATTTTGTTTTTCTTGTTTCTATTTTCTTATTGGAAATAAGTTACCGTTTCGATCTTCGTCAGAAAATTTCTCGAAAGTTATGTGTTCGAGTTCTATCACGACCCTCTTTCAATCTTTGCAATGTATAATTTGTTACTTCTACAAATATTGTCCGATTCGCTTCAAATTTTTTACATATAGTCTCGATGATTCTGTTTTATAATAGCAACAATGTCGACTTCAATTTACACGTGCTATTCTTTCCTACATTCTACGTAGTAGCCCTACACGATCTATGTCGTAGTAACAATATCAATTCCAAAAACTCGAGTCTACTGATAATATTTTTACTATTTAAAATTCTAATATCACTCTAAAACCAATGGCCATTTTTTAGCAGGTACCATTTTGTAATGAAAAATTGTTTATAATTTCTAGAAATACGGTTCGATTCACTTCAAATTTTTTACACATAGTCTCAATGATTCTGTTTTACAATAGCAACAATGTCGACTTCAATTTACACGTGCTATTCTTTTCTAGATTCTACGTAGTAGCCCTACACGATCTATGTCGTAGTAACAATATCAATTCCAAAAACTCGAGTCTACTGATAATATTTTTACTATTTAAAATTCTAATATCACTCTAAAACCAATGGCCATTTTTTAGCAGGTACCATTTTGTAATGAAAAATTGTTTATAATTTCTAGAAATACGGTTCGATTCACTTCAAATTTTTTACACATAGTCTCAATGATTCTGTTTTACAATAGCAACAATGTCGACTTCAATTTACACGTGCTATTCTTTTCTAGATTCTACGTAGTAGCCCTACACGATCTATGTCGTAGTAACAATATCAATTCCAAAAACTCGAGTCTACTGATAATATTTTTACTATTTAAAATTCTAATATCACTCTAAAATCAATGGCCATTTTTTAGCAGGTACCATTTTGTAATGAAAAATTGTTTATAATTTCTAGAAATACGGTTCGATTCACTTCAAATTTTTTACACATAGTCTCAATGATTCTGTTTTACAATAGCAACAATGTCGACTTCAATTTACACGTGCTATTCTTTTCTAGATTCTACGTAGTAGCCCTACACGATCTATGTCGTAGTAACAATATCAATTCCAAAAACTCGAGTCTACTGATAATATTTTTACTATTTAAAATTCTAATATCACTCTAAAATCAATGGCCATTTTTTAGCAGGTACCATTTTGTAATGAAAAATTGTTTATAATTTCTAGAAATACGGTTCGATTCACTTCAAATTTTTTACACATAGTCTCAATGATTCTGTTTTACAATAGCAACAATGTCGACTTCAATTTACACGTGCTATTCTTTTCTAGATTCTACGTAGTAGCCCTACACGATCTATGTCGTAGTAACAATATCAATTCCAAAAACTCGAGTCTACTGATAATATTTTTACTATTTAAAATTCTAATATCACTCTAAAATCAATGGCCATTTTTTAGCAGGTACCATTTTGTAATGAAAAATTGTTTATAATTTCTAGAAATACGGTTCGATTCACTTCAAATTTTTTACACATAGTCTCAATGATTCTGTTTTACAATAGCAACAATGTCGACTTCAATTTACACGTGCTATTCTTTTCTAGATTCTACGTAGTAGCCCTACACGATCTATGTCGTAGTAACAATATCAATTCCAAAAACTCGAGTCTACTGATAATATTTTTACTATTTAAAATTCTAATATCACTCTAAAACCAATGGCCATTTTTTAGCAGGTACCATTTTGTAATGAAAAATTGTTTATAATTTCTAGAAATACGGTTCGATTCACTTCAAATTTTTTACACATAGTCTCAATGATTCTGTTTTACAATAGCAACAATGTCGACTTCAATTTACACGTGCTATTCTTTTCTAGATTCTACGTAGTAGCCCTACACGATCTATGTCGTAGTAACAATATCAATTCCAAAAACTCGAGTCTACTGATAATATTTTTACTATTTAAAATTCTAATATCACTCTAAAATCAATGGCCATTTTTTAGCAGGTACCATTTTGTAATGAAAAATTGTTTATAATTTCTAGAAATACGGTTCGATTCACTTCAAATTTTTTACACATAGTCTCAATGATTCTGTTTTACAATAGCAACAATGTCGACTTCAATTTACACGTGCTATTCTTTCCTAGATTCTACGTAGTAGCCCTACACGATCTATGTCGTAGTAACAATATCAATTCCAAAAACTCGAGTCTACTGATAATATTTTTACTATTTAAAATTCTAATATCACTCTAAAATCAATGGTCATTTTTTAGCAGGTACCATTTTGTAATGAAAAATTGTTTATAATTTCTAGAAATACGGTTCGATTCACTTCAAATTTTTTGTAAACAGTCTCGATACTTGTATTTAACAGTAGCCACAGCATGGCTTTCACAACCCGAGCGTAACACAGATATTTTCACAATTCCAAGTGTTCTCCGAGTCCTCGCGAAACTCGCGCACGAAAGAAACACCAGCCGCCCCCATAATTTCCCGAGAAGTATTAAAGAGCGACTAGCACGGCAGTGCACGATGGGAAATGAACTCCACAGGACGTGTACTTGGTACAAAGCAAACGAGCCTGGTCTTTGTACATCGACACCGAAATTGTACCTTGAAAGTTTCGCGTCGAGGAGTCTCGACGGCAGCTCCTCTCCGTTCATCGAAAACTGAAAACGAATTTCCCTGAAATAAAGTAATACTAGAGCCAACGTTCCCCAAGACGGACAAAGACAATGAAGAGGGAGGGGGTACGGTAGAAAGAGAGAGAAAATTGTTCGTTAACGGGGTTGTACAGCGTCGGATTACACGGATCGAGTTTTTTACCCTGTCGAGGGTCTCCTCGAGGGTGAGGTCGCGGCTTCCGGTCGTCCTTAAAGAGGGATTCTCGTGTAATTGGTCCAAAAAATTGATTCCCCTTTTATTACACTTTTTGCAGTGTTTCCAGCTTTCCAGAAAATACTGAAATTAGACGACAAAATTATAGCGTACAACTGACATAGATACTACAAAACGCATATTTTAAATTTTCTTCACGGGAGCAAGTAAAAAAGTTCTATTATTATCATTATTTTCTACCAATTGCAATTGTTACAAAATCTTTTTTCAAAGTCATTTGGTAAACTGATTCTTCTGATTGCTCCGGAAAAGTCGGATCGTTTGGTCTGATTTAAAAAAAAAAGTTGTTCTAAAGAGCATTCAAACCCTTTCATGAATTTCAAGGTCAAATGTCAAGGTGCTTGGATTTCAAGGTCAAATTTTTTTTTTATTGCATGACATTCTACGCGTCATGACGATAAATAAAAGATTTGACCTCGAAATTCAAGGTCAAGGACAATTTTGCGGAAACTGTTCATCACAGTTCTTCATCTTTTCATCTTCATCGTTTCGACTGAACCAGTGTTTCCCTACCTGGAAATCGAGTTCCCCGCGGAGATAGAATTTTGAGGGAGAACAACGGCCGAAAAACTGTATTAGGTACTTATCTCGCCGGCGAGCGTGCCGCGGCTAGCGAACGAACGAGGATCCACTAGGATCCACCAGGATCGACGGGGAAAGCCTAATTCCTGACCGGAGAGGGACGAGGAGAGACTCGGGAGAGAGTCGGGCCAAGCTGCGAAGCTGTTGGCTTCCCTTAACCGAGGCAACTGGACCGTGACCCAACAGTCGTATCTACGGATGATGCTACTTCGACGAAGAAACAACGATCGTTTCGCAAAAAGATGAGCGCTAGCAATGGCGATGAGTTGCGCTCGAGTTGGTGAACCAATTACCCTCGAAGATGTTAAAGGATCCTGTATTTTTGGTACAAGATGTATCACACAATACTACCAACAAGAAAACGACTTTTATTTCGCAAAAAGATCTGGGGGCTAGCGATGGCGCCGAGTTGCGCTCGAGTTGGTGAACCATTTTTCCTCAAACATGTTAGAGGATGCTGCATTTTTGGTACAAATGTAACTAACAACACTACCAACGAGAAAACGACGTTTATTTTGCAAAAAGATCAGGGGTCTAGTGATGGCGACGAGTTGCGCTCGAGTTGGCGAACCAATTACCCTCGAAGATGTTAAAGGATCCTGTATTTTTGGTACAAGATGTATCACACAATACTACCAACAAGAAAACGACTTTTATTTCGCAAAAAGGCCTGTGGGCTAGCGATGGCGACGAGTTGCGCTCGAGTTGGCGAACCATTTTTCCTCAAATATGTTAGAGGATGCTGCATTTTTGGTACAAATGTAACTAACCACACTACCAACAAGAAAACGACGTTTATTTTGCAAAAAGATCAGGGGGCTAGTGATGGCGACGAGTTGCGCTCGAGTTGGCGAACCAGTTGCTCTCGAAGATGTTAACTAACGCTGGATTTATTAATACAGATAGGACTGACAACTTCAACAACGCGGAAACAATGTTCGTTTTGTCAATAAAATGAGGGCGCTAGTGATGGCGACGAGTTACGCTCGAGTTGGTGAGCCAGTTGCTCTCGAAGATGTTAACTAACGCTGGATTTATTAATACAAATAGGACTGACAACTTCAACAACGCGGAAACGATGTTCGTTTTGTCAATAAAATGGGGGCGCTAGTGATGGCGACGAGTTGCGCTTGAGTTGTTGAGCCACACATCCCGTAGGATGCTGAACGATGCTTACATTGCCAAATGATGTTGGAGGATGCTGGATTTGAGAATGCCAGCAACAGGAAGTCGTACAGAAGCTGTCCCACGATCAGCAACTTACGGAATCCCACGAAGACCAACTGGACACCCAGTAGATGACGTTGCTGCTTGAATAGAGACGCCATTTGATCCCGTCAGGAGTATCTCATGAGGATCCAGCGGACACGAAAACGAAGATAATCGATAGAGGAAGAATATTCGAGACAGGGAGAGTGGGGGGAAGGGGTGGAGGCTTTTGCGGATATTATGTGGATAGAGAGAGAGAGAGAGATGGAGATGGGGAGGGGGAAAGCACCTGCCGATCGTGAAGGTGTCGCGGCGTGGGAGGTCGTCAGGAGACTGCCCCCTCTTCAGACCCCTGTTCCTAAAGAGGTCTCGCCACGGGAGAAGCATAACCGCGTCAAATTCCTACTGTTCACTCGAGCGCACAACTCCGCGAGCTAGCATGACGAAGTGTCTCGGGATCCACCCGGGATGATCTATACCCCTGACGCGATGCGATTGCCACAATCTAGCTTGGCATTGCCGGGGTGTACAGTGTGCGGCAAAATCGGAGGACCTCTGATACATTTCCAATATTTGTTGCGATCAACGACGATTTAGAACAATTTCGACAGCTTCGAGTGCAAAGGACTGAGGATAAGAGTCCGATTTAAAAGGCTTGGGACAGAGTCATTGAAGAGTATGCGACCAACAGCAAGCATAGAGCATTATCCACACGTGTGCCCGGTTGAATGGCAATGCTCCAGGTGGTGGCACGTGCGTCTGGCTCGACAGGTGGCAAACGAATCTGCATTTCGGCCAAGCCTCGCCGAAGGATAGCCCCACTAATATCCTCTCCTCGGCATCGTTCTCTAGTTTACCCTATTCGGCCCCATTAATTCGTTCCGTACCGAGAACGTTAATAAGTCGATCGTTATCGAGCGGATTCGGGTCCGAGAACCTGAAACTCCACTGAGCCCACGAAGAGAGATTACCGGTGGAGAAGAGAGTGGAAAGGGGGGTGGGGGTTGGGGGATGGAATGGGGAGAGGATGGTCGGTAGAAAAAAGCTGTTGCAGGCATCTCGATTACCAATTTAACGTTTTTACGATCCGTCGGAAGGTTTTGCGGTGCGCGATCGGAGGGCCCCGGGGCCTATCGGGTTTTCGTTCGATACCTACAACGAAAAGGGCCGCGGGCACCATTATAATGCTCGTTATTCCATCTGCCTTCGCGTGACGCCGCACGACTTCCTTTCCCGCGGGATTTCAACTTTAACGTGCCGTCACTTTCCATTTGCAACGGCGCGGCCCGACCTGGCCCGGCCCGGCCCGGCCCAACGCGGCAGCGCGCTGAGACGATAAACCTCTTCAGAACTACAGGAGAACGATTCGGGGGGTGGCGGTGAGGGTAGGGGAGGAGAAAAAACTCGCCGAAATTCGGACGGTTATTGCGATCGACCGGTAAGAAACCAGGACCGCTTCCGGTTTCGACCTCCCGCGAGCCGAGCCCATGGAAATCGCTATGCCCCGGCAAAAAGGAGACCATCGAACGCGGAGCAGCTTCCGCCATCACTACCACAACCGCATTTTTATAATCGTTCTATAACTCGATGAGAAGAGTTACCCACTCTTCCGCCGCAACCCGGTCACGTGACGTGTCTCTAATATGCATACTATGGTACTGGCAGAGAGAGAGGGTAACTATTTTTTCCCCTCGATTCGTGCTCCCTCCCCTCACCTGGCGACACTGCCCAAGTCCCGAGGTACAATGGGGCTCGTAGGTCTACGAAACGGGGATTCGATCATATTACAACAAATCTGTGCCAAAGGCAGCACACACACACGAAGGGGCAGTGCTTACAGAAAGTCCGATGACTTTTATATCGGAGACGCCTGTGACGCGCGCCGTTAATTGCTCGGCGTTGATCCGACAAACGAGATCGTTTGGCGTATCAGCCTAGCCGTGAGAAAGCCGAAATTCGTTTATCGTTGCGTAAAAAGTGTCTCGATCGATCGACCTCGATTCCTTTGTTCTTCGTGGATCCATGGGCCGCAAGCGCGGCACGGCGGGATCGACGACGATCGAAAATCCAGGGCCGTGGATCGGCTGTCTCGGCAGGTGGCATAAAAGTTGCGCCCGGCAGAGTGTGGTTAAACACCGGCTGTCTGTGGTGGTTCAAGGGGCCGACGCCGAGGCACCGCGGTACACTATACTATATAGTACCAATACTATAGTACAAGGGGAGGCCCCGAGTCTCATTAAAAACATCTGCCGCAGACCGCTACCGTTACCGCGAACGATGAAAGGAGAACTCGGACCACGCTCCGATTCCCCTAAATGCATCCTCTCCTCCTCCTCCTCCTCCTCCGCCCCTCCCTCCCCCACCCTAACCACTCTCCACACCGCCCCTCCTCCCCCATCTGGAGGATTGATTTGTCTCGAACAGACGATCGACCAATTCGAAATCGGCCCCGGCTCGGTTTCACGCGTTAACACTCTCGATCTCGATCGTGTGACCCCTCGATCGTCTCGATCGTCTTGTTTTGTCGAGCCTCGCACGCTCCTCGATAACCTAACTATGGTTTTTGACGTTGGGATTTTTTTTTTCAAGTGCCAAACAGGGTTCCCGAAAAATAAGAACAAATTATTTTTTTATTTTAAACTACTTCGTCGGATAGTGGAATATTATTTCTTCAATTTAAGCGAAAATATATTATTTGCTGTTGGACAAAATTATGAGACTACCGTTCCTCCCCCCCCCCCAGTTAAAATGGTAGTCCCATAATTTTGTAAAAAAAAAAAATGTAATAATTTTGTTTCATCATAATGTCTTCCAGTTAAAAAGAGATTGTGATTAAAAGAAATTTTTACATTCGTTGTGTCCAATTTCTGTTGTGATGGAATGGCATAAGGGAGTTAGCGGTTCAGGAAGGTGCAAATGATAAATTAATGGGGCACCCGGTATGAAGGAGTCAGTGGCTGGCGCCACGACAGACATTACCCAATGAGGCGAACAAATTATTCTCTATAGCATAATCGCTTCTCCTACACCGAGTCTTCCTTTGACCTCCATCCGGTCCACGCGGTTTCTCAACACGCGACCACTTCTCGGAAAACCGCGATTATCCGTTTACCCGAATGATCTAATCGATTGAACAATTGTTTGCTCGCCGACAACTTCTTCTCCACTCCTTTCTGAGCAATAGCTATTATAGACTGCGGAAGTTCGTGCACTCGTCGCGTCGCATAACCCAGAAAACGTTCATGCGATGCCTCTCTTGCTGTCACGGGCCAGCGAAACCTATTTTCTTTTTAATTTTGTTCGACGAAAAAATCATTACATCATTTTCATTTACATTACTTCACCTAAAATACATACTATTATTATTAGACGGTTATTATTATTAGATTTCATGCAGCTTTGAAAAAAAAAGTAGCTGACCTTGAAAGATTCCACGGATATCTACCGGTTCATTACACAGGTATATTTTCACAAAGGACAAAAGTTACTTTAAATGACCTTGGGAATGACCTTTCAAGGAAGTACATTTTTTGGACAACCTGTATATGGTACTTTTCACCTTATATTATTAAAGGAAGAGAGTGTTTCTATACGACTCCTTCGGCTGGTATTTGATAATAATAATAATAATAATAATAATAATAATAATAATATATTGCTTTATTCAGCCTTACGGCCAAGAATCGAACTCAGTTTACAATAACCTATACTTACAAATAACCATCTTAACCACTCTCTCTCTCTCTCTCTCTCTCTCTCTCTCTCTCTCTCTCTCTCTCTCTCTCCCGCTCCCCCTCCCTCTCTGACTCCCCCTCCCTACTCTGACTACACTATTTATATTCAGCCTTTTTCTATTCTCCTCCTGATTATTGTACCTGGCTGGTATTTGATAAAAAATTAATATTTTGCATAAAGATCCGCATTATTATTATTATTATTATTATTATTACAGTTTACATGGATAAATATAATAAAGTTTTTGGAACGTTCGTTTAAACGAGTGTATGAAATTAATGTATTGCGATGAAAATTCATTGTTAAGATTGTTAGGAAAATGTTAGTTTTAACTGTACAGGACTGACGGTAACAGTCAAAGTGTTAAACAATGACTTTCTCGATTTCTGTCGGCGTTCGCCGCGCTGCGCGAAATGAAAAGGCCATTAGTAATGCAATTATGTTTTTTGAGGGTGCGGGGAGGGGGGTGAATTACCGAGGTCCAGGGCGAATTGGGTCGTCCTAGCCTGGACAAAAGCGATTAGGATGACGGTGTTATGTGGGTCACCGGGTATATGTTACGCGTTTTTGTTTTGCTTTGAAAACGGACGAAATGTTGGTTTTATTTTGGACGCGGGGTAAAAAACGAACATTATTTCACGTCGCTTCGAGTATAAAACAGAATTAAAAATTTAAATTCTGTTAATATTTACTCGGACTATATTTATTCGAAATTATTTATTCCAACTAAATTTTGTCAGGCTACTATTTTAATTCTTCTGACGTGTCAAATAGCCCCAACTCGTTTGGTTCAAATTTTAAAAATTTTGAAATGTGTAAAATTGTAAAATTCTCTTGAAATGTGTAAAATTGTAAAATTCTGCGGACTGAGGGCCGCCATATTGCATCGGAGCGCGATTCGGTAGGGCAACAGAAGTTCATAAGGCCATTAGTAACGCGATTATGTTTTTCGTGGGTCGAACTGCCTCTGTCCTAGGGTCGAACTGGGTCGGTCCCGGCTCGGACAAAAGCGATCCGCACGGTGGTGTTATATGGGTCACCCGGTATACGTTATACGGGCAAGAGCATACGGGCTCTATCGGCCTTCGGAGACGAATTACGATCGAAGAACCGCACGGCTCTATGTCATAAAGCTGTGCCCTACAAGCGGGCAGTTTGTACCCGGGGCCCCGAATGCTTTCAATAAGTGCTCTCGTTATCTCTATCATTGATATCGAACACAATCAAGTCGGGCCGATCTCGGGCATCGCTACCCGAGGAGTTACGACGTCCGATAGACGTTCTACTCTCTTCCCTAAATTGACCTACTGCGTTTAGGGCCGGCGATTACGCGCTGATACTTCCCGTTAAACGGCCAAGAGACGTAGCTGATGATGTATAATACTCTAGTCTTCGACTCGAATGCACTCCC
Organism: Seladonia tumulorum; assembly: GCA_913789895.3. Classification (NCBI taxonomy): domain Eukaryota; kingdom Metazoa; phylum Arthropoda; class Insecta; order Hymenoptera; family Halictidae; genus Seladonia; species Seladonia tumulorum. The sequence continues at coordinate 16,254,108 of OU565270.1, read as the reverse complement.
AGCGGGTTTTGAGTGTGTGCTCCTGACGACGACAATCATTCTGTCGCAAAAGTTTTAATGTAGGTGTTCAAAGTGAAGGGAAATTAACATTTTATATAATTTGGGAACGATTTAGTAACCGTTTAATAATATTACTTTTAATATTAAATTTAATATTACTTTTAATAATATTACTTTTTAAAATATTATTGAAAGGCGATTTAAACATAAAAGTCTACAAATTACCAAATTAATAATAAGGGTTCTAATATTTTTAAATTTACAATTATTAAGATTCCAAAGACACATCCATGGAGAATTATTCAACCAATTTATTTCTTTGGGTATATGTTATTAAAAAGAAAATGGCTAAAAATCTGGGCAGCACGTTTTTGTTATTTTTATTAAGTAATGTAAAATACTTTTAGTGCTCCGTGAACCTAGTGTTGAAAAGTTGTTGAATATTTAGTATTGGCGAGCTCTCGCGCAAGTAGATATCGAAGCGAGGAGTTGATTTTCCAGGAAGGTGTCACTAAAAATTCGTCGATGCGCACGGCACTGGCCGACGCGACGCGACGCGGCGATAACTTTCATTTCAAAACGCATCCCATCGGTCACTCATCCGTGACAACAAAATCCGAACGTTTTCTCCGCAGAGGCATATATTTTCCAAAACACAAATGATCTGGGTTTGTCGTTCCCAATATGGCCGCGCGTGTCCAACCAGAACCGGACACCTTGCCGAGTCGATTTATTCGTCTGCTTGATTCGGAACTAGTTTGCGACCGTGCACCATTTGCGATGGGTGTTCGAGTCCGTTTTCGATTTTCAAAATTGTGCGCTCTCCACACTGAAATAATTTTTAAAAATAATCGCACGGTAATAAACCCGAGTTCGTTGTAAAATTAAATTTTTACAAGTCTACTGGACCATCGTCTGTAGGTAAAATGTTGATTCGAACCTTCTATACGAAGTGCCATAAAAATTAAATATAGGGTCTCCCAAAAATATTGTACTCGAAGGACCTGATTCCAGAAATTATTTGATGTCACTTTTTCCTTTGCGAAAATGTTCTCCGTGGCTTTATTAAGGAGTTATTAAGGAAAAATACGAGCCAATCAGAACGCGGCTACAGCCGACGGAGGGGAGGGTGCACAAATTGAGTGGGGAAAGTTACCCTCTCTCTGCCAGCACCGGAGTATGCGCGACAATGACGAAACGCGTCACGTGACCGGGCCGCGGGGGAAGAGTAGGGAATAGCACGGTGGAAGGGGAAGCAGGAGTGGGAACGCAAGTCTTGATCCGGCAACACTGGCTCGAGCCGCTGTAGCCACGCTCTGATTGGTCCACGTTTTTCGTTAATAACTCCGTAACGAAGCCTCGGAGAAAAATGTCGCAAAGGAAAAAGTTCCTTGGAATGACCTCTAGGTATCAGCTGTTTCAAGCTCAACATTTTTAGGACACCCTGTATGAAAGAACAATCGGCAGTGCAGGCGGTTCGGTGCATCAGCGAGATTTTATCGGCGTAATCGAGCATAATGTTCAGTGGATCTCCGGCAAGCGTAAACTCTTTCCCCGGGACGGCGCGTGCGAGTGTGTCGATCGCGATCACCGCGATAATGAAAGCAATCGATTAGTATAGAACCGCGGGATACAACGGGAAAACAGCACCGACCATGTGCGGCCGCAACGAGGAACCGATATCATTTTAGAAATTATACACACCGCGCGTTTAACCATTAAACCGACAAATATGTTGCGAATATTGATCGGATCCAGTTTATTTCCGAGGTATCGATCAATTATGCGGGACATGTCGCGTGTGCCTAAGGCAAATTGTATATGTATGCGCGTACGTCTATATTGCATATTCTAAATGCTTGCGATTCTATCGCTGTTTAGCTATTTGACGAATTCTGCAAATGCATCTGAGAATGCTGTAACATATAAATGTGATATTTAAACAATTACAGCTCCGTAGAAAAAAATGATAGAACGATGATTCAGACACGATATTCAATTTTTTAAAAACACCATTCTGCATCATGCGAAACAGGGGGAAAACGAAAGTACCTTCTCGGTTCGAACATTTCTTGTTAGACTTTCCATTCAAAATTCGATAAATCGGTAATAAAAAATCGTACATCAGGTTTTTAAAGTTCGTTGTAACGAGGAAACTGCGATCTTCAGATCTGCGTTTGGTTTCACTGTGCAAAAAAATTTTTCAACCTCGCCAGGCTCGTTTGAATTAACAAAACTTTTTTCGAGATTGCAAACAAACTCTGCGCATTCGAGGAGGCAGCAACAATGATAAAAAATGGACCCGCGGAGCTATTCAATATGCCGTTCACTGTCCGGGGAGTAAATATGCAGTCCGGGTAAAGGCATCGGCAAAAAAGTGTCGAGCATAAGTGCCGTCTTCGGAACGGTATCTGAATTCGGATACGATCTCGGGATCTTCGGTTCGCAGAAGCTTTTCTCGCTCTATCCGAGGAGGATCGAGGAGCCATGAAGGGACCGGAGGAAACGATTTACGTAATTTCTATGGGGGAAACTGACGGACCCGACGACCGACTTACCGGCAACGGTGGAAATCGTTTTGCATACCGGCACGAGGGTTACATCTCAATCGGAGAACGGTCAGCCTGGGCGAACAGGAAAAGTAACGGGACGTGGAATCAGATGGCTAATCGCATTTAGGCGATCTGCTGCCGGGAGAAAATAATTTTTCTAATTGAAATTTTACCGAGTAGATTGCCTGAAATATCTCCATTTTCAATTTTAATCCCGTACGTTTAAAGATATCTTCAGCTTCGAATTTGAACCCCCCATATTTGGAACTATTTTAACCAGTTAACTGTGGCGATCTCTTTGCAAAGCGCCCACCAGTGTGTGTCGCGATAATCAAGCGATGACGGGTATAGTCGTCATATTTATAATTATAAATCCAACTCAAATTATTTATAATTTTCATTTGTTTGTTTTTATTTCGTCTTGACCTCTAAACATTTTAAACATATTAAAATTCTACGAATATAATTTAGTTTTCACCAGAATTAAAATTTTACGCATGACGAGTATACTCGTCAATACAGAAAATCGTGTCACTTCTCCATGACGAGTACACTCGTCAATCACAGTTAACTGGTTAATTAATCTTAATTTTTCATTTTAACTCCTCGTATTTGAATGAAATTTTACAGAGTAGATTGCCTGAAATATCTCCATTTTCAATTTTAATCCCGTACATTCAAAGATATCTTCAGCTTCGAATTTAAACCCCCCATATTTGGAACTATTTTAACCAGTTAACTGTGGCGATCTCTTTGCAAAGCGCCCACCAGTGTGTGTCGCGATAATCAAGCGATGACGGGTATAGTCGTCATATTTATAATTATAAATCCAACTCAAATTATTTATAATTTTCATTAGTTTGTTTTTATTTCGTCTTGACCTCTAAACATTTTAAACATATTAAAATTCTACGAATATAATTTAGGTTTCACCAGAATTAAAATTTTACGCATGACGAGTATACTCGTCAATACAGAAAATCGTGTCACTTCTCCATGACGAGTATACTCGTCAATCACAGTTAACTGGTTAATTAATCTTAATTTTGCATTTTAACTCCTCGTATTTGAAGAAAATGTGCAAATGCCACCTTCAACAGATGTTCGGTACGAGTGTCCATTCACGGAACGTAGAAGCGTTAATTCTACCAGCTCGAGCAGATCGGATTGATGTCACTTACACCATAGTTGTCCATGCAGGACAATATTGCGAACTTTTTAGTTACACGAGCAACAGAATCGCGTTGGTCCGAATTAGCCATTAAAACCGCAGTTTACGCATGAAACTTCTCCCTCTCTATCTCTCTCTCTTTCTCTCTCTCTCTCTCTCTCTCTCTCTCTCTCTCTCTCTCTCTCTCTCTCTCTCTCTCTCTCTTTGTCTTTGTCCCCGGTAAAATTTTATTCCCGATGCGCGGCGGCTCCTCTATCCTCCGGGAAACTTTTAATGCCCGACGTAAATACGATACGCAAGTATGAAAGGATCGCGCAGGAAAAACGATACACCTTCAAGTGCACTTGTAGGAGCCGTAAACGAGAGAGGCTCGCTGTAAAACCCCGTAACAAGCGGCTCCCTGAGCCTTGTTTATCGGGCACACGGTTATTACGTATCGTGACATCCGCGTGCAACTCCTCGTTAATGCAATTCAAAGGAAAACTTCCGGATCTTCGGCGAGGTACGTTTTAATGAGACGTTCTACCCCCTCGTACTGCGAAGAGCATCTCTCAATAAACAGGGAAAACAATCAAGTTAAGACATCATCGATAAGTTATCATCGTTAAGACAAAGTAGCTGAGCACTCCTGCTATAAAATTATTATTAACATATTCTTCATGTTTTGCCGATTAAAATGACCCCAAACACGGCCCAATTTGGCTCACTATTACGCATTTAATCCACGATGATGCAGAATCTCGCTTATCCGAACCGATCAGAGCGTCGTTGCTTTTAGGATGATAAAACAGCTTCCAGGCTAGATAGGAAGTTGAAATTTTACAGGTTTATGCGATAAACCGTGGGGAATGTAACCGAACGTGTCCCAGTCCCATCGGATGCACCGTTTTCATAAAAAAAAAACAAATTTGAAATGGCATATTTGGACTGTTAATCCTTCGAAACGGGCTCGCGAAGGATCGCTTTTCGAACGGTTGTAACAGGTTTATCGCTTTCGAATTAGCACGAACATACACTACCGGCCATAAGTGTTTACCCACCTTCAACATTGTAGTCCACGGTTCTACGGTTCAGCTTCAATAACTTTGCTATTTCTCTGTTACTTTTTCCGATGCTATGATGGGACACTATTAGAGCGCGCGTTTCAATCGATAATTCTTTTCTCCCTGACATTATTTGAAATTTTCGCAAAATTCTTTAGGCACGTGAAAATCAACTGTTTACTGTATGAAAGCTTAATGCAGTATGAAATTTGAGAAGACTAAGATACCTGTATTACCTGCGTTCATATTCCCTACTGACCGTTATAAAAATTTCAGAAAAATGGGTTTCTTTACCTGAACTCCAAAATTGTCGTTTTTCATAAAATGCTGTAAACTCATTTACAGTACCTGATTGTGTATGTACAGAATATTTTGGATGTTTTTTATTGGCCTTATAATTAGGATTTAATGCTACGGACATTTTCATAACAATAAAATACCTATTATTTGAATAGTAACGAAATTTGAAGGTGGATAAACACTTATGGCCGGTAGTGTATAGTTGAGAACGCACCCTTCGACGCGGCATACTTCGATTCGCGTTACCTCTTACCGGCATTTGAATGCAACAGCGAGAACTGCACCGATTTCCGACAAAATTTTTCCGACCATTACTCTCCATTTTCGGGGTTTGTCGAAAAGTTTCTGGCACGGTTAAGCGAGATTTATGCACGGCGGAGCACAGTCCGGGCCTTTCCAGAATGTGTAACCAAAATTTCATAGAATTCGAAGAGGTGGCCGGCCTATTGTGTGACAAGAGGCACACGCGTGCAACATAAATATCCGCCGGACTCGTCCAGGGCTGCGACGCAATCAAAGGCGGAATTTCTCACGGGGAATTTGCGTGTACCCCTTATTTCTCCCACCCCTCTCACCCCACCCCCTGTACCAGCGACTCGACTTTCACGGGAGCCGTGAAATTAAGAGGGACGGAAGAGAATGAAGATTTACTCTCCCGCCTGCGGAGTAAGCAGCCCCCGCGTATTATAAATAATGAGGGGACCCTGTTGGAAAATACAAGGCGATACAAAAGTCGTCTCGGAATCCAGGAAATTCGTGACCGAGCTGGAACCCTGACAATTATGCTCGGCACTGTTGCAGACTTCGCTGCCTTCGCCGTACCGCCATTTTTCGGGGCGGTTAGGGCAGCCCGAGTTTCGTTATACAGGGTTTCAGAAATGTATAGTGGCTTGTTAAATTATTTCCTGCGGAAATATTGCTTCCGACGCCATTGGGACACATTTGTTAACATTCTCCACGGTTTATTCTAGAAATCTGTAAAATTTTAATCTTCTATGTAGCACGGAAGCTGTTTTATCATCCGAAAACCAACGACGCTCTGATCGGTTCGGATAAGCGAGGTTCCATCGAATCGTGGATTAAACGCGTGAACGTGAACCCGAATGGGTATAGTGTTTGGGGTGATTTTAATCGGAAAAACGTGACAAATGTGTAAATAAAAAGTACCATTTATGATTTTTGAAAATTATAGTGATTACTTAATATGACATTAAGGGTTAGAGTATACAGTCGAGTCGGAAAGTAAGTTAACGACTGGTATATGCAGGCAAACGAATATGACATGTCTTTAATCTTTAATAATGATAATATATGTTTTACTAACATATTTGTTTATTTCCTTACACCTCCTAAATAAAAACAATACAATAACTTGATTTTATTCATCATATTCATTGCCGACATATCACCAAATGTTAACTTACTTTCCGACTCGACTGTAGCTATTGCAAATTTTTTCAGGGGATGATTGAAGTCATTACAAGATTGTAGAGACCGCACAGAGCGCGGGTGTAATCGTTTGCAAATTTGCAAACGACAGCGATAACGGGAACAATAGCACCAGTAGTCGACGACACGGTTTTTCTTTTTTCTTTTGTTCTATGGAACTCGCATTCTCCTCGGTTGCATCCCGCCATAATTAAAAGCATAAAAAATGCGTTCCAGTCGGGTAGCAGATTCGGCTGGTTGGTGGTCCTGGGCCTGGCATAGGTGTGGTCGGCCCTCTGGCTCGCCACCCTCGTCTTCGAGTGCTCATTTATAACGCTCACCTGGGAAACACAAAGGGACTTCTTTCATACTCGCGCTTTAATGTTTCCTCTTCCCGACGAATCGCGTCTAGCTGTCCTTTTTTGTCGTCACCCGCCCTCCCCCCACCTCCGCCAGCTTATTTTTTACCTTTACACTCCTCCGTCTTATTGTTCCGACCCTCTATCTACAAGGTGTTTCGAGAAACTGCTCTCGACGAACGCTCGCGCTAATCAAGATTTTCACGACAACAATACTGTTTTCGATTAATACAATTTCCTATAAAACTGCGCGACACTTTGCCGATTAAAACGAGTCCAAACACGATACAGTTTGGATCACGTTTGACCGTTTAATCCACGATCTAGTGGAACCTCTGTTATCCGAACTAATTCAATCAGTCTGCGTTAGAACGAGACAAATTCCTGAAGGACCAAAAATTTTCCAACAAACCGTCGCGTTAGAAGGGTCCCTCTCTCTTGAAACATTTTTTAAACAAATTTGTTCGTTCATAATGTTATAAAAAAAAATATACCACAGCATTCAGCACAGTATGCAGAATAATTCTACGCGCGTGTCGTCCGTGTATCATTCGCGGTTGAAGCAGGAAAAATTTGTAGAGTACGAAAAATGTGATTGACTCGCTTCAGTTCGGATAACGGAGGTTCCATTCAATGCGTGGATTAAAGACGTAAGCGTGATGCGAAGTGTACCGTGTTTGGGGTCGATTTAACCGGCAAAATGTCGCGAATACGTTGACGCGAGTGTCGCGAAAGACAAGTAAAAAGGATGCCAGCTGAATGGTATTTTCGGTTCAAGTGTCACGGGGCGGGCTTCGGTTCGGCGGTGCTGAGGAGGTAACTATGTATCAGGTGCAGGGCCGCGGGACAAAGGAAACGCCCGTGGGCCTCGATCAGGTGGTCCAGCACGAGAGCGAGCTTGTGTCGGACATGGTCTTTCGCAAACCTCCAAATTGCCACTACGGCTCATTATATTCGCGTCAGCGCGGACCGGTCGCATCGCGTGCAACGACGCTAGGTAGCTAGGCCAGCTTGATCTCTGGCTTCTTCCTTTTATTTCATCGTCTGGCTCGGGCCACGTTTCGTGCCTACTTTCGTTTTCTTCTTCTCTGTCTCTCTCTGCCCCCCCCCTTTCTCACTCCCTCTCCATTCTGTACTCTTCGTCTTCTAGAATAAATTGATTTCGAAATTCTTCGGGGTCCCCCCACCACTCTCTCTTTCCATCTCTCTCTCTCTCCCCCCCCCCTCTCTCTCTCCCCCTCTCTCTCTCTCTCCCTCTATCTATCTCTTCCCCTCTTTCTTTCTCTCCCTCTTTTCTTTACTCTTCGTCTTCTAGAATAAATTGATTTCGAAATTCTTCGGTGTCCCCCCACCACTCTCTCTTTCCATCTCTCTCTCTCTCTCTCTCCCTCTCTCTCTCTCTCCCTCTATCTATCTCTCCACCTCTCTCTTTCTCTTCCTCTTTTCTTTACTCTTCGTCTTCTAGAATGAATTGATTTCGGAATTCTTCGGGGTCCCCCACCACTCTCTCTTTCCATCTCTCTCTCTCTCCCTCTCCCTATCTCTCTCTATCTCTCCCCCTCTCTCTCTCTTTCCCTCCCTCTCTCTTTCTCTCCCCTTTTCTTTACTCTTCGTCTTCTAGAATGAATTGATTTCGAAATTCTTCGGAGTCCCCCTACCACTCTCTCTCTTTCCATCTCCCTCTCTCTCCCTCTCCTCCTCTCTCTCTCTTTCCCTCCCTCTCTCTTTCTCTCCCTCTTTTCTTTACTCTTCGTCTTCTAGAATGAATTGATTTCGAAATTCTTCGGAGTCCCCCCACCCCTCTCTATCTCTCTCTCTCTCTCTCTCTCTAGCGTTACCGGATTACTCTGCTACCTGTTTATCCGAGGCTCGATCGCGCGATTAGGGACACGCCGCTGAATAACTGCGTTTCACGGGCCCGCGGGGATGCAACTGCACCCTGTTCGCTGCGGCGTGAGTCTGCAGTTTGGAATTTATGATGCGCCGAATATTCGGTAAAGGAACTGGTAGATGGTCGTTTTATAGTTTCGCTGCCGGAAGCTTATCAACCCTTCGAGGTTTGCGGATACCGCGTGGCTCGTGCTTAGGTTCGTTTCGGCGATACCAGGAGTGTCTGGGAGGCGAGGTACGCTGTTAGAAATGCGACTCTCCGAAAAGCAAATTGTACGAAACGAGGTTCCATCCGGTATAAGCACTGTACTACAACGGTAACTCGTATACGTGCAATTATTTATTCATAACTCTTTCGTTTTGTAATTATTTTTTAATTAGACTGGCGTCAACATATTGGTAACACTTTCCTGATTAAAACGAACCCAAGCGCGACCTTGTGCGACAGATATTTGCAGAGTAATTCACAATTTAGTAGATGAGACCGGACGGTTCGGATAATAGAGGTTCCACGAAATCGTGGATTAGACGACTAAATACGAACCGAATTGTATCGTGTTTGGGCTCGTTTTAATCAGAAAACTGTCACACGTATGCTAGTATTACTGGCTATAGTCTACAAACTCGTGCAAAGTCAGGATTTTGGCAAAACTGGCCTGTCGGATGGGTGTTTCGACTCCAGAATCGCGATAACAGTACGCCAATCGAGAGAACGGATGGTTGAGGGCTGTGAGTTGATTTCTAATAGAGAAGCGATGGGAACGAGCGACATTGTCGCCGCGAAAAGGATCCACTCGGCCCCCGGACAATGACTCAAATACAGATAAGCGGGCCGCCCACGCGGATTCCCGGCTAATGCCGGCCCGGGATTCCCATCAACGAGGATTTCGAAAAGGACTGGGACATTCTGACGTCGATTCCGGCCGATTCTCGTGCACCGCGGGGGGTGCCACCGACACTGCACCCCCACGTTGCACCCGTTCATTCGTTTCCGAATAAGGGAACTCTCGCTGCGGAGATAACTATCGTGGCTCGCGCAAAGGTAACACAGGGTATCGCGGCTCTCGATCGGAATCGACGAATTTCGAGCAACCGATTCTCGCGTGACTCCGATCCGAATCTGTCGATCTCGGATCGGAGCGATTCCATTCCCTTCCGGACCTCGGAGCTCGCTGAAAGACGACTCCTATTGCCTTCGATCCGATCCACTGTGCAACGAATGGGGCCAATAACTCGCTTTCGTCGTTTCTCTTTTTTTTTTTTGATAATTTTCTGGAAAAAAATTGTCCAACGGCGAGAATTTATTTAGTTTGTCAGATGATGGGGAATTTGTGTTTCAGCAATCTCGTGATGTTTGTGAGAACGCAGAAAATATCGTACCGGTGAGACAAAATACTAAACAATGATACTACTCTCTTGTTTCTAACGATTCTTTCATGAAACTTTCGTCATCGTATTCCTGATGTCTTTCCGATTGAAATGAGCCCAAGCACGACATTATTCGTCGTATATTTACAGAGTAAATTACGATTCAGTGGATAGGTGACTGAACGGTTCGGATACTGGAGGTTCTACTATTTCCTGGATTACACGAGTATGCCTGATCCGAATTACGTCGTGTTGGGTATCATTTTCTTTGGAAAAGTGTGTCGCACAGGTTCGTGAAGGTTTCATAAAGACATAATTAATAGCAAAAATGTTACGCCGCTAAATTAGTATTGTCTCACCGATACTGGGGTGTCAATGTTTCCTTGATCCGCTATCTTTTTCCATGTTTTGGTAGCAAGGAATGAAAAAATAGTTTCGGTACACGACATAAGTGACATTTTGGCTCCGAAATTTTTACATGTATCGAGACATTACTGTAATTCTTCGGAAAATTTCTAAACGACCTCTGAACGACCTGATCGTTGTTAAGCCGACGGAACAGGGTGTTATGGCAGTGTTAAAACGTGCTTACAGGTGGACACGATCGATGCGAAGACAGAACGGTTGCAGCAGACACGAGAAAGTAAAGTAATCGAGCCGGGGTATCCAGACAGCGCGCAGCAGCCTGCCCGCTTATATTCAGGATAATCTTGCCGGGAGAAAATGGAATCGGGCCCAGGGACGGGTTCCGAATAAATGGATCTCGAGGAGCGTCGTCGAGGGTGGCTGGGTGACCTCGAAGATCGAATTAAACGATTCCTCGCGCGGTCCTTTCTCTAGGGAATGGAGCCGACGATGGCGAGCCGGCCTAGCGCGGAAATAAAAGGGGGTGAAGAACTTGAGTAGTTTCTTATCAGGCCGAGGCATCTTCTTTTTCACGATTCCGGGATACACGAAAAACAGTTTCCCAATGCGAACGTTCCGTTGGTCGCGTCGAATCGGCCACCGAATGTCTGCTCGAATCACCCTGGCCGATGATTATCATCGCATCATTCTGTTAATTTTTCAAGGGTTTGTAGGCCGTGGAGAGCCTACGGTTAAAATGAGTCCAAACACGATGTAATTAGGTTCGCACCCAGATAGCACTGGACGGCTTAAAGACGTCTGTTTTACGTCCATTTTTGGTCTGAACGTCTTACGTCCTGAAAAGATGTCTTTTACGAGTCGTCTTTAAGACGTTTCATATCTTGACGTTTCAGTCATTCTAAACTGCTAGAGAAAAGCTTTACAAACTGTACACACGCAACACAATATAACGCAGTTTTCCATCCTTCGAATAGACGTTTATTTATTTAGGAAAGTTAAATAACTAAATTGTTAATTTAGTACTATTATAATATATTACATATATACTCGCAATAGAATTTAGCAATAAATATTGTTTAATAATAAAACTATACATTATATATCACAAATCCAAAATCCAAAATAATATATCAAAATAAATAGATAAATAAATAAATAAGTTAAATAAATAAATAAAGCATAAAATGTTAATGTTCGCGGATATGCTGAAAAACATTCTTTTAATTAATTTTTTTTATTTATAAATAAATAAATAAATAAATTAATTAATTAAATAAATAAATAAAGCATAAAATGTTAATGTTCGCAGATATGCTGAAAAACATTCTTTTAATTTATTTTTTTTTATTTATAAATAAATAAAGCATAAAATGTTAATGTGCGCGGATATGCTGAAAAACATTCTTTTAATTTATTTTTTTTTATTTATTTAATTTTTTTGTTATATCAAACATTCAATTTATATTTCTTGTACATGTATACAATATTCAAATTCAATATTTTTCTCACAAGAAAAAATGTGGCTTAAAAAATATTTTTCCAATACTTGACAAACATATCTATCTAATATTTTTGTGGTACTAGGGGTCTGTTTCGGGACGTCTTGAATATGTCTGTTCGAGACGTCTTAAAGACGTCTTTAAGACGTACAGTTTTTTCACAAAGACGTTCCAGAGACGTTCAGAAGCCGTTCGGAAGCCGTTCGTAGGACATTCAGACGTCTAATAGACGTCTGAACGTCTTTGACAGACGTCTTAAAGACGTCTTTAAGACGTCTCTGTGCTATCTGGGCATTTAACCGTTTAATCCACGATTTAGTGAAACCTCGATTATCCGAACCGTACGGTCACTCGGCTACTAGATCGTGAATTACTCTGCAAATATACGTCGAAAGAGGTCGTGCTTATGCTCGTTATAATGGGAAAAATGTCACGAATTTGTTGCTAAAAAACTTTGATACCGATCAAATTATTGCTATTCAACCAAAAAATTTCCTTTTTGCTTCCTTTCCTTTTCGAACACGCGTCTCGGCGAACCGAAAGGGTGAAATAAAACTACTATGCAAAATGACGAACCGTTTCTCGGCTACTATTATGGCCGAGAGCGTGCAGGGCACGTGTTAAATCTTATATTCAAAAAAACCAAAAAGAAAAATATTGAAAACGTGTATCGATCACGCGTCGGCACGCAACCCAAGGAAGACACGGGCCGCAACGTACGAAAACCGCGTGAATAAACCACACCTCAATCCCGAGCAACAATTCGCAATTCACGGCTGCCCGTTTCCCGGACAACGTCGACTAGGGTGGGGGAAGGGAAAGAAAAAAGACGATGCTCTCGGAGGAGAAATTAGGCGCGACGCGGACGGAGGCAACGGTACTACGAAAAATATTTAAAGGGATCGGGTTGCATTATGAATGAACAAAGAGACGCGCAAGTGGATGCACGCCTGGAAACGGAGAAGAGGTAACGGACGACAGAAAAACTCACCTACCCCACCCTCCCTGTTTTTAGAAAAAGAAAAGAAAAATAGGGAAAAAAAATGCTGGAAGTCGGAGGAAAACCGGGCGAAGACGTGGCCCGGGCGCAACATGTAAATGCATGGAAGAAATTATTCATGAAAGATGCCAAGCTCTCGGCGCAACGAGACGGAACGAGATTCACGAGACAGCCCGAACTAACGACGCCGCACGGTGGCGCCATTTCGCGAAAGGCAGGGCCAAAATTCAATTCCCGGAGCACAGTGCAACCATTATGGCTCTCCGTTATGCGAACACCTGTTATTCGAACGGTCCGTTATGCCACAGCGTACGGAAGATCATCGATTATCGAGTACAGCTATTGTTCTACCGAGTGCTCGATTATTTGAACAACGAAACGAATAGCGCCATTTGTTAGTACAGCAGTGTACGTGAAAGAGATGTACGCGATACTTGCGAACAATTTGTACACATTGCCGTGATTCGATTGCAACGAATCATGGAACTTTATGCGGGATTGCGTAATTACATTGGCGACGCAAGAGTAATTTGATGACAGAACTTCGTTAGCTTCGACCAAACTTTTCTGAAACTCTCGTTATCGCATGCGCGACATTTTTCCGGTTAAAATGAGCCCAAACACGATGCAATTAGGTTCCCATTTAGCCGTTTAATCCACGATTTAGTAGAACCTCTGCTATCCGAACCGTTCAATGACCTGGTACTAAATTGCGATTTACTCTGCAAATATACGTCACACGACGTCGTGCTTGGACTCGTTTTAATCGGGAAAGTGTGACGAACAGGTTCATGAAAGTTTCTACAAAGGAATTGTTGGAAAGCAGAAAGTTTTTGTGAGAAAATGGAGGAGCGGAGAAAGGGCAAGGAACGAGCAGAGACGCAGGAACGTTTCGAGGTTTAGCCGGGTACGGGTCGGCCAATTTTAATGAGCCGATTCGTGGCTCGCAGGTTGTACCTCGAGGCGAGAGCCTGGCATTAATACCAGTAATCGAATAATCGAGGCGCTCGCGTGCGCTCGTCTTGCACATGTTAACGAGCTGCCGATTCGAACTACCGGCCATTTTCCTTTATACGGGTTTTGGCTCGGCCAGCCGGGGCCGATTTCACGGCTGTGTGTATTGTACACTCCGTGACAATACTATAGGACACTACCTAAAACCGTGTATACACATCTACGCTGAAAACTGTCGATCTTTGTGCAAAATAAATCGGTTGCAAACAAACGGGACCTAACACAGATATGTCAAACAAAAGTTGGTGGACATCAACCGGTGCGTGCAACCTCATGATGAATTTTTTTATATCTCACTTTTTATACGAAGCTGACCTTGAAATTTTGTTACATAATACGTAACATTTAAATACACAATTTAGAAGAATCTTCGGTATTGAGTAAAAAAAGTGTTAAGGTTTGTGGGATGAAGAAGTAATAGTTACCGAGATACTCTTCAGTGAATGTTTATGGAACCTTCAGTGAATCTTTGGTCAAATTCTACAATAGCTTATTTGTTTTTATTCGATACTCTTTCGACTCACACGTTCAAATAATCCCACATTATGATACAAAAATTCAAGGTCACCTTCGTATCTCGATAAAATATCACAACATCAGAAAACTAATCATCACACGGAATGTCTTATTTCATATATGACAACTTTTATTCGAAATTCTTTGTTATGCAACGGGCAGGTTACGAGTAAATTCAGCTGGTACAGTTAAGCAACGCACCCTATACAAACCGAGCCATAAATTCTAATTCCTCGATACATGGCTTCCCGTAAGTATGTGTATGCATAATATTGTGCGTGTTCGGAAGGGGAAAATTTTTCTTCCTAGCAGAGACTCGCACGGGGTTTAGTATAGCGTCTTATGGTGTTGCCACGGAGTGTATACCGACTCTTAAAGCCTCTCGAGTTTCACTAGAGGAGAGGACTAACCGGCCTAGCCCGGCAGACATCAGCTGTGCGCATGCAAATTACAGCTCGACGATGCAACGCCCGTCCATATGGTGATCGACTATTATCCGCACGCTCGCTCCTTGACGTTTTCGTAGCCGGTCTCGCAAGATTAGTCTCTTGTCTTCATCAACGATACTATTATTTTCGTCGCGGGACCAAACCAGAGCTCCACGACGCGCAAGGCCATGCCCGAGAACCTAAACCGACGCTCAAGTTCAACCCCAGATAGCACGCGACGTCTTAAAGACGTCTGTTTTACGTACATTTTTGGTCTGAACGTCTTACGTCCTAAAAAGACGTCTTTCAGACGTCTAACGGACGTCTTAAATACGTCTTTAAGACGTACAGTTTTTTCACAAAGACGTTCCAGAGACGTTCAGATGCCGTTCGGAAGACGTTCGTAGGACATTCAAGACGTCTATAAGACGTCTGAATGCCCATCGACAGACGTCTTAAAGACGTCTTTAAGACGTCTCTGTGCTATCTGGGACGTAAGCCACTGAAACATCGATTCTGTAAAATAGTCAAAAATTTCTAGTCATAAATACATTGCAAGTGCCATCCCCAAGTGGGGATACTTCTTCAGTTAATTTTTAAAATATGATTTAATTCAATTAAATCATTCTATTCATTTTAAATTCGAAAGTACACTGGCCAGGCGACTTTCCTACAGCGTCAACTTTCAAATTGGCACGGTATCGGCGGAAAACTGTAATTTAACCAGCAACCACGCTAAATTCCACGGCAAGCAAATAGCTGTCGGGACAGCCTCGAGCCGCTAGACTATCGTCCCTGTTCTTACCGTTAATCCGCTTCTCGATCAAAGTAATTCCTGCCGCCGAGCCCTCCGAACCTCTCTAAACGACACACTTACGCGGAAAGATTCCGCACAATGAAGATTCGAGCCGATCGTTCCGATGTCGTACGCTTAATCGACCGTTCTCCGAGGAGATCCCCGAGAGAGAGAGAGAGAGAGAGAGAGAGAGAGAGAGAGAGAGAGAGAACCTTGGGCGAAACTGTCGGCGTAACGTGCCGTGAACCGATGTCACCTGTATTTCCGGGGCTTTTCGAGATATTAAATTTCGCGAGATGCGCGCACCCGAAAGACTTAGGGAATAGCGGAAAGCGACAATGGAGCTAGAAAAAGATTGCTTCGAAAAACGCCGCGCCGGGGATTAGGAGTTGAGTGCATCGTGCTTCCGGTCTGCGTCTCCCTCTCACTATCTCTTTTTTTCTCTTTTTCTCCCCAAACAATGCCTTAAGAAGTGTGCCGGGGAAAATAAGAGAACCGTGTGTGCGACGTGTCTCCGGTCCCGAACAATGTCATCGTGCGAGGTCACGTGACGTAATTCAGCCGAAACGATTGCAAGTTCCGCGGTGCATCGCGCTTTAATGATCCCCGTACGTGCACCACTTGCGAGACAACCGGCGAGACAATTCGGTTGGACGACGATTGTGGAAAATGTGAAAGCTGTACCAGGTAAACACAACCGTTTTCCATCGTGAACGATATTTCGTTAATTGTTCAATTAACGCGGATCGTTGACAGTGCGCGTTGACAACGGAGAACGTTCGAATAACAGTAGCGTTTCAGCTAACTGAACGTCTTGATAAGAGGGCGTACAGATAACTGACCGTCTCGATAAGAGAGCGTACAGTGCAGAGTTGGGCGTTATTCGAATAAATTTTTATTCGAATGAATTTTTATTCGAATAACCCAGCGAATAAAAATTTATTCGAAAAGCCCAGCGAATAAAAATTTATTCGAATAGCCCAGCGAATAAAAATTTATTCGAATAGCCCAGCGAATAATGGTGTCGAATGACACGCGTCATCGACATCGCACGCGGCACGCACGCCACGCACCAGCGACGTGTATGTGTATGAATAAATGTGTAAGTGCAGACTAGAGAGTGAAGCGAAAAATCGTGGCAACAAATCTGTGTGTAAAGATAACGAAGGTCTGCGCTTATTCGCAGCATTTATTCTCGTCATTTAGAATAACGAATAACGAATGAAAGTCCCGGGATTTATTCGAGAATAACGAATAACGATTTATTCGTTATTCGCAAGCTACGAATACTTCTCGGCGAATATTCGTTATTCTCGAATAAATCCAGGGACTTTATTCGTTATTCCTTATTCGTTATTCGAAATAAAATTTGCCCAACTCTGGCGTACAGATAACTGAGCGTTCCGATTGGAGAGCGTACCGTTAACTGAGCGTTTCGATAAGGGAGCGTACAGTTAACCGAGGGTTTGGACAAATTAGCTGACAAAATTCCAACCGAAACAGATTCCCATCTAATTTTTGAGAATCCTCGACCGCCATGTTTCATCCTCACGCGAGGTCCTCGTCATTGTCCTAGCTCCCAGTGGCCGTAGAGATACGGATCGGCGCTAATGTCAGCTTTATGGGTCAGTTTGTCCACCGTGGGCACGTAGCAACGTAATGTTTGCGCAGAATTTCAAAATCGAGGAAAGACAAAAACGAAGTGGAGGAGGACCACGGTGTCGCAGGAAGCCATCGTCTTTCATCGCCAGCGAGAGATTCATAAGCTTCTGAGAAACGCGCGCGGAGTCCGGCGGACTATTCAGACACCCTCTTCTCGATCGTTATCAGCGTGGCGTGGAGATCTTATCGCAGCCGGCCGGCGCTGATCACCGCGCAACGATTACGGCGTCACCGGTTGTCCGCGCGCTAACTGTACCCGAAGGTGCGAAAATTCACCCATTGTTTTTCCTCGTTAACCCATTGTTTCGTTAGGCCATTGTTATTCCGGAGCCATTGTCCTCTGCTTCGCCGCCCCGTTCCGAGGAGTTTCCCCGCGAGTTTTTTTTAGGAGGATTTTTCGTCGATCGTCGCGAACGATCTGACGGTGTCTTCCGTAACGTTGAACTTTTCACGCTAACCGTCCTTATGGTTGGTACAAAAAGATGTCAGAAGCTTGCCCTCCGTGATCAATTTGAAATGTCACCCTAGAATCTCTTCGTTCGATATTTATTTATCCCCATGAACGCTTGATACATTTGGACGTTCCAACGATTATTGTAATCAAGTAGGACCTTCGGCTACGTGTTCCAGAATTTTTTCAGATTTTTCGACAGCCTGAAACAGTAACAAAAACTGCATACGAGGGATCAACGCTTCCCGGTTCGGATAATCGAGGTTCCACGTTATCGCGTATTACACGAGCAAGCATCACTCGAATGGTACCGTGTTGGGTATCATTTTACTCGGAAAAGAGTCACGCATACACTGGTTAGAGGTTTCACCAAGAAATAATTTAGAACAAAAGAGTGACGTCACGAAATTAGTGTTGTCTCACCGATGAATTCTCCTTTTCTCCCAATGTTTGTCCACGTCGAACGCGCTGTTTCTTCCCGAAAATTATTTCTATACGTAGCCTTAATGATTTCCGAAGAGAATTTCGCTTCCACTTGAAAGATTCTTCGCTCAAAATCGAGGAGAGACTGGTCTCGAGTCTGCTGCAAACGTTCCCGGAGCGCGCCTAAGCCCCGAAGCGCTTTGCAAAGAAGATAACGTTCGTTGTGGACTAGGGAATCGTGTCAGGCGAACAGAAACTGTCAAACGATAATTTTCCGCGTGTTCAAACAAAGGTGGCGTTCCTGGGACCCCCCGGGTACCCCCTTCGGTTGTATCGGCGCGGCGGTCCCCTAAGGGGGGGGGGGGGGGGACGCGCAAGGATCAACAGGCAATTTCGGAGCGGAAGCCTGTGCCGTGAAAGGCAAACACGTCGATGCCGTTGCTATTCGAAATCGGCAATCAGCCGCGATCGCTCGCCCTTTCATCGGTTCATTCGCAGCTACTGTCGATGATACGGCACCGCAAAGTCATTCGATGCCACTATATACCTGGGGGCGAGACACGTCGCATGGCTCAGCGGTTTTCGGGGCTGTCTCGGAGAGCCAGCTCTCTGGCCTCTCTCCGACTCGAACAAAGAGGACCCTCCAAAGGTAAACACACCGCTGGCATGTCTCTACAAGGTGAGGCACCTAACTTGATCGATAACTTCTACATTGTACAAAAATTATTTCCACAAATGTTACATGATACCGAGGGAGGGGTATCCTCAGTCTAATAATAATATACGGTGAGTAACGAAAGTATTCGAACGCCCTTTAAATCAGTATAACTTTTTTTTTTAAGTGAATCAAACGACCTGACCTTTTTGAGGAGTTAGAAGAATTGGTTTTCCAAATGATGTGTAAAAAAGATTTTGAAAAAATTGCAATTGATAAGAATTACATGAGAGAATAAAAATGGCACTTTTCACAACTTTTTTATTTGAGCCTGTAATGAAAATTTAAAATATGCGTTTTGTAGATCTGTGTTAGTTATACACGTACTGAAAATTTCATCAAAATCGGCTGACGCAGATAAAAATGGCACGTATCAAAATATGTTAGAATCTGAGGATTTTAAGCAGAAACTGGCCAAAAGTCGTAGCTCGTGTGTATATTTATCGATTTCAATGAAATTTGCAGCATGTATATAACTAACATATATCTACAAAACGCATATTTTAAATTTTCACTACAGGTTCAAATAAAAAAAATTGTGAAAAGTGCCATTTTTATTTTCTCATGTAATTCTTACCAATTGCAATTTTTTCAAAATCTTTTTTACACATCATTTGGAAAACCAATTCTTCTAACTCCTCAAAAAAGTCAGGTCGTTTGATTCACTTAAAAAAAAAGTTATACTGATTTAAAGGGCGTTCGAATACTTTCGTTACTCACTGTATAATTGTATATGTCGTAGATTTAAGGGGGGAGGGTCAAGTAAACAAGCGTTTCTTCTCGAATTTGTTTTGAAGAGAGCATAATATTTTTTTATTTACAAACAATTGTATGTTATTGTGTAGCATCTAGACAATCTATATCAATTTTGGGATTATAAAAATATTTATAAATAACTGAGCAGCAGCTGCTTGGATTTGGCTCCTCGAAAATGCGCTGTGCAACACACAGGTCGCTCTAATTATCTGAAATCACAAATCCAAAAGTTTTTCGTTAATATATAATAATACGCTTTGCATGAACCTAAAAGTTTTTTTAAAAATTGAAATTAACAATGTTTATATAGCCATTTCTTTACGGAAAAAAATTTTCGACTTTCGAAGACTTCTTTTCAAAGTGGCGCAGAATTTGTAATTTTTTAATTTTTTTTTTTAATTTAGGTTCGTGCAAAGCGTATTATTATATATTAACGAAAAACTTTTGGATTTGTGATTTCAGATAATTAGAGCGACCTGTGTGTTGCACAGCGCATTTTCGAGGTGCCAAATCCAAGCAGCTGCTGCTCAGTTATTTATAAATATTTTTATAATCTCAAAATTGATATAGATTGTCTAGATGCTACACAATAACATACAATTGTTTGTAAATAAAAAAATATTATGCTCTCTTCAAAACAAATTCGAGAAGAAACGCGTGTTTACTTGACCCTCCCCCCTTAAGCGTGTTTTCTTAGGTTAAGCATTTGCCGTTGGAAGTTGCCGGAGTCGGTTGCCGAGTGCTCGCGCGTGTATTTACATTGTAGCGCGGGCCGAGACGTTTGATCGGCCGCGACAGTTGGGATCGGTTTCCATTACGCATAGCTGAAACGTTTGTGCGGCCGCGACAAACAAAATCGGCTCCTTTGGAATGCGTGCACTTGGACGACGGAGTGACTCTGCGGAGTGAGGGAAAAACGCGAGGCAAAGCCCTCGATGGACCGAGATCGGCCGGCAGATTTTGTTGAGGACTCGAACATTTAAGATCCGCGTCTCCGCAGAGTCAAACTGTCAGAGCACTCGACAATTCGACAACACGACACGCGAAGATGAGACGCGTGAACTCCGGGTCGCGCCAAAATGTTCGCGATACGACATATATATAATGTACAATACTACAGTGTATAATACAGTGTATAATACTATATTAGCAAGCGAAGAAATAACATCCCTAGTAGCACAAAATATTGTATACACATTCATATAATATTAAAAAGAGATTCAATCTTTTTTTAATATTCAAATATACATACAATATTTATTTTATATTACGTAACAAATATTTCTTTTTAAATATTCAGGAAATATCTATGTCATGTTACGAGAAAAATATTTTTTTCTAAATATTAAATGAATCTATTTCATATTGGAAGTAGAATATTTTGGTAATTATTTACATTAGGGGCTTCCTCACCGATTTTGATGACCTTGAAATATGTTGTCAAGGTCATCATTATGAACAACTTTTTCCTATACATGTTACCGCCGCTCAACTGTAGTTTCCGAGATATTCGCAAAAAAGTTTTAACATCTCAAAAAGTGATCGGAGTAGGTATGGGTTAGAATTGAAGTTGCAAAATAAGAAAGAAAACCTTGTATCCAATATTCTACATACAAATAATAAAATATAATACTAATGTACTACGAACTACATTATAAAATACTAATGTAAAGTGTACTTACTTCTGAATCTTCTGTACCTCCGTTGGATCCACAGCACACAATTGTTGACTCACGAGGATAGGTCCGAATAATTGAACAACAATCACTAAACACACACACACAACACATTTTATAAAATCGGGACAACGAACGAGAAGATGTCACTCCGACCACGAATAAAATAATACTGCGATTTTAACCGCTTCGGACCCAAGGACGCGTGATACGAAAACAGGGAATTCCGGGAAATAGGGTCGGCGCCCCGCCATAATTTGTTTACCTTGGTTTTGTATCTAGTGTTTATAGACCCTCAGCGTCTAACCTGCCTAGGATAACCTGACCGTACCACCCCCGTGGAAGGGATCATTGTTAAAATCGCAGTATTGTTTTGTTCGTGGTCGGAGTGACATCTTCTCGTTCGTTGTCACGATTTTATAAAATGTGATGTGCGTGTGTGTTGTGTGTGTTGTTTAGTGATTGTTGTTCAATTATTCGGACCTATTCTCGTGACTCAATAATTGTGTGCTGTGGATCCGACGGAGGTACAGAAGATTCAGAAGTAAGTACACTTTACATTAGTATTTTATAATGTAGGATCAGTATTCGTATGTGGAACATTGGATACAAGGTTTTCTATCATATTTTGCAACGTATATTAACGATCATTAATGATTTGGTATATAGTATAATTTAATGTGGTTCAAATAAGATACTACTTTAAATCAAATATTTTTATTTTGATAACCAGATAGATAAAATGAAATATTTTTATTTTGTATTTCAAATATTTCCTTGCAATGAAAATAAGTTGAGCAAGTAGTTAATATTATAAATCATAATTTTTAACATGAGAAGCTATAATAGTTAGCAAAGTATTATTTATAGTTTAATTACGAATATGTAACATGTTGATAAACAGACTACAATATCGTAATAACATTACAGGCAACAAAATATCATAAAAATATAAGTTGCTGTCAACCATTCGAAATACTATTTTACACAGTCCTACACACCTACTCCGATCACTTTTTGAGATGTTGAAACTTTTTTGCGAATATCTCGGAAAGTAAAGCTGAGCGGCGGTAACATGTATAGGAAAAAGTTGTTCAGAATTATGACCTTGACAACATATTTCAAGGTCATCAAAATCGGTGAGGAAGCCCCTAATGTAAATAATTACCAATATTTTTTCCAAATACAGATAATATTCCCTCAACAAGCAGTGCGCAGAAAGTAATACATATTCATAGTTTCTAATTTTTGTTATAATTTGAAACTTCTTAAATTTGAAAATTTTATTGAATGTTTTTTAAATATTGAATTTATATTTTTCAAATATTGAATTCACATTTTTTTAATATTTACTTTATATTTTTTAAATATCTAGTTTATATCCTCTGAATATTTAGCTTATATTTTTTGAACATTCAATTTATATTTCTTGTACATGTATACAATATTCAGATCCAATATTTTTCTCGTATGAAAAAATGTGGCTTAAAAAATATTTTTCCAATATTTGAAAAAAATATCTATCTAATATTTTTGTGCTACTAGGGGTTCTACTTAGTTTCTATTTCTTGTAATCGATGCAGACAATTTTTATTTTGCACAAAGATCCTCAGTCTAATAATAATATATAATTGTATATATATATATATATATATAATGTACAACCCAGATAGCACAGAGACGTCTTAAAGACGTCTTTAAGACGTCTGTCAAAGACGTTCAGACGTCTATTAGACGTCTGAATGTCCTACGAACGGCTTCCGAACGGCTTCTGAACGTCTCTGGAACGTCTTTGTGAAAAAACTGTACGTCTTAAAGACGTCTTTAAGACGTCCGTTCGACGTCTTTAAGACGTCCGTTCGACGTCTTTAAGACGTCTCGAACAGACGTATTCAAGACGTCCCGAAACAGACCCCTAGTACCACAAAAATATTAGATAGATATGTTTGTCAAATATTGGAAAAATATTTTTTAAGCCACATTTTTTTGGTGAGAAAAATATTGAATTTGAATATTGTAATGTACAAGAAATATAAATTGAATGTTTGATATAACAAAAAAATTAAATAAATAAAAAAAAATAAATTAAAAGAATGTTTTTCAGCATATCCGCGCACATTAACATTTTATGCTTTATTTATTTATTTATTTATAAATAAAAAAAATAAATTAAAAGAATGTTTTCAGCATATCCGCGAACATTAACATTTTATGCTTTATTTATTTATTTAATTAATTAATTTATTTATTTATTTATAAATAAAAAAAATTAATTAAAAGAATGTTTTTCAGCATATCCGCGAACATTAATATTTTATGCTTTATTTATTTATTTATTTATAAATAAAAAAAATAAATTAAAAGAATGTTTTTCAGCATATCCGCGAACATTAACATTTTATGCTTTATTTATTTATTTAATTAATTAATTAATTTATTTATTTATAAATAAAAAAAATAAATTAAAAGAATGTTTTTCAGCATATCCGCGAACATTAACATTTTATGCTTTATTTATTTATTTAACTTATTTATTTATTTATCTATTTATTTTGATATATTATTTTGGATTTTGGATTTGTGATATATAATGTATAGTTTTATTATTAAACAATATTTATTGCTAAATTCTATTGCGAATATATATGTAATATATTATAATAGTACTAAATTAACAATTTAGTTATTTAACTTTCCTAAATAAATAAACGTTTATTCGAAGGATAGAAAACTGCGTTATATTGTGTTGCGTGTGTACAGTTTGTAAAGCTTTTCTCTAGCAGTTTAGAATGACTGAAACGTCAAGAAATGAAACGTCTTAAAGACGACTCGTAAAAGACGTCTTAAAGACGTCTGAAATGAGACGTAAAAACGACATCTTTTACGAGACGTCTTTAAGACGTCTTAAAGACGTCTTTTCAGGACGTAAGACGTTCAGACCAAAAATGGACGTAAAACAGACGTCTTTAAGCCGTCCAGTGCTATCTGGGAATACTATAGCGTATAATACATAATAGATAATGTAGTAAAATATATAGAAGTCAGCTGTTGCTGTAGAAAAATAACAATCGACCAGATAAGGGGGAGTCCATATCAAGCCAAGAAGATCCCTAAGCGCCCTAATCAATCCCAGTAGTCAATCACAGAACGCTATATAGCACATAGTTCTACATAACGGACAGGCAACGACATTCAATTACACGGGCCCTGTTAATTTTCGTCGGCACATGTTGGCAAGCTTTGACAGATCGGTCTGCCGAGAGGTTGAACAAGGTGGACGTCCGGTTTTGCTCCTTGACTCCGGTTGACTGGCCTCATGGCTTCAGCTCGTGGCTTCAGCTCGTGGCGTGCAACATGTCGCGTGCAGGCACGTGCTCCGCAATGTATAATCTGACCCATGGCCGAAGGCAGTCTGCAGGGTCGATGTGTACCCGAGACTGTCGGCTCTTACGATCCTCCGGGAAGAAAGTTCGCGAAAAAGAACGACCACCAGCCCAAACACCAGCCCATTGCCGAACCAGAACTTGCGCTGTTCCTCAAATTTTGCGAACTCTTCGGAGCTTCGATCATTTCCTTCCACGTAGACGTCGAACTCGAGAGACATCTGCATGATCATTTCTATTCCATCTTCTGAAATTCCAAGAGAAGCTGCAACGACTCCTCAAAAGTCCAATTGCGATTTTCCGACACGATTCTATTGTGCTCTAATTGGAAAAAAGTATGACTAAGACCACTCAATTTTTTTTTTGTTTTGGATTTTTAGTAAAATATTCTGGCATGGACAAAATCCACTTGCAAATTTTTGCGTTCCTATTCATTTAATCCGTATGCGTTAATTAATTTATTTTAGAGATTTATTAGGGTTTATTATATATTATTTTCTTTTTTTTTGTATTTAGATTTATACAGGGTGTTTCGCGTGACCTTGAGTATTTTAAAAAGACCAAAAATAGGTCTTCTTTGGATTTTCAGTGAAGTCTTCAGTTTTGTAGTTTTAGTGTAAATGAATTTTCATAGTATCTGTAACTTGACCGGCAAAAAAAAATTTGTTTTTGAAAAACGGCCCGTGCCATACCCCCCGAACGCTTAAAACCATAAAAATGACTACGAAGCTCGTCGATAAGAGTCTTACGAATGGCAGATGACCATAGAAGCGTTACTAAAACTGCAGCACGGACTACAATTGACCCAGTATCGGTTCTCCACGTTGTTACACAGGTCGTTACACCGACAATAATCTCGATGCTATCAACGAAAGTCGTCATCGGAACGATAACTACACCTGACTGTACCTCCTGGGAAGGTCGCCTCGGGAAAATCGTCAAACACGTATTTCAGGTGAGAAAAAACGTGTACAGTTGTTGGAAAAATTGTGTCAACGAACTTCCGTAACGACGACGGCGTATTAATTATCGCGGGAAGCGTTCGCGGAGGGGAAATTACGCGAATATTGCGCTGTTAATAAGTGGCTAAGGGTTGATCAGCTGTGAATTATAATGGTGCTCGGCTCTCGCGCTCTATTTGCGCGATGACGGAGCTGTCTAGCGTACGATAAATACCGGAAATTATTATATAGTGGCAATTACAGGCAATAATGGCGAAATTATGGCCTAGGAAGCTAAGCCCGAGGAGATTCTGCGAGGATTTTCGAATTTATGTAATTACGTTTTCACGTTCAGTATATTTCATGGGATTTTGCGAAGTTATTAGAAAATTGTAGGCTAATAACATTTCATCAACATATTCGTGACGCTTTTCCGATTAAAATGAGCCCAGGCACGACATCGTACGACGTATATTTGCGGAGCAATTTGCGATTCGGTGGATAGGTAACTGAACAGTTCGGATAGTAGAGACTCCACTAAATCGTCGATGAAACAGCCAAATACGATCCAAATTGCGTCGTGTTTGGGCTCATTTTAATCGGTAGATTTTGACGAACATCTTGGCAAATGTATCGCAAAAATATCATCGGAAACGAACGAGTATTGTCATTGTTAATGACAAATTTCCCTGCGCCTTTCAAATAATCATAACTCAGGGCCCCTGTCGTTTCGCTTTCGCATTTATCCCATTTCTCGAAACGACTGTATCTTCCCCGTTTAATCAGACGATACCTGTCCCGATAAAACGTTCCTAATTACTCGGGTCACGACATTCCGCACGATCCTGTTCGGAAGCGCGCTTCCTCGGAACGCGTCATAATTGCCCGTGGAAAACAAACGTCGAATTGTCGATTGTGTTCCCTTTTTTTTTTTTTCTAACGTGTTCGCCCCTTCCCGATGACAAACGGCCATCGACCACGAGCATCGAGACCGTTGCGTTCCGCGGAAAATAAACATTACTTTAATGTTGCGCTTAATAATGAAATTTCAAAGCTATCGATCGCAGCGCGACACGCTCGCGCGGAACATGTCACGCTCGGTCACGTGACCTATACGGCAGATCGGATGACACAGAAATGTCAACGTGTCTGGTATCCTTCAATTTTTTATAATGGCGGAACCTAACATTACGCTGTCGCGCATCCTCGCGTGCATTTCGTAAATGAGACGCGTGAAAAATTGCGAACGCGATCAAATATTTCTATACTCTGCACTTTTGGATATTCGATTATCAAATTATCACTCGATTTATTAAAGTCTGCCATATTAAATTTATTTAAAGACATTCCTTCGCACGAAAACATCTCAGGTATCTCGAAAGGTGTTCTGCAGAAATGGCTACGAGAAAATGGTTGCCCCGCCGGTATTGTTGAAGATATTTGGCTCAAATTTTCAGCAGATACTATTCGAACGTCGCGCGAAACGATGCAGAAATTGTCATTCCAAGGAAACATAATACAGGGTATCCTAAAATTGTAATACTTGATGGTGGTGATTCCGGACGCGATTTGAAGTAATTTTTCTCTTTGCGAAAATTTTCTGCGCGGCTTCGTTCAGGAAATATTCACGAGAAACACGGGCCAATCGGAGCGCGGCTACCACGAACGGATTCCGGGTCGATGACCGGTGCCGTTGAGCGCGGCGCACGCATTGGCCGAGCCGGAGTCCGTCCGCAGTAGCC
This sequence comes from Seladonia tumulorum, assembly GCA_913789895.3. Taxonomy (NCBI): domain Eukaryota; kingdom Metazoa; phylum Arthropoda; class Insecta; order Hymenoptera; family Halictidae; genus Seladonia; species Seladonia tumulorum. The sequence continues at coordinate 16,226,629 of OU565270.1, read as the reverse complement.
GCGCTCTGATTGGTCCGTGTTTTTCGCGAATAACTCCTGAACGAAGCCGCGCAGAACATTTTCGCAAAGGAAAAAGTTGCTTGAAATGATCTGAGGAATCCACCCTGTCGAAGAGGTGCACTATTTTCGGGACAGCTTGTGTAAAAAGAAATTTTTTAACCTTTCCTAAGTTCCAGCAAAGCACTTCTGAGCAGAAGTACACTTAGAATAGAGGAGGTTAGGAGTATTTAGGGGTCGGAGGAGCACAGTATATGGGGAGAAACAATTTGTCGGGCGGGGTCTAAGATTAAGCGTCGGCCGGTGTTGGTTTGATCCCCGAGGCCGAGTGATGTGCTGTTTCCCCGGTTGTTTTTTCGTGGCTCGAGCCACGACGAAAGCGCGTGCCAGCAGGGTGCGGGAAAACGATTAGTTTTTAATTTGCTTCGGGCCGATTCGATCGCGTGAAATTGCGGCCCGGGAGGCTCGTTCGTTCCCCGCCGGTTTCGCTTCGGATTTTTGGCAGGTCTCGGCCTCCCGTTCTCTTCCCCCGTTATTTTTTTTTCTTTCCTCTCCCTTTTTTTTTCTTTTATTTTCACATCGACGTTTACCTGGCCCTACCATGGCGTGGCAGAGCGCAGAGAGAACGTGGTCGGATATCCTGAAATCGCCGCCGCGCGTTTACCTCGCTGCTTTTTAGCCGTCTTTTCGCCGGGTTTCGCATTATTTCTGCGTCCGCGGTACCTTAAAAGATCGATTAGTCCCGAGACACCGAGCAAAGGATACATTGTGCCCGGGGCCTGGTCCGATTGAAATCATCCGGCCGATTATTTACACGGGTTCTTGTCCCACGAAATTCAATGAGCGCCGCGATCTTTCACGCGGCCTGGCGTAATTCGACCGGTAAATCACTTGTTACCCGACCACCGGTTTTGATTACGATGAAAATCAGCAGCGGGGTCCATGAACCTCTGTTTATACACGGAACAATACATCGCAACAAAAGTGTCATTTAGGAATGTTGAGTGTAGTGGCCTCGAGCTTTAAAACGAGCCCAAGTAGAACATTCTACGATTTTTTTCTACGGAGGTATGGCAGATCCAAAATCTCGGTTCGGATAATCGAGGTTCCACTTTATCGTCAATTAAACAATGTATAGTGATCGAAACTGCGTCGTGTTTGGGCTCGTTTTAATCAAAAAAGCATCGCGAATGTGCCAGTAGAAATTTCATAAAGAAATAATTTTCAATAAAACAGTTAGTCCACTGGTTTAGTATCGTCTCATCGATGCGCTCCGAACTATGTCATGTTTGGGCTCGTTTTAATCAGCAAAGCGTCACGAATACTTTGATAAAAGTTTCATAAACATAAAATAAATATTTTTTTATTTAATCCTGCCTTGTTGTAGCGTCACCGTTACCGGTGCGCACGTTATGATACACCCTGTACAACAATCCTACACTCGTCACACTGGTTTCCCCGGTTAAAAGATCCGGAAACGAACAACGCCCGGCTCGGCAAGACTTTCCCGTAGGATAGCTATGAAAACAGCCGCCGCGCCGGTGAAATGCGATTTCACCGTGTGTACATCGGCGACGATGCGCACGCGATGCACGCGATGCACGGTGCCTGTTGCGGTCCGTTAATTACAAATTACTACAATCGATACTGCCGTTTGAATTGCAACTTTGCGGCGTGCATTTTCATGGACTGCTATGTCAAAGCGAACACGGCGGCCGGTATAGAGCGACAGAAGGAAGAAGAGCCCTGAGAAGGGGGGGGGGTGGAGGAGGAGGAGGAGGAGTCTGTTATTTGTCTCGTGTCAGCCGCAAAGGCGCGGGCTTTCCTTATTAAGAAATAGGGAGCTATACAGCTTTCCCGGCGTTAATTGTGTTAAATTGTATACAGAGTGTCCCGCAGATTTCCCTAGGAACTTCGCCGATGCATTATGCCGCGAAAAGTGGGGCTGGAATGCGTCGTGTAAACCAAATGAGGATTTATGCTTCCTTGGAGTTACAACGTCGCTGACGAAAATTAGAGACTTTACGCTTTTCTTCCGAAAACCTGTCACAAAATAGTCGATTCTGAATTATTATGCATGTAATCCGAACTGTCGATTATTATTTCACATTCGGTATTAATACCACATCAAAATCTAGCCGTTGCTCGTTACCAGGGTCTTTTAGAATCAATTTTCTGAACGTTCAAATCAAACACTAATTTGTTTTTTTCAACAAAACCTGTTTGTTTACAATGATTCGTTCGTGACATCTTCGGTAACATATTCGTGGCACTTTCACGATTAAAATGAGTCCAAGCACGATACAATTTGGATCATGTTTAGCTGTTTAATCCACGATATAGTGGAACCTCGATTATCCGAACTAATCGATGCTCGGTCCTAAGCGTTCTATAAAAGAATACGTAACTCGTGGAATTTTAGTTATTTTCACTCGAAAAAAATACTGCGAGTACTTCAAATATCCGGGAATTTGCGTGTAAAATATTGAGGCGATATGTTTGATAATTCTCCTGAGAAAAATTCTTGAAGATTGGTATTACGTAAAAATGGTGTTTAAAGACAGAATTTCTTGTTGAGATTGCCACGCCAATGTAAGGGGGGCGGAGTCGAAGGTGGCGGCGCGTGCCGAGCGTACCTGTGTCGCCACCTGTCGGCAGTTGTTGCACACTCCACCCCCTCAGGCGAACGACAATAGCAACAACACGAGAGCGTGCCGGAGCGAACATCAACTCTACGTTGTACGGTTTACGTTGCGGTTTCTGCCTTCCTACACCACCACCGCCACCACCATTATTTCAACCCCATATACATTGCCCTATGTTGTAATTCCCTGACCTTCCACCTCTTTCATCTCCGTTTAAACAAACAACCGACCTGGTCCTCGCCCACTGCTGCATTGTGGCGCGCCACTGGAATGGCCGTCTTGATTGCTTTCCAACTATTTATTTACCCTACAACACTTTCTTTTGTTTTAAACATCTATAATTCGTAGATGAAATAATTCAGCAACGAGACTTCTTTAACAGTCGCTCGAGATTCGTTACAAAATGGCGTCTTAGTTACACTTGCATGAAATGAAATGATATAATTATATGTTTAAACATTCTGTCAGCAGTGTAAGAAGGTCAAATTATATTCTCTGGCTCGAAAGATGTAAACAAATAAGATTGTGCAGCCGAGTTTAAAAAATTAGAATTTTATGACGACTTTAAATTCTTTATGTTGCAATTACCTCGTCTTTTATCACTTGCATCTCAATTTGAACAAACGATCGTGGCTGTTCTTGGAGCACCGAAGAAATTGCACCATAAGATGGCGCCATATGATTAACATTATGGAGTTTACTTACTTGGAGTAATGATTTTTTTTTTTTGCTTGGAAAATATGAAAACAGGATAATACAATGAAACTTAAATAATCTGGATTTTATAGATATCTCCTAAAATTAAACTTACATTTTTAATCTAACGTTATTAAACCTAAAAAGAAAAAGTCAGATTCGATTCGAAGTAAAGTGAATTATTATTTTTATTAACTTTCTGGTACTCTACTCCATTCACGAAACTAATTACTACAGCATATTGCATAATAATAACGGTAATGAGTACAACCCAGATAGCACTGGACGGCTTAAAGACGTCTGTTTTACGTCCATTTTTGGTCTGAACGTCTTACGTCCTGAAAAGACGTCTTTAAGACGTCTTAAAGACGTCTCGTAAAAGACGTCGTTTTTACGTCTCATTTCAGACGTCTTTAAGACGTCTTTTACGAGTCGTCTTTAAGACGTTTCATTTCTTGACGTTTCAGTCATTCTAAACTGCTAGAGAAAAGCTTTACAAACTGTACACACGCAACACAATATAACGCAGTTTTCCATCCTTCGAATAGACGCTTATATATTTAGGAAAGTTAAATAACTAAATTGTTAATTTAGTACTATTAGAATATATTACATATATATTCGCAATAGAATTTAGCAATAAATATTGTTTAATAATAAAACTATACATTATATATCACAAATTCAAAATCCAAAATAATATATCAAAATAAATAGATAAATAAATAAATAAGTTAAATAAATAAATAAAGCATAAAATGTTAATGTTCGCGGATATGCTGAAAAACATTCTTTTAATTTATTTTTTTTATTTATAAATAAATAAATTAATTAATTAATTAAATAAATAAATAAAGCATAAAATGTTAATGTTCGCGGATATGCTGAAAAACATTCTTTTAATTTATTTTTTTTATTTATAAATAAATAAATAAATTAATAAAGCATAAAATGTTAATGTGCGCGGATATGCTGAAAAACATTCTTTTAATTCATTTTTTTTTATTTATTTAATTTTTTTGTTATATCAAACATTCAATTTATATTTCTTGTACATGTATACAATATTCAAATTCAATATTTTTCTCACAAGAAAAAATGTGGCTTAAAAAATATTTTTCCAATATTTGACAAACATATTTATCTAATATTTTTGTGGTACTAGGGGTCTGTTTCGGAACGTCTTGAATACGTCTGTTCGAGACGTCTTAAAGACGTCGAACGGACGTCTTAAAGACGTCTTTAAGACGTACAGTTTTTTCACAAAGACGTTCCAGAGACGTTCAGAAGCCGTTCGGAAGCCGTTCGTAGGACATTCAGACGTCTAATAGACGTCTGAACGTCTTTGACAGACGTCTTAAAGACGTCTTTAAGACGTCTCTGTGCTATCTGGGAAGGTAGTTGCATATATGATAATGCGTGTTAATACCTATGTGTATAATACAGTTTACTTTGCTATCCGAAAATGCGTTAATTAGCTATCTAAATTTCTATTATGCTATTTCATCATAGATAGCACAGTCAATTTACGCACAATAAAATGATGAATTTATTATAATTAATGGAGTTCAACAGGAACACCTGTCGAAGATAAATTATTGTGTCTGTCGCCATTTTCTTCTCGTCTGAGACCATGAATAATCTCATCGAACATTTTATGCATTCAAAACATAATATATCGATGTACACAACACGACAAAATGGAGACGACAAAAATATTTAATACTTCGATCACTTTAATACTTAAAAAAAAAATTGAAATCGCAATAATTTCCTCTATTGGTCACCTGATCAAACAATTTTATAATTTTTGGGAGAATTCGCCGATTAAATTTTGTTGAAAATATAACACAATAACAGAAAAATAAGATCTTGAACGTGTAAACGTTCCGAATCATAAAAAAGACTTTAGCTGATTCCGCCATTATCTCTGAAATCGCTTCGAAATTCCACTTAAAACTGAATTGGACTTTAAATTTTGATGTTACCCATAAGGCTTTGCGACTGCGCGTTAAATCAAACTTTAAACACCGTTTGAAAGTTTACTACCATCAATCCCAGGTAGATACCCCCCCCTTTCAAACTTCCAATTATATATTACGAATGAAATGTAATTTCCCGGGGAGTACTATAAAACATCAACTACTCGAATTAGTAGGGAGGAGGGATACCATTTGTCCGTACACGAAAATTTTATGGTTACGGGCCGTTTTGCTTCCGGTCTATGTTTAAAACGTTAAATAATGTTCCGTAGAACATTCTGCAAAACGAATACCAACCAACAAATTCATCTCTGAAACTGCGTTGCACTGCACAGAATTATTCGAGAAAAGAGAAATTTATATTTCAATTGTTTTTGAGAGGCAATCTTTTAAATGTCCTACAAAATTTTCTCATTTTTCAAGCCTTTTTTATTTGTCCCATTGCCTGCTTCTTTTAATTTATCAAGACTCCTCAATAAAAAAATATTAAATATTGGTCCTCTCATCGGAACTTCAACAAACCCGGTTTGAGGGGTTATTCGAATTTTTTTCAGAAAAACTATTTATCCTTCCACATTGCGATTTTGCATACATGTGTATTGGTACTTGAAGTGCATGTGAGATTTCTTTTAAGTAAAAATAGTCAAAATTGTATGAGTTATATATTTTGTTACGCGGCGTGTTTTGACTTACCTTTAACGTGCTCGAATGACAAAAAAAAAAAGGATTGAAAAATTTCTCAAGAAAGTACTTCTACAATTTCGTAGATTGTAAATGAAAAATGTAAATGAAAAGAAGAGATCGGTATTTTTGAGAATGAAAAACCCCCGAATTTCCACGAATACAAAAAATCAGAAATAATGATCCCCGTCTCTCGGATTGCAGATTGCAGCTACGCAAACGAAGGGAACGGTCCCGGCCACCTGGAGGATGTCGTCGCGTGCCATTACGAGTCCCGTTGGTAAACGTTTAACGAAGATATCCTTGGAGCACGTGTCAGGACGTGGTTCTCTATAGGTACAGCAATAATGGCCCCTTTTAGACTCTGACCTCCCTCTCTCTCTTTCTCTCTTTCTCTCCTCGTAGCCACTCGATCCTCCCCCGCTCGTGTTTATGCTGGAGGGCACAGAGACGGTGTGTGTACACACTGCTCCTTGCCAGGATCGGAGCCTAGCGTTTCCTGCGGGGCACGCGACTCGGTGGCCAGCTGCTTCCTGTCTGCCGTTCCTCCTCCTCCTGTTTCTCCTTTTTCGCCTCTTTCTACTCCTCTTTCGAACGTCCTGCTCCACCGGTTCACGCGACACTGTCCTCCCACGTTCCCAGACTGTTCCTATCTACACTCTTTCTCTCGCCATCCTCGCGATTGCAATTACCGCCGGCGGGAAAAACCGGGCAAGGTCATTAAACGAAACTCTACTCGTGCAACTTCGATTTTTCCATGAAAACGATGCCAGCTTTTACTGCGTGACGGTTCTCCGATTAGAACGAGCCCAAACTCGACACGGTTCGGATCCCAGTTGCTCGTTTAATCCACCTCTAATACCGTTTAGTACTGTTCACAGTGATGCCCTCCACGGAAACCCACTATAGTGGCGTGTACCGTTCACAGTGATGCCCTCCATGGAAACCCACTATAGTGGCGTGTACCGTTCACAGTGATGCCCTCGACGGAAACTCACTATAGTGGCGTGTACCGTTCACAGTGATGCCCTCGACGGAAACTCACTATATTTGCGTACCGTTCACAGTGATGCCCTCCACGGAAACCCACTATAGTGGCGTGTACCGTTCACAGTGATGCCCTCGACGGAAACTCACTATATTTGCGTACCGTTCACAGTGATGCCCTCCACGGAAACCCACTATAGTGGCGTGTACCGTTCACAGTGATGCCCTCGACGGGAACTCACTATATTTGCGTACCGTTCACAGTGATGCCCTCCACGGAAACCCACTATAGTGGCGTGTACCGTTCACAGTGATGCCCTCGACGGAAACTCACTACATTTGCGTACCGTTCACAGTGATGCCCTCCACGGAAACCCACTATAGTGGCGTCTACCGTTCACAGTGATGCCCTCGACGGAAACTCACTACATTTGCGTACCGTTCACAGTGATGCCCTCCACGGAAACCCACTATAGTGGCGTGTACCGTTCACAGTGATGCCCTCGACGGAAACTCACTATATTTGCGTACCGTTCACAGTGATGCCTTCCACGGAAACCCTCTATAGTGGAGTACCGTTCACAGAGATGCCCTCCGCGGGAACCCACTATAGTGGTGGGGCCGTTCACAGTGATGCCTTCCAAGGAAACCTACTATGGTGGCGTACAGTGCTTAAGAGGTTAATAGAATGGGCTTCTGGGTAGGGTCCAGATATAGAGGGCAGGCAATCGAGCTGGTAAGCCGAGGACAAAGAATATTGCACGCAGCTTTGTCTTCGTGGACAACGGGAGCGATATTACGCGGATTCGAGCAGATCGGGCTCGTTTTCGGCGGAGTCACCCCGTAGAAGAGGACGCCGAGAAACGAAAACGGTCTCTCTGCAGCATCGGGACGCCGGTGTTGGCCGAATAAAGCACTCGAACAAACAATACGGCTTCACCCCAGATGCTTCCGGTCTCTTATTTCACCGGATAGCCGCAGGAACACGTGCCCCATTTCCTTCTTCTGCTTCCTCTTCCTCTTGCCCTTCGTCTTTCTCCCGAGATCTCCACCCTCTGTCCATGCTTCTTCAATGCATCCGATAATTTGATAGCGACTTGGGGGAAGGAGGGCGAGGGGGAGAAGGGGCACGATGAAAAATTCCCCGACCTCTTCATAACGCTTCCTGTTGCATTCTTGCATCGATTGTGTCCAGGCTCGACCCTTCCTCCGAGACCATGGTCGCGTGCTTCGCGACCGTCGCGACGGTTAGCATGATTTTTTTAATGGAATTGTTCATGTTGTGTTCCACCTGGTTGGCGACGCATGACATTTATTAACGTTCGCAACGTTTCGCATTTTCTGCATCGATCCTGACAGCTTCTTTTTAATCTTGCTGCGGTCGCTTGAATGTCAAGAGTTATTGCCAATTTCAGGCAATTACGATGCAAATTAAAATGTTTTTCTTATTTTAGCAATTTCGATCAATTGCACAGAATGTTACAACATTCTTAATTTCTTCTAAAGTGTAATTTAGTAATTTTGCTGGGCTTCCTTGTCAGAAAAAAATCGTTCAGAAAATGTTAATATTCGAATTTATTATTGTTACCGTTTTTCATCTTCGCGAAACGTTTATTGACATATTCGTGACGTTCTCCCGATCAAAATGATACCAAACACGACACCGTTTGCGTCATGTTTACTCGCTTAATCCACCATACAGTGGAACCTCGATTATCCGAACTCACATTTGAGTTCTCCATTGCAGATTAATGAAAATTGGACCTAGCCTAAGTGGAGGTTCTGTTATTCGAGTTCTGGCGTCCAACGCATGCTGGGTTTATTGTTAAAAATTAAATAAATCCACTAATGAAGGGACACGAAAGAAAAAATTGTCAATATTGAGGAAACATTGAACGCCACTTCTTTGGGTACAGTAGACGTTTTTGGGCATCACGTTTGCCGGGCAATGGGGCGAACAAAAAGAAGCAGCGGAGAAAGGCTCGCGAGGGGCTACTAATATGCAACCCTTTGCAGTCCAGGTGGTTTTGCATGCTGTCGGTAACGAGACACCTTGGGGAGAGAAAACAGCGAAGAAAGAGAAGTAGGCGGAGAAAATGCGAAAGGACTGCGTGTACGCACAACCTGCCCTTGCTCTTTCGCACCCGCGACAGATGTTTCCCCGGTTTCGGAAGCGGAGAACCGACAACTATACTTACCGAGCATCCTCCGGCTGGAATGCGTCGGAATTTGTGCCCTGAATTTTTATACCGAGTGCTCGACAAGTTCAACAACATCACGCGGTGCTCAACCCGAGCTTTCTGGAGGGACAAAATTATTTTCATTTCATTTATATTATTCCATTTTTCTCATTTTTTTAATTTTATTTTATTACGTTTATTTCATTCACGAAGCTGGACACAATTCGAGTAGACACAGGTTCAGCGTTTAGAACTTTAAACAGACAAAATATGAGCATACATATTATCAAGATTGCGTGTACAGGGTGTCCCAAAAATGAAATTCCTTGAAATGAGTGATTCCTGACGTCATTTCAAGTAATTTTCTCCGTTGCGAAAATGTTCTCCGCGACTTCGTTAAGGAGTTATTGACGAAAAAACGCGGACCAATCAGATCGCGCTGACGGTGGCGCTCGCATTGGCCGAGCCGGAATCCGTCCGCTGTAGCCGCGCGCTGATTGGTTCGTTTTTTTCGTTGATAACTCCTTAACGGACCCACAGAGAACATTTTTGCAAAGGAAAAAGTTGTTTAAAACTATTTAAGGAATTACTCTTTTTGAGGAAACACAACATTTTTGGGACAACCTGTATATAAAATTTGGAACGGATTTTCCAACGTATATAAAAGTTATAAATCATTCGTTGCCAATGGTGTACCGAAACAGTTTACTATTGCAATACTTTTACTACTTCTTTTAAACTAACGTTGTTGAAACGAAGTGTTCCACTGTCCGAAAGTGTAAGTACCATTACTCCACAAAATTCCTCCAGACTTAATAATTCAGGCATTGCAGGTTCTAATACAGTTCAAAAGTGACCGGCAACTTTTTAAGCTGAAAACACATAATCAAGTCTCGCGGAAATTTCTTCTAATTAGCTTCCAAGCGTAGTCGGGCGTGGTGACCACACCGTGAATATAAAATGGCCAATTACAGAACTTCTTTTGTGCGGATCTCCCGGAAACGATCGAGCTACCGACACCCTAACTGCGAGTCTTCCGTGAATAATTCCGCGACATTTATCATCCAGGCCTTGGCGACATATACAGAGAAATCACTGTAGTCATTGTATACCATTTGTAGTAAGATATTCATGAGGAGTGTTCGGTAGCATATTTGACTTGCAGAAGCTTTTTCTAAGGATCGTGGGCGGGGGAGGGGGGAGATAGTTGTGGAACAGGCTACAGGCGATGCTCAGGTAAAACGTTCGGTGTTTTGTAGCAGAGAAATCGCATGGAGGGTCCATCGAAGGTGTTTCCAACTCCATTAGAGGCGGCAGCTGGGCCACGAAGGGTCGAGGTGTTATCCTAGCACCCTTTAAACTCGAAAACCGGCTGCACCCTTTCACCTTTCACCCGGACAACGTGTCTCGATTGATCTATGGATCCGATCTAGCAGATCGATCCAGATTTAAGAAAATATTCGTTTCGTGGTATCAATAGTCTCCGTAAGAATTACTATTTTCTTTTTATGTTTACTTTTTCCCATTAATGCTCTGTACATTTGACGTTGCATATATTAACCCTTTGCACTCGAAGCTATTTTAACTCGAAAACCAAACATTTTTTCTGACCTGGAATATTTCCATTCTACGTGTATACAAGAAGAGCCGTCCGACCAATACACCCGGCGGAATTGAAATTTTTATTTCTCAGTGTGACTTTGAAATTATGATCTTTCTTTCATTTTATAATATACAGATAAATTTAACACATTCCGTGCCATGTGGGGCGTATACGACCCCCGCTGCACTTTCCGTTCAGGCCATTTGGAATTCGACCGGCCATTCGTCTGACCTTGTGTTTGTTAAAATAATTCCTTAAAAATTAAATTTATTGCTTTGTTGTCTGATGGATATTGAAATTTATATCTTTTTCTAGCTAATTATAGCTTTGCAGGACTGAAAAAATGTAAGGCATACGTCTTAAACGACTTTTTTTAATCTTTAAAGTGTGGGTCGTATACGCCCCACGCGACCTGAATGGAAAATCTTCAAAAATTGCCGTGGCACGGAACGTGTTAGTACTGTAAACAATATTTTTAATGGCACCTCAGAGTCGTCGCTCGAGCGTTAAAATAGGGACTTCGATACGTGTTCCAGAATTTCTTTAGATTTTTTAGTTCCGTACTAAAGCAATACTCCCGAACAAAAAAGCGACCTAAAAATCCTGTTCCCGTCCAATTTTACGTGAAATAAATCCAGGAACAAGGATGCTCGTCGCGATAACAACGCGGGAGCGTGAAAGTGGCGCGAAAGAATGCCTCCATCGCGATGGAAAACTCGGGCGCAATCGATCTTGTAATCAAGGGAACGTGGAAAAAAAAGGAAGGTGGCGGCTGGTTTGCGACAATATGCCAATATGGCAATAAAGCCAACACTCCCTCCACCCCTTCCCCTCTCCTCTTCCCGGTCCCCTCCACCGGCCTTTCGATATAAACAGGGGTACAATGTCGGCGCAAAAGTGCCGACAGATGGGATTCTCTCCTCTCTTTTCTCCTTTTTATCGGAGCCCCCTCCGCCGGGAATTCTCTGGAGTACATGCGAGACTCCCACGAAACCACCCACAACGTTCTCTTTCATGGAATTTCATCGTTTTTCGTTAGTTTCCCAGCGCGCACGGGGGCTGCTGCTGCTGCACGCCCCTGAGAATCCTCGTCGGAGAGCGAGAACACATGTGCCCCGGGACGAGGATATCGATTTTTTTCTTTTTTTCTTTTTTTTTACAATTTCACCTGGCTGGGAAAATAACAGCATGCTAAAGCGGAATAATTGCTGATTCTGGCGTGATCTCGTCTGCGATCACGGATACGCAGTTATGCACGCTGACGATTTCACTATTTTACCGTGCTTCATTGTGTTACAGTCTGTTTTAGACCTTCTTGGTCGAATTTCATTCCATTGAATTTCGTTCGATTCGATTTTATTCCATTTTGTTCTATTCCAGTCCATTCGAGTTCATTTCGCTCCATTTTGTTCGATTTAAATCGATTACATTCGATTTTCATTCGATTTTATCCGATCGCACTCAACTTTTATTCGATCGCATTCGATTTTATTCGATCGTATTCGTTTTCCTTAGATTTCATTGGATCTCATCATTCGATTCTAGTCAACCTCATTCGATTTTATTCGAATCCATTCGATTGTACTCGACTTTATTCCATTTTCTTCTATTACAGTCAATTTCGCCCCATTTTATTCGATTTGAATTCGACTTCACTCGATTGTATTCGATTTTGTTCGTTCGGAATTCGATCTCATTCGACTTCACTCGATTGTATTCAACTGTACTCGATTGTATTCGTTCGAATTCGATCTCATTCGACTTCACTCGATTGTATTCAACTGTATTCGATTGTATTTGTTCTAATTCGACCTCATTCGACTTCACTCGATTGTATTCAACTGTATTCGATTGTATTCGTTCGAATTCGATCTCATTCGACTTCACCCGATTGTATTCGACTGTACTCGATTGTATTCGTTCTAATTCGACCTCATTCGACTTCACTCCATTGTATTCGATTTTGTTCGTTCGGAAATCGATCTCATTCGACTTCACTCGATTGTATTCAACTGTATTCGATTGTATTCGTTCGAATTCGATCTCATTCGACTTCACTCGATTGTATTCAACTGTACTCGATTGTATTCGTTCTAATTCGGCCTCGTTCAACTTTACTCGATTGTATTCGACTGTACTCGATTGTATTCGTTCTAATTCGGCCTCGTTCGACTTCACTCGATTGTAATCGATTGCATTCGATGCTGCTCGATTCGTTTCTACTAAAATGGTTCAGAAAATTGTATAAAGCAAACTTCAAACAACAGTAAAATTTTCGAAAGTACGCTTTCAAACAAATTAGACTATTTACGCTTGGGAATGGTCTTCTAACCAGCTCCGTCGGTACGTTCCCGTTGCGGGGTAGCATTCTTCGCCTAATCCCGAGCAAAACCTGGAATCTGCCTGAAGTCTCCTCAGCGTGCGTACACGAAGAACCGGTGTCCAGTGGTTGTTTCGCGTCTGAGGATGACACAAAGCCGGTTACTTAGCGGATAAAGTAACGCGGATGAGCACGCGGCGCGGAAAATGGGTTGGTCGTGGCGCCGCAACAAACGGTGCGCCGCGTCGTCGGTGCCACACTGGGGTTCTTTCCCCCGTTCTTTTACCCCGCTCGAGGAAATTGTCCGTCAGCTAGCAGAAAACCCTTTTGTCGAGGTCCGGACGCGGCATTCGCGACAGCGTAAACAGCTGCGACTGCCATTTCAATAACAACAACTAGCCCGGTCAGATAGGATTTTGGTGGCGCGGTCCACGGTTTCCCTTTGATCGGCCCCGAAAACCGCTCTCGAAGAATAAATTTTCGCATTCCGCCCTCTCGACCTTTCTGCTCCCGCCCCCCTGTGCCAGGCCTCCCTGCCCTTTGCAGCTGTTTCGCGAATGGATCTGCATACAGCGTCTTTTAAGTTCTCCCGGCTAACTCCGGCTTTCTGTCTCGTCCGGCGACCGACGGCTCTGCATCTGACAGGGTGCCGAACGGGAAAATGCGTTTAGGCTCTTTCCAAGACGAGATTCGCATCGGTAATCGCGGAATATCGGTTATCGATGCCTGAAGTGGTATTTCCCAGTTAGGGGTCTTGTTCTATCCGTCTTAGCATCCGACTTCTAAAATATCTCCCGACCTTGATCCTGGCTAACAAATTATTTCACTAGAAACAATAATGTTTAACTTCGTATCGCTTTCGTTAACTATCAACGAAACCCTCGCCAATACGTTCCTGGCATTTTTCCGATTAAAATGAGTCCAAACACGACACACGTTGGACCATGGTTACCCGTGTAATCCACGATATTGTAGAACCTCCATTATCCGAACTGATCGGACAGTTAGACAGATACATAGACTAAATCTTTAGGTATGCTTCGAACGGTGTCGTGTTTGGTATCGTTTTACTCGGAAAAATGCCAGGAATACGTCTATGAAAGTTTCGGGGAGGGAAAGATTGAAATGGGGGCCAGTTTTTGTCACTTTATCAAGATTCTGTGCGCGCGAAGTGACATCGAACGAGTTCGTAGGAGCTAGAATCTGCATAGACTATCTGCGCCTGGCGGTGCCACCGTTGACGGGCCGCGGTATATTCGAAGAGATAAGGACACAAAGGCGCGACGCGAACGCCTTAAAAACGTTCGGAGACCTCGGGAAATGGGTAGCCGGGACAGGTAGCGTCTCAATGCACAGAGAGGCCACGTATATACACATAGATTGCGGATCCCCCGCAGCGCCGTATCCCGGGTAATCCCTGAAACGACGCTGGGAGCACGCACCGCATTCTACATGGATATTCTCACGATTCCTTGGTCGCCATCGGGTCGACCGAGGTTCCATTCTTGTGTACACCTATCCATTCGAGCCCTCGATCGTGTGTCCCCGTGTTCGCCTAGCTCAGGTGTATTCCGATTCTCTGTTTACTCTCTCTCTCTCTCTCTCTCTCTCTCTCTCTCTTGCTCTCTTGCTCTCTGTGTTGCTCAGCTTTGCCTGGGGGCCACGAAACGAGTGGCAGCGACACCCAGGTAGTCCTTCAGGATTCGCACCAAACACCCTGAATAGCCGGACGACGTTTCGGAAATTTACAAACCAACCCCCGCAAATACGATTGTCCGACCGCCCCTGTGAACCTATAATGGACCAGTCGTGATTGGAAATAAGTTAAACTGATTTTCCAGTCTCGAAACGCAGATTTACCAGAGCTTCCTTTTTCGGTGATGGGATTTTGTAAACCGAGGTTACACAATGGGGTCTGCTTGTACCCCTACGCGCATTATAGTTGCCTGCTATAGTGGAGCTACTTTTTTGTCCTGACGATCCACGGTAAGTCACAATGTCGGTCTATTGATTTGAGATTTTTCAGAATTTAATTTGTTCGAAGTAAAAGTGATTTTTTTCAAGCACCGGTGTGGATTTGTTTATGTTTTTTTCTGACAGAACTCTTTCGTTGTTAATTATTTCCCTGTGACATTTCGACCAGCATATTCCTGACACTTTTCCGGTTAAAACGAGCCCAAGCACGATATAGTTTGGATCGCATTTACACGTGTAATACATGATATACTAGAACCTCCCTTATCCGAACTCTATCAGACAAATACGAGGGAGCTAGGTTAATAGAACAGTTATTTACCTACTGTGCTAGACCAAACCATTCACACAAGTTGTACAATAAAGGTTCGAGACTCTAATTTGTTATAGATACAGAAAAGTGGGTTGATTATAATTAACTTTTGAATGGCTTTTAACGTATATCGAATGCACAAATAAATTTTCTCGTCCTAATAATTTAGTATATACTTAATCTTTCTTTTTTAAGCATAGTTTTCAAACTGTTTTTTTACTATTAGATTTTAGATTTTTTAATTTTGGAGTTAAAAGGCCTGAATTATTAGAAACTTTGCAATCAGATTTTTTGAAAGTTCGTGGAGTGCAGGCGGTGCGTCGTTAAAAATAAAAATTGGAACGAAAGTACGTGTTCGAAATGTATTTATTTTTTGTTTGTAAAACCGGAGCACTGTCGTCGGTCGGACTCGTTCCAAATTGCAGCCGGAGAAGCGGCCGAGAGATTTTCGCATTTGTACGCGAACTGACTACGGGTTGTTTCGCGGTACGAATCGATCAGCGAGCAATTATCGCTCGAACGAGTGGGCACTTACCGCCGCCTCGTTAACCCGTAATTATCGGTGGGCGGTAAAAGTTTCATTGCCATTAAAATCATTGTTTTTTTCCTCCCCCGTGTACTGTCCCTCTGTTTCTGCGGTGTGCTTCTCTCGTATATACTGCGCGCCCGACGTAACGATTTACCCGAGTTCGATCCTTCGAACGTGCTTCTCTGAAAATGTGGAATAAAATTTTTTTTTACAAATTCAATTGTCCAACGCCGTCAATTCATTTAGAGCCGAAGCTGATTCGTTTAGAATTTTATGAAATTTTCGCGGCAGTATAGTTGCATACAAATGCAAGGAATAAATTGATACCCGGTTAACGACTTTAAAAATTTTGATTATTATGTAAGTAACGGGCGACACGTTAATTATTTTTTTAGGAATCCTTCACTAGTATATTCGTGACAATTTTCCGGTTACAACGACACCCAACACGACATGGTTCGAAGCTTATTTACCTGTGTAAATCACGATTCGGTGGAACCTCGATTATCCGAACCGAGATTTTGGATCTGTCATAACTCCGTAGAAAAAAATCAGCGAATGTTCTGCTTGGGCTCATTTTAAAGCTTGAAACTCCTAGTTTTAACCGTTGACTGGGGTACTCTGGGGTCTCCGATGTCCCCGCCAAAGTTTATATATTTCTTTAACTTCATAGGTACCTCTTAAGAGTTAACGTTCCTAAATTATATTTTTGTTGCGATTATATTTTTGTCGCTTCAAAGTGAACTGTTTGAACAATCGAGGCTCTTACTAAATCGTGGATTAAACAAATAAATGAGATGCAAACTGTATCGTGTTGGGTGTCATTTTAAGCAGGAGAGTGTAACGATCTATGCCAGTGAACGTTTCGCATGGGAATCGTTGGAAATAAAAGTTTTATCACCGCATCAGTGCTGGTTATTGAGATCTCCGGATTGAAGGTTCGAGTTAGCAATTTTTGTCGGTAAACGTTCGAGGGCACGGTGGTTCTAAAGGAGAGGAACGAGTAGCCGGTGAGTGGGCGTACATAGAGACACTAAATGAGGGAAGAATAGGAAAGTGGTAGTCCCCTTGTGTTCAGGTTTAACGACGGTAGGCGTGGAAGAAGCCGAGCCGCCTTTGTCCTCAGCGCCGGACGAAATGATGTCGAGCAGGCCCAAAATCACTCGGTAATTGGCAAGCTGTTTGTTTTGTCGCAGCCCGCGCCGACAACAGATGGCCCCTGGTTCAGCTCTCTTGCCCCAGAAGGACCTTATTACGATTTCCTATTACCAGTCGACCGGCTAAAATCGATTTGACCGCGCTTTCCGAGTGAATTGCAAGGTGGAGAGGCCACTTTCGACCTGCGACGAGCTAGCTGGTCGTAAGGAAACGGAACAAGACCGTAACACGTCAAATAGAGACGTTTCTCGGCGACGCACAATGCGCCATTTCTTCGAACGGGAACCGAACCTCGTAACTTAGACCGATTTTTATGCACAAGAAAATTTGTCTGTATCCGTTGCAAAAAACAGGAATGAAAACAAATTATTATTCTTTCTTTAACAATTTCTGCACGATGAAAATAATACATTCTTAAATTCTTTTAATTCTCTTAGTATTTAGAAATTTCTTACGCATCACTTCCTTACGATTTTTAGAAACATTTGTTTATCGTTCTTTTGAGATTCCGGATTCTATCGATATATAAAAAATGAACAGGACTGGATTTCCTAGCAACATTGGTGTAAACGATGTTTCGGAAAATATTGAAAATTAAAATTTATAATTTTCCGGAATTTAATTAAAAGTTAAACTACATGTAGAAAATTTTACACGTTTCATAATTTTTTTAATTTCCAGGTTGCCTACACAATCCTAATTATCGTTCAGATCACCAAACTAATTTGACGTATAAATTTAGAATTTGCGTTACATTTTGTAATTTTCTTTTATCCGTAATAAAAAATTACGAGTTTCGCTTGAACTTTCGAACAAGAGATTCATTGCTGCTTGCGCGCATTTTAGTAATCATTAAAAATATGCAAGCATCCTTGCATTGTTGCTGGCTTTAAAGATCAAACAGCTGCGCGGACTATAAAAAATACGATAGCAAGATTTAAAGTCGAGTGTCTGCAAACTAATAAGAGAGAAAAATAGCGATCCAAGAAAGTTTCGTAACTGTCGTCAGTTGGCGACACGTTACAGTCTTTCCCCGTGATTACTTCCGTCCACCACCCGCAAGATGGCGGCACCTACTGAGAACCCCCGTGGCGCGGGAATATCTTGCGCTTCTTTCGAATTTAAATTGTGGCGCCGCTCCGTTCGCGCGAAATTCAAATTCAAATATCACCAAACCACCGACGAGGTATAGGATAGACCTATCACCCAATGCATTTTCGTGGCCACGTTTTCGGGGGTCACGTAACCCCCTTACCATTTCCGTGTCACATCCTGTATTACCAACTGGAACTAAAATTTGCTGACAGCGTCCTTAGTGGTAGAAATTGAAATTAAAAATAGCTATATATATAGCTATATATATAGTCACTACAGTCTCGCGAATACAATAGAATATTGTTTTCTAAAACGCTTCAACGATTTCAAATACTAATTTCGATTATGATTAGCTAAACTTTATGTTGGGTATAAATAACAAATGAATGAAGCTGTACGTACAATAAAGAATATGTTTAACTGCAAAATTCGAAATGTTGTAAACAGCCAAATATTAATATGTACTTTATAAATTTCATGTTATAGGGTGACATAATTTTGTTCCTATTATTAATTATCTTCATTGCTTTGAACAATAAGAAAAGAAATAAATAAGAGTGTTGTTATATAAATCATATGTGCATTATATAGCATGTGGTTATTATGAAAATTTTCATGAACATTAGAAAACGAATGTTTTAATAACTTACTAAAAACTACTAAGTAAGCCAAGCTTTATATTTATATTTGAAATTTGAACACCAATTATTACTATATATGTTAACAATAAATAAAAGATTCGTCTTAACATCAACTACAACAATATGTAATAAAAAATACTTAGTTCTATATTTACTTAAAAAATTAAGATGACCATAATTTTTTATTAAAACAAAATATTTTGTAATTTTTTTCTATTGGAATTTATAGATGACTGAGTATCGATTAACTGTTGTTAAAAACATTTTCCCACCAGATTATCCGAAATTTTTAAAACATCCGTAGATGCCTTCTTTTGGGTCGCTGATGATAGGCCCAACAGAGCTGTGCATTATTTAGATAAAAAATTATTTGCATTGATACGTAATGTTACGATAAAAATTACTATCTTATTGAAGACGGTCCAAACGATGTCGTGTTTGGACTCATTTTCATCCGGATAAGTTCTACAACTTATTCGTATTAACAATATTATTTTGATTAAAAATATAAAAGTTCAAATTGCCAATAATGCTCGATTCTCCATCTGTTTACATTGTAGGCTGTTTGTCAGTCTCTGTGTCTCCGACGTTCGGCACCCAACGGGTGTTGTCGGCCGTGTCGTCGAGCTGACAAAAGTTATCCGAAGATTTAGGGTCGCCCCAGACAAGACAGGCAAGATGCCGAAGTTGTTTGGGTGCCCAAAATCGTCACCCATAAGGGCTGAGCGTATCCGTTGGTCGCTTGAGAGGTACTCGATGTGCTCGCAACAAAGGCCAAGTGCCGAAAATCGTCTCATTTGCTAACAGAACCCCAGTACCGTCCACTCCCCTCTACACCCCTAAGATGCCAATGCTGGAGCGTGTCGGCCACGGGCAGGTAACAGGCCACAGACAAAAGTTAGAAATCTCTGCCAACACGGACGCAGTCACGGTGCAGAATTTAATGAAAATATTCAATATTCGTGTATATCACGATATGAAATACATTCCTTTTCCATAGAATGCGTATGAGGATGGAAATTGTTATTAATAATTATATAATAATCATTTCCATGCATAATACAATTTTGCAATAATTATATGTCAATCATTTTTATTTATTCCCAATTTGCTTTTACTATATGTTTTATACCTATTCGAAAAGTAATATGAATGTAAAGATAGATCGAGATTGTTCTTCCAAGAACGTGAATGGGGATCACATTGAAAACACTGAGAATGAGTCGGATAGCGAATAATAACTGAATGTTATTCGTTCTGAATGTTATAGTTATATATAATAGTTTTTTCAATAATTGTTAAAAAGTGTTACTTCGATACTTCCCCTTCGAAATTTCGTTTTTTAATTTTGCGGAGCCTAAAAAATTGCGGTCAGGTAAGACCGGCGAAGGATGCGGCGTTCGGCGATTCAGGTAGCTAATTGCAAGTGCACCGACTGATCGACCCCTATTCACCGGCAGGCTTGGAAGAACCAATGTCCTTTGTACTATGGATTGCATTACCTTTACTGTACACTCGGAGTGCACAACACCCTAACAACAGTTTAGGTAAAATATGTAAATGAGATCCCCGATAACTGTTTCAGTCAGAACTGTTATATATGTAACAGTTTGAAACAGCTATTTGCAGAACATTTTCAGTCCCTATCAGAAAAGTATAATTGCGAGGAACAAGTGAGAACGAACAGACCGATGTACACATATAATGTGTATCAATATATCATTTCTTTCCTTGAGACTGTCTACATTCTGAATCCTACATGTATTACGTATGACTTTTTAATTAATTTATTAAATACATAAAATGGTACTATTTATTACATCCTGTGTTTCATATTAGGTACTGATATTCTAATTGCAGACAATTAATAAAAATGTGATTATTAATAATCACTGTATTATTTTGTGGAATTAAATACAATGTATTAAAATTCCTCCGTTTAAATACAATGCTTTCTGTTTCTATACTCATTTAAATTTGAATAAATGCTTTTTCAATTTATATAAATAAGCTTTTATTTATTGATAGTAAACATAATAATAATTGTTGTTGAAAATTGAAATACTTGAAATAAATAAATTGAAATAAATAAGAAGATGATGATGATGATGATGATGATGATGATGATGATGATGATGATGATGATGATGATGATGATGATGATGATGATGATGATGATGATGATGATGATGATGATGATGATGATGATGATGATGATGATGATGATGATGATGATGATGATGATGATGATGATGATGATGATGATGATGATGATGATGATGATGATGATGATGATGATGATGATGATGATGATGATGATGATGATGATGATGATGATGATGATGATGATGATGATGATGATGATGATGATGATGATGATGATGATGATGATGATGATGATGATGATGATGATGATGATGATGATGATGATGATGATGATGATGATGATGATGATGATGATGATGATGATGATGATGATGATGATGATGATGATGATGATGATGATGATGATGATGATGATGATGATGATGATGATGATGATGATGATGATGATGATGATGAGGATGATCATCATCATCATCATCATCATCCTCATCATCATCATCATCATCTTCTTATTTATTTCAATTTATTTATTTCAAGTATTTCAATTTTCAACAACAATTATTATTATGTTTACTATCGATAAATAAAAATTTATTTATGTAAATTGAAAAAGCACTTATTCAGCTTTAAAATGAGTATAGAAACAAAAAGCATTGTATTTAAACAGAGATGAAATATTCAGGTTGAATTAATCATGTAATGGCTCGTTTGGTTTAGTTTTCCAGAATGCGACTGTAACTTGGAAAGTAGCTGAAATACGCGCTGTGCATTACACGTCAGTAACAGTAAATTGGCAACTATGCGACGAATATTCTCCGATGTGATTTGGCAACTACGCCTTCGATGTCTGTAATTCAATATAATTCCTAAACTCACCACTCTAAATCGTAGAGGGCATACCAAAACCTCTGATTTTTTGAAGAGTCGGTATTTCAGAACGTGAGACACGAAGTCCCATAAGATGATAGGTCTATCCTATACCTCGTCGGTGACCAAACACTACATTCGTGCAATAAAATCTTGTTCGTTCTATTTGAATTAGGAGCTGCTGTGTCTTGTAACCAACGCAGACAATTTTGCACCTAAACCTACAGTCTAACGATGGTACGTTGATTACTTAATAAATAATGTATTAATATAACAAGGTATTCAAATTAAAATTAGATAATATAAAAATGTATTGGCAAAAATAAATAACATACACTACCGGCCATAAGTGTTTACCAACTCACAGATTTTTTAACATTGTAGTCCACGGTTCTGCGGTTCAGCTTCAATAACTTTGCTATTTCTCTGTTACTTTTTCCGATGCTATGATGGGACACTATTAGAGCGCCCGTTTCAATCGATAATTCTTTTCTCCCTGACATTATTTGAAATTTTCGCAAAATTCTTTAGGCACGTGAAAATCAACTGTTTACTGTATGAAAGCTTAATACAGTATGAAATTTGAGAAGACTAAGATACCTGTATTACCTGCGTTCATATTCCATACTGACCGTTATAAAAATTTCCGAAAAATGGGTTTCTTTACCTGAACTCCAAAATTGTCGTTTTTCATAAAAAGCTGTAAACTCATTTGCAGTACCTGATTGTGGTATGTACAGAATATTTTGGATGTTTTTTATTAGCCTTATAATTAGGATTTAATGCTACGGACATTTTCATAACAATAAAATACCTATTATTTGAATAGTAACGAAATTTGAAGGTGGGTAAACACTTATGGCCGGTAGTGTAAGTACATGTATTGTATACATAACATAATTATATAAAAATACTAATAACAATATATAGTTAGATATATTTAATAAATAATGTGAATCTCTCTCACTCTCCAGATAACTCACTGTCACCCTTAATTAGCCGTCACAGCCGAAACGAACAACAAGATGTCCGCTGCCAAGGCAGACCTATCACCATGAAATGAATTGGACAAGTTGAGAAATTAAAGACCTTGATAAGCGAACAAAAAGGCAAACGGGAAACATCGTGGAAAAACGATAGCAGTTCGTGGAACTAGAAAACCTCGAGCAGACCGATGTCCCCTATCTCAAAAATCCAGTGTCTCCTGGACTGGGACATGTCTTGTTTCGGCTGTCCCCTAATTAGAAGTCGCCCGGGCTTTTAAGTTCCAAATGAAGTTTGACTGAAGCCGATCGAGCACACGATAACATGGAGGTAGCATTTCTTCGTGTCTATTTGACTTCTAGACTGAACCTTTCGATCCCTATTTCAGGGTTTGGTGGTCTGGGTGGTCAGAGACCTTTGCCGAAGAGCCAGGGAAATGTCAACGATCCCGATACCTTCGATCTTCGAAGATAAGAAGTCCATCGAAAAATGCTTTTAACTAGACCAGAGGTAATTACCCTTAATTGCTGAACCTTGTCCTTCAACGGGGTTCACCATTTTGTTTCAGCTGCCTTCTCGCTGACGAACCCTTCGTTTCGGTACTCAAAATGTTTTATGGTGTCTTAAATTAATTTATATTGTCCACAAAATTTTATTGCGAACATTGTACACTGATTTGGACTTGTTAAAATTATTGAAGGAAGAAATGCATTTTTATTTAACTTGTGTCAATTTTTAAAAGTAGGAGTCAAATAGGAGTTTTATTTCTTCTCAGAAAAATAAGTTTTTTAAAAAATGCATAACATCTACTAATAAATTCTGGATAAACTAATAAAGTCTCTTAAAAATCGGCGATAAATATTTTGAGAAAATATGAAAGTATATTTGAAAAATCGATTTTTATCTGTGCCAGTTCTACGTGAATTTTCACTGTTATTTTGCTTTGTAACGTCAAGAAAATTCCAAAAAACCGATTCTCCAGGGACGCCGAACAATTCATTCGCTTGATAAATCCTCCGAATTAGCAAAATTCCTCTTTCTCCGGGTTCGCGGAAAATATATTGCCAGAACTTGGCCAGTCCGGCAAAAGTAACTCGCTGCGACATATTTAGCAGCCCGCTTTGATATTCGTTACGAACTGGGAATTGCGCACAATGAAAATTTTCACTTGCAAATTTCTTTAGGAATTGGCCGGCCAGTTTCCCCATAGTAGTCGACGCTGGATTTCCATTTCCGCTGTTTCCGCGAGTAAAATACATTTTCCCACGAATTACATCGCCGTCGCCAGACCTACCTTTAAATAATCTAATTTTTACGAGCAATTTCTGTTGTAAATAGTTCTATCAGTTGTTCTCGCGCGGGTACTTTTCATTCTCAAAAAGTAACGTCGTTGCGAGTCGGTTACGAGTCATTGGAAATTTTACCCTGTGCAAAATGAACATTTCTTTCATCACGGGCCAGTAAAAACGCTGCGATCTAATGATAACGAATCGTGTATAGATACCATTAATTTGCTGATAAAACTTTTGTTTTTGAAGTGAAACTTCTTCTTTGCTGAGGGTTACGATTTTCTGATGTGACGGAAACGATGTTACACGGAAGTCGAAAGGAGTGGCGCGAAATTTAAACGGAGATTTAACGGAGAAAAACAAGTTCTTTAACCCTGACGGGATTCGAAACCCCGGTCTACCGCTTGGTAGTCCAACTCCTCAACCGTTTGGACAACCAACGATATTAGAATATTATAGAACATTTTTGGTATATATCGCAATGAATAAAATGCTGCAGCGATAGGATTTTAGTAAAAATTACGGTAGTAGGATCAAACGAAAAGGTTAGAAATACTTGCTTATGTTATTACAGCACATGCATCTATTTACATACGTTTCCACTAATTTTATGTGATTCCATACTTCTTGAACATTATTGATTATTGTGGCATATACAACGGGTTGCAGATATCTCCAAAGATAAAAAAAAAATAAACGCGTGAAAAACCACGCGCGACAGAAGTGAAAATACTTGCAGTCTAGTAATGTTTAGAAGTAAATTAAGATTGGAAATGGTATATGAAGCGACAACAAGATCAGGAACAACTAATACAAAAAATAAACAAGATCAGGAACAACTAATACAAAAAAAAAATAAACGCGTGAAAAACCACGCGCGACAGAAGTGAAACTACTTGCAGTCTAGTAATGTTTAGAAGTAAATTAAGATTGGAAATGGTATATGAAGTGAAAACAAGATCAGGAACAACTAATACAAAAAAAATTATGAAGTGAAAACAAGATCAAGAACAACTAATACAAAAAAAAAATCATAGAAAAAGTTTCATTTCAAAAATAATGAACGATCAAAATTTGTGACACAAAGAAGGAGAGCGTATGGGAAATGCTATGAACTATGTCTCTTTCTTTCCCATACGCTCTCCTTCTTTGTGTCACAAATTTTGATCGTTCATTATTTTTGAAATGGAACTTTTTCTATGATTTTTTTTTGTATTTGTTGTTCCTGATCTTGTTTTTTTTGTATTAGTTGTTCCTGATCTTGTTTTCACTTCATATACCATTTCCAATCTTAATTTACTTCTAACCATTACTAGACTGCAAGTAGTTTCTTTTAATCATTTGTTTGTGGAGTTGTAAGCTACACTACCGGCCATAAGTGTTTACCCACCCACATATTTTTTAACATTGTGGTCCACGGTTCTACGGTTCAGCTTCAATAACTTTGCTACTTCTCTGTTACTTTTTCCGATGCTATGATGGGACAGTATTAGAGCGCGCGTTTCAATCGATAATTCTTTTCTCCCTGACATTATTAGAAATTTTTGCAAAATTCTTTAGGCACGTGAAAATCAACTGTTTACTGTATGAAAGCTTAATGCAGTATGAAATTTGAGAAGACTAAGATACCTGTATTACCTGCGTTCATATTCCCTACTGACCGTTATAAAAATTTCCGAAAAATGGGTTTCTTTACCTGAACTCCAAAATTGTCGTTTTTCATAAAAAGCTGTAAACTCATTTACAGTACCTGATTGTGTATGTACAGAATATTTTGGATGTTTTTTTATTAGCCTTATAATTAGGATTTAATGCTACGGACATTTTCATAACAATAAAATACCTATTATTTGAATAGTAACGAAATTTGAAGGTGGGTAAACACTTATGGCCGGTAGTGTATGTATCCGCGACACTTTTCCGAGTAAAATGTGCCCAAACGCAAATTCGACAGCGGCAGAAGTTAATTCCGTTCGCCCTAAAATGATACAGGTGTGCCATAACCGAGTGAAAGCCGTCAGTTACTAGCAGCTCGGTAAACTGCGAACGATCTCGCTTCGTATCATCGTCCGATTGCGGGTATCGTACTGAACAACGAAAGAGAGAGAGAGAGAGAGAGAGAGAGAGAGAGAGAGAGAGAGAGAGATAGGGAGCACACTCGAACCTCGCACTGTAGCGATAACAGTCCGGTGGCATCCGCTTGTATTTCAGGAAAATCAACGATTTGTTAATAATGCACGGTCGGTTCCGAGCCAGCTGGAACAGACAAAGGCTCATAAATGAACCAAAAGCGTTCCACAGTTTAAATCACCGGCCGGATAGAAACGCGTCCCCTCTCTCTCTCTCTCTCTCTCTCTCTCTCTCTCTCTCTCTCTCTCTCTCTCCCCCTCTCTCTCTGCCGAGGGAACGCGAGCATATTCGTCGGCCGCGATCGCGGGATTGGAGAGGAGGAGGCTCAAAGAGATCGAGGCGCGGCTGAGAATGGAGATTTAAGGGTCCGACGTGTGGGTGGCGACTGCAGGGTTTCTCTGGCCGATGGGGTCGTCGTCGTCGTCGTCGTCGCCGTCCTCGTCGTTGTCGCCGCATCGTTACATTCGCCGCCAACGTGACGCCCCTGCGCTTGTTCCAACCTCTCCCCTTCTGAAAACGTTGCACACCCCGAGGACCCCTCGCACGCGTGCCATTTACAAGGTGTGCTCAAAAAGTTGGATGCGACGCGCACCAGGCTCTACGGTCAGAAGAATAGCGACGAGAGGATTTCAAAGGCAAATGCCGTGTTTGTTCGGCTCTTCGTTTGCTCGAGTTGTAGCAAGAAAAATATAATTTAGGACTGTTAACAGTAGAGATTTCAAGGTTTAAAACGAGCCCAAGTAGAGCATCCTGCGACTTTTTTCCTGGAAGTTCGAACGGTTGAAAAATCTCGGTTCGGATAATAGAGGCTCCACTAAATCGTCAATTACACAAGCAAATGAACTTCGAACGGTATCGTGTTGGGTGTCGTTTTAATCAGAGAAATGTCACGAATATGCAGGTTCACGATAAAAACCGTTGGCCACAGAGCAGTTTTTATCGCTGAATTAGTATTGTCTGAAAAAGATTCCGGAAATTCACAGTGATTTCTTTGTAAACGTCGCGGAATTATCCCCACTACCACGGGGGGGGACAATTCGTGAGGGGCCACGGAGTGTAAATATACATACAGTGAGTAACGAAAGTATTCGAACGCCCTTTAAATCAGTATAACTTTTTTTTTTAAGTGAATCAAACGACCTGACTTTTTTGAGGAGTTAGAAGAATTGGTTTTCCAAATGGTGTGTAAAAAAGATTTTGAAAAAATTGCAATTGGTAAGAATTACATGAGAAAATAAAAATGGCACTTTTCACAACTTTTTTATTTGAGCCTGTAGTGAAAATTTAAAATATGCGTTTTGTAGATATATGTTAGTTATATACATGCTGCAAATTTCATTGAAATCGATTAATGTACACACGAGCTACAACTAGTTAAAAGTGGTGAGAAGCGTAGATTTTCACGACTTTTGGCCAGTTTCTGCTTAAAATCCTCAGATTCTAACATATTTTGATACGTGCCATTTTTATCTGCGTCAGCCGATTTCGATGAAATTTTCAGTACGTGTATAACTAACAGAGATCTACAAAACGCATATTTTAAATTTTCATTACAGGCTCAAATAAAAAAGTTGTGAAAAGTGCCATTTTTATTTTCTCATGTAATTCTTACCAATTGCAATTTTTTCAAAATCTTTTAACTCCTCAATTCTTCTAACTCCTCAAAAAAGTCAGGTCGTTTGATTCACTTTTAAAAAAAAGTTATACTGATTTAAAGGGCGTTCGAATACTTTCGTTACTCACTGTAACTCCTGTACGAAACATATCGCTGGCAATACCCGCGTTGTTGACATATATCGAGTACCCAGTATAAATACGTGCAACATCAGGAGCGAAATAGTTGTAGGGGAAAGACCCCCGTAACTTTTCGAACACACCTTGTACATTATTCGGCCCTGACTCCGAATCTAATATTATGAATCACGAGCCCTGTCCAGGCCGTGCATAATGGGGTCGTAGGTCGGCACCGCCTCGCGCGGAATTCTTCTTTGCTGTTCTTCCGATCCGCAGGATCACCGATGGAACAAAGGCTTTCCAGGACCTTTTTGCGGCCGGATGGATTTTCATAATGGGTAATAACGTTCTTGCTAGTTACACTTAATTTATAGATGCGGCACCCGAAGGTCTAGCGCGCTCGCAATGCTCGGGATCGTGCCGGAGGATTACCAAGCGCAAAAACGTACAGGCGTTCTGAATAATTCTCTGACCGGATGGCGAAATGATGCCAGCGGAGGATCCCGAAAATGGGGAAAAATATTCTCCGATTTCGAATCTAGTGAATTTCTCCCTCCCTCGATCCAGGGTCGCCTTTTTCTTGTTGAAACGCTGCGAAAAACCGAAGTTGCTTTCTTTTAGAATTTTACGAGTCCAAAAAATCATATTTTGTGATACTTTAATAACAATAATATTTTCTCATAATATTTGTACATATGAAAATAAAAATTTTGTTTATCCAGTGCAAGAAACAGGAGCTGGACAGACACTTATTTAATTTTTCAACAATTTTAATAGGTTACAAATAAAATAATTGTGTTCTTGAAATTGACTGATATTTTCACTGTTTTTGTGTATCGTCTACTCCTTTTTGTCATAGTGCATAAAATCTGCAGTCCGATGATTATGTAAGAAATAATAGATTTGTATTGATTTCGAGCTTTTCTTATTTTTATTCTATCTTAATGTTTTATGGAATAGTGATTTACTATAAAATGATAGTGCGCATGCTTACTAGCACTCCGGCTAGAACAATGGAACATAATCGATGTCGCACGCGTCATGTAAAGGTCACTCGAAGGTCAGCTTACTTCACATGAATACACGCATATAAATAAATACACGTAGATGTATATTTGTCCTTTTTGTCAGCTAGTAGGTATATTACAGCAACGAAAATACTTGCATTTCGTAAAATTTGTTCTTAAAAATATGGAAAATATATTTGAAAATGAACATTCATTTTCATATTTGTTTCTTATATATTCCGTTGTATTTGTTAACAACAAAGTATTTTAGATTCAGATCTCAGATCACCAACCCAGTATGTTTACTCGAATATTCTTCGTTACCTCGAGATCTGCTGTATCTATTATTGCAATACTATTGAACTAATGGAGAGCGTCTCGTATAATCTTCAGAAATCGACTTTGGCAAGTTTGTTTATGCGACAAGGAAATTGCATCTGTATACCAGATTGTGTAACTCAATGTACAGGGTGTCTCTACTAAATCGGATCACACGATTATCTGCACAGTTCACTGTTTTATGAAGAAACTTGTCAGAATAAAGCTATACTCAACCAGTACACATGCAGTGGCGGGAAAAGTTATTCTTCGAATAAGATTCCAAAATCATACTTTTTTATACGACACCCTATTTTCTTAATTATTCCTGTAGATCACAAAAAGCCGAATCTAACGACTATAATGACTTCGCTGTTTCGATCATTCGATCTCGAGATATTCCTGTTTGAAAAAATTAAAAAAAAAAAACAATCTTTCACACAAATATCTCGAGATCGAATGATCGAAACAGCAAAGTCATTATACTCGTTGGATTCGTCTTTTTATGATCAACAGGAATATCGAAGAAATACTGTAGGGTTTCGATGAAAATGATACCGATGACCTTGAAATATTGTTAAAAAATGACCTTGAGGAATTATTCTTTCCAGTATTATACTCCTTGATGGTAGTGTAACTTTGATCTGAGAAGTTTTCTCATAGAACGGTGAATAAGAGAGATGAGTTTAAGTGATTCCAATTAACCGAGACACCCTGTATCGCAGATGAATTGTAGCTTGCGATGTCCTTTGATATTTTACAGAACGTTCACTTGATTTCTACACTATTTCTGCATTAGACGCCCGAAATGGCACCAGTGTCGCACAATCCTCTCTAGGGTGTCCAAAAGAATCGCAGGGAGAGAGAGAGAGAGTGGGGAGGGGGAGCGTCAAAGGGAGAGAAAGAGGGGGTTGGCAAAGAAGGAGAAAAAGGTCCCAAAGCTTCAGTAAATAAGTCCGCTCGCGGCTGAGTGACAGTAGCGCGATTTATCGTCGAGATTTCGGAATGAGAGGGAGAGGGGAGCATAACGAGACGTGGCGGGTGGTGGGGGAGGGGAGGGGAGGACGAAAGCGAGTCGAGAATTTTCTTAAATTGCACTTTGTAGCTCCTGAGAGACCTTACACAGGGATTTCGACGCCCACGGCGAGGGATAACGAGGCTGAAGCTGAAGAAACCCGGCTTCCCACCCCACACCTGTGGCCACCCCCGCGGAGGTGAGACACACATCAGTGGGGTCCTTCATGGTAGTGCCTGGCCCACGGGGACATAATTGATATCCGGCGAGAGCAAACGAGAGAAGAATGGACCCGACAGAGAGTCCTTTCGAACCCGGGGAGAGGAAAAAATTACCTTACGCGGGCCGAGAAGAAGAAGAAGGAAGAAGAAGGGGACGAAGAAGGCCGAGGGACACCGAAAACGAAGAAGGACCACCGAGATCGTGTCCAGAATCGCCGACTTGCCGAAACTCCAAAGGCCACCTAAGCGCCGACTATGCTTTTCCATTCCCTTTTACCTTCGCCGATCTCTCACTCTCCCCCCCCCCTCTCTCTCTCTCTTTCTCTCGGTTTCTTGTAGTATAGATCCCCTATCTTCTCCTCTTCTCGGTCTACGTCAACCCCGTCCTCTTTAATGGACGGTTTACCGCTCCGCAAACATCCACTGACCCACCACCTCCGACCGGACTAATTGCTAATCGCAGTTCACCAAATGATCCTCCTACTCCTGCGAAACCCCCAGGACCAATCGTGCCCCTCCATCGGCCTCTTATGTCTCATTTACCGAACCGAGGCCTCGTCGACCGAGTTCTTCCCTGAGAACGCTGCGATTTCATGCCGAAGATTGATACACACTAATTAGTAACGTAGCGATAACCCTGTTGTCGATAATCACTTTTTTTCTGACATCCTATTCATCGCGTACCTTGCATTTTTCCGATTAAAACGACACCAAACACGGTACCGTTTGGATCATTATTGCCTGTTCAATCCACGATCTAGTGGAGCCTCTACTATCCGAACTCGTGATCACACGAATGCTGATGAAATGGTCTAGCTAACATTTAAATTTTTCTTTTCGCAATTCGGTAGTCGATAGACGATTCTTCTAGATTTCGACGGGATTTTTCATTGATGGACAATTTCATTGATTTTCTGCAATATAAATTGAAAATAAATTAATAAGTTGAAATATAAAATCGTGAAGATTCAAAAGTATCGAAAGTATTCAAAAGTATCTACGGACACTGTTATTTTGGATTGGACAGAATGCTTGAACGAAGACAAATATATCCCAGAATGCCCTAAAAAAAATCTCTATTTGCGGCCAACCTCGACAAACAAATCACGCAAACTCGGCGTCGCTTGCGCGATTATTCTCGCAAGGAGTTAGCATCAGCGGTTCCTAATTAGCTCAGCCGAGCAGTAAAGAAACGAAGAAGGGGAGGAAAATAATTGGTGATAATTGGGAAATTTCGCGTTTTTGCATTGAAATCGTAGAAACCGTATGCGGCGGTGATATATATATGTACACGATCTCTGCTCCGCGAGGAACAAGATTATCACGTTCGTTCGTGGCTGCGCGAAATAATAAGTATGCAGAGGGGTATATGGTGCAACGCGTGAGAGAGTAATAGAGAGAATAGGACGGAGAGAGAGGGGGGTGGGGAGTGGAGGGGAGGTCGCATGCCACGGAAATCCTGGTTTCCGTCGTTCGATCCCGGCGACCGTAAATCATACTACCGTGGGGAGAATGCTTGCGATTCCAAGCTCCTGAATAATTGCGTCTACCTTTAACCACCTGCGGGTTTAATCCTATCATCCTGCGTCGTCTCTTACGGCGAAAGAACTGAATTCCTGGTATTCAACCGTGGATAACAAACCACGAAGAAAACGGGCTAGGCGAGAGCGCGGGCTTCACTTTTCAGTCTGGACAACGGCGATCGCCATCGCCGAGGTCGTTCATCATGCACCACCCTAATCCATTGTCTCGCTACTTTCCTACACGGAGTTTAAACTGGGAACAGTCCGCAGAATCGTTAGGCCTTAAGCACGGAAAAAATCATCGATCTCGACCGTTCGGATCTTTTTTTTTTTCAAAATTTGACAAAACAAAGTAACGGAGAT
This sequence comes from Seladonia tumulorum, assembly GCA_913789895.3. NCBI lineage: Eukaryota > Metazoa > Arthropoda > Insecta > Hymenoptera > Halictidae > Seladonia > Seladonia tumulorum. The sequence continues at coordinate 16,194,271 of OU565270.1, read as the reverse complement.
AAATTGGCATTAAAGTCCAAAAGAATCAGTCGACAAGGAAAAAGTCTAGCTGGGTAGCTGTTTCGTTCTTGCGACCACCGACGAGTTCGGATAGTAGAGGTTCTACTAGATCGTGGATTAAACAGGTAATAGTGATCCAAATGGTGTCGTGTTGGGTATCGTTTTAATCGGGAAAGCGTCGCGCATGTGATAGTAACAATCTCATAAATAAATAATACGAGGTGAAAAAGTTCTATCAAGAAAAAGGAACACAGGTACCCGTCGAATCGCAACGGTTCTAAAATTTTGCTAATATTCACGAGCGATTTTTTTTTTCGTAGCCTGTTGGAAAAATTTCGCGCACGTTCGGGAGTCGTTCGAGCATAATCAAAAACACAAAACGGGGCCGAGATAATTTTCGAGTGAGCTCGCGGAGCGGCCACGATCTCCGCGGAATGTCAATACCAGGAGCGGCGGCTCCCTTTACACGTCGCTTAACCTGCAACTCGAATCATTTCGATTTGTACGCAGACAATTTTCTGCCACTCAACGTCAGACCTGCTTACCCATACCGGAAAGGAGGAGGCGGTGGCAAAACCGCCGAAAACTTGTCAGCGGGTTTTCGAACGCGAACAAAGAGCCGCGGTGCCTTTAAACGGCGAGATTATCGTTGTCCCGATATTTATCTAGCAGTTGGTTGGTCGGTGAAAAACCGCTTAGTCTACGAACTGTCGTCCCAGTTCCGTGGTAAAGCGGAATTCCCTACTTTTCCCCGATTGACAAATAAAACGGACAATGAGCGGCTCCCGAACTTGCCCGTCGAGCGGAATAAGTCTGTTTAACTGTCGCGAACCTTTTCTAGCAGCTTTTCCCAGAGCCGATACAGATCTCGATACACTTTTAAGGGTGCTTGAAAGACTCGAGATTGAGTCGAGTGTCGTTAGACTGCAAATTTTGGGGAATTGTAAGGACAAGGGGCAGTTTCAAACAGTAGAGAAATGGACAAATTTTAAACGGAGATTCGAGTACAACAGATTCAATAACTTAACATTTCTTCTTTTGGAAGAATCATAAATTCACAAAATTGTTAAAACTGATTTGGAAAGAACGAAAATACTAGAAAAGAATTATCTATGTGCCCAACAACTTCACAAAATTTATATTACTAATATTACTGATATTTATATTTATTTATTTATATTACTAATATTACTTCCATCGTTTAAGTTCGCGCGCCGTACGAATCTTCACTCTGTCACGTGTATTTTAAATTTTCATTGCGAATTGAAATAAACGTACAATATTTCTAGGAATTTTTTGTCTTTGACATTAGTTTTGCTTTCAGTGTTTTCGCTAAAAGCAACACTAAAAATGAAATATCTGTTTAGTTCGAATACGATCGTCGGGTAATGTAACATTTGATATAATCGATATGGTTCCGTGATGATTCACCTTCTCACCGACGAGAATTTCCTTAGTGGTCTTCTTCACCGACGAGATACCGCCTTCTGTTTCTTACTGCAGTCAAAATCTATCCTAGAGGGCGGTAGAAAACGCCATATTTTTTGAACGACACATGGAGAATGTGTCATGTGTGAATGTGTTATGTGCCATAAGGCTGGCAGTCTTTGACAATACCTCGTCAGTGAGTCAATGTATTTTTTTCTTTTTATCGTTTTTCGTTTTATCGAGATACAAGTATAAACCAATTACCATGCGAGATAATGACAATCTGAGATACCGACACAGCTAAAAATCAGAGTGTCTCTCACGCCATCTGCCTACAAGGAACAGTCAACTAAATAAGACTGCAACACGAAAAGTTATCTAACCAGGAAGGATAGATTTGACAACGTTGTCGGTTTTCAAAACATAACGTTGTCACTTGAGGATTTCCAAAAATATTTTGTCCAAAACTTTTCACTACTGATATACTCCACGTTATTATTCGACTTATGACGTGTTTAGGCTCGTTTTCACGGGGGGAACATTTCCAATCGATTGGAAACGTTTCTGCGATGTAATTATGAAGTATAACGTAAAGATCTAATTTAATATTAAGCATAAAATCATTTCGTTGGCTGAAACAGTTAATCCACAGCATACAGGTAGATTTTGTTCGGTTAGCTTTGTGCTCACAGAGATTTTAAGAAGACCTGAAACAATTGCGAGTCATTGTGAGGTTCTAGATGCAAACACTTACCACATTGACGAAATCCTGGAACGTCACCGCTTGGACACGCGACTCCTTCGCCCTGGTGAGCAGAATGTCTCGTTTATTCGGCGGTATCTCGGCTTTCCATTCGGGACTTTTCAAAGCCGCCAAAAAATCTTCCACTGGTATCTCGCCAAAGCCCTCCGGATCAAACTGGAGAACAAGAATCAGTCAAGCTCCCCAGCGAATCTTTTGGCCGCTGAGTGCCGCAAGAAGAATACTTTCACGTACCTTGTCAAATAGCATTCGCCATTTCTGCAAACAAAGAAAGATAAACGATTATTTAATAACTTTGAGTAGCTTTCGACTAACTAAAAATAAAAAGCTTAAATCACTTTCTGCCAGCCCCAAATAGATGGTATACGTAAAATCTACCAGGACCAATTTGATATTTACAATTTTGTAAAGGGATCATGGCAGTTTTGGTATGTACCATCCATGGGGGACCAGCAGATCGGTAGCAAACGAGTTAGCAAAATAATTGCTTACGTCGTTGAGGAGCTCCCGCCTGTACTCGGACTCGTCGATGTCGATTTCGGACGCGAGATCCGTGTGATCGGTGACGTAGCCATCATAGTGAGCGCTGTTCGCCTCGCTGCGTGCATATTCTTCCTCCTCCTCGACGGCACCGGCGATGGTCGGTATCGAAGCACCGCTTGCCAGTAGCATTACCACGTGTGGCACGAGGTCACCGGATGAATCTCCTCATTCCACCCACTTTCGTCCGTTTCCTGAAACACCAGAACACCCCAGGCATCACTATCAATAGCTACAAACAGCAGCCCAGAATGAAAAATTTTCAGGTTCAAGGTCAACTGAAGGTCATCATGTTATAGGTCACTGAATTCGTCTCATCAGTGCCTAGAATTAACAAACAAAGATATATACAGGGTAACTGTTTAAAAATATTTGATTGAGTCAAATAATTGAGTCACGTTGAACACTTTGTATAGAGTGCACGTATGTACCTACATATGTGTATGTTCAAGGTATGCTTTGAAAAGAAATTGTTCTCTCCAGACAGAGCGCGAGTGCCCTTAGGTTTGTCTAAGCTCTTGAAATCACCCTTACGCCTGAGTCGGCGATAGATCGATGGCCTTGAAAATGTTTGTACTCTACGCCAGTACTTCTGCGAACTATGCAGTATAATACGTTGGTGCGACGGTGCCGTTTCCATGGCAATGCATCGTCGATAGGACCGGGTACAGACCAGTCATCCAAGTATACATAGCTGTTGTAGGTGTACACACATGCACAAGGAGGATCCAAACTTTAACCCTTGCCCCGACACGAAAAGCTAATTTGACCCTGTTTGCACACCCTAAATAGCAATTTCTTACAAATTACATAGACATTGTGTAAAATCTACGGTAACCTACTGAAACTACAGAGAAAGGTCAAAGTAGACAGAAGAGACCATTGTCTAACAAATATGAGTAGGTGTGATTCAAAATGGTAAAATAATAATGAAATTTAAATAGTAAAATAATACCCTAACACATATATGGATACATTGCGATAACAAAAATTCAGATAGTCATGGCACTTGCTTTTTTTTAATATTCGTAGAAAATTTGATGAGTGCAGACTTCAGCTACTGACAATTACAGGTTGAGAAGCACTGACACGTGGTCGCAGAAGCCGGTCACGTGCTAATAAGTGGTACTGGGGAAGAGGGAAGAATGTATTGTCTTCGAATACACCTAAAAGCACCCAGTAATGGTATTACGGCCCCGCAGGGTGAAATATACATGCATAGAGAGTATACATAGGTATATACCTTAAGTATTAACACCTTCATCATATAAATTACAGTGCAAGGGCGAAGAGCTACGTGTCCTTTTGTTCCCATCTAGAACCCATTTTGAGTTACACTAACTTTTGCTAAACTCATTTAATGCATAATTTCTTATGAAAAATAAATATTTGCCGGCTCTCCAGAATGACCCCATCGCAAGGATTTCCGAGACCATAACCGCGATGCAACCGAGGCGTCCACGCAGCCACCCCTGCATGCAGTCACTTTCCCTTTCCCCACCCCCGCGGCTCCTTTACATCAGCGTTCATTCGTTGCCCTCGGTTTCGGCACAACGTCACCGAAACAGCACCCCGTACCCCCTCGAATAGGCCAAGCAACCCCACAAAGTCACCCCCTGTCCCTGACGCACGCTTGGTGCCTGCTCTAACTCCCTCCCCTTCTCTGTTTATCTATCCTCCTCTCTCTTACTCTCTCTCTCTCTCTCTTTCTCTCTTTCTCTCTCTCTCTCTCTCTCAATGTACCATCTCGTTTATCTATCCCCCTCCCGCGCCATCTTCCAAGCACAATTACGTCTCGTGCAAGCATAGACCCGTTCATACGAGACGCCTAAGGTCGTCGACCTTGAGGAACCGTTCCGACGTCGACGACATGTCGCCGTGGACGATGCCCGGTGTCTTCTTACCACCCTCGTCTTAGGGTTACATTACGTCGCCACCCCTTGTCGCGAAGCACGCCAGGTTTACCTTTCGTCTACCCCGGTAACTGCTTAGCTACCACCCCGGCCGAGCCACCACCGTGTAATTTACAGAAACAAACGGTGATTTTAATTGGCTGGCTCGGGTAAGTTCTCCCCATCCCCCTGGTTGGTAGCTGTGGCTTATCAACGGGATTGTTTCTGGGTCGCTATTGTGCGCACAGGACAACAGTTTTTACGAACGCGAGGCCTTATCGCTTTGACCGAGTTCGCTGTTTACACACGCTGGTCAATATGTCACCGAGTTTGCTGGTTGCAGCCTGGGACTTTATTGACGACACGCTGGCCACCGTGATAGCGGATTCAATGTCTGCGGGGACAGTTGGAGACACTTTCAGGCGAAGGATTGTGCTTATATTTGAGGGGCAGTCGGTCGAGGGACTCTATTAGGGCCACCTAGCTAGGACTCTATTTGGCAATCGGCGATCTCATCTTTTGTGTGATGACTTTGATATCAAAACATCGAGCGTTGATTAGGGATTAGCTGGGTCTGGTTTGGGTCACAGGATGGTGGCCAATTTTGTTTGTTTACACCTCAGTTACGGCAACCCTTTTTGCCTCAGAGTTACTTCAGACCCCCTTTTCAAAGGTTGCTTTTGGCTATCCTTTGGGTAACTGTTTTCAACCTATCTTGGCCCAAACTTCCCAAATGTTGAGAATCCTCATTGCAAACTGCGAAGTTTCTGTGTGCCAGTCTATACCATAGACAGAAATGTAGACTAAAAGCTGATCTAGGACTAACATAATCGCAAAAGCGATGCACACGCGACCTAGCTCATTAAGGTGACCGACCCAGCAATTTTCTGTGTATATCAGAAGACCTAATATCTCGAATCTGACGAACGTGGCCACCTCAAATAGACTCCAAGTTTACCAAAAAGGTTAACCCTAACAAGGGGAGATCGTCAATCGGATAGGCGCTTTTTGGACGAAACTGGGTACACGTGTAGGGGATCACCTAAACAAACCGACGTCAGCTGACAACTTAGCTCCACAAAAAAAAATCTGATGACCCTGTCAGCGTAAAAAAGGACCCAGAGGGAACAGGCTTAGCCCATTGTTGAGTTGCAAGTTAATGTATCATTTTACCTTTTGGAATGTCGATTCGGAGACTCGGCGGCAGCTTCCCGTGAGTGACCATCCACATACGGCGGAGAGCAACTATCACTTAACGACGACAGTAACACCATAATCTCGCAAGAACTTTGGGTCACAGTAAACACAGCCGAGAGCAGCGTCTACGTCGATCGAAGGCACAGAACACAAAGACTTTCATTACAAGGACGAATTGCTGCCGATCAAACACAGATCATTCGAACCAACAACACGCGCACGACAACAATCACCGGATCCCCAGTTTTCCCGCCAGAATGTTTAAAAATCGCGCGATACCGATAAAACAGTTTCGAAATCGATCGAGGATCGTTGGCCGACTTTCGAGCCTTTGTTTACACCATAATCCTCGAAGAACAGGGAAAAATATACGAATCCCCTGGCGCGTTCACGATCCGAGTATCTTTTTCCACGGGGTGGACGAGTTGTCGAGGCTGGATGGCGAGAGATTTCGTCGATGCGATTTGAACCGGAACAATGGCGGTCGGACGGCGTTTTTGACAGGCAGCGTGGAGGCAGTGGCGACACCGTAAGATCATCCTAATCTCGCTGGGCAAAGACGTGCAGCATGAGACGCGGAAAATCGGCGATTTTTGACGGCTGCCGTGTCGTCACAACAAAACAAGCCCAGTACCGTAGCTGCGGTACACAGGCCCCCGGTGTCACGGGGAACTGCGGCAACGTGCGCAATGCGCGTTCGATCGATAATACAGGTTTTCGACCAATGGGCGATCGGGCTAGGGCCGGGGACACGCGAGGAACACGTGGAAACGTGGAAACGCGGCCGCGATTTAATATTATTGGCGATATAGCCGATGTTGTCGGCGGGAAACGCGTTACACGACTGCCGGAGCACTTTGCCACCCTCATGGGCTCCCCTTCCACCCCCTATTCCACCCCCCTCCCACACACACCCCCTATCACTCCCTTGCCCCCTCCACCCCCTTTCGCCACCCCGTCGATTCGTTTCACCCCAGACTCGTTCGTTCAACCCCAACGTTCAAGAATATGCAAGGCCGATGCAAGCATCGTTATTGACACAAGACGAATCGGTGTCTTTCGGATAGAAACTTATTCACAGGAGTGTGGACTCATCGGATGTTTTGCGGTGGACTAGCATTATCGAGCCAGGACTAAAACTGTTCCTTTTAATGATCGCGTGCGGCTTAAAATAACATTACGTAATGCTATCGATGAGATACCAAGGCATTTCTCGAAAATGCTCCGTCAAACTTACATAGAATTCCGAATTTGTTAACTTGTATTAAGAATGGATTTGTTGATCGCGATTAGCTACGTAGGAGTTAATGGAACTCATTGTTTACTGTAATATACTATAGACAGTATCTTGAATTTCTACCCAGAATTTGTTAATTTAGCGTTGACAATGTCTTGGATTTGTTCTTGGTTAGCTCCTGCGAGAACTAATGAGGTTAGAGGGTGTTCTCACGCACCTCGATTTTCTGCAGCTCACTTTATTCCTACAAAAATAATATTTTATATATTGGACATTAAGTAACATCGAGCTGTTAATTGTTAACGCTGGACTTCGTACAATTGTTGTTGCAACGTAGTTGTGGTTCAACGAAGACGGTCGTTTTCTGATGAATTTTTATCATTTTCGTAATTGTGACAGAAAAACCTCCAGTCATCTTGATCCGGTAGTTCCAAAGTATTCAGTTTCATTACGGTTTTTACATAACCTCGTTGAATCCATAGTTATCATCGCTATAAACAAGACAGAAAGTTTATAACAGACAAATGTACTGTAATGACTTTTGACTTCCATGATCCCACGGTGACCTAAGTTTGTAGTAATACAAAACGTGTGTACCCTAAGCGTGTAGTTTGGGGGAAATTGACTACGAAAGTCGAGTAGAGATGGAATAATGGACGCAGCTGCAAAGGGTAAATCATCATAATGGAGAAAGGGGCTGAAACGTGTATTAGAAAACTGTGCATATGTCATATATACCTAGAATCATCCCGATAACTATTATACAAAGATATGTTTTGAACAAAAGACTGTTACTAAAATTGGCGATAAAACACTGTAAGATTTTCACTGTGAGTGACTACAAATTGGCTACTGCCATCGTAACCCATAGGGTTTTCTACTTATTCGTTGCAAAAATTGCTGGAATATATACTTTGCTTCAATCGAACAAAATTTTCTGTCAACATCCGAAAATTGTCGAGCAAAACTTTTATTAATCGTGAATAGAAAATTCAGAATCTTTTGCGATTTTATTTTTACCGCTATTTGTAATATTCAATTGAGCATAGATGGCGCGGCGCGCGGTTGTCAACGTTACCCCTTTCGCCGATGACACCCCATGATGGAAGAAGAGGTTAGGAATAGAATGAAGAACCGTAACATAAAGATGTCATATTTACACGACTGGAGGCAAGCGTTGCGAGCACCACACGTGTACAGAGTTGCGAACAGCACGTTTCGCATACAGAACCAATATGTGGCACTAATTTTCTTATTGTTATCTGTTCCAATGTTCCTAATCGGTTTTCCGTTTATGCACAGAATCATTAGTTCGTCGAATCAAACGTCAACACCGTGCCGCTATTACAAGTACAATAACACGTACCCTTTGTCGCCTCCTGTTAAGACACCAGAAGGCATCACCTACAGAATAGCCATAATAAGTGATCTCGATCATGACTCAAAAATCTTGGATAAAAAAAATACATGGCACAGTCTTATGAAAACTGGAAATCTCTTATGGAATCCTAGCACCTCGATCATTTCCATTGTTTGGGATGACAAGACTCAAATGTTCACAACGTCTTTAACTATGAAAGGGCGTGGTATGGAGTTGTCCGAATTGGTCACCTTCGATGGACGTTTGTTATCTTTCGATGACCGTACCGGAGTAGTATATGCCATCGAGGCAGAGGAAGTTTACCCTTGGATTATATTAATGAACGGCAATGGGAAGCATACTAAAGGTATATTCAGTTTTTGATTTGAACCATTTTAGTGCCAGGGACCATTTCAAAAACCATATCGAATAATGCTCAGCAGCGTGATCGCTCTGTTTTCTGAACTAGTTTCGTAGATTTTCACACTACCAATTGAGCATAGCAACCAAATGCCGTGGCATTATTCTACATGAAATCTGAACAATGGGATTCTCCAGTGTGGCGCTAAAACAATTCAGCTTCGACCAGTGTATTCGACCATGTTACACGTGCTAAATTATCGACAGGATTTAAATCTGAATGGGCAACTGTTAAAGATGAACATTTATACGTTGGCAGCATGGGAAAGGAATGGACTTCTGCGACAGGAGAGTTCGAGAGCAATGATCCTTTTTGGGTAAAAATCGTGTCCCCTCGTGGCGAAGTATCCTCTGTAAACTGGAGTGCGAATTACAAACGTCTGAGGCAAGCAATGAATATAGAATTTCCAGGTATATAATCGTTTCTATCTAATGTAACTCTAGTTCTTACAAGTATAAAAATTGATTGTCGATATTGTACAGGTTACATGATTCATGAATCTGCGATTTGGAGCGACATACATAAAAGTTGGTTCTTCTTGCCAAGACGGTGTTCTCAAGAACGTTATAACGATAACACAGATGAGAAAATGAGTTGTAACGTTTTGTTAACAACAGATGAGAATTTCATTGATGTTAAGGTTCCAACTAATTTTGATATTACTCGTCCGTTTGTGAAAAAAATAGAATAGTATTTATAGAACAATACATTTACAGGTCACTGAAATTGGTAGTGTAGTACCAATAAGAGGCTTTTCAAGTTTCAAATTCTTGCCAGGTTCGCAAGATTTAATTATCGTCGCACTGAAGACGGAGGAATATCTAGGTCAAACTGCCACGTACATTACAGCATTCACAATTAAAGGTGTTGTAATAATGCCAGACACTAGGGTGATAGATAAAAAATTCGAAGGTCTAGAATTTATATAGGTAACATTCCACGTAGGAATATCACTTGTAATACAAACGATTATTCATATTTTATAAATATATATTTATATTATATTAACATATTATTCGATTTTTTAGTTGAATGTTGTTCTAAAACATTACGGGAGAAAGACCTACCTACCTTTACACACTGTACATACGTAATTGCGTATAATTAACTACTAATAAGATTTCATATATAAATTAAATATAAAATATATTTAATTGGTATGTAGGTAACAATTTATTTAAATAGTTCCACGCTGCTGTAAACTGGTGATAAGCAACAAAATAGAAATTATTTAGTTACTCTATAGAACAGAATATTTTTAAGAGTTTCTCTAGAGTTAAATAGTGGTTCATGCACATACATATATCGATCCATAATTCCCCGGATCCGGTGAATTGGATCAACACCGTTTATGGGCATTGCACCTCAAACAAGATTCGCCACCTCAGTTTATCGTTGAGCCACTGCGATAGCATCGGCGCTCCTCTTTGCTACATTGTTCCATCGAATCTACAGTTACCAAAGATAAATTGATTCGCGAAGACGACTGTAAATCACTTCTCGGGAATCTAAGTTAAACAGCTTTCTTGTAACACCAATCCTAATCGATTTTTTTGTAATAAATGATTTTATTCTTGTAATTCCTTTCTTTTAATTTATTGGAAACTTCAATGACAAATTAGAGAATTCTTTTATTTTTAACGTATGCTTGATACTATAAAGTTAGTAGAAATTGACAATATACATCAACAATTTGCAAAAAAATCCTAGCAAAATTCCACGTGTCAGCTGAGGCCGGTTATCGAAATTAAAATGCAACTTACAGTAAATATACGGCTGCCACGGGTACATACTGTAAAATCAATAATATATATATGTATATAACAATATATATATGTATATATACATATATATATACAGATACATCTGGAAACTCGAGGTGGTGGCAGCAGCATTGCGCTACGCCGAGAGGATTTAGTCAATTCGTGGCATCATAGCGAGCAGGCACCATACACGAATTCAAACCAGTCCGGGCATCGAGCACCCTTTCCCTTTCATTTCTAACCATAAACATTCCCTCGTTCGACAAATTTCGATCCTCCTCGATGTTGCCCGAGACCTTCGAAAGAAAAACCGACACGTGACTTCTGACCAGCTGGTAGAAAAACGTCAACAATACGCAAAATTATTAGAAGATCCGGCTCGGATAGAAGTGTCGTCACCGGAAGAAAAATCGAAGCGTTGTCCGACACGAGCCGAATGAGTCCACGTTGTACAACATTAGCCACTTTCTTAACGTTGCGGTTAATATCCATCGAAAGTGGTTTCGTCTGGTCACCGGTGGGGGACCAGTAGCCCTGATAAACAAGACTTTCCTGTTCGTTTGCGGATCGTTTTCCCGGATGTCGAGTGATGTCTTCGCCGGCGTTGTCATTCTATTGTGTGCCGCAACATTGTCACTGGATGATCGCTCGCACCCCACGATGATGACACCGCAGCGAAGCTGACACACCGTTCTCTGAGAATTCGGGACCGTGGTCGTTAACTGCTTTTTGTACACACTCTCTTGTAAACTCGACGTTCTCGAGCTCGAACCTCGTGGCTCTTCCGTTACTGTCGATGGCCAGAGGTAGCCACCTGACGCACCCTCACGTGGTAATCAGTATAACGCGGAAGATACAGTGTCTCCTTCCTGTGATCTAATCGAACTCGTGTGATCTATTGCGATACGTCATGGCTAAGAAATCGGAGGACGTGCAGGAATGGAGGATCGCTAGAGAGGGGATCTCCTTGTTCCTGAACAATAAGACAGAAGAGGCTAAGGCTCTCTTTAGCAAATACCCTAACAGCTTTCATGTACGGGCCAGCCGCTGTTTCGTCTCGTTTATGGTATGAAATGTTCTGAAATTTTTCTGTTTTCATCAGAGCAGGATTTTTTGCGTTTTTATTTTGGGTTTCGTTTAGGGATGCTGAGGGGCTATCGGGGAGGGGAGCGTTCAAGGTCATGGAAACTGCAGGCGGTCCGTATAGGGTGCTGCATGTAATTTTGATTACTGCGTCGCGCGGAAAGGGTTTCAAATATGAATTTTGAGTTTCAGATTTTTGAGATTATTTTGAGATGTAATGTTGCTTACATGATGGAGGACACGGGAAACCGTTGTGTTGGCTTTTTTCTGTAATTTGTTGGTGAATTATTGTTTTGTATCAGTAGGCAATGGTATTTAATTATTTATATATTAATAAACAGCAGTATTTATATATTATATTATTATTCTATATTGTTTTCTATTATTTTGTGGGAGAAATTGTTAAAATTTTATCGTACCCTTAACTTACAATTTTTGAAAGCCAAAAGTAGATGCAGGATAAAAAATTTAACGTCTCAAAGGAAGCATAATTTTTCGTAATTAGCGTTCCCGTAAGTGGATAGTTAAAGAGCACATTGTGAAGGTCAAGCTTGTTTTTTTATTAATGGAATTTGAAATTTTCCATTAATAAACGGGCGCCTATAAAAATAAAAGTTTTCAAAATGTCAATGGTATTTGATATTTGTAGAACTATACAAAAAAAAAAGATAAAACATACTCCACAGTAGATAAAATATGTTTTATTCTAACAAAAAATTTTGATTTAAAACATTTTTGATGACCATTCGAAAATTGCAAGTGATAAGAACTAATTGAGATACTAATTGATCCCTGTGTATCTCAATAAAATGCGTAGTTCGCAATAAAATTTATATACAGGGTGTCTCAAAAGTCACAGGATCATGTAAAATTTGAATTTGTTTATAAAGGAATGAAGACGAATTTTTAAAAAGTAAGTATTCCGTTTCAAAATTGTCTAATGACTTTTGTGTCACTTTGCCCGTACATGTACTGTTTTGTGAATGTGTGTCATGCATTTTTGATCGTGTTGGGAGACACTGTTTTATATATGACGTCATATGGTCGACCAGGGCTTTTATTCGCATACGTAAAACATTAAAGAGAGGGCTGCATCGCGTGCCACCGTAGGCGGCTTAACGTTATTGACTAAGGAGCTATTTAAATGGTCTGTCCTGATGACGTCTTACATAGAAAATATAGGCCACTTCAGTATTGTGGTTGTAGCTATCACATTCTTTGTAAACATCCGTCATTTGTTCCTAACAAGACCATTTTGTTCTCCGATTTTCGTTTTTAATTCTGGAAGAAGCATATACTCTACAATATTATGTTAAGCAATTTTTAAAATGTTAACTTATTATGGCTATTTAAAAAACTTCAAACAATTAAGCATTTCTTTTTCTTAGAATTTTTATTGTAATTTGTATTTATAGGTATATAATTATACAATCGAATCGAGATCAAAGATCGCGTAAAATTTCATATAATTTAAACCAACAGATTGCGATTCGATGACATGAAATCAATAATTTTTAGAATGCGTTAATGACATTTGAGGATGGTTACCTCGACGCAGCCATACAACTGTTGAAAAGCATGGAAAGGGAGTGTGCTATGGACATAGGATGGCTCAAGTCGATGAAGAATCAAGTCTTCAGAACAGAGGAAACAGGAGTAATTATTTACAAAATCATGTTGATCTTAAAGTACAGGGTGATTCATTTTCATCAATTACTTAACTACACCGGAAAAAGACAGAGAATTGTCGCAAAATTTACATTTTCGAACACTTTAATCCCATCTGAATAATTCCCATAATCATAATTTATTCCCATCTGAATTATAAGAAACCACTATAAATGGAAAAGCAAATATTAAATGTATAATTGATAAATTTATTCAGTTAATAGAAAACCTGTACAAAACGAAACATGACTTTCCAGTTTAAATGAGAATTGGAAGGTAAATTAGAAGAGAAAGTAATTGAAATTTATAATAATTTTCTTGCAAACAAGTTTCTCAAAAATTTCTTGATAAGAAACTCAAAAATGGAACACCCTGTATAACTTGTTTAGTATTCACTGATTTATAATAATTTACAAGTAGTATTGCAAGTTCGGTGTGTCACCCTGCATGTCAGAAACAATCTTATATCAATGTTTATAATAGAGGTCCCCGTAATATTAGGTCCATCAATGAACTACTTTTAAAAATAAACTGACACAGACGAGAATACCGTACTGCATCGGAAAATAATAAAATTAATGACGCATTTTTCTAAGGTGCCATATTTTTTTTTTTTTTGTTTAGATTTCATAGAAAATAAAAGATCATACCTATGCTGTAATAGAATAAATTTCAGCAATTTTTTATGGCTACATCGTCCGACAAAAATTTTAAATTTTCAAAAAATTTGTACGGAATTTTAAATTTTAAAATTTTCTAAAAAAATGTTTTCTGACTGTATACGAAAACTCATGATTCTGTGCCACAAAATAAAATAAAAACTAAACCCCCGAAAAATGGTGGACTATTTTAATGAGAATGAACGAAATGTTAAAGGTGTCGATAAAACTAAATAAAAAAAAAAAATGTTTTATCATTGCAGACGGATTACGTGAACAGACTGGAGAGCCTAATAGTCCTAGCAGACTCGATGTTTTGCAGAGCTATACTAACGTTGCTGCAACAAGAAATCACCGGTTATGTTCGCGGTGGTTGGACGTTACGTAAAGCATGGAAGGTCTATCAGTATGCACATTCGCAAATCTGGCAACTGTATCAGCGCACGTTCGGCAGAAAGCCCTCCGGTATGCGACAGCATGCATCCGCATTGTTCTACACTCGAGTGTTCTTAATTCCTTTGACAGTGCATCCTCTCGATGCAGTTTTTTTTTTCCCCCGAGAGGATCTACAGAATTTAGTTTTTTATGCTTACTGCACGTTTAGTTGGAGCCTTTTGCCAGCCTAAGGGGGCCGTAGTTGGGCAAATAATTCTTGAAGTAACTAATTTTTGAGAAATTTTTAATTAATTTTTCATTTCTTTCGAAGAACAGATCTCTTTCTGTGCAACTTTATATTGGCATTATATATTTTTCAGCGGGCGTTCACACGAGATGCAGCACACCATCCTCTATCGATTCCTCGTATTCTCTGCATAGTCCATACAGCCAAGGATCATCAGAATTTTCCATATCGTCATGCAATGATTCGGCGAACCCCCTAACGCCGGTGTCTTCGCCATCGAGTCTGAGGAGCACATTGTCGATGCTCTTCTCCCTCACTGGCTTCACTTATGAACAACAGACTCCGTAATTATTATCTATCTATCTTGTAATCTTCATGGGCAATAATTTTAATCAAAATTAATGGCATTTAATATCAAATAAACAGTCGATAAACGATTCGATTGAGTTTACCGTCTCAAAATTTGTCTAAAATAGTAACAAGAATATTAAGTATTCTCTTCAGGGATGAATGGCATTTGTAAATACAATATTGAATATTGCATTTGACTGTGTTTTGGGCTACAAGAATGAAAAACATTCTGCAGCAATCGAAAGTTAACGAACAATATTCTGTTGGCAGATTCGTGGCACCAGCAGAGGTTTCCCGATTGATGTCAGCGGTAAACTTCGGTTATGGTATTTACCAGTTATGTGTCAGCTTATTGCCACCATCTTTAGTGAAAGTTAGCCATCTTCTTGGCTTCAAGGGTGACAGAGAAGCGAGTCTTGCCGCCTTGGAAAATGCACGTCTCAGCGAGGACATGCGAGCTCCTTTGGCAACGTAAGACATTTTCCATGCCATTTTAATGAAACAGGGACTGTCATGCTCGAATCGAACTGTCAATCAACTCCCAAGAGACCTTGGGTAACCTGCCAATCTCATTCGTCGAAGTCATCGTACGAGACAAGCTCCCTGAATTAGTTAATGACTAACTGTATCGATTCTCATTAAATCATTCACATTTGTTGCATTATAAATTTGCTTAGAGCATGAAACAGATACTATCGAAAATATTAAATACATAAAATATAAAAATATCACATAGATATTACTGAAAATATAAAAGAGATTTTATATTTCTTCTTTCTGTCAATTTTGTATAAAATATATTTGTGTTAATTACACTCAAGTGTGGTATTGATAAAATCTGTGTTGGACAGCAATGTACATTTTTATGAGATGTACAAACTAATTCGAATTCGTTTGTTGCAGTTTGTCGTTACTCTGGTACCACACAATCGTACGTCCATTTTTCGGTCTTGACGGAAACAACCTAAGGGCTGGCGTAAACGCTGTGAAACAGTTGATTGTAGAGTGCCATCCTGAATTCAGCGATTCCGCACTGTTCCTCTTCTTCGCGGGCCGAATCGAACGACTCGAGGTATAACGGCGCCAATCCTTCATATTTTATTAGTATTTTATCACGAATTTCTTCCAAAAAATTCGAACCTGAAATTAAAAAGAAACGAAATTAAGTAAATAACAATAATTGAATTTTTAGTCGAACGTTGCTGGAGCTCTGGAGGCCTACAAAAAGGCCGTCGATGTTTCGAATCAGAGAGAGGTGAAGTTACTATGTCTCCACGAAATGGCATGGTGTTACCTAATCCGCTTCAACTATGACAAAGCTTATCCGTCGCTGTCGCGATTATGCTACGAGTCCAGGTGGTCGAAGAGCTTGTACGCTTACTTGGGAGCAGGTGAACAAGAATATTTATAATTAACAGTGAAATTACCATGATGAAATAACTGCATTTTATTTTATTGCTTCCCAATTGTTGAGATTGATTGCAGCTTAAATGAAATTATACGATTGCACGTTAAATTACAACGTATTTGGAATAATAAACCAAATTTGAAATTTTTCAAGAAGATAACGCTAGCTGTAGCTCATAGAAAATTATTCTATTTGTATCTGCGTTCATATATGTATATAATAATTACATATAATTATATATTATAATTTGTATTCGCAGTCTGTTGCGGGGCAATCGGTAATTTAGACGACCTGGACATAACTTATCAAAAGATTCGTTACTTCGCGAAGGGAAGGAACCGGGAGACGCAATTAGGGTTGTTCATCCAGCGTCGTTCGCCTAAGCTCGTGGACCAAGAAACTGGGCAACCGTACACAGTACTATACTACAGATTACTCGTATACGAGCTGCTTTACCTGTGGAATGCTATGCCATCCTGTACCGAGGACTCATTACGAAAAGTGCTTCTGGGTAATCGAAACAGCTAATTACACCATTCAATTATTATTCTATAATCTAACACGATGAATCCAAAAACACTTTTACCAAGGCCTTCAAAAGTAAAAAGAGCTTAAAAATGAGTCCAATTATTGTAACTATTTTTTTTTTCTTTAACGAAATAATCACAGTTCAAACGCTTTTTGGATCCATTTTATCCAAAATCATTTCTAAAGTCGAAGCTGAGTAAAGAAGAATCACTGATCTGGCTAAATAACGATTTGTTGTCAGAATGCAAGGGTAACAGATCCGACGAACCTATGGTTGGGCTAGCTGATCTAATCGAGGGTGCAGCTCACTCTTATCTGGGAGACAAGGAATCATCGATCGAGAGTTTCCGGAATTGCCTGAGACGACGAAGTCCGTCCAATGACTTGTACGATCAACATATTAGCGCGTTTGCGCTTTACGAGCTTGGTAGTGCGCTTTGCATCACTAATGTGAGTATAAAAAACTGTATAAAAATGTTAATTTTAATAATATTAAATGTTAATTCAATCAATTCAATATATCAATTCTGAAATAAGTAGTCGGTCAACATATTAAATATCAATTTAACATATTAATATGATATATTAAATATCGGTTTGATATATCAACTTTAAAATATTAATTAATCAAATAAATAAGTAAAACAAATCAAATAAAACCTATGAAACTGAAAAATTAAATACAAAATCGCATCCAATCGTGACGTTTGTTTATTTACTTTTCAGAACGTCGAGGAAGGAAGAACAGTCCTGTTGAAAGCCCTGAACGAATACACAGACTATGATTTCGAGAGTCTGCTCAGCGTACGAATACGTAGCACTTTGAGAAGATTCAATGACGAGTCATGAACGTCCGATGACTACGCCCACACCCCCCCCCCTGTACATAGTACAACTATAGTATCTTCACGCTAATCAACAATGATAAATACTGGCTAATCGTCGTTGTTAAATTAACCGTTTAACACTAGAACTCCGTCCAAATGACGGTTTCCAAATTTTATAATATGTAAAATAATTAGTTTAATAATATTTCGAAAGTAAATTCAATAAATTCATTCCTCTGGACGAACGAATAAACCGCGAATGATTTTTAAAGGATTAGTTCGATATTTTCAGGTGTGAAAAATATCGAATATTTTGGTAATCAACGATTAGCAACAAACATGATTATTCAGATTCTCTTATTCTGACTTGTCGTTACATTCAGATAATGGGAAAATTGTGTACTGAAAACGGAAATAAATAAATAAATAAATAGATTCTAATAAATTCTTCCTTTTTCATGACTCGTCTACCGAATATTTAATAATAATTTTAATAAGATGTCCGATTGCTTTATAAATATTTTGTGAAAATGAGAATTTAGATATGTACAAAAATGACTAATTTTCATCAAGGCTGTAACGGTTATCTGAAATCTGGCTCGGGATCGATTGAAACCGGAAGTTAGGCGTTTATCGGTGAACCTAACAAAACCATCAAAATTGACAAAGCCAAGAGAGAAACAACGTTAATAAATAATAAGGTCCTTAAACATTCTGATTATGAGGACGATCCGATGAGCGTGAGAAACACGCATTGCTGCGCCAATGGAGGAACCTGTCCAGCTGTTATACTAAATTCCTCCCGCTCGTCCCGTTGGTACTGTAAACTCATCAGACCATTTGTATTTTGTGTGATTACCTCGTTATTAGGTATGTTTCACTCGTGATCAAACAATTAAACATTGTACACGTTACTCTCTAACGATCCTCTATCATAGTCCCCTAATTATTCCGGTATCTCGTTCACTATACCGTTCAGAACTTTCTTTTAACCTGACAGAGATCATGCTTATTCAATTTCATGAATAAAAATTTCATAATACCGATGCTTCTATTATTATATTTGACGAATCTTTAATTATTAGCAAAAGTAGTGGTAACTGCTTACTTATGTTTTTTTTTATTTATTCATTTTTCATATAACTACATAAGATCTGCTATCTAGTTACGACGACTATTCTTTAAGTATGTGCAATTTTTCCGTAAACAAACGGTGAATTTATTTGAAAAAAAGTGATATCCCTATACATAATTGATTCAGGATAAGATGCTTTCATTGCGAAAAATTTCAGCAATGTCCGTGTCCCATATCTGCGACAAATACTCCGCGAGCACCACCTTCAAGGTAATCAGATCGGATCTAGTGAACCTGAGAGCTCATTTGAATACCCTATCGGTAATTAGTGTACAATTGTTAATGCACAATTGTAAACTTCTCGAATTGTATCTTTAAGCGATCTTTGCTCAGATGGAAGTGCAGAACGTGATGGAAACGCGCGCCGACGTGAAGAGTAAATTAAAAGAGGTTGGATACGTGATCCCGAAAATGGCGGAGGCCATTTTGTACTTGAGGAACGAGATTTCCGAAGGTAAAACCGATTCTTCTTCAGATTTTCACAGTTATCCTCCATAAACATTTGTCTTCTTCAATCAAGCCTGTTAATCGAATCTTTCGACAATGTTAAACGAAATTATGTTTCTGTATAAGTTACGGTAAATTGTCAATTGATTCCAAATAGGAATGGACATGCACACGAAGGCACTGTTGAAGGCCATGTCCCCAGATATGGTGAAAGATTTGGTGAGGATCGAGTTGCAGACGTACGACGCCGACAAAACTGGTAGAACGGACTATGCCCTTCAAAGTTCAGGTTTCTGTAACATGAATAAATTTGAACTTGACTTCGATCATGATCTTCCAGAAAATGATTGCATTCCGGTATCGGTAAAGAATTCTTTTCAGCAACCATTTGGAATTGTCAGCAATTTATATTAAATGCAACGTTGATCTCAAAAAGAACGGTTTCAAAAATAATTCGAGTTTTATAACTATGGCTGCTACGAGATCGTTAAACGCTAGGGTTAAAAACAAATTGATTTATTGTATTTTGCAATGTACAGGAGGCATCATCCTCTCTACAAGAAACACAGAAACGTATTCGGCTGGTGCCCCGGTGTTGAAACTCTTCGGGATCCCGCTTTGTCAACAACAGAACACGCCCCAGACTATAATTCAGGTTGTTAGAAGCAGAGTTTTACTTTTGCTATAATAACGCGTTCACTCGGTAATCTTCTTACGAAACATTCGCTGACACATTCGTGACATTTTTCTGATTAAAATGAGTGCAAACACGACATCGTTCGACGTATATTCGCTTTGTAATTCGCGATTCGGTAAGAACAGTTCGGATAATAGAGGGTTCTACTAAATCCTGGATTAAACGGATAAATACGATCCGAAGTGTATCGTGTTTGGGCTCGTTCTAATCGGAAAAATGTCACGAGTGTGTCGGTAAAGGTTTCACAATAAAAATCGCAAAGAGTTAAAGCGTATTAAATCGTTTCAAAAGACTGGCGTTCTTCCGGGCGAGTGTTGGGCATTCAAAGGCAGCACTGGCAACGTTGTCATACAGTTACTGGGTTCTGTATTCGTTTCTGCAGTCAGTCTGGAGCACATTCCAGAATCTATATCGCCCACAGGAGAAACAAGCACTGCTCCGAAGGATTTCTCCCTTTGGGTAAACTTTTCTATCAATGAAAAGCTAATGATAAACATCAAGTGACACACCGTTCATTCTTAGGGGCTGGATTGTGTGGATGATACACATCCCTTCTTCTTCGGCGAATTCATGTACGACAATACTGGTCAGCCCATACAATATTTTGAGATTCAGGTAAGATTATTTGTTCGCAATTGTTGAAAATCTTCAAAAAATACATGTTTGCTTGTTTACAGAAAGAACCAAAAAAGCCGTACGAAATAGTCGAACTGAAGATTCACACGAACAGTGGTAACAACGAATACACCTGCATCTATCGAATACGGATCCACGGTACTCTGAGTCAGAAGAATACATGATTCCAAAGCAACTGTTCTAACGATCAAGAAAAGAAAGTAGAAATTTTGAGCATGATTTTCGCGTCCGAGGGAATTGTTTTGGCTCCATGGGAATTCCAGGATGGCGTCCGCGTAGTATAATATCAATAATATAATACCGATTTCGATAGGATTTACGTGCGTATGTATTATGTATACTTTATCGTATAGTAAATAAACACCTAAATATTTTGATATCGTATCTCGTCAGAATTATTAGGCACGCCAATTCCAAGATGGCGTCCACTTACTCTTGATATAATATCGAGGTGGACAGGTAATATGAATAGTTTATCGTGCAGTAAATAAAAACATATATATATATATATATATATATGTTTTTATTTTTATTTTTATATATATATATATATATATTGATATTTTTAATAAGTTTTGACAAATTTTGAGTATTAAAATATGTATATATATATATATATATATATTTGTCAAAACTTATTAAAAATATCAATAGTATTATGAAAATAAATTAAATTAAATGATTGAATTTTTATAATAATATGATGTGTTCATCTTATAAATCATGTCATTTTCTGATGCTGCAAACATTAAATTTAAATGCTCACACTTACTCATGGATAAATAAATAATACTTGCTGATTGTTAAGTGATCCTCCATCTGGCAACAAAAAACACAACACCACTGTCTCGCAGAAATGATACCAAGTTTCCAGAAATATTCCGCAAAAAAGGATCGATTTTACTTTATAAAGCAAATAGTACATGCACTCAAGATTGTTCCGCAGAAATGGCTCATGCATCTTTTCGCATGAGAAATTCAGAAAGCAAAAAGAAAGTACACAACAAGTTAGAACTTGCGTTTACAAGATGATCGATCCTGTACTTATATGATACGAGCGACATATCGTCAATTTCCTAAGGACTAACAAGGGAACAGACGATTGAAACAAATGTGTCTAGCTGAATAAAATATAACGGCGTAATTGAACGACGGGTCATAATGTGTATTGGAAACGGAAAATCGGTGGAAAATTATGGTTGTACCATAACTGAATAAAACATGACGATAAGGTGTAATTGAACGGTGGCTGACACTGTTTTCGCAGACAGTCGTGGTTTTCGAGTAAGATGAACGTGTTCCAAGGAAACTATAAGCTCTACTACCGTTTGATGTGCTTCCTTGGACTTTGGCCGTACGAGCACTCTATCAGCACGAAAATCAAGAGGTCCTTCTTCTGCATACTTATGATCAGCTGCCTGTTCGTCCAGGTGACTCGATTCGACGCTAAATTGGTCATTTTAGAGTTAATTTATATTCATTTTGACTTTTGTGAATCTTTGAGAAAATTGAATCCTACCTTAGGATTAGGTACCCATTACTGCGGGGGTGCCAATTACTGTGCCTACATTATTATTATTAATAAAGCGTAATGAAAATTGAGAATGAGATATATGGTTAACTGGTTTTAATGAAAAAATGTACTATCTCTTTTTTTAATATTCATTTTGCTTTAACACTAGATTTACATAATTATTACACAATTATCGAAATTGTAAGGATGCTTGAAGAAGATATTATTCAACAAATTGGTTTCTTTGGGTATACATTGTAAAAGAAACGACTATAAATTTGGATACATACATTTTTGTTATTTTTATAAAGTAATGTAGAGTAGGCACATTTAGTGCCCCGTAAACCTAGTGTTAAAAGTAAATATAATTAATATAGGTAGAACACTAAAATAGTTGAACAATTCATTAGTTTCCGTCGAATTACGGTAACAAACAAATGATCCCGACTGTGTCATTGTTTATAAAAAATTCACTGAAAGATGACGTATTTCTGAAAATCCTAAGAAATTCGATCACGTCATTTTTCTGAGGTAACTTTTAACAGTGGTTTTCAGTGACTGGTGCATTTATTGTTAAAAGTGAATGGAAATATTTCACAGTTATCGACATTAAGGAATGTAGAGCCGTCGGTGTACAATATAGTTGTACTGTTATCGTACAGCTGTCCGATAGTGATGTATTCTATACGATACGTCTCTTCAGTCTTTTTGTTTTCAACCGTAAGTACAAAAAGAAATAATTCTTCTGTTTAAATTATCAACTATTTACACGAAGTTTAATAAAAATATTGAGATGGCCGAATTTCTTTTCACGTGGCTTCAGCTAAGATACGTGCTCGACAGTTTGCAACACGACTACAACACGCTGAACGATCCCCTCGAGGTGCAGATGCTGATGCAGGATTCAATTGTGGCAAAGTACATTATCACGTTATACATGGGTAAAACAAAAGTTGCTTTTCGTCCTTTCGAAATTTTGCAAGTTCGAAGAAGTCTGCAAAGTCTCAACAATTTTCTACCACATTGATCTCAGCATCGCCTTATAGAGGCAAATCAATGACCTCTTAAAAGTGGATTTATCACAGTTCTATTGTATTTTGAACAACTGCAATTTTTTTCTCAATTTTCTAATGAAAAAGAGACTTTGCAAAAACACTTTACTTTGTTGTAAAATAAATAATAAAAAATTAATAATAAAATAACTATGATAATAAATAAATAGTAAAATAACTACAATGATAAATAAATAATAAAGTAACTATAATAATAAGTAAATAGTAAAATAACTATAATAACACCATTTTGGCGTCTAGTTCTGATTTCTTTAGGATCGTTTCTGATGTTTCTACTGGTAGTTGTGCCTACGATTTTGCAATCGGACTTACAAATTCGATATCTACACTTTTTTGGATATTTTTATTATGAAAGAACCATGGGGACTAATCTGAGTTGTCTCCACTTATTCTTGACTACGATGTACGGTTTGTTGACGTTTGTATGCACCGAGGGAACAGTTAGTATTCTTTCGGCTTACGTCAGTGGACTGTTGCATATCGCTTGGTACGTGGAAAATAGTGTTTTGTAATAGTTAATGATACTAGCTTATGGTTGTCGTTGGATATTTATTTGTTATACGATATTCATTTGTCTTATGATATTTATTTTATCTTTATTTGATATTTTGCGTAGCTATTTAGAGATTGCAAACCCGGCAACACGTTTATATTGTTACGTTGAGTAATAAATTATATAAAACCTTACAAGCTCGTCAATTTGTGGAAACCGGATTTTCATTTTTGGCACAGCGCTTTTAATAATACACTAAAAGGTCTAAATTATGCAATATAATAATTAGATTGCGGATTTTTCGAGTACTAAATGTCACACACGTTATCCCAGTCAAGGGGCAAAAAATATTTCTGCTTCAGTTACCGAATAAGAAATGCAGTGAACGAAGCAATTGACTCGGATCGAATCAAGACGCTAAATATTCGCCCAGCGGTGGAAATGCATCGGCGAGCTATCAAGTTGGTACCTTAAATATTATTCGGATATCCGGATATTATCGACGTCTGAATCATTATATTTTTTTATTGCGTGTTATGCTCGCGAACGGAAGTCAGGTTAAAAACTACACGGACGAAGTAATGATGGCAACGTTGGCAATAATACTCGTAGTCATCGTCTCGTTCGGTGTGAACTTATATCGCGTAAGTTATACTCAAATATTGAAGAAGAACGGTGGAGAAAATCATAAATAAGATCTGGATTGAACATTTCAATAAGGACTTAGATTGAACATTTCTGGTATCGTCTGTCTCATTTAAGAACCTTTTCAATTATAAATCAATGATTTTATTTTTCTCTGTGTGCGCCAGCTTTTTTTGAACATCACCGTGGTGAAAGAAATCGATTTCACGATAATAAGCTTAGAAGTGGTTCTGGCGCATCTGGCGATCATATGCGGGAACAACTATAGTGGGCAATTAGTGCTAGACACTAGTACGAAGATTATCCATACAACGTAAGTTCAAAGTACCGTTTGGACTTCGAGAAAATCGGTTTTCATTTATTTTTTTTCTTTCTTTTTATTTTACCACGGCGCACCTCACCGATATATCTGAAAGAAAATTCATGAACAGTAATTATACCTATACACTGATACTGCATATCTCCGACGTTTTTGAGATTTTACTACCAGAATGTTCTACTTAAAAATCTGAATTAATTACGGTATATGTATCCGTGTGTTCCACGCCTGTTAGATTCTTTTGAGAATTTTCACATACGACCAAGTAGGGAAATATGCACGCACAGTAGCTGAGACAATGCGTGTGACAAATGCATGTAGCCTTGCCCGCGGGGGCGTGACTTCGTGCCCGCCGTTTTGTGTGTGCCCAGGGGAGGAAAATCGCTGCCCGCACGGGCAAACGCAGAACGGCTCTGCCCTATCGAATAGTCCGTTAATCTTATCCGGCTATACCTTCTCACCAATATCACTTATTTTAAAGCCTGATTTAAAACTTGAAATAATTAACATAACGATGATGAATAGATATGATTCGTTATGGTACCGTCTACCGCCGAAGATGCAAAAAATGATGCTATTCATGATATTAAAGACACAGAACAAGGTCGAGCTTAATTTCGCCGGTTTATTCGTACCATGTTTCGAAGGGTTTTCGATGGTAATTAATCGCTCTTCTACCAATAAAAACACTTTAGTGATTGTGCCTGGGTCCATTTTGTACCTAAGCCATTAATGACTTCATCCAACTTTTCGACTTCAGCTGATTAAGTATAGGTACAGTACTACCAGAACATAAAAAGAAATGACATTTTTGGAAGACTCATTTTTTAGAACATTTTACAGTAACAATTGTGTAATGGAAATTGAATATTGGCAACTTACGTGTAATTGTTGTAAACTATGTATTATTGTGTATACGGTACAGCAATAGTGTCCCCCAAAATCGTGATTTATCGTTACTGAGTTTAATTAGATAGACGACTCATTCGGAAAAAGTACGATAGACAATAAATTTAGAAAGATTTATAAATAAGAATTAGAATGGACCCAGGCTTCGTCTTCCATGGTGTTTTGAAAAATGCTTTCCAACTGATAATGAACCCCTGACTGTTTCAGATGATGAGCACATCTTTTTCGTATTTTACCCTTCTCTGCTCGGTCCAATAGAACCGCTAGAATATTCTGTGGCCAGCATTTATGTTGCATAGTTATTGAATCATCGATGATCGCAGAATATGATCTGATATCACCATTATCTGAGGACTACACAAGTATAATGTATCAAAGAAGTCGATACTTAATTTTATTTAAATTCATGCTATCAAGAATATAATACAGAAGTTAGAAAAGAAAATTCCATTTATTAATTTATTAATAAATATAATATAATATAATATATATAATAAAATTTTTTCGAATTTTCGTGCCACCTCTTTAGGTAATAGTATTATGAAAAGAAATTAAATTAAATGATTGAATTTTTATAATAATATGATTTGTTCATCTTATAAGTTATGTCATTTTCCGATGCTGCAAACATTAAATTTGAATGCTTACACTTACTCATGGATAAGTAAATAATATTTGCTGATTGTTAAGTGATCCTCCATCTGGCAACAAAAGACACAATACTACTGTCTCGAAGAAATGATACCAAGTTTCCAGAAATATTCCGCAAAAGGATCGATTTTACTTTATAAAGCAAATAGTACATGCACTCAAGATTGTTCCGCAGAAATGGCTCATGCATCTTTTCGCATGAGAAATTCAGAAAGCAAAAAGAAAGTACACAACAAGTTAGAACTTGCGTTTACAAGATGATCGATCCTGTACTTATGTGATACGAGCGACATATCGTCAATTTCCTAAGGACTAACAAGGGAACAGACGATTGAAACAAATGTGTCAAACTGAATAAAATATAACGGCGTAATTGAACAACGGGTCATAATGTGTATTGGAAACGGAAAATCGGTGGAAAATTATGGTTGTACCATACATGAACAAAACATGACGATAAGGTGCAATTGAACGGTGGCTGACACTGTTCTCGCAGACAGTCGTGGTTTTCGAGTAAGATGGACGTGTTCCAAGGAAACTATAAGCTCTACTACCGTTTGATGTGCTTCCTTGGACTTTGGCCGTACGAGCACTCTATCAGCACGAAAATCAAGAGGACCTTCTTCTGCATACTTATGATCAGCTGCCTGTTAGTCCAGGTGACTCGATTCGACGCTAAATTTTTGGTCATTTTAGAATTCATTTATATTCATTTTGACTTTTGTGAATCTTTGAGAAAATTGAATCGTACTTTAGGATTAGGTACCCATTACAGCGGGGGTGCCAATTACTGTGCCTACATTATTATTATTATTAAAGCGTAATGAAAATTGAAAAAGAGATATATGGTTAACTGGTTTTAATGAAAAAATTTACCATCTTTTTTTTTAATATTCATTTTGCTTTAAAAGTAAATATAATTAATATAGTTAGAACACTAAAATAGCTAAACAATTCATTAGTTTCCGTCGAATTACGGTAACAAACAAATGATCCCGACTGTGTTATTGTTTATTAAAAATTCACTGAAAGATGATTTATTACTGAAAATCCTTATAAATTCGATCATGTCATTTTTCTGAAGCAACTTTTAACAGTGGTTTTCAGTGAATGGTGCATTGATTGTTAAAAGTGAGTGAAATATTTTACAGTTATTGTCATTAAGGAATATAGAACCGTCGCTGTACGATATAGTTGTGCTGTTATCATACGGATGTCCGATACTGATGTATTGTATACGATACGTCTCTTCCGTCTTTATGTTTTCAACCGTAAGTACAAAAACAAATAAATATTTTGTTTAAATTATCAACTATTTACGCGAGTTTAACAAAAATACTGAGCTGGCCGAATTTCTTTTCACGTGACTTTAGATAAGATACGTGCTCGACAATTTGCAACACGATTTCGACACACTGAACGATCCCCTCGAGGTGCAGATGCTGATGCAGGATTCAATTGTGGCAAAGTACATTGTCACGTTATACATGGGTAATAAAATAACAATAATAAAAAGTAAATAATAAAATAACTATGATAATAAATAAATAATAAAATAACTACAATGATAAATAAATAATAAAATAACTGTAATAATAAATAAATAATAAAATAACTATAATAACACCATATTGGAGTCTAGTTCTGATTTCTTTAGGATCACTTCTGGTGTTTGGATTGTTAGTTGTACCTACGCTTCTGCAATCGGACTTACAAATTCGATATCTACAGTTTTTTGGATATTTTTATCATGAAAGAAACTTGGAGACTAATCTGATTTGTTTCCACGTATTCATGACAACGTTGTACGGTTTGTTGACGTTTGTATGCACCGAGGGAACGATCACTATTATTTCCACTTACGTCAGTGGACTGTTGCATATCGCTTGGTACGTAGAAAATAGTGTTTTGTAAATAGTTAATGTTACCGACTTATGGTTGTCGTTGGATATTTATTTGTTATACGATATTCATTTGTCTTATGATATTTATTTTATCTTTATTTGATATTTTGCGTAGCTATTTACGGATTGCAAACCCGGCAACACGTTTATATTGTTACGTTGAGTAATAAATGATATAAAACCTTACAAGCTCGTCAATTTGTGGAAACCGGATTTTCATTTTTGGCACAGCGCTTTTAATAATATACTAAAAGGTCTAAATTATGCAATATAATAATTAGACTGCGGATTTTTCAAATACTAAATGTCGCACACATTATCCCAGTCAAGGGGCAAAAAATGTTTCTGCTTCAGTTACCGAATAGGAAGTGCAGTCGACGAAGTAGTAAACTCGGATCGAATCAAGACGCTAAATATTCGCCCAGCGGTGGAAATGCATCGACGAGCTATCAAGTTGGTACCTTAAACATTATTCGGATATCCGGATATTATAGACGTCTGAATCATTATATTTTTTTATTGCGTGTTATGCTCGCGAACGGAAGTCAGGTTAAAAACTACACGGACGAAGTAATGATGGTATCGTTGGCAATAATACTCGTAGTCATCATCTCGTTCGGTGTGAACATATATCGCGTAAGTTATACTCAAATATTGAAGAAGAACGTTGGAGAAAATCATAAATGGGACTTGAATTGAACATTTCAATAAGTACTTAGATTAAACATTTCTGGTATCGTTTGTCTCATTTAAGAACCTTTTTAATTATAAATCAATGATTTTATTTTTCTCTGTGTGCGTCAGCTTTTTCTGAACATCACCGTGGTGAAAGAGATTGATATCACGATAGGTAGCCTACAAGTGGTTATGGCGCATCTGGCGATCATATGCGGGAACAACTATAGTGGGCAATTAGTGATGAACACTAGTAAGAAGTTTATCGATATAACGTAAGTTCAAAGTACCGTTTGGACTTCGAGAAAATCGGTTTTCATTTATTTTTTATTTTTTTTTTTTATTTTACCACGGCGCACCTCACCGATATATCTGAAAGAAAATTCATGAACAGTAATTATACCTATACACTGATACTGTATATCTCCGACGTTTTTGATATTTTACAACCAGAATGTTCTACTTAAAAATCTGAATTAATTACGGTATATGTATCTGTGTGTTTCACGCCTGTTAGATTCTTTTGAGAATTTTCACATACGACCAAGTAGGGAAATATGCATGCACAGTAGCTGAGACAATGCGTGTGACAAATGCATGTAGCCTTGCCCGCAGGGGTGTGGCTTTGGCCCGCCGTTTTGTGTATGCCCAGGGCAAGAAAATCGCTGCCCGCACGGGCAAACGCAGAACGGCTCTGCCCTATCGAATAGTCCGTTAATCTTATCCGGCTATACCTTTTCACCAATATCACTTATTTTAAAGCCTGATTTAAAACTTGAAATAATTAACATAACGATGATGAATAGATATGATTCGTTATGGTACCGTCTACCACCGAAGATGCAAAAAATGATGCTATTCATGTTGGCAAATACGCACACCAAGATCGAGCTTAACTTTGCCGGTTTGTTCACGCCATGTTTCGAAGGCTTTTCGAAGGTAATTAATCGCTTTTCTACCAATTAACACTTTAATGATTGTACCTGGGTCCATTTTGTACCTAAGCCATTAAAGACTTCATCCAATTTTTCGGCGTCAGCTAATTAAGTATAGATACAGTACTACCAGAACATAAGAAGTAACAATTGTGTAATGGAAAATTGCAAATTGGCAACTTATGTGTAATTTTTGTAAACTATGTGTCATTGTGTATACGATACAGCTGTAGTGTCACAAAAAATCGTGATTTATCTTTATTGAGTTTAATTAGATAGACAACTCCTTCGGAAAAAGTACTATGAACAATAAATTTAGAAAGATTTATAAATAAGAATTAGAATGGACCCAGGCTTCGTCGACCATGATATTATATTTTGAAAAATGTCTTCTGACTGATAACAATGAATCTCTGACTGTTTCAGATGATGAGCACGTCTTTTTCGTATTTTACCCTTCTCTGCTCGGTCCAATAGAACCGCTAGAATATTCTGTGGCCAGCTTTTATGTTGCATAGTTATTTCATAGTTGTTAATATTCATGTTAATATTTCACTGAATCATCAATGATTGCAGAAAACGAGTATCTGGTGACTATTCTAGTAATTTGTCAAAAAAAAAACGATCTTTAATTTTGTATAAATCCATGTTATCAAGAATATAATACAGAAGTTACAAAAGAAAATTCCATTTATCAATTTAACGCACTTAAGCTATTAAATCATACTGTTTATTTAAACGCAAGTGAGTTTTGCCGTTTCTCCCATAGGAAGCCATACAAATTCCGGCAAGAATCATCTGCTTCTGAAAATCTCCAAATAGCGCCATTACACGTAGCGGCAAAACGCTCAAACTTTTAGACAAATTTTACCGCTTAGGATAATTTACCGACAATGATAGATGGCGCCATTTGTACAGAACCATAAGAAATTTCTGCTGACGCTAGATGGCGACACAAGACACTCAGAAATATCCCACAGCAACAACAAAATTGTAAAAGAGCGGTAAAATAGTAGAACTACATACACATAAAAGTCTTCAGCCCGGTCGGTAAGAAAAAATTCTGCTAGGTGATTGCATAAATATTCAATGTCTTATTTAAATGCACATACAATTGATAATAATACGATGCAGAAATCAAGACTGTTAATTTCGTAACTTAAAACTCAGTACCTTTAACTCTCAATTTAAAATTTTAAGTGTGTGAAGTATCTAAATTTCAAATACAACGTTGGCTAGGTTTCAACCATTTAAAATTTCTAATTTCAATGTTAAAGTTACATCAATATCATACTTATTTCTTGGATAGACATAAACAACGAACTGAAGCGAATATTTCAGCACACGTAGCTGTTCAGTATAGCGGGTTACAGTCGGCCAGGCCCCACTTAGTAACACCAGCCACTTGAATCATAGTAAGCTTGTCCAGGCACGAGTGAACCTGCACGGACCTGCTTTCAGAGAAGCATGACGTTCAAAACCTGACTCATGGGAACCCGTCGCATCGAATTCCTGTAGGCTCTATCACGAGGACCTCGTGCAATCGTAAAAAGCGCTAAAAAAATTGTATCCCAACTGATTCACATGTGTCTTTTATTTACAGTTAATTTACAATTCGATACTCTTCATTATTTCTTCAAAATTGCACATTGTTAGAAATTGGGTTAAAAAATTGTAAGAAATTGTTGGGTTCTATGTTTATTGGTTGGGTTCTGTACAGAGAATTTTTTATTCCATATTTGTAGTATTTGCAATATTGAAATTTCCCTCATTTATTAGACAATTACACTTGAAACCTAGAATAATTTGTTACCAACTATGGGATCAATTGGAAGACCTCATGAACCTTAGGCTAGATGGCGTGCAACCCACCGCTCCAAAAGGTTACTGCTTTGCAACAGCTTTCAAACACGGCATTCCCCATTTAAATACCTTTCGTATTTCGGCCTTGTAAAAATTGTTGGTTCCTAAAGAGGTCGCAAAGAAAGCTTACACCTGAAATTCTTTCGCTCATCGTTTTTCTATTTTGCGCGAGCAAAGTTGTGGCGCAGAAATAGTCTCGCGGCTGACTCACGCGGTGTCGCATAACTGTTCTCGTGTGCGCGGAACGGCCATCTTTTTCCGTGGATGATGCAATCGATGACACATAATATCGACCGTACCCTGGAATCGGTCTAAAGTCGCGAAAACCGCGGTCGCGCGACTCGTCCAGCGATTTTCGCAGATTGAATCTAATCAGCGTCGCCTCCTCGGGGATCGTTCGGGTTTGCAAAACGAATCGAGCAATCACGTTCGAACAGCCCCGGAGCCTATCGGGCGTTAAGGCGAAAGCCGCCAGCTGGGAGTGCTATTTTGAACGGGCGCCGCGTCGTTGCCACGTCCCCGGCCCGAACAAGTTCAAACACGTGCCCCGTGTGTTTTGCTCGCGGGGAGACAGAGATAACTGTTGGCGACTGGCAAAACAGACTGTTTGTTTTCCGCTTCGCATAGCAGCATACTTTCATACAAACCAACCAACACCTCAGCATAATTCCTCCAACCATACTCCCAAACCAAACTTGGCAACCTACATCTTAAGCGATCCAACATATTCAAAGCCCAAGACGGAACTTTAAATTTTTGAACAAAGTAGTTCACAGGCCCCGATGATCGTTTCCTAGAAATTGGAACGTAATTGCTGTAGAGTGTATACAGTTATGTTGTTCATAAGAATCGTTTCGTTGGGAAGAGATTGAGGGGATGATGATGGGGTGGATGGTTTATAATTGCATAGTTTAATAATGTAGGATGTTGCAGAATTTCGCGAAGTTGAGATCGAACGAGGAGCTGGACAAGAAAGTTCTTGCTGGAGAGGTAGTAAACGTGGCAACGCAGCAACTGCGTGAGCCGAGATGCGCGGCATGAATAGCAGCACCGTTGATAGGCTACCCGTTGTCAGCTGCGGGGTGGCGGGGCCAGGGGAAGGGGTAAAAGTTTCCACGGTGGTGGGGGACGTGTTTTTAGCGCGGGACGCGAGGGGGACGGACCGAGGGGCCGAAGCGATACTATGCGAGCCTGTATAGGTGACTCGGTTCACTCGGTGAGCGTAATATAACCGAGGTAATGTTACCGTGTCGCTGTTTCAGGCGAGTTTTTGGAAATTCCCGTGGCAGCTTCCCGCGCGGAAAATCGAATCGGCCGATCATCGAAACAGCCCGTCCATCCCTTGTTTCATGAAAATAGAACCAACGAAAATAGTCCCCGTTGGAAATACATGCGGCCCGAGAACGTTTACAACATTCAGCAAGGCACAAAGATAATCCATGTTTTTCGAACTCCCACGGGTGGCTCTTTCCATGAGGCGCGCGAATTTCATAGGAAAATTCTACAAATCGTGACTCGAAGTTTTGGTTCTCGAGGGAACGTTTGTCGAAGAGAATTAGGCTGATTCCGAGGGTATTTGTTTAATCGTAGTGGAGGGGCTGATAAAGATGGAGATTAGAAAAACGGTGTGGAAAAGCGCGTTAAGGCCCTTTCACACTAACGCTGTGCAGGCTTGCGTCGCTAGGGGCGTACACACTGGTTTTAGAAAGCCTTCCTGCGTCGGGACATGAGATAATTTTTTTGTTCTTGATCCATATTGGCTAAAATATTCTTAAAAATTGTAAGCACACAGGTGGGGTCTGCGATCGTAAATTAGCTAAGCTAAGAATGATATTCATGATGTTATTATTTTTTACTTTTTTTTCTATTGAATTGAATTAACAATCTATCCAGTAGTCGTTCTTTACACATTTTAATGAAGATTATGAGTGTTTTTTAGTACACACTCCGGATGTGTCACAGTAATTACAGAGACGAATGTAATTAAAGGATTGTAATTTTGATGGAGTTAATAAATACACGAAAATGCAAAGCACAATAGATCTTCAATGAGGCTCGCGATGCTTGTTGTACAGACGATGGAGTACATTTTTGTATAGTTGCTGCTTCTGCCAATTATGTTCCGACAACAGATAATATCTGACAATTGGGTATTTACACGTGCTTGTTCATCGATGTCTCGCAGTTGACTGAGACGTCTGATCCGATGAATCATCGACACGTTCGAACAAGTCTTCCATTGGTCTTTACAAACCCGGCCTTTATGAACCCACACCTAACCCCTGAACTGATCTATAAAAATAATTTCGAAAATTAATTAATATTCCAACTACCTGATTGTCACTAATTCCAACTACCTGATTGTCACTAATAAATCAGCAAATGTCATTTACTAACATATCTGTCTATACTTTTACAAGTCAGTGCAAGTATTACTGTAAGTCTTTTAAGTTCAAGTTGACTTTCATTTTTTTCATAATTGCATCAATCCTTTAATGTTCAATTCATTTTTAACTTCTCTCGTGATTTATTTAAACGGCCTGTGGTCTTAAATTTGTTCAACTGCATTGTACTGGTTCAGAAATAGAAAATTTCAAAATCTGAATTAAGTTGTAAGAGCTTTTTTTAATTTTTTATTTTGTATTATTTTTTTTATGAATATTGTATGTGATAGGTATGTTGTGACGAAGAAAATAAAGGACATTTGTAAAAGTATTTGCAAAATCGTCACCGGGAGATTGAATTCGAATAAAATGATGAAGCTGATTTAAAATTCAATGCAAGGCCGCCATTTTAATACCTAATATAATCTACAATTTGAAGTTGTCCGATAATTGGAATGGCGCGCCATTTCTTAACGCCATAAGAGGCATCGAGTTGCCACGA
This sequence comes from Seladonia tumulorum, assembly GCA_913789895.3. Classification (NCBI taxonomy): domain Eukaryota; kingdom Metazoa; phylum Arthropoda; class Insecta; order Hymenoptera; family Halictidae; genus Seladonia; species Seladonia tumulorum. The sequence goes on along the minus strand of OU565270.1, from coordinate 16,159,743 downwards.
ACATTTTATTTCTCGTGTCTTTCTTATTCCCTTTCTATTGTCCTAGATTATCCTGAAACTATGATGTTTTAAACAGGACACTTCGAAGGACTATCCGTATCACAAAATATCGACGCCTCCTAACACGACCGTCTCTCTCAATCCGTGTACAATCGATCCAATTTCTAATTAAAATGGCGGGTGATTTATAAATTCAACAAAACCTATTCAAATAAAAAAAATCCACACTCGAATACGATCCTGCAATTTTAACTTCGAACCACCGGGAAAGATTCTATTATAATTTGCCTTAGTTTATTAAATTTAGTAAACATGATTTTTAGCCATCACTGTATCACATATCTCTGTGACAACCATAGAATTTAACATTTATATTCATTTAACGACGCGCGCCATTTTGTCCGAAATAGAAACAGTGAATAAAACCATCATCTTTGCGTTCAATTACTCGCCCGGAAATGTGTGTAGTTACGCAACACTGAGTACAATTCAATTTTCAATTATGCCAACGAAAAGGAGAAAAAAGACACCCTTTTCAACGCTATCTTGACTCGACTTGGTCGGTGTGACAGGGGTCTTAAAAACCTACAGTGTGCAGGAGCCTTGTTGCGCCAAGTTAGAATAATGTATTATTTAAATTATTTATGTATTGTATTGATTTTTATATTCTTGTATCTCTTTTTGTTAATATTTTATTTCCTGTACTTTGGAACAGTCAGGTATGAATTTGTTTTAACAAATGGACTTTATAGTGACCACCTGTGGATTTGCTTATATTTAACAAATATGTCGTAGAAAATTCAAGAATTTTTTGTTTTTGTCCGCGATATGAAATGTAATGCACCGTTTCAAAATCTTCTGCTTGAAGATTCTCGAGAACTCCGTTGGGACTCCGAAGCGACACGACGGTGAAATCGTAAGCTACGTTCACACAGTGCGAGGCACCCTCGCACCTAATCGCCAACAGGTAATCATCCATTCCATGACGATATCGAAGGTGCCTCGCAGTCTCTCCTTTGCTGGCTTTGCACGTGAATTACAATTTGAAAATTCAAAAATTCAAAATTCAGGGGGCGCAACAGTTGTGCACCGCGCTGTAGAATTTCGTCTAGAGCGCGTTCGTTCTATGCAATACGCGACCGAAGTTCGCAATCGAAAAATCTGAAAAAATTCCCTAATACACAACTATACACCCTAAATACGCCAGATTTCTTTCAAAATGTTTACACGCGATTAAATGGCAAAAATGGAGGAAGAAATGGTTCTCCGAGTTTCCCCAATAACTACGCCCACAGGCATGATAAAGGGTTGAAACTTTCCGTATGAAGTTCTTTCTATGTACGCTATCAAATATCCCACGACAAAATGAAATTCGAAAATCTGAAAATTAAAAATTTTCGGGCTGCATCAGTTGTGCACCGCGCTGTAGCATTTCATCCACAGCGTCGTTCGCGCGCTGCGCAGTTACGTTCTGCGCAGTGTGTGGACGCGGCTGTAAAGGGGTTAGGGGGAAGGAGGGGAAGGACAGTGTCCCCCTCCCCTCCGTTGCCCCTTGAAATTGTGGTGGGGGGCAGAGAGCTGGGTTGCGCGCAGGCAGGCAACGTCATTGTGCTGTGTGGTGGTCTGGTGGGCCATGATCGTTCTTCGTGTGTGTGCGTCCCTCGAGCGTAGCGCGGCAGACCTGCCCAGTAAATACGAGGCTTCCGTTCCGGTGTACGTGTCGACCGATTGCTGAGAGAGTGAGAGAGCCAAAAGGGGGTTCCGAGGAAACCGTGTCTCTTGTGTGTGGTGTGTGCTGGGTGCTGCGTGTTCGGGTCCGGAGTCTCGTCGAGAGTGCTGCTCATAAAACGAGGAGAGGAGAGAGACCGCGAGCGAGAGAGAGAGAGGCAAACAGCTTCTCGTGCGTGTGGTGTGTGTGGAGACCCGGCGCCGCGGGATCCGTCGTCAGTGTTGTGCCATCATGCCGTTGAGCATCGGGGTTAACCTGAGGGTGACCGGGCACTGTAACCAGGGCGGTCGAAAGTACATGGAGGACATGTTCAGCGTGGCCTTTCAATCGACACCGGATGACAAGGACCTCGAGTACGCGTTCTTCGGGATCTTCGACGGCCACGGTGGCGGCGAGGCTGCCAGTTACGCCAAGGAGCACCTGATGAACGTGATCGTCAAGCAAAAGAACTTCTGGTCAGATCGGGACGAGGACGTGCTACGCGCGATCCGAGACGGATACGTGAGCACGCACTATGCGATGTGGCGGGAGCTCGGTAAGCTAACCCAGGGAGGCCTGTACAGGCACACGCACACACCACTGTTCTGCCCTAACTTCCTGTTCGGCTTTTTTCCCCCTCGCGGGATTCCCGCCGTTTCCCGACCTGTTTCGAACCTGTCCGCGGCGATACCGCGCCGTATCGATGCCACCCGAAACGATTTCTGTCATTGTCCCGCGTATTTCCCCCACCACCGTCGCCCGATTAGGTTAGAATTTAGGTTATGTAATACGAACTAACCTGAAACCGCGGAATTTGGAGAAAAATTACTTGAAAGAGAAAATTCGAATCCCTTCGTCGTTATGCTTCCTATCGTTTCTTCGAATCGTCGAAAACCTCGGGGAAGTGATTCCCCGAGAGTGTCGTCGCTAATTTTGTGTATTCACGGGCGTCTACTTTTCCTGTAGATAAGTGGCCAAGAACCGCCTCTGGATTGCCATCTACGGCCGGCACTACCGCCAGCATAGCGTTCATTCGCAAGGGCAAGATTTACATCGGTCACGTTGGCGATTCTGCTATTATTTTGGGCTACCAGGTGGACGGTGACCCGCAGTGGCGAGCCAAAGCTCTGACAAAGGACCACAAGCCTGAGAGCGGGCCAGAGATGATGAGGATACGAGAGTCCGGTGGCAAAGTCGTCAGCAAATCCGGGGTTCCCCGAGTTGTTTGGAACAGACCTCGTATCGGGCACAAGGGGCCTGTGCGTAGATCGACTCACATAGATGAGATTCCATTCCTTGCTGTTGCTAGGTCTTTAGGTACGCTTCAGACTTCTAGAACATACCTTTTGTACTTTTTGGGCCCCAGATTTGTAAAACGCTTCCTTTTCTTTTGTAGGTGATCTGTGGAGTTACAATTCTGAATTGAATACGTTTGTTGTTTCTCCCGAACCAGATGTTAAAGTAGTTGCGATTGATGTTGAATCACACCGTTGCCTTATATTTGGAACAGATGGATTGTGGAACATGTTGACGCCGCAGGGTGCTGTGGCCATTGTACAGGCTGCAGATAGGCACAATGAGAAGCATCTGATAGCCTCCCAGCAAACGTGTAATGGGGTACAATTCGACAAAGTTGTTTAGAAAATTAAAATTCATTTAAATTTGGCATTTTAACTCATAGTTTTGATGTTTCCCTCCCCCGCAGCAGCAGTCTGATAACGTTCAGTTGTGGATTAACCCTTCGAAAAGCCTAGTGGATAAAGCATTGGAGAGGTGGTCGCAGAAGAGATTACGCGCGGACAATACGAGTGTCGTGACGCTGATGCTGGATCCGCCTGGACCATCTCGAAGCGAAGTATGTATCATCACTAACAGCATAGGTTATATAAACTTCCCAGAAGCGGTAAAGTCTAATTCTAAATATTTTTAAACAGAAGCATTACAGCTCGACTGCGGATTATATGCATTTAAAAATAAGTACATGGAATTTAAAACAGCAGAAAGCTTAAAAGAATTTAGCAGTTTCAATATATTATTTTCAACTTATCAAAGTGATTTAAGAAAGAATTATATGTTTATTTGGCTCTCGCTTCTTATAATTGGTGCAGAAAAGTTTGATTTTGCATGAAGACCCGCAGTCTAGTTATAGCGCTTGCTTGCAAAGAGCTGTTGCTGCACCTCTCTCAATTTTTGCAACCGCAACCGCTGAGATTTAAGTACGACGATTATATTAACAAACAAATCTCGTTCGAAAGGTTCTACTAAGCCAGAAGGAGTGTGTCATGGCACATCACAGTGTCCACAGCCCTGCAACAACACTCTCCACAGAGAACCTGGAGAAGCCTACCTACAGTTCGATGTCCCTAAGCGTACCAAGACCTCCGCCAACACCAAGCCACATTAATCTTCAGAAGCCGGAGTTATGCAACAGAATTGAAGATACCCGAGAGGAGGCAACATCAGAGAAGATTCTGCCGGAAGAGAAGCTCGAGGATAGCCTGGATATAAGTCACCAGATAGGGGACGAAGTAAGACACACGAATATTGAGGACGTGAACGGAGCCGATAAGATTGCGGAAACGATATCGCACGAAATAGCGGAGAAGAATCTGGATGGAGGTGATAACGAATTAGAGACAAGCCCGCCAAAGAAGACCGATCAAGAACAGTCGGTCGCGAATGAAAAACAACCGGAAGTAGTCGAGGATCAGGTTGACCAAGTTGTCCCGAACTCGGAGTCTCCTACAACGGAGAGCACGGAGAGCAAGGCGGCTGGCGACTCAAACGTGATACACCAAAGTGCATTTTTTTGTGAGGGTCATGATGTATGCTCTCCCATGAACGTCGACGGCGCCGCGGAGAAGGGCAGCGTCTCGTCGGAGAGACCTGCAGCCAACGAGAACAAAGTGGCCGGGAACGTTCTGAACGGGTCGCATCCCAAACAGCAGACCCTGTTCTCCAGCTTGCGAAAAGAGACGAGGTACATGAGGAGGAAGAAACACAGTTTGAACGGTCACTCGCGAAATAGCCTGACGGAGGCGGCGTCCGCGGAGAAGAGCAGCGTTTCGTTGGAGAGCCCTGAAGCCAACGAGAACAAAGTGGCCGGTAACGTTCTGAACGGGTCGCGTCCCAAACAGCAGACCCTGTTCTCCAGCTTGCGAAAAGAGACGAGGTACCTGAGGAGGAAGAAGCACAGTTTGAACGGCCACTCGCGAAATAGCCTGACGGAGGCGGCGTCCGCGGAGCCGACGACAAAAACGTACGTGAACCCGTCGTGGTTCAAGCCGCCTAGTACAAAGGTAGCCGGGAACACAGTGGACGAAGTTGTTATGAACTCGTCGGCTAAAACAGCCGGTAATGCTGTTGGTACGAAGCGAAGACATAGTGCAATATCGCAAAGTGTAGTTGGTACAGTGGAGGAGACATGCGTGTTACAGGAGCCTTGTTTCAAGAGGAGGACAAGGTCCGAAGATAGACCGAACCCTGTGGATGAAAACGATCCTGCGAACCAGACCACCAAGGAAGCAGCCAGCAGTCTCAGCTGGCCTGGTACGGAGTCCAACATCTCTCGCTCGCCAGGCAATGCTGCAACCATACCCATACAGGATAGGTTGTCGCCTTTGAACACCTTCCAGCGAAACCTGGGGAAGAAAGTCACACCGGTGAAAGCTATTCGAAGACCATCCATCAAAGGCCTGCTGAAGCAACTGTTGGCTGCTAGTCTGGGTGGTAGGGAGTGGGACAACAGGTCCAATGGCTGCATCGAGAGGAGGATAAGTAGGACTATGTCTATTATAGGTTCATCGGATAGCACTACCGTTCCACAACGTTGGCTCAGGTATGTATCCCCTAGCGTCTTAACTTCTTCAGCTTTAAAAGTTCATTTGTACTATGTTTTTCGTGTATTTCTCCAGATCAGATACCATCGCCGCGACGCCAGTGAAGACCCTACGCTCACGCAACGTGGACATGCACCAGTACAGCTTAGTGAAACAACCCAATCGGCTCTCATTGTCGAGCAAGCTGAAACAATCGAGCAACAACGGGTTCCTGCAGTCAGGCCGAGTGAGATCCGCCTCGTTGCCGTCCGGAATTAAGCAAACCAACAACAACACCGGTAGCGGGACCTGCTCGACCATCAGTCCGACCAACACAGGATGTAATACTAGTTCCGGGATGGCTAAAAGAGTCAAATCGCCGTATAATCCGAGCGCCCGATCGCTGAGCACGCGGTCTCGCATTAAACGCCTTGGGAAATAAGGTAGGAGAAACGCGCGCGCCGTCAATTACTATTGGTTTTTTCTGTGCGGGGTATTTATTGTCCCCTTACCCCTTTCATCAGTTTTATCGGTCATATTATTGCTTTATATCGCTGCAGAGGGTATGCCAGTTCAGATACGTTTCTGTGTCGTCTGTACAATTGCATTTCACAAACAACGTTTTTCCGGGCGGCACTTAGGGAAACCTGCCAAACCCAATTGGACTGAAAGTATATTTTTCATTTGAAAAAAATATTCACGAGAAGGATTTTTGGCGATGCCGGAAAAATTATTTTTACCATTTGAATTTTGTTTTCTACCGTACCGACACAACGTAGTATCGTGGGCGAAAGTTTTACAACAAATAAGCTCCGCGGAATGCAAAAGTACAATTAAAACGTCCCTCAGGTGACAGACATTACAATCTCGGATTAGGTTTTTAGGAAGGTGGTTATCTGTTTTAAAAAGATCGACTGTTTCGCTGTGTTGGTATGGTAAGAAATGACACTAAAAAAGTTTTTCCAAATCGCTGACAATCTATCTCGTAAACATTATTTGAATGCGAAATTTCCGCCCGATCGGGTTTCTTAACCGGCATGCGAAAAGAGTGGTAAAATATTTTTTTAGAATTTGAGGACCTCGCTAATGGTTAGCAATAAATATGGATACCAATGAAATTTGTATGGTTGAGTTTCATTAAAGTGGACTTCATTGCAATGTTTCAATGTTGTACGGTTCTCTGAACTTCAATCTTCTTTTCTCACTGTGGAGCACAGTCGCTCGCAGATTCAATTTCACATCGTCTCGCTAGAAGCATCGTTTCTGTTTCTTTTTGGTTAGTCATTTGTTCATTGTTTTTCTCTTTTTTTTTCTTTTTGAGAACGCTAAAGTCAAATTAAAATCAATGGTGTGTCCGTGTAGACTTCTTCCATTGTGTTACGCGTTCGAATATTTGACTAGTTCGGGGGAAGCGTTAATCGAAGAAAGTACCGTGAACATATATATGTATAAAAACGTGTGATAATACATAGACGAGAAGAACGACTGTATATCTAAGGAAGAGACAGAGCGTGTATGTATATTTGTAGAAATTATCTTTTTCTTCGACCCCCACGATGATTCCTATAGATCTACGAGGAACCGATATTTTAAGGGAATTGTAAATTGAGAATCGTTATGGTTGCAACAACAACAATAACAACAACAAAAATGGTTAAAATATTTAGCGCGTAGGTACGTAATCTGCTTTGGCTCGGCACGGAGTGGCCATTGAAGATTCGCTCGAAATCATAAAATCTTTTATATATTATATATAATACGCGTCACTTTGTACGAAGACAGCACAAAAATCGTGATAATTTTTGCTACCACATTGCAAGGCATTTAATTGTTTATTTACACGTTATGAAACATATGACAATGAATCTTGAATGGCGACCGCTCGCGGGCGAGACAATGGGGAAGAAAACGACTGTCTATTACCGCGATAAAACAAAGTTTAGATTTATATTTAGAGTAATTTAATGAAAAGTTTCAAACGATGAAACGACCGAGAAGCTCGTCCGTATAGAGGATTTAATTGTAGCTTGGCGAATGGAACGGTGATCAAAAAATAACACGAACGTTTTAACGGTCAGTGCTTAGGTCGATAAAGTAGGAATCTGCCCCGTTGGTTTGGTTGTTTTTCCCTTATTTTCTGCCCTCCCCCTATTCTTTCTTTTAGGACAACGATTTTTCAGCTTAGTAACATTAATGTAAGATAATTTTTTGAAGATCGCACAGCGCAGTGCGGAATTGTATTTCAGGACAAATTTAGGCTGAATGATTTTTTTTTTTTCTCTGTTAATTGTGTGTTTCAACAACTGCGAACGATCCGGTGACAGTAGAACATTGTTGAAAGTTTTTGACTACAGATTTTTACCGGCATGATAATCTTTAAGGAAACGATGAATTGTTTAGGCAGTGATGAAGCCAAATTTACTGTGCTCTTGGATCGTTCGCGAGGGGGGGGGGGGGAGCGAACTATACTTTAAAAAGGCTTACATTTGTATGAGTTTACTGACATTTTTATATTTTTACGTTTCATTGTAGACAGTGCAGAGAGGAATTTTGTAAGTTGTATATCAAAGAGCAGGAGAACGAGAGGAAAGAGTATGATAAATGAAATAAACGACACGTGCCTACAATAGTTACCATTTATCGCATGTATATATATATATATGTATAAAGTGTATTCATATACCATGGACCAAGAAGACAAAACACTTTTTTCACTGTTGCAACAGAGATGGTGAGTGAGTGAGAGTGAGTGAGTGAGTGAGTGAGAGGGAGAGAGAGAGAGAGATCATCCGAAGTACATCTATTTAATGAATTTTAATAGTAAATCAGTGTTACGTGTCTTCATAGAGTAAATATATTTAGGGTGTAAGAGACCTCGCTTATAAGAAATAAATCTATATATAATATATAGATAAAATTCTATATATACATATATATATAAAATTCTCTTCTTGGTGCATGCGATACAACTTGGCACTGTATATACATATAAATATATAGCATATCTATACATATACGTATAATATGTAACACACACACACACTCGTATATCATGTGAATGGTCTATATACACGTAGGATGGAAAAAATCGTAGACGATTAAGCTCTTAAGAGATGAATTCGAGGAAATAAAAAATCTTTGCTAGCGTTTATTTATATACATGAGAATTATTATATTATAGAACAAGTGAGAACGACTAGTGAGCAACAAAAGGGTTCCGTCTGGTTGCGCTTCTAGATATAAACAAATTAATTCGTTATATAGGACGTGAAGAAAACCAAGTATTTTCTGAGAGCCGACGTAAAAAATTAAGAAGAATAAAATTTATCACCGAGGGAAAATGAGAGAGCGTGTGTGTGAGTGTGTATGAGAGAGAGGGAGAGAGTGCGTGTGTGGCAGGAACGTATAGCGAGCGACAAAAAAAATTTATAGTGGTTTATCTCAGGTTAAGCATAGGTCGAAGGAGGCGAACTCGAACAAATGTGTGATCACGTTTCAAATCTGTATATTTTAATTAAATAAAGTGAAATATACAAACCTCTGCAATAGTTACCTCCCTTCGTTAAACACTATTTTTGTTGTGGGAAATGTTTCAACCCTGTGATTGTATCTTAGGGTCTCTCGTGACCCCAGTAAAATTTGAAATATATTTATGTCTTCAAGATTCACAGTACTTTTACAGATAATTTGTCAGATAGGGGAATGTTTAAAATAATTAAAATTGAACGATATTTCACGGAATGAATCAGCACACTCGAGTTACTTAAACGATTCTTATATTTCTATCCTGTTATTTGGAAAAATACAATTTTACATATGTACAGGGATAAAGTTAGATCAGTTTTCATTTCCTCATGCGACTCTCAGGCATTCATTATACCCATGTAATACATACACCCTCGCACATGTTACATCTTTTTTCCTAATTAAGAGATTCATATATTACACGTAATTAATGTACACGCTAAATATCGATTTAATTTATATCAATAATAGATACTTTCTTTTTTGTTGAAACGAGCGTTTCGCATATACATTATGTCCATGACAACAATAATCTGAGAATGCAGAAAACAGGATACTCCCGACCACGTACAATGTTCTATGTATATAAAAATGTTCTGAAACTCGTTAGCCTAACATTTATCCTTACTTGCAACAGAGTTTCCAGAGCGGGGAGAAAATTTTGATTTAATTTTACAATCTCGCGATAGCAACACCTAAAAGGAGATGAACGAAGAAGAAACCGTTTACTGAAGATTATCGAAAAGAGCCTGAGAATGTACAAGAATAGTACACTGTACTGTCGAGCAACACAGTGGCTTATTATTTACAGTACTTACAATCACAATACACAACGTGTTTATCGTTTTTCTATAGAAATGCCATAATTATTTTGCAGTCTAGCACTTTGTCCTGAAGTGCTCAGTCGAGAAAGATAAAATTCAGTGTAGAAGTAATTGAAATTCACTGTAACCTAGCGAACGACAAACGACGAAATGTAACAACAGGATTCTCAGCTATTTGAAAGACTTCTCCTCATTTTTGTCATCATTACAAAAATCGTATCATAGTGAAAACCAGATATATGTATATATCTGTACAATGAGTTCATCGAATGGGCTAGTCATAATAATAAATATGAATCTGAAGATGTTATAAATCAGTGAAAAATATTTTATTGGCAAAAATGAATTACAGTGTCAAGGCGATATTACAAGGTGTATGGACTTAATCTCTTCCTTAAGACTTAAATACATGGTGATTCAATTTCTCATACAAACCCCTAGACAAAGTGTACGCATAAAAAGTCTGCTACGTTAACAATGTAATTCATTTTTTTTTGTTTTCCTTCTTCTTGTCCCCTCACAATACCAACCTCCTCAGTGATTTATTTCATCTTCGAGTATGTTTCTTATTATGCTTAGCCCTTCGAGTTGGCTCTTTTTCTTATCAACATGCTCTCAACACACACCTGTCTCAAATACACACGCATACACATTGAGACGAAGACAGTAAGGCACAGAATACACATTATCATTTACGAGCAATTATTACACACGATTTGCACAGCCCCGATAAATTAAAAAGAGGAGGGTGGCAAGACGACGAAAGGAACTCACACGCCTGTCAGAAGAATTATATTCTGCCACGAGAATATGGAGAAACAGATGATCCGTTCGTTCAATTAATACTTTCGCATGTGAATGGACATCGCCACAAATTCAATTCCCCTGAACAACTTATTCCTATTACAATATAAAATGCTTTTCCAACTGAACCGTTTCCGGAACTCAATGTATTGTCAATGAGTCGCGTTCCCTTTTCAGATATTTCGACAATATCTACGTAACGATACCACCTCTGGCAAAAATGATTAATTAAAACCATAAATGATTACCTACGTTGGAAATTATTGCAAATTTGTTGACCTCTCTGGAAAGAATAAATTCAATACTTTACGTATGGAAACGGAATTACTTTCTTTACTGGTAATTAGCATAAAATAATTTCTGGAACCACTGTTTGTTCAACATTAGGTTCACGGGTCGCGTCCTAATAGTTTTAATTTACGATTATTGAGATTGTAAAGATGTATTCACGAGGAATTATTGAACAAATTTGTTTCTTTGGGTATATATTATTTAAAAAGTGGCTAAAAATTTGAATAGACATATTGTCGTTATTTTTATAAAGTCACTTTTACCGCTCTGTAAACCTAGTGTTGATCAAACCCTTTCCACCAGAGGTAGTCCTCGTGAAAAAATCATGCGCTAGCATAAAGCAGGAATATAGAAGTAACACTTAGTTTGTGCCCTAAGATTATCACACAAAAATCGAGTCAGTGTTTTTTATATTTACGGGTTCTCATTAGACTGACTCTAAATTGTCCTTCAAGTCTTATCAATATTATATGTATTCCTATAGCCTTCGAAATGATTACAGGGCAGATAAAAGAAACGTCTGTGGGTGTACGCATGGTTTGACATACATACATTATAAATCTGTGCATTGTATGTGTCAACACCGTTGAGAACATTTTGATTCCTTGAGAAACGGAAAACTGGTGCGTGCTGGTTGCAAAACTTGTAAATCAATGATTCGCTTAACGCCATCAGAATTATGTTGTCTGCTTAGTTTTTGGACATGTATGAGTACACCGGTTCCTTAATTATCTCACTCACATGACTGTCGTAGCTTGTTCGATGTTCATTTTGATGCTTGGCTGCACTGGCGTACCAGTTGGTAGTCTCAACACAGAATTTTTTGAACGTCGAACAGTCTACGGTTGTTACACAGGGACTCACCAGTTTTAATACCTAATTATTCCGTGTAAAATAGTATCAGTTATAATCGTACTCGTGTACTTACACTTACGAGCGTGTATATATATTTATATATTTACAATTTTTTCATACACAATCCATGATACTTCTCGAGACGCAAAATCGCATAATAATAAACCTCTCAGCCCTGCCTGATTAGCATGAACGTCCTTCTCGTACATGATTCAATTGGAAAAAGAGAAGTGTCAGCACATGATACACACACAGTGTCACGAAATGCTATACTCGACGGGCACGATCCATAGTGATTACACCCCTTAAGATCCATCGAATGACTTTCTTTTTTGACATAACGAGTGATTCGAATCACTGGAAGCACCGATTCTCTTCGTCAGTAATAGAAGAAAACGTGTAAACGAAATACGCCTTAATTACGCTAATTAAAGAATCGTTAAAAAATTAATGACTGTATGCTCGTTAATTGAAGAGTCATAAGATAAGTGTCCCTAATCACAACGGTTATCAAATGTTCCTCAGTCTTGGAGAGTTCAAAAATGTTTCCGTGGTTTCTCTCGATCGACAGTTTGATTTTCCCGCCACGTACGCGTTCGTCGAGGCAGTGAAACCAGAGGAGTGGGGGTTGGGGGATGGCGCCAGATTCGAAATAATAACCTCACTGTGTTCGCCTGATTGCCTCGCGCTCGATACCTTCGAGCTCTCGGGAGGAGGCGAACGATAAATGCATCGGGTTGCAGTGAAATCAGAATAAATAACCAATGGAGATTACGCTTGTGTCCCTCGATGGGGAGACAATGTATGGCAGTGAGGCGAGTAATACATGTCGGTAAGTTTAAAATTCCAGAGATTCACGGTCGAGCGATTAATGAATTCCCAGGAACGAAGAGTTAAAACATCATACCAACATCGCTCTGCTCAAGGTAATTGGCCTAGCGAATTTAAATAACGTTCATAGGAATGGTGAAATCGTAAAAATTCAATGAGCATGATTTACCCCTTCAATTCACGATACTAACTACCTTGAGCGCATCATTTATCCCGTACATTCTGAAAGAAAGTGCAAACAAGTGGAATGAGAAGAAATGTACACTGAAAAACCAATAAAGAAACCTTGCAGCTGTGCACACAGAGGCACTATTTCGAAACGCTATTATGTACATCATCTCGACGAGTCTGTGCTGGAAAATACAGTGGAATCCTTTCGTAGCGGGGGAAGGGGGAGGTGCAGGAGGAGGAGACATCTTTGAAGAACATCTCTTGCACACTCCGTTGAAGGATGCACTCTCCGTGCATCGTCTCTGTCCTTAGGCTGCCATCACGCTTTTGTACCAGCAAAGAAGTCGGTGATGAGAAACGAAGGAGTGGCGTGTAACTCGTCGCAGGAACTAACGATTAGTTTGCTGAAGAAGGTGAAGAGAGGAATCGTCCCCTTCACGGTTAGACTGATCAATGAACATGTGTATACTTTCGGCACCATTCAATTGGCATCATTAGGGCAATGTCTGTGAATCACAATGAACGCTGTTTGGGCTCTGGGCGACACCGAGACGAGCGTGGACACCGATTCGCAGAGGGTCCGGGACCAGAAGGAGCCTGCCGCGTGTGCAATTCGTCTTTCCAGATATTCTGGACGACGTCCGGGACAGACCCGGTCGATGACGTCTCACCTGGGGATACCTACGGACACCTCGGATCTCCTCGGGCTACACAGCGCAGCCCTTCCGCGTTCCGTAAAGGATCTTCAGCTCCGGCACGATGATCTTTTTGATCAGCGAGTTCGTCTTCGCCGTGAGCATCTCCCGGTGAGGGTCTTTCTTGAAAATCTTGATGCCGGGACGGTGCACCAGAAACGCGTTGTCCAGGATCAGGAAGTCGTAGTCGAGGACACATAACGCATAGCCCTGAATTAAAATGTTACACTAAGTATTTGAGCAGGTATTATAGAGGTTGCACCCATGGTGGGTGCTAATGGTACCTAGGGAAGGTAGTCTGAGCACTCAGGGATAGCCAGAGCATTATGAATGAGCATGTTCGCGGGGTTCAAGGTTCTACAAGTGTTCTGGAGTCTACCTGTGTCATTTTGTCGCTCTTCCCTTCCCAGCTGAGCCTCTCATCATACAGAGGGTCGTTATTGGTCCCGATGAAGATTGGCTCCCAATGGACAAAACTGCCGGTCCTCTTTCCAACGTGAAATACGTGGAGGTCCGCGGTTTCTGGAGCCTCCTGCCACTCTTTGCTACGAGGAACATTATGGCAGCCAGAGCACAGCTTCTTGTGGAACGGAATGGCCGTGCCTGCCTTCAGCATTTGCGACTAACAGAAACGAAAATAAAAGTAATAGAGTACCAGCTATTGTATTTCGAGTAGAGATTCAATGGTATTGTGTGAGACCACCGTGATGCAGGAATTAAATTCAGCGTTTTATAGAAACGCGGCCAATGGCAAGTTGTGCTGCTAATTGCCTGTATCAAGGTCCACGGTCAAAGGAAGCGCCATTGATTAAACGCAACCCTCGCATTCGTGCCGTTTAACGGATGCGACCGTTGCACTCCGCAACTTTGCTTTCGATTTAATTGCTATCAAGCTCCCGTTGCTCAAATGTTAAGTGTGAACAAACTCCTTGGCCACAACACTACAGTGATCTGTGGCAATTAAACGATTCACGCAATCAATGCCTACATTCTTATCAATCCCAATGATTTTTAGGTGTTCAAGGGCAATGAAGGGTTCCATTCGCTTGAGGTCTTGATGGACCACAACTCACCAGACGTGTTTTGTTATCCGGTGGTTGGTTCTTCTCGTCCACCTCGAAGATGGACAGTACAAAAACTTTCGGGTTCGGCTTGTACAGGGCCGGTTGGTCTCTCTTCCTGATCATCTCGAGGAACTTGGCGGGCAAGTTAGGGTTCGGATAGAGCTCTATGTCGCTGGCTAGAACGTAGAACGTCGGCGCCGATTCGCGTGCTATATTCCGGCCAACGTTCACGGGGTACAGCAGCTTCTTCTCGTTTTTATACATCTTCGAAAGCGTGACGTTCACCCATGGAGGCCCCAGCGTGCAGTTGTACGTGTCGGACATAACTTTCTCGCTTGGGGGTACCTATTTTTAACGGATTAAGCAAACCATTAGACAATGGAATCTCAAAAATTCTGTTGGCATTTCAGTGGGAAGCCTTGTTCTACTTCATAGAGCAGCACTATCCAATATTACTTATAATATTATATTATATATGATATTCCTATTTTACAAGGTGTCCCAAAAATGTGCTTCCTCAAAAGGAGAGCCATTTTACGTAACTGTTTCCTTTGCGAAAATGTTAGCAATTAGGATAAGCACAGCAGCAAATCGAACGCAAACCCTTCAATTTCGCCTCCGGTATTGCTCATAAATTTTACAGGCCATTACTCGCAAATTTATTAACCATTTTACATAACTCAAACGGCACGAAAGTATGTTTGTCCCGCTAATAACCCTATTACAGTGCATCTGTTTAGCGTGTGTGTACGTTCACCAATTAGTTGAGAACGAAAGAGAATGTGACACAGAGAATTTGATTGGATATCGAGCACAGTGAAATGATTTCGCCTGACAAACCGTTCGCCGGTAGACAGTTTAAGAGATCACCGGGGAGAGAGAGAAAGCAGCTCTTGTGTCCACAGTTTTGTATGACGAAACTCTGTCGTTAAATTAATCCGTAACCGGGCCTAACAATTCCGTACGCGTGCAATTCATTAAATCGTTAAACTGTAATTTCAACCGGCCATTCCGACACGGCAATTTTCCTCTATAATTGAGTATACACGAGGACGCCGCACGTTATTTCCAGGCAGAAAAAGATAACTCTGAAAAAAGTGGAGTTTATGTATGTGGAACAGATGCGAATATACATGTGTATCACTAACAGCTGCTAACTAGTTACCCGCATATCTGATTGATACTTTCACGGCCTCTGATCCACTTTTCAAGAAATGCTGTATTGTGTTTCCCCAGGCTGGCCATTTGATATGGTCGCCGATAGTCGACTTTCCCTTTCAAACTTTTACCTGGAGGGTGGCTAACAATGATCCTATTAACAATCTAATCCCGAGTTGATACAACTTGAGGGGGAAAAGAATTTTCCAGATGAGGATTCCAAGATCTAAGAATTTTACAACAGCTACACTCAACCATAAGTTAGTCTCCCATGGTGGGGGAGCTACTGGAAAGTCTTTCTTAAGCTCAAGTGTCTAGTTAAATATCTAAATCAAGATTTCAGAATTGACTCCGTTCTAGAACTTCAACCATGGCGGTTCTCTTCATCCGTGAACTGTGGAAATGTTCAATTAACACCGCAACAGTTGCTCCTCCCATGGACTTCACGGTGTGCGCATGCCTCCGTGCGTGACGCCGCCAGCATTATCTTTACAAGTAATTTCCGACAATCTTTTCAAAGTTATATACCCCCGACCACTGTCGCGAGAATTGTCCGTTTCCTAGCGGAGAATTTACAAGATGTCCACGCAGCGGAAAAATCCGCAAGAAATCATTGTCGGTGACTGTCGACCGTGAAAGTCTCGCTGGAGGTACAATGTTTCTTGCCCTGAAAGAACGCGACGGCCTTGTGCCTTGCAAAATGCACTGCTCGAGATTTCATGGCCCCTTTTCTTTTTCTTTTTTGTTACGTTTTCTCTTTCATTTCGGTGAACACATCCGCTACCATAATTTGCTTCAGTGCTTATCCTGCTTGAAATGTTTGATCAAATATAAAGTATGTCTAGTATAGTATAGTCTGGTAGTGTAGTCTATTCTAGCGTAGTATAATATAGTCTAATCTTCTTTATGAAATATTAAAACAATTTAGCAAAGGAAACTCGAACACTTCACTTATATAACGCTTGTTCTACAACTTCAAATAACAGCGTAGATCAATATAGACTAGTGTTATTTAAACTACCATTGGGAGACCATTATCGTAGGACATTTTGAACTTTAAGATAGTAGTTACGGTGACAAGAGTTATTGGTAGCACTGCTTTTGTCATCGCAAAGCAGTCAGAAGTCATTTACAAGACAATGAGGTGAATCCTTATAGAATTGTGTGATATAATAATTCTGCACTTCTTGTAGGAACACTTTGCTCTCTTAATGCATGTTCTAGATAATCCCATTATGAACACCGAACAATGGGAATACATGAATAGAACAAGCATTACTTCAGTAGAACCTGACGTAACGTATTAGAGAACCGTCTGCATTTTTCGACTGGTTCTCTCCATCACACATGTGAATAAATTCAATCCTGTTATTATTATAAAGGTGTATATGCCAGTCTCGTTTAGGGCTTCATAGTTTTAGTGTTAAGTATTACCCCAGTGCAGGGGGTATATAAGGGGGCCGGCTTGTCGCCTTGATGACTCTGTGTGACCACACACACATACATGAAATCCATATACGTATATGAACTTGCAAGGGTTAAAATCTTGACAAACTGACGCTTAGGAAGCGTCATCATAAGACGCTCGAGTTTCGTTTCAGAGATATTAGCGAAAAACTGCTAAGGTAATGTTACAACGAGTCCTTCGTATACCTATGCGCTCGTGGCAATGTATGTGTTAGCATGTGTTGATCGGCTGAATCGGGTTCACGAGGCAGGAATCAGTTTCACGAAACGCTTGTACATTTACATCAGTTTCACGAAACGCTTGGCAACAGTGAGGCGAAGGATGAAATATGGCAACCATGTCTAGTCGCTAGCTTTCTCTCTCAATTTTCTTTTCTCTCTTCCGTTACTGTTCAATCTTCTTACCATCCTCAGTCGGCATTTCATCTATGTATTCATTTTTATCGATACGTCGTGTGCGATACAGTCGGACACAGAAAATTTTAACCACTCCACAATCAGTTTTGTCGAGTGACCGTTCGCGGACCATAGCTTGACGATCAAGGCCAAATCCATGCCGGCCTCCTTTAAGGATCTGCTGACCTTAGCAGCCTACGTATTCCTCGCTAGGGGGCCAAGTACCAGGATACTATTTACCACTTTTGGCACGTGTTTGCTGCTGAAGAAAACGTGGAAGGTGACCAGCTGGGCGATCAGGGGGCTGCCACAGTTTCTCGAGTACTTGATGGCGTCGAGTGTCGCCGAGAAGTCTGTGCCAGGAGCGTGCATAGCAATCGATATCGGCGCCCTCCAACGTTCCAGCAGCGGCTCCAGATTGTCCAGGAACGTATAGTCCGCGTGCGTGGTGTACGTCACGCTCTCCCAGCATCTCACCGCCATGCCCATCGGAACGTAATTGTACAGGACCCAGTAATCCCCACGTTGGGCCCTCCTTGGCTCCAGAGACTTCTCCTTGCAGGGCACGGCCTCCTTCAGGCTCATCGTCGGCCGGATGTTCACGTTCTTCGCCTGAACAAGAGAGCAACGGTTAATCGACAAGATTAGTTGCGACGTGGGAGAAGCACCGGAGATATTTTTTCATCAAGACGCTACCATTTATTGGTTAGGTTCGCCCTAGGTCGCATCTATACTGCTTTTCCTACCTTTTTTCTAATAAACATATTTGTTATTATGACCTCCCATACTATATTGCCATGTTTCTAGTGAGTAACGCTACCAACATAAAAACAAAGACATTTTTCCTCATGTTGGTAACCGGATGTTTCTATGTAGATTGTAACAATTTCTTGTGCGAAATAATGGGTATTTTTGGGTCACCCTATGTAGGTATTATCTGTCTTTTCTGTAAGGTTACATGTTTGCGGT
The DNA here is from genome assembly GCA_913789895.3 of Seladonia tumulorum. Lineage (NCBI taxonomy): Eukaryota > Metazoa > Arthropoda > Insecta > Hymenoptera > Halictidae > Seladonia > Seladonia tumulorum. The sequence goes on along the minus strand of OU565270.1, from coordinate 16,141,167 downwards.
TTGCAGTTTAGCGATAACAGGCACGCGACCCGCCACTTCCTGTCATGGAGGTCATCAGGGACAATGAATCTAATTGCCGCAGTTGACACAAACGTACGGCAATGTTTGTAAACTTTTGCTGATGGTGTTACCATTAACCGTTGACCCCTGACAATATTAACTCGCGTAACATGATAACGTGATTGCAAAGCTCCAAAGTTATCGTCTCCTCAACGAAAATATTACCCCAACAAACTCGGGTCAAACGTGACCCAGGCTTCCCTAGATAAGAAAGTTTCAACCGTGTTTCAATTTTTCGCCGGGGGATTTCGTTCGTGCGACAATTTGCACACCGTGTGAATCGCGCAAATTGCTACGAGTCTTCGAACAAATCTCGTTTGCAAAAAGGTATTCGGGGTCGAGACCGGGGCACACAAACGATCTCATTCATCGGTCCCGGAGTATCCAAACGAGCCGAAACGGTGTTCCCCGACTTATCCGGAAATTTGCGAGCCCATTGAAATACCACCCCCTCCCGCCCCTTAGGTAAAAGCATTCGCCTGAATTTTGCACAGGCGATAGCATACGTGCGCCGTTCTCCTCGTGTCTGAAATATTAAGCTCCCGGCGCGGGAGAGCTGAACCGGCTTGACGCGACGTAATTTTTCGAACGGAGAAAAGACTCGGTAATGGCCGCTGTCTGCTGCTCCTGAATCTTTCAGTAGCTCGTATATACACTTAACCCCGGCAACCTCGATCCCCTCGGGATCAGAAAAATTTATTTTAATTCCTCGCGGAAAGCGGATGCCTAAGATCCTGGCGGATTCATGTTCATTGTTACCGAATGCGAGAGAGCAGGATCATCAACGTCGGGGGACCTAGAGGCGGGCCACTTTTTCCTTGAGAATCCGGTCGATCGGATTCCTTCCTAATCTGGCTAGTTTATTGTACGCTAAACATTTAGTCGCTGAATTTGACAGGTTAGGTGTACTAGGTGTGCTTATGGGCCTCATTAGTTTGAGAGGTTAGGTAGATTTCTTGCCTCTACCGAGTATGACCGCTTTGACTGATGGGTCACTTCCTTTTTGGTTCGTCTGATTTTAAATGGGTGTGGAGATGCTCTGTCATTGTTGGCGAGATTAGACATTGAGGTTAAGGGTACCGTGTTTAGACATTGACGCGTTGTAGTAACAATTGCACCAAATCAAAGCCAATCAAGTAAATCAAGGATTCTAGGTCTTAAAGACAATTTGAGTTTGTCGTATCCAGCGCAAATTCCTTGATCTGTCTCCCGAGACCATCCAGTGCATCATCTCGTGCGGGTTTCAAGGGGGACATATAGCTTCAGGCGGGCCAGCAAGATGGGAGGTTCGAGCGACCTCGAGGCATCATAAGCCAGCTTACCGTCTGATTGTGTCGATGATCGTTCTTGTCAACAGAGGCGGCGCCCTTGGCCTCGTTGGGCGTCGGCCTCGTAGTGACCAGCCTCGCCCTGGCCAGGCTGGTCGTGTTGCCGCCTCGTGGACCCTTCCCGGCCGCATCCTTGGTGGCAGGGACGGCCGATGCATAAGTGGCGGCGCCCTTCTGCGTCCCGTTCACGAGATCCACGGAGCCGAACGTCTCGGCCTGCAACGGCGCCGCCCAGTTCGTCGGCGGTTCCTCGATCCAGGGCCCGGAGGAGCCGAAGTGGGCGCACACGTAGAGCAACACGCAGATGTTGAGCACCACCGACACCCGAAGTGCCCAATTTCTACGCAGTATGCTGAACAGGCTCATTCTCCAGCCTCCTCCAGGTCCGCGCTCCAGCTACCGCTCCAGCACCCGTCTCCTCCTCGATCCCCTGGTCCACCGCCTCCTCGCCACCCCTCAGGGGCCCGTGCTGCTCCGTGATCAGGATCTGAGCATGGCTGCACCAGTCCACGACCTCCTCCTCCTTCCGTCTCGAATCTGGAACAGATAGCCGAATCGTCAGACGGGCTGCGATACTCTACAGCATGGATTATAGGCTCTGTTTGCCCCGGGAGCAACTTGGAAAGCCCCCCAAGGCCAAAAGAGAGCACAAAGGGGGCAGAACAAAGGAGACCTTTCCTCTTCCGAGACTGGTGCTGATGGCAACTATCTATCTTGACCCCTGTTTACTTAGATTGCTCTATGACTTTGTTACTCTGAGTGGGCGTGGTTTAGTAAAGTGGGTGTGACCTGGTAACAAATTATATCAGAGAAAAAGAAGATTCTTTATCTTCCGAGTTTAGTTTTTGTAGGAATCTATCTTGTCCTCGGTTTGTCTCACATTCTAAAGTGGGCGTGGCTCGGTAGCAAATCATGTCAGAGAAAGAAGTCTTGCCTTCTGTTTGCAGACCGACCAAGTGGGTGTGGTTTAGACACCGCAGTGGGCGTAGCTTGATTCTGCCGAATTTCTATGAAACTAGGGCGATGCTCTGACTGTTTCTACTTTCATTGAAATAAGAAAACGTCCTTTTTTTCCAACGATCGGGAAGCATTGAGTGGGCGTGGTCTTGAGACTCCACGCCCCTATGTGTTTGTATCTGCTATAACTCTAGCGTCAAGCTTTGAAACAGTTCCAAAAACGGTCCTGGCATACTAACCGTGAGATTGTACTGTCAACTACAATAGAAAACTACCATCCTTGATCATAATACCCCAAGCGGGCGTGACCCGTCGCTCCTCAAAGCCCTCCACAGCTGACTGTACACTGTACAAACCCCCCAGCCCCAAAAACAAGCCTTCCCACCTTAAATATCTCAGAAATTCCAATTTCCAGTTCAACGGGGCAACTTTTTATGACGTCCAGGTTTTGAAAAAATCCTAACAAGAGGGCCGGCTCCTCGTTAGCGGTACCCCCAGCGTTTTTAATGAACTCTGCCGGGCGAGCAGCGTCGATTTCACCGGACGACGTTGGCGAAACGTAAATCGTGATCGCGTGGACCAGCCCAGCTGAAAGAATCCCGCGGCTTGTTAGCCGGCCCCCGGGTTGCCTAATGCGGGCCACCGGTGATAATGACACGTTGCTGGCCCGCCATGCTGGTTGCTCGATCTTTTTGCCCTCGGTGCGGCGTCGGTACGCCACGCATGAATGACTCCGTGCGAGCATGGCAATGGCTTCATTGTTCGACCGTTAGACACGCGACTGTATTGCGCGAATGGACTGCCCGGTCGCGGGCACGGCCATTTTTCTAGCTACCGGTTGTCATCTACGTCTTGGACTACACCTCCTGCGCACACCTAACCTCTCCCCTGCGAATGCACGCTGCATGTTTCTCTCCGGAAATGGGTTCCGAGCGGTTCAAACCAATCTCGATCACCTCGAATCCCCTTTTAGAACGACCTCAAAAAAAAAGAGAGAGAAAAAAATAGAATCCAATGAGAAACCACCCCCTTCCCCCAAATCCCGGAATCTTGTGCCAGCAAATCCCCCCCGATCAATAGTAAACGGATGGTCGAGTTCTTAAAGAAAGTCGATAATTAAACCACCGGGGTGACAATACCCTCTATCGGGCCGGAGCCTTCCGGTTCCTGTCGCATTTTACCACTCTTTGACTTCAACCTGGTGTTCCCACCGCGAGGCATGCTGGGAATCCCCTGCTTTCCAACGAAATGGCGGCAAAAGTTGGCCATGGTGTCGGGAACCCCCGAATTGTGTTCGCTATTTTATTAGATGTTACCAAAAATAAAAGAGATAGAATCATGTATTTATTAGTGCCCATACTAGCCTCCATATCAACAATTTTTAGTTGACTAAATCCTAAAAATAATGGTTTATGTAATCCTGATAAATTGAATTATATATTTAGGGTACCGCTAGTGCCTCGAATATATTTTTAATGAGTGAAGTAATATATATTTTTGGAAGGGAATTCATTAAAATTATTTGCTAATAATTTATAATAATTTATAACAATTATTAAGATGATTTTTTGCCACATGTACGAGGCTTTGTATAATTTTTATTCGCAGAAACATAAGGAAATAAATATTATACTTCTGGAGGAGTACCCTCTTTATAATATGGCTACTTTTTGCATTGTTGCAAGCACGATCGAGGAACCAACCAACCGCATACAAGCTCATTCGCAAACATTCCTATTTTCTCGGTCCACCCGGCAAGGATGTCTGATTTATGGTGAAATTCTCTACTTCCTATTCCCGTGCACACACACACACACACACACACACACACGAGCACACACATTTATTGGTCGGAACTTGGGGAATTTTTACGAACTCCATCCCCCATCGAGTGTTTACTCGTACCCCATCCACCCAGCCCGGCTTTAATATCGCATTTTTCCTCGTGCTCATCTATTTTTCTTATGGTCGATTCCGCGTATATAAACCTGATTGATCAGGCCGATATACAGGGTGTCCCAAAGTTCAATCAATTCCGTGAAATGGGTGGTTCCTTCGCAAAAATGTCAAAGTTGAGGCGATTGAATTTTTGGACACACTGTATACTAACCCTGAACGATATTCCAGGGCTGATTATCCTCCATAAACATATTATACGATAACATGTTCGTTACATGTTAACACGGTTCACCGGTGGGTCGTTTAAATAGAATTGTTTAATAATTAATAGGTAATATGGGAGCTTGGTGTGTTGTAGTGAATTTTGAATTTCAAATCGCGCGCCACTCCCGCAATCGATCCGCTGGGCCGCGCGGGAAGTTCAAATGGGACACTATTACCGAAAAGTATCGAGATGTCTGGATAATTTGATTAAGTTGTCACAGAGTTATGACAAATTCGAAGAGTTTTTAGTGTTTAAGTAATTAACCCTTTAGTAGGTAATCCTTTTTACAGGGGAGACATGCGTAATGTATTTAATTTTCGCTAATTGTCGAGATAATAATTTTTTCATAGAAAAATTTGTGTTTTATAGAAAAATTGATGGCATATTAACAATAATGATTGTACGTAGCAAAATTGGTAGATTCACGGTGTGTAAAGTGAACGTTTGAGTTGACTTTTGGCGGTGACTGTACGGTTTTGAGCAAGATCAATCCGGCGGGCACTAATTCTTCCTGGAGAGAGAATTAGAGGCTGGTGGGTTTTTAAGGAAGAATGGAACAACCAATCCGCCGTGTAATTCCCCGGCAGTTTTACATTTCCAAGGGGGAATTCGCAACCGATGCACGAGACAGCTTTCAACCTGATAATAACTCTATTACCAAACACCGGGTAATATTCCGTTACGAAACGCCGAGGGACTATTCCTCGTTCCCAGAAAATTCAATGAAACTTTCTTCTCCGGCCACGAACGCCCAGAAAATCATCTGAACAGCCCGGAATCATGATATTGTTTCGTGACGATAACTAATTCATTGTTTCAATTTGTGGCCGGAATACCAGGCCTACCGTGAACGCGCCTCTCTTCAAAAATTGCCGACGGGACCACAGACTGCATACGACTTAACAATATTCGCTATGTTTCCCTAACGAACATTATAAATGAAAATATATAACGACGACATTAGCGAACACATTTCTTTGAAACTTTGTTACAAAATGAAGGAATTAACTAACAATAATCACAAATGAAAAGTAAATACTATTTTTTAATTTTTTTTTAAATGATAGAAGGGCGTTGTGATTAATGTATGCAACAATGACACGCTTGTAAAAGTGGGCACTATTTGACAATATAAAGCAGGATATTTTAATTATGTTTCCCTAACGAACATTATAAATAAAAATATATAACGACGACATTAGCGAACACATTTCTTTGAAACTTTTTTATAAAAAGAAGGAATTAACTAACAATAATCACAAGTGAAAAGGAAATACTATTATTTTTTAATTTTTTTTTAAATGATAGAAGTGCGTCGTGATTAATGTATGCAACAATGACACGCTTGTAAAAGTGGGCACTATTCGAAAATATAAAGCAGGATATTTTAATTATGTTTCCCTAATGAACATTGTAAATAAAAATATATAACGACGACATTAGCGAACACATTTCTTTGAAACTTTTTTATAAAATGAAGGAATTAACTAACAATAATCACAAGTGAAAAGGAAATACAATTATTTTTTAATTTTTTAAAAAATGATAGAAGGGCGTTGATTAATGTATGCAACAATGACACGCTTGTAAAATTAAGCACTATTTTACAATATAAAGCAGGATTTTTTAATAAAATTTTCGGGCACCAAAAGTTTTAAAGTTTAGACAATCCCAGTCCAGCGGCGGCTCGTTTCTATTTTGATCTATGCTAATTAACAGCGGATCTGCCTAATTTCATTAACGCGGGGCTGGCACGGTCGCGCGTCATTAAACAAATGAAATATTCCGTAACAGGGGGTATCGTCGCGAGTTAATTACGACGATTCATTCGGCTATCTAAAGCCGCTGAAAGCGATCAAGCAACCGGGGAACACGGCACTGCAAATTTGTTTAGCACAATGTTCGCCGTTTATGCGACACGCCGATAAGAATTATTTAATTAATTGTCCTCGTCCCGCTTCTATCCCCGTTTATCTTCCAGCCGGCTTATTTGCGCCGAGTCATTCGATCGCCTAATTGAATCGACAGCCCCACGCCGCGCCGGTGACTTAAATGAGCTCCAACCGCACAACTATTCCACTCACTATTACGCACGGCAATCGGACGCTCCACTCTCTCATAATCAAACATAATTCCAATTAATTCCGGCCGACACATCGTCAAAGTATTTTTCCCATTCCTCTCATCGTAATCACTACAGCGCGCCTTGTCATGTATTTAACTGAATCGAATATAAAATTATTAGTGTTTGTATTTTATAAAATTATTTTTCTAGGTCTGTTTTTTTCAAGGAAAACCGCCAATAAACATGGAATTAACTTTTCCTTTCAATTTTATGAGAAAGTTATTCTTATGAGATTTTAGAAATGTTCAAAACTAGTATCACGTGATCAGAATGTACGTTTTGATGGAAGCTACTGCAAAAATGAATGGAAAAAGGGAAGCAAATGCAATATCGTTTAGCGAACGAAAAGAAAACGTAATATGAATTTTGTAAGGGACAGAAAAATTGTGAAAATGGAGGAATTTAAATAGAAGTGAAATTCTACTTCGTGGTGGTACATATCGCGCAACGGAGAACCGAATTAAAGAGTCGCCGTGTACGGTAGCTCCTGGCCGACGAACAGCCGCCATCATGACCTTTTCATATGAGCCAAAGGTTCGCCGTCTGGGATGCTACAGTGGCCTTTCATTTTCACGTAACATTCAACAAAGAGATCGCTCTCCGAAGAACGCTCGTAACGGAAGCACCGCGTGTGACAAAAGCCATTGACGATGGAACTCAGGGACGTTCTGGAAACTGCTACAGGAAAAATGGCGGTCGTCTTCGTCTCCCTCCTAACCTGCCCCCCCCCCCCCCCCCCCGACCCCACCAAGGGAACAGGCGAAACAAAAGGACATCTTGATCCTCCCGACCACCAATTATTTATCTCTCTCAATTTTCCACTCCGCTTTTTTCTTCCGTTTCCACGTCCCGGACGATGATTAAACTTCTACTTTCGCAAGAATATTGCAACCTGTTGGCTGATTCGAACAGATAGGGGAGAGTACAGTGTTTAATGGGACAATTATGCGAGTCATTAAAACGCACTCCAGAGAATTTTAAAGCCATTAAAACCGGCTCAAGGTGATTCTAAAGTCCCCCATACAGGCTCAAGATAATTTCTGACTATTAGATCACTTTTAATAATGGCTCTCGGTAATTATTTTTCACGTTTAATCTAGATTCGTATGGGAAGACCGGGCGAGTGAGAAAAAATTCATATGTGTATATGTCTACTGCGCCGCATACTTTGAATTATTCTTCTTAGAATAATTTATTTTACAAATTTTAATGTTTGAAAACACATTTTTCTAAATATTTAAAAATCGGTCCAAAAAATATGAAAACCATACATCCAGCACGTTACAATCACCAAAGCACCAAAATAAAAATCTAAAAGTTGAATCATCACCTAACCTAAAAAAACCGATTTTTGAACCCAAAACTACAAAGAAAGAGTAAAATAAGAGTAAGTTGCGGAGGACTTCAGTGAGGACAATGGTCGCCGAGTTACGTTCGTTCGATCGATTCATCTAGATCGCGATTATGCAGCATGTCCACGACTTCCGGTCGTGCATCCGGCTGTTTCCGGAAGTAGGCGTAGGTGACCGAAATTGATACGGTGCCGAATCGCTGAGGAATCGTATTCTCGGTCTGTCAGCGGCACGTGTCCCCGCCTCCGTCGCGTGGATATTATCGCCCGCGTTCGATAAGCAATCGATGCCGGGGCTGCCGCGCTATCGGGACTCTGTCAAAGACAATGCGACTATTTTAAACGAAACACTGATTTGTCGCTCGACTTGATGCTATTTTTACCAGTTGTGTGTCAACCATTTTGGTCTTTCAAGCATTTCTTTTTTCAGAACATTTTCACCGCTACTAAATATCTGTATCCATATTTTGAATATTGCTCATGGGTATTTTCCTTCTATTTGTAATGAATTATGAATATGTATTGTGTTTAGAGTACTGTGGTGCAGTTGGAATTTGAATACGGCCGTTGAGATTTGAATATGGTCGTTGGAATTTGAAATTGAAATGCCAGAATTTGAATTTGACAGTTAAAATTCGAGCGTCACTCTCGGTATTCGAGTTTATACAAACTCAGCTACTGAAACTGAAACGTTAAATTTCAAATCTGACCGTTTAACCGCTTCGAACTGTACGCCGCTAAAATTATAATTTGGATAGAGAAACTTGAACTTTCGAATTAATTGAAAATCCAAACTCTACCGCTGAATTTCGTTGCAATTTTTTGCGAGACCAATCGCAGCGCCAGAATTTGAACGGGACCGTTAGAGTTTGAATACGACCGTTGGAATTTGAAATTGAGATGCCAGAGTTTGAATTTGACAGTTAAAATTCGAGCGTCACTCTTGGTATTCGAGTTAACACGAACTTGGCTGCAAAAACTGAAACAATTTTTCGCGAAATCATTCGCAGTGCCAGAATTTGAACGTGACCGTTAGAGTTTGAATAGGACCGTTGGAATTCGAGTTTTTTTTGCGCGTATCGGCACCGATACGGTCGCAGGCGTCGATTTCCAAACGGTGAAGCTAACGAGCCCGTAAAAGTCGATTACCACAGAGCCGTCGATTTCCATGCTCGCCTCGATCGGGCCGATGTCTTGTGAATTTGCAAGGCAATCGAGGAGACCCGACGGTTGCGTTACCAACAATTGCATTGATTTTCCCCGTGGCCACCGGCGCGGCGGGTCCGCACCGTCATCAGCCTCGCAAGTTTGCACAGAACCACAGAGAACTTCCCCTCCCCTTACCCCACGTGTCTTCTTCTTTTCGAGCGATTAACCTGGCTGTCTGTATAATCCGGGGACTCCCCTCCTCCCCACCGCCCCTCCCATCACCCACCCTTCCGCTTGGACCACTTTCGAAAGTCGCAGATTTACGGCCGACCAACGTACGGCGCCATGGGAAATCATTTGAGCAATATCAAAACGCAATTACATCGCGTTCCACATAAATACACTTCCAATTACCTGCCCCTCCCCTCCACCGAGGCGTTTTAATTAAAATCGTGCTGTTCTGATTCGTGACAATGTTTTTCCATCCCCGGTCCCCGGTGGGCTGTAAACATCGGTGAAGAATAGAAAGTTTGTTTCGCATTGTTGTTAACAGATGCAACAAATAAAGAATTGTACTCTGTTACACATGTTGGGATTATATCATTTTTCGCAGTCGATAACTGTCTCTCTATAATGCATCGCCTGTGAACCTTGGAATTCGAATCGGACCGTTATTAATTTAAATTTAATCGTTCAAGGTAGAGCACAACCGTTGGAATTTAAAATTAATCAAACTTCGGTTGTTCAAACGGCTGTACATCGCGATTCCTGTTTTCCACGAATCAACCAGGGCGTCTTATGGTCTTTAGCTATGTACTGCAAACCTACAGGGTGTCCGAAGTAAATGAGATCACCTAATTTTCTGTCTTGTTTATTATCGTATGAAAAAGCTTCTCAGCGTAAAGTCATACTGTCTCAAGCGGTAGAGAGAATTTTCTCTCACAGTCATTTCTTAACGAAATTTCAAAATCATTCATAATTTTTTGAACGAACACCTGCATTTTTTCTTAGGGATTATTGTAGAGCTTGGCAATACGAGTCCAACGACTACCATCACCATACCCTTCCGATCATTCAATCTCGAGATATACGTATCCGAAAAACAGTTTTCTAATACGTTCAGACAGAAATATTTCGAGATTGAATGATCCGAATGGTATGTTCATGGTAGTCGTTGGATTCGTCTTTTCACGCTCTACAGGAATATCGAACAATATATATAGGGTGTAGATCAAAAAATGTATCGGCGTCCTCCAAATATGGTTAAAAAGTGACCTTGAGGAATGATTCTTTCTGATATGCACCTGCCTCTCGAGATAGTGCTAACAATGTAGTTCTTCTTCCAGGATCGAAAAACCGATATTGTATGCGAAGATGGTTTTTGCAACACCCGGTACATGGAATTGCGCAACGAACCACCTGCCTACACCTCGATTTTCTCATCGAAAAAAAGACAAAGAATTCGCCAGATACAAGACCGAGGAAATCTGATGCCGGTGTTCCTCGGTTCTTTTTGGTTTTGGGACGATCGCCGTCGGCGATTACGCGGTCTTTTTTCTTTCTTTCTTTTTTTTTTTTTGCCATGACCACGGTGCGCCCAGGATTTCGATCGATCTCCAGTTTCCCAACGGGACGAACAAGACCCCGGCCATCACCGTGTTATTACACGGCCATCATTTTCAGTAATGTTGCAAAACGCTTCGCGAACCCACTCGATTTTTCCGGGAACGATGCCCGGCCCGACTTAAATGGCGGCGGTACAGTTACTTTGTCGCATCCTCCCGGCGTCACGCTATCTATCCCGTTGATTTGTTGACCCGTCATTTGTCGTTTCTTGTACAGCTGTGCACATTTTGCGAGAACTATCATTATTTCATTCGGTTGCCTTGGGGTTCCCGCTTGGGGTGCCATTTTGCTAACTTGGCGCGCTAACGGCGCCATTTTGGAAACTTTAGGAATGACGCACCACGGGTACACGAGGGTATAGTACCTTCTAAAACCCAAATTTATTGCCACTGTTACTTTAAAACGTGTTCTGAAGCTTCCAGGGCAGCGTGCAGCTTTTGTGCACCCAAAATCATGAGTAAATTAGAAACCTAACCTCAAAATACAACGTAACCTCAAAACAAACTAACCTCAAAATAACCTAACCTCACAATATACATTTGTCCCTTCGTTTCCTAAAAGTCAACAAGTACACATACGTGTTTCTAGTACCAACTGTACACGCTGAAGGTTATAATACACCTAAAAAAAACTCGCACCCATCATCGTCATTACTTTAAAACGTGTACCGTAGCTCCCAGGACGATTCGAGTCCATCCCAGGCCTGCTATTGTACCGATTTCCTTTTTAATCGTCACGAACTATGTCACCGCACGCAACCGACGCCAAAGAACGTGACTGTCTAAAGCATAACCAACAACAAAAAAAAAAGTGAAAAGCGTTATCAGAGACGGTTTCAGACACAATGCATGAACGTGTGCGCTTGGGCTGGTATTAAGGAAATTGCGACACGTGAACGCGGCCGCGATGCAGAGGCAAGGTCGTTTGCTAGAACCGAATGAATACAGGTCATCTCACCCATCTGTAGATTAGCTTAGGGGGCCTGTACACACAAGCTTCTCGACCTGCCGCTGGTTTTAATAGCCAGAGAACCTTTGCACATCGCCAGGGAGTTTTGTCGATAGGATGGCACACACCGCCTGACACCATAGAACCCCTAGACTCGAGGTGTCTATAGCCGGGCCGTGATGGCCCATCGATTCGAAAATCCATTTACCACGACCCTCGAGAGAGAGAGAGTCACTTTCTAAACTGTTTTCGACGCGGTCGTCAACGTTCAAAGTCGCATGGAAAATTTCTGCAGCTAACGGGACCGCCATTTTGGGGCATACATGTTAGCGTCAACGCATTTTTAACAAGAGGTTTTCGTGGGAATGGTCGAAGGGATGTTTATTCCTTGACAGATTTATGGCAGGGCTTTATAATGTCTGTGGCCCGTGAAGCTAAACACTCCTGGCAGCAGGCGACGCGATAGCTGATGACCGATTTGGGTCTCGCAGCTATCGATTGTATAAGCATTGACTGTTTATTGAAGGTGAGAATGTTTAGAGAAGGCAAGCGACCCGACGTCGTATTGCCAAAGACAAGGGACTCTTTGTCCTGAAGGATCTGGCCACGGAGTGGGGAAGGTTATGCCTTTTGGTAAGAGGACTGTGATGAACCCCACGGCACTTACCCCAGAATCTTGGGATCAGAAACACCGAGTTTCTAACATACAGTTAGCACAGTGGCTCTATTGGCCGCACAGTCTAGACGGAGACGGTGATAAAAGATAAATGACAAATTAGATGGTGTACCTATGTCGGTAATCTCTCTCAATCCCCTATACCGAGTACAGACCCAATACCGAACCTAACCAGGAAGATAGTTTCGATTGACAGCTGACACCCAAGCTGACATGGATCCCGGCTACCAAGAACCCACAACTCGTCCGCTATTTTCCAAGGAATCAACTTGACACTTAGGGTATATCCGCTGTAGTCCAGACCCTACTTTGCGGCGGCCAAAAACGTTGTTGTCAGCTTGGGCGGCCCTGTCAGGCCATGTATCGTGAAACACAAGTCATCGATAGTACACGCCGGTACACACAACAACGGGTCGGTGACAAATTGGCCCGGTCAGGCCTCCGCGTTTCAAATTGCCCCGTGACCGCCGGCGTAACTCGGCGTCGTTTCGCCATTAACGTCGATCATTTCAAGTGTGCGCATCTATGTCACGTACGCGGCTCTGCCGGTGGATCCCACCTTTCAATCGACGGGGGGACCCGGCCCGGCCCGGCCCGCTGCTGCTCTGCTTCACGTCCGTGAACTCGTTCCGGACTGCTCTACTCCCTCGGACGACGACAATGCTTAAATGATGCAACGGCAACGCGCGCCAGGCTCGAACTTCCCCCAGACACGAAGAGCCGCCCGATTCCTCGCGGACACCTCGGGGAACCACGACGGTGCCACCAACCATGCATTATCCAACCGACACCCGACATCGGCCCGAACCTGCCATGAAATTTTTAAAGGACCGCCTCCGATGGCCAGCTTCTGTCGAAGATTGACAAACGTTTGCGGACCCTGGGGACGCTGAGGTTGGATGCGACGGATTGAATAGGGATAGTTTCCTGTGTCCTGCTGACTCATTCCAAAATAAAAGACCATCATCTACATCCATAACCCCTGAGGAGGCCAACTCCCTACATGGGATCCAAATCATGTTGCGTTTAAAGTCCTAGCAAAAGTTGGGCAAGCCTTTTGAGGTTAGGAAAACGATTCTTATAGACGTCCTACCTTTCCTATCTCACAAAATAGGGCCTACAAGTCCTAGGAAAAATTGAGTAAGCCTTTTGAGGTTAGGAAAACTCCCCACATGGGATCCAGGTCCAAATCATGTTGCGTTTGAAGTCCTAGGAAAAGTTGAGTAAGCCTTTTGAGGTTAGGAAAACGATTCTTATAGATGTCCTACCTTTCCTATCTCACGAAATAGGTCCTACAAGTCCTAGGAAAAATTGAGTAAGCCTTTTGAGGTTAGGAAAACTCCCCACATGGGATCCAGGTCCAAATCATGTTGCGTTTGAAGTCCTAGGAAAAATTGAGTAAGCCTTTTGAGGTTAGGAAAACGGTTCTGTGGCGGCGACAAGCCAGCGCCGCGTTTCCGCCATATGTTTAGGTAGTCAAAATACGTTTAGGTTTTGAATGGATGGATCGGGTTGCGTGCTGCGCGATAGCGTAAAGAGGATGTTTGGAAGGTTCGGGTCGAATGTCACATACGGTGAGTGCGTTATTTAGTTTAGAGTGAAAGCGAAGTGTGAGAATGAGGTAGAATGATTTTCGTGGGTATGCGTCAGCGAGCGAATGGTTAGTTTGTCAGTTCGGTAAGAAGTTTCTTAGTGAGGGGTCACGCGAGCTACGCGGGTTGTATCGGCCGTCTCTCTACAATAAATTTAATTTCACTTTCAAGTGCTGTCGCCATTTAATATTCCCGTTACCGATCCCGCCTCAGTTCTTACAGATGTCCTACTTTTCTATCTTACAAAATAGGACCTACAATATGTATACCCCCGAGGAAGCTAACTACCTACATCCCCTACAGTAAGTACATGTTCTGGTTGTAGACACCTTTCAAGAAGATGGACTACGAGATTATTGTCTACCTAAAGAAAATTAGTCTAGACAATTGGACCGGAGAAAGCCACCTGGGCCCACAAGACTATAAGACAAAGCGGACATCTGTGCCACTCGTGTTCCATTAAGCATCGCTTGGAATCGTCAATCAGGTTCGCCGTTTAATAAAGTTTTATTACGCACGGAGATGCTGAATTATTCCGTGCACATCAATAGCAAACGGATCTCGCACCATCTTTTCTCAACGATACAGAGACGCAGCGCCCTGCGAACAAAGCTGCCGCCAGCCAGCACCTGCTCCACTCAACACGATTACATGTTCATTAAGCGAAGTACCAATTGGCCCAATTAAGGGAGTCGACACCATAGTCCCGTGTTCTCCATGCTATACAGGCCGTCTGCATTCATTCATGGTGCTCCTAACCCTTGCGAGATCTCTATCGGAGGACCCCTAGTGCGTTACTTCGCCGCTAGGTGTATCATTGAAGTATGGTCTTTCTCGCAAGTAATGATGAGACATCTGACTTAGAAATGCCAGATACTACGCAAGTTAGTTCGTCCATTTTCCCAATTTTGGCAGGTCGTTTCGATGACGGGAACCGATTGCACAGTTCTAGGATGATTCTTGAATGACCGATTCAGGGAAACACGTAACATCTTGCAGGTGCGTTGCTGATGTGAGGAAATAGTGAGATCAGAAGCTCGTAAATATTAACCTGAGACAAGTTTAATGTACTTGTACTGTGTTCGGGATAATTTATTTGCGACGTCGACACTTGCATACTAATTGATGTATCAGGGACGTAGCATATGCTGTTCCTTGCACCCTTAAAATTAGATCCGTTACTTCATTTTTCCCTCCCCTCCGGTGTTCTAGTCCAGAACAATTTTTGTGGTCACCACTTTCTTGCTAAAATTTTATTTTTCTGGGCCCTATAATATTTTGTGGTTCTCCAAGTCTCAACATTTTTGTGAAACCTCAAGCTTTTTATCATAAGCGCTACAATTTATTTTCGTATGCCCTAAAATTTTAAAGGGTCAGAAGTTTTTTGGTAGACCCTACAAAGTATTCCTCTCTTAGGTCCTAAAGTTCTCGGAGTCCCTAAACTTTTTTGTAAGCCCCTACAAATTCTCCACCTCCTCTCGAAGTCCTGAAGATTTTTGTAGACCCTAAAGGGCCTTTCCCTTTTTTGGTAGGCCCTACAATTCTGTCAGAGTCCAACAAAACTTCCTCGTGTACTCAACAATTTTCTCTAGTTCTTGAAATCGACACAGCTGTTCCAAATTCTTCCCAGGATTTATAACTAGAGAGAGAACCACCGTACCTCAACATCAACATCCGCAAACGGTAGCAATCTAAAGTCAACACGGAGATCGCTCGTCTAAGGTAGTTGCCGGCTGATGTAACCGAGTTGCACAATTTCTCGAGTTATCGCGACCGGCCTGGAACGTGTGCAGTCTCGATCGACTTCTCTCTCTCTCTCTCTTCTCTTCATTTCTGAGACGACTGCTACACTCAGCAGAGAGTAGATTCGTAATATAGTGATTTCAAGATATATGTCGCCAAGGCCTGGATGATAAACGTCGCGGAATTATCCCCGCTACAGCAGGGTATAACCCTCGGATTCTGAGTATGTCTTCTGGACGATACACGTCGCTGGCAAGATCATCGTTGTTGACATACAGTGAGCAACGAAAGTATTCAAACGGGATGACAGAAAATGATTAATCATGAGAATAGCGTACAATGACCTGTAATTTATTGGAACAAAAAGTATTTATAGTACCGTACATACAAGTACTAAATGTGTATAAAGTTTTAGAAAAATCCAACAACATGTAAACAAACTAGATAACAATTATTATGACTAAGTACACATAACACGTAACAAAAGTATTCGAACGAACTGTTTTATGACAGTTTTATAGCATTTTAATATTTTGTTGGACCACCTTTGGATTTTATTACTGCTCGAAGGCGATTTTCCATACTATGAACTAATTTTTTTGTGACATCTGATGTTATGGAATTCCATGCATCCATGATGTTTTGTTTCAGCGTATCTTTCGACGTTATTATGCTTGTTCTAAGCCTTCTGTCGAGTTCTTCCCATAAATGTTCTATGGGGTTTAGGTCTGGACTTTGTGGGGGGCTCGGTAATATATGGGGAATATAAAATAGTAGTAATTCCTGTACAATTTTGGCTGTGTGTTTAGAATCACGGTCTTGCTGGAAATAGAAATCTCCGGGTACACCTAACTTTTCCGCACTATTGATTAAATTTTCCTTCAAAATGTTTAAATATTTTATCTTGTCCATCGTTCCGTCAATAAACACAAGATTACCAGGTCCATTAGCGGACATGCATGCCCATACCATTACCGAGCCTCCCCCATGTTTCACTGTAGACCTCAGATTTTTTAATTCCAACTCTGTATTTGGTTTCCTCCATACTTTTTGCCGTCCATCGCTTCCGAACAAATTAAATTTACTTTCATCCGAAAAGATAACTGTATTCCAGAAATTGGTATCCTTATTAATAAATGCTTTAGCAAAATTTAATCGAAGTTGCTTGTTCTTCTTACTGATGTACGGCTTCTTTCGTGGAACTCTGCCATGAATATTGTTGTTCCATAATATTCTTCGACACAATTGGGCGTGAACTTCTTTATTAAAGTTTCTAGTAACGACTGCTGCCAATTTTGGTGCAGATATAAAAGGATTTTTCTTCACTTCACGAAGAACTGCCTTTTCTTCTCGTGGCGTTAATTTTTTTGGACGTCCAGATCTTACTTTATTTGCAATATTTCCATCCATATTAATTTTTTTTATTATATAACAAACTGTAGATTTACTTCTTCCTACAATAGCACCGATTTCTTTATATGATTTCCCTTCTCCGTGCAGTTTAACAATTATTTCTCTCAGATTCGGTAGTTTCTGATTTTTTTCCACTCATTATTTTAAATGATAAATAAGTGTTGAATTTTGCGATTCTATCTGTTCTCTAGCACTGCTAGAGGCACACTAAAGACTGTTTGTTTACATTCAGATGTTTATGTACCTCTATGTTTACTGAATAGGGACATTGTAATATAGCGTTCGAATACTTTCGTTACGTGATATTTTAGTTTGTTCACATGTTGTTGGATTTTTCTAAAACTTTATACACATTTAGTACTTGTATGTACGCTACTATGAATACATTTTGTTTCAATAAATTACAGTTCATTGTACGCTATTCTCATTATTAATCATTTTCTGTCATCCCGTTCGAATACTTTCGTTGCTCACTGTATATCGAGACGACACTGCGAAATGCAGTGTCTGTGTTTGTCACTGTAATGCGACAATGAAAACGTATATCCTTGAGATCCGACAGAAGGCCTTTCCTCCGCGATTGCGAAATCACCAAATCCAGAACCACAGGAGGGGAAAATGACAAAATCTTTTTCGCGTAAAGATGTCTCTCGATTACGCTTCTCACGCACACTCTTCCGGGCAGGGTGACTGCGAGGAAAGACGCAACCAGCCTGCTAATTTGCTCTGATACCCCGGCGAACACAACCGGCAGAGATTTATGGCGATCCAAGTTAAGCTTTTGCTACCTTTTGCCCGGCGCTCATTGTTTGCGGACACGTTGCACTCCAGACGTTCCAGATTTATTGCGGCTGTAAGCACTTCGCACACGCCGAGGATTTCAGCCGACGGTTTTTCTTCGTATACCCTATCGGATTTATCGCGGTTGTGTGCTTTAGGCCTCCGCCGGGATTAAACTGTTCCTCGAGCCTCTGTCTTCTCGTTTCTTTTTCGGAACTGTTGCTTTTCGTGGCGACTGAGACGTCAACGGCCCCAGCTGTCTGTCTCGATGATTTTCAGAAATTAGATAACGGTCTCCGAGAACTTGACGCAAGGATTGCAACTGCAAGTCTGGTATCTTTTCTGAATAATGTCGCTTGTGATTCGCTGTTATCTTAACGAGATCTTCTGATCTCGAGCACCTTATCGTAGGTCTTGTTTCGGAATTTTTCTGAAAGAATCGGACGACCGTATTGTCTTAAAGTTTTGCATACTTATTTTGTACCTTTTCGACCGTCATCATAGAATAATTAATCAATAGAATAATTAAAATTGTTGGAGCTACAGTGTTCTAGATCAGAAGATCTGATAATGTGAACAGCCATTTTGAAAAAAGTTGTTATAAATTTGAATTTTTTAGATTTTTATAGTATTCGCAATATTTATTTGTTCTCGTTGGAATAGTTGAAAGCGGATTTTTGTGAGTGACTGTCGAGACGAGTAAATCATTGAAAAAGGAAAATAATTGCGAGGTAGCAACGAGAAGTAAGAAAATAATGTGCAAGAGGATTCGCAGATCGCATGTTTCCCGTTGAAATGAGGCGGCCGGGTCCCATCGGCCGCGATAATTAACTGCACTTTCCGGTAACGTGTTGGTATACCGTTTACGGATGTTAGCATCGCCGTTTATTATACGGTAATTACCAGCGATCGATGCCACTTATTTTCCCCGAAAGAGAAAATGCACGGCAATTTATCCTGCGCGGTCGATTATTATTGCACGCGTGCGCGCGTATCGTGTTGCGACGTTGCCGTGCATTAGTGGACATTACCGGCCGGTGTCACGGCGGCGTGATTTTTCGAATATTGCATTCAAGCCTGCTGCGTTGAATCAAAATATTTTGAACGCGCAAAATTTAATTTTCTGCACACAACAGTTCGTCACAGGCATGCTTAAATTGTTTTACCGTGTGAATTAAAATTCTTTACACACTGCGATAATAAATATTTGTCACTGTGCGAGACAGTAATAATAGTAAATCTAATTTAACAACACTAGTAAACAATTTCAAATAGTGTATTCGAATTTCTGGCTCCATATAAATTTGTGTTGCTTTTTGTTGTCTCTGAACAATTCCGTTTAAAAAAAAACAGTAGAGCTACCTGTTTTGCAATAATCTTGGGTACTAATGGTGCTAATTACACGTCATTACTGCCATAGAAGAGAATGGAAGATATTCTTAGCGAATAGATGTCAATGCCACATACTAGAAACATAATACGCCGAGTAAAAATTGAATCGCTGGGCTTTTTATTTGTGATAAGACAGAAAATAATCGCTGACGTAAACCCGTATTCCCGCATCCGAGACTCAACGCACTGTGAATCATACTACACTATCCATCAATCAAGGTATCATAATTGCCTGTCGATTAATGGTAAGTGCAGAAATTGTCATAGAATATCGTTTCTATGTTAATGACATCCTTTTTGTCTCATGAATTTGAAGTGTTCTGACAGGGTGACGCAACGGTGCAAGTGGAGGGGGTTTAACACGACAGTCGACAACCTAATAGTCACCGATCATGATGTGATTAGGTTACATGAATGTACGATTTCTAAACTGCACAATTTAATTTTGTCGATTGTTCATAAATATATTAATAGTTTGAATGAAATACTGGTTTCCTAGTTTCGTTTATTATTTATTAAACAATCCCGAGGAGAGGGGTGGGAAATTTTTGAATTTTTTTAAGTACATAATTTTGTAGTAAACTGTTTGTTAAATAGATCCCAGCAGAGGGGGATTAATGGACAATTTTTTAATTTTTTCGGGAAGAAGTTCTTTAAGGCGAAAAATTTTTTAAGGGACACAAGATGGCAGCTGATTTCTGTTTATCCGTGTCGAGGGGCCAGACGATCGAATAACAATTTATACGCGGTCCACGGGCTCTACAGGCTGTTAGCCACGAATCGCATCTACCTCGTTTTCCAGACCAACGAGCTTGCGATTGCTATTGCGAGCGAGGATCGATAGAAAATGGTCGCGAGTCCCTTTATCTACCGTTCGTGCGAGTAATAATAATATTAATAATAATGGGCTTGTTATTGCGCACATCGAGTCCGCCGATCTCCAGAAAAACAAAGTCGACACGCTACTTTCCCAGGAAAATTGTTATTAACTCGACCGTCATCTGCATAATTGTATCCTTTATTTTTAACGTTTGTAAAAATGCTTTCTCTCGTAGAATTTATTCTCATTAGTTTTCTATTTCCCTTTCAACATTTCTTAAAATAGTTTCTCTAACAATTCTTAACATTGTATTTATATCTTAATTTTCAATTCGACTAACCTTCAATCTGACGATCAGTCTTTTTATTAGCCAGAAAGTCTACAAAAAATGGCGACTGGCCAAAAATGGCGAACTAAAAAAATAACTAATACAATCAAAAACAAAAGGGGGGGGGGGGAAGACTATACAACGTCGTGACTCAACCTATAAACTGTGAAACTTTTTTACATTTACAGCGCATAAAAATCGCCGTAAAAAAGAGAAATAGCAATAAACCACAAAGATCGATCAAACGTGACCCAGACCACAGCCAGTTTCTGTTCACGAAAACAATAAGAAATATTTTATTAGTTCCAGCGTAAACGCAGTTCTTTTGCAACATAATCGTCTACAAGAATTTCATCATGGTCGGCGCATAAAGTGTAGTAGTTTTTTTTTTATAGAATTCCCCGTAAGGGAATACCCGCGACCATAACAGTAAATGATTCAGAATTCATCTTGTTTTTGCGATGCGTTGTATTCGATCCGGTTCGCGGAGGAGGCGGATAAATAGGAAAAAAAGAAAAAAAAACAAGAGTAGGCGCGTCAGGGTCCACCACCGTTGGGTTTAATAATGCAACAGCGATCGATTATGGTTGTGTAACGCTCTCTCACTTATCGAAAGTAATAAGGATTCGTGTACTCTCGCGTAGTACTAACTACATACGCGGCTAGTTATCGATCCGCAAAAGCGCGGAAATTTTAAATTCTCTGCGCCTCGAAAACCTTTGGAACAATTCAAATCCACTGAAAATTATTAAAAGATCATACCGAATAATATGGAAAATGGTCAGAACTAAAAACTTAAATAATCATAATGAAAAATATAAAATAATTCTATAAAAAAAATGTAAATAAGAACGCCAAGGCTTGAAACGATAAATAATAAATGTAGAAATTTACCGGAAACGCTCCCCGACACAGTGAGGCACAGTTCCACGAGATCACTATAATTGAGGAGGGGAAACGCGTTACCACAAGAATTAACCTAAGCTCGGGGTTGCAGAGAACCAACTTCGATGCTGCGACGAGAGCAAAGTCGAAACTCCTCGAGGAGCCGAATCAATAAGCGTGTTACCGGGGACAATGGTGTGCTCGGAACAACACTCTGGCTCTATTATGGCAGCCAGGACACTCGCGAATTCCCGGTATATTGTCGGTCGAAAGCAAAGAGAAGTTCGGCGATCGAAAACACGCGAAATCGGCGCGCTGCGCACGCGAGAATGGGAACCGAGCACGGTGTTCTCTTGTTATATACCGGTTATAGTCAACTTCCAAGAAACCTCACCTCCTTAATTTTCTGATAACACAAATCAGATGCTGATAAGGTCCTAGCCGGAGTATTCAATAATTTTCGGCCCGACGGAGTCGCCCCGGTTATCTTGATTGCACCCGGGAACGTTCCACTAATCCGGGGTGGCGCCGTTGCAATCGTGCGGTGCGAGATTTCAGTTCAATTTTCTGAATAAAATACATATAATCATCCGCATTCCGACACGGTCCGTAGAATCCTATAAAATATTTTCCGGCTAAATAATCAATTATAAATTATAATCCGGTGTTGCGGGAAAAAAATGTTAATCCAACTTCGTAACGAACATACAAACATTTGCATGCATTTCCATAAACTGTTTTACGTTCGAGTCACGAATAAAAAGATTGCGCAATCATCCGTGGATTCGGTTAGCGGCTGCAACGTTACACGAAAAAGTGATTGACCGGGTATTAAGGGTGGCGTTATCCACTGCGGAGAACAGTTCCGGAGTAATTTCAGGTCGTCAGGTCAGGTGAATCAGCGAGCACAACTCTCCGGAAAACAATTATCACGCAGCCACGATGATCGCGCGGCAGCCACGTGCCCCGCGTGAATGCGAAATCTGAACGTCAGTCACGCAGCGCCGAAAGTTTCTGGGGGAACAGATAATCGGCACGTTTTCCCGCGTGCTGTTGTTACGAAATGGGCTTTGAGAAAAGAAACAGATGTTCTGAGCGGGACTGTTTAAACAAATTTCGACAGCAATGTTTCTGTCCATGAATACAATTATTTTCCTTCGTTCGTTCATTGGGAGAAGGTACACACTAGATGCCAGAGAATTCTGGAATGTATACTAGTCGATATCTCTCACACTCTAGTCGTCAAACTTGTTCAAACCTGTTCAAACCTGTTCAAACTTTTTCAAACTTGTTCAAACCAGCTTCGAAGCTGGGTGGGACAGTGGTCTCAGATATAGCTGTGTGTTGGAGATTGTTTATGCTGGGTAGAATCAAAAGTTGAGGCATGATCAGCTGTTTCAAACATTCTCAAACTATTTATATACTTGACAACAAACTATACTTGAGTTATTCTACGTCTAACATGATTTATTTTTGCTAAAACAAAGATATGGCTCACATTAATATCCTGGAAAAGTGATCCCCATCTTCAAATATCCTCAAACCAGCTCTGGGACTGCAGGACCCAGCACAAACATTCTCAAACCATCTTCAACAATACTCTGACTCTATACATTAGACATATTTCTGTTTAGGACCATCTACTCTTCCTCCAGCAAGAATGGCCCTATCCAAAATAGTCTCAAACGTTCTCAATCCAGTACTGAGACTGCAGGCCCTAGCACAAACATCCTCAAACCATCTTCAACAATACTCTGACTCTATACATTAGACATATTTCTATGCTTAGGACCATCTATTCTTCCCCCAAACAGAAAGGTCCTACCCAAAATGGTCTCAAACCTTGTCAAACCAGCTCTGAGACTGCAGGCCCCAAACATGCTCAAACTATTTTCAGCACAATGACTTTAACTCTATACAGTGGACATACTAACTACCTATTCTTGCTCCAACAAAAATGGTTCCAGCCAAAATGATCCCAAACCTTCTCAAACCTTGTCAAACCTTCTCAAACCTTCTCACACCATCCCCACCAGTAACCAGCCGCACAAACAAAATAAAGTTCTGCATTTGAAGTGACGTATTCTCATGGAAACGTTTTCGAGACCATGGCAAACTTTCTCAAACCACTGGAAACGGGGTCCACGCGGGCCAAACACGTTTCCACGGTGAAAATGGTTGCCGAGCTCTCGATAAAACCGCATTACTTACAGGACCGCCGAATAGGTGACGACATGCCGGATCCGTTTATCTCCTAGAGACAGCTCAGCTGAACCAACAAAGCTTCCAGAAGCTTGCTCGAGTGCCATTCATCCCCTAACACAGGCTCGAATCGACTTGTTTGCCACCGTGCCACGTGTCCCTTCGAATGTCAACCTGATCATTTCGCCATCCATTCGGAGAAAAACCAGAATCGAAGCTGGGGAGATCGTACTCGCACGGCTACCTAACGTACACCTGTGATGTTATCGTACGCGTCATTTTCTCTTTTCGATCCAGAGCTAACAACGGTATCAGCTGCTCCTACAAGACGCTCGACCGTGCAAACACTTGTGCACACTCTCCTCGTGGCAAACTCCGGCGCAGAAATGCAAATTTTTATGGAGCAATCGGCGTGAACGTTTTCATCCGTATCTGATCAGTGTTTATAGTTATAGATAGTTTGATTCGGGTTGTTTGGAATTATGACGCAAAATTCAGGCAAATTGACGCGATTTCGATCCGACGTATCTGGACTTATACAGACAAATTTAATTCGGTTACGTTCCGAGCAAATTTACATTCTGATAAATGAGACTAAACGATTCGACAAAGTACCATTTCTTATCTCGGAACGAAACAACAACAACGCAGTAATCACTATCTCGGAAAGGCAGCATTATTTAACTCTTATTGTGACTTTGATTTTATTCCCGAATTAAATATACCAACATTTCAATTAAATAGAAAACATTGTTTAATTTTTGTTACGGTTTATTTTGCTGCAAAAGGGAAGTGTTCGCAGGTGAAAAAAAAAAAATTTCGTAAATTTTGAAAAAGTTGGAAACTTTACCGGCATAATTATTTAATTCTCGTGACAGTTTCTTTTTTTTTCAGGGTCGGAGGCAGATGTTCGAAGGTTTAGCGAACAAAATTCTGTGAATTTTGGCACAGTTGCAAATTTTTCAGTTTGTCTGGCCGGAGCCGAGGGGGTTAATGATGCCGACTGTACAGGTCGGAACAGGAGCGGGAGCGCAGCGGTTCGAAAACCGGTTGAGCAGAGAAACACTCGCGACAACCTTGAGGAGAACCTCGCCACCGAGGTGAGAGCACGTTTTCATCGAGGTGGGGAAGCCTTGCAAATTCTAATGGGCAAGTTCACGGTTCTTGAGCTCGTCACGAGCGATCGTTCGCTGCAACAGCATGGTGGGGGCTGGGGGGAAAAACGATCTCCTAAATCATCGTAAAATGCAGTCCTCGAAAACCACCCCTTAATCATCCGACTACCCCTGGCACCAACAAACACATGAACAATCCTGTTACCATTTTATATTTAACAATGACACAACCACAATTTATACAATATTGGTCAGGTTTCGAAAATTATAAATAATCTCGGTGACCTTGGAGCCCAAAAAAGTCACCCCGAAAATTCTTGTCAGCACTAAACACGCTTTTATATCCTCACAATTATGGATATCCTTTTACTTTTCATACCTAAAAAGAAATGTAGTATCTTATTCAACACTTTGATCGCCAAACAAAAAAGCTCAAATATTCCATGAAATCAAAGTAAGTTACTTAATAAAATAGAAATTGAAAAAATTTAAATGTATGATATTGTGTAGTTCTCCAACTTTCTTGCATTTTACAGATCCTAATCAATAGACTGCGGATGTTTATGCAATTTTCAATTTTTCTAGACAAATTTTGAGACAATGGAATCACATAGAATTTTATTTTTAGCGCTAATAGATCCAAAATACATAAAAATCGTACTAAATTCTATCGAATTTTATGTTCTCGGATTTCTTGAATATTCGTGTAAGCCATAAATGCATAAAGTTCCGCTGTCTACTAATCAAATTTGGTAAAATGAGTATATTAACAAAAAAATTCATTTTAAAGCCTGAACAAATAATTCCGTCACATATATGAGCGACATGGCAGTCAACGTGTTAAAAAAAAAAAGAACAAAGATAATTTTGAAAATAAAAGATAAAATTCTTTATTCCACTATACCGGAGTCTTGAAATAGCATAGTTAAGGTCTGAGAATTTTCCTACAGTCCCAAGAATGACGATATTTGGGCGGCCCGGTTTAAGTGTCGCGCAAAGTGGCATGACACTCTGCGAGCGTCTCGCAGCGTGAACGGAGCAATTCGGGACGTTTAGCGAAGTGGATTTCAGGGCTCCCGTCGATAAAGTGTCCTCCGTAACGTCACTCCGTGACCAACGAGAGCGTATGGGGGGAGGGAGGGAGGGATAGAGAAGAGAGCACGGCCCTTGAAAATCGCGTTATTCGTTACACGGTGGTCGGTCCGGTTGCTGATGAAATAATGGGCACCGGCCGCGTTTAACCGGTGCACGCCACACGGAACTATAAATAATCTCTCGCGGCGTACTCGTTTCCTGCTCCGCGGCGGTTAAAGGCCAATGCATACCTCACAGGCCAGGCTCAACATTACAGCCCTAGTTTTGGTCCTAGCGTTTAGTAGCCGGCAACCGTGTCAGGCTTTGGAACCGAATTTCTTCTCTGGCCTCTCGGGCCTTCCCAGATGGCCTTTCGAGAGCGCGTTGACAGTTCCCTGCTGTGCGGGGCACAAAAAAAAAGGTTTACGAGCTCTACAGCTCTCCTTAGGTAAACTATCGGTATCTCTCCTTTACAATACCATGAAAATAGGAAACGTTCCTGGCACTTAGTGAAACAGCATCGCACATCCTTATATGTATTTTATCATACGTAAATTATACATATAAAATTCTTCTTAAATAATTTATCATGTTATACGCAAATGTAATTTCTTAATGAAAATATATTAGAAACATCTTTGTTCTGCAAATTCTCCCACCGGTTATAAAGTGTAAAAAAATTTTTTAAAATATGGTCGTATTCTACGATTCTTCCTGTTTGAAATTCCGTTTTTTAATTCGCGAAGCAAAAAATTGCAAATATTGGGTACTTGAAATTGTTATAAAAATATATTAGGTTGGAGGGAAAGTTCTACTGTATTTTAAAGAAAACATTTGAATCAATTCATAAAAAAAATACGTATTTAATATTATTCAATGATATAATTTCCATTATTTGTAAGGACTTGTTGCTATCTTTCAGGTAACCTGTGCATTCTTGTTTCCCAATGACTCAATAGCAACATGTGTTTTTGATTTACAAGAAAAATTACCTGCCTATTTAAAAAACGACAGAAGTTTCCTTCAAATCCAACATAGGGTAGCTCGAACCGATAGCTCCGAAAGGGAGTACCGTATTATTAATTATTCTGGTAGCTTTTTCCACTCGGCAAGATTTGGGACGGACAGCAATAATGCAGGTAGAAGGTGTTGAACCGTTCGCCCGCTAGCTCAGGCCCATCAATTGGGGATAGGTTTGTTAGCGTAGTAATAAATTGTTACTTTGTTTGTTATAACATTTAAATTCTTTAACAAGGTATTCCCCATCTATTACCACGAGGGACTCTGAAATGCTCTAGTTTACAGCTTCTTAAATATATAGTAATGACGAATTGTTTCACCGCACAGATTGTCAGATGATATTCTTTCTTTTTCGTTAGCGTAGTAATAAATTGTTATTTTGTTTGTTATAACGTTTAAATTCCTAAACAAGGTATTCCCCATCTATTACCACGAGGGACTCTGAAATGTTTTGGTTGATAGCTTTTTAAATAAATACAGCATGTTCATTCTGTCTTCGTACTGCCAGGCCACGAGCCTGACAGGCTAGCCTGACGATATTCTCGTCGAGAATAGTCGCAGGCTAGCCTGACAGGCTCTGCTAGAGCCTGCGAACCCCTGGGGTTCTGGTAGCAGAGGACACGCGGTGCCTTTGTTCGAGCCTCTCAAGTGGCTGTCCCGGACCCCAAAATGCTTATAAACTGGGGTGTTGAGCCTGGCCGGCCTGGCCTGTGAGGTATGCATTGGCCTTAATGCGTCGCCACGGACAAAGTAATGTTTCAGGCTGACGCGCGCGGCCGTAAGAACCGGGACCCCGAGAAAAATCGGAGGTGGTTACCCAGGTGCTTTTGCCAGCCGCCAGTCGCGTTACCTGAACAGGTAACTCCGCGGGCCGCGACACCGCCGGCCAATGCACTCGCCGCCTTCCCTTTGATCCTGTCCGGCACGCTCGAATTGCCATAACGCGTGAAAGCGACGCCGTTCCCCCCTCCTAACGAGCAAAAATTGACACGCCCCGCTGCTGGTCCATTTTTCTGCGAGACTTTCGCGAAACTGCCCGTCGGACATGTCGGAACCGGTTTACCATATTTATTTGGCACTCGTGACGCCCAATTTGCAAGAGAAGCGACCGCAGACCCGAGAAAGAAGCTACGAAAAATCGAAGGAATTTTTGGAATTTTTTTCTGCGGAATATAGTGGAGCTAGATCTTCGAAAATTTCATCCTACAGGCCTTTGGTATTGTAAAAATATTTTTACAATGGTGTGCACACACTCGAATCTATAAATTAAAAAAATATTTGGATGCTCTCGTATAACTGTCACTCCTTAGAAACCAAGGCTACACCGAAATTTAGTTTAACCTATTTGCGTCATAAGGAAATATGAAAAGAAGGCCTTTATTGCCAAACTTTTTTTTGAAATTATTTTTAAGTACAAAAATTATAAGTAAAAGAACTTCTCAGCATTATAAGAAAAAATCAGAATTACTACTTTCATCTCCAACAACACCACTCGTCTATCTTTTAGCTAACGAATAATGATAGTAACCAACAAAGTTGTGCGTATATATACGCTAATGATGCAAATGGGTTAAAAATTGTGTATACAATTCATCTTGGAAAAAAAAAATTGAAGAAAGCCCACTTTTTTCCGATAATTAACCTTGAAGCTCGTTAACCCGTCAGTCGAGAGAAGCGACATAATTTCATTGGAGAAAGAGACTGAGGAGCTTTTTCTCCGTGGAATTAAACGCTCGTTGTGCAACCCATTACGGCTGGGTGTCAATAGGTATTAATCGGGATTTCTCTGATCTCGAGTAATCGAATAAATCGGCTTCCTGCGAATACGGTCGCGCAGATGGTTGCAACGTGTCCGTTGCCCCGTTACATATTTCGAAAACTTTCACGCGCTCTCGCTGTCTCGATCGGATGTGTCTTTTATCGATTTTTCTTTTCTTTTTTTCGACGACGGACACCTTCGTCGGGATCGATGGGAACGGACTCTCTCCGCGAAGGAAGGACATCGATATCGTTTTAAAACTCGAGCCGAGAGCATTCGATCCTAATAATAGAACTGGTGTCCGTTGAATGGAGCCCGTACAGCTCGGAGACTAATAAACCAAAGCTCCGTTATTGGATTACCAGCTGTGTTTGTTCGTGTAATTTGTTTCACCCGGGTACTTCGCGACTGGTCAACTTTTCGTTGCAAGGCTCTCTGTTCGATGCATCTTTAGGCAAAGTAAAGTTTTTAATAACAAGAACAAATTTTTAATCACAAGAAGAACAAAAATTACGGAAATTTACACTTTTACCACGCCATTCTTGTAGAGCACGAAAAGACGAATCCAACGAGTATAATGAACATACCTTTCCGATCACTGAATGTCCAGACATTTGTCTCTCAAAGATTTTTTTTAAAAGTACCTAACATTTTCGGGCACGAATATCTCGAGATCGAATGATCGAAATGGTACCGTCATGGTAGTCGTTGGATTCGTCTTTTTACGCCCCGTAACAATATTGAAGAAAAAATGTATGACACCGTTAAAAAAAAATCTAACGATCTTGGAGAGTCGTTGAAAAGTACTTTCAAGAATTTTTATCGAACAACAGTAAACGAGACAGCTGTTTCGGTGACGCCACATGACTGAGGCAGTATAGATATAATAATGCAAATATTTTACGGACATGTTTGTTGACAAGGAGAACATTTATATGGAAATTTTTGCTAATAAACCAGCGAAGAGTTGCAGTTCGCATATTGTGGAACTCGTCTTACGGTGCGTTAATTAAACGAAGAAGGCGGACAGGGTGGCGGCAGGAAGGGTGGAAAAATGTCGGGGCAGATTTATTGTTGCAAAAGCGACTCGCTGGTTTAATAAAGCACGGCCGTTCCGCGTCGGTTGAATAATTTATGATACGGGAAAGAGAAAGAGAGAGAGAGAGAGGGAAAAAGAGGAGCCCTCGTAGCGAAACGAGACGCACGAATCTACTTTCACGCGTGTCCTGCATCGTCCGGATAGGACGAAATCGAAATCGCCGGTCTGGAAAAACGGACCCGTTCCGCCGGGATATGCAGGGGAACCCGGCTAACGGTACAATCCCAGACAAAATTCGCCGTACTACGGCTGAGGTGTTCCGTCAGGGCCATTGATCACGAGGACCAACGGCGATTGCAACGGGCTGATCGATAGCAACCATATACGGTCTGTGGACTGCGGAATTTTATGCTTCCACGGCTTCCGTGCAATTTTTTTTTCTTTTCTTTTTTAAATTCATAAAGTCAGATTGGATGGAGTTCGGTGCAGTCTGTGGAATTTTTAATTTGTTCAGGCGAGTTTTATCATATTTTTCACATTTATTTTCGTGTCTGACGTCTGTTATTTTTACTCGAAAGTTGAATTAAACGATTATTTATTATTATTTTTTTCCGTGTTTACCGGAGGCTTTTAGAGAAAGGCTGCGAACATAATCCCCGCGACGTGTGGTACGTGACAGTTCCACGATCTTCCGAACACTATCATTCTTGATTCGCAAAACGCATTGCGGAACGTGCGGATTCGCGGCACGCGAACGATAAGCCGATGACCTCCGTTATGGCAATGGTCCGCTGACCGTGATTCCGGCTGTTTTTATCAACAATCGCGGGGACGATCGTTATCGTCACGCTAATTGCCGATTAATCGCTGTCGCGTTACGTGCTGAATTAATTAGATCGCATCAAAACGCCGTTTTTTTTCGGTCAGCTGAAACTCCTACCGGCAATTCCATTATTTCATCAATTTCTACAATTGTTTAACGATTTCACTAAACTGCCCTGGGCAGATTTAATGTATTTTGCCCTTCCGGTATGATAATTGTGTTATTTTCAATTTTTACAATTGTTTAATCGTTGTTCCATTGTGAAATACGTAGAGAGCCAGCCATTTTGTTGGGGGGACACATGGTAAGACTTCAAGATGGCCGATGCTGCACCGTGGAACTATGGGAACTGTGATATATCACTTCGAAAAATGTTTTTGTGAAAATTTCTTGAAGAAGCTCCAACGCAAATTTGATTTTTATTTATTTTAAATCAATATCTATTATTTAATTGTATTTAAATATAGATATTATTTAATTATATCGGTTCTATCTGTGTGGGTTATATTATTTAGGTATCACTTTCGTCAAACTGTTACCACAAAATGTTAGAAATTAATTACTATCGTATTATTCATTTTAATATCGTTGTTAATAAAAAAATCTAATATAATTCGTTAAGAAGTTAATCTGAGCAGCCACGTTAACTAGAAGGGGAACACTTCGGACCCGATATAACGCCATAAAAGAGGTCGCAGGGGTGTTAAATCGGGACTTCTTGGTGGCGGACGCATAAGTGGCAAATTGCCATGACCTGCCGTACGATCCAACACTCTGGAAGATTTCTCATCCGGGGCAATCTCTCAGAACGACCGCCACAGAACTTCAGAAGTATCCCCCCCCCCTCCCCGAACCAGTTCAAGGTACACACCAATATCCTCGATAGTTCCTCTTTTGCAAAACCGTTCGAACGTTTTTCGGTGACCTTGCACCGGCTCCCACCATTTCTGGCAACTGGACGACAGCGTCCGTAAATACACTATACTCTCGCCTGAGAAGTGTTTTCGAAGATAAATCAGTCAAGAGAAAGAGGTCGAGTTGTGTGTTCAGTCTTATTGATTTTCACAGGCGCCCAGTATGTCATAACATAGTGGAATAATCACGACGAGTCGTCCGTGGACCGTGGACGTTTATGCAAAATCAAAATGTTTATTTTCATTGAGCCTTCTGTCGTGTTCGTTCGATTAAAAATTGTCAATCATTAAAATGTACATAAATCCGCAATCTTATTCTCGTTGGCATTGGAGGTGCCTTGAAGTACCATTTTCATTAAAAAGTTGCTATTTATTAATCAACTGTACGTTAAAGC
Organism: Seladonia tumulorum; assembly: GCA_913789895.3. Taxonomy (NCBI): domain Eukaryota; kingdom Metazoa; phylum Arthropoda; class Insecta; order Hymenoptera; family Halictidae; genus Seladonia; species Seladonia tumulorum. The sequence continues at coordinate 16,109,489 of OU565270.1, read as the reverse complement.
AGTCGTCGAATAAAATGCAAGCACTAAAATTTGCAAATTAAATTATATGTAAGCCAGAGAATTCTGGAATGTATACTAGTCGATATCTCACACACACTAGTCAAACTTGTTCAAACCTTTTCAAACCTGTTCAAACTTGTTCAAACCAGCTTCGGAGCTGGGTGGGATAGTGGTCTCAGTTATAGCTGTGTGTTTGAGATTGTTTATGCTGGGTAGAATAAAAAATTGAGGCAAGATCAGCTGTTTCAAACATTCTCAAACCATTTATATACTTGACAACAAACTATACTTGACTTGTCCTACGTCTAACATGATTTATTTTTGCTAAAACAAAGATATGGCTCATATTAACATCCTGTAAAAGTGATCCCCATCTTCAAATATCCTCAAACCAGCTCTGGGACTGCAGGACCCAGCACAAACATTCTCAAACCATCTTCAACAATACTCTGACTCTATACATTAGACATATTTCTGTTTAGGAACATCTACTCTTCCTCCAGCAAGAATGGCCCTATCCAAAATAGTCTCAAACGTTCTCAAGCCAGTACTGAGACTGCAGACCCTAGCACAAACATCCTCAAACCATCTTCAACAATATTCTGACTCTATACATTAGACATATTTCTATGCTTAGGACCATCTATTCTATACCATTTTCATTAAAAAGTTGCTATTTATTAATCAACTTTACGTTAAAGCAGTTGTCGGATAAAATGCAAGCACCAAAACTTGCTAATTAAATTACATGTAACTATTTTAATCAAATAGGCGCGTGTGGCGAGTGCTTGAGGTGCCATTTCCATTAAAGCCGCTAGCCGGCCCGAAACGGCCATTTCAATGGAGAGACGAGCAGTTTGGATCCGATACGACCCCTGGAAAGAGGTCGCAGCGTGTTAAATTTTTGATGAATCGTACAATCCGTAGATCCCGTGAAAGACACCCGGGGAGAGCGAAGTTAGCTTCTGTTTACACTCCCAACGGACCAGCTGCTTCATTATACCTCTTGATCAGGCTATTTCGAGTGTCGCCGGCCCGCTCTCGTTCCAGTTGCCGGGTTCTATTGATTCAATCTTCGCGTAGTACCTCTGGCTTTGGTCTCTTTGATCCTTTTGGACGCGGAGAACCTCCCCTCCAATCTCGCCCCTCCGGCGCCGTTCCTCTTTGCTTATATTCGGCACCCATATTTCGTTTCTCCCTCGAGCCCGATCCTCTTTTTGGCTCAGATTCTCCGTCTCACTTTCTCTCCTTCACTGACTCTGCGACTAATGGCAGCCCCATAACTCCTGCCACTCCATTCATGAGCGCAGAAAACCGGAAAACGAATGGTCCCAACGACGAAATCAAACCTCAAAAAATCAAAACGGCCTCCCCAATCGACAATTTCCATTCTGCAAAACTCTATCCACCCTCGCTCTAATTTTTAGTCAGCGAAACAAATTTTTTCAACCCTCCATTCGGTCCGAACCCCCAAAAATGGGGTTGTGACACCTTTTCGGAGATATCTCGAAAACTACTGGTCCTAGAACCATGAATCTTTTTCTCAATTGTGTGTCCTGAAATGGAGAAGTTATTGGCATACGAAAATAAATTTTTTACAATTTAATTTACATTGGACAAAATATTACAGCTGAACAAATCGATAAGGGTCCAAACAGATCCAGGAATCAGTGATCAGAAAGGCTCATTTCGAGTTAAGCAGGGATGATGGGTCGCCTCGACGCCCATGAAGTGGAACAATATTTTCCTCGTTAATCATGCACTCTCCAAAGTTCGACTACCCTCAATCGCGGCCCTAAGTGCGACCAAGTGCGAACGCGCTATAACAACGAACATGAGCACAAGAGGGAAAGAGAGGCAGAGTAGAAAAACCACGGAAAAACGAGGGATCGCGTTAATTGCGAGTTGGACACGCTGATACGCCTACTAAGGAGCGTGTTAAATCCGTAATTGGTGAGACACCGGTGACCAAGTGAACCGTGCGAAAGCTATTTCGTTTTTTTTTCCGGGGCCACCGCGCGCTAGCACAAAGAACTCCGGACAGGAGTCTTTGAGTTGCTTTTTTATTTTCCACCGCGGTTCAGTGTATACCCCGTGAACCTTGAAATTGTGGTTATTTGTCCTCTGACAGAAGCTTCGCTTGGAACCGCTTTCGAGCGTCAAAAGGCCGGTGCAACGTGGACCGCATCGATTAGCGCGGTCCAGGGCCATTTTTTCGCGGTGGAAAATTGTTAAGGGGGCCAACTGGTTGGAAAAGTGCCTGCGGATCTTGATATGGACCGCAATTCGTCCGGAAAATAGTCTTTCCTAGTGCCCCACGGGTCTGTAGCGAAGGCCCGCAGCGAAAAAAAACTCCTAGAACCTTTGACTTCTGCGTACTCTTCGCTGTAACTCGAGAACGAAATGTGTGACCCAGATGGGACTTGCGTCATTCGAAACAGCATAAACTAGAACACCAATGACTAGTTTTTGGTTGAAATCAGAGTACTCCTTTTTGGAGAACCGGTGTACGCACTAAGGTCCTTTTACTCGAAAAAACAAGAAAAATATGAGAAAACAATTTAAAAATTCAGACAATTATATTCAACTTTATAGCGTTAGAAAGTGTAATTTTTTCATGTCTTTTTGGCCCTGGTTTCATATTGATAGCATTCCTTGATCAGGAGATACAGACCTGGACAGATTTCGCATAATTTCAACTTCAATCCCCTCCCGCTCTTAAACTAGGAGTCCAAAAAAAAATTCCTTCCAGGGATCGACGACGAACCTAATGGGCTCGCAATATGCAAAGTTTGAGAGAAATTGGCGACAAAAAGTTTTCGTGTAAATGATGCACTCTGTGATACTGAGGATAAATTTTTCACAAAAATCGAGGCATTACAGCGACTGCTGTGTCAGGGATTGAACGGGCTGATTCGACTCCTCCGATTGTCCAGGAGCCGGCATTGATTTTTGCCGCGGGTTCGAGGAGGCAATAGGCCCGGCAACAATAGCGTCGCAATAATAGAATTCGGGTCGGGCCGTTAATGCGACTCCCATGGGGAACCAGTGTGTCGCCGGAGATATCGCGTTTCGTTCCGTTGCGGGAGGGGTTCCGTTTGCAATTAGCGCGATCGCGCCAGATGTGCGTCGTCCCGTCTCTCTAGTCGCTGTCGTCCCAAGTCAGCGTCGAGGCGTCGCGTCGCGTCGCGTCGCGTCGGACATTAATATTCAGGACCGCTGAACGAGTGAACGCGACGGCAATGGCGGGTGTAATTGCCGTGTACGCCGGAGGAAGATAAAAGATAGACGAGAACTACCGAGAAATTGCGTGCGCGTCGCACTGTCCGTCCGTCCGTCGAGGACATCTGGTCTGGGGGGCTCGGGAGTTCGTGCGCCCCGAGGCTCTAACTTGTACGGGACCGGGCTGGAATATTATTATTATTAGATTTCCCGTGAGCTGTTAACGTTAACTGTCGCGTAGAATTCGCAGTAGCCGCGTAATCGTGTTCTATGACCCACTATTTCTTGACGGGATGAAATACCCTTTAACTTCTGCATGTTCTTCGCTGTAATTCGAGAACGAAATGTCTGACCCAGATGGGACTCGTGGCATTCGAAACAGCATAAAATAGAATACCAATGACTGGTTTTTGGTTGAAATCAGAGTACTCCTTTTTGGAGAACCAGCGCACGCGCTAAGGTTTTTTTATCCCAAAAAACAAACAAAACGTAAAAAAATGGTTTAAAAAATGAGAAAGTTATAACAAATTGTTCGGTGTTAGAAATTCTATTTTTTTTTTCACGTTTTTTGACCCTGAGCGCGGGTCGATATCGTTATCCGTTCAAAAGCTACAGTCTTGGAAAGATTTCGCAAAATGCCAACTTCGACCCCCTCCACCTCTCAACCTGGAGGTGTGAAAAAAAAATTATTGCCAGGAATCGATGACGGACTTAAAGGGCTACTTAATGTGCAAGGTGCGGAAAAAAATAGGTGAGAAAAAATTTTCTGCATGTGTTCTATAAAATTGAAATTTAACAGGTGCTAGACATAACCTCGAAATAATCCCGATGCGATTTGTTAGACAAACAAGGCGCCTCGGAATATTTAAAAACCAAAGGAGACACGAACGCCGAGACCCGCTGGGAGCTATCGGGGAGCCGCAGCGCGGGGTAAAATCAGACAAATGATGTTTGCCGGGGGTACACAGAGGCCCGAGAAGGAGCCCGAGACCCGCTGCGAGAGCAGGACCGTCTTGCCGGTGGTGCTGGGATTTATGTTTGCCGGCTAGCCGCGCGGGAACATACGTCATCAGTTTAAAAATGCCCGCTCTAGCCGGCGATAAGCGAGAGACGCGGATAATGAACAAATCGATCCGCGTCATCCGGAATTTAATGTTCCGTGTCACGCGCCACGGGCGAATATTACTATAGACGACGATTCGCAACGACGGGGCATTCTATTTTCTTTTCCGGCCTTATTGATTGCGCCCAGGCTCCTTCTCTCTCTCTCTCTCTCTCTCTCTCTCCCTCCATCTCGCTTCCCGCCTCTCTCTCTCTCCCTTTTCTAGGTACCCCAACGCTGGAGTGGCTCTTTGACCGGTCGCTCACCTCCTACCTCTTACCCTCTGAACGCGCTTTGTCTCTTGCAATAAATTGGCGATACAGCTGTGAGGGAACAGCCGGATGTAGACAAGGGACCAGGGTGGCTGTCCAGAGTCAAACACCCGGCCCGATCGCTGCCTGCCGCCTCCACTTGACTCCACGAGCCTTCACAAATGTCCGCCGGGTCTGCGGGATGGTTAGCCCACCGCCATTAGCTCTGATGCGGTCGCCGCATTTGCGTTCTACTCTCAGGAACTCGACGTGCACATCCCTTCCACATTTACCGACCGTTTCGACCAGGTAGATACGCCGGGACGGACCGCTTGTGTTTGCACCCTCAACCCTTCGATCGCTCCAGGGTGAGGCACTTGAACGAGGGATACATCCCCTATGTTCGAGCGGCGAATCTGATGATTTTTTGGGACATAAACAGTCACCAGGTGGCCAAGAACAGTGTCCAATAACAATTTCATTCGAACACCCCTTGGTCGCAGAGTTGTGCCAAAGTCTGGACAGGTTGTGACAAAAATCTGATGATTTTTTGGGACATAAGCAGCCACCAGGTGGCCAAGAACAGTACCCAATAACAATTTCATCAGAAAACCCTTCTGTTGTTCCATTTCCCCAAGGTCGTTGGCGAAAACAACCCGTAGAAACACCAACCATAGACACCACGCCTCTATAAAATCGCTTTCCACCAGGAAACGGCCTGGAAACGCTGTTGAACATTCTCGCCAAAAATTAACGTGGCTGTTCTGAATCTCATTAAAAAAAAAAAGAATCGCAGCACTTCCTCTATTAGCGCGCAACAATAATGAAAGCGCGATGGTATCGCGGCGCAGGTCCTCGAGCCAACAGCATTGCTACGTAACAATCGATCCCACAACTTCGGTAGCACGGCGAGTAATTGCCGCTGCCGATTCGCCGCGTCTCGTTGTCGCTCGGTTGTTCGCGTATGTATATCTCGATCGGTTCAATTAGATCCACCCGGTAGCTGGATCCTTGGGATCGACCAGGTTCCCATGGCGCCCCGACCACTTTCACGTGTCTGCCATCCTCCTCTCTTTCTCGCGGAGATAACGAGCCCGCGATTCCGATCCCGAGATAACAACCGACGCGCCGCCGATGATGCAAGGATTGTGCAACGTCTCCCGCGACCCACTGACACCCAGATTTTACTTTCGACCGATGCATGACCGCGCGTATATGCACCTACCGGTAGGTAGGCGCGTCTCCGGGACCAGACGAAGAAAGTGCCTCGAGAGCCCGCGCGGACTTTCCCCGTTTTCACGGCTCCGAGACTTTAGCACACTTTCCTGACGCGACTGCGAACGCGCGGGAGGAGAAAGGCTCTCCGAGAGAATTCTTGACCCTCGGGGAACGTCTCTGTCACACGTCCGGGTGTCTATGGTCGGCGTCACCTCGCCGCGAGACTCGGTTGGCAATGATCTTGAAGCGATAGCCTAGCCTAGAGACATTGATCTCAGATCGGACTGTAGGTTCAACGATTCTTGATCTATTGATCGATTCCCGACGTTTTCCCCGTGAGAATAAGTCCAAACACGAGGGAATGGGACAACATCGATGGGGACCGCTTTAGCGATGAGAAACTTCGCATTAAACCGAGGAGAATTTTTGGGGATCGATGTTGTCCGATTTGTGGCGTGTTTGGGCTCATTTTTCTCGTCGAGAGGACGGTGTTTGAACTATCATATTTTCATAGTGATATTGTGGACGATTATAATTTTATATGATTGCTGCGAGAATGCTAATTTAAGATTACTTCGAGGTCTTGTCATTGCTTGACAGTAGTTTACTGTGTTTAGTGTAAAAATGATTCGGCCATCTCAGAGAGGTACAATACTCCACTGTTTCATAAATACGATAGCGAATAAGAGACTGCTCGGTTGGCAGTGATCTTGAAATTACGTGATAACCTAGGGACCTTGATCTTCGATCTTACCGTAAACTGATCTTCAATGGATCTGTTGATCGAATCTGGACGTTTTCTTGGCGAGAATGACTCCAAACACGACGGAAATCGGACAGCATCGAAGGCGACCGCTTTAGCGATGAGAAATTTTGCACTAAACCGAGGAGAATTTTTGGGGATCGATGGTGTCCGATTTGTGGCGTGTTTGGGCTCATTTTTGTCACTGAAAGGACTGTATTTGAATTGTCATATTTTCATTGCGGTGTTGTTGGTAATTAAAAATGCTAAACAGAATTTTAGCAAATAAAAAATAGCAGACAGATCCGGTTGATATAGAAATAAAACTGCCAGTGTCTAGTTTTAACGTGCGTTTACTCTATCTCCATTAGCATCTCTCCATTAGCATTCTCATTATCATTCAAAGCGATCTTTATGATCATGCTTATGGTCTTTGCATACACCAGTCCGACGAATATCCCCCTAATCAGTGACTCTACTGCAACTCGTAAAAATGCAATATTCGCATGGCTCACTTACAAAACTTTCTACCTCCCGACGCTACACACCTAACTTTATTACACTTGCACTAAACCGAGGTATCTGTATCGTTCAAACTGGTCAGCGATCCTACCATAACCGATCGCAATATTATCAACACGACTCGTGTGAACCACCTATGATGAGGTAGAACTACCTCCTACATTCGAACACCTGCACTAAACCGGGGGTGCGTAGTCCGCATTAATCAGCGTTCGTCAAAAATCGATATTTGCCACGGAACTCATTAACAAAACTTTCTACACTTCCGATACAGCCTCATCAGAGACTCGCACTAAACCGGGGCATGCCCTTTTCGCTAATCCGTGCCGGGGCGATAGCTCCTCAGCGCCGAGCCGCACTCATTAACAGGGACACACGTTTCTACGACCTTCTTGATGCAGCCTCATTAGTCCGGATGCACTTTCTCGAAATCCCGAGCCCGATCGTTACCGCGTTTTCTTCGGTCCCTCACGATCGAGGGTTTAACGATCTCTCATTCACGTAGGGGCGGGTCCCGGGGCCGGAACCGCGTGACGAGAGACCATCGCGAAAAAGAGAGACAGATAAGAGCTACGTGTCCCTGAACGTCATCGTCATTATCGTTCGCTCAACTTCGCCTCCACGTAAGACAAGAAGGCCGAGCTTTCACCTTACGATCGTCCCCGTTTCTAGCTTCTCCCCGGCAACGACCGCCAAGGTCGTCTCGAGGATGTTAGCCGACCTCTGGCGTCATCCGCGGATGGAATATGCATGCCGGCCCGCGACCGGACGGCTCCGGTAAATACTTAACGACCCGCCGCCGCTGCCGCGGAGAGTTCGTTGCAACCCGTCGCCCGAGAAACGGATGACTCAGAAAATCAACCATAATGGCGTAATAGTGATTGATGCCGTCGAGAACACCGGCTGTTTTTCGCTCGGGCTTCTTCTCCGGCCATAACCTACCGCCCATTACCTCCTAGCCGGTCCATCCGAGGGGCGGGGCCATTAAATCCGCCCCGGGGCCAAATCAAAGAGCAATCGCGAGACTCGAACGAGTACAAAATTGTTCTCCGTTGCTTTTTGCCGGGGAAAAGTGTTTGGCGAGGTATAGCGATCGATGAGATTTTTGGGAATCTTTGCATTCCGTGGGCGGGGCCAAAAATGCCCCCTGGGGCAAATCAAAGAACAATCGCGAGATTCGAGCGAGTACAAAATTGTTTTCTGTTGCTTTTTGCCGGGGAAAACTATTTGGCGAGGTTGGGTGATCGATGAGAAGATTTTTGAGAATTTTTAAAACCGTGGACGGGGTCACCAAATGCTCCCACGGGCCAAATCAAAAAGCAAATGCAAGATTTCGGGTACCTTTTTGTAAAACAGAAAAGAGTTTTGCAATTGCACACTTCTATTTGTTCCCGATATTTTTTAAAGTCCTCGAGTTGGTTACACCGAATCTACACTCCTGGACAAAAAGATAGCACAAGTGTGCTATCATTTAGTTCGCAATGAAAAATCAAGAATTCTCTGAATTCTACAAATGGTACATAAACATCGTCTCACGGTAGTATATTATATAGCGACAAACTGGAACTACTCTGTCCGTACTTGTATTTATCAACAAAAGTCGTGTAACAGAGGTCGGTGAAATGATAGCACACTTGACTTTCTATTCGGATTTCTCACTGTTTCTACGTTTCGAGTCATATAAACATAACGTTGTGTAGGCACTCAGTCTTTGTAGAATTTCCAATCATCATTGAACAAAATGGGACGCGGCAAGAAATTAAGGGTAATTATTCACATTAGGAGCTTCCTCACCGATTTTGACGACCTTGAAATATGTTCTCAAGGTCATGATTCTGAACAACTTTTTCCTATACATGTTACTGCCGCTCAGCTTTAGTTTCCGAGATATTTGCAATAAGTTTCAACATCTCAAAAAGTGATCGGAGTAGGTGTGTGTAGGACAGTGTAAAATAGTATTTCAAATAGTTGACAGTAACTTATATTTTTATGATATTTTGTTGCCTGTAATGATATTACGATATTGTAGTCTGTTTATCAACATGTTACATATTCGTAATTAAACTACAAATAATACTTCGCTAACTATTATGGCTTCTCATGTTAAAAATTATAATTTATAATATTAACTACTTGAGGAACTTATTTTCATTGTAAGGAAATATTTGATTTTATCTATCTGGTTATCAAAATAAAAATATTTGATTTAAAGTAGTATCTTATTTGAACCACATTAAATTATACTATATACCAAATCATTAATGATCGTTAATGTACGTTGCAAAATATGATAGAAAACCTTGTATCCAATGTTCCACATACGAATACTAATCCTACATTATAAAATACTAATGTAAAGTGTACTTACTTCTGAATCTCTGTACCTCCGTCGGATCCACAGCACACAATTATTCACTCACGAGAATAGGTCCGAATAATTGAACAACAATCACTAAACAACACACACAACACACACACACACACAACACATTTTATAAAATCGTGACAACGAACGAGATGTCACTCCGACTACGAACAAAATAATACTGCGATTTTAACAATGATCCCCTCCACGGAGGTGCTTCGGATCCACGGACGTGTGATACGAAAACAGGGAATACCGGGAAATAGGGTCGGCGCCCCGCCATAATTTTTTTTTGGTGGTTTTGTATCTAGTGTTTATAGACCCTCAGCGTCTAACCTTCCTAGGATAACCTGACCGTACCACCTCCGTGGAAGGGATCATTGTTCAAATCGCAGTATTATTTTGTTCGTGGTCGGAGTGACATCTTCTCGTTCGTTGTCACGATTTTATAAAATGTGTTGTGTGTGTGTGTGTGTTGTTTAGTGATTGTTGTTCAATTATTCGGACCTATTCAGTGTGCTGTGGATACGACGGAGGTACAGAAGATTCAGAAGTAAGTACACTTTACATTAGTATTTTATAATGTAGTTTATAGTACATTAGTATTATATTTTATTATTCGTGTGTAGAATATTGGATGCAAGGTTTTCTTTCATATTTTACAACTTCAATGTCCCTTTAACACTAGATTTACAAAGCACTAAAACTGACTACTTAACATTATTTTACAAAAATAACAAGAACGTGTCTATCCACATTTGTATCAGTTTTTTAAATAATATATACCCAAAAAAATAATTTTGTTGAGTAATTCCCCATGGATACGTCTTCACAATGTCAATAATTGTAAATTATAAATATTAGATCCCGTCATTTTGACAGGCCGCGTGAACCTACCGTCAAATTTCGTTTGTCTCGTGGCACGCACACGATTATGTTCCATCTCACACACTGTACACTTTACATTAGTATTTTGTAATGCAAGGTTTTGTGTACAAGGAAAACAGACAATTTCAAAATATGAATGAGTTAGAACAGTGTCTTAAGGATGAATGGAGTAAATTATCACAAAATTATATTCGTAAATTGTTTAATTCTTTGCCAAAAAGAATGATCGAAGTCATTGAAAATAAGGGAGGTCCTACACACTACTGAGAAATAAAGTACTTGTTTCAACTTATGTCATTTTTGTTATATAAATGTTTAATTTTTGTTACATAAATGCTTCATTTATTAACATGTGCTATCATTTCGCCGACCACCGCTACGAGATTGTTGTTAATAAATACAAGTACGGACAGCGTAGTTCCAGTTTATCGCTATTTAACATATTACCGTAAGAAGATATTTACGTACAATTTGTAAAATTTAGAGAATCCATGATTTATCTTTTTGTCCAGGAGTGTAGCTAACTGTACAGTCGAACCGAACCCATACGCTTCGACGAAAATAATAAAACTCCAATCATGAACGAATTTCCTGCGCATTCTTTTATTTCCCCCTCTCTTCGAAACCTGGAGTATTGAAATTGATCAAATACGCAGCGCGCGTGTTGTCGAGCAAGAAGCCTGTCGATATCCCGGCACTCGCGGAGGAATACAATTTGTTTAAATATTGTAATGGAACTTCCGACGGCACCTGATCGTCTGACAGTAACCGGATTCTATAAGACCGCTTCCTGCTCCTTTCGTTTTGCTTCTTGATGCAGGCTCCGCCGGCACTATGATAAATATTCCCCGTGCTTCCCGCCGGAGTTTCCGCTTCCTCGATATTTTTTAACGTTTAATACTAGACGCAAGAAGCACCGCCATCAATATTCACAACCGGTGTCTCTTGCGAAACAACCATACGCATCACAATGTCGTAAAAAGATTCGAGATTGCACTTTCTTTAATCTGAAGTGAAAAATTGATGGAAAAATGTTGTTTCTTAACATTAACATAGTACGAATAAGAAATTCAATAAATTCGGAATTGTGTTTTTTCAAACAATTTAAAGTCTGAAGTGAGTTGGAAAAATTATATTTTTATTATTTTTGGTTGTAAAGCGTTGTGACGTGAGTATGTTTGCGGGGAATTCCCTAGACCGATATTCTGTTTAGGGTGAAATGTGGAGGGGCGGCTATCGCGAGGTGAATATCAATAACTAATCACGTTTAGCATTGCGTGTTGCAGCTGACTCATTTTAATTGCCGGCAAAAAATGAGGCAACCTCGGTCATGCTATAACGGATCTATACCTAAGTATGTCTAAAACCGAATAATAGCTCCGCAGGCGGTTCGAACAACGATCCTTCGCTTTTAATCACTCCGAGGAGCTGCGCGCTAATTACACTCAAGGTTTCTTGCTTACGACACTCGTTATGAATTCTATGAAATCAAGAAAAAAAGACGGATTTCAAATAAAACGCATCTAGCGAATAAAATTCCCTATATTGAACATCCAAACGTACAGGGCACTTCTAGTGAATTTTTCAAAGATTCAACCCGTTCTGTCTCGAGTAAAAAATTCCCTGCATTGAAAATACAAACCGGCGGGCACAAATCTAGTGAATTATTCAAAGATTCCGGCCCATTCTATCTCGAACAAAATTCCCTATGTTGAACGTTCAAGCGAATGAGCGACAGCTGGTAAATTTTTCAAACATTCAGCCCTCCCTATCTGATAGAAAATTCCCTGTATTGGAAATGCAAGCCGAGAGAACGCTTCTGGTGAATGTTTCAAAGGAATCGGCCGGTCTCATCTCGAACAAAATTCCCTATATTAAACATGCAAGCCTGCAATACACTTCGAGCGAACTTTCCAAAGCCCCGAGCCCATTCCGCCGGAAACAAAAGACATTCCCCAGGTAAATACTTTTTCGTTCCGACAACGAGACACGGGGGACGCATAAATTGTTTAGTAATTCGACAGGGATTCCATCGGAATGAAATAATTCGCCCGGTGTTGTTCCTCTCGGTTTTGTGTCGGGGGATCGAAACGATTGCGTGATCGCCTTCGCGATCGTCCCCCGTCACGAACCCGCGGGCAAACAACGTGTGTGCCCTCTCCTATCGATTCCCTGTTCCTCTCTGTTCCTCTTTGTTCGACGTTACTTGCCCGACAAAGCGACGAAACGGCACGCGAGCAAACGGCACCGCGCGCCCTGGCCATTTTTCCACAGTTCATTCACTAATGTCCCCCTTTGACTCTCCCCTGTCTGCCGAGGACGATTACCCCCCTCCGAGCATTCCTCCCAGTGCCCTCAACTAGCTATGAAACTTGCCATAATTGCGAGCTTCGCGTTCAAACATCGACAATTATCTCGGTTATTGAGTTTCTATGAATATTCAAAGTTAATTATCTCTCTCAAGAAGAATCGCAGAGCGAGCTTAAAGAGGTCATCGCGAAGGGGAAACTACCCTTTGGTAACATCACTTTGATCGGATTATGGAAAAAAAATTTTGCAGTCCGTGGGATCGTTGGAATTTGACATATTACGAAAAGGGTAACTTCGGATTTGCATCAGTTTTGCGAAGGGAACGGGTGCCTCGAAAAAAGGGGGCATTTAGGGGTGTGAAAGAACAGGCTTTGCCAGTTCAGATGAGACAAGGCTCGTTTCTGTAACAGTTTTTTACACTTTGTTATAAAAATCCAAAGATCGGCGATTTTCTCCAGTTGTATTACAGAGTTGCGAAAGACACGGCGCCAGACAATGTTGCATAACTCCGCCATTTTGGAGTTTTGGATAACAAGAATATTTCTAAGTACGGTCCGAATGTAGCTTAACAACCCCTGAAAAACTCCACTGTGCTACTTAACAAGTACCCCAGCAAAAAAATTGTTAAACCTACCCCTTTTCTAAGCTCATTTGCAACAATTGCAAATTCAAGTTGCACGAATCAGTGGTGGTCTGTAGAACAGATGCAATGCAAAATTGGTTGAAATAACTCGTTGAATTAGTAGCGAGAAAAAAAAACTAAAAGTCGAAAGAGAAGTGGTTTCGCAGGGTTGCAAAACTGCAACGACCGTGCCAATAGGTCGACGAACGAACCCGGCCTCTGTCGTCACTGAATGCAACGACACAAAAACGTTTCGTGCGCCGTTGCACCCTTATTTTTAGAATTCGCAGCTCCTTCGGGAGCATTACACTTTCGTTGTTCCAAAGCGAGGAAACATTGTTTAGCACGGCCGACTATTCGCGCTGTTAGTACAAGCCCGCTAAACGATCTAACAAATCGTGGCAGCAGATTGTTGTTGCGAAACATTTAAACGAAACTTCACTTTTCCGTTTCGCAATTGTGCCTCTGGAACAGAGCCACCGTTCATAGCAATTTTATCGGTGCCACTCTAATTTTTGAGCTTGCGTGCTGATTAAGAAAAAAATCATTAGACTAATGAAAAAACGTTGAATCCTTGGGACTGGTTAAAAAATTTCAATTTCCTGGCACCGATTAAAATGCTTTTAACCCCTTGCACTACTATTTATTTTGTGATTATAATGATTAGAAATTCTTCATCGTTCAGAATTTCATAGAAAAAAAAGATAGTTTACATCTATTGTATGCCAGTGTTTTCTCCAAAAGATATATATCAAGTACAACCAAATAGAATTTTATTTCCATTTAAAGGAAATTAATAACGTTCACATTTATTAGACTCTATTCAGAATCTTCATGACGAGTCTGGCTCGTTATTGTAGGGCAAGGGGTTAATCGCGTAACAATTTATTCAAGGATTTTAGTCCGGTCCAGAAACACAATTTTGAGAAATGCGACAAAAGTTCTGAAACATTTCCAAACAACTAAATGGAACACGATCGAATAATAATAGATCGAAAATTGCATGTGTTTTTGCGATGCAAAAAATATTTTCTAAAATCACTCGGTTTACGGAGTCCATGATTTTCGTTTTTCTCGTTTGGGTGTGGGCCAAAAAGTAGGGACACGCAATTAAATTTCGTAGGAGCATTCTCTTCGTCTACGGCAAGACCGGCAAGAAAATTGAGGAGAATCCGACCGGAAATAAAAAGACTGACTTCCTGCGGAGAGCGCGCGAGCGCGCACAGACACACACCCACACGCGCGTACTTGCTGGCTGCCGCAGTTTCGTTTTGCACGATACCGTTTCCACCGCTGCGGGCAAATTGTTGCAGGAAAAATTGTTATTTCGGTAAAATGCTCGAAAAAAAATTGCTGCCCCTCGGCGAAACCGTCTCGTTCGCGTCTGAGCCGACGGGAAATCGAATAACGAGAGCTCAGTCTAATTGCTATGAAAATCGGGATTCACACGTGCTCTGTCAACAACTCGATTTGTCGGATATTGCAACTAGATTCCCCAAAAAAATCGCTTTGCAGTACGATACACGAACTCGCGTTTGCATTTCGCGCCAAAAATTGAGAAAAATCCAATATACTGATAATATTAACAACTTGGTATATTTTAACACCAGGAAAGATTATTATACGATTTCTTATGCAATTGCATTTCATAGGATTTTGTGAACGTTTGAATTTCACGCGCAGAGACAGTTAAACATATTGAGAATATTAGAAAGTATTATTAATATAAATATTGTTTGAATGTATTCTGACTCAGAAAATTTTGACAGCAATTTCACAAAATCGATAAACATTCAGGGCAACGACTACTTTAAGACGCACAGAAAATCTCGTGGAAATGAGAACTCAATTAAAGGGGGTATTTCCAACCCTTAAGAGGGTGTTCCCATTTCTTGAGGGTGTACTTTGAGAATTTTTTTCTAACAAACTACACAACGTATCTTTATGAAACTTTGCAGGCGTACCTACGTATGTTCAAACTATATTCATGAATTTTTATAAATAGTTATTTCGAAACCTCTCATAGTTACACACAGCAGACGCGGAAAAGATGCAAAACCGGTCTAATAATGCACAACTGCAACAACGTTAACGATAACAACGAATTAAAATTCACGGAATGGAGTTCAGATACGCATAAACAATTGCAGAAAATTTCAAAAAAATATGACGGTCAGTTTCCCGGAAAAAAATTCTCAGAGTACACCACTAACGGGTTGCAATTTTTAGGTAAATATAATAAATTTAAAGTAAATATGTAGGAAGTTGCGTATGGACGAGTTAACAATTTCAGAACGAATTAGGGTGCTGAAGGGTTGCAGGTACCGTTGCAGGCCACCGGATTCTCGATTTCGACCGGGTCGCAAAAACAGTTTGCCCATCGCCGGTCTGTCGAATTAATTACCGGAATGAAATTACCATGGAGAGCGGACCGGGCCCTCGAAAAGTTCTGCAGTCGGTGCGTGAGCACTTTTTCAGCGGCGACACACTTTCCGTAATGAAAAAAGTCCCGCGGAGGTAAACCCGCGAACAGAAATTGGTAAACACACGCTCCGCCCCGGGTATGTAGGCCGACCAGGCCGGTCCGTCGGGTCTAACTCACTCGATGCCTTCATTTCAACTGCCATACCTTCGCAGCACCGAATATAAAGTGACCTTCTTCTTCCTTCGACCCCTCATAAGTGGCCCCACTGCGGCATACCCTTCGCTAAACAATGGAGGAAGCCTCCATTCTCACCCAAAACTGGATCGAACCCCTCCAACCCTTCCTCAAAATTAAACGACAATTTTAGCACACAATAAAAGAATTTTACTGGACAGATGTTGCAAAATATAGATTACTTCATTTATTCTTTTATTTTCACTCCACTGAGTGAGTGAAAATAAAAATAAAAACTCCGTGAGAGCTATTTTCGTGACCATGGCTGCATAGAAACAAGTAAACATTTTGTTAGAAAATTACTACAAATTTTCACGACTGCATATATTTATCAATCACTTTAAATAGTCTCCTGGCCAGGGTTTTTAAAACTAGCTTTGTCAAAATGACGGGTTCTAATATTTTTAGTATATTATTAAAATTCTAAGGATGTATACGTGAGAAATTATTTAGCAAAATGACGGGTTCTAATATTTTTAATTTAAAATTACTAAGATTCTAAGGATGCATACGTGAGAAATTATTTAGCAAATTTCATTGGGTACATATTGTTTTAAAAGTATTGCTAAAAATTCGGATAGCACGTTCTTGTTATTTGTATAAAGTAATGCAAAATACTTTTAGCGCACCTTAAATCTAGTGTTAACGATTGGTAGATAAAATGTTTTTAAAATTTTAATTATTGGCACGGGGAATGTAATCCGAGTCTAGTTGGAAAGAAATATGCGAAACCGCATGATAGATAGACAAAAACCCACGCGTAGCATGTGTTGATGCGACCGCAGTATTCCAGCGTGATGAATCCGCGATAAGAATGCGACTTCACTCGTCCGCTTCCCATAAAAAGCTGGCTAAATGGATAGCATACACAATGATCCGCAAGAACGTTTTTTCGCTGCCAAATTGACGGATAAAAAATTTTTTTACTGCGAAACGGTCCCCCTCGCTATAAACCATCCGCGGACCGCATTATTTTATAAAAATGATTAATTATTTATAATTATTTATACATTTATTTCATCGTCGTCGTCCGAGAATAAATCTTACCGTTAAACATTATTCTTAAATATTTACATTAAATTTTAACATTGAATAAATTTTATCTTTGTTCCTAGGTGTGCTAAATCCGCAGTGGAACAATCACGTGGTCACAGATTCGGGTATACGGCGGCCATATTTGTTGTCATTCACTGAAGTGCAACTTAGCAACGTGTTCAAACGTATATTTTACAAAGTGAATGTAACAAACGTGTATAGAATGTGTTCTCCATATGTTCCTAACAAAATAACTTCGTAACATGTGAAACACACAACGTATATAAAATACAAAGATTGGGGAAACACGGTTGGCCTAAAAAAATAAATAAATCCTCGCAAACCGTCTCTACGTAGTCATAACTCCTAAAGTGTAATTAGAATTTGTCACAGTTTTCCTCTAAACCTAACCCAGACACCGTTACAATCTTTCCTTACCCCAAAACAGTACCAAATCATCGAACCTTCACCCAATACTCAAAATCCCAAAAAAATTCAACCTCGACACTCCATAGACCCTTTCAACTCATGGCAAAACAGCTTCCTAGCCTAGTCACACCATTAAATCATTCTAAAAATAATCCTACGATAACAGAGCTCCGCATGAGTATTATCTCTAATTAAACCCTGCTAGATATCTGAAAACTACAATCTCCACTGACCAGCATCCACAAAAATTCTCCTCCGCGGTCCATGGCCTAGATATCAGTCCCAGGAGCAAATTTAATATTTAGGTTCCTAATTTTTTTATCCCCCGGTATCCCACCGCAAATAAATCCACAAAACGGTAACCACCGCCTAGCAATATCCAGAAAATTTTTTTCTGCACCGGATATGTACCAGTCTAGACCAAAATATTTTTCAGCCAAATGTTTTCAAAGGCCCCAGTCTGGTTGTCCCAACGCAAACAAATCCTCGAAACAGTAACCCCCAGCTAGCAATATCCACAAAAAATCCTTCTCCCCATCCCCTGGCCTAGATACCGGTCGAGACAGAACCGAGGATCATTTTTCAGGTCGCCGAAAGCAGCGGAGAAATTTTCAAAGTCACCAGTATCTCGGTGTTGCATCGTAAACAAAACCTCAAAATATATATCTGCGAAGAGGAATTGCAAGGATGGCGGAGCGAGGGGAGGAAGCGGTCGGACGGGTATCGGTTCTGGTAGCGCCGCTAAAATTCCAGAAACGGAAGAGGAGCCTAAAAGGACGAGAAGAACACGCAAAAAGGCGCGAGAGAGGAGACAGGACAAGAGACAACGAATATTCGGTCAAACTCACCGTGAATTCCGTCAGCGTGACATCCCGTCGACACCTTGCTGATTCACACGGGTAAATTCGCCGAGTCCTGGCCGCAGCCTCCACGCACTGCACTCGCGCCGCGGGTAAACCCGGTCTCTCACATCCAGCTGCTGAGAAGCCGGAACCGGGTACGCGACGTCTTCGTGGCGACGCACACCCTGGACGTCCCTCTCTGGACGTTCAGTTATCACGAGGTCTCTCCGCCTCTTCGAGAACCTGCCGTCCGGTAGACCCGACCGTGTTATCACGTACTGAAGACGGGACGCGGGATCATGCGGATTGCGGGCTGGTACAACCCGGGTACGTCCGTTTCTCAACGACAAGGCTCGAACGTCCGAGAGCGTGACATCGCGGGGTGAAAGCAAAGAACGTGCAACGGTGGATAGTTCAATCGCCTGCCGACCACATCCGAGCTGCTCGAGCAACAGCATCCGACTGGTTTGCTAAATGCCATGGGCAACGCATGCTGTGCCAACCCCTCTCTAAAAACCACCACCAGGGGGCTTGCTTATCTATCCACCCATTTCCAATAAAAAAGATGTCATTACTTGGGTACCTACGATCCATAAAACACCCCTGGTCCCTTTCGTAGACCCGGCGTTTTTGACAGTAATCGGGGTGTCCAGGTTAAGGGGAGCCTCCTTCTGCCATTTTTGGTTTTGAATGGATTTCAGCGTCATTCTGAACCATGGCGACACCTGGCGCGGATTCTCGGAAGAATTTGAGCGGGTAAGTTGGTTATCCAATGTTGGTAACGTAGGATTTGCTGTTTTGTTGTTGGGGGGAGATTTCTTTTTGGATTTGGGAGTATTGATTTTGGTTTGCGCCGAGAGGAAATTGTGGGTTTAGCGTTTTGTTGGGATTGTAGGAATGGTTTTTGTAGATTTATAGTTTAATCAGAGAGGAAATGAGAGTGCTCACGCACGGGATTTCTCTAGCATGGAACAGAACCCGCTTTATTTCCTCCCTGGTTTTTAAATAGCGGATGCTTTTGCTTTACATGGACTTGTTAACGTATTAATAATGTTATTTATCGATGTGGTTTGTATATTGTTGGAAACACCTGGGCATTTGTCATACATTTAATAATTACAACGGTTTTGAATTATTAACATCGATGTCCTTGTGGAGGGGATTCGACGTTCAAACATTGTTGCACTTCCTTGAGTTGGCAGCCATGAAGTACAGATGGTAAAACAGTTATACATTCATAAAATTACCTTATTTTATTTATTATTTCTTAAATTATTCGTTGCTTATGTATCATTTTACTGTCTATGGAGCCATTGTACTTAATTACTATAAAGGTAGCTGCTGGGTTGCTAGATTATTTCCATAGCATCATGCACCATGAATTTTTTATGCACCCAATTACCATAAAATTCGGAATAATAACAGAAACTAGAAAGGGGAAGGGGTAAAGAACAAGAAAACAAAAGAAAGAGTCACAATTATTGCAAAAATCTATCAATTTTTACAGAAACTTCCAACGTTTCATGAACTATACCTACACAAAAGTTATAGGAACCATTTCTCCCCTATTTTCTATGTATTTCTCTCAAACGAAAATACGAAAGATAAATGAGATATACCGAAAATTGTCTGTAGCATCAGAAAACCACCAATACATAAATATTCTCATTTATACCCACCATCCCCAACATTGTCCAACCAATAATGTACACATTCAGATTTCCTCTCTGCAACAATGCATCTATCCTCAACGCAACAAGGACAAGTTACACAGGCATATATCCCGCATAATCATTTAATACACGAGCCCACCAAACAACATTCTAATTCCTACGTTCTTGATTTCTGACTCATTTGTCGGCGTGCAGAATCAGAAATCAACGGAAATGTAGAAAAGGTTTTTAAAAAACCGGAAAGCGCCAGTGGGAAAATCACACCGCGTGATCCATGGTCGTGTAGTTATCGCGTCTGCAGGGGAGTATAAGATCGAGTCGCGTTTATTCACCGACGATGAGATTCCTACAACGTTGTTAAACTCGCCACCATTTCGCGATCGATTCGGCCGCACGGGCGACGGGCGGCGTTGAATTTTGCAACGGCGATCAATTAATCATAGATCTCGGGTGCGACGGGTCGCGTCGCTTTCGACTTTCCCATGGCCCCGGCCCGTTGACAACAAGACATCACCAGTCGCAGACCGTCGTCGCAGTTACTGTGTATGTACCGCGGTGTTGCATAGTGCACGACGCGACGCGCGCTCGATGCACTTCATGCACTTCCACACATGAGGTGCAGCCGCGAGTCGTGTGGTGGCTGCCTCAGCCGCAATACGGGCCTCCCTGCGTCATCGGATCGCGACGATGGGCGTACGATCCTTGCACATTGCCCCTCGTCGCTTTAAAATGTCACGGGACACGTGAGGCCTTGCGAAAAACGAAACCGGCCGTGCTTCCTTCACGCGGAACCGCCAAATGCAACGAACTGCTCGAACCTGAGGTGAGGATCCTCCTAACGCCCTCCAGGCTCTCCCCCTTTGCATTAGGGGAATTTAGGATCTAGTCGTAGGGGGGGTCTCTGCAACTATTCCCATCCTACTTCTAATTTTGCACCAAAAGTAATTTAACAACGATTTCATCTGTTTACCAGCAACACTCATAAATACAAAGAGGTGGGGCAACACAGGAACACTAAAGGACCATATTTACTCATGTTATGAACTGTGTACCTAATCGCTAAGTAAACTCTCAAAACTAGAATTTAAATAGAGCGACAGTGTCTCATCTATGTAGTCCCCATGTATGATAACACTAGGCTCACCTGTTCATACAGATCACTCACCATGGTCTTTATGTTCTTTAAGCGAACAGTCTTGCCCCACCTAACTAAAAAGGTCACACTTGTTTCTCAAAGTTTCTCAAAGGTTACTCTGTAAATTTGTATAGGGTGGGCTGTAGGTATGGTGATCATATTTTCTTGGTGAGAATAAAGGATAAATCAGGAACTGTTTATGGAACAGTGAAATAAAGGATTGTCCTCTTAAATAAAGGATGAATGATCACTGTAGCTATAAGTGTACAAATGGGGTCAAGGAGATACGGCTTGAAATAAGAAAATCAAGAATAACGAAATTGTTTTGACAACCTGCCAATTACAGAAAAATGTCACAATATTGTCACAAGTGTGACCATTTCCATTTACAATTGTTGAGATAAGATATCTATAGTGTGGTTTTGTGGCTTCCGTTACTGATAATGGGCACTGTATTACTTATAAATCATGCGTCTGACGCAGTTAACACTCTGTTGTATTTTATAGTTATCAAAAGCAAGTTTTACTATCTTAACAGGCACATTTTGCCACAAGTTTAACGAGAAGTAATTCATTCATTGTATGTTTTGTTTGGATTCCATGGAAGGACCAAGGATGTCAAAACGGCTCAGCTTCTATGGTCTGGTAGGCCTGGCGTCCCTTTGTATCTTCTTCTTAGCGTTTAACCAACGCTACAGCAGCTACCTCGAGCATCGACTGCAGCCGGTGATTTCGGTCAGTAAAAAATTGGAGGTGGGGATTGCTCTAAATTGAGTCACGCCAAACACGCTCTTTCTGATGGTAAAGTCTAACTTTTGCACCTAACTCTTTTTCCACTTGTACGCTAACAATGACATTCGTGAACCATGCGATGAGTACGCCAGCTCTCTTTCTCCCTGTTTCCACCTCCTCCTTTACCCTTTTATTTTCATGCAGCAGTCTGGGATGCCTATTGCTCGGGGATCCTCGGAAATTCAGGCCGTCCACGCTATTATTGAGCAGCGTTTTTCCTGCAAATAATAAATATTAGAAAAAGTGAAGGAGAAGAAAGTAATGACATATGGAAATTTTTTGTGCTTGCGCTATTTTTTTAGAAATGGGTATGGCCTTCAATTTTTTAAATGGAATGTAAAATGTATCTTCTATTTCTGACCTTATGTGACCTTGAAAGTTATCGCGTCGTATACGAATCACGTCTTTCATTTGGTTTTAATGTTTATTATTTGCAAGAAAAACGCTTGCTAGTGATAGCGTGAACACGAGGTTCGAAACTTCATGGGATAATTAATTGTTAACTCGAAACATCGCTTATATAAGGTGCCATCACGGATGACAGACCTCATAAATATGTAATAGCTGTCCTGACTATGGGCTGTAAATATTCAGCTAACTCTATTCATACAAAAATGTTAATATAGACAACACGTTCATATAACATAGCTTCATACTTTATATTGTTATCAGGGAATGCATGCGAAATATCTTTTTGTTTTTTAAGGAAATCGTCAATTTATCAGCACCATTGCACATTTTTATAACACTAGTGCCCACATAGAGAAAGAGGGAGAAAGATACTGTCCTGATTAAGTCGACAACATTATCGTGATCACTATGTAATGTGCACTTTTTGGACACTAAACTATCAATATTTTCTTTAATATAGGATGTTGAGATAAGGCCCCGCCTCATCAAAATTCAAGAGCCAGTAACGGTAAGCAATAACATGCATGCATAGTAGATAATAACAAATCGAATAAACATCAGTATATAGTCAGAAATCAGAAAAAAGTGAGAATATGGCAATGGAAGGAAGCTTTGTAAACAGTACACTCGCCTCTGCTTCAGCTTTTCTTATAAACATTTCCATTGCAAAAGAAGGTAGAATGTTAAACGTAAACTACGTTTGTTCTTTAGACATATTTTAGAGGATCCATGGAAAATGTCACGCTTTCTGGGATACAAGAAGTAGTGGACCAGCAACGAAGAGCAATCCTGAGGGAAATGGAGGACTACGAGTACCCTAATGGAAAATATGGTGTTAATGTTAGGTGCGTATACTGTTGCCCTTGCAGTTAAAGGGTACATAACTCATGTAGCATAATAAATCCCCTTAAAGCTGTTAAACGTGGTATATACGAATTTTGTATATGTTGCAGCAAATTGGAGGACTTGGTGATGGAGAAGGGCGGCAGACCAATGAGGAGTGTGATTTTAACAAGTTGGCGAAGCGGAAGCACGTTTCTCGGCGACGTGATGAACGCACACCCAGCAAATTTTTACCATTACGAGCCGCTACTTGATTTTGGAATTGTTCAAATCCGAGGACCTCCGCTTGCAGACGAGGCTTTGGCGAACCTCGAGTCATTACTCAGATGCGATTTCAACAACCTCGGTAAATTTGTTCTTATAGAATGATACAAACAACCATACAGTAAAATTAATGATTATTTATTCTCCCAGATCGATATCTGGACTATGGTAAAACGCATCCTTGGGTCTTTAATCATAACACGCATTTGTGGAGGCAGTGTCAGGCACATAAGAAGATCTGTTGGGATCCACGTTTCGTTTCCAAGTTTTGCAAGTTGTTTCCCTTTCAGTCGATGAAGATTGTTCGACTGAGGCTGCGCGCCGCGGAGAAACTTCTGGAACAAGAAAAGTGAGGACATTTTTAATTCGAGCTGATTGATCTTTCGATTGGGGAGATTAATGCAGAATTTTGTATTGCAGTTTAGGCGTACGATTAGTCCTGTTGGTTCGCGATCCTAGGGGCATCCTGCAGTCGCGAAAGCACAGGGAGTGGTGTCCCACGAAACCAGATTGTTCAGACCCAGCGTTAGTATGCGCCGACATGGTGTCAGACTTCAGCGTTGCAGTGAGATTAATTAAAAAATATCCACGTACTTTCAGGTGAGCTTACTCAATGAACAAGAAAGAGTTCAGTCTGTAGAGTCACTTGACTGCAACATTTGTTTTAATTTCTTTTAACAGGGTAGTACGTTACGAAGACTTATCTGTAGACCCCTACAGACACGTGAAGGAGCTATACAATTTTTATGGTTTGGACTTTCATATAAATGTAAAAAGATTTTTGGATACTCATACAAAGAACGACGTCGGTGGTGTGTCGAGCACATTCCGCAATTCGAAAGTCGCCCCGTTTCACTGGCGAGCCGATCTCGATTTCGAGGAGGTAGATGAGATTCAAACAGTGTGTGCAGAGGCCATGAGATTATGGGGCTATGTGATGGCGTCGAATTCGACCCATCAGAAGGAGTTTGACCCCCTCACCGAGTACAGTTTGCAGTTGTGACGATAGTTTTTATCGTAAATATCACTGGAGAACAGTATTTTATCTGGTCATCTCGTAGGTATCGGGAATTATCACAAGTGCCGTAATTCACATTGAAAAGGTGCTGACTCCTCGTGAACTCTAATTAGGGCTCTTACTGTGGGGATTCTAGCTCGAGAACTCGTTGAACTTAGGAGGAATACTTTCGTCTCCTAAATGTGGATAAAGAAAAATAGGTGTTGAATATTTTTGGCTATGAACGTGCAAGGTTTCATCGAACCGCCCATGCTCAGGAGCTTGAATAGCAAGAGCTCTGATACAAAGAGATCAATCTCTTGATCTTCTCCGAGATTGATAGCAAGACCAACAATACTGATAAAGATTAGGGTCATACTGTGGGGATTTTGGCTCGAGTACTCGTTGAACTTAACCCCTTGCATTATAATAATACTTTTTTTGGCAGAATTTGGTGCTTTATCCGAATTCAGGAAAAAATATTTGGCACTAAAAAGAGCAAAGTAACAAAAGAAGGAGATTACAACATAGTATGTTTCCCTAGAAACCGTACAACATGTGTTCGAATAATTTTTCGTACAACAAAATACTAACGAGCTATTAGAAGTCGTGTTACGAGACTCGCCCTGTATGGCGTATAAGAGATATAAATTTTCCTTGTCTTCTAGGAAATGATGAACGATAAAAAAGTTCTAATCACTGTAACTGTAAAATGTGTTATGGTGCAAGGGGTTGAGGTGGGAATACTTTCATCCTCTAAGTCTGGATAAAGAGAAATATGTGTTGAATATTTTTGGCTATGAACGTGCAAGGTTTCGTCAAAGTTCGAGCACCCGTGCTCGGTTAGTAAGAGCTCTGACACAATTAGATCAATCCCTTTATTGATCTTCTCCAAGATTGATAGTAAGACCAATGGTGAATCTGTTCCTTAAATGAATTTAAGAGGACGCGCAAGTGCTCTTCAAGCTTGTTGCACAGGAGACAAGGATTTCGAGATCTAGGAATTTTAGACCAGAAAGTTCCTAAGACCCTGGGCGTGCAACAAGGAAATATCCATATCAAGCATCACGCGAAACCATAAATCGTGCGACACTTTTTTAGATTTCAAGGTTTAACAATGAGAACGCATTGCAATAGGATTTCCCATGGGACAATGATGGGTGTCCGTACGTTTTCACAGGGACCTTACCAGAAAGGACCGCGTCACATGCAGAATTATTTCACTAACTTTTTCCCTGTTTTTTCTTCTATTGAAATTTCGAATCAGGAAACTACACACGCACTGTTTTATAAAACGTAGGTACATCTACGCACCCACACAATTTTGATCATTTCGACTCTTACTGTTATAAATTTGAAAAAAGAAGCACAGAAGTTAGGTCACTTGTTTCCAATAGTTTCCATGTAACCGGCCTTCATGCCAAAAACTAGGAGATTACATTAAGTTTGTATAAACTATTTTCTTTTTAAATGTACATAAAAGAAAGGTCATTTTGTTCGGTGATGTACATTGAAAGAAACGTAAACCAGTAGCCTAAAAACACCATGACAGTGAGGTAAAACGTTGAAGAGCATTTTACGAGAAAGTTTTTTATTTTGATTATTTTTGTTGAACATAGACCGTACTGTAAAGTTATTCGCATGAATTTTTAATAAATTTTATATATTGCATTTGTAGTATATTTGAAGTTTTTCAAATACGATTTACTTTGCATAGTTATTGATTAATTGATAGTTCACTTACGAGAAATATTGTATAAAAAAAGTATATTGCATTTAGTACTAATGCTCAATTTGAGTGGAAACGTAGTTTTCTACACAGGCACTTAGAATTTGTTATTCAAATCGAGGCTTTCGACATACTATAAAATTTTGAATCCCGCATTTCAGTTTGAGACGTATTTTGATTAGACTATTTTTATCAGTGATAGATTGTGTTCAAGGTAGCAATAAATTTTAAACGATTCCGTTTTTTGTTAGGCTTTTATTTGAATATAAATATATCGAAACTGTACCAGTGCCATTTTGTGCATTATTACTTTTCGGAACGAACAAGACAGTCTAGTCTAGTAGTGTTTATTACATTTTATAGTACCATTTGAATGTATCATACATCTTTTATGAAATAAATTTAATTTTTCCTAAATAACCACGCTCATTTCCATCTCTTTTTCTACAGTCATCTGAAACAAGAGATCATACACAAACTTACACTTTACATACACACTTTATCGTTATACAACATAAAGACTTTTATTTCAGATTAAAAGACTTATAATCATCGAAAGTTCATAGCGTATATTTTGAAACATCATTAAAGATAACTAACTACTTCCGTCCTGTAAAAATGACAAAAAGATACTCTACCTATTTAGTCCGAGTATTTTCTTTTGTACTGCTGTGTAATTTAGTTTGCACTACATATCTGTAAAAACAGAAAAATAAAATACGTTAAAACAAAATCGTTTTTTTTTTAGAAAATCTGCAGTTTTATTAATTTACAACTCAGTGAGGGCAAGTGCTAATCATAATGGTAATTCATATTAGCGTATATCTATTGGTAACATCATCGTTAGTAGCAATATAAAAATATTAAATTTATATAATTTCTTACCCAAATTCTAAAGGATGTTACTTCGTCTCGGATATCGCGCAGAAATAAAAAAATCTGTAACAAAATGAAATTTTATTTTTAATTTTTTGTACTAGTTATAATCAAGTAAGTTAACTGTTTTTTCGAAATACAGTCAGACAAAAAGTTGCATCAAATTACTCAGACATATGCTTGTCAATTTAAATATCATCATAAATTGTGATTATAATTACAAGATCATTTGTATAAAAAAAATTGCTGCTTACTTTTGTTGTTTTTAGAAGGCCATTTTAAGGGGAAGTCTTTTTTTAGATGGTCTGTTGCATCATTCTGTAATAAAAAAATTAATTGTTTACTATAATGGACCATATTGTTCATTAAATTTTTGAAAAATGAAATCTTTATCAGTGTAGTAATATCACCATATGTGTATGTATGACAGGGATAACTAATAATTCATCATAAACAATTTTCAGAAAATTACAAATAATGGAAAAATAATGTTACCTTTTCCAGCTCTTTGTGCGAAGATTTTTCAGCTTATCTCCATGGTTTGAGGGCTGTTGGATGAAAATTCAAAATTTTCTTTCATTGAAAATACTTTCAATTATTTTTTATTTACCCTTTTTCATTATTTCCTACAATTAGAACGCTCGTGTTAATAAAACATATATATATTTTGGTACATAATATTTTTATAGTTTGCTATGATCAGGATACACTCTCTACATGATGCTTCTGATTGACTGGGGTGGTGTTAATTATTCATCATGATTCAAGAATTAATTATTAACGAATCTTGATTTAAAAAGTGATCCGAATATAGTAAACTTGTCAAATTAGGGTAGAAAATGAGATGTAAAATGATGAGTAGATGATTATAAATTTTGAATTTGCAATTTTTTTGTAAAATAAATTGCATTGATTCATGCTATTTTTACGGTATTAAAAGAACTTACCAATGTTAACATAAAATGCAGCTATCAGTATACACTGAAGTTTAAACTTGGTCATACTTTCTGTAAAAAAAAAAATGCAACATTTACCCAAATGCATTTTCCGGTATAGTGATTGTTAATTGAATAAATTCGTCTCAGAAAACTGAATCACTCATAAACATTCAGACTGGGGCAGTAGTGTAACATCATAGTAAAAATTGCATAAACGTATGAAGAAGCGATGAAAATTCAAGAAAATATCAATCGTTCGATACAATGAAAATAGGAAATGTTTAATAATACAAAAAGAGAATAAATTCTTATACGAGAAACGAATAATACTCACTAGAAAGATTTAACAAGCTGAAACCAAATGATCCAAAGCACGCTTCGGGAAGCTAATCTATCATAAGCGCCTAAAAAAAAGAATCGTATTCCGAATGACTGATAAACTAATAAAGATAAATATACAATTGTTTAAATACAATCAGAATCACTTTAAAATCGTAATCATAAAATATATCATACGAACGAGACTACTGATATCATCATTCTTAAAGGAATATTATTAATGTTTCTAGTGATAAATTAGGAAAAATATAACAACGATCGATGAGGCGAGAGTTTGTTGATTCGAACGATATTGTTTATTAATTCTTTTAGGCAACTATGCACGTTGATGAGGATGGATTACGAAAAACCGAAAATTACTTACCTTCGGAACTACTTCGACGAGCGATCCAAACGAGAATGAACGATTATTTCCCGACACGTTTCGGAAGCAACAGAATGATTTTTTCAGAAGCGAAACTCTTGTCGAAACCTTTGAGGTTCGGGAGAAATTGGCAACGTTGGAAAGCGCGGGAATATTTGTATAACAACATGGTAGAGAACGATATTTAATAAATATACGAATTTTTCTGAATTAAATATTTCATAAAACGTTATTTTTATCGAATCAGAAGTATAACTAAATATTCCTACACATTTAAATAAAAAAGTTATACACATTCTTGTATAAATATTAAACTATTTCAAAGGCACATATTCTTAGAAGAGCTTGCTAGGGATTCCCGAGTTGCCGCGAGACATTTAAATTGAGTATATTAGCTTCAGTAAATAAAGCACCTAGAGGAAGTACAGAATGGATAACATTCAAAATCCATCCATTTGAATATTAGCTTTCTGGAATAATTACTTGTTAAATATTGATTTTCAATAGGATGACGCCATCTTTTTAAAAAATGATAGGTGGCGTCATCTCGCGTAGAGAATTAAATCGAATTGGCTAATAGTTTCAGCGTTTTGCCACTACGTGAAACGGCGCTGTTTAGAAATTTTAGCTGGCTTTCGTTAGTAGTGCCCTCTGGCCAATTAATTTGAAACTAATTTGGTGAAGAGTTTGAGCGTTTTGCCACTACGTGTTTTGGCGCTGTACGAACATTTATACGGAGCATATAATTCTTGCCGGAATTTGTACAGTTTCTTATGTAAAATTCGGTAAGAATTATTCACACGTAATTTTTTAATGTAAAAACTGCGTTGACTGACGACTGTTGCCACGATTTCTCCAGTCTTTTTCTGCTAATTGAAAACCTCAGGAAAAATCATTAAAAAATATTATGTTGCTTCAGGGGATTTTCGAGTGAAGAAATAAATGATACACACAGAGCGTTTGAGTATAAAAGGTTACTTCATTCCTGTTTCACTACAAGCTCGCATAAATACGCACACAATGTATAAGTTCGACGATCATCGCTTAGCAGAAGATACAAGCGTATGTTTCACAATAATAATGAATTACCATGTACAAAAGTAGTAAGTGTATACATATACAAAATTACGTGGAATATATACGCGCATACAAGAGAAATCGTTTAAATTATCCTAATCGATATACAAGATAAATACCAGTGGAGGGGTGATTATTAAATGTAAATGTGCAATGTGACTCAGTGGTAATAATAAGATTATTCATGTGTATAAAAGGTAAAAAAAGCTGTAAAAACGAGGGAGGTCCGTGACGGTTGTCGCCCAGCATTCGGGGGATGTCGCTTTTCTGATCTTATCACAATCATTTCCGGTAGTTGCCGGTGCGTGGAGGAAGATACTGATTGCTGCCGGCATCACCGAAACCACCCCTGCCTGTAACCAGAAAATTTCATGTACCCCCGCAATTTTTTTAATACTTTTCCTGATTTATTTCCAGCAGTCTTCCATCATTTTATACGATTCTTCAATATCTAAGGTAAGAAATCATTAAAGTACCAAAAAATTATACTGACCACCTTGGTATCCTCCAGCACCACCTTGGTAACCACCACCAGCACCTCCTTGATATCCACCAGCACCACCTCCGTAACCACCACCAGCACCTCCACGGCTAAATTGTGCCTGTCCTTCATACTGAACATCAGCGGTGTATCCGTTAGCATCGTCGGCCATGTATTTCACGATCTGCGTCCTTGAATCGGGCAACAAGACTCTGTACTCCCCTGTCACCACGTTGCCATCGCTACTTTCGCGTTGGGAGTAGTCGTTGCCACTTGGGGGGTCGAACACTTCGTACTGGAAGCTGTATGGCTGAGGCTGTGGGAGCATAACATATCGCATTATGTCTTTATAACAAGCCTCGCTTGATTAAACATGGATATCCACTCATCGACAAATACTTTCAGCATTGCGGCTAGGGTCTACGAAATTTGACTAAGGGGGTATTCCGGAATTTTTGCAGGGAAACTGTCGAACCTTTCGCATTCGGATTTTTCACACATATTTACTGGTATTTGGAGTATACGTGTGATTTTTCTCAAGCCAAAATTATCAAAAGTACATGAATTATATTTTTATGGAGCTGAACTTTACAATTGTCATCCAATATTGTGCCGAATTCATGAATTTTTGCAGGGAAACTGTCGAACCTTTCGCATTCGGATTTTTCACACATATTTACTGGTATTTGGAGTATACGTGTGATTTTTCTTGAGTCAAAACTATGAAGATTACATGAGTTATATTTTTATAAAGCGCGGGCTTCACAATTGCTACCCATCCTTTTGCAAAGTTCTGGAATTCTTTTCACACCTGTTTGAATATTGCAGGTGGTGATAAGTGTTTAATTTGAAGGGATGCGACTTACCCTGCCGTTGTCACGTCCGTATCCACCACCACCAAAACCTCCCTGGTAGCCCCCGTCGCCACCTTGGTAGCCCCCGGCACCTCCGCCGAACTGTCCAGGAACACCGTAATTAGTAGAAGGACGTCCACCAGAGAATCCACCGCCGTCACCGCCGCCCCCAGGCGCTCCGTAGGACGTCGAAGGCCTCCTGAATCCACCACCACCACCACCACCTACATCCCCTGTGAAACCACCAGGTCCACCGAATCCTCCTCCGCCTGGTCTGTTGTACTGGTAGCCACTTCCACCGGCGCCACCACCCGGCAACAGTCCAGCAAGCGCATTACTGCTGAGACACGAGAGCAACAGCAGCCCCGTTGTTAACTGCAATAAAGAATTACATCGGTCAGAGTACATACTTGGTGAATTTCATACTTGAAATCCTACAGGAACAGCCCTTAACCCCTTCCCGAACAGAGTCGAATATGCACGTTAGACTGAGGATCTTTATGCATTTATAATGAAATCGAGTAGATGAAATTTGAAATTATACGAAAATTTAAAAAAATGTCAATATACTATTTCTCGTCTATTATAAGATATAGCAAGTGAAGAAATAACATTCTACTTGATTCACATTTTTTGTAATTGATGCAGACAATTTTTATGTTTATTTCTAATTTCCGTTAAACCTTTATGCAAAATGTAAAATTGTTCGCATCGATTGCAAGACGTAGGAGCCGAATAAAAATTTCTTTCTTCAATTAATTATAACGTTCAGCTGAAACTAGTGCGCTGATGACTTGAAATATTTTTAACCGCTGCTTTAAATTGTACGTAGCCATTTTTGAAATGCGTAAAATCCACAGTCAATTGATTTTTATTAATTTTTTAGATATTAAGATAAGTACAATGAATTAAGCAAGGTATCTAGCAGAGCATTAGCGAGGAAATAACAAATGCAAATAACATTATTAATACAAATTAATTAATTTTCTGGAAACCCTACAGGGTAACGAGAGCAAAGAACGACTGGAGGTGATGAAAGTCTAATGAGAGAGAAGATGCTCTCCTGATTCGAACACCCAGAGCCAGTACCGGTAAGAAATCAGTGAATTACTTTGTAAAAGCTATTCAAACACGCGACGAGCGTGTCTCCTGTATGAACTGATTGCCCGATTTCGTCACTGTACGTCATTAATGCCTCTGACAAAAAGAATCGTGGAGAACGCTGATGCTGAGACGAATAGAAAGCTTCATGTATCGCGTGCCAATGATTTGCGGACGCGTAACTCGTGGGTATGTCGAAATTAATATCCCGGGGATGATTACTGAGCGATTTCCAATTGGTAGCGTCTTCCTCGAGTGCTTTTTTTTCGTCTTGTTTATGACGAAACAAGCCTGCATAGACCGGGGACCGAATGAAATATTGAATGGAATATAAACAATCCCATGGAAAGTCCAAAATAGATTCTCAAGCCTGGAGCTCGCAGAAATGCAGATTTCTGTTGATAGCTGGTTCCAAATTTTGTTAATGACATTTCCCAATTTCTGAAACCCCTACTTCCAAATTTTGTTAGTGACATTTCCTAGTTTTTGAAACTCCTAGTTACAAACTTTGTTAGTGACATTTCCCAGTTTTTAAAACTCCTAGTTACAAACTTTGTTAGTGACGTTTCCCAATTTCTGAAATCTTCCAGCTACAATTTTTTGTTTTAGGAAGCCCCATAGTTACTACACCCCCTAGTTAAGATTTCTCCAAGACTCAAGAGATCTTGATAAAATATATAGAAAATTGCATTATCCCCAAACATTGAACTTGATAATTACCATAACACCCCAAGTAACCATCTCACTTCAATTCAAAATTACAAATTTCTCTATCGACGAAGTTAATACCGTCTACAACCCCAAACTTGAAATCGTTCTCACCCTCCAGCCAAAATTCCTAATATAAGTATAGCAAATCAAACATTGCACTACCCACAAAAATGTTGAAATCATCATACACATCCAAACAACCCTACAAAATCATGGTAGTCTAAAACCCCAGATTACAAATCTCAACCTCAAACTAAAAACCCTTTTAATCGACCCTGCACCCTTATAAATAAAGTATAGAGAATTATATTGACCGGAATCAGAGAATTTGTATAGCGAAATGGAAAACGGCCGTTTGGGAGACAGACGTCTCCCTCGGTGCCGGAGCCGTTTATGGGGCGACCATAACCGGCGGTATAGCCTACCTGGTGGTAATTCATATTGGTGTTATGACCGAAGACGCGGAGCGAACTGAGAAGATGATCCCCGGCAGAGTTTATATACCGTGCGGACCCTTTGTTACAGTTTATCCTTAGCGTTGCATATATCCACGTGTATTAACCAGCGTATTAGAATGACCGTCTCTCTGGGTGTGGGAGGTGGAGAGGAGAAAGAGAGAGAGAGAGAGAGAGAGAGAGAAGGAAAGAGAGAGAGAAAGAGAGGATCACGACGAAGACGACGCGACGGGCGCATCTTCCCTTCACCGTCCCGTTGCGATGCATCATGGGAAGAAGAGAGGCGCACCATCCCGTTGATGATGACTGAAACAGCTTTAAATTTTAATTGGATCCACGCACGTGACTGTTCGGCTATTGGGCTAGCCACGAAAGGAAAGAGCCCCGGGATCAGCCGAATGGGAGGTCTACGCGTTCCCCTTTCGGGCTACTTCGCAGCCTCTGCCGGCTCTTCTTCCCTCATTTTGCAATTGTCTTTACTGGGACCAGCAACCGGCAACCAGGAACACCGCGTCTGCAGGTTCCTCGACCGTCCCGGATCCTTCGGTCAGATTCGAATACCATAACTTCGTGGCCCACAGCAGCAAAATCGGTTTAAGGTTGCACAGCAGGTCGTGACAATTTTTTCCCTGACTGAATCTGTCGTGGACTTCAAGATCGAACCTGCCTCTTTACAACGACGGTTTGAAAATTGATCCACGATTTTGTTTTTTTAGCCATTTTATGGAACTTCCAACGAGAGGCACGCCATGGGTGCTTCAGGTGACCTGGTCATGCTCTTCCATTTTGTTGCACAAAACAGTAAGAAAAAATCGTAGGTCAATTTTTAAGACGGCGTTGTAGAGAGGAAGGCTCAATCTTCAAATCCATGGCGGATTCAGTACCGAGAAAAATTTTTTGACGATTCTACGGATGTTTCAATTGTTGCTATTTTCGGGTGGTGTCTGTTCGAAACTTGTCTTTGATTTTTCAGTTGCTACGTGAGGGTGAAAAAATGTTAGGGGAAAATGAATAAGGGGTGACGAGAGTAGAGACTTCGGGCTTCAAATCCAGTTAAAGATCATTGTCGTGCGATTTTTTTTTACCGAATTATAACAATTTCAATGCGAGTATCGGCACAGAGTCTTAACGCTATGGACATCGGAGCGAGATCCGAGTTAAGGGGGTTGAATTAAAGGGTCGAATAAGGGTTCAATTAGTAGATTGGTAAACATATTATCGCAGAAGACAATGGAAATCTGAGTAAATGCATTTTTGTAATTTTTTTCTACTGCATTCATTTTTTTTTTTTAGTAAGGGGTGGAATTAAAGTGTTGAAGACCCAAGGGTGCTTCTGTGGAAAATTATTCAGTTGATTGATTATTCATAAGCACCATTACCATAGAAGACAGTTGAAATCTCGGTAAATGCATTTTTGTACTTTAACAAGATTAAATACTAATCAACTTGATGGTTATTGAAATTTAAGAGCAATAATTAGAGTAACTAAAGTATCTACGGATAATAGAATAGAACTGAAGAAGAGAGAACTATTAAAATTCCAGACGGGTTGAGTTCATGTCTTCCGTGAATGAAGTCACATCGTCATACTTTCTTCTCTTCAAATCCAGCTAGATTGGATTCTGATATACATTGTTGAATGTTTGCTCATCGGTTGATTATGATGTTTGTCGGAAGGCATTCCTGAACTTGTCATCGCAACTGTTAATTCCTCGATCGTTTCCTTTATATACTTTAACTTTTGTCCAATAATATTTCTGGTACTACTAAGAATCCTTTTTTACAATAAATTTTTTCAACGAAAAATTACGAGACTGCGAATTTTTATGCAAAATAGAAATCGTCTGCATTAACAGCAAGACACGAACACTGCATACACATTTATGCGATTAGGGAAGAAAAAATACAAGAGCGTTTTTAAATTCTTTAAATGTCATTTCTACTTTGTATTCGATTTGATAAATTACCCTAATCTACGGATTACCTTGAAAAATCATAAGTACAAATAAAATTCTAATTATAATTAAATCAAACATTAAAATTATATTAAGTAATGAACAATTTGAAAAATGGTCAATGTAGACCATAAAAGTACGACGAAGTTGATTAAAAAAAGAATTGTTTATACCGTATCTCGTAGCCTCGTACATTGATGCAACGCAATTAGGCGTCTTTCTAATTACAATCGACAGCGCATTACAGATTTATGCGAGCTGCTCGAACGGAATAGCTCAATTTTATTCCACCGTGTTCACAGTAATATCGATCCTCGATCGCTGATCTACACGCTGTACAATCCGGCCCGCGCGTAGATCGCGTCGGGCTGCGATCCAGCGATCTGTATTCCCATAAATCGCGATGCACAATCGGCGAACCGCGGAATTTGCAATACTGGTGCAACATCTATGATCCGCCTGTGAACTTTGTCCTAATAGACTGATCTCATTCGGTAGCTCGCATGATTCTTCATTTTTTTTTTTTTTGTTGTTGTTTCTAATCGACGACAATGGCGGTGATCTAATCCAAACTTGAGAAGTTGCGCAGTTGCTAAATCAATTTGCCTTCTTTGATTACCGCTCGCTAACGAGTTCGCTCCGATTAATTACGAGGGGGCAAACCAATGTAAATTATTTTGTGGATGTTTAAAAGATTAGAAAGAAACAATAATTTAGCAAAGAATCCATAATTTTACT
This sequence comes from Seladonia tumulorum, assembly GCA_913789895.3. Lineage (NCBI taxonomy): Eukaryota > Metazoa > Arthropoda > Insecta > Hymenoptera > Halictidae > Seladonia > Seladonia tumulorum. The sequence goes on along the minus strand of OU565270.1, from coordinate 16,073,549 downwards.
AGAATCAAATAAAAATATTTCCTACAGTATTTCGTAGTTACTTTTAACAGAGAGTTGTTTCAGGAGAACGTATTGAATTAAGAAAGAATAAAAAATGTCCGAACAAAATGGTGGACGACAGAAAATCGATAATTTGACTAAAATCCTATAGAAATGTGCTTTCCTCGCTGAATTTCTCAATTTATTTGCAATAGAGAGTGTGATTTAAAAAGAACATATTCAATTGAAGAAGAATTAGAAATGTCTCTCTATCGGAACAAAATGGCGGACAGCGAAGAACAAATTATTTCACTGGTAATCCAATAAAAATGCGATAAAATCGACTATAAAGTAAAACAAAATGTATTTTTCTCGCAGAGTATGTTCTTTAAAAATTACCAAAAAATATTTAACAACTCGGACAAACCTCCGGCAACGAGGAAGGTGTCGTCTATCGTTACACGTTCACCGGGAGTATGCAGTTAATAAACATGGCACGCCGGGGAGCCTCACGTGTCGTAGGTGAAAGATAATTATCTAAAAAGTATTACAATTAGGATTATTATAATCCCAAGTTGTGTAGGAGATTGTTTGGAAAGTTCATAGACGGGAATTACCGGTAATCTCTTTCTCCGTATTGAACTCGGACAGGAAAAAATGGCGCCCCGTCGGAAAAAGTCAGCTCGAGAGATATAAAATTCGAATAACAGTTGCAAGACGGCCATTTAGCTGTCGTCAGAAAATGTGTTCGACTTTAAATAAAGCAATCCGCCGCGGCGGCAGGACCCTCGGATCGACCCATAAAAACGTAACGCGGTATTAACGAGCTTATTATAGCGCGGCGGTTAGGCAAAACGAGCGCCGCGCCGGCTAAGTGGTAACGATAGTAATTACCGCGGCCATTGATATAATCGCGATCATAAAGACATCTCCGCGACTTACGCTGGGGATTATTATAATTTCTGGATGCCTCGATTTTGGATAAAAACAAATCAAGTGCAATTTGTTATAGTTTCGTGAAAAAAAAAAAAATCGCACGACAATGACTTTTAGCTCATTTTTACGCTCGAAGCCTCTACTCTCGACGCTCGGACAGTCATTTTCTTCTATGATTTTTCACATAATATAGCAACTTAAAAATCGAAGACAAGTTTGGAAAAAATGCCACTTGAAAGTAGTCAAAGTTGAAGCTTCTCTGGAATCGACAAAAAATTTTTTTTTGGAACTGAATCCAACACGAATTTGAAGATCGAAGCTTCCTCTTTACAACGACGATTCAAAAACTGATCTACGATTTCTTTTAGCCGTTTTATGGAACTTCCAATGAAAGGTATACTGCCAGCTGTGAGCCACGCCATATGGGCCTGAGATGACCCGAGCATGGTCTCCCATTTTGTTGCACAAAACGGTGAGAAAAAATCGTAAATAAATGTTTAAAACGTCGTTGTAAAGAGAAAGGTTCAATCTTTAAATCCAGAGTGAATTCGATCCCGAGAAAAATTTTTTGACGATTCTACAGAAGTTTCAATTGTTGCTATTCTCGGGTAGTATTTCTTCCAAATGTGTCTTCACTTTTTTAAGTTACTATGTCGTGTAAAAAAATGTTAGGAGAAAATGAACAACGGGTGACGAGAGCAGAGGCATCCAGCTTCAAATCCAGCTAAAAATCATTGTCGTGCGATTTTTTTTTTATCGGATTGTAACAATTCGAAGGCGAGAATTGCTCGATAATTGGCGATTTCGCGTTTGAATGGATTTCGGGTCAGCTATGTGTGTTCTTTCTCTTCCTGCTCATCTCAATGGAATTTGGTTACGAAAACGAGCGAGCATTTTGCAGTGGTCCAAGATTGATTTCCAGTCTCCGGATTGCGAATGATCTGGAGCTGTAGCTCTGCAGAAAGTTGACTGATGTTCGGAGTCATGCTACGTATGAAATCATCGGTGAAGACCTTCGAGAGCGTTCACTTTCCAAAAAGGATTCACTCGGATCCTGGTCTTGTCGAATAATAGTCGACGTTATCGTGATTCGTGCTGATCCTCCCTGACTTTGCACATTTTTGTTCCATTTCTTCCAGGGAACCGCACCTTCAATTTTGAGACCACTAACTTTCAAGTTCCAGAAATATTTATAATAAATATAATTTATTTCACGGGGTTTTTGATGGATATATTATTTATTTAATTTATTTACTCCACTCTATTCGAATTTATTTGAATTTATTTGAATTTATTTGAATTTATTTGATTCTGTTTGATTTTATTGTTCCTCGAAGTATACTAACAGTAAGTAAAATATTGTGAAAAAGAAATCTACTATTGCCAATTCTGATTGCAAGGCAGTGCGGAGAGTATCGTAGCAGTTGCGTAATAAAGCTGCTCATCGAATAACAATTTATTAGGATATAATGGTTCTAGATTACTTTTACTCTACAATGTTATGGCAACGCCTCCAAGAGAACAATGCAGAGAGCTCCACCGGTTCAGGGTTGTCCTTTCATCCCACCTAGATCCTTTCTAGACCCCCTTGAAGATGCAGACCCTGCTTGCTCGAGACTCGATCATTATACGTAAGTATTCACCATCAAATTATTTCCAAAATTTATGTTTCGCTTGAAAAATGCAAATAACAATGAATAAGAGGGTCTAAACTTCAATGACATTATTATACTGCTATTTAAAAAGAAAAATACTAAATAATTATTCTTAACCCCTTGCCCTACAATAACGAGCCAGACTCGTCATGAAGATTCTGAATAGAGTCTAAGAAATGTGAACGTTATTAATTTCCTTTAATTCGAAATGAAATTCTATTTTGCTATAGTTGACATATATCCTTTGAGGAAAATGTAGACATACAATAAATATAAACTATCTTTTTTTTCTATGAAATTCCGAACGATGAAGAATTTCTAATCATTATAATCACAAAATAAATAGTAGTGCAAGGGGTTAAAATGTGCAATTTAAGGGCATAATGAAATGACCGGTAAAGAGGTCAACCGCCTTACCAACATTTTCCAAACTTCCCACGAAGCGTTTCACTCTACACCACGAAGCATCATAATCAGATCCGAGCGAACTTTAACTTCATCTAATCTCCGAAGACACACCTTTGGGAAAGAATCGGCCCAGGACTGGTATCGATCGTCCATTAATAATCGTTCATTACGCAAACGATCACCGACGGCCGGGCACGTCCATGCTCGCGGGGGTACCGCCAATTTATTATAATTACTCGCCTTCGGACCCGTGTTTACGGTTGCCGCGGCGCTAATTCATTTCTTAATCTGATTTCGTAATCAACGCCGTGTTGCGTTATCTTATTGCTGAACGGGATACACGTCTGGACCGCGCGGGGTGGCTAATTAATACCGTCATAATTACCGCTAATCGCCGCTGACATCTGGACCACCGGGTCGCAAAAATATCTGACGGAAGCTACCGCAACCAGAAGTGTCGAAATCTATTTTTTCTATTTCTGAAATTTCGTTAGAACAGTTAGAATAACCTTTAACGAAGAGCCCTTTAAACGACCGTCCTGATAAGTGGAACAGAACGATGTTATTCGATGGAAATAAAGAATAGAAAATAAAAAAATTTTGGACTTTGTTAAAACACCGTATATATAAGCGTAAAACCGTGCACACAAAGGATCAACGTTAAACAAAATGGATTGCACAATCTAACGACGAACTCATCATCGGTGGTGCTAGGAGTGCCCGTAATTACCATTTCAGTGTTTTCTCTTCCGGAGAGCTGAATATTGATTTTTCGCCGGTGAAAAAATTTTCCCGGGCCAGTTAAAACATTACCAAAAGCGCGGAGAAAAATGGCACGGTGAAAGGCGTAGCAATTTCACGGCGAAAAAAGAAAAAATCGGCAAAGCCAGTTGCGCTCCAGACTAGAATAGCCCCCTAATCAGCATGCAGCGAAGCCGTCGATCAAAGATTCCCCTCTAGTTGTCCGGCATCGAGATGTGGAAGAGTAGAAACACGTATGCAGACTGCACCACGCGTCTTCCGCATCGCAACGATTACGCAATCGCCGTTTATCCCCGATTATGGTGCAGGCCTCACGTCAAAACGTTCACTCGTCGCTCCTCGAGCCCTGCAAATTCGTCTGGGCGCAACTGCAGATTATGCACATGAGCTGCCTCGGGAGGAATCTCATTTTTGGGAACCCTGGATCACGCAAAGTATCACTAGCCGTTACCATTTCTGAGAAAAGTCAAATCTCGAATTCTTAGGGACCTTAGACGACACAAAGTGTCACTAGGAGTTACCATTTTTGAGAAAATTCAAATCTCGAATTTTTGGGAACCCCAGCTGACAAAATGTCGCTAGCAGTTACCATTTTCGAGAAATTTGGTAAAATCACGAACGTTTGAAGATCGTAGGCGACTCAAAGTGTCGCCAGGAGTTACCATTCTTGAGAAAATTCAAATCTCGAATTTTTGGGGACCCCAGCTGACAAAATGTCGCTAGCAGTTACCATTTTCGAGAAATTTAGTAAAATCTCGAACGTTTGGAGATCGTAGGTGACGCAAAGTGTCACTACGAGTTACCATTTTTGAGAAAATTCAAATCTCGAATTTTTGGGGGCCCCAGCTGACAAAATGTCGCTAGCAGTTACCATTTTCGAGAAATGTAGTAAAATCTCGAACGTTTGGAGATCGTAGGCGACGCAAAGTGTCACTAGGAGTTACCATTTTTGAGAAAATTCAAATCTCGAATTTTTGGAGGCCCCAGCTGACAAAATGTCGCTAGCAGTTACCATTTTCGAGAAATTTGGTAAAATCTCGAACGTTTAGAGATCGTAGGCGACGCAAAGTGTCACTAGGAGTTACCATTTTTGAGAAAATTCAAATTTCAAATTTCTGGGGACCCCAACTGACACAAAATGCCACCAACATTAACTATTTTTGCCGATTCACCATATTTTAAGCAATTGACCATAATTTAATTATAATAACGTTTCTTTAATGAATAATGATAACTGTTCCAAAGAGGGAAAGAGCAGCTAATATTAATTATAGCATTTTTATGTATGAGATAAGAGGAGAGGCATGACAGGAATTGTTGCAACACCGAGAGTCCAATAAATTGAATGTCTTTTTTTACAGTCGGACCACATCTCAATCAGGATCATTCGAGGAGGATCAACGTGCATCGAACGCATCGAATGCATGCATGCATACTATGCCGAGGATGATCCTGTGCTGACCGTTCTCCGTCTCGGTTTAAACGGAGTCAAGGAAATTATCTGTAAATGGAGTGCCAAGAGTGTTGCTCGCAGAAAGCACTTTCAAACTGTTCTGGCATCGATTAAATCGCGCCACTCAATCTTTTACGATGTGGTGCAGATCATGGGACCCTGTAGCCTTGATTATGTCACATCCAACGGTTTTTGCAAATGCCATCGCAAATGGGCTTTCGTTGATCGTTGGTCCTGTCTACCCTTCACCTTCGTCTTCGATTCAATCATCCTGTGATCAATTTACTTTAATACTTAAAATATTCGACTCAATACTGAATTGTTAAATATACTCGATGATTTAAATGTATTTTTCCATTCATAACGAATGCTTTTTCCTGTAACAAATAAGACCTAGGAACGATTTTCAATTTGGCTGAAATTTCGAGGTAAATAGAAAAATTGACAAAACAGATCTACAAATATTTTTTAATCCATGGGAAATCTCTCTCGAGAAAAATAAAATAAAAATCAGTCGATTTCATTTTTAAAAAGATGCAAATGCATATTTGCATCCAAACTTTGCATCCGAAAGCGTTTTATTAACTAAGTTGATCTACGGATATCGTTTACGATTGGAGAAGTATAATGACATATTTGATTGCTCGGTGCGCTATAGTAATTTTATACGGCGTTTTCATCATAAATCCAGAGCGTTAGTGCTCTCCTCATCATCAGTCGCGTTCCACTGTAACCGCTGACGTGTTTCATATCGAACTATGACCAAGATGCACATACATACGTTCGGTCGAACGCATTACCGGTTACGACACCGTTCTACGAAACCTTTTTCGCAACCTTACACCGTCCGTGCTCACCCTCGCAATGAAACGCGTACGGGTATGCGCATCCGGGTGCCATTATTGTTACAGAATTGCTTTTTCTTTATTACTTCTCCGTCTCCAACGACAATCTCCTCTCCTCTTACAGTTATCCTCTATTTTTTACAATATAAAAGCAAACACGATAACATGTCAGTCATTATTGCTTAAAGATCAATAATAATCCCTAAAAAATTATTTTGTATTTCAAAATACAATCAACGTTGGTCACAAAAAATTAACTTCCGTCAAAATATATTGCTGCATAAAAATTTGAGTACAAGGGAGCAAGAAATCTCGGCACAAAGTATAAAAAGTTTTTATTAGAAAAGAAGCTAATATTACAAAACGCCTGTTCTCCTAAGCAATTGAAATACTACTATAGTCAACGGAAGGCAGGCCCGTACGTGGGCGATGGGACCCTAGAGTTGTAGCCATTGCGTGCACCGAAGTTGTAACTGCTGTCCAGGGCGTTAGAACCGAACTGATAGTTGTTGCCGTTGTTGTAATTTCCGCCGTTATTAAAATTGCCGCCATTGTTGTAGTTATTGCTCGGTGTCTGGTAATTGTATCCTCCGGTGTTCCCTTCAACGAAACAACAAGAAATAACAAATTTAAACGGTTGCTCTCCGTGGTTATTAATTTTTCAAAAATCATTATACATTTTTTAATTATTATCGTGTGTATAGTTGCATCCGTGACACTTTTCTGATTGAAACGAGCCCAAACACGACATAGTTTGGACGATTCTTGCTCGTTTAATCCACGATATTCTGGTACTGGAGAATTTAGGTATGATCGGTTCGCATAATTGCGGTTTCACTAAATCTTGGATTACACGGGTAAATATGAACCGAATTGTATCGTGTTTGGACTCGTTTTAATCAGAAAAATGTCACGCAAACAACGATAACAGTCTCGCAAATAAATAATGGAAAATATAAAAGTTATGTGCAAAAATGTCTCATTCGAGACAAAAATTCACTCGATGGGGGATTAAACTAAATGCGTATTTCGTATAAAATAATACAATATAGTAATCCAATATGGAGAATCTTTTGGGGGTCTCATACATTCGATATAACAACACTATTAAATACTTACCACCATTGTACCCGCCGCCAATATTGTTTCCCTGGTAGCCAAATCCGGGTCCCCCTTGATTATTGTTGTTGTTGTTGTTGTTGTTGTTGTAGCCGTTGTTCTGGGTGTTATACTGATCAGGGTAGGTGGCTGTGCCCTCGTACCTGACATCAGCGTGGAAACCCGTCCTCCAATCAGCGGTGTAAGTCACAATTTGCGTCCTGCCGTCGGGTAGTTGTACTCTGTACTCGCCTCGGACGGTTTCGCCGTCGCTGCTCTCTCGTCTGCCGAAATCGTTTCCGGTCGCCTGGTCCTTCACTGCGTACCCGAACTCGTACGACATTGGCTGCACAAACAAACCATAACGCCGCGTGACAACCATAACGTCATTACGCCTTCGGTATCTGGGGAGTCACCTTCGATTCAATTCGAGTCGCGCTGAACAAACGTGAGTTGTACATTACAATTAAAACAGTGGATTTTCATAGAAAATACAAATTATTCATGTTAATCGCAACACTGATCCCTCTTTTTTGTTTAAAATAATGTGTCTGTAATGATTATAAATGTTTGTTTTATATAAGAAAAAAAATTGTTCGGTGAATTGCTTTGAAGGTTAATTGTTTTTGTGAGTTTACGTATTAATTACGCTGCATGCAATCGTGTAATGGTGGTTAATATAATAAACGTAAGAATGTATCGTCTTGTGTGTTCTTTGCACAGTGAAAGTGAACTAGACTGTTTTCATGCGTCACAATTACTATAATTGATCATTATAAACCGTTCGATGGAATGTTCAACAGTCGTAATATCTTTAAAGAAAAATGTATAAGGAATGTTTGCTATTCTCTAACTGTGAAAAAACATAAGGCAAGTGTTTACATTACCGACGCGTTGCAAAACCAATAATAATAATTCAATAATAAAATAAATAATAATAAAATTAAAAAAATAAAATAATAGTAATAATAATAATTATTATTATTATTATAAATAATAATTCAATAATTTTTGCGTTTGATTAATTAGAACTCGATTGTTTTGTACAGAAATCCGAAGAGAGTGTTTCGTGTATATAATTATCTACCGTACGTAGTCACTATACTATGTCACAATGCAAAGTTCTGTTTAGTCTAATTATAATAACGCGTGGAACAATGGCGCCATGTATCCCATAATTTGTATTGTGTCTTCTGCACACACGGTTCTCATTTATAATAAAATCTTGCTATTAAAATGCGACCTGTTTCAACTACCGCGTTATAACACGCTCGTAACACATTCATTATTGTTTATCACATATTACACGTTTTGTTTACAGTAGGTACGTCGCAACGGTACCAAAATGGTTGACATACTCCACTCAAAAATAATAAATATTGTTTGAGAAAAGTGGACAAGTTAATGGAACAGGGTACTAAAAATTACTAAAAATTTTTACAATTATTATGGAATGTAAATCGATTTATATAAACAAAATAAAAATGGCGTCTCCTCACCATATCCCCAAACATCCACCACATTCCACAATAAAGTAAATTATCTTGTCGACAGCAACAAAACATCATAATTAATTCTCAGTAGCTGACCCAGTTCTGAAATTAATTGTTCCAGCCAAAAAGTTATAATTGCAGGCTTGCACCATCGTTTCAGCAGCGCAATCATCTATCATCCTCGAGATCATCATCATTCAGCGAGGAGCCGGAGGATCCCGCGAAAATGGTATGGCAAAAATGTAGGCTTCTGGTGTACGCGATGAACCGCTGTTACGTGCATGTTCGCTTTCTTCGACACGAAAAAGAATAAGTGGAGCAGATGAGCTCCAAGATGGCCGGTCTAATCTGGCCGAGGAGAGCCTCGGGACACGTCCAGCCGCGAACATAACCGGACCGTTTAGATTCCCAGGACGATTAGCTAATCGGCAGCATAACGATTCGCCCGTAGATTACGCCTGCGGTTCACTCTATTAATATTCTTGCGTCATTCTGCGGCCACACATGATTCGCGTGTAGCACTTTGCAGACGCCATTTCCGGTCACCTATCGATCGTCATTAAACCAAGGATCTTTACGCAGCATTGCGATTTTCTGCGGGGGTTGTAGGAATCGGTTGTGCGAAGATTGCAACAAATGAACACATTTCAAAGAATTGACGAAATACTGTTGCAAATGGTTAACCCTTTGCACTCCGCTGTCCCCTCTCAGGGGACATTAAAGTTTATTAGCGATTACGGGGAATTAATTTATTCGAGCGCAACTTTAAATAAAATATTGATTTTTTTGCAAATATATATTCCTCGATGTCAACTAATTCATATAAGTCCAATATCATTATAATACGTTACTTGGTTCCAAAATTATACTAAATAATACGAGGATTTGTAAATTTCTGCCAGAATGGTTCGGAGTGCAAAGGGTTAAAATAACGGATAAATTGTCATTATTCTAAAAAGGTGTGAATGTTTTGATACGTCATTGACAAAATCATCTGGTGACTTGTTGCTACAAATAATGAATCAATAAATATTTAGTCATGGGTGGAATAAGATGAATAATTGGATGCGTCGTTAACAAAGTTGCAATTTTCCAACCGAAGATGATTCTCTAACGATTTCAGATGGACCGGCGCGCGAAAGGAGAGTGGAGAGGCGATTCAACGGAGACGCCATGCCATCCAGCTTCCCATCATCTTCGCAACTTTGTAGCCGCGCGTTTTCACGTTTCGTCACTGTGTTTCGACGGTGGAGGAGCGGTTATTGTTGTCTGTCGCAATCGACTTGAGGGGGAGGGGCGGGGGGCAGCTTCATAAATTCGCTTAATAACCGTATCCCACGAAACGAGCAGTTAATTTCCTTGAAATGTTCCCGTTTAGAAGAGACTCCTCTTCTGCTCCGCTTCGGATCATCAATTATGAAACGCCCGAGCCATTACGAATTACCAAACGAGCAAACACTATCATTGCCCGCGACGCGACGCGATGTTTTCCCAAGTGTAAACGACTGTCAATTGCGGGTGCGCCTTTAAGGTGCGACTATGCATTAACACGATCCACAACACGATACTCTGACAATCTAGCAAGACAATATTATTGTGTCATTTCAATTCCGACATCACTTTTCAATGATTTTATGATGTTATCTTTGCTAGCTAATTTTACATTTATAGATACAACGAGGAGGTAACATTCGTCTAGAAATGCTTGAATGGCGACGGTGTATCGATTTAGATTAACAATGCAAATTGACAATGTCGTATTTTCGGAAAAACGTTTATCAAAAATTAGTACTGTATTATTAATTTGTGCTTTTCCCTGGTATCGTTACAATTATTGTAATTTGTTTCTTTTAACTTTATTCATTGTTGTCATTGTTGTAATGTGTTATAATAACATTGTTGATGGTTGTAATTTGTTTGTTATAACATCGTGGATTGCTATAATTTTTATAATTTGTTTGTTATAATTGATGTAAGTTGTTCGTTATAACATTGTTGATTGTTGTAATTTGTTTGTTATGGCATTGTTGATCATTATCATTTTTTAATTTTTTTGTTGTAATTGTTGTGATTTGTTTGTTAAGACATTGTTTATTGTTATAATTTGTTTATTACGGCATTGTTGATCATTATAATTTTTTAATTTGTTTGTTGTAATTGTTGTGATTTGTTTGTTAAGACATTGTTGATTGTTGTAATTTGTTTGTTATAATTGTTGTGATTTGTTCGCTGTAACATTGTTGATTGTTGTAATTTGTTTGTTATGGCATTGTTGATCGTAATCATTTTTTAATCTGTTTGTTGTAATTGTTGTGATTTGTTTGTTAAGACATTGTTGATTGTTGTAATTTGTTTGTTATAATTGTTGTGATTTGTTCGCTGTAACATAGTTGATTGTTATAAGTTGTTTTGGTACATATTTAATTTTGTTGCTTATCTACAATGTCTTTGTTGAACGGATGTAACGCGACTTATACTAATAGCTGGAGTTAGAGGGTGACGTCGATGACCTGGAGGATTTGTTAATGATTCGCGCAACAATGTGGCTCGACAAAGTTCAATGTTACTTATAGAATCGGCTTTAACCCAGATCTAGTGATCTCTCGCAACCCTTGAATTCTCTGTGGAACGTCTCGAGAGCAAACGGGTGTGGAAATCGAATAAAGGTTGAATGGATCGAGGATCTCGTGATCTATTAAAACTCGATCACGCCTTCACCGGATCGTCTTTCGATAGATCCACTTACAATTAGTTTCTTTCCATTGTACTCACCTGATCAACGTAGTCATTGTCATTCCCGTTATCATAGTGATGATTACCATGGTTATCGAAGCCACCACCGTTTCCACCATTCGCGGAACCATGGTTGTTGTTGTTGTTGTTGTTGACGTTGTTGTTGTTATTGTTGTTGCCTGCATAATTCCCTGGTACACCGTATTGATTACTTAACGGTGGCTCGCAGTGGGCGATTCCTATGCTCACTATAAAAGCGAGTGATAACTGAAAATGCAATTGTTATATTTAATCATCATCGAAACAATTTAATTATGATAATTTCAATTCCCTACAAGAATAACTTTCCATTTCATAGAATGCTTTTCGCATGGAACGCTTGAAACTAACTTAGCGATTTTTTATTTGCAACATTATAAAACATTTTGGTATAATATCTTTTTCTATACATTCGTACACGTTTCAACGAAGTCCAGAAATTTTTGTGTGAAGAGAAAATCAAAATTGACTTTGTTATAAATAATCGAATGCACCCCTACATCAAAACGAAAGTACCCAAATAAATCGTTACGAAAGCAAGAGATATTTAGGAATTTTTTTTTTTAACTAACCGTTAAACAAATAAATTTCAAACTTTGTGGGTTTATTAAGAAGTGTTTCAAGAATATAGACCATTTATTTAAACTAAAAATATTGACTCGATTCGAAGGTACAACAGTTCAATTCCAGTGATAAGAATGAGAAAAGTATCTTTCCCGAAATGGAAATTTGGAGAAGTATTTGGAGCCGAATCGCGAAGCCATTGGTCCCAAACGCGTACCCGTAATACGCCGCGAAGGTATTGCCGAAATCTATTTTATTGTTGCGCCACAGCACCGCAGGATACTAGCAAACGTATCAGATAGATTCCCAGGCGTGAGGCTGATGCGTCGCTCGAAAGCGAGATGATCAACTCGTGCGCGTTGCGTACGCGAGAAATTAGTGTTTTCCCGCGTCGTGAGAACGTGTGTTCGCTGTTACATCATTGAGCCGTTTAAAACCGGCGTAACGGTAAACGTAACTTGCGAAAAAAATCGCGAAGATCGAGCTCGAAACGGCCAACTACCACTAAACGATCCGCCCACTCCGACCATTGAATTTTTTTCAGCAAAATTAACACACGTACAAATTTCAAATTTTGTGGGCGTGTTGAGCAATCTTTGAAGCACGTATGAGAATTTTTTTATAAATCAATAATAATCCTGTCGGAAGTTGTAACAATTTCACTATGGCACTTCCAGAAAAGGTTTTGTCTCCATTGAGAATTCCAAGATCCGCCATTTTGGTTCTCCGAATTAAAAGATTGTAAAAGATTCTTAATCTGTATGGGTGTTACTGTTTTATAGAATTAAGTAAAATCAAAAATAATAAAAAATAAAGAAATTCCATATAAACAATTGAGATTTGTGCAGGAAAATGAGAAGAAAATTAAAAATTCAAACTGTAATAGATTGTTCACAGTAGGAAGACGTGTTGCATAACTTTTTACAATTTGTACTTCCTGTTCATGCATAAATTTGTCAAGTAGATGCAGGTAGAGGAAGAGTCATGCACCTTGCTTTCACACATTGTTTACTGCACATGGCAAAATGAATACAAAATGAACTTTCATTCATGAATAAATCGTCTTCATTAATCTAATAAGGTGTCAGAGACGGGATCAATTCGTGAATACATTTTCCAAAATTGCTTGTGAATATGTAGCACGTGATACTTAATATTCAATATTTCATATTTAATTTGCAATAATTAGTTGCATACAAAATTTCGGAAACATATTTAAATACGTTACTCAAAGATTCTATTAATTTTGGTAATAATTTTGACATTAAAAAGCATCGAAAACAATGCAGTGAACAAATGGAAGAAATTGCGTTAAAATAGAGACAGACTTTCATTCATGAATTAGTCATTCTTTAATTACACTGTTATGCATTTAATTTAATTACATGACGAACGAGTGTAGATCTCTTTTCCTGGAACTAGGTCTTGATTAGAGACAATACTTAACAACTGTATTAGCTAATTGCTTAATTTTGTACACATCAAATTAATATAAATATAAATGGTGTCTTTCGTGTAGGATAAATGTCCGATTTTAGAACAAATGGAAATTACAGGTGTTCCTAAAGATTAATATGAGATGTCTCTCTAATATTTAACTGAAGTAATTCAGACTATCATTATCTAGCACAACTATCATCCGGTTGGTGTACTAAAATGCACGGTGCAATTGTTAATTACTCTAACAGAGATTTTCCGTTTGTTACACACCTTTAAAAAGATAAGTATAAATGTCTCCTGTTATTGTTAGCATAAATGAATTTTCATTAGAGTGGTTATCGCTGTTTCCGCCGTGTAATGGCCTCCGTTACATGCACGGTTGCGTGCAAATATTCTTGGCTTTCTCGGTGCAAATTCCACAATTAGTATAAAAACATTTCTCACCGAATACCGATAAAAATTGATTGAATAAAAATCGGTAAATAATTGTGAAACCCAGAACGCTCGACTAGTAAAATATTTACTAAAACAATTAATAAACTAGTTGGCAAAATGAGGGGCAAAATAATTGTCAAAATAAACTGTAAAATAATGATTAAAAATAAGCAGTGAAAGAACAAATATATAAATAAATAATATTCAATCTTTTCGACGTTTAAAACAATTCGAATAATTGTTATACAAGCATTATAATAGACACGTAACTTAAATAATTGAGGATGCTATCTGACCAGAAATCAAATATGGCTTCCGTCTGTCTATAAGGATGTAACTATAGTTCCCGTTCCTCTATTCGCATAAGAGGAATCTCTGAATAAGGATATGCAAGCGATGTCAGCAGGAATCAACCGCGAAATTTATTTGCATAGAAAGTAGAGATGCACGGATTATAAGAAAGCATGATTAAAATTAGGAGATTGAGATTGACAATGATTTACGGTACTGAAGGGTACCATTGTTTATCAGTGTGACAGAGGATACGTGGCACCGTGCTGCTTTTTAGGCCGCTAATTATGAGAGCATAATTAACTAAGCATGTATTCAGGACGCTGTTGGCATTATTAGATGCTAATTGAAAGGAAATTAGGCTAGATTTGTTATGAACTCGTGTCAGAAGATTGAAAAAGTTAGTATCAGATCCAATATGGCGTCAAGGAATAAATAAATCCTCGGTACAATTCCAAGCACACAAAATTCCAGAGGCAGTTGACATACTTAATAATTTTCTATTAAATCTTGGATGCCTAATATAGATATGGAGGACCGGTCGTGTGATCCAAAATGGCGTCGAGGGACGAAGAAATTCCCACTATACTTAAAGATGAGCAAAAATCGAATGATACGAAATTCCAGAGGCAGTTAATGACTATAATAATTTTGTGTTAATCCCTGGATGCCTAATACAGATATTTGGAGATTGAGGACCGGTCGTGTGATCCAAGATGGCGTCGAGGGACGAAGAAATTCCCACTATACATAAAGATGAGTAAAAATCGAATGATACGAAATTCCAGAGGCAGTTAATGACTATAATAATTTTGTGTTAATCCTTGGGTGCTTAATACAGATATTTGGAGATTGAGGACCGGTCGTGTGATCCAAGATGGCGTCGAGGGATGAAGAAAGAGCCTCGAGGAATGTTCGAAGCGGGTCGGTAGGCGCACCAGGCTTGCACCCGTTCAAATACGTATAGTAATTTTCGTAACACGCGAATACCGAAGCGTGCATTATGTCATTTAACACGATGATGTTAGAATGGTTGCACGTTGCACGTAGCCACCGCTCTGCCGCCTTCTTGCGAAATGCTTATGTTGTTATTTATATTCCCGTGTAAACCGCCGCGTCCCTTGTACTGCATTAACGGAGATGATTACACGCGACCAAGTGCACTTACATAATGAAATGCAGCGGCTTACTGTGCACGCTGCACCGACAAATGAACCGTGCATCATCGGAGCGCACCTGGAAACACACCGGTTGTGACTACAGTTGACTATAGTTGAGAGAAAAAGGGGCGGGACTGTAGACGAAATCAGGAAGCGACGCGGTTTTGAATGCAATTTCTACCTATTCTGTTTTCATTACTATACTCTGCCAAGCGCATTTTATTCATTTGCAACGACAAAAATCGGAACAATTTTCATCTTTGTAAATTGTGTTGCAAAAAGAAGATATATTTTTATATATAATTCAATTTTTTATTTATTCGTTGTGAATTTTGTTGGATTTTATTACAGAACTTTAGAAAATAGTAAATATTTTCGTTCACCAATTTCGTTTATCGAAAATAAGTTCGTTCATGGATTTTTATTGATGCTAATTTTGCTAGTCACACTAACGGCAGTAAAAAGGACGAATTATATGCTCGTTTGTTTAGTTTTTCAATTGCAAACGGTATTGTCAACCACGCTACACGGTGACATTAAGGAAGACGCATTAAACAGTCATTTGTTAATCCTTGATTGAAAATAATTTTATTAGAAGCTACCGTTGCTGAGAGAGATTCATTATAATCACATTTGTTTATTTTTTTATGAGAATAATTTTGTTATTCAGAGTGGCGACTCGAAGAGAGATGTGTCATATAGCCTCGACGTTTATCCTTCTCTTGCAAATAATTTTGTCAACCATGGTAGATGGTGACATTCAGAGGGAACACATTAAAGACTCGTTTATTTATTTTTTTGTTGAACGTATGACTTCGTCGACCTCTATTGTAGCTCCAAGAGGAACAAATTATAAAACCATTTGTTTAATTCTTTTATCGAAAACAATTTCACTGGTTGCAATTTTGTTTTGATACAAGTTTCTTGAATTTTGTCATTAAAATGTCATTGTTTGTACTGGGAAACATAAAATACTGTTCGAAATAAATAGATTATTTTTACCACGTTAAAGAGAAACCAATAATTAAGAAGTAAATTCTAACATAAATACAATATAAACATAGAAAAGTGTCTCCATCATTTTCAAGAATAAGAACTTCTAAAATGCACTAGTGATGCAATTCTGTGGGTTCACTGGGTCTAATGCAATTTTCTTCGACTGTGTTACGAGTTCTGGGGCAGTTCACTACACCGAGGACTTATAAAGGAGATTCACAACGCCTGCGGTCAGGCGAATAGTGGAAGAAGACCTTAGAGAACGGTCCAGAGACATTGCAACTTGCACTTCCACTGCAAACTGCAAGTGGAGCAACTGCAAAGTGCAATGGCGCACTTGTGGTCGATTCTGTTTCTTCATTTCCAGTAACCGTAAAGAAAATCCTACCACAGTCGCCATTACATAAACCAAAACCGAGCAAACAAATCGAAAAATAAATTCCCAATGCTCGTTTGCACTCTACAAAAAGATAAACCAACAAATCTCTTGCAAAATTGCAACTATCGTGGAAACTAAAGAAGAAACAATTTTTGCTTCGTAAGTGTTAAGTTGTTTCTACAAATACTATTGAATTTTTGTGCAAAATTAAAATGATCTGCATATTTAATTATTTCTTTAACAATTTCAGCAAGTTAAAAATATTGTATTGGTGTTCCTGAACTATCTCAATCGTGAACACATAAAATTCGCAGTCTATTATTATTAATTAATTTATATTATTCAGTTATTATTTGACTTACGGTTTCAGTAATGATCGCGACGAAAAATTGTAAACTGCTCAGTTAATTCTAGTGACTTTTGTTCAATTACTCCTTGGAAAATGTTTTTTCCGTTCCAAGCAGAAAGAAAGGAATTAATTCGCTAATTGCGAAAGGAAATTCAATGTTCCGCGACAGTGAGTGCTATTTAACGGCGCATTAGCGGCGTGCATCAGTTCGTAGCTAATTACAGAAACGTGGTAAAGTCGAATTTCGCAGCTCGACCTTTAGCATTCGTGATTTTTCCAGCCCGAGGGAGGGACGCAAAAACGTTGAAACCCGGGTAACCACGTGAAAGTAAGGTTCGGCTGATAATCGGCGTAAACTCGGAATGATTATAACGCATTTTACCCCGAAGGGAATCATTAGCGGACGAGAGGATCTATCGTTGGATCTGAGAGATCGCTTTCGCGAGATTTGCTCGTGCTCCGCGGTCCCAGTGACAGAGATAATTAACAAAACCGTAATTTATTTAACGTTAACAAGTAAAAGATCACAGTAGAAGGGAACCCACGGGACCAACCCTCGGCCATTTTTGTAGCTCATGATTGATGCTCAGGACTGTTGCTTTAGTTATTAATTTGTTAAAGTACAGTTTTCGATATATATTTTGCATACATATTATTATTATTTTCCTCCCCAATGCTGCTATTCATTTAGTTTTATATAAATAATAAAACCCAGAAATAGACCCAGGCAAAAATCTTTCTAGGTCCAAAGGACTAAAATTTCTTCTTTACAGCAAGTGACAATATTAATACTAGAACTACCAAGCACCAAATGGCACAAATTGCCTCACAATAAAAACAAAATTGCATTTATTTAGATTTCGTATCAGTTTAAATATCTACTGCGGTAGAGAAGCTGGTTAAAAAATGTTTGGAAACATATTTACAATTTCAATATTTCTAAAGGAAAAAATTAGGAGCATCTTGATTGATCCGATGGTTCTAGTGTTAAATCACTTGAGCCTACGCTCGACAAGTACCTGCACCACTTCCACCACTCCCACCCGATTACTGTGACTTGAACAACAACATGATCAGCGGAATCATCAATCACCCGAGAAGTTAC
Organism: Seladonia tumulorum; assembly: GCA_913789895.3. NCBI lineage: Eukaryota > Metazoa > Arthropoda > Insecta > Hymenoptera > Halictidae > Seladonia > Seladonia tumulorum. The sequence continues at coordinate 16,055,429 of OU565270.1, read as the reverse complement.
GTAGGTCCCATGGCCAACCGATAACTCAGTTTATCACTGGCTCGCGGATCACCACCCGGCACAGGGGATCAGGGGACCGAACGATTGTCGAATGTACAAAGTCACTGTCATTACCTGTCGCACTATCCTGTCCATACTCGATAGGGAACCGAGCACCGTGATACTTGGAATGCTGAATATTATGGTGACGTTTCGACGGGGCCCGGCTTGCTTATATAGAGCGACGGTATACGCCTACGAGGATTCATTTCCTGTCGGGCACGGATTCGCCTAGAACAGGCCTGATCTAAGAGGAGGTGGAGGATCCTCGGCTAGGATCCCCAGCCGGATAAAACTCTGGTTGCTCTCTCTCTCTCTCTCTCTCTCTCTCTCTCTCTCTTTCTCTCTTTCTCTTTCATTCTCTCCATCCCTGTTCCTCTTTGGTAACCCTCACTCTTTGGTTACTCCAGTTCACATAGTTCAGGACGCATGAAGCGTGAGGAAAGCCCGCGCTTTATTTCCCATTGTTTCTCTCTCCTGGCTGGAGAGGAGAGGCATGCGCGAATTCGGGGACGGCAGCGTGCCGCGTATGAGAGGAACGAGCATCAGCGGACGAAGAGTAGCATAGTTCTCGCTTCCAGAACGGAGAAAGTTGGTTACTTCACCGCGTGGGACCACCACCAGGCTCTCCTGACGCCGCTCGCTTTTCGAGTCGACTAATTAGCCAATTGAGCCTTAATTAAGCCAGGACCATTGTCCAGCCGCTGCCACCCGGTCCCCAGGTAGCGTAATCCTGAACGACTACCACCGAAACGGCACTGTGGCAATACTTCGGGCCTTCTCGGTCTTCTAGGACCTGCCAGGACCGTGACAGTCATTTTCAGATTCATTTGAATACTCTTTTTTTATATATATATATATTTTTTGTGGATAAGGTAGAGCGACCAGGTTACCGACAAAAATAGGCGAAACTTTTCATCCTTATATGAGAATATTTTTCACTGGGAAAGGGCTCGTTCGATAGAGGAATAAAATTCTTACTTATTACAAATATTTTCGACTTATTCAGATCGTCGAAGAATGAAACAATCTTCTACAATTTTTATTTTGCATAAAGATCCGCGGTCTAGGTGTTTTTTTAATAGACTGTGCTTTCCGGCTGTTTATTGAAAGCAGTAGACCATGATAAGAGAAATGTAAAATGAAATTGTGTACTTTGGTTGCCTACCGTAGGGGCAACTGGGTAGATTCCTGCACTACCGACTGGCTTCTCAACCTCTCTGACGTTTCCCAAGCTGTAATCATTTCTTGATTAATAAATTGTCATATTTCTTTATTTTATAGTTCTATATTCTCTATTCTGAACTTTAAACATTGACAGAGAAAACCTGTGGTACAACAATTTTCAAAAATGTGCTACGCTTCTATATCGTCAAAAAATAATTATTTAATCGCATCTTCCAAGGTCAATTATAATTTGGTATATTTTACAGTTCTAAAAATATAAGTAAATGGTTATTACATCCCACAGGAAATTGAGGTCCTCCAGCGAAGTAAATAAATTATTGTCGCGTGGCTCGTAAATTGTTGATTCTGCGATAGTGAGGCGATTCGATGCACGGTTTGCCCATGTTTGGTAAATTGGACGTACGTATTGTGCCACCGTGGATGCAATTGAGTCGTGGAATGCGCATACATTAGACAGTGCTGGGTCTAGGTTGAGCTGACATGATCTGATCCGGATGGTTTTGTTAATTAGACTTATTAAGGCGTCTGTCAGTGTGAAATCCTCCTTGGCCTGGGTTGCTCCTAATTTTACATTCTGGACTTGCAAGGTTTTCGGACGATTTTAATGAAACGAGTAGAAAATTCAATTACGAACACATGATCACGCAATGACACTATGAGCACTATGCCGAATGAGCGCTATGTGTAACGTGAGCATCGGGTCTGATGAGATCGGAACGCAGTAATTTAGAAAGTAACGTGTATTTGAATCGCGCTAAAATTGCATTTTAGCTTTGTCATTGCGCTCGATCCGGCGATATTGTAATCGAGTTTCGCAATTGGACTGTTCTGTTCCTCTCGGAGCCGTCGCTGACGTCACTGGTCCCTGGTTCCTGTTGTCAAAAATTGCTCTTAAACGAACATAAAATAAACAAAACGTACATACATTTTTAATTTGTTATTAATCAAACTTTGACCAGTACGTTCGTCACATTTTTCCGATTGAAATGGATCCAAACATAACATTGTTCGAAACACATTTATTTATTTAATGCACGATTTCGTAAAACCTCTATTATCCGAACAGATAACATCCTTGATCAATTTAATCGTTCATAATTTACATACAACATGATCTAGTATACACGTTAAATCTGTGATCGTAACTAGAAAACTGTTTTATCATCCGAACACTTGTATTACAAAAAATCAGTTCGGATAATAGAGGCTCCACTATATCGTGTATTAAACAAATAAATAAAATCCAAATAGTATCGTGCTTGGTATCGTTTTACTCGGAAAACTGTGACGAATAGATGGATTAAAATTGTATTAAAAAAATAATGAAAAATAACAACACGCATAACTGGTTAAAGAAAAATATTTTGAACATGGATCAGCGTTCGTACGCGATTCAAGCGACATTCCCGTAGTTTTTTTGTTTAAAGCGGCAACAAATCGACTTCGTGGAAAACAAGATGTATAATTTGCCGTGTAATTTGCTCGATCTAATTAGCGGATTCATGGTAAGGATTCCTTAGGACTCTTGTCCTAGGACTTGCCTCCAGCCGGGAGAGGCGTAACAAGATTAATAACCGTTGATCTCGTTTACGACAATGGGCCGGCTGTAATCACGGCATCGGTCTAATCTCCCCGATCAATGAGCCAAACGGAACCTAATCAAGACAGGTTTATTGTTTATTTACTGTGCGAATTCTCACTTTCGATTCCTTTCGTAACCTTTCCCCGTTGTTCGCCATTACGTCAACGGAAAGGGAACCATTGCGTCGCAATAAATTCGTGGACGAGCCAGTTCATTATTAGGCTAATTATTTCGCTAAACAGTCGTTCAACGAACTGCAGTTTTGTTTGGATAAAAATTAAATCGAATCGAGCAATATTATCGACAAAATGGCATTCAGCTTGTAAAAATTTTTAAAGGAGGAAACTTTCTGCTCAACTTCTTCTAAAAATATTTATTTACTAATTAATTTACTGTACAAAACTTGTCAATATATTTATTTTTCTATGGGTAGAAAAAGGGTACGTTGGACAAATTATTTTATCCAAAATGGTGTTTTATACGTTCGGTCTGAACTTTATTTATTTCTCTCCGATTCGCATGATCGCTGGCTATAAAATCAGGCTACGGGGGTTTCCAAACGTGTTCGGACGTTACAAAACACGTCAGCTACATTAATTATTCTAACGACCAGAGGAGGCGTCGGAATAAACGCGAAAAGAGGGATGAGTGGAACGAGAGGTAGCCATTTATCGGACAAAACGGCAAAGGGTGTTGCACAATGGATCCTTACTCTACTTTCTTGATGTCCAAACAGATGATCTTTCTCTCTCTATCTATCTCTCGCTGGATGATCCGGAGCGAGCATGATCGACAAGGTCGTTACGGCGTCAAAGGAGGATGCTCTAAATTCATTTCGATATTGTGCAATGATCGGTCAGACAATTTCAGCGTGATCTTTCTTTCGCATACCGTACCACCGGGCTCGTTATGAAACGACGCTCGGTGAATAATGAATTAAGAAAGGCATCGCCTAGGCGATCGCCTAACAAAATGCCCATTATTTCGCCACCTTTGACACGGGAGACGCGTCCCGCTCGATTATCGGGGATCGAAAGTGATCCAAGGATTTTTGAGATCATTCGATAGGTAGGTGTGCGAAACCATTGCGAAACCAGGTGCGAATCCTGCGTGCAAGGCGACGGCAGCGCGAAGAAAGAACCGGTGAAGGGGATGAATTCGCCTAAGTCGAGACGGAACGGAAAGATCAGCCTGATAATTGACTCATCCGAGTGGAAACTGGAGGACTTCTTCGTCGAGGAAATGGAGAAACGGTATTTCATTGTGTTTGGTGCGTAGACTGTAAATTCTGTGCCCGTAAAATGGCTACATAATGTAACAGTCGGTACAAAATGGTACACTTAATGTACACTTTAATTTTAATCTATATATGTAAGGAAAACAACATTTTTCATTCTTTTATAATTCCATGTCAATCTTAATTACATTTTTTTCTTCTTGTAATTATAGAAATTTCAATCGTTTCTATGAAATCGAGCTTTTAAAAATCAATTTTTCAAGCATTTCAAAATTTTTCATAAATACTAAAACGCTGACTATAATTTTTCATAATTGCCTTTGCTTCTACGGTTAACTCGATGACTCCTAATAGAGCGTCCAGGGTTCGAAACTCACTGACGACAAATCATTTTTTCCCCTCATCTAACATTTTTTACACTTCTGTAACTGGTAATTTAATGTATATTTATTGTTTTAATTATAAAATTAATTCTCGCGACCATTATTTAGAGAAAAAAACAGAAGAGAAAAGGTGGAAATGCGGGAATAATTTTCATAAATTTTAGTTATCATCTTCTCGGTTTCCAGCAACGATTCGAGACGATTCGATTGCTCTTCCTTATTAGGGTGACGAAAACCATTATGATGGATGATACTTGGTTGTCCCCAGGAATGCATATTGTCTCTCCTTCCGTGATACGAATTTTTTCCAAGATAATATCTACGGTTCATCATCGAGGTAATGACGCGTACGAAACCTTTCGCAATATCAGGAACCTCGACCGCGAGATTATGTTCCTCTCTTCCTCGGTCGGCGTCAACAATCATGACGGGAAAATGACTAATGGACGCGTCGAACAATGCGAACAGAAAATAGTGTCAATATTAAGTCAACTGTAGTATCCAATCAATTGTATCATAGAAACATGTCGATGCCATAAAAAATATGCGATGTCAATGCATCGAGAGTTACATAAGTACTGGCCAATCTATAAAATTATAGTAATTGGGACTGAATGAATTAACATCCCATTGACCGTTCATAAAGATTGTTCACGCTCGCAGCCTATTATTACAGCGACGTCTCATTACAGCACATGTAAATTGCTCATGTAAATTGCGAAGCTAAAAAGAAAAGACAAAGGTAGGATAGTGAAGAAGGAGATGAGTCTACACATGGCAAATCAGTTAGCGAAGAATAAAAAATAAGTGTATATATTATTTTATGTTACTTTATTTTATATTATTTCGAAAAACCTTATGCAAAGTTATTGATAGTTAACACGAGGTTTACGGAGCACTAAAAATGACTATTTTAAAAAAAGTGTGTATCCAAATTTTTAGTCATTTCTTTATAATTACACCCAAAGAAATAAATTCGTTAAATAATTCTTTTGATTGAGCACAGTTTTACAATCTCAATAAGCATAAATTAAAAATATTAGAACGCGTAAGTTTGTCACGTCCCGTAAACCTAATGTTAAGTATTAGCGAATAAACAAAATGTGAAAACTACTGCTGCACTATTTTTTCATCTCTTCTGCTGGCGTTCCCGTTTAAATTTACTAACTGGACGAGTTTCCTTCACTGTTCCCGGAACAATGTCCACTATTTTCGATGTATCTCTTTCCTTAATATCTTTCACAATCTGAAAATCAAAAAAACGTAATTAAAAAATGATTAGAAAAAAGAAGTCTGAGATTCTCGCTATTGTAGTCACAATAGCTGTCCAGGCTGCTCCAGTTTCACAACACGCGAACGAAAGGAATGGAGTGGACAGCTATTGTGACTACCAGTGAAAAATACCATAGATGAAGAAACCGGTGTTGAAATCTTACCGATTCATACGCTGAAGGCTTATCAACGTGTTCGTACGGGTCGTCTTCTTCTTCTGTACTGTAATCCGGTGGGGGATCCCGAGTAGGTGGTATGTCGTTCGGTGATCTTTTCAAAATTGATTTAGGCTTCGTGAATATCCTGTAAATATCTGCTGGCGTTACAATAGAGTCTCCTTCCGACCTTGGGGCTGCAGTGTGCTCGGAATGACTGAACTCTATCCGAAGAATATCCTCTGTAGAGACCTCTTCGCTTGACTCTGTCGTCTCCATTGATTTCTCATCTTTCTGTTTATTTATATCATCTAACTTTCCAAATGAGACACACTTCTTGACCTCTGCAACTTTAACTTCTTCAATTTGCTTCTTCTTCCCTTCATTTTTCAATTGTTTCTCCTTCTCTTCGTCCTTCAATCGCTTTTCCTTTTCTTCTTCTTTCAGATATTTCTCGTTTTCTTCTTCGTCCTTCAACTGCTTCGTGTTTTCTTCCTCCTTCTCTTGTATCTTCTCGTTCTGTTGCTTCACTTCTTCAGAATTCTCTTCTTGGTCTTCCGATGAACTTTCTGATTCGTATAAATATTGTTCAGAATCTTCTGCAAAATGTTCAGAGAGCCCAGACTGTCTGTGAAACATATTATATTTTCATTTTCTGAGAACAATCAGATTGTAGACATTAAAATTTGTTCTACCTTAACCATAAATTATGAATAAAGAAATACACCTGTTAAATTCGTCTTCTAACTCTTCCTCTAACTCGAGCTGGTCAAGTCTCCAGATCAGATCCTCCTCTGTTTCAACCTTTGGTTTTTTCTCTTGCCTCAGTTTAGCTAATTTCTGACGATACTCTTTCTCCCTTTCCCTATGTTTCACTGTGCAAAAAATGTTTTTTAAGATTCACAGAATTTTATTTACAATTCAAGTAAAATATAGAAAGTTACCTTTCCATTCCTGAATTTCCTCCTCATTCCAATGTTCCACAATTTCGCTACCAGCGCAATCTCCAAACAGATTATTCTCCATCGCCATCATCCTAGTTTCGTACAAATCAAGTTCACCGCTTAGATTCTTTAACATTTCCTCCGCATCTAACATAGAATACTAATGAATATGAATACATGTGGTTTAAATAAAATCTAGGAAACATACGTTTTATTCTTCTTTCGCAAAGTGCCGCTGCACCATCTGCACTGTACTTGACAAAATATCCATCGCCAAGACTAGCAAGCACCTCATTAGTGTGAATCAATTTTCCTTTCAAGAATGCCTTTTTTCCTATTGGTACCATACAGTTTACATGTACATCTTTACGGAATGTGAACAGAGCCTCTGCAACTTTCTGATGATCTCGCTTGTAGTTTGTCCATATTTTACGCTGTTCCTCATTACGTTTTATCCCCTTAAAAGAATTGATTTTGACTTAATATTAAAAACCGTATATAAGGTTTTTTTATCTTTCTTTTAGCTATCTACCTTTGAGAGAACCAAATCCAGAATGTCCTGTTTATCAAACATGGTTAAAGTAATATCTCAGATAACACTTCTTATTCTTACTAAGTACTGTAAAGAGATTTATAAACAGGATGATTTAGAAATAATAGCATTTATTTCTTTATTGTACATCAATATATCATAACAAAGACTCCTTAGTCGTTAATTTACACGACTAACGTTTCGAAAGAACCATATAAATGATCTATTTAGTTTCATAATACTAACTATAATTACAATACGTAATATTTAAGTATCATAACATGTAGATAATTATTTACAATATTCTTCCAAAATATAACCCCAAAATTGATGTTCAAAAATTGAAACTTATATTTTAGGTTATGAACGTAAAACTAGAGGCAAGAAATACAGAAGTCATAGCATGGAAACTACGATGTAAAATTTCGAATCGTCTTTACAAGCTCAACGAATTGTTCGTCTTGCCCGCCAGATGGTGCATTTCCTGTAGTATTTGTTTTATTACGGAGAGGCAGATCTAACTGTCTCTTTTGTCCGTGATTTTCTTCCTTGTTTCTTTTTCCGTCGAAGAGGAATTACCGCAAGATGGTTAGTGAATCAGTGGAAATCTCTTTTTACTTAAAACATCCTCATCGATCGCCCTAAATCGGTCCTATCATCATTTTCGTCAGCGCAAAAAGAATTGAAATACATATAAATTTTTTTCCATCAAATGGCGTACAACCCTTAAACATAACCTTATACATAACCCTTCTCTGCTGTATCAAAATTGCAAAAGAATTTATTATTTTTAATATTACTTACTCTCCGATTTACTTACAACGATATTAATTAAAACTTAATATCGCTCGAAGGTCGTGCTAAGATCATTTTATTTTGATCGACGTTTAACATTACAAAGAAGTTGCAAAATTATGTTTTCATTGACAGTAACATGGACCAAAACATGTGTTACTACTTGTTGAGATTTTTAGTGTTGCAAAGTGATATGCACAGAATAGTGATGTGATTGTTTATTTCAGGGTAAGGTTAAGTGCACCGAGATGAGGTCGAAGGATAAGAAGGAGCTTCTGAAGAAGCTCGAGGAGCTCAAGACGGAGCTAACTAATCTCCGTGTGGCCAAAGTCACTGGAGGAGCTGCCTCTAAGCTTTCAAAGATGTACGTATAAATTCTGCATTTTTAATTTACTTGAATATTCCTTTTAGAACGCTAAAATTATACGTTGTTTACATTTAAGAAACATTTGGTTATGCCAGAAAACGTATGAACAGCAACACATTCTGTAAAAGACAACAGAGAGCTGGTTTGCGCACTGCTGTTGATTAACTTTAATCATTAACAACTTGAAAACCTTAAAGTAGTTTGTAAAAACATCCCCTAAAATGTTTGACACATCTATTCGAGCACCCTATGTATCTATTTCAGTATACCTACATCGTCTTTCTTTATTCCAGCCGCGTTATGAGGAAAGAGATCGCCAGAGTGTACATTATCATGCACCAAAAACAGAAGGAGAACTTACGTCTTTTGTACAAAAACAAAAAGTACAAGCCACTGGACCTGAGGCCAAAGAAAACCAGGGCGATTAGGAGAGCACTGACACCTCACCAAGCCAACAAAAAGACACCAAAACTCTTGCGCAAGATGTCTGCCTTCCCTCCGAGAAAGTATGCTTTGAAGGTGTAAGCTGAGAGGTACTGATAAGGAATAAAATAAAACTTTTTTCTAAAAACACAACACCGCATTACTCTGTACGAAAAAGGAAAGAACGCGCGAACTCCGAAAACGTATTGAAAAAATGCTTTTTATTTTCTATAGAAAAGGGTACAAAAGTTACAGTTAGATGGACAGCTTCTACCAGCTAAAAAAAATATCTAACGCAATTCTTGATTGTTCATCGTCTAACGCTGTAATGTCTTTCTTTGTAATACGCATTCGAATCGAGTGTCTAGAAAAATGAGTAGACGGTTACAATTTATTGAGAACATGATACAATGACGTTACGATGGTGAAGCTTTCGCTTGAACAGCTTTTCGTCGATCGAATGCTACCACGACGTTGAACGTTCAAGAATTAACAGAAGCTGCTATACGCGAGTTTTAGAGGCGGATGCCGGGATTTCTGGAAACCACGAAGTTCAGAAGCTCGTCGCTGTCCTCGCAGACGAACGGTTTTCGATGGTGACAGGCTACGTCATGCCATTTCACTCCGTCGTTGTAGAAGTTGTTCAGAATCGACAGGCAGGACTCGTCGTTACCCTGCAATGCAAATACTTAGTTACGCCTCTTCGAAGATTGAAAAATATTTCGTAATTAGTAGACGATGGCTTTTATGCATTTAGCTCTTGGTCATTAGAATTAAGTACCTGAGCGGCTTCACGGTTGTCAGGTTGCGGTTGCCCGTATCCACCGGTGTGACTCCAATCTCCAGAATTGCGTTGCGTGGTGGGTCCGATTTTGGCTCCGGAACCGGACCAGAACCAGCCGTTGACGTTTTGCGGCAGGAGGTCCTGTCTGTCGCAGCCGTTGAAGTTGCATTTGCGTCCTGACGTCCAGATAAACCTCACGTTTCCTGTTGAGAGGTCGTATTTTTAAGAACAGCGGATCATTTTTATAACTATGTAATTGGGGATGTTCCACACCGTTAACTGCTTTGTCTATTCATTTTTTAGACCATATTTTTTAAGGTACTTCCTGCAGACATACTGTTGTACCGACTGTAGCTGCTGTTCATTACGTACCGGCAATTAGTTCATAATTTTTTAAAGTTTATGTTCCATGACTAATGACTTTTTGACACGTTTACGGTCGCGTGAAAGGAAACGAATAAATTAGTGCTCGGTGCTACCAGTGTTGGACAAAGGTGTTTTACCTCGCACAAGTCGTTGTTTGATGAATTCGTTCTCCTGCGGCGTTTCGAGGGAGACTGCGTCCATGCAGTGTCTTCTGCAGATGTTACGAGCATCGAGCCAGTCCACCTCTAGACTTCTGGTGGGCTGGTGTTCCCAACTGAAGAAGTACGAGTGTCCAACGCCTCTGGCGTCTCTATACGTTGCGTGTCGTACCCCTGTGACAGAAGATCACGTCAATTCCGACTATTTCAAGAAGAATAGAAAGATAAATGAAGAGGTCTTTACGGTTGGCGCAACTGCGTGGATCGGGAAGTGCGAGCCGACGCTGAGCGTTCACTGCGACGCCTGCGAGGAGCATTAGCAGCCATAATGTCCTCATGTTTGTGGTTCCTGAAAGAAAGGAAAATAATTCAATTTTTGGTCAAATTCATCGTTTTTCCGAAAGATTGAAAGATTTAATGTCCTTCGCTTTTTCAGTCTCGACACGGAAGAGAAGAACGCAACAAGGAAGAGGTTTCAGTTTCAATCTCGATAAGAGGAAGCGTTCGGGAGATCATTTTCCGCGGTGCGGATCTCTAGCAGGTAAAAGTTCTCTGGGAACGAATCTTTGTCGAGGGTGAAAGGAGACTTTTCAGGAGTGAATTATGATCGACGAAGGAAAGGAGAAGAGAGACGCTAAATCCCTCTCTCACGGCAGCGACGACAGTGAAAAATGCGACTAGGGATTTTGCAACAGGTCGTCGTTTTTTATAACGCCGCGGCTAACTTTCCTCGGTTGCTCGACGGTCTTGCAACTTTCTAAATCGTCTCCGCGACACTAGGCTGACAGCGCGCTATTAATGGAACGTCTGCGCGCTCGCTCGCTGGCTTGCTCGCCGATTACAATCTAAATAATTATCTCCCAATGGAAACCAACAGTCGTCCTCAACAATTCACTTTGAGTAGAAAATCATATGGTTACATATTCACCGTTGGATCGCTACCGGCGATCTACGGTGTCAAAAATGACTAATGGACTGCGGATTTTTAATGCAAGACATAGGAACCAAATAGGAATTTATCGTTCGAATTTACACGCAACCCATCTTCGCCATGAATGCATAAAATCCGCAGTCTAACATACCGTTAAGTGCCGCATCGGTTACATATGGATGACATTGAATTATCTAAATTCAATTTCATTAATTTAATTATTTTGAATTTCTGGAGTTGGTATCGAGGCTCTTAGTGTGTTGATAAAGAGGAACATGATGCAAACTCCGTGCCGATAAGGAGGAAGGCTTAGTGTGCTTTCTAGTCATTTAAATAAACCGCATTGCTCTTTCTGTGCTCGTGTTCCATCGCCGGCATTGAATAACAATGACCCGCATTTCGAATTCCGAGCAGTCGGGAGCTTAATGAAACCCTGCTCTTAATGAGACGGCTTTCGCGAAAAATTATAGTGGGGCCGTTCACCTGGATCGGGTGCTCCACTCTATCCAGGAAGGGTCAGAGTTATAAAACAGATAATTGCAAGTTGCGCAAGCTCCAAAACACAACGGACCCTTTTCATTTTTATTACCGTCTGGGAAATCGTGGGCGAACCGTGTAATTTGTTTGCAATGGATTTGGGGAGAAGGTAATCCATTAATCCTATTGAAGTAGCAGAGTAGCGCCAATTACTGGCTGACGTAATGCAATTTGCTCTGCGAACCGCAAATTTAATAGACACGATAAAATACCTTTCCTTCCTCCTTCTGCATAAAAAAACCACTATATACTCAGATTTTATGGATCGCGTTCGGCATTGTGTTCTCCGCTCGATTGTCGAGTGGGAATTCATGGCTCGGACGTGACAGGATTATGTCCCCCTCCCCGGGTATGTTGTAACGCGTGATTCGTGCGGAAGGTGTTAGAGATGGATCTCTGGAAACGGACGGTCCTAGACCGGATGAGAATTTCGTCATAATATTCTATTAACAACAATCCCGATTGCGCAATGATTATTGTCCCGGTTTTGACACCAACGCGATTTCCGGTTAGTCAACACGGATATTTTGAGCATGTTCACGCCGAGGTACCTGGGATAATTCGTGCATTATGTTTCGAAACCACCCGGTGCCACAAAAAAATAATGTCCGAAAGGAAATGCGTAACAAAACAATTATTTTTAAAATGATGAAACGTCCCGATGCGTTGGGTTCTTTCATTTGTTATTACTACCGACCTTATAACTAATAGTCTGAAAATAATATATTTGTATTAACTTCAATTCCAGAATTTTCTTAGATGTTTTAAAAGCCCAAAACTGTATGCAGTCGATAAAAATAAGGTTGAATGTTTTCTTAGGTTCTGTAAATGCAGACAGAGATAGGCACTGCAGTATTTGGGTCCATATTGACCCAGATGATGTTAGAAATAATCCAGTAGCTGTTCGGTTGGATCTGATAAGAGTATATATGGTTTTACGGTGGTTTTACGATTGGTAACGCGATAATTGGCTCGAGTTCTCTCCGTCGTGACTAATTCGCATTCCACACAGGTTTTGGTTCCTATGTCATTATATATCTCTGGAGGGTACGAGCAGTGTTGGAGCGTGTGTCCTACTTGAAAACACGTCGAATGTGGGATTTAGATAAAATTTCCCGGGCATTCTCGATATTGTTTCCAGGGTTAAGTGGGGTTCAAAGGAGAGGGAAACAGGGAGAGATCGGTGGGTTTATTTCGTATCCGCATGTGTGCCCGTGAAACCGTTATCTGGCCGGCTTTATATCGGCCGGTTACAAAGTTGGCTGTGTCTGCGTCTTTCTTAACGGCTCCTGAGACTGCCGGCGACAAGCACGCGTTTGTTGCATGCCGGTGTATTTGGGACGAGTAGCATCATACAAAAACCGATGCGTCCGTCGAAAAAGAAAAGAAGAACAAAAAGAAAGGCACACAGGTGCCGGTTCGATTTCGACTTTCGCCCCGACCGGAATCGATCGCTCGTAAAAATTAGTCGACCGTTCTATTTTTCCTGGCGCTCGAAATCGTTACCGACGCGCACCGACTACGAACCATTTGTCACCGACAACGATCAACTATGCTCGACAATTTAAAATCATCCTCAGCATACCAAACTGTAATTTGCACTTGAAAATCTGTGTTACATTCATGTTAATTCATGGTTTTAGGCTTTTTGCCTAGAGATTCCTACCTTATCGACCAGGCATGTTTTTGCTCGTTTCGTTAATTGAAATTTTTTCCGTGCTCTTTTTGTGAACGTTGAACGCTGAGGAATGTTGAAAAGTTGAGAAATATCAACACAGTTCTTCAGAGAAGGTTTGTTTGATCTAGTAAAGTGATAATTGAAATGGCATACTGTTGAAATCAAAAATTGTATAGAGAAAGTGTCGAAGTTCTTGGGTAATGTTTAACTTGTTCATAACCCGTGCGAGTAATTTTGCACTTACACTAGGATTTTAGTGCGACATGATTTCCAATATTTTTCAGTTAGTACACATGATACAGTATTTGTCTGAACAGTGTACAAATATAAATTAATTCATTTGCTTTTTATTTTCAAATAGTTGGGTCTCGAAAGTGTGGCCGATGTCACCAATTACTATTCTGCGAACGTCCAATGTATGGAACCAGATCAGTATGCGAGAAAAAGTGGTGGCTTCGGTCCCGAAAGTAACTGTCAATCAGCATTAGAATTCCTAACTGAAAATTCGGCCGGTTTGACCCACTTTTTGGGCTAGGTGCACGGCCGGGCACTGTGTAACCTGTCTGATTTACAACTTTTACTTTTACAAATGTTTTGGAGGAGTAAAAAGATTTTCCAACAAATTTTTATTGAGGAAGAATATTTTTTATGAAAAATATTTCTGTCTTTGGCTATGTGCTAATTAAAAACTGGACTAAAATATTTTATAGAAAATATTTTTGAAACAGGAATTAAATAAATAGATAATTTTGATGAAAATTTGTACGCATTAAAAATGTTAAGAAATTACGTTTTATCATAATTGCGTAAAACCAGCGCTTGAACGTTTGACCATGTTTGCTTATGATCGTTGCTCTCTGGCAATTGGCAAATTTGTCGGGAGATGCGCGACCGATGATGCGCCCGATTTCCCCCGCGGCAGGTGAATTTTATGCGGGACGAGTCCGGGAGGAGAACAAGTTTCATTCGTTTTTTGCCTTTTACAGAGACATCGTAAGATCTGGCCGTAATTAATTCCCGCTCGAAGTATGTAATGCCGCACACTCACGTGCTTTGCAAGTTGCATCGTTGCGTAAAACTTGTACCGATCTTACGCAAGGAAAGTACTTCGCCGAAGATAAACCTCTATGCTCGCCGATCGAAGAGAAAGTGTGCGATCTTCAAAACAAGCATGTTTACCTAAAACCTCGAGGATCTCTCAAGCAAACCAGTCCCATCAAACAATCTTTTTTCCCCTTGACAAGAAAATAACTTGAAATATCTCCTCTATAATAATAATCGTTACATCTAACTCTTAATTTTTCAGAAAATCTTCTCGTTTCGCAATTAGCGGTGTTATCGTCTGTTGAACCTGTTGAATATGGAAAGCGTGTGAACGGCAAGACGATTCTCATAGTGTGAATTTGGTAAAGTGACGGGTCTGGAACGATCTCAACGAAAAAGAAAAACAAAACAAAACAGCTACGCCCGAGGATCATGAAAGCCATTAATTACAGGTAATTCGCCGGGCGTCGTTAATTAAGAAGACCCATTACGGGCCTCTTTGTTCGCTTAAACAAAGGGGACTTTAGTTTGTTTAAACTCGGCGAGAGTGTAATTTACCGTCACAAATCTAAATGACGATACCCTACAGCTCGATAAAAAAGATTATTCTACTGTATCTTTTAATCATTGTTTGTTGGAAAGTTCAATTGATAAAACACACAACGTTAGGAGAACCCGTTCTTACTTTCGTGGGTTCTTTTGGAGAACAGGTTGTGATCATCTGGTCCTTGCCCCCTGGGATATGCAACCGGAAAACCAGCACATTTCCTCAATCAATTTACTAGATTCTTTCAGAAGTGTTGCGTTTACTTAGGCTCCCCGAGAATCTAGGTTCCATTTCTAAGCTCCCCAAACCTATAGGCTCCATTTGTAGATTCCCCAACGTTCTAGGCTTTATTTCTAGGCTCCCCAAGACTCTACGTTTCATTTCTAGGCGTCTCAACATTCTAGGCTCCATTTCCAGGCTTCCCAAGATTCTAGGCTTCATTTCTCGGCTCCCTAAGATTCTAGCCCCTATTTCTAGGCTCTCCAGTATTTTAAGCTCCAGTCGTGAGCTCCCCAACAGTTCTAGACTCCATTTCTAGGCAACTCAACATCCTACCTAATCAATTCTACGTCACTTTGCAGGCCCGGTGCCGCCCCTAAGCTCACCAATTAGCCGTCAACCACGTTTCGGTGAAAAGGATTCGAACCAGGCGCAGGGAAATGGCGCGCAACCGCGTCGAAACGCGCGAAAACGGTCAATAGGCGAACGATCGGCAAAGAGAAAGCTCCCGGGCGATCTCCACGCGGGTCATGCGATGCGACCGTTCGATCGTGAGGTCGCCGCTTTCGATTTCTCCGGGTGCACTTACCCACTGAAACTTCCTTGCCTGGTCTGGCTCCGGCTTAGGTCCTCGCGAAATGCACCGGATAGGTTATATCAAAGACCGTAGATAGTTGTACAGAATCGGTCGACGGGGAATTCCCTGGTTGCGATGCCTGAGGTCCGTTCGGTTGTCTGTTCTGTTATTTTTTTTTTTTTTAATTTTCGGCCTGGGCCAAAGCTGACGGTAAGCTCGTCGGCGACTCGTCGATCGCGACGAGAAAGAAGAATGAACTGCGGCGTACGAGCCTGCAACCGGTATATAGCCGGCCCACATTCCCTTCTGGCTCGAGTAACCCAGATTCTTCCCACCCGACCGTCTGGGGAACATCTTCGGGGGCCTGAAAGGGGCCCTGGATAATTCCCAGCTTGCCCCAGCACCTCTCACTGATCGTGTCCCCCTCACCCGTTACCTTCGAGCTTCCTCGAAGCCTTCCTCCGGCGGCTTTCGGTGGCAGAATTCGTTTTTCTCTCTCTCTTTCTCTTCTCCTCCTTTTTCTTTCCGAGAGCTCGACGGATCGACTCTCGGAAAGGAATTGTCCTTCCGCCAGCCGGATCGTTCACTTCCTTGCGATCCTAATCACCCGGCTTGATTGGAAAATACTCCGTGACCGTTTCCAACATTTTGATTACCTTTTATTTAGGTAATGTCGTTATGCCATCGTTAGATCGTTGCTGGAAATGGGCATGTGCTAATGAGAGGAAGTCTCTTAGCGAGCGTTTACAATATTATATCGAACGTATAAAATGTTGCAAGACTAACTCTTCTGAAAGAGGCACTTAAATTTCTGTTACATGACATAAGCTTCTGAAGTGATCCTAGGCAACTTTCTTTTATGCAGTGGAACGCAGTTACAGATTGATATTTCTAATTACCCCGTCATCTTAGTTAGTTTGTGTGAAATAAAAATGTTGAGCCGTCAATTTCGAGAAACTGCAGCTGAAGAAAAAGTTAGTTCAGTTATAACGAATGAAAACCAACAGATACGGTTTTACGAGGGTTGGAATAAGAGTAACATGTTTATAATAATTCGTTTTTAATTAAATATAATCAATTCCGTACACGCGCATATACACGCCGCCGAAAACAATTACTGTAACGCTAACATGTTATAATTGTTCTAAATTAGTCGGTAACTCAAGGTTTGTCATCCTAGAAATATCTGGCCGTTCGCCAATGTATTTTCTAGACGACACTGTACACTTTACAGAATTAAATATTGTACAATAATGTAGACTTAACAGATCGACATTACAAAACTTTACATTGTGCAATCATCGTGATTGTAACATCAGATGAGAATGGTCTTCCACCTTTAACAAAACTTGGTACCATGATGCAATATGGTTTGCAACACTCTTTGATCGTGTATTATATAAAAATAATCTAAACACCGCAATGTAGTATAGTCTATTAAAACAACCCCAGCACCGTAAAATTGTTCAGGCCCTTTATTCCTCTTCTTGGATGCATTTCTCCACTAGTTCCTTCAGGTTTGGATTCTCCATGGCAGCTGCTATTCGTTCCTTATCGTTAATTTGTTTGTTTACTGAAATAGAAAGATCGAATAAATAGACTATAACAGTGAATTGTTTTATGTAACAACGAACAGCACTTACTTTCTTGTTCCGTAGAATGAGCACCCTTCTTGATAAATATATCTAGCTTAAAAAGATTCGTCAACTGACGTTCCAGCTTAATCCTAATGCAAAGACCGATCAATGTCGCCAGCGTACAATGGGGCACTGTAGGATTGAATTCAATACGTATAATAGATACGCCTCTAGGCGTTTGTCTGGAAACTTCTACGCAGTCTTCGTAGACTACATCCAACTGCTCCAACGTCTGAGGCTTCTCGGGGTCTTTGATCGTTCGAAGTAGATCTGCAACAATTTTGTTCTGTGTAAATAAAATATTATCGCATCACTACGAAACAATAAAACTCAATTAAATATATTGAAGAACCTTAATCTAACATGTGACTACTCAAAAATGTAGATTGTACGATGCGTTTTTATCAGTTGGGAGGCGAATCGATAATGGGATTAAGACATTAGAGAAATAGCGTCAGTAATGTCAGTAATGTAGTCAGGTTGTGCTCGACGACGACTTATCTACAGGAGGTTCCATTTCACGTGGATTCGGAATGAATTTGTCGCATGAACTTGCCGTAAACGGATTCTTTCAGCTCGGTGTCTGCTCGCGAGGCCAGAGCTCGATTAGGATAGCCTTCGGTAACCTCCATTCCGTCCCCTGTCGGAATACCATCTCTTATCTTCTTCCCGAACGAGATTTTTCGTAAAAACGACAACATTCTCGCCCCCGTGACCCCCTCGCCACTTATAGCGAGTCAAGGAAACATGATTACAATTTGTTTATATTATGGCTGACAATATCAATGAGCCTAACCTCTAACAGCTTTTGCGGTAGACCGCATGACGTCACTGTGGCGCGGAAGTTCAATGCCGACAAATTACCATGAATCATTTCATTAATTTCTTTACAAATTACTGTAATGTAACAGCCTCTCAAGACAACGATCACTATAACATAACCAAATTCAAGTTGTTTGGTAAATTATTAACGAATTCATTCAATTTATTGATTTCTAATGGTTCGCGCTGTAATTTGAATTTAAAGCACAAACGCGCGATTTCGGTTAACGCTTTGCGCAAGTACGGTCAATTCAAATCGCTTTCCGTGAATTCTAACTCTCCCATTTGAATTTGAAATGCATTTATGAGTGATATATGCATCCACTTGTTTATGTTTGCATACGCTTGCATAAATTAACCACGTGGAATCGTTCTGTGGCTGTTTATTTATGCGGAGAAGTTTCCATAAATTAGCATCGGACGTTTCTACAATTCGTAACCGACCGAACGAGTTCCAGGCGGCTCTATGCAATAAAAGATTTCGCTCTCTCATTGACACACGGTTCGCGTTGTCATAAACTATTGGAAGAGCAGGCGATATACCGGGTGATCCACACGCCAAAACAACGGATCCGAATGTTTTCGTTTTGTTGTGGATCACGAATTGCGATATTGTTCGCACGAGAAATTTACAGGTGATGATTCGTTCGACCGTAGAACGTGTTTCTTGATAGATGGCGCTGTTATGTACTTTCCAAGGACAAATTCGATTTCGAAATGGCACGTTACGGTTTATTGTGGGACAAGACGCGCTTTTTGGGCGGGTTCGGTGACCTAGAAGGCCATTCAAGGCTACGGACAGGTAGTAAAACCACCTGAACTAGTTCTGGCATTCAGCGGAACCGATTGGATGGCATTTTTTGTTGCACACACTGACCTTGGCCGTACGGGTCACTGAACCAACCTAGGAGACAACAATATTCGCTGCGGAAGAATCTAGATTATCTATTATACTGTTATGGGATCACCTTGAACGTGTAATAGACCGAGCCACGATTAAATGAACAATTATGGCGGGGGAACAGTTACAATGTTACAAAAAAGGAATTCTGTAATTTGCTGCAAGAAAGCGATTTCTGGTTGAAGGAAATTAGAAAGCGGAAACTTGAGATGCAAAACATGATGCACCGGCTGGAAAATAGGTGACCTTTTTGTTCTGGGAAACTAGAGACCATTTTGATACATGACCTTGGCCGTATACAGGGTGAACTGCGATTTACGAGCTGGTTGTTTGAGAATCATTGAATGCGGCAAACGAATACTGTTATTATGCATTTATTAAAATTCCCTCACTAACCTAATTCAAATTTCAGGTCGATCTTACCCAGACCAATCTATCAGGGAACTGATAGCAGGGTCCACAGCAGAGATCTGAACCCCTTGCGGGGTTCGCTTGTGGAACAGTATGATCCGATTTGCGTCCGGGTAAGTGTGGCCGTCTCTCCGTCGTGGCCAGGTTGCGCACGCTCCGTTCCGCAGTGTTTGCACATATCGAATACGGCAGAGACCCTTCGGTCTCCGTCGGAGGAGGAACACAGCTCGGGCGAGAATTCGTGGAAGGTAACGGCCGGCCTCCGGTTGATCTGATCCTCCGTGAAAACCGCGAAACGCGTTCGTTCCGGCATGGCATGGCACCGCGAATGAGGTTTTAAGGTGAAAGAACGGTGCACCGGTGCCCGAAGAATGCGAAAGCTTTCTAGAGGGCCCCGCCGTTCCTGTTTAATTTAGCCTCGGCGCTCTCCGGTGTGACGAAGCATGAAACTTTAAAACGCCGTGCCACCACGTGCCACACGCGTTCACGCCGTCGAGCCGACACCCCCGGGCGGCTTCAGGCTCGAAGAGATCTCTCCTATTTTCCTTGTGTTGTGTTTGTCTCCGTCGTCGATTAGGCGTCGACGACGCGACGCGACGCATCAACCGCGGGCCCCCCTTTCGTGCCCGCCCGTGTCCGCTAACTGTTGTTGTTTGCCAGGCCCCCAGTCAGTTCGTCGGACCCGTTCTCCCGTCGGCGTTGTCGCGAAGGTAAGCGCATCGGAATCTTTACTGTGAAACGGCTGGCACGACCCGCTGGACCGGTCTCCCCAGACGCGTTCTGACCCGACGTTTCTGAATATAGATCATCGCGTGCGAGATTCAGCACCGGCCAGCCAGCCGGCACCAGGATTTAGTCGTTGCGAGGCTTCTTTCCCGGGCCGATTGATGTAACCCGGTCTGCCGGACACCTACAGGTTCGAAGAACCCGGCGCGTAAATCCCATCGGAAGCTTAGGTGAGTCCTGGCTGGCTGCACGCTTCACGCTTAGTGTGAGAGAACCCAGAAATCTCGGGTACCCCAATAACGTACGTACCTCGTATTTATTTTTTAAGGTATCCCATATCTCCCATCCATTTTGCGAGCGATGGGTGACCTTGAAGTATCCTTGGCAACCCGCTAAAGAATGCTAATGAAGCGTACCCCGCGGTCGCTTCAAGGTCACGCTGTGAAATGCATTTAAGGCTATCGTTGCAGCGTTCTTGGACGAATTGCTCTTTCGCTTTTTTTGGTAGTAGCAAGGCTTGTCAGAGCAGCATGGAACGCTAACAATAACTTGGACTGACTCATTCTTCACACAAGATGGAATGCCAGCAATTTTCATTATGTGTTTCGCTCATTATCTGACGCAGCGGAGAAAGGACATTTTGTGTTCGAAGATAATTGTCGTGTTGACTGCTTCATCATGTTCCGGACCCTGATGACTAACAGGCCAGGATAATGATTGCCATTTGGTTGGACTTTACCAGAGGCACATTATCGTTTGTAAATAGAGCCAGGGAAAATGGAAAAATTTATCGGTGTTTGTCTGGGACCTGTACTTGGGGAATATAGGTCGTAAACGATTAGTTTGCAGAGGCTAGATCGGGGCTATCGATTAACTAAGCCATGGCGAACGGTATTGCGGATAATGTAAACGCGTTTGCATAAGGCCGATCAGTCTCGCAATTAATCGGCAACGGAGAGGCTCGTTGCAAAATTTAAACGAATCAACGCGCGCTGCTCGCGATCCGCGAAAGTAATTGTGTTTCCTTGAAATAGCCCAGGTGACCGTACGACGGTGTTAGAACTTTCAAGAGATAGCATCGGTGGACGTGCAATCACAAAAAGGATATCCATGTTCCTTGGAAACAGGGCCAACTGCACCAAAGACTATTGATTGTCGCAGCACGATAGTCGCGGAAACAGCGATCGAACGTCTCCGGAATTGTCGTTACATCTTAGGTACCTTGGTCGGTAAAGCAGAGCTCACGTGGAAAATTCCCACAATCTTATCGTTGAACTCAAGACATTTTCGTAACGCAAATAGGGAACGATTAACTACTGATAAGGGATATCTCTTCTTGGCCACGTTGCTTAAACGATTTTCGTACTAATTACATAAATTGCTGCAGTGGAGTTGCAACAATTATTACAGTGATCGTATATATTTGTAGGTTCTTGTAAGACCTGTACGGGAAAGCAAAAAGTCATTGAGAAGACTGAAGATAAAGTTCAATTCTCCAAGCTGTTCTGGGTAATGTAATTGTTTGTGCAAGTCTAGAGAAAATCATTTATTATTTGGATTATAACTTTTTGAGCATTTTTAAAGAAGTATAAAATAAACAGTTGAATTGCGCATATTTTTTGTGGAATTTTTTTCGTTTCTATTTACTTGTTGAAAATGTTAATGCGAGACAGAAATCCGTTCTCCTTTAGATCCTCGATGCTTTAAGGGTCGTCTAACCATCAATCGTATTCCAAGATACGGAATTAATAAGTGACACGTATTTACATAATCGTTGGACTATGGATGTTATGCGTTCATAACAAAACTGGATAAGTCAAGAATAAAACTGAAAAGACATTTTCATTAATAATACATTCGGTTCCCTGAAATTGACCTTGACAATTTTTATTTTGCATGAAGATCTGCAGGCTAATAATCATACATGCTCTGTAGCCTCTTTATTAATCAGCAATAGCAATGATTTTATTGCAACAAAATTATTAAGACAAAAATAAGATACCGTTAACGCTGGATTTACGGTTTTAATATTTTTGTCGATTATTGAGATTATAAAGATACATCCATGAGGAATTATTCAACTTTACTTCTTTGAGTGAACATTATTAAAAAAATTCCTAAAAATTAGGATAGACTATTTTCATAAAGTAATGTAAAATATTTACTTTTAGTGCTCCGTAAGCCTAGTATCAAGTACCCATAACTTAAAAAATTATTTGAAGAGGATTGCCAGAACCTGCAAGAATCACAGCACAAGGGTTAAAGGTTAAACTCGCCAATTTAAAAATCGCGGTCTTCGGTATTGACTATATTCCCAACAATAGTCCCCCAATTGAGCAAGTATGTACCCAGTCTCGGTTCAATAATCACTCCCTGCAGACAATAGTCGCAAAAGGCCATCCAAAACCTTCCCCAACCAACCTATCGCGTTCAATAGTGTCTAATCAACGTGCCTATCGGCCCTAACCGCAATTAAGCTTAGTGAGTATCAAAAGTCCTACCCATGAGATTAATCATCGCGCAGATAATGGATGTTGGATTCCCTGAAGATGTATCATTACGTAAAGCATGTTGCGGATGTACGACGTATGTCTGTCGACGACAGGCATACATATCGTCTTTCCGGCAGCTATAAACGAGCCTCTCCCGATGCGACTGTTTGCAGATTTTTGGCGCGCGCCTGCGCGAATTTTCCCCTCCTGCTCGTTGGCGAATCACCGGAACCGTTTTGCGGGACGGCTGATCGAGCCGAAGCCGAAGCCGAAGCCGAAGAAGAGGTGAAGAGAGGAAGAGGACCTTAGGGAGGAACGATGCCGCAGCCACGCTGGTGGAACGCTGTTATCGCGGCCGGTCGGACTAGAACGTGGGAACAACTGACTGCCTCCTCTGCGGGGTCAGGGACGCCAGGAGGCAGAGCATCTGCACGTTTGACGGCTGCGGAGGCGGTAGTCCAGCGACCGGCTTGCGACCGAGCACTTCGTCGCGGCATGTCAAGCGTCACACCCGCCGGCAAGGTCCTCACCGAGGACAATGTATTCACCAACCTCAGGAAGATGGAGTACGCGGTACGCGGACCGCTGCTCCTGCGTGCCATCGAGATCGAGAAAGAGCTCCAAAAGGTAAGCCAACATACGATCCGCCAATTCATTATCTAGAGATGCATCAAGCTATACTATGATGAGCATGGTGCCAGGCTTGAACGGACGCGCGTATGGCACTTAGGATCGATGTGGAGTGCGTGAAACCGTGAATGAAAACATCTGCGTCCACCTCGATCAAACATTACAATTTATGTTAATACTAGTCCTCATTCTCCCATATGTTATAATAATTTGTTCTGGATTATTGTTACATTTAATTACTAAGCCAAAACGTTGTTAATGGAATTATTAGATGCACTCAGTAATTATGAGTGGAACCATCTGGCATCCTGTGTGCTGAGTCTACCTTAAAATTTATGTTAAGAAACTCTTGTTCTGGCCCATGCTTAGTACTATTTTGTTCTGGATTAGTTTCTTTTTTGTACTGCAATTTCAAGGACTTAATCGTTATTAACTCTTTAATAGTTATTAACTCTTTAATAGTATCCTGGGCAGGATATGTACACACTTTCACTTTCAATAGATAAAACAACATACTCTCCATCTGCTTAAAAAAAATGATCTACATATTTGTATAAAGTTTGATTTTCTACTCTCCTCTAAAGTTTGAAAAGTGTGGCTAAATATACTTTAACTCTGCAGTCCATAAATATTACTGAAATTGATGCTAATGTGAGGAGCATGATGTAAACGTGTGTCAATGAGATGCAAAGAAGTGCATATGGATCTATGCTCATTTCTGTATAGTATTTTCTGAAAATAATAAAATGAAAGTATTATTAATATTATCAGTACATTTCCTTATACTTCAGGAACTTGCATATACACTTAAAAATCCCCATAGTCTGACATAAAGTTAAAAATTGTGTCAACTTTTAATAAATGTAGAAAGATCTATTGTTTTGTTTTTGTTTCCGAGTCATATGATTCGACCTTTGTTTTTATTGTTTCCAATAGTATAAATTGATGTTAAGATATTAGAGAATGATTGAATGCATGTAATTGAAGAGCAATGACTGTAAGAATACTTGTGAATGATCGGAACAGACATGAATGCTACAGATGTCCCTAATACATGAACGCCGTATTAATTTGTAAGTCATGAAGCAGATGAATTCAATTGAAGATACTATTTAAAGAAAAGAGGTTATGTTGTGTAAAAGTAGATTTGTATTATAAAATTCGGGGATACGCGTGGAATATCCTGCAAATATTATATTTAAACAAACATTGCATCATGTTGTCGCAGTGGAAATATTTTTTTGCAACCGACTAGATACGTTTGCAAATTTGTGATAAGCAGAGATAACGTACATTCAAGCAGGTGTAAGATAAAGTGTACATAAATATGTATATTTTTCTATTTGATTTTTTAATTTTTACTTACTATTTCTTTGTTGATTAATTATTCAGGCGTTTTTAAATTTAATTACGAAAGCCCGCGAAATTCGAATCGATCTCTTACGATTTAAATTAAGGAATCGTGTTTAATTCTTGAAAGTATTCTGTGGAATTTGTTATTGTACTGTATATTGTTGGTAAAAATATTTCCTAGTTTCGCTTAATTATACATGACACTTGGCTGGTGTATTCTATTTCAACACAAATGACATTTCCGTTATCGCTCGCTTTCGAGCGCTCGTAAAGAACAGATATCGCATTTCCCATTATTCGAAAACTTTTACGATTATTGAAATGTATAATAATCCACAAATACAGAGGAACTTTTTCAGCAAACTAATAATAGAAGTTATGTCGAAAGATTCACAGTTATAAAATTCGTTTCAAGTTCGTATCGATTGTTTTTCCGTCTCGATTTCACTCGATCGATCGAACCACCTGTCGCAATATCGCGGTACTGCCAACTAAAAATAGAACTTCGATTATCGTGCAATATCGATGCGACTGAACTAGTTTTCGAAATTGCACGGAAACGTTCCAAATTCAGTTCATCCGTTAATCGCACATAAATCGGGCGATCATGTGCACTCGAATGATTTTTCTCTGGCGATAAAAAATCATGCGTTACGAATTATTGCAGCTTAGTAACATGACCTGTTTTAAGCGGTTTGGTCACGTAATTCGAAACCATAAGCCGAGACAAAATAAACATTTCGCAAACTTGTGACATCCGACGTTCGCAAACCGGTGTTCACATTACACACAAATACCTCTTATTGACGTAGTTGCATAGATACGAAAAGAGTCAAGGTCCACCACAAAAGGAACTGTCCATTTATTGTTATCGACTGCCATTATTATACTCTTCCTGTTCATTGAAATTCACGGCTGTATTGAGCCTCGTTAGGTTAAAAGCTGTAATAAAGATCAAACAACAGAAACTCAATTTTCTGGAAATATAACTTCCAACCACTATTCGAACTTTTTCATATTTTCAGTAAAATAAACGAGATTGATTAAGTTTTTAATAAATGGTATTTCAATGGAATTTTCTAGGAAGATATTAACTAAAATTATCGTGATTTGTTACAGTTTCTATGGATCTTGATAATTAAGATTTTAATTGATTGTTTTATAGATTGTTGCAAATATGCAATAGTATTGGTAGTATTTCGCAATTCAGGTAATGAATTTACCAGCAGCACTGCTTGATCAAGTTTTTAGAGTATGCAGTGACTCTGAGTCATGCGATGCAGTAGTGCCAACAACAGTTGTTAGTACGTGATGTGCAAACTGCAGCTCAAATTGCAAGCGCAAACGAAACAGCCGAGCACGTTAACATATTAAAAATGTCTGTTACTTATAACTTATGCTTACTCCCACGAATCTTTAATTTATTCCTTTTGGACTTCTGCGATCATCTATTTAAAATTCGCGGGCTATTTTAAAAGCTAGACGCAACCTTGAATATACAAAACAGCATACATACATGTTACAAAACTAGCATTGTCCAGGCTAAACTCGGATTTCTAATGAGCCTAATTATGACTCATCTTTCAGTAATAATTATAGAACGCTATAAGAATTTCATCAATTTCGTCAATTTCCTTTTTCAATTATGTACTAACTTAATCATTGGGTTGGTTGGGGTATCTACAATCTGACCAACTTTATCCGACCTCGATTTTTTTTTATCTAATCACTGTTACTTAAGATTGTAATTGCGGCTCATTTTATATTTTTGATGTTTAAAAATTACTTGATTCAAAATATATGATATAATATCTCTTTTATTTATTATATTATGAAAAATGTTACAGGAAAATGAATAACAATGCAAACTAATTTTCAGGGAGCTAAGAAGCCATTCAAAGAGGTGATAAAAGCCAATGTGGGAGATGCACATGCGATGGGTCAGCAGCCAATCACCTTCTTGAGGCAAGTACTGACTCTGACAGTGTCACCGAATCTCCTCGATGACCCCAGTTACCCCGAAGATGCAAAGGCACGAGCTAGGAACATCTTGTGTGGATGCAAAGGAGGCAGCGTTGGCTCGTATTCGGAATCAGCAGGGATTGAAATCATCCGCAAACATGTTGCCCAATATATAGAGGACCGCGATGGGATTCCCTGCGATTACCGCAACATCATCCTTTCTAATGGCGCCTCGGACGGAATCAAAGTGTGCAGATTATTTCTCTTATATTATATTCTTAGTACAAAAGGGGTGACTCTTGAGTCTAGTCATTACTATGTACTTGCCATTACTATGTATTACGTGTAGTTATGCGCACTTTGGCCTGTTACAGTCATTCCTGAAACTGTTCAACGAAAAATTAGATGGAAAACCATCCGGTATATTGATTCCAATACCACAGTATCCACTCTACTCTGCCACGTTGGCAGAGTTTGGCCTTGCTCAGATTGGATACTATCTGAACGAAGAGAACAAGTGGGCCCTCGATATTTCTGAATTAGAAAGAGCCTTGAACGAAGGAAGTAGAAACAGCAACCCTCGAGTTTTAGTAGTGATCAATCCTGGTAACCCAACTGGCCAGGTTCTCACACGCAACAACATCGTAGACATCATTCACTTTGCATACAAGAACCGATTATTCTTATTGGCTGATGAGGTCTATCAGGACAATGTGTACGATAAAGACAGTGCCTTCCACTCGTTCAAGAAAGTCATGACAGAGATGGGAGAGCCATACTCTAAAATGGAACTGGCGTCTTTCATGTCTGTGTCTAAAGGTACGCTTTGAGTTATCAGTAGACTGCGGATTTTATCCGTCCGACTCGACGCATATTCGAATTCTCGCACACCCTTAGTAATTGTACAATTTCCTCCTTGTACATGATGTGATATTTATTTCCTTTTGTAACAGGGTACATGGGTGAATGTGGTATCCGTGGTGGGTATGGGGAAATAATCAACATGGATTCCAAAGTTATGGCGATTCTGTTGAAATCGATCTCAGCAATGTTGTGTCCCACTGTTCTGGGTCAGGTTGTTATGGATGTTGTGGTGAATCCACCAAAACCAAACGAACCGTCTTATCCATTATTCGTAAAAGAAAGGGAAGACACACTGCGATCACTTGCAGAGAGGTCTCGACTGGTGGTTGATACGTTAAATAGCATTCCAGGCTTCAAGGTACTGAAAAATATTTTGTGTACTGAAAAATACGAATTTTTTTCACCTAGGTACAGATACAGTGTTGATCAACATTTTGTTCGAAATTACAGGTGAATCCAGCGATGGGTGCTATGTATGTGTTCCCAAGGATCGAATTACCGAAAAAAGCCATAAAAGCAGCCGAAGCGGAGGGTCAGCAACCAGACGTATTCTACGCTTTTAAATTGTTGGAAACCACAGGTATTTGCGTGATACCTGGATCAGGTTTTGGCCAACGACCTGGCACCTATCACTTTAGAACGACGATTTTGCCTCAAAAAGAGAAGATCAAGACGATGCTCGAGAGTTTGAAACAGTTTCATCTTAAGTTCCTGGAAGAGTACAAATAAACGTACAATTATAACATTGTTGCATTTTTCTTAGTACTTGAAATGCCAGGACAACGACGTGCAGCGCATCGAAATTTCTACGAAGATTTCTTTATTGATCTTATGAAAATTTTCGAGGAATATATTTGCATTTTGTAACGAGATATTACAGAAACAAAAGAATCTATTTACAAGATTATCGAGGGCCGTTTACTATTGCATAGCACGAGTTCTGGCATAGATAGGATACTATTCGAATTAGATTGTTTACACAAACGAACTTCACGATTGGTCGAACGCTTGTACATATAATACGAATTTGTTATTATATATGAGAAAGTTGAATTTGAAATTCGTTTCTTTTTCTCGGAAGTGTGGAATGTGTGGTCGGTGTGTATGTGAATAGTGATTTTGGGATATTGATGATGATGATGATGATGATGCGAGATTATATACAATATGTTTTTATAATACTCACAACGATTTTAACGAATCACACAACTGTGTTTAGTCAGTCTCTACTCGTCACTAGGAAATCATTGTTTGTATTAGTAAAGCACTTTGGGGATATTGTAAACCTATTAGGAATATGTTGACGGGTTTTCTATAGATCCCCATAAGTGCAACAAAATCGTGTCAACTGAAATGTTTAGCTTACGTGTTTACATTTGTCAAAAGTCCTTAATGTCTCTAATCAAAAGTCCATTCGTTAAGTGTGAGTAATTTTTAGCGTTTATCTTGTACTTGCCAGATAAAATTTCGTTTAATTTTCATTGTTAGCGCATTTAGCGCCATTGTAAAATAATCTATTTTTTTTATTGTTTGGTGTTAATTCTTTCGATAAATATATGTGTACTTATGGTATTGAACATAACGTGGATATTCGTGATTAAATATGGATCGATCGATATTTAATATGGTTTATGCAATCATGCAAGAGATTTAGGAGCTTTACACGTTTAAACACGATCCTATACAAGAAGACAATATTGTATTTGAGTGTACATCTTTCGAGAACGCATACACATCCTGTGTATGCTTCTTTTTACATGTGTAACTGTTACGTCATTGTATAATCTGTTACAACTGCAAGCAGGAACATGCTCACTGTAAGAGACCAACGATCAAAGGGTATCAAATAATTTTCTGAAGAAAACTTATTCAAAAATAAAGAAATTATTGTACCGTACAAGTCTTAACGAAGGATGCTTTATTCTCAGCTTTTGATACATCGTTTGTTCAGCATCTCCCTGTGTGTCACTCTAACTTAAATTATGTGTGAATAGTAGGCTGGTTCTTAGCTAGAAGAGTCAACAAATTTTTTGGTCTTTCTCCCCTAAATCGGAACCGTTACGGGAAGAATATTGTAGTTTTTCTATAAATCACTGGCGAGCCTCTCGATCTCTTCCGCGAAAAACCTCATGTCAGCCTTGGTCAGGCCGGAGTTCTGCAGGACGAGCCTGAAGAAGTTCGGTAGCTCCCTGAGCGGTTGGTATGTGATCAGCATTGATCCCTTCTTGACCATGCGTTCCTTCACCGCCGGCCCGATTTTCTGAAGAGCCTTCGACAACTCCTCACCCTTCAAGTGGCGTTTCGAAGGCGGCACGTGCCAGAAGCATACGTTCGTGCACTCGGGCTCAAGCATCAGCTCGAAGCCCTCTCTCTGTTTCACGTAATCTGTAAAATACCGCGCCAGCTCGAACACGCAGTCCACGTGCTTCTCCAGACCATGAGTGCCCTTCGCCTTCCACATGAACCAGAACTTCAATACGTCTGCCCTTCGACCACACTGCACGTGCTTGTCACCATTGTCGTAGGAAGTGTCATAAAACTTGTCTGGCTGAAAGAGATAGCTGGCTTTCGATCCATGCGTGTCTTGCAGGAGTCCTTCATGGCGTAGCAACAAGGTTGAACACTGTTGTGGCGCAGCGAGCAGCTTGTGAGGGTTCCAGGTAACAGAATCTGCTAACTCAATACCATCCAGGAGGTGCCTGTGAGTCTTAGACATCAGTGCGCCTCCTCCCCAAGCAGCGTCTACATGAAACCACATATTATGCTTCTTGCAGATGGCTGCTATGTCTCGCAGAGGGTCGTACGCTCCCAGGACAGTCGTTCCAGCTGTGGCAGAGACCATCAGAGGAGTGGCGCCTTCGCTGATCACCTGATCAATCTGTGTCTTGAGGTCTGCGATGCACATTTTGCCTCTGGAGTCTGTCTTCACCTCGTAGACGTTGCTGTTACCTATTCCAAGGAAAGCACTGAGCTTCTTGACGGAATAATGGGCATCCTGCGATGTGAACACTACCAGTCTACCAGCACTGGACATGCCTAGCTCCTTTATCTGTGGAAATCTTGGGACAATTACTCGATTAGTGTGATGAATGAATGTTGGAGGCATAGGAGATCTGTTTTGAGGTCAGTACCTGTAATGGCGAGCTAGATTGATGGCATAACCATTGGCGATGGAACCTCCTGGACAGAAGATGCCATCACCTTTGCCGTCCTTCCAGCCAACTATTCTTCTCATCTCCTTTAGCAACTCCTCCTCCATCAAGGAGAACACTGGCGAGACTTCGTAGGTATACACCGAAGGATTCAGAGCGTCTGTCAGCCATTGTCCCAGAAGACCATACGGGTCCACGCTGGAGTACAGCTGGTTCACAAATCGGGGATGACCCGTTTTCACGCTGTACTTGATCACGTTGCGAGCCAACGAGTACAGCTGCTCGTGCGAGCATCCTTGATCCGAGAGCGTCAGATCAATGGCTGAATGGAGCGCCGTTGGCTCCATCCACTCCACCACGCGATTTTTCCTCGAGGTCCCCTAGAGGATGGCAAAAGGTAGCTTTACAGCAACTTTACGAATAGGCTAACTTTATTCATAGAAGAATAACTTTATTGATTTTATCATTTTCTTTTCTAATGAAATAGAGATTGATGTATATGCCTTTATAATATCAATAGGATTGCATTTATTCAGATTTCATAGGATAAAAAATTTCTGAAGAAAATACTTCTATGACTTCACGGATTAAAGTCTGTTGCTAGGAAGTCATGCTTCTCGAGCACTAATAATGGAACAAGGATTATTGAAGGAAGCAGACACAATTAATGACTTCACCAAAGGAAACAGATCATGGCTGTTCTGCTTCACTGAAGTACAATGTAACGCTTTCGAGTTTCTTTTGCCTCGGCCTTGGGCGAACATTTGCACAACATTATGACAAACGTATACAGGGTGTTCCATTTAAAGTATCGCACACGAATATTTCCGAAACTTCGAATGAGACATCCTGTACACAGCGTAAAATTAGATTACAATAGGTGTCTTCAGAAATCGTGGAGGCTGGTAGCAAATGTTTATACTGTTGGACAAACAGACTTTCCTCAAATTTATTTTATTTCTGTATTAAAAACATAGCTTTGCAGCAAAAACAGGTATACAAGGTATCTTTAAAATTGATTATCTTTTTAAATTGCAGACGGAAAGTGTAAAGAGAAATTCGCAGTCGAAGCGCCCATCGAATAGAGTCGATTACTGTTGGCATTTCCTCGACGCTGAGGCCTCAGGGAACTATGCCACAATGATTACAAAAGCGGTCGCAGGAAAATCGGACTGTTCTGCGGCAAGTGACGCAGTCCTCCACTGATCCGCCTTAGGCGAATCGCTCGCATTCATCTACGGCGTAATTCTTTGTCCATGAATTGACGGAGTGTCATTAATTAGCGAGGTAAAAAACTTGAGAACGGAGAACGATTGAGTCATAGAGAGCACTCGGAAGGGAAATCAGGCTCTCCACGCGTCTCGATGATCAATGAAATTTTTCACGGGAACGTTTTGCATCGTTTGCCACTTATGCAACTGGTTTCGCACTTGGAAAATGATAATCGCCGTGCATAGCTGCCGGTAAGGTGCTAATTTACATCTGAATGCGGTGTGATTGATTGAAACAAATGATGCGTACGACTTTAGAATTGTTTCGCCGTAACAGACGAAATGAAAAAACGCTCTGGCCCAAGATCATTCACTTCGAGACAAGGAGACACTGATTAGCATTAGCATGAGATAATGTATGCGTTCCGTCTCGCAGAAAGGTGCAAGGAGCTCTTTAATTGCAATGTACGTGTTGCTCCATAATTCAATGTGAACTCTTCGCACTCGACTGTCCCTTTTGAAACACCATAATTCAAATAACACTGTAATTCAAAACAATTCTCACGTTACTAAACGTTTTCGTATTTAATAAATTGCTAAACGTTCAAGAGTGGTAAATCTACTCGATTTCAGTAAAACGAAATATTTGTTTAGATTTAGAATACATTATTAACAAAATTATTATCTGCAAAATAAATTCAACCGTTTGTGCTCCTTAAAATTTACAGAAGGACACTGTAAGTAGATTGAAGTGAATTATATGTGGCTCGGATTGTGGACATGAAAAATTTCTGCGTAAAGATCATTGATCATTTAATCTGTCTCTTAACTTTTTACTTTGTTACAGAAGGACACTGGTAATAAATTGGAGTGATTTATACGTAGTTTGGAAAGACTGGCTCACCTTGAAAATTGCCTCTTCCAGCAGCAGGTCGACAAAAGTCCTCATGAACTTCTCGTGGAGCTCCCTTACGGGCAGGCTTCTGTATCTGTGATTTCCTGCGGCATCCTCCTCATCGACAGGACCTGAATCAGCTTCGTCTTCATTGTCAGAAGATGATAGATTGTTCTGCGAGCCGTTGGTGGTCACCGAATTCATAGACACTTTTCTCAGAGTGTTGTCTGCTGTTTGAGGCACTAACTGATCCGGGGACACGACTGAGGTTTCCTCGTTCGCCGGCATGATTGATGCATCGAGGCTTTCCTCGATCTGGTCCCGAGGTACTCGTCAAGTTTCCTTTATACTTATTAATGCCCGCGGACCAAGGACAAGATCGTTGCGTGTTAACTACCTTCGGCGCATTTGTTCAGAGATAGTGCGCGACTAGTTTTTTCCTTTCCTGCTTCTTTCCTCGGCTCCAATTCTGCTTAACGGCTCGTGACTGAGCCTTGGAGAATTGGGAGCTTTCTGTGGAACTGCCGAGGCGGAAAAACCTGATCATTTTTACAATCGACGCCAACCTCGTAGTTTCTAATAAACAGAGAAAGTTTATTAGGAGATTGTTCCCAATAATAGTAAAAGTCTGCTGAAGACTTGTACTATTTGACACTAAATTTACTGAGCACCAGAAGTAACTAATAATTCATTATCTCATGAAAATGACACAACTGTATTCACTTAAATTTTGTGCAATCTTTATTGCAGCATATACTTAAACTAAAAAACGGGGAGAATCGTGAAAAGAAAGTATTACAATAGGTTTGATGTAAACCTGTATTTGTAACATTCGTTCCTCATAGCGCATAAAAGTTAGTACTCTACCGTTTAATTTTCGTTTATGTGAATATTTGTTTTCACCTGAACATCAATGATTTTTATAAAACTCCGACGCAGGATTACATGGATACAAACATTTTCCTCGATACTGACCTATCCGTCACAGTGCATCAGAAATAGCATGATTCGTAAGCCGTGTGTTTTATAAATACGACAAATTTACATGCGAAATTATGGAAACTCATTCGAATCTCTATCGTCACGTATCAAATACAACTCCGTTGTCAAAATTTTATAACTTCATTTTAGTCCCTCTGGTTCCAATACATTTAATTTATGATTATTGAGATTGTACAGACGCATTCATGAGGAATTATTCAACAATATCATATATCATATGAATAATTTATAATTTTAATAATTTGTATAATTTTATTTCATTTGCTTGTAAATCATAGACATGCCGATCGTACAGCGTGTAATAGTAATTATGCAGTCTCTTTAACGCGACAAAAAAAAAACTGGATGCATATATGCATAAATACATGTGCATGCTCAAGATTGCTAAAATGGAAATGTGTCATTCGCGTATCGCATGCACGCTATCACAGACGATTAGTATCAAACTTTCTTAGTGACTATTCAGCCGATTACAGGTAAATGATTAACTATTAATTATAACCAGAAATGATTGGGATTTTTTTCATTGAACATTAGCAATCCTCAGTATACACGTTCAATTCGACACAAATAATTATCATAGTCAATTTGTCTTTCATTTCATGTTGGAGACTTAGTTTTATCATATCACGATCTGATTGAGTATCTAAAAAAGATATGTCTTTGACGTCAATACTTAATGAAATAAAATTCTTTACCTACATACTATAGACAGCATAGTACTTTTATTATAAGCGATAACGCTGCACAAAACGCATGTTTCTCGACGCTATATGCATTTGCAAATACACATGGTAAATAAAAAACAATGGCAGGTTCAATCACACCGAAAAAATATAAAAAACGATCGGTAACTTCAACATGTTTTAATAACAATACCAGTCTTTACATTGTTCATAATAGGAATTCATTTTTTAATTATAAAGTCTTTGCGTTAACATATTTTGTACAAAATAATTTACTCGCGTGTTCAAAATTTGAATTGGTAGATTCAAGTGGACATTGTTGAAAGAAGACGCGTCGCGCGTGTAAAAATATGAAATCTGTATTTTTTAAACGCATACCCTGTACAGCTAGCAATAAGTTGCACAAATGTTACAGTAGCAAAGCGATTCCACGTTTCATCGTACTGTTCTTTGTATAAAAATATACATTATAATGTGAGCAATTAACATGTAAGTATAGACGTTAACATTTTACATTCACACTTTTCACGTCATTACAAACATCGGGCCTTCCGCTGATTACATTTTCGCATAAAGGAAACGATTGGTTGATCGCGATGGCCTTTTTTGAGATTCAAACATTTTCAATAAACTCTAAAAAATCAAATTATGCACCAAAAATCGTTGCCAAAAAGTATCCAGTTTTATAAAAAGATCTGAATTAACAGTTTAACAAACATTATGAACATTCTTTTATGGAAGTTCCGATACTCGTATTACTAGCTGCAATGCTACAAATAAATGTAAAATTTTATACTCTCATAATATACACTAAAACAATGCTTTAAAATCTATCGTAACACTGGTTGAAATTATTAATAAAATATACCGTACTAAAGTGCAATAAGGTTAATCACAGTTTTCTCTATACAACCACGAGAAACTTCATTTTTATTAGAAATAAAATGAATCTAAAATGCATAAATATAAGGTGAGCTGTGCGACTCACTGAAATATATGTATCCGATTGTTTATACAGTTGCATAAAATATTTAAAAAATTAGTTCAACGTGTATTCTTATACAATGATAATAGCTTAGCGGTATACCTAGTTCTAAACCTTAAACAACTATTACATTATTTTGATATCGTGTTGCATCAATCAAAGTAGGCACCACAATTAGAACATCGTCGTGTTTTCAGCATCAAACAACATAATATCCCAATGGGGAAGAGCAAAATTGCACACATCACTCCAAGACACGAATAGTCATCTTCCATTACACCCACCTACATTACAAAAATATGTCAAGAATTAAACTTATGGATTATATCAGCATTTCTCTATCTACAAGTCACGTTTCAATATCGAGTACTCACTCTACATGCAGGACACCCACCGACTACAACTATATCAGGTATAATTATCGTAGTCGATTGTGTAGAACCATACGATGGTACAAAGTTATGATTATTTGGCGAATGTACACTGGGATAATATCCTGGAGGTGGTGGTATTGGTGCAGATGGTCCATGTTGTGTCGGCGAATGTTGGTAAGAAGAAAACTCTAAATGTGAATTAAATAAGTGCTTGTATGCATTGTATGTTAAAAAATGCATGGGTTTTGGAAGCACGTTACGTAGAAACTAACTTGTATGTATTTTTTAAAGAGCAGTAATACAGAAAAAAACAATAGAGTTTAAGAATTGAGTATTTCTGGAAAGTTCAGATTTTCAGAAAGTCCGTGACATTGCACGATGAATTTTCAATTTTATTTTCTAAGGAGACTGAAGCTTAAATATCTATTGAACTTGAATATTTATTTGCGCTTACCTTCCTTAGAAATATTTTTGTCGCAAGATGGAGGTATATCAATTCCCGAAGCCATTATTCAACGAAATCGATCGTTTTATCACTACGTGCGTTTGATCGATCGACTAATTAAATCATTAGCATTAGCAGCTCGACGGTCACAAGTTTTTTGACAGCTAACACCTGAGACAGTCTCCTGATTATGCGTGATGCGTTTTCAAAACAAATAACGCATTGTAATCTCCGCTGAGGGTTCGCCGAATCCCACAGATTAGCTGCATCAACAATTTAAACAAAATTATACGGACTCCGATCGAAGAATGTAGCGTTTGTTTGTGTTCGAAAACAGTTCTGTGCATGATAAAAAGAACGTAAAAAAACCAAGTCTCATAAGTACCTTTCTGATTACGTTGTTAAGCCTCGAGTTACATCCGGGGTAAATTGTTCGGCACTTGACGCCTTATTCGAGTCTCAATGAGTTAAGTGATATGCATATGTATGCTGTTAAGCGGTTAACAATTTTTTTTTTGTCGATAAAAGAATGAATTATATTGGTCGGTTATATCGTGACGTCATGTGCTTATTTATATTCTTGGAATAGAGGCGCGGAACTTTATCTTATAGTGCGCATGCGTTGTATTGAAGTACACATGCGCATACACGATTTATGCAGTGGAAAAGCGAGTGGAGCTAGACAGGGTATCCCAAAAATGTTGCATTTCCTTTAAAGAGCTGATTTCTGAGGTGATTTCAAGTAACATTTTCCTTTGCGAAATTGTTCTCCGCGGCTTTGTTATTAACGAAAAGTACAGACCAATCAGAGCGCGGCTACAGCGACTCGCGTTGTCATTGGCCGGGCCGGAATCCCTCAGCTGTAGCCCCAGAGAACATTGTCGTTAGATTAATTAATTTTGGAATTTTTACCTTAATTTAATGAAAAATGCGAAATAACAAAATGTCTAGAATTTTATAAACCTAACAGTACTAAACAATAACTAGATAAAAGTTGACAACAATGTCGTCGAACATCGAGAACATAACCAGTAAAGCAATTTCAGTCGACTGAAAAAAACTATCGATTAAACACAGTCGATAGTATGTCGCGATTAAATAGTAAGTATGTAGTCAGTTGAATTTAGTCGATAGTGACCATCATTAACTGGAATATCGGAAGGCGATTGAGGACGGTATATGTAGAAATCGGTGACGGATCAGGTAGGAGCGGGAAATGTGTTGACTGTTTGTCCATCTGCTGGGGAGCGTAGGAGATAGCTGCCACAGGACGACGTCCCACAATTATACCATCCAGAACCATGACGACGGCACTGTATTTGGAGCACTATTTAGACAGTAAGTGTATAATCCTCCTTTTCCCTCGTCAAAACTGTGAAAAAAAAAAAACAATCGTACCTATCGTACATTATGTTGAACATAAGACCAGACAAACATTCAACGTTACATGTCGTAAATCTTCGAATTCTGTCAACGGGATTAATAATTCGCGAACCTTCGCTAAACGTATGAACGGGATCACATAAAAGATAACGTAGATGAAAATAAACAGTGAAAATTCTGCCCTGTACAGATCTTTACAGAAGAATAACTCAAAGCTTGCAAAATAGATATTGCCCGAGCTTCATAAACCAACGTGTTATTATCGTTCAATTTTGGTAATGCAAATATTTCTTTTACCCCCTCAAAAAATGTAGCAACCAATGAGCACTGTAAAAGACTTTTCATCAACTCTGGTCCAGTTTATAATATACCGTTTTGTCTTTTAGGTCTGGAGCATTTACCCATTGAATTGCAGAGGAACTTTACGTTAATGCGAGATCTGGACACTAGGGCACAGGGGTTGATGAAAGATATAGACAAATTGGCAGATGACTATTTAAAAAACATAAAGAAGGAATCTCCGGAGAAGAAGAAGGAACAGTTCACTCACATACAAAATTTATTTAACAAAGCGAAAGAGTATGGAGACGATAAAGTTCAGTTAGCCATACAGACATACGAGTTAGTGGATAAACACATTAGAAGATTAGACTCAGACTTGGCGAGGTTCGAGGCTGAGATACAGGACAAAGCTTTAATCAGCAGTAGAGCACAAGAGGAGAACAATGCTAGTAAAAAAGGTAGAAAAAAGCTGAAAGAGAAGGAGAAACGGAAGAAGGGTGTTGCAGGTGCCAGTAGCGAAGATGAATCAAAGACAGCTAGGAAAAAACAGAAGAAAGGTTCACTTGATTATCTTTATATTTTCCAACAATTTGCGAATAAAAAAATTATCATATTCTTGTCTATACCTATATTAGGTGGATCTGTCGCTTCTGCATCGTCTGCTGGTGCTGTAGGAAGCGGAGCGCAAGTGGATTCCGGTGCGCTTGGACATCCAGCGGATGTCTTGGATATGCCTGTTGATCCTAACGAACCAACGTATTGTCTGTGTCATCAGGTTTCTTATGGAGAAATGATTGGTTGTGATAATCCTGATGTAAGTCTATATAACTGTTTTTTCAGTGTCTATTTACTATTCTCTTACAAGCATAATGTTATTGTCTTTTCTCGACACAGTGTCCCATAGAATGGTTCCACTTTGCTTGTGTTGGCTTGACTACGAAACCTAAAGGAAAATGGTATTGTCCTAAATGCACGCAAGATAGAAAAAAGAAATAGGTATACGTGGCTCGTGTACAATTGCTGATTGCATCTTAAAGAAAAGACTCGTACATTACTTCTAAAATTAGCATACTACAAGAACACTTTTCATGGTTCAACATGAAACAAAATTAAATTGTATGAAAAAGGTAGAAAATTTAAAAAAAAAGAAAAAAGGAAAAATGAAACAAGAGGGGAAACAAAAAGAAAGTGCTAATAACTGTATTTATATTGCATCCAACGTTGCTGCAAGTTCCTTTGTTTAGGAACACAGCCATTGATCATGTATTGTCATGTATGGTCGGCAATGTTAGATATAATGAAAGTACAGTGAAATGTTAGCTGATCACAGAAAAGAATATTTGAGAATCGGCCATGATTATTGTTCTCTCTTTCTATGTTTTTCTTTTTTAGATGTACAAAGTAGTAATTTATTATAAATAACTGAAATTCAAACAAGAGCTTTACAACTTTTTATATCATTTTTTCTTTGGCCGTTTTTTGAACATCTGTGATTCGCTTATCGAAGTTTCTGTCTTTAAACTAAGTATTGACACGTAATTATAGTATTAAAATTAAAATTATTACTGTTTTTATATTTTATAAATGTAAATGACACTGTATAGAGAGTAAGTTTTTTGTTGAAATAAAATATACAAAATAAATAAACTTTTTATATATAATTATGAAAAATATATTTAATTTACCGAAATGCAGATATTTAAATACTCGTTTGTTTTCTGTTTTTTTTTTTAATAAGCGTATGTACTATATTTACAAGCACCATTGAATGCTATAATAGTATAGCATTAATAGAAAATGCAAATGCTAAGATTGAGAGTTATTCAAGTTGATAATGATTCTAAGTAAAGTTAATTTTTTATTTAAATATTATAATCAGTTTCATGGATATACTCACCAAATTGTTCAGATTATTGCATTATACAGAATAAATATGTGCAATTGCATTAAAAAATAATGACTAGAGTATTGACTGCATAAAGAGTAATCATTCATTCATCCATTATGGAATGCCTGCTTGTAGATTGCAACACTGACTTGGTGGAACAGTCCAATTGTACTGATAGCTCATTCGATTTCTAATTTCTTTCACACACAATTGCCCGGATGCTTGGTAATATTCATGCATATTTTTCATGTTTGCAATCGTTTGTTTGTGTGTGACTATGTACTGATTAGAACAACCACGTGATCTGTACTCTGTATCAAAACGCACATCATGCTTCCTCTCAATATTTGCTAGTGGAGCTATCCACAGTGCAACAGACACATCTTCTGCTTTGTGCAACCTTTAAATTGATTAAACGATTAAATGTTAATTAATTAAAGCAATTGCAATAATGTTTAACTTACTTGAGAATGTCCATGTTCACAGCAATAAACTTGACTAAATTATAAGACAGAACATATCCACCTCCAAGCGCGTAAGGAAGATAATAATCACATAGTATCCAGTCAGTCTCTTTCCAAGGTCCACTTCTCTTAACATGTGCTTTCCCATTGAAGAAACCCCAGTACAATTCCCTCTTGGTTCCTCTGTTATCCCATTTGTCCAATTCTTTCAGAACTTTATGCACCAGCACAAACGTATCATCGTCGCACTTCATTAAGTAGTTGAAGTTGTATTGCTCGTACACTTCTTTCAGCCCATATAAAACTTTCTTTGTTAACATTCCGTAAGAATCTATCAATTTTGGTAGCAAAAGCAAGTCATTGAACCTGTGTTTCTCTGACAGCAATGTTTCCTTTTGCTCCGGTAGTAAGTTCTGAGTCCCTATCACGAACAGGTGCTTGACAGTGGCATACTTTTGTGCCAACCATGTTTTCCTAATAGTTGCCCTCCACTCCAAGTTATCAGGGCTGGAAAGTACGAGTATCACGAGCCTGTACTTTGGCTTGTTCTTCATCTGGTCATCCGGCGAACATTTTGTGGAAGGTAAGAAATGAAAGCACAGGAAAATAACCACTAATATTATCAACAATGTCGGAATGTTCAGTTTGAAGTAAAACTTTTTTCTGATCATCGTAGAGAAACTCTTCGACGATGATCTCGTCGGTAGAAGAGTCATTAAATCCATTTTGCGAGTGTGTTACTGACTATTTACATTTCTTAACCTTCCTAATATTATCTCCGTGCATTCACGATCTGACGTGACCACATCTTTTTATGGGATTCCTCTTTTAAACAATGTTATTTATTACTTTAACATTTCGTTAGAAAAAATATATGTTTATGTTAAAATGTTTAACTCAGTCTACGACAATCAGCTGATCGAACTCAATGAAATTTACAAATTGCCCCCTCCACGAACACGTTGCCGTGTTACCCCCACCAGAGAGTGCAGGTTTTAAATACATGAAAAATTTACTATTTTCTTTCAGTATTTTAACGATTATTTAATAAATTTATTGAGAAAGGAAGCCTATATTATGATTTGAAAAATATTATTGTATGTCGTGTAATTTGAAGAAGAATTTATCGAGCCGCCTCATTAATCGGCTTCTGCAACTATAAATATGAATATTTATAGATAAAACTTTCGTTAAATATAGATCATGGCATATACTTAAAAAAAAAAAAATTAAACATACAATGGTAACAGCAAAGGTTTAGGGAACAAGTAATATTTAAATACTCTTTTATTTCTTGCTTGTGTATCTGGACTTAAAGTATATTAAATATAAAATACTTGTATAAAAGGGATTACTTTACATTTTTATTGTACAGAATTTATTACAAAGTCCAATGTCCTATTCGATATAATAAATAGTAGCAATGACTGCTACTCAACTAAATATCCTGTTAATAAATAACCGCCCGAATCACTGGTCAGGATGTCAGGATGTGTTCTGTCTGGCAATACTTGGTAGGAACGTAAGAAGTTTGAAACTAGTTTTAGATTAATAACATTTTGTTGTTGCTTCAACATCACGTACGTCTCCTGCAGAGGTTCCCGATATAAGTGGTGGATCACAAAGGGTCTGGATGCTCCCAGAAAAGGCAAAAGAGCAGTTATAATATTTAGAGGATGCTCTTTGGCTACAATAGCTAATCCTCGAGCTTTCGTGTTCTTCACGAGCTCTACAGCTTGCTGAGTTTCCTCAAACCATTTCGGTTTCTTCAGAGGAACAATCTCTGTAGATTCAGATTTTTCAAGTTCATCCAATTTTCGTTTTGACCCTATTGAAACTGAGTTGTGTGAATTATGTTCTTTCAGGACTTCGCAGCTTTCAGCAATCTCGTTTGTGTCATTAGTGCTTTCTTTATTATTAATATCTTCATTTTGAACTTCATTGTTTTTATGATTTTCTAGTGAAGTACAATCAACTGCGTCATTTTTTTCAAAAAGTTTAAGTTCACTTGCTTCAGTCTTATTGGTTATATTATTACATGTCTTCTTCGATGCCAAAATATTATTCAAAACAGCTTCTTCGCCTTGGTAATACAATCTTAGAAAGCTATAAATATTGACATTTATTAATCTGTTCAATTGTTCTTTAGGAAAGTTCATGGCATGTATTAACAAGGCCTTGGGCACATTCCCAGGATGCAGGTTTATCAAATGTCCTTCTGTATTCGCTCCGATTCTATCCAACAAAGCAGCCGCTGGCAAACCTTGACATCCGCTATCGTACAGTATAAATAATCCATCTGATTGAACGTCGCTGTATGACAATATCTGTGCCATTGTATCCATTCGTAAACTTCCGATCTTAGTGTGATCTAATTTGAAGTACACGTCGTGCAAAGAACTTATGCTAGGCTTGCATACAGTCAAATATCTAAGATACTTTCGTTCTTTCTTTTTGAGATACTTCTCCTGGGAATATTCCGTTTTATCCGAGAAAGATTTATTATTTTCGATTAGGCTACCTACTATTTCTTTACCACTTTTACCAGCTTCTTGGAGCTGAGTAATCTCTTCTTTGGACAATTTTTGGGACGTACCATCATCATTGATGGAACGATTATCGTGACCACTGGGCAAAGTGTCCAATAAATCATTCCACGATTCAGACTCTGAACCTTCTCTCAAAGAAAATGTTCTTTTCCCATTATTTGATGGTATCATTTCAAAAGTGGTCCAATACCTCTTGCCAATAATCTCACCCATATTTACCAGATCTCTCCCCAGCATTAACTGTCCATTAGCAGTCACTTTGTAAATCTTCTTGAAATTTAATTTCTTTACGATTACATATTTTCCTATGGTAATCACGTCTTCTTCGGGTTCGCACATGTTTGTCAATCCCATGGAGTTTTCTGTACACGCTGGTAAATACACGCTTTAACGTGTTACAACATAACCTACTTGTTTGACATAACCTAAACACAAATACTCGTAAATCAACACACCATCTGTCATAAAAGGTTACCGTGTCATTATCTTCACAAGAGATTGTGTATGTACAGTTGAAATTAATGCGGTAA
The DNA here is from genome assembly GCA_913789895.3 of Seladonia tumulorum. Taxonomy (NCBI): domain Eukaryota; kingdom Metazoa; phylum Arthropoda; class Insecta; order Hymenoptera; family Halictidae; genus Seladonia; species Seladonia tumulorum. Next base: position 16,012,027 of record OU565270.1, on the reverse strand, counting down.
TACTCCGTATTTTCATAAGTATTACGTGAGCATTATCTATGTAAGTGTTAGGATCAAAATGTTTTAATCTCGCTTCATAAAAGTTTTTATTTTCTCAATACCTTTGATCTTTCTCATATTTGTCTCTCGTTGCAGTAATTAGAAAGAAATGTTTCCTTACAAAGAATTCCAAGCAGTCGTGCTTGCTGGTGGAGGAGGATCTCGCATGACAGAGCTTACTCACGGACAGTACAAATGTTTGTTGCCAATAGGAAATATACCAATGCTATGGTATCCTCTCCAGTTACTGGAACATGCTGGTTTCAAAGAAGCCATAGTTGTTGTATCAGAGAATATGGGAAACAATGTATCGTTTGCTTTGAACAAACTAAACCTCAAGATCAAAGTAGACATTGTTGCAGTAGAAGATGCAGAAGATCTTGGAACCGCAGACTCCATTAGACTGATACACGAGAAAATCCACACCGATTTCTTAGTAATTTCCTGCGATCTGATCAGTAACGTTGACATATGCGAGGTTTTAAATCTATACAGAAAACACAATGCCAGTATTGCTGCACTTATGTTGCCTGTGTCTAAGCTACCAGATGACTTTGTAACTCCAGGTCCAAAAAATAAACAAAAGCCAGAGACTGATCTGATAGGTATCGATAACGAAACAGGACGTTTAGTGTTTTTGGCTTCAGCTTCCGATTTTGAGGAAACCATTAACATTTCTCAGATGCTTCTTAAAAAGCATACAAGCTTTACCATTCACTCAAAGTTGCTGGATGCTCATCTATACGTGATGAGTAAATGGGTTTTAGATTACTTGGTGCACAATAAGTAAATATTATAGTATCGAAATACTTTAATAGTTTCATATATAATATACTTGATGCATTGTTTTCTTTTTAATAGGAGTTTCAGTACGTTAAAGGGTGAATTGCTTCCAAACATTGTCAGAAATCAATTGACTAAGCCTCCTAAGCAAGTCACAGATGATAAAAACACGTCGATAGTACAGTTCAATTCTAAAAAAGATATATATGGTTTTGCCGACGAGAAACCTCTAGACGATTTAATTAGAAAAATGTCAGCATACAACGATCATAGTACTGATTTGAAAGATGTGTATCATGGGGACATAGTAAGGTGTTATGCTCATATTGTTAGCGGGAAATTTGGAATTCGAGCAAACACTATACAAATGTACCATTTCGCTAACACCAAGGTGAAAATATAGAAGCAATTGTTTTCGAATTAATAGTTCTGTATTACCAAAGTAAATATTTCAGATATCAGAGTGGTGGAACAACAATGATATGGAGAAATCGAATGTTCCAAGTATCTCAACTAGCGCTACTATAAACAGTACACAGATGCAGGACTGTCACGTGGATGACAATGCCACTATACATGAAAAAACTTCCCTTAAACAATGCCATATTGGACCAAATACAATCATTGAATCAAAGACTAGAGTGTCGTACAGTGTTATAATGGAAAATGTTACTATTAAGCAAAGGTAGACTTAATAATAAATTTAATGAGATATATAAAATAACTAGACTGTGGATTTTTATGCAAAATAAAATTTGCCTGTGTCAATTGCAAGCAATAGTATTTTTAAATTCTTTAAATGTCTATTGTTTTGCATTTGATCTACAGAATTTTGTTATTAGTGTATAAAATCCGCAGTCTGGAAATGACATTCTATTGTTTAGTTTATAAATTGCAGATGCGTGATACATAATTGTATACTGTGCAATGGCTGTGTGATCGAGGAAGGTACAGAATTAAAGGATTGTGTTGTTGGTCCTCAACATGTTGTAGCAGGTCATCATTCTCGCGAAGTTCTCACTGACGCGGACAAGCTTATAGAAATTTAATTATTTATCAGTACACAATAAAGAGTTTTTTAAAATAATTCTCTTTTATAAATACTCGAATTTTCTTATTTCATTCGTGTTCGAATTATTTTTTTGTAGATTAAAAAATATGTAGTATCTGAAACCTCATAAAAATAAATTTCCATTTATGTACGAGAAAAATTATTTAACATCTTTGATTATATTTATCTTTTTGAGTTGAGAGCCACTGTAGTATGGTTCAAACTTGTTTGAACTGGGAACGTTCGGTTTTGGAACGCGCTCTATCATCTCTTTTGAACTGTTCCTTCGTGCAAGATGGTGAGTGAGAACTCGAACAAATAATATCTATTTATTACAAAGCCATCTTAGGCTTTTGTCACATAAAAACGATAAGAAGCATTTTAGTATTTCTCGTAGAAGCGATATGCAACAATAGTTCCGGCAGAAAAATTCTGAATAAATAGTTAATCGTTGTCGTACGGCGTTAGAGGTTATGTCAGAAGTGTTTACAATATGACACGCGGCTTTAAATCGTCAAAAGAAAAATATTCATTCAATTTTCGAGTGTTTCGCGGGTATATTGCCTGAAAATTCAGAAAAATCGAAGTTTAAATAATTGTGTAATTATCATGTTTACAGACGAAGGGTACGTCAAGTTTTGGTAAGCGGCGAAATAAGACACACACATTGTGCAGACGATGTGGTCGCAGCTCGTACCACATCCAAAAGTCGCAATGTGCCCAGTGTGGATATCCCCAGAAGAAAATGCGATCTTGTAAGTTCACTATCATCATATTTATTCACCGAGTCTTGAAAGTCGCAGAAATTATTTTTAAGAAACAAAGATGGCCTTCACCTTTTAACCCTTCTACTCTCTTTGCAACAAAAGCTTGAGAACACGCATTGCTTAGGGTACGAGTACATTGGAGCTGCAATAGAAGCTAAGAGAGTGTACCCTAGATCTATCATCCAACCTACTATCTCAATTTGTCCATAGTACCCAAAGTCTACCTTTTGTCTGTAATCCTGCATAAGCTTGTCGTTTTCCCACTTTTTTTTCTCAAGCGTTTCACAGTCAAAGAGTTAAATGGAACGCTGTATATTCTTTCCTCATATTTATAGTTTATAAGACAAATACAGACTACTATAAGTTAGGCTTTTTTGAATTCGAGTTTCGGAGTGACTGTTTTAAGAGTGACTGTTTTAAGAGTGACAAATAGAAATTGAATGTTCAGTGTTCTAATATTGTTATCGTTTTATTCAGATAACTGGTCAGTAAAAGCCAAAAGGAGGAAGACCACTGGTACTGGTCGTATGCGGTACTTGAAGATTGTTCGCCGCAAGTTCAAGTAAGTGTAGAACACCATTATAGGATAAACTAAACTACTATATTACATTACGCACTCACAATGTCTCTTCTCTTTTCTGTAGGAATGGGTTCAGGGAAGGTTTGCCAAAACCGAAGTCTGTTGCAACTAAGTAATCGCGACCTATGTCATTGTGTTGTGTATCTATAAGATTTTGACTACCAATAAACAACAGAAAACTCACAGAGGTGTTTTGCATTATTTCTCGTAACGGGATCTTATTTTAGTAGTCGCGGCGGCTATATCTGTCCTTAAGCAAATACGCGTATAAGAAGCGTGCGAGTTCACTGATCCGTTAGCATTTTTGCCAGGTAAATCGCAAGAGATAATGGGAATGCAGACGGAAATGATTGTAGAGTGGGGCTAGCGAACTGCGCAAACGCGTTGGATTGTTTAACAGCAGCCGCTCTTCTCTATAAATGCCGCGATTTTATGAATTTTTTGCAGTAACTCGCGGATTTATAGTGCACCATGATCGATTGCATCCGCGTCTACCTGTATTAGACTGTACGCTGTAGCTAGCCGTAACGGTATGCACCTGGGCCGTGTTCACCCAAGATTTCGCCTTCACAAACATCAGAAGATTAAGAATAACCGTATGATCATATAGCAGTAACGGAAGCGCGACAAATTTAGACAATTTGTGTTGAAATAACCCGAGAAAACTTGCCAGATAGAAGGTCAAGGTATTAGAGGTCGAAACGGGAGTTTTCGAATTGAGTTTGCTGCTTGAATTGTTCCAATGAACGCTTGGAAAAAATTGTTTGGTAAATAGGTTTTCGAACTTGAACAGCCCCCATAGTTATTTGTCTATTTGAAGTATCAGTAAGTAATCTTTTATTTAATTGTTAGACAAGTACCTGTTGGTTACGAATACAGTGAGCTGTGGCCTGATGATGGCTGCAGCAGACCTGATTCAACAACGCAGCGAGCACTGGAAAAAAAGCAAGTGCCTGACAGAGGAAAATCGAACAATGGTTGCATCCTTGGAGGATCAACAACAGGAGCTGACGAACTCGGATACGTACGTGCACGATTTCGTCAGGACGAAGAACATGACGACCGTGGGTTTGATCCAAGGTCCCTTTCATCACTGGTTTTACCTGGTTCTGGACAGAGTCATACCCGGCAGATGTGCGGTATCAGTTGTTAAAAAAACCTGCCTAGACCAATCAATTGCTAGTCCCACCTGCCTAGGTATATTCTTTGTTGGGCTCGGTGTGCTGGAGAGCAGGAAGCTAGAGGAGATCTATGATGAACTGAGAGTGAAACTATACGACACGTGGAAAGTACGTATGTGTATGATCATGCAAATTCCCATGTTTACTGATAATTCGATGAAAATTAAAATAAAGAAAAAATTTCTCTCATCAACTAATAGATTCACTTTTATTTGTATACACGCTTCTCTGAATGTTAGAAATCTCTTTAGAAGTCTAATAATCAGATATCTATAAATAAACAAAGCTAAAACAAGTTGGTTCTTTTCAGGTGGATTGTTGCTTCTGGCCTCCAACACAGTGCGTCAACTTCTTCTTTATCCCCTTTAGATACCGAGTTCTGTACACGAATTTTATGACAATGATCTATGATATTTTCCTGTCGTACATGAAATACGTAAGTGTCTATTTTCTTTTGGAAATATATATGTTTGTACTGATGATTGTCTCTTTTATAGGATCATCAGTTCCAGTGATGCGAAATCTCGAGACTAGTCAACATCATTTTCAATCAGTAGCTGATAATGCATGAATCATGTTGCTCTTAAGGCCTTGATAATTTGCGGAAGCTTACATCGATTTATCTTTCATCAATTAATTTATATTACGACAAATGTATATACAAAGCTTGACAAAACATGTTAAATCCATGGAATATTTACACTGTCATTAGACTTACAAACAATTCCTGTAAAATGTTACCAATTTCCGAGCCGAATAAAAAAATTGATAATTTACTCTTTTGCAACATTTAAAAGTGTTTGAACTTACTGGACTTTTTTGAAATCTCGGACACAACGCCGGAAGTACTTAAACGTGCCGAACTGGTCTGGTAACCCTGAGCACACAAAAGACGTTCGCTTGTTTCGTCATTGTTTTTGTGTCATTATACAATTTCGTTATCGCATTTTGAAATCTTTGTTATCCTCCGTAGTTCGACATCACTAAATGATAAGGTTGTATTATGTGCGATAAGGCGCTACTCTCATTGACAATTGCAAAGACATGCGATTACCGTAGAAAATGCCAATTTTTTCCGATAATGTATTGTTTAACCGTAATAATACAAATAATGCAGATTTATAAGGTTATTAAAATGTATGATCAGATCTGACACTAAATCGTACATTGTAAATAAATTTGGGGAAATAAAACGAATTGATAAACAAACTTTTGTACTGATTACCCGGAAACCTGCAATACCTTCTTAAGACCTTGAGAAGCGTTGCATTTTTCAAGTTAAAATGACAATGTATGCAACTTGTTTGTGTTATCTAAACAAGGATTTGTTTTGACGCCGGGAGGACGTCGCGCATTATAGTTGGCGTCAAAATTTCGAAATTTATCCGACTGATCCTTATCAATAGGGGTTTTATCAAGACGCCAGTATGCAACCTCGTGTCTGATGCATTCCGATGGAATTTTTAATCGCCGCTCTTTTCTTTTTTTTTATCACACGTGACAACGATCCATCGAATGGAAATTGTTTATTAGGACGATAGCTTTTGTTTGGCATTTGGCGACGGCGGGATTACGGCGTCTTCTAAAAGCCTTCAGTCGCCAGTAAGCAAATAGCGATTGTTAAGTGTAAATACAAATAATAAACTGCCGCAAAACAACAAACAAGATAGCCGCATGTGCACTCTTAAATCGAATATTCTAGAAAAGGGATATTCTGTATTTCGCAACTTTTTCTAGCTATTGACCAACTTCTCATCGATTTGAGGAACAGATACTTCAACAAAATTCTATTTTACATCTGTACACATAAAATAACACGACTATAAAAATATAGATAATTTAAAACTGGATAATATTACAAATTTCATCGAGTATTAAACATAGAAAGTATTCAAACAGTTTTGTATAAATAACAAAAAGTCAATATGTATTTCGTTCATCCATGGTTTAATTGTTTGCGAAATGGGGGGAGATCCAAAATTCGAGCGGTGCCAAGCAGTATTAATCCTGGAACACATAATTAATTAATGAATTAAAGCGTAACACTAGTTGCAAGTTAATTAGAATTTTAGGTGCGATTTACATCGCAGTCTCACTTCAATCGCATAAATTCGAAATAAACAAACAGTACGAGTCTAATTAAATTGTTTTAATTAGGTGAAGAAATTTGAATTACCGCTTGCAATCGAATACATTATAGGTTTTCCCATGTTCTGGAATTTCTTCGTATGGTACGAAACATACAAACCGGACCCAATAAGACCGCAACCACTAAAGATTCTGCATCCGAGGCAGTCCCTGTCTCTGTTTTTAATAAAACTGTTCACTGTTCCTGTTATTTCAGTCATTCTCACTTGAAAACGTACGATTCAATTTTCGCAGAACGTATTTCCGGTTAAATCTTCACGATGCGCTCTTATTATAAATTGGCTTCTTGTAGGTTATGTTTTGGTCGCCATATTTGTATGTATGTACATATGTAACGAAGTCGATCGAGATAGGATAGTTTCCAATTTCTTTTATTACAGTAATAAATAAACAGTAATAATAAAGATTACAGATTTTATTTTAATTTGTAGACAAATACTAAGGAACGCAATATAAACGCACTTAAATAATTAAATATATCCTTTTGACCTTGGACACATTTTATCGAAGGTCGAATAATACAACTAAATTATCTTCAACAATCACCTGACTATTCACCTTACTTTAACTAAGGAACACTAATTTATTTAATCTCAAGTGTTGTAAGATCGAAAGAAAAAGTTTAACAACACTTTTGTGTACATATTTAATGATTACTCAATTCATTGTTTTATTTAAACTGTAATCAAATGTACAAAGTATAAGTCTGTAAATGTTTTACACAATTTTGACGACTTTCTGCCCATTGGTTTATCAAAATTCGAATAAATAACATTTTTCAGTAAAAATCGCAGGAAGATTGAAAGTTTCTGACCTATTCGATGAGCTTTTTCAATTTGAAAAAACGCCTCAGATATAGAACCTGGCAAGTGGAGAGTACGAAGAGCCATAACGTGGAGAATATACTGAAGTGGAGTACTCGAGAGTTTGTAGCCTCTGGAAATATAAAAATAGAATTAATTATAATTCGATCTGTATTACATATCATGACACACATTTTATTTCTCACCGTTAGTGTCTCTCATTTCTTCCTCATTTTGCCTCATTCGAGCAAAGTCTTGAACGATTGCTTCTGACAAATCTTCCAAACGTTTCAGTTCTACCTCGGAAGGTTTCAGTTTAGCCGCTTCGCTTATCTATTTAGATCAAAGCAATTTTTTAATAATTTCGTGAATGTTCGAACGTTTGGAATATAGATTAAAAAAAAAACTTTAGTTTGTCAAATCATTGTAAGTACTCAAGAACTACAAAGAACAACGGATATTATACACTTCACACATTATTAGAAGTAGTACAGAACTCGATTAATTGGGAAACAAAGAAATACTGGAAATTTAATCAATCTTCTCTCGATATTGTAGTGATAATGTTTTAAATAGGTGACAATCTACGGCAGGTGACGAGAACGTGAGCAAAATTCTACTCTAAACACTCAATCTTTCAGGTATTTCTCGTTGAACTTGTGAAATACCCTGACAAATCAAATCATACTAAAACCCATGCTGTTAAAAGCTACATCAACCAATTTCTCTACATTACCATCTGTGCGCCCATACAAGTCATATATAAAAAAAAAGATTAAATATCATGAGAATGTTTTTCCATGGTCAATTAAGTAAATCACGAATTGACAATCTAAAATTGATTTCATTCATATAAGTACATAAAAGATTGCCAATTCCTGTCGATCATTTAAACAAATATGTTCTGTTGGAGCTTCCCCTATTGGAAACCTATTTGTCACTTCCTCACAGAAAGTTATTACGTACGAAATAGGTTCCTCCAGGTGAAGCATCGACAGCAAACTAAATGTGCAGAATGAGCATGATGAAACGATAGAAAAGTTAATGAACAAAAGATGTTGTCCATGAGAGCAAACATTCGATAAATGAACTTACAGCTTCATAACTCTTTGCTTCGATACCACGCTTTGTAATTAGGTGGACCTCTTGTTTGACATTCTTCAAATCTGAAAGATTTGACTCGTTAGGATTACAGAGAAGAAATATAACGACACGCATGATTGTCAAACTGTCATATATATACTGCCTGCAAAAGATGGCTGCACCGCGTGTGCCGTGAAGCAGATCTCGAACTTGTCATACGTTTCCAACACGAAGGAGAATTTCAGCATCTTTCCATGCAGTATGTTATCATTTTTGCTGAGCACTTCGGATTTGGAGTCACGAACCTATCAAGAAAATAAAATATGAATGTCGATGAAATTTGTAATTCTAAAAAGCGAGACTGACGATATGATATCACAGTTTTTCGTGTAGCGGTGAATAAATTGAGAAATACAAGATAACATAAAGAAAGTGAGGTTAGACGAACATAACCTCAATGTAGCAGAAATGTTGATTATAGAATGTGTACTTTCTAAATACTTACGATGTACTCGGTTTTAACGCCCGGTGTTTCGGAGACCTCGTATTCACCGGCAACCAAAACGTGAGCCTGCGTTTCCTCTTTCAAACATTTCATCGAGTTAGGTTCTAAGAAGAACCTGATCGAATGTGCGTACGCGAGCAGTGTAAAGAACAATAATAAAACGCTCCGCATGTTTAGAAGATCTTTTGCAATCACGTTCAACAATTTCGAATGACACTTGCGTGAATTAAACGAACGTTAAAAAAGAACCGTCAACATATTGATGAGTTGGCAGCCATTAAATATTTTGGGCGGGTCACGTGACGCGTCCAGCAACACGTGTACGATGATTCTTGATACAGTTTCCATTAACAATTATATTTTACATATTTTTATAATGTTCAGCTATTCGACCAATAGCGAGAATTTCTGTTTTAGATTTCAAGAGTATATAAGTGATAATGTCCAGTACACGATTTCACTTTTAAACAATGAAATAATATCTTTTCGCTTTCAAAGTTTGACCGCCGATCTGGCCTGGGATGATTGGTCTACTCTTATTCCTCGTCTGTGATAACGTCTGAGATAACGTTTAAATTGACAGTGTCGGCAATGTAGAATCAAGAATAAAAATTAATATAACGTGGGACATATACGTAAATGTATAGGTCATGGTTTAGTTTATCGAATGGTCATTTTTTTATCGGAACTGCGTTATCAACGTCACAACATTGACCGTCGCTGTAAGTTAATATTGTAAAATTGTGCATAATAACGACAGATCATCGATGAACTCGGATGGTCAAGGTTTTGGATTGCAAAATGAATATTGAACGTGCAATTGTGCTGTAACACTGTCAATGCTTTCAAGTACTTGTGGGCCATAAAGGGTCGAAGATTACGCGGGAAATATGAAATCGTTACGATAGGATAATGAATAATTTAGATATAATAATGAATTTTTCATTTTTAGATTCTTTTGCACTTCAAACACAAAAATTCTGGGAACAATACAAATTTAGTTTTGGTAGAATAAAAACAATTTTCACCTAATTTGTTTTAAAGACATTATACATTATACCTGTACTTGAAAAATTGCATTCCAGACGTATCTACGTCTTTCTTGAATAAATTTTATTTAACGTGCTCTCCAAGAGACAAAAAAAAAAAGAATGAATGCCTTACGTAACTTACGAGATTTTTCTTTACAAAGTACTCGGGGAACGCAAATTTGTTTTTGATGGAAATGAGATGGTTTATTTGCAGAAATATTTGCTATGGTACATTGTACAATTGCAAATGACAAGAAATTATAATTTTTACGCTCGTAAAAATCATCGAAAAGACAATTCTATTTTATGCATATACATTAAGCTCCCAAATAAATTATGCGCTATCTTTAATTTGTTTAACCATCAAACTATTTGCAAATATTAAAGGTGATTCCAAAATAATTGCGTTCTTAGGTATTAGAAGTATGAAAGAGTATTCCAGTGGACAGTCTGGCGTTCGTATTTTGTCCAGGTTACACCGGCGTGAAGCGCACTCAACAGAAAACGGTAAACTTTGAACGCGGATAAATAAAAAAAATTGATAACCGACGCGGCGCACGTTAAAATTATCTGCGGGCTCCTCGTACAATATTCCTGCCAGATAAAAACGAAACAGATTTCAACATTGAACCGGTTTATTATTTCCAATTCAAAGTGGATACTGTTTTCCAGCGTTGACACGCAACGGGGAGAATCGTTGACGTAAATGACGCTCACTCGCTCGATAAACACTCTTCTCGAAAAAATCCCTACGCCCGTAACCATTATTATTAATGACGTATGTGAATCTATAATAGCCGAGAAAACTGCAGCGAACGTGAGTCTGAATGATTCCTTTACCTTCAATTTTTCTGAAATCATTTAATTCGTCAATTTCAAAGAAAAGTATCCAACTTTACGAATTTTTTTCTCCTCAACTATGAAAGCTATGCGAATGATTTTCACGCAGAAAAATTCTTCGGACTTTCCCGAATACGACGATATTTATTTTATAACGTTATGAACAATAGAATATGTTTAAACAACGTTTAAAGGGGGCGAGACTTCTTGGTTGATTTTAGTTTAGAAATATTAATTTATTTTGGAAAACGTAATTTTTTACAAGAAGCAGGGACTGTTTGGAGTTTTTCCAAAAAGGTTTGCGATTATGTTTGATGCTATCAGGGAGATCATTTTCGATTGTCGCACGAAATGTGCTGCGCTTGTATTATAGTCCCTTTATCTTGGTGTTCTTCGTCAGCAATATTAATTGCAAAGCTAATTGGATTTATGCGTGCAACTAGTTCCGAGTACTTGTACGCAACAAAATCGCAAAAACTCGTTAGCTGAAGAACGGTTAGTTTCCAAAGGAGTTTCCGCGCGAGATTGGCCAATATGTATATAAATAAAAAAAAAAATAAATAAAAATAAATATATTATTAAAATAAAAATAAATATATATTATTTTATTATAAATTTTCCTCGATAGTTGAAGTGGAATGAAAAAGTTGAAATGAAAAAGAGGAAAAAGCAGAAAGAGAGTTATGGCACGCGCGTTTCCGTGACGTCCTCGAACGGGCAGACGCTTGACCCCAGCCCGGCATTGACCATTTCATAGCAGTCTAATTTCCATTTATTACGCAATTGATGCAATTAGATACGTCAATCAGCGGGATAATGGGCTGGACGAGATAGACACTGTCTGACAATGCGAAGTTAATCCGACTTCAAACGCTGACACGATGAAAACACGCCGGCAGACGCGCGCTGCGACAAATCAGAGCTGGGTCCCGCTTCTGGAGAAGCATAAGCGAGACCGCAGATTCAAATACTATTAATTTTTACATACATAACTAAGTTCTGTCCTACAATAATCTATGAAGCCTTACGAAACGCAAACTTGTTTGAAGTTTTGCAGCTAATAGGAAAATTTTCGCACGAATTGGCCAAATTGCCCGCTTTTCGGGGGTAAAAGGTTATCTGAGGACCTCCATTAATTTTGAACCTTGAACCTTAATAGCTACATTCCTATACTGATAAAATAATAGTCTTCTAAAATTTGTCACTCCGATCGACTTCCGCTACGCTAGAGTGAAACAATTGCAAATATGAAACTTGCTTAATTTTTTCCGAACATTTTAATCATATAGTTTTAAACTACATACTTCAAAGTATACCGGTGAATTTTTTCAGAATTTTTCGCGTACTAAAACCATGTGAAAATTGCGGCAAAGCCAAAAGGGTGGAGGATGGACGTTCGGTTCGGAAATATTTAATCGCCCGCCATTTTGACGGGAGCTGAACGTACAATAAAATCGTAATACTTGTACTATATACTTCAAGGTATTCTATTGAATTTTTGCATACTAAAGCCATGTGAAAATTGCAGTAAGGTCAAAAGGGTCAAGAATGAACGTTCAGGTCGCGAATCCTTAATCGTCCGCCATTTTGTCGCTATTTCAAGGCAAATTAGAATCATTGATAATATTCATTAGCAATAATCGTAATAACGCTTAGACTCGCAGATTGACCACGCAGCTTCTGATTTTTTTGGCGTGCAGAGCATTACATAAACGATCGGAGACAGTAACAAGACTTGAATCTTTTTCACGAAAGCTGAGTCAGCTTATTTCAGTCGCCATGTTTGCCTTTTTCGAAGAGCGTACGGATTTTTACTTGAGGAACATTTTTACGTCCACGAAAGAGACGGTATAATGATCGCTAATGCACGTCAGATACGTGCGGTGCTTTAAACGGGAAATATTAATAAGCGACGGCTTTGTTGGCTTTTCGGAAACGTTTGTTCGCGTTTCGTCATTCGATGACCATTAATTCCTGGAACCGGACGCGCTGAGTATGTATTATTTTTACTATGAACATAACTGGATTCGCAGAATTTCAATTTTGCGTGTTTTGCGTGGGTGGAGCAAATGCTCGGAAACAAATAATAAATATATCAAATTAAATTAAATTAAATGATAAAATTAGACTGTCAATTAAATCATAAACCTAGAGTACATACGAACATTAGTTGACCCAAAGGATATTTTTAGACTTTCACAAGCATAATTTTTGACGTAGGCTAGGTGAAATCTATTTTTAAATTAGCTTTAAAAAACCGGAGATTTTTGGCCGACAGGTGTGACAAGATGGAAATCGAAAGGATTTCACGCAACCATTGAAACCAGTATTCTAAATATTCATGAGAGCGACACACGTAGTCGAAGTTACGGTAGAAACCTCGTCTGGGACGATTAGGCGAGGAAGAAGTGAAAAAGTAGCTGTAAATATTCACAGTGCAGACGTCGGAGTATAGCAGTGCTGGAAGAATCCTCTTGGTACCAGAAATTAGGGTAATTCATCGCCTCGCCTTTTTAGAGGCTGGCCACCATTTTTCATTTCTGAAAGGAAGCCGGAGATCAATGCTTAAAAATATAGATTAGGTTACTCACAGTGAAAATTCGTTCGGGTCATCAACTACACGCGTGATACACGAAAACCGTATCTGCGCGGGCTCCCAAGGAGTGGCCGATAACCTTCACACATAAGTTCCTTCGATTAGGCTCCGCTCTCACGGGCTGTGGCAATTAGAAATTTTCCACTTCTTCGAAGAAAGATACGCCGGACCATCTTACCGATCTAGAAAAATCATTTTCGGTACAATCTGTCCAGCCCGTAAATAAAAACACGATTTGTCGGACTTTATTATAGGTTCCTGTTTTATCGACAGACATTGTTCCATGGAAAAATGTTTAATTTAAATTTTCCCAAAAATGTATCAAAATTTTGAATGCAAGAATACATTTGTTTTTACATTCTTCAAATTCCTGAACAGTTTATTATCGTTACGAACGGATAAAATCTAATTTTGTATGCAGGAATTTCGCAGATTTAGAAACGCAAGCCCGGAAGAGAGATTTGGGATCGGAATAGTGTTAGAATCAGTCGAGTACTATTCTAAGAATAGTCCAAGTTTATGACGAAAATGGTAAATAGAGAAAGATTGATCGTTCTCGTCTCCATACATGGAGAAATTTAAAGAATTTTCGTTTTGAAAAGGTGTTTAATTTTATGCGCACGTGTGTGGGTAGACCAACAGAAATAACCGCACAACCGGCTCCGATCTCATGCATAAGTCTCAGACGAGTCAACACGCGTAATCGAGGAAGTCTCCGGTATACGTTGGCTCGCGTTTGATTTGACTTGAACGAGGCAATTCCAGTCAAGGTCACGGTTTTCGAGTCAACGACAGGAAATGTCAATCGATAACGCGCAGAATTAGGACAGGAAAATTTCTCGGAGTATACAGGATCGAGCTGTGTAAGCGCTATCTATTCGAAACGCTTCTAATCATTCTGTTACAAATCCCGGTTACATTCTCAACAACACTGTTTACGGTTACGTGATTTTCTACGTAAATATTCAATCTTTTCCCGGAGCGAGTTTGATAACTGTTTATTTGTTTCTAAATAAATCATCGGAAAACACCTCAGAACGTATTGTTTATATTCATTTATTAAGCATTATCTGTGCTTAAATAAGTAAAGAATTTATTTACACTGTAGTACGTATTATTCACTGAAATATTCATTAAGTATTATTTGTTTTATAAATACAGTATTCAAGAACCATTTTTCATTCAATGCTCATTCTTTGTTAAAATATCAATTGATTTATTTATTTTTAAATAAGGCATTGGAGAACCAATGCTACTTCGATATTTATTATTTCTCAAAATGTTAATTAATTAAGTATTATTGCTGGTTAGATAAAGCATCATAAATCAGCAATAATACAGATCATTTCTAGTATCATATTTTTCACAAAATTATTATCTTTCGAATTAAGTTTTTTTTAAATTGATTTAGTACCCAATACAAGTTTTATTAACGAAAAGCGTAAATTTTGTATTGGAAGGGAAGTGTTAGAAACGGTTCGAATAAAATATGTGCGCTGCAATTGAACATTCCATGGTTCACTGCCTACGACAATGGCTTTTCCCGCGTTAATTAGCTACTAATTTGATCACCCGTGCCTCCTTATTTCTTTTCATCTTTATTCCATTCGTTCCCGGGGACGCCACACTGGCTTGATAATCATGTTAGACCATTAATACACTTGAACAGCTTGAAATGTTAAAAAAGGGAGTTTTACAAAATTGCAAATACTTCTGAAATATTTTTCAATAAAAAAATTATTATTAGGAAATCTCTAAATCAAATTGAAAATTAGTTGTATCTATGACGTCACCATTTTTCTTTGACCCTCGGCGTATATTGTATGTACGCATTTAATATCAATTAGTTGCGGGATTAAATATCGGTACGCGCGGAATTTGCATTGCGAAAATGAGATGCAAATTGCCTCGCAAGGCGCATAATAATCAGTGTACAGAAGCTAAACCGAAGAATAATTACGGTTTTTCCCACACGCGAATAAAACAGAGAAAAACTATTACATGTATCTCGATCCTCGTTCACGCCAAAAAGGGAAACATTTTCTCGACCATTATTCGCAATTAAACGCTTCCGTTAATTACCTAATTTACACGAAGATTCATCAATTTTCAAATTTCTGCTAATTCGTAGCTTCGCACATCGGGTCATAAACAAGCATACATATATTCATTCACTCTGAATATTTATGAACGAAAAATTAACACTTACTCCTCGAATACGAGACAAAATATTCTGAAGGTATCAAAAAGAATCGACTATATATTAGTTTGTTAGTAAAAAAATGTGAACTGTCACCTTCAATTCAGTGTCCTAGACCGGGCTTTCCTTAGCACTGTATTATATAGAGATACAGCACGAACAGGTTACGATTACAATTTAAATTCTGAAATAAATCTCGATCATCAGAAAAAATCATATACAATAAAAAAAAAATTTAACCTCGCTTTTCCGCGTACGTTTATCCAAGTACACCGATCTCGATCCCGTTCGATACCTGATAAGCGATGACGCAACGGTTCCTGGAACGCCGTGGTCGAGGCGTGCGGATTTTGGCGGTCGATTTGAATTCGGGTGGGAGGGGCGAGTAAATACGAAGAAAGTGATCGAGGGGTTGCAAAAAAAAAAAATCTACGGCCACGTGAAAAGCATAAGAAGAAGGGGTCGCATGACATTAAAGTCAGGTAGCGATTGGCCGGGACCGGGGGCTCGACCGGATCGTTTAAAAATAAATTAGCACCGCGCGTAGTGTCGCGCGAGTTAAATTGAAACCGGCCAGTGCACTCGGGGAATTTAAGCCGGGCGTTCGATTGCTCGCGCGCGCTGTCCGAGAAGTAGTCGGTCTTTGTTTTCTGTCTTGCTCGGGAGAATTATAATACTATAGTTAGTCGCCTCGCTCGGGGAATGACGCGCGGCCGGGAACACGTGTGAGTGATCGGTGTGTGTTTCACGGCTGTCGTTCGTCGTCAGATCAATTCCCACTGTTATCTATATACGCGTGAATGTGCGCGGCGATAGGTTGAACCTAACCTACAAAACGACTCGTGTAGCTCCGCGTCTATGTAGTTCACGACCACGTCCATTGTGCACCAGGTCCGTTTCTCTGTTTCTAAGATCGCGTGTGTTGCACTGTGTTTCGTTCAATTGTACCCCCGAAATCGGAGTGATTTGAATGGTCTCCTGCGAGACGGTGTGACAAGAACCGTGACGATGCTTATTTAACAGTGGCGGTGTCAACCTGAGGAGAGTCGTCGGTCACTGACGTGTCTCGTTGCACACGATGTAAAGCGGTACTAGGCCTGCCCCGAGGAACGATATAATTAGTGCATTGCGCACACGTAAGTTTCGATCTATGCATTTAGCGCGCCGCGTTTTCCCGTTGCACACCGTATCGTATCAGCGGTCCTTTTATCGTCGTTGTTGCGTCATTAATTCACGCGAACGAACGTATTACGTCGCAGCGCGTCGCCGAATCGTTTCGTTCATTCTAACGAAAATACTGGACTGAATGATGTGTCAGTTGCGTAAAGTCACTGATAACTATGCGAAAAACACGTGGACGTTTCATCCTGTTCTGTGGTTGCTACTTTCTGTGTTCCCAAAGAGCAATTTAGTCTCACGTGTGAACAGCGTCTTGTGTACGTGCTCCAAGCAGCATGCATTCTGGTTTATCAGACACAATTGGAGTCATCTTTGACCGGTATTCCGTCTTGATTGATTCTTACCAGTTGTTCTGTAGGAGTGAACGACTCTAGGGTCAGTGTACAGAGTTTGGTGGACTGTTCGTAGGTCAATTACGAGCAATATGTGTATCTACATGCTATGAGATGAGACAGCTTTAAGGTGAAATGTTCCATAGTCTGCCAGACAGGGTGGCTGGGCTGTACTACGCCCATGGCCTGGTCTGCTCCTCCCATCCCATTGCCGTTATTTCATTGGCAATCTCGATAATGTTATTATGTTGGTTAGTAGACTTCAAATTGAATTATCAGAATAATAAACTATGTGGATTGTCAACCGAACGATTACTTTGTGCTCAGCTATCCCTTGGTCAATTTGCCCATGCCTGGCAATGCGCCAAGCACTATAATCAATCATACGTTTGTACCTGAAAACAATACGGAGAACTCGGTATTTTATGTGCAACAAGTGGTGTTGCGGTCTGGGGTTATTCCATGGACAGAAGAATTGACGTTGATGGATGCATTCCGGGGACCACTTTATGAAATTTTTAATCTGCTAGAGATTATACAAAATTATCAGCATCCAGAAACGTAAGTTACATGTCTTGTATGCAATGTTTAATGGTTCTTTACAACTTGTTTATGCTTTGCCTATCTGGTAGATTAAAAACACTCGGCCAAGTATGTTTACACATTGAAGCTGTTAAGAAAAGAAATGGTAAAAAGCCGGAGGTGTTGCCAGAATACAACTGTCTTGTCCTTTCTCCTGCGAATTTATGGCAGAGAAGCATAGAATTATACGCACAGGATACAAATCTGATAAATACAATATATTCGTATCAGGTAAAGACATTTAGATGACAATACATTACCTATGATTGAAGGGTAATATTAATAATGATTAAAATAATGTTTCTGTTATAGAATCTACAAAAAGGTAAAGTTAGTTTAGCCGAAATTATGTTTGGAATGAACCTCAAAGAAACTGGAATCAAACGGTACCCGATTCGTCTTCGACAGAGAATATTGCAATATGCAGTAACTATATTCCTAAGGGAATACGATCACGAGTGAGTAGTTAATTAAAACTTCTGACTAGACTGTGGATTTTATCTGTAGTCTACTCTCGACCATTCAATGCCTGCCTTCTTTCGGAGTTCTAAAACTATAATCATTATTTTCCAGATTCATTCAGGGATTGCACCATAGATTGAAAAGTTACTATCACCTTCACCAAGCAGAAGGGAATAACGACACGTACATACCCACAGATGAAACACTACACATCATCTATCCGGGAGAGTTCAATTACAGTGACTTTTTCCCATTAATGATGACTTTCAATGCTCTGTTCTTTTACGTTTATTTCTCTGTGAGGAAGATAGAACTGATTAAGTCAAAGATTGGGATAGCATTTAGTGCGACTGCGACAGTGATAGGTTCACTGTCTATGACTGTGGGTGTATGCTTTTTTTTTGGCTTAACGTTAAGTTTAAGTGGAAAGGAAGTGTTTCCATATTTGGTGATTATCGTAGGGCTGGAAAATGTGTTGGTATTAACGAAAAGTGTAGTGAGCACACCAGCACATCTGGATGTGAAAATCCGAGTTGCCCAGGCTCTGTCCAAAGAGGGTTGGTCCATTACTAAGAACCTACTCACAGAGGTGACTATACTGACGATCGGTTTGTTCACGTTCGTACCAGCCATACAAGAGTTTTGCATATTTGCAATCGTCGGTTTAGTCAATGACTTCTTCCTGCAAATGGTTTTTTTCTCAACGATCCTCGCGATCGACATCAGACGCACAGAGCTCTCCAGCGAAACGTCCAAGTTCCATATGCCGCATATACCCACTATGCGTAAACAACAGTTCACCACGACCATAACGAACAGAAAGCCGAACATTTTCCGATCGAAGTCGCATCCGAGATTGAACGGTCTGTCCAACGGCCCGACGAACGTGATAGCCCCAAACACGCAGAACACTCACACGCTGGGCAAAATTCCAAAACGCTTGCGTATAGTACATTTCTGGGCGAGGACGAGAATATTCCAACGTGCCTTTATGGTGTGGATGGTCGTCTGGATCAGCATGATCGTGTACAACTCTGGCATCGTCGAGCACGTTATACATCTAAGTGACACGCTGAAATCGGAGTCCGAGATCGATGGGTACACCTTGGACAGGCCTCAATCGCTGAACAACTACGTTGAATTAAATACGATGAAACCATTGTCGATTCCCTCCGCCACTATCGCCCCAGATCATTTAAATAGACAGGTAACAATTTATACATACAGTTAATTAATATTCGAACGTCCTGCAAAACAGAATAACATAAATGACGTGTCAATGTGAGTACTAACTTTAATGTATTAAATGTTTCTACAGGATGATCTAACTAACAACGTTACCGAAGAATTAAACAAACTGAAGCCAGTGGACTTCCCACCATGGAATCGTTTATCGCTTTATCATTGGTCGTCGATTCTTTCCATGTACAACATTTCTGCTGCTGGTGGACGAATAACTATACTACCAACAGTGAAATTATCTCACGCTGTGAGTCCGCAATTGGTTAAACAAATTAGCAATCCGAACGACGTGCAACACTTTCAATGGCATAGCCTCGCTACCGCTGCTCTTGATCCTTTAGACTTCTCAGGTATGTAACAATAAAACTAACTTTTGCAAATTATCCGACTATTATACTTCAGAACTTATGTAAATATAATTGTTTGATAAATTGTAATTGTTACAGACATGGAGATACCAAGCAGATCTGAGGGCAGAGGTTTTAACGCGGACGCGCCGTTTATTCCTTCGAGCCCCATGGAAATCTTTCTGGCCGCAGTACTTTGTCTCATCAGCGTGATAGTCGTTGCATATACTATGGTGGTGCTCTATAGATGTATCTGTTCACGAAATTACGCCGAATGGAGAGCTAGCTGGCATCAGCCAGAGAAAGCCCACGATTCCTCGACACAGTTAGTTCTGGAGGCGTTGCCATTGGTCCTTGAAGGACATACGCAAGAAGTCGAGTGCATCGCCACGGACAGCAACACTATTGCTAGTACATGTCTAGCTGGGCACATACGAGTCTGGGATGCAACTTCCGGTGAACAGTTGGCTCACGTAGACAGGAGACAATTTTTCAGCAGTCCGAAGAAAAACTTGAGTCAAGCAACAACAGACGTGGACGAACTAATGTCAGATTATGAGAGTGGCTCGCCTCCTTCGAGAGGAGAAATGGAGGGCACTAACTCGTACGGCCTGTACTCGGCAGTTAACTACAGAAAATCGTCTCCTGGATTATGCAACGTGCAAAGAGGACCTTCTAACAATATCAATAAAAGACACTCAATGGGAAACACACTGGAGTATGAGTATCAAGCAAATGAATCAAATGTGGAAAAGAGGACACATTTGCGAAGAAGTTTGGACAATTCTTACGATATTCCTGATTTAAAGTCGGCGATTAATATCAAGTTCTGTTCGATGAAATATACTGCTCCTACACAACAGAACTATGAACAAGGATTTGATTTTGGAGATCAGTATAAATATTTGTTTGAGGAACACAATAAATCGATAGATGAATTGCAGAAGTCAGAGAGCGCTGAGCAATTGTGCATGCCCAGTGGGAGATTGAACAGGTCTGGCTTGGTGGATAGTGCATCTTCATTGAGCACGGATAAAACTGTTCAGTATGCTCAGGTGTCTGCTATCTGGTGTATGGATTACCAGGAGAATCTAATAGTTGTGGGCTGTGCCAATGGAAGCTTAGAGTTCTGGGAAGGTACTACGGGTAGGTTCAAAGTAAGTAGCAATTTGAAGTTGGTCTTGATGTTGTTAGCGTCCGGTCTTTATAAATACTCTGAAGGTTTCAAAAAGAAAAGCAATTAATGGTACGTTTCAGTGCTTATTCGATGATGGATCAGGATTTGGGATATCCGCAGTGAAGTTTGTAGGTAGCAGGGTTGTAGCAGCCAAGTTGAATGGCTCCATAGACTTTCTGCAGCTGGAAAGCTACAGTGAAGGCCAGCAAATCGATTGGGGTTTCACTTCGTATAGAAGAAGTAAGTGTGTTTACAAATGTGTTTAGTATTACTCATCTGCCCTTCTTCACACCGCCTTCTTTTTATAGCCCACGTTAGAACGGGAAGTGCTGGCTCGCCTATGGATATAAATAACATCATGCAATCCGAAGAAGACCTTCGTTGTATAAAAATTAGTTCTCACAGAGCACACCAGCAAGCGATAACTGTGCTTGACAGCGAGGGTGGTCGCGTGTTGACTGGTAGTCAAGATCACACTCTGAAAGTGTATAGGTATGTGTCAACATTTCCTCTTAGACCTTGAATTGTAGTTGATGTTACCTAATTTTTTCTTATATCTTAGGTTAGAGGATCAGTTGCCATTATACACACTTCATGGACACTGTGGGCCCATATCCTGTCTATTTATTGACAGGATGAGTCCAATGACATCTGGCAGTGGATCTCAAGATGGACTACTATGTGTTTGGGATCTCCTGACTGGTACGTGTTATATTGAAGCATGCAAGCATGAGTATCTGTTAGAGTTTGAAGAAATTGGGGCACGTGAAATTAATGTAGTAACCCACCATTCCGTTAGTGTGTCTTTGTGTAAGCTCGCTAACTGACCTGAATTCTTTTCTGTCTACACAGGAACATGCATGTACAGTATACAGGCCCACGATGGCGCCGTGGCAGCAATCACATGCTCCGTGTCCTATGTAATAAGCATCGGAACTGATGAGAGGCTGTGTGTCTGGGAAAGGTTTCAGGGACACTTACTACACACTCTTCCAGCACACAGATCAGCGTATAGTTTACAGTTAGTCATGTTAACGCATCATCTACTCATCACCAGTAATCAGGTATGTAACCTCGCTTTCTTGCAAGGGTTGCTATTTCATAACATTGTCTTTATACCTGTGACTCGTATATTTTCAGGGGTCGTTGGTAGTGTGGGATGTAAGGACAGGAGAGCCTGTGCGCGAAGTGAGACTGGGTCACAAAGACAGTTGTATTTTCGTGAAACAAATGTTAGCGTTAAACGATAGCGTGGTCTGCGACTTCGGCCGACAGTTGCGCGTGATCAGGTTTCCGTTGGTCTCCGACAAGCTAGATTAAGAGAGATCTGTATATGCACTTTGTACATAGCTGTTTGTTTTCTTCTCTTTTTTGTTTCCTTTGTTTTATTCCTCTTTCTTTATTTAATTTTAATACTTGAGCGAGGCCCCCCCCGAGCTTCGCCTGCGGGATAGACAAACATTTTTACACGACGTACGTTTTATATTTTAAACGATTCTATACGATTTTAAGAGGTACATTTTTTAACACGAACGATTGTGTGTAATGGTCGCGCCTTAATATATTTATACTCCGTTGAGTCGGTGTGAACGCTTGTCCTTGACAATGGAAAACGGAGATATAGCGTTGTAATTGTTCGTGAAATGAACGCACTGTGAAAATGGAAACTATATTTGATGATGATACAAGACACGGGAAACGATATTGTTGGATGGTGTCTCTGTTCGTTGTCTTAGATGTATGGCTGTGCTACAATTCGAAGCATCCGATTATTTTAAGGACAAATCGGTACGCCTTGGTCAATTTTATAGGTAGAAACTGCATTTGTTGAACCGGTGCTGTCCCGCGAGACACGGAGGTGCTGGATTTTCACTTCTGTGTTGTAAAGCCAAGTACATAACGATGTTAATTAACCGTCACGTGTGCGAGGACGGCTAGTTAGAAGTTTAATGAGCGGAGAACGCGACGAGTTTGTGTCCAAGTATTTGACCTTGGAAGTTTTGACGATGGATGTTAACGAAGTTTTACATTTATTGTATAGGTAAGAAAATGTCTCTATACACGTGCGACACGAAGTCGATCGCGCACGTGTAACGGTCTAAGAGTGCCTTTATACCGTCTCTGTTTAGTGGAACTAAATGGGGAATTGTTGTGGTAAAGGACAAACGAGGAGAAACACATTGAAGAAAGGGATCTCAGTCTTCTAATACGTAGGAGGCTCTCTACGTAGCTTAGGGAAGGAGACTAGAATTAACAGTACGCTAAACTGTTAATCTTTCAGCTACTAGATGAACTTGAGATCCAAAAAGTTCACCTGCAAAGACTTGTCTGTACTGTTAAGTTTTAACACTTGCATTCGAAAAACTTCACCATTTGTCACCTCCTGTACTAAACGCTTAGTCTTGTTTAGCTTTAGCCTGCGGTCTATTTTTGTAAGGAAGAATCGTGTTGCTCTTCGCTGAGCTAACTTTGGGTCCTATTTTATATGTGTAATTTGTAGTAAGACTTACAAGAGTGTGTATAAACAAAATACATTGTTCACTTCACGACCACATTGATGGGATGAGCGTGGGGTGCATAGGGCTCTGATCAAGTCCACTGCAAGAAGCTACGTAGCATTATTGTTGAAGAGTGTCTAATACGGAGGGGTGTCCTAATAATTAGCTGGATGAGTGTTTGAGTGAAAAAATTGAATCGATTTGACAGAAATTATTTCAAAGTTCAAGAGTATCGTTTGGCCGCACTCAAACTTTTTACGCTTCCAACAATGTGATATAGTAGTATAAAACAGCTTCCAGCGAAACAATGCAATTTTTGATGAGTCATTGAGAGGAGACTGAAATTGTGATTAGTGTATATTAGATTGTCAAGGGTCCAAAAGGGTGCGAACAATTTCTACGCATACGTATTTCCAGTTAATTTTGGGGCGCTCCATCTGCGATAGAGGTTTAATATGAGTGTTGCGAAATGAATGTTACAATATAGTGATCTAATACGCCTTTAGACTGAATTGTAAGACGATTTGTATCGACAAGTCTCTTTTATTTTCTGATACCCTGTTCGAGGTAACTAGTGCTCGCGATCACGATCATGATCTATTAATATAGAGATATATATTGTATATATACATACATATACATATATTTTTCTTAACCAAAGTTGTAAATCATATCAGGTCGTGACACGCTCGTGTGAGTAGGAAGTTGAACTGACAAAATGAAAGTACATTACCGCAAAAGAAGGAAGAAGCAGAGAATAAAAATGAGAAAAATATAGTAAGTGCTTTTAATGGCGCAGCTGGTTGGCTAACAATCATTTAGGAGTCCGTGTGATTTTTATATTTATTTAATTAATTTACCAAGTGCAAATCTGTCGTACACCAGATATATCATCCTTAATAAATTCTCACATTTACTAAATCTTAGTTTCTTTCTGTTTCTCTTCCCTTAAAGAAAATGAACAGGATATGTAAATGAAAATGATGTTAACATTCAAATTCAATTACTCTATAATTACGTTATTAAGAATGTTATGCTGTGACAAGAAATTGTTCGGGACATCCGACTCCAATCTTAGCTATTTACCAGAGTGGATTCTGACTTAACCTCAATTTTCTTGTCAATTACTCACTCTAATTTCATTTCAATAAAAATTCATGGAATTGGTATTAATAGGTTCTCTAAATGCTTCTAGGAATTTTACGAAAGTTTCGTTCCTGGTAAAACAGTTTAGATGTTTGAAAACGTAGTAATTAGTTGACGGGAAGTCAGGGGAATCCCCAAGGTGTGTAATGATCACAGCAAATAGCAACCTGATAATTAAATTGGGTGAACCTGCAGAACAGTTATCTACCATCTGATTTCGCTGATTTTTGGATATGTTATAAATTTCGACATTTTAAATAATTTTTTCCTGTGCATGATAGTGGCGATCTCGCTTAGAATTTTATCTATTAGAAGAAATTATATTCTATAATATTTAGAATTCTGTCTATATATATTGTGCGGCTGTGGCAAAGAGTTCAAAACATCGTTCTACAGTTTCACCTTAAATTATTATTGTTTTAAAAAATTCCACCAAGCCTGGAAAATCTGGCTTAGCAGTTGTAAGTCAGTAATGAGAATCAACAATGATCTATATTGGTGGAAGTTTTCTGCGGGAGCTTGATCCGATGAAAGATGAAACGATTCTCATCGTTTCATTAATGCAGGGATAACAGATCAATGGAAAACATATCAGTATAATTCCGCGATTAGGCCTCGTGCGTAATGGCCAATGCAAATTTTAATCTTTTATAAGCAGCGTAGGGTTCAATAATCCCCAGATACAGTACCACATTTTATAATTAGTATTTTCCATACGGGAATGTATAACAGTAGGGTAAACTTTAGTAGTTTAGGGAAAAGAGGATGGAACTCTCATTGATTAAGATTAAATAATATAAAAATGTCATTGTGTATGTAGAAGATGATAGATTGTTAGTATATACTTTCAAGTACATTAAATATTAACACTGTTGTAACTATTATGAATCTATTTATTTTATTAATGTAGAATAGAAGATTTATTATATTGTTTAATTATTTCTAGATTTATCTAAATTGGATTATTAGTATAGTACCATTCATACAGAATCATTGCTAATTTAGATTTTTACGTTCGAGCAGACAACATGACTGATAAGCCACTCGTGTTCTCTAAATCGTATCTACTATTTTTTAATGATAAAACTTCTGAAATTTTTGCAAAGGAAATTCTTTTTCAAATTTATTTCGATTGTCAGTTTCACTATTTGTTAAAAAAAGTTGAAATGAGTTAGTCAGAGATATTGTATTACAATCCGTAAAGTATAATTCATTTCATACTAGAGTAGAATAATATCGTTTTTTTTTTCATAGAGGTGAGCACTAATCAGCTACCATAATCAGACAGTCTTAAATTATTCAAGTTAAACATAGAACATCTGATATAGACAATATATAGATAAGTGTATCGAATGAATATTTATGTCATTGTGCAATGCTATAAGAAGATAAGCTTCTCATAGAGGATAAGTCTTTAGACTATATTACAAATATAGTTCAGTGGTAGCAAACAACCTTTTCCTAAACAGTACAGTGTTTTACCAGTGCAATATTACTTGCAGTACATGTTCATTAAGACAGAGGAATGAAAAAGACAAGCTTTTATTTCCATAACAGTATAAATAAATTAACGTGTACACATTAACTGTATCAGTCTATGATTGATTCTTCGAGCCCTCTAATGCGCAAGCATGCTGCCCATCGCTATCACACCTGGCGAAGCACCTAAAAATTGAAACTCAAGAAATATATTCCAATTAACGCTAGGACCACTAGAGCACTAAAAGTGACTATTTTACATTACTTTATAAAAACATAAAATTTTTTTTAAATGATATATACCCAAACAAATCAATTTTTTTAATAATCAAAACGAGTGATTTGAACTCACCCTGTATATGTGACGCCATTCAATTCTACGTGTTTTAGTCATAAACGTGTCAACTGCTTGGACCAATAATAAAGCCACCGGACTCAGGTGACTAGCCTAAGCACACATGACACCTTCTCGCTGAACGAGTTTCTGTTCCTGTAAAGAATCTCTAATCACCATACGTGGCTGGGGACTGCAGACGTGCACACACAATGCCCGGCTCATCAATAAACAATTTTCCACTCGCCCGACAATGTCGTCAATTCGCAAAGAGGATTAGCAACGACACGCTCCATCCGTTGCCACCGAAACACGACTGTCGCCGTTCGCCTAATCGAGGCGGGTCGCGTTGGGCCACAGAAGGGGGATCACGAGTGCCCCGTTCACGAAACAACTCGTGCAAATGTGCTCGAGGAAGAGGAGGTGGCGATGCAAGGTACGCGGGCATTCGCTTTTGTTGGTCGTTCAGTGGCTCGGCACACTCCAGACCAGGACCAGGTCCTCCAGCTTCACTCCAGCTAGGCCAAATTCCATCATCCACCTCCAGACTCCTTCGTCACTTAACAGCTGAAGTAGTACACTGACAGAGAGCTCTGCCAGGTGTCCCAAAATTGAGGAACCTGGGTCCTGAAAACGGGAGCAAGCTTTCTCAAGCTTGAGATTAATTCTGGAAGTGAGAAAAGAAGACAGGGAGATCTGTCAGGTGTCCCAAAATTGAGGAACCTGGGTCCTGAAAGAAGGAGGAAGCTTTTTTAGGCTTGAGATTAATTCTGGAAGTGAGAAAAGAAGACAGGGAGCTGCGTCAGGTGTCCCAAATTGAGGAACCTGGGTCCTGAAAGAAGGAGGAAGCTTTTTTAGGCTTGAGATTAATTCTGGAAGTGAGAAAAGAAGACAGGGAGCTGTGTCAGGTGTCCCAAATTGAGGAATCTGGGTCCTGAAAGGAGGAGGAAGCTTTTTTCAAGGTGTCGTAGGTGTCCAAACTTGAGGAGCGAACTTTTCCAAGCTGGGAACCAGTCCTGGAAGTAGAAAATGTAAACGAATGGTCAGCCAAGACTTCCAGATTAAAGATTTTGGAGGAAGCTTTCCCTGGAATTAATTCTGAAGCTGATAGAGCTACCAGATTGCTATCACCTAGTCGCTGTGTGGAATATTGATTATAATCACTGCTGTGTTGACTTTTGCACGGTAGAAGCTTGCCGAGGATCAAGAGGAGATTGAGGTCTCTGAGAATTCTGATGGAAGAGATTTGAGAGACTGAACGACTCTGATTAGATCTGTTTGCTGACTGTGAGGCAGATCAGGCCAACGAAGGTGAAGCTGGAGAAAGGAACTGCTGTTGCGTGTCCTTCGTGGAAATCAGATGTAATAGCTACCTTCAGAGAAATGTTGAAGGTAAAGATGAAGATCTGTGGACACTACTGAGAGTTCACGGAGAAGAACTCGCCGAGAGGAATGTAGTTTATGAATTGCGAAAAAAATACTATTGTGTTTAATGTTGATTTGATCAGAGGCAATAAGGAAACGGATTTCTGTGGAAACTCAAGGACAACCTGAGGAAGAGGAGAATTTCATTGATTGTTGATTAAGAGATTTTTTCTTGATAAAATTCCAACGTACTTAAACACAAAGGATGCTCCTGTGAAGTTTTTGGAGGCTGAAGACAGATCAAAGTGCAACCTGTTGGGACCAAATCATACAAAATGGCGCAGACACCGTCCCCGAACGACGAGTCGACTAAGTATGTTTCTATTTTTCTGTTTAATTATTTCTCTTTCATCTATGATTAATTTTTTCCGCACAAAAATTTGCAAAATATTGTTTTTAATTATACGTGAACTGAGAATATTATAAATATTTTTATTGAACACTAGTACACAGTAAAAATTGTATCTGTAAATCTAAATCTTCATTAACTGTTCTTTCTTGTTTATTAACAATGAGAATGGTAAAACTACCTTTGGTTCGCTTTGTGAATAGTAAGGCGACAAGGAAAATTGCATTGTGCGATCGACCGATTGTAGTTTATGGCCAGCTCGACGATTAGGAATCGAAAATTAAATATTGTTTAAATGATTCGACAAGCTAACGGCGTGTTTGTGTACGAAACAAAGCACACTCGCGTTATCAACGTCAAGCTGCTTTTGAATTCCAAGGGTGACTCTATGATACGTTTTACAGAAAGTTTGTTTGCCAATCAGTCTGTTCAAGGAGCTGTTTTTATTTCTATTTTCAAGTGGGCTGGTAAAGTAGGAATATTAGTTTTCAGATTATTCTCCAATGTTTTTTACAAGCCGACACAATAAACTTATCAGCCAGGTTTTCCATTCAACGTTCCACACAATTTTTATCGCTTATCTTCATCTGAATAAAATCTGATTAGTGTTTTTGATTTTAATGGCGGAGCTAATGTTTCTATTTTCGATGTGTTTACCAAAACAAGGGAAATATAACGGGAGAAATATAAACAATGAAGAAGAGAAATAATATGGAACAATAAATGAGATAAATAAAAAATAGCACAAACTAAAATAGAAAATAAATAGTAATTAATATAAAATGTAACGAAAAGAATCTTTTTAAATGAAAAAAATTATAAATTATTATATTCTATATTTATAAAATATAAGTAATATAAAATGATGTAACGGGGAAAAAATACGCACGTTAAAAAGGTGAAATAAAATACAACGACGAAGGAAAAAAAAAACAACATAAAAAGGTGGACTAATAAAACCAAATGAATAGTGCATAGAATTTCAAGTAAGAATAAATAATGTGACGTAGTTACCTGCGAAATGTAAACAATAAACTGGCGGCGCGACTTTCATCACGGCCAAGTACTCGTCTCAATATGCGGAAATGCAATTTATGCAATGCAACACGCATTTCCTCGAGCGAATGTCGGTGGATAGACTTGCAGTGACCTTAGGCAACTAGTGTCGCATAATTATTATGTTTCTATCATGTCAGGTTATCGTAATTTGTTTCATGTAACTGTCTGCATATTAAATGCACCCGGTATTATTACATATAAACCTTACATTCTTGTAGCAATATTATGCATCTTTCATTGATACATATATAGATATATTGCGGATGCGTGCATATGTGTCAACAATTCAGATAAGAAGTTCGATGAACCATCAACAATTAATTAGAGATGTCAATAAATTCTCGCTTCTCGTTGAACGCATTAAGATAAGTATTTTAGTGTTTCCAGATGCAATTAATTGATTTGTGTGTTTGTTGTTCGTGTAATTTGTGATTTTTAATTGTCGATGTAATCAATCGTTGGCATAATAATGGTAATCTCATTTTATCTCCACGAATATTGAAATGTTCTTAAACTTTTCAATTTTGTTCTAGCTTCTGATTTTTGCAATGACATTAGAATTTGTTATATATCTTGGATTTTTAATATGCACATTTCTAGAAGCGTTTTTATAATGTTCGCCGGAAATATTATTCAAAAAGTTGTATTTGCTTGTTGAATTTTGGATTGCACGTCTAAGTATTAAACATTTGAACTTGTTATATTTTTTATCAAATCATGGATTGATTTTTTGAATGTTTTCTTTTTAATTGGTTGATTTCCCACAATGTTTAAGTCCATTGTAGTTTTTTACCATTTAAGTTAGTCTATTTTATAAAACAAACTTTTAATATTTTTTTTATCGATTGAATTTTTAAATACTGCAAACGTATATTTTCTAAATATTTGCAGCATTAAAATTTTTAATATTTCACGAGCCTTACCTACTGTATTTTTTACTGTGCACATTTTAAAAGATATTTATAAACAATTTAACATTGGAGCGTTGAGAGAGCCATTGCGGAAAGTTGAATTATGCTTCCCTCTGATTTATGCTACTGCCATTTATCATCAAACGAACGTTTCTCGAATTCTTTCCCTCGAATGGTTAATCGAACGTTATTTAACATCGCTATTACATTATTACTAGTTCCTTATCGGCAGGCAATTACGCGACGAGATAAATCGGATATATTAGTATCGTTTCTTCAAATGTTGGACTAACAGTGACGAAGAATTCGTACTGCAATGTTTACATGTTAATCGAGGAACCGTGCGTGGCTTTTTCGTTTAAAGTTTAAACATTTAATCGCTCGGAAATGACTCGTACTTAGAACGACACTTAAGCCGTGACTCAACAATCGTTTATCCAATTTTTTCACTTGTTAACGTTAAACGCACCTAAAACAATCGCCTAAATGTTCAGTAGTTGTTCAACGTTTAAATGAATAATTTAAAATCCATTTTACAACATCTCAAAGTAAAAAAAATCAACAAAACTATCTGCGATCTTCGAACTCCTGTAACTTTGTGTAAAAAAATCTTGCAACAATGTTTCTGCGCTTATTTTAAAGGGTCGTGAAGCCTCTACTTTAACATCCCCTAATTCCTTTTTTGTTTAAAATTTTTTTACTTTAAGATCTGCGTAGAAAAACACGCAACTAATTTTTTTCCCAGTACCTCAGAAAATTTTATTATTCTTTTGACAGTTTTATAATCAGTCTAATGACGCTCGACTATTTACGATATTCTTTTATAGTCCCTTTGCGTCATCAACAAGCCAAGGTTATAAATAATCGTTTTATCACACCTTCAGCACAATGTTGAGGAAACAATTATGCAATTACATAGTCAAGGTTCCACTTTTTTCCGGAAATTCGTAGCCATGGAGATTTACCATTGCATTTAGCATTTTTAAACGCATCCTCTGATCATTGCAAAATATTCTCAGCATGAGCAAAAATCGCGAAATCCTCCGTAAGAGCACGTGAACGTAAAACGGAACGTTAATGACTCTTTAATGACTCGATCGAGTCAGGAATCTCGGTTACTCAACGTTCAATTATTAATTCATGGCTGTGCTCGATTTCAAAGTTATTTTTATATTATTTCAAGCATGCAAATTTTATTGAAAATCGATATTTTAAAAAATTGTCATTACGATCTGATACATTTTTGTATTATTTTAAGCATGCAAATTTTTTTCAAAATCGACCAAAAACTTTAGTCAATTGTTCGAAAGTTCATGGCTGCGCTCAATTGGAATGATTCGATATTAATTTCGCCTAATTGCGCGTGGCTAAAACACCATAATTCACGAGCTCTTTATCAAAACTGATTCCTATTACCGAGGAAAGTTCTCATGAATGATGGATCTACCAGCGACGGAGGATTATCATGATAAGTGACAACGACCGTTTCTATTGGACTTTAGATAAAGCATCAGACGATTATGCTGGATTACGTTTGTCTTTGGATGGCTTAATTTCCCAGCCGACTTATCACTTTGGAGCTTCCTTTCGTCAGTTATACACTTCTTAATTGCGTCTTCTTGTATACAGTAGCACCCATTAAACGTCAATTAGTACACATTTTACAGTCAATTTTCATTTAAAATATTTCATTTTTTTATTTTAATCTCACTTCAATGATTTCCAATTTCAATAGAGAAATATTTAAAAATTCAATTTTTGCCTTAGAATATTTATTATATTCCTTAAATAATCGTTAGGTTTACATCAATCATATTCTTTATAATTATAGTGTCCATCAAGGACTACCCTGCCATTATTTAAAAATTTTTTTCTACTTTAATCTCAGTTTTACCATTTTTAATTTTGTCCAAGAAATGTTTTAAAATTCAATGTTCATCTAATAATATATCGATGAGAATGGAAAAAGTTTGACCTGTCACAGGTATGAAAAAAACAGCCAACGATTAATGCGAATTGAGCCAGGTTGAGTAATAAAGATAAACCGAAGCCAGAAGCTGCATTGAAACAACAGATACAGGCGTTGCCATAAGCGCGTTATCTAGAAATTGGCGTCCTTACTGTTTTTTTCCACCTTCCCCTTGGTAAATAAAAAGACCACTCATTTAAAGATAAGAATAATATTCCACTAATTCTTCCACAAATGGTACAATATTTCTGTAAACGTTAAAAATGATCAAAGTCGAATTTTACTATGCCATTAGTAGACTTTTATGCAAAATAAAGAATGGTCCAGCTCGATAGCAAGACACAGGAGTCAAATAAAAAATCTTCTAATTATTTTAGTAGCTGGAATCAAATTTTTTCCATTGTCTTATTTTGAACGGTAACGCATACTTGGTCACGTCACTCGGTTGTTTTAAGTATCATTAAAAAGGTAATACAACGTGCGATAAATCGACGGCTACGACGTAGCAAATCGTCGTCGTCCGTCGTCGCATTAACGGATCAACGTTCGTCGACGGTTCTTCTGTCTCCTTATCGCATCGCTGCCCTAATCCGAAGAGAGTAGTTTATTGTCTCTCTCTCGATCCTGGCTCTTCAGCAAAGACTGTGCAACGAATCGTTCGATCTGCTTGCGGGAAAGCCGACAAAAACCAAAAAGTCAATCTCTTAAAGGATTAGGGGCATCTTTGACATTCGACGTCATGCTGTTCGCGTGGCACCAGCATGATATGACAAAACGATAATTATCATCAAAGGGATCGATATAATCGGTGATTCTATAAATTGTGAGGTCAGCGAGACATGCTGGCGAGACCTGCTCAGTTTCTAGCGTGGAGGAAATCGGTGTGAGGTGGTGTGATGAGGTGGGTTTGAACATAATTTTTGGTGTTTGGAGATGTTTGAGTGCAAGGATTTTTCGAAACGTGCGAAAATTTATTGGTCGAATTTTTTAGAATTGTTTAAGATTAATGTTCAGATAGGTTTGAGGCAGTGGGAGCATATTGAGATGAGTTTGAACATGATTTTTGGTGTTTGGAGATGTTTGAGTGCAAGGATTTTTCGAAACGTGCGAAAATTTATTGGTAGAATTTTTTAGAATTGTTTAAGATTAATGTTCAGATAGGTTTGAGGCAGTGGGAGCATACCGAGATGGATTTGAACATGATTTTTGTTGTTTGGAGATGTGTGAGTGCAAGGATTTTTCGAAACGTGCGAAAATTTATTGGTCGAATTTTTTAGAATTGTTTAAGATTAATGTTCAGATAGGTGTGAGGCAGTGGGAGCATATTGAGATGAGTTTGAACATGATTTTTGGTGTTTGGAGATGTTTGAGTGCAAGGATTTTTCGAAACGTGCGAAAATTTATTGGTAGAATTTTTTAGAATTGTTTAAGATTAATGTTCAGATAGGTGTGAGGCAGTGGGAGCATACTGAGATGGGTTTGAACATGATTTTTGGTGTTTGGGGACATTCGATTGCAAAGCATCCTTTCAAACATGGTTAAATATATTTATAATATTACACATTTCCTTCCTTGTTAATTTTGTAACAATACCAATCGCGGGTTCGAAGCAGAATTTTAATGTTTGAAGAGGTTCGTTGGCAGAATTTCTTTAAAACTTGGGAAACAAATGACAGCACCACGTTCGAATAATCGAGAAGAGAAATTTCAACCGTGTGCTGTAACGGGAAGAGAGAGACTTCATTTCACAAGGGAATCGAGAGAGTTACCTGTGCAAACTGGTGCTCCGGGTTACGCAAACCTTGGGAGAACGTGCACCGAAGCTTATGTAATCGCGGTAAATCGGAATGGAGGGCCCTTTCACGCTGAAAGGATCTGTGTCAATGACAGAGACCACAACAGTTGACCACAGAATAAAAAAAAAAACTCACTGATGGTCTCTTAGTCATCTTCCCAATTAGCCGATTCGGCTCACTTTTCAAAACATCGGTTGTTTTCCATTCAGTACTGCCACAAAAAAAACCTGGCAATTTTTACCTGCATTTTACATTGTCAACATTTTTTTTTATTCAACTTAAAATAATTACTGTGAAGTATTTCTTCACGAAAATATAAAACGGTTAATTACATAAATACTGTGCAGTATTTTATCAGTATTTATCAATTAACGTACTATTTTCATATATTCGATATGAAAATATTGTTATTCAATACAGAAAACCAAATTAACCCTTAGCACTCGAGTGGTGACTCTGAAGCACCAGTAGAAATTTTTGTGGCATTATTTTAACGAAATTATAAAAAATATTACAATATATTTGCCACATTACAAAATTTGTATTTAATAGATTACTAAACATTTAAATATTATACGTAGAAATCGGATCAGTTTCGTATGAATAAAATGAAAATACTCTAAGACGGAAGAAAAATTTAGTTCTAGAATTAAAACAGCACCGAGTGCAAAGGGTTAAAAATTTCCTGATGATCCAATAATACCGAGAAGCTAATCCGCTTGGAAGATCAGTTTTCCCTCTGAATAATTAATGTCATCTCGTTAGGAATGGAGAGAAAAGTTTGCAAGCGGAGTTGGACGGTAACGCGGAAGTGTCTTCAATATCGAAGCTCCGCCAAGCACTGCCACAATGTTCTGCGGTTTGCGCAAAGAATCTTCTGATGTTGACCTTTGGGTCTACCCTGGGATTTTCCACGATCCTGATCCCAGAGCTGAAGAAGGAAGACTCGGAAATCCCGGTTAGCATGGAGGAGTTAACATGGATCAGTGAGTTTGCTAATAGTCTTTCGTAACGAGCCTCTTAATGATGCAATTTTTTCAAGAAATCACATCAAAATAGATTAAAAATAGAAGCACTGTTGTTTGAAATGACCTGTAAAGATATTAGAAGAATTTAAAAACACGCGTTCGGTACACTCAAGTTTCATTAAACAGTTAACAATTTTCTAGTTTTGCTAAAATTACAAAGCACTAAAATAGGTAGCAGCGCTATAAGTAGTGTAGTTCCGAAACATTTAAACTAATTAGTGTCTTCCCGTCTTTACAGGTAGCTTGAATCTCTTCCTGGTGCCCATCGGTTGCCTGGTCAGTGGTCCGGTGTCCCAGTATCTGGGTCGCAAGAGGACAATGATGCTGATCAATATCCCCTTCATAATAGCGTGGATCATCTTCCACTACGCCACCAGCGCTGCAATGTTGTTCATCGCGTTGGCTTTAACAGGACTGACCGGTGGGCTCTTGGAGGCACCTGTGATGACTTACGTAGCAGAGGTTACGCAGCCACATCTTCGTGGCATGCTGTCCGCTACATCCAGCATGTCTGTTATTCTTGGAATCTTCACCCAGATGTTGAGCGGGAAGCTAACTACCTGGAGAACAGTTGCCTTGATCAACTTGGCTTACCCTGTCACTTGCCTAATCGCTCTCTGTTTGGTCCCAGAAAGCCCGTATTGGCTTGCCGGTGAGTTCTAGGACAAATTGATAACAGATTAAGGTTTCGGGACAGATTCCAATTAATCTTGTGTTCCAGCGAAAGGAAAATTGAAGCGAGCAGAAAACGCTCTCTGCTGGCTCCGAGGATGGGTGAGCCCAGCTGAAGTGAAGGTAGAGTTCCAATATATATGTCAGGAAGTGCACAAACCAGCAGAGTCGCAAGAGAAGGTCTGGCCAGAGTTCAAGAAGAGGACTTTCTACATGCCTTTCCTCCTGGTCACCTGGGCCTTCTTTGTTGGGTCATTCGGTGGCACGATAAGCTTGCAAACCTTTGCAGTGATCGTGTTCGAAAAGCTAGATGCACCCATCGACCAGTATACAGCTGCTGTGATCCTTGGCCTTGCACAACTGCTGGGCACACTGATCTGTGTCTTCGCCATTCATTTCACTGGGAAGCGGAAGCTGAATTTCCTGTCCATCAGTGGCACTGCGTTCTGCTTCTGTGCTGCAGCCATTTATGGTTGCTTGAAGGACAATGGTCTGATCGATGGACAGAACTTAAGGTGGTTGCCTACCACCTTGCTGATCGGCTCAGCCTTCCTGTCGCATGTTGGGATTAGGCTGCTGCCATGGGTCCTCGCTGGAGAAGTTTTCCCTGTGAAGGTAACCCCAGATAGCAGCAAAATATTGATCTTGCATAAAGATCCGTAGACTAGATATCACAATGATTTCTGACAAACAGGTGCGAAGCAGCGGAACAGGGGCTGCTGGTTCTATGGGCTACATTTTCAACTCCATTGCAAACAAGAGCTTCCTATACATGATGGACGGAATGACTCTGGTCGGCACTTTCTTCTTCTACGGCATGATAAACATTCTCGGTGGCCTGGTACTCTATTTCGCGCTGCCAGAGACGGAGGGTAGGACCCTCAAGGAGATAGAGGACCACTACTTAGGCGTACAGAGCTTAAAGCACAAACCAAAGAAAAAATCTATAGCGATCAAAGAGAAGTGGGCTGCCACGAACGCGGTTGTGATCTGCGATGATAATGAGAGTAAATTGTGAACTGAAGAAACTTGGGTTAAAGGTGACTGTGGTCCCGGTCGAGTGGACTCGGTTGATTTTAGATTGGATGTAACTGTAATCGCTTGCCTCGAAGTTCCTATTAGAGAGGCAGCGAAACTGCTTTGATTCAATTCCTGGCGATTGTTGGCTTTGGAAAGTTTGTTGAAACTGTTAACGAAGGAAGACAATGCATTGGTTCGCAACTATAGCTTGATGGGAACTGTTTTATCTCTATTTTTGATAGTTTTAATATGAATAAAAGTTACCAGAATGTATTTTTATACTGCAAACAGAGAGATTGTTAATATTTTTGAAAAATAAAATTTAAGTTGTACTGAAGAGGAAAATTATATGACGTGGTATTGGGGGAGGGTGAAGAGTATTTTGGGACTTATGATTTTCTTTATTCACGTATGTACACAATTACGTTCGAGACAAATCACGCTTTGGTAGACTTTAAATTATTCTGGACGGGAAGCACTCTTTATGTTGAAGATTTTTCGACCGTGGCGTTCGAGTTCTTCCCTTGTGATTTCTTTTGCGATTGATTATTCACGCCTGGCTTGAAGTATTGATCGACCACCTTCAGGAAGTTCTTGTGCCGCAGGATGTTGATGAGATCGACAATTTCCTCGGGCACCTGCGGTAGCTTCAGGTTTTGTATCTCCAGATCATTGACTTTGGATTTTCTGCTTTTCCTTGACAGATCCACCACGCTTTGGCATTTTTGTAGGCCGAGCAAAACGTTACATACATAACATGGACAAAAACATTTGTTAAAAAGACGTCATTTTGAAAAACAGAATTCCTTAAAATAAGAAACTTCGAGGTGCGTAGATTGAGAGTATAAGTTACAAATGTGTTTTTTTCTATTAAATTAATTTGCAATTGGGAGACTCCAGGATACCATCGGAGAGCTTTTAAATTTTTAAGTTTGAAATTGTGGAAAAAATATGTATAAAACATTATTGACAAAAATGATGAGCGAATGGGTTTTTGTAGTTATTATTAACATTTACCCGATGTTTGACTTTTCAATTCTACGTTCAGATTGCGGCCGCCTGATCAAATGGTCCACGAAACTGGATTCCGGTTCCAAGACCTGTTTCTCCTTTAAGTTTTTGATTATATCCTTACGAATGTGATGCGGCATGATTAAAACGTCAATTTAGCAAACTCTCAAAAGAAAATATCTTTGAAATTTTACAGGCAACCAAGTAATCAAATAAACAAAGAAGATACCAAGAAGACACTTGGCCTCCTATGTGAACAATTTCAGACAATTAGATTAAAATCGTAATCCTTGTAATTATGCTGAATTCTATCATTTACATTAGTTTTAAATCACTGAAATTTGCTAATAGACTTCATGCACCAATGAAGCATCAATGAATTTTAAAATATCAATGAATTTTTAAATATCCTTCATTCCCGCTTTTCGGCACGAACAGTCGATAACTTACCGACATGTTTTTACAAATCTGGAGAACGTAGATCTTTTTTATATTCGAGAATGTTTAAAATCATCCCAGTTAACAAAATACACAATTATTCCTTATAATTCTGTTGTGTGTTATGAACGATTAAAATTGATTTTTCAACGTAAAAACGATTGTTGCGATTCGAACTATTGCCGTTTCTATAAACGATTGGATTTCTTAAAAATTCTACCGTTACCGACCGCTCCCAGTACCCACTCGGGATCCACTTTGACGCTCGCAGTTTAACACGGGGGCTATATCTCGTCGGTGACGCCACATTTTAGATAACACTTCGATTGAGAATAAAAAAAATGTTTCATTTCAAGTTTCATTAGGTATCGACGGTCGTAAAAACAGTGCCCTACTTTACCGAGAGGGTGTCAGGGCGCGTGCATAGTCGTAGGCACCGGCGGTATCGGTGATCAACAAGTGTCCTCGGTGGAATTCTCCCGTGTCCGGATGGCGGCATATTGATGTCGGCCGGGTTGCCCTAAGCGCAGGCGCGGCCTTCCTCGGGATTGGCCTAAGGAACGGGCGGGGGTCCCACGAAATGGTCGATATATTCTAGCTATAGCGGGGTACAGTGGCGCGCGAGGCTTTTACCGAGGCCAGTCCAGTCCAGTCTCTTTAAAGTCGTCGCGGAAACCAACCCCCCGGTCGGTTGCTGCTTTTGTTATTTCACATTGTCGGTGTACCGTTCTCTGGGACGCAGCCGTGTGTACCCCTTGGAGAACAGGACACAGTTACTCCCCGTCTTGAGAGCGAGAGCCCGTGGGTGCAGGACCGGAAGTGGCAGAGTGTGCGTACCCAAAACTCGCTGACCAGCCGTGAGCGGATCATCCTTTGCAGGAGGTACTCGTCGCTGACGACTCGTCGGACGGGAACGCGACGGACTCGTGTGCTACCTCTGTGCTTCTATCAGGGTGTCCGGGGTACCTCGAGCCTGAACATTTCTGTCCGACCTGCCAGTCCGTCGATAGACTGCTTATTGATTTCTCTCTGTCCTCCATCTCTGTCTCTCCTGCGCTCTCTACCTCCGCTTCTCTCTTTTTCACTCTCTCTCTTTCTCTCGCTCTCTCTCCCTTTCTCTCTTGCTTCTTCCTCCCACGCACTTTTCGCCTTCCATTGTTCACCGAACGGCTACACAGGGGTTCTGGCTCCGGTGTCCTATGCAGAACCTCTGCGTGGAGTCCCAGTGAGTTGTCCCAGGTCAAATTGAAGGTAAATCGGGCCCGGATGGTCCATCTTGGGCCACTCCAATGGGAGCAATCCCTGCCTTGAGTCTCTAGCCATCGTCTTCCCCATTTCCCTTGCTAGTCAAAGTAGTCTGTAGTCTACACCGTAACTCTCTTAAGCTGTGGACTTAAATTACGGGCTTATGGGCCAAAATTCGTTGATCTAGAATGTGGTGTATCGACACACAGGACCTCTTGTGTAAGTCCCCGTGGGCTACATCGCGTCCCTAAACTGTGAACAGAAACGCGGAACTTGTTAGGTTGTGAAGATGCCCTGGGATCTTTTGTGTAACTATTTCTGGGAATCCCACCTGGGAGGGGGTTAAGTGAACGTGACCCTTGGAAAGTTGAGGATCGGTCGGAGAAAGGATTGATAGGTGGTTCTACGATTTTCTGTTGGACTAGTGGAGGTGGTCAGGCCATTTATCAGTCGGAGTTATCGAGGTGTCCAGAGCGTATCGATTCGGGACGCGTTTTCGGGATCCAGATTCGAGCGTCACGACGTGCTCATACAGAGGCTCCATCTTCCGTCTACGCTGATTCCGCCAGCCGCTGAAATCGAAACTATGTAACGCGCGGCGTGGGCGGTCAGGGGTTAGGAATCGATCTTCCGAAAATATTTGCTCTGTTGCCCGCCCTCTCCCCAGGCAGCCCCTCTCCCCCACTTACGCGTTCGTGGCGCAACATAATCGACGAGCGTGCACGATTTTCTCAATGATGCTTCCGCCATTTTTAGGGATTGCTTCCGCTTCGCCCCTGATCTTCCCCAGTTGGAGTAGCTTCGAGGCTGCTTTTCAATGGTTAGGGGATGCAGGTGGTCCTGGAAGCTGGTAGGGGGTCGTTTCGAGGCTGTTCGAGGGTTCCAACATCAGGTATCTGCTTTTGGAGATACTGTGACGTACTTTGAGCCACTATGATCTAGATCTGGGTAGTAGATGTCTGATAGATGGGAATCGATTACACAAAACGATTGCAGATTGCGTTTATTTTTAGTGCTGTAGGTCAGATGAAAGTCACGGTGTGATAGAGAGAAATCGTTTTGACCTTGTCGATTCTCCGATTGCGATAAAAATATCCAGTTCCGTTTGAATGAAACAATAAGCGTGAAATCTCGGAAAAAACGTGACCTTGAGAATAATTCTTTGCTTTCTGTAATGTTTGTTCCTTTCGTGGTCAATCGGCAATGGCGCATTTAGGAGGTGGCACACTTTGTAATAGATATAGTTACATTTTCATTTGGAAAAATATGTGTGACCTTGGAACACTGGGGAGAAATATGATCTTAAGATGTACATACCGTTTGCAATGGACTTGTCCATTAATACCATTCAAATTGCATATAAAAAAATTGTTTTATAGAATTGTATGAACCACTGTCTATGAATTCAGACTTATTGTAAGTGGGTTGTCGCTTATGGCTAGCGAGTGCCATTGACTTTCGAACTGTAATTAACAAGGCAGACCTAACACATGGTGGCGTCTCATAAATTTTTATTGCTTGTTACCAGCTAATGGTGGTAACTTTATGTGTTCTGTATCTTTATAGATCTCTACATGTCCATTACACTTGCCATTGAATAGGGAAAAATGTATGAATCTATGGTCGGAAGAACGTGTTCACTTAGGTTCTAATTTGTTTACAAATCGAATTTCTGTTCTCATCAATCAGTTCTCAAAAATACATTAAAATCAACAGTCGGGGTGATTAACCATAACAGAATTTCAATAATTTTGCTACTCGTTCGGCCTCCATGAGTATAATAAAACCACCCCTAGTTTTTCTAAATAGCAAAAATAAACAAACGAATGAATAAATTCGTATAATAAAAATATTGAAAGCATACACAGGATGGAAGAAATAGCAAAATGCAGTCAAATTCAATTTCAATGCATATAAAAGATTACTAAAATGCAGTTAAATCCATCGCAAATCAAAAAAAAAATTGAACAAACAGTAGAATAATAATAATAATAATAATTTCAGTTTTCCGAAGGTTCAAGATAGTACACTTCGAAACCGTGTGGCGGCGTTAGAAATGAATGAAGATCATAGCACATTCCGTTTCAGAAAAGATTGTTTATTAATTGAGACTCTTTCGGGGGATTCTTTTTCCGCTTTCCGGATTCGAACACCACGCAGTGGCGTAGTCGCGTGAAACATGCAACTGTGTGCAGCTCGGTGGTGCACAACGACGTTAACATATGGCGATATGATTATCGCAAACCTTGTCCCACTTTCTTCCACCACGGCGTTCCGAGAGCGTGCGTGGGCGGCTGACACATTTTTCCCCCGCGAAAATCGTTTCCCAGAGTTTCGATATACCGACCACAGGTTGTCGAACTTCCGGTTTCCCCGGGCCGATACACCGGAAACACGTAAACAGGACTTTTTGGAGCCGTGACAAACCCGAGGCGACCGTGCTCTGAATTATTGCCAATTTTTGGCGACCGGTATCTTCTCCAAGACATTCCACAGCTGTATGTCACCCAGGCATTTTCATAAAGTCATTATGTATTTTTCTCACGCTATCATTCATAGATGTCCACAAATATGAATTGGCTTCAATAAAATTCATACAAATTGAGTACATTGAACGAAGTACATACAATTATTATTTTGTATTTTTACCAACGTTCTGTACAATTAATGTTTATAAAACCAAATTGGCTGTAACAAAATTTATACAAGGTTGAATAAATTGAATGGATTGCATACAATTTTTATTATGCATTTTTACAATCGTTTTGTACATTAATGTTTACAAAACCAAATTGGCTGTAACAAAATTTATACAAGGTTGAATAAATTGAATGGAATACATACAATTTTTATTATGCATTTTTACAATCGTTTTGTACATTAATGTTTGCAAAACCAAATTTGCTGTAATGAAATTTATACAAGGTTGAATAAATTGAATGGAGCGTGCATACAATTTTGATTGTGTATTTTTACAATTGTTTTATATATAGTAATGATCACAAAAATAAATTGTCATTTATTAAAATCCATGCGAGACCGAGCAAATTGAATAGATTGCACACAATTTTTATTTTGCATGTTATGAGAAATTCATACAAAATTGAATAGAATTGAGCAAATACTAAATTGTTATGAAAAATGTTGTTTTAGTGATTGTTCCATTGGCATTGTGCGCTAATAAAGAACGAGGAAACACTATCACGGGATTGATCGTGCATTGAACGCGTCAAGTCGATTGGCTTTTAGCGGGACAAAGGACCTTTTAATTTCTCCTCGTTCGAGCGAGCATCCTAGAAACAAGTGAAGCAGAAATGATAAAACTTGAAAATCTGAGGGAACTCCGGTGCTCTGTAGTTGCCGCTGCGACTCGAGCATGAAGAGATCGATAAGAACCCTCCCACCCCGTCGAAAAAGTTCGCAATGTCTGTGCCTTGGCGTCGTTTATTTATAGTACTCGTTGCTGCCACTCATTTTTAGGCATAACTGCAGCTGATCGTCTGCTTCGTGCTCTATAGCGTTCCTCTGTTTACTATCGCTATCCCCCTCGGCCGTGGGCACCTCAAACCTAATCATCCGGAACACCTGCAGTGCATTTTTCGTTTTTTTTTTTTTGCAGTGCAGCTTTTTCTGCAACAATGCAGGTTGTTCACTGCGGTTTAATTCCAACAAATCAATTTTGTTTTTTTAAACTACAGTTAATCAGCACAGAAATAAGATGAATTAAAATACAATTGGAAATGACAAAATTAAATAAAATAAAATAAGCCAACAGGGAATCGGAAGCTTACAAAAATTAAATAAAGTAAAATAAGCCAACATGGAATCGAAATCTTAAAAAAATTAAATAAAATAAAATAAGCCGAAAGACAATTGAAAGGGGCAAAAATTAAAAACAAAATAAAATAAGTTAACATAGAATTAAATAAAATAAAATACAATTAAAAAGGGTGTGACATTAAAGGCGAATGGGAGTTTGTAGAACGTTTATGGCATAAATCCCAGGCCGGTAAATAATCTTTTAATTTGCCAGCCCGCAGGACTTCCGTCATTATCGGTCATTGGTAATCATTTTCTGCTTCCGAGGTGATAGCACACCGTGCCCATGACTTTTTCCGGGGCGCCAGGTGCGGACACAATTATCGCGGGCCCACGTGGACTGAATAATGCTCGAGAAAGGGAATGACGACCCGATGCAGCTGAGCCAATATAATATATAATCTATATGCCAAGCCGCGGCTGTGCGACAGCATTAAACAATTGACGGGCGTATAACGGTCGTAATTCCCGGGTAATTGCCGGGTTCTAATTGCGACCGGCTCAGATTATCGCAAACTACAATTACCACCGGGATCGGTTACCTGAGAACT
The DNA here is from genome assembly GCA_913789895.3 of Seladonia tumulorum. Taxonomy (NCBI): domain Eukaryota; kingdom Metazoa; phylum Arthropoda; class Insecta; order Hymenoptera; family Halictidae; genus Seladonia; species Seladonia tumulorum. Next base: position 15,968,349 of record OU565270.1, on the reverse strand, counting down.
GCAATCCCGGCCGGAACGAAACGGTTCCTCGCAACACAGGACCGGATGCAATTAGTTACATGCACCTGCCAGTTTTAATTACAACCAGACGACGATTGCTGCGACCCGTGCAGTCTAATAAATCCGATAAAACAGATCCATTCATACGACAACGACTTTCTATCGAGACACCCATTGTTACACGATTTTCCAATTGTCGTGACCGTTACATTGTTTTAAGGAAATGGTAACGACGAAAAAATGGCCATATTCGATTCTGCAATCGCTGTTCTCCTTAACGACTACAGTATTTTGGCAGAAACATTGAAAATAAAATTATTTTGGCAATGGCCCCCTATGGTGCCATTTATTTAGGGGGAATATAAAATACCATTTTGAGTACCATTCTTCAAACAACGTGTCAGGCACAATAATTAAAAAATAGCATCAGTATTTTCGCAGAAAAAATTATTACTGGCAATGGCTGCCTATGGTGCCATTTATTTAGGGGGATTGTAAAATATACCATTTAGAGTACCATTTTTCAAGCAACATGTCAGGCACGATAATTAAAAAATAGCGTCAGTATTTTCACGGGAAAAAATCGAACAAAAAAAATTCCAACAATGCAAATAGCTCTATCGGTGCCATTTTGAGCCACTCCTGCACGCACACGCGCGCGTATCAAGAAACCGCGATAGTCGCAGAGACTCCGCCGACGACGTGCGAAAATTAACGAAAGCGATACGACGAGCTTATATCGTGGAGATCGGCTATACTAATTGGAGTCCGCGACGTGTCGATCGTAGAGCAACGTGTACCCAAGCTGGCTCAACAAAAACAAGTCCGAGAACGTCATAAAAAAATTTAACAAAAGTGAACGGACGCGAATAAAATTGAAATTTTCTAATAAACATCCTCCATGAGAAGGGGGAAAAGGGAAGGACCGGAAGTGGACAGGAAAATGATGGCCAAAGGGAAAAACGAGACAGGAAATGGCTGCAAGATGGCGGTGAAGGACTCGGTGTTGGAACTGCGGACCAGGATGTCTCGCATGATGTCCATAGTTGAGATTGATCCACGGGACAGACTTCCGGTACCGACACGTGTTCATTTCCGGGATGGTAGTCTCCGGTACTGGTTTCGAACCGGTTCGGGATACCGTCCGAACCGGTTCGGATGATTGAAAATGTTTCGGGAAAGTAATGGTTGTTTTACGGTTTTTCGAGTGGAATTTTTGTGTTTTATAACAGGTTTATAGTAAATATTCGAACGAAATAACTTCTTCGATGGTTTTAAATTTTGAAATTTTTGGTTTTTCGAGAAATTGAACTTGTTTGGATTGTTTGATGCTTTAGGGAGAATGTTTGTTGTTAATATCTTGGGGTTGATTGCATTCGCTCAATTAAAAGGATATTTTCACTAAAATTTTTAATGAAAAAAATTTCAGGTGATATTAAACGATAGTTGATTATAGAAACATCGGCACATTTCTGATAGAACCGCCATTACTTTCTCTCATACTGATAGAGGTTTATGGAGGTTGTTCGGATCCAAGAGGGTGAGATAGTGAATAAGGGGCTGGTGTGATGGTGGTGTAGAGGAGTAACGATAAGGAGCCGATAGCGAGGAAACATGGTATGGGATCATGGCATTCTTGTGGACAGAATTTAGGGTAGACCGTGATGCAGCGGATCGTGAATTTCGGTGGATTAGGGTAACACAGTAAACGGGGACTAGAAATGGATCTTGAGTCATCCGGAAATGTGGTTTGAGTCGTCTGCCCTTGCAAACGTACCACGAAATTCATTCATTAAATGGAAGTTGATTTTAGTGTAATTTATACCATTTACATTATTCCATTTTTCTGAAATACTTTTTAAAACTATAAACAGAATTGGAAAAACAGAATTTTCGTAATTCTGGTTGTTCAAGTAGCTTACTTGTGCTTTTACATAACATGAATATTATCTACTGAAGGAATCCGGTTTTCCAGGGAACAATGCAAACCGGAAATGGTCGAAAATCTATCCCAGTCTTGGCCAACTGAACGAATTACAACTTACAACCACAGTATAATTATTTATTATACAATTTCGTTATAGCTAAAAGAATATTTGCTTGATCAAGGGTTGTATAAAAAGTAGGATAAATTAAAAAATGTCGAACCACTCTGAAAAATCACCTGTCGAACCTCTCTGAATTTTCATAAGACAATCGTGTTCTTTGACCTAAAAAGGAACTGGGTTTCTTCAAGACAGAAGGAAATCTGTTTTTTCTCTCACGTTTATCTCGCCCGGTTGGCTACCCCTCTTCTAGGGGTGGAAAAATGAAGTGTCGCTTAAAAAAAGCTCCACCGAGACTTTCCGAATGGCTTGAGACTTGAGGAATGGGGTGCGTGGCGAAAGAAATTCACTTAACTCGACCCTCGACCTTCTTGAAAAAACCTCTTTATGATCACGCGCCATAAAACACGAAAGTCTTCGAAATTTGTTTAAAATTGTCGGTCGATAGAACCTAATTCTGCTCTTTAATCCCTTTAGAATCTGTCCTAAAACGTAACATAATCAAATATCACCCTTTAATCTTTTATATTCGATCAAATAATAAACGTAGACTAGTGAGACAATGTTAATTTACTAGCGAAATTTTGTCATTCATTATTTTTGTACGAAACCTTTGCCAAAATATTCGTGACAATTTTCTGATCAGAACGAGCACAAACATGCCATAGTTCGGAGCAGGTTTGTTCGTTTAATACACGATTCAAAAAAATTTTGATTATCCAAACCAATATCTAAATTCTCTATAAAACAGTTCAATAAACGGTTCAGAGTACAACAGGATTCACTATACAAATCAGTATTGATTCAATCTAGTCCTGTAGCTATATAACTGTTTTATTTTTTATATTTTTTAATTATTATTATTATTATTGTATTATTGTATTTACGTCCGTGACACTTTCATAATTGAAACGATATCAAACACGATACAATTTGGTTCGTATTTCCTCGTTTAATTCATGATGTATTCAGATAATGGAAAATTCAGACATTATCGGTTTGGATAATAGAGATTCCAAAATACTAAATTCAACGAATAAATGTAAATGGTGTCGTGTGGGTACTCATTTTAATCAGAAAAATATCAGGAATGCGATGGCAATGGTTTCATAGAGTAATTAATGTTTAGTCAAGAAATTTTTGAACAAAACAGTTTTGTTACCGGTTTCGCTGCGATCTTCTGGTGTTTTACGGAGATGTATAGTAATCTATTGTTTTCAGATGGCGGGCAAGGCTGTCGACGACCCAAAGAAGGAGGCCGCGGACCAAAACTTCGACTACATGTTCAAGTTGCTGATCATCGGCAACTCGTCCGTCGGCAAAACCTCGTTTCTCTTCCGTTACGCGGACGACTCGTTCACTTCGGCTTTCGTATCGACCGTGGGGATCGATTTTAAAGTGAAAACGGTCTTCAGGAACGACAAAAGAGTGAAACTACAGATCTGGGTCAGTGGAACTCCATTGCAACCTTAAAATCGATACACACAGACAATCTTCATGGTTTCTTGGCTCTCGCGTCGCTCGGCCTAAATTTAAACTTCGCGCTTCGATCGCCATTTTGGACCCGGACAATACCAAATACAAAATTTCAATTTTAAATTCCATAATTTCTACGAAATCGAGTTTTTCCTCAAACAGTAATCAAATAACAATTTTGCTCTTTTTATAAACGTGTTGTTTAATTAAAAATTTAATGAAATATTCTATTGTTCTTATACTCGTTAATTTCGAAAGATGATTGAAGAACTCGTTTCAATCACGACTGTGTTTCATGGTTTTGATGAAATTAAATATTTTATTTAGTGCACTGAGAAATATTTAATTAATTCGTGGATGGAATGCCCGAAGGAATATTTGCAAAATATTGCATTTTTAAAAGCCACAAGGTAGACCGGTTTCGAACGAAAGCTAAATATAGTTGCCAAACATTTAACCACATGTGGCTTCATTTATCATTCGTTATAAGGAAATCCATAGCTATGCATTATCGTTGCACTATGACTTATGACAGTCCATTGTTTTCCTTTGCGTGAAATATGCTCGCTATCGTCCGGTGGATTCTAAAGCATTTTTCTTCCTCGTCCAACACACTTTTTCTGAAAATTCTTTTTCAAAAGTTTCTTCTTGTACGATAAAAATTTTTTTTGCCATAACAGAGTATACTTATTGGAATAACTGCAAGTCTAATGCAGAATGATGATCATTACAGGACACGGCGGGCCAGGAAAGATACAGAACGATAACAACGGCCTACTACAGGGGCGCCATGGGTTTTATCCTAATGTACGACATCACGAATGAGGAGTCGTACAATTCCGTGCAGGATTGGGTCACACAGATCAAGACCTACTCGTCCGATAACGCCCAGGTGATCCTGGTCGGCAACAAGTGCGACATGACTGAAGAAAGAGTGATCAGCGAGGACAGGGGAATGCAATTGGCGGAGCAATTGGGGGTGCAATTCTTCGAGACGTCCGCCAAAGAGAACATTAACATTAAGGTACATCCTAACTGGTCCAATCCTAACAAGCTGGGCACCCGAATTGTCCAACTACAACAAACTTTTGTTCGGCACCGTCCCTAATACCAAATACAGCCCTTTCCTAGCGACAAATATTCTCCTGTAAGGACGAAAACTTGAGACAAAATTTTTTGCCCATTTTTGTCGGTAACCTGGTCACTCTACCTTATCGGCAATCTACGGAGTCTTGGCAGTTATTCGAGAAAAACTAAGAGAATCTGTGGGGATTGCTCTGTTTTAGTTTGGAAGGCAAGAAAGTGGGTTATGTTCTACCACACAGCGGCGAGTTATGTCAATTTTTTTCCGCCTCGGTTGTTTACCGAATCCATTATCGCGCGTCGCCGCCATTAGCGGCCGACGACAGAAAGGTTGTCGTGTCACGTTTCCACGCTTATTTCCATCCGCAAGGTGTGTGTACTGTACCATTACCTTCGATCGGCCTGTCCTCGATTGCCGCTCATCTGCACCCATTAATCACGCCTGCACAACTGGCCGGACCCATTGGCATTGACACATCAATGTCTGCCACCGATCGATTCCTCAGCTTGTAGCCCCTGTGGGGCTCGTCTGCCTTGAGTCTGTGCAGCCAGTCAGTGATCTCGAGCGAAAATATGTTCCTCGAACTTGGTCTTGTTGGGAGATTGATTTAGGCTTTTTTTATTGGGTTCGTTGGTACTTTCACGCTTCGAGGACTTTGGGGTCCATCACGATTGCTGGATGTAGACAGCTGGGACGTTGAAGACACTTGTTGTGGTTAGCCTGGCAGGCCTAGAATCGGGATAGGCATCGCAGTTTCTAATTTCAAGACAGGCCTGGGTCTTCAGGCCGCTTGTTGGGTTCAACCTGATGGGGTTAGTTTTTGTATTCCTAGACGACAAAGATGTTTCAGCACCTAAGTCGCGTACCAGACCGGTAACCCCTTCTAGAAGACAAAGCAACTGCTGATTAACCCTCGCTAACCCTCAGTTCTCATCCCCAAAAGAGGGTGTCCACGCTAAAACTGAAAACAGCTAGCACACTTGACCCAAACAACACTCAGACGATCAGGAAGGTTGCAATCAACCCTAGATGTATCGAACCGAAAACTTAAGCATCGCCTGTGCACGTGTCCTCAATTGTCTCCTACCAGACAGCTGAGAGAAAGAAGACACAACCATCCGTGTCTCATGCGAGACCCCTAACTCCTTGTGGAAGACAGTACCCAAATGCTGCGTGACCCTCTGCACCCAAGTATCGCCAAGAGTATAGGGACCCCACCCCCAAAAGATGATGTGAACGCTAAATGTCGAAGAACCCCGAAAAACGGATTAGCGACTAATCAGAACCGCGAAATCTGTTTGCAGACGGTGTTCGAACAGCTGGTGGACATTATATGCGACAAGATGAGCGAGTCCCTGGACAACGACCCGAACCTGATCGCGGGTGGCGTTGGCGAGTCGAAGGGCCAGCAGCTGACCGACCAGCCGACCAATCCAGCGAGCACCAATTGTAATTGCTAAGAGCGCGGGAGTCCATCTAAACTCTCTACAGGAAGAAAGCTGAACAAGAGATGGGACAACAGAGGAAGAGAAAACCTTAGACGCGAGGGACGCGTGTATGCCTGTACATGTGTGCGTGAACGCGTGGTCTACCTGGTTGTGTGTGTACGCAGCGTGTGTACAAGTGTGCGTGGGAAAGAGAAAGGGAAACCGGAGAGAGAGGGGAAGAGAGAGAAGGAGAAAGGTCGAGTGATAAACGCTGGCACTAGTTCAAACCCTGTTTGTCGTTCCTTTAACCCTTGTTCCCGACCGTTCTTCGTTCTGCTCTTTTTCTTTCCTCCTTTCTCGATCAATATATTTATATATATGTGCACATAAATACGTATATATGTACAGGGTGAACCGTGGAGTTACGATTAGACTGCTTGTCTTCCTCCTCAGTCAAATATACCCTAACGAGGATACCATATAGGGGTTTTTACCCATAGGGAATCGTACGGGGGGTGTGATTGTGCCGATCAGAGAGTTTCCCAGAACCATGGTGGTTGAACACGTGTAAAAACAAAACGGTAAATTGGCAAAGAAACCACCAATCGTTCGCGTCTCCGGTGCAGCGAAGCTGACGCTTTGGCCCAAAATGTTCAAAGGGAACCTGAGATGAAACTCTGTTCCTAGATGGTGTCCAAACCAGCCAACACTGTCCACCTATCAGGATGCTATAGTGCACAACGTATATATATATATCTATACGTATATATATGTATATATATACTACATATATTACACACTGTCGCTTTTTCATTATTTAGGTAATTTTCTTAGAGGGTTGTCGCTCATTGTTGCCATTATGGGTGTCACGCGCGTCCACATGAATTATTCAATTAAGGGGGGGTGGGGGGTCAAACATTGTGATTACGAAAACGAGCGAAACCGGTTCGTACCAGTCAATATATACACCGGGATTGTATTCACTGAGGGTGAACACGACGAGGCTGATTGGGATTAGGCGATTCACCCTGTATACATGTATAAATATGTATGAAGGTTGTAGCCTGATTACGCGAAGGTGCCATCGAGCCGATTCCTTTCGGGTCTACGGCGGAGGAGCTCGAGCGGAAATAGTCTCGCGACGAATTTAAACCGATATCATGGCAGGAAGTTACGTAAAAAACCAATAATCTCTGTAAAATGAACCGTTGCTAGGGAGTTTGAATTTGGCGCCGCGCGTTACCTTTCGCCACCGGCCGTCGGTAAAGCAGGGACCTTCGACTCAGAGGGTTAGTTTCGCGATCGATAAGAACGGGAACGATTTTGCCACCGTTAACGGTAGCGGGAAACTGTCGCCAGGGGATTACCCCCGGTGCTTTTCCATTTTGAAAACGGGTTCTCAGTGGCGAAAGGGTCGAAGGACAGCAACAATATTCCTCACGAGGATTGTTTAAACGGTTCGGCGCGTTCCCTCGTGGCAAAACTGGCCCGAAACACTGTTTTCCAGCGTTCATTTTCCTTTTTCCTCGAGGCCAGTTGGGTCTCGGACTCCGTTATCAGTGAAAATTGCCTCGAGAGAGCACGCTCGGATTGATAATGATTGTTGTTGACGGTTTCAAGCGCACCTCGACTCGTAACCGAGAACTTTCGATGCATCAAGCTGCGTCCACACTTAGGCAAAATATTAAAAATATTAACACAAACGCCGTAATAACTATATTCGAAAAATAAAACGGAATATCCATCAACATACGGAATAATTTTGAGAAGTATTTTGCCTCGAGTATGGACGGAGTTTTAGGACTAAAGCGTTCAAGCGTGCAATTCATGTGACAAATAAATGTTATGCGTTCAATTGCAGCTCTGGCAACAAAGAAAGAAATATATATCTGTGTTGTATTTAACGAAACGTCGTACAGGTTGAATATTATTTATGTACTTTTTTTTTTGTTCAATCCTGACTGTCGGGAAGATTCGATTTCAGGTGCGTCCTTCCCAGGATTCCCCGGAGGTGGGTTAACATTTTCCCCTAGATATTCGGACGCAGATTTCGCTGGGCGATAATCAATATCTCTACACTATCTCGACGAGATTCACAAAATTGCCAAATCTACAGCGTCGCAGGCTTGGGCACACTTTACTTAAAATAAAAGAACAATTTTAAATAATTATGCCAACTAATTTATTATTTTTATCTTAGAAATAGTATAGAGACGGTAGTTGTATTCGAATAATTTGTTTATTTGATTTAATCGGATCGTTCAAGTAAAATAGCAAATATTTTTCGTTTGCTGTTTTATTCGAATGAATTTAATTCCGAAAATTGACTTTTTGATAAAAGTGCCCTAGGGTTCCTGTTGTTTGTGGGGTTTTCGGATGACGGGTGGCAACACTGTTTTCACCGATCCTAGATTCTAGGGAATTCCCCGCTCGGTAATGTCGACTTTTTCACTGTTTCGAGGCTGTTCTCGTTCGAGGCTGAAACGTCGGCGATTCAGAGCCGATGCACAACTCGAATGATGTTCATTGGTGTTCATGATGTTCATGATTTCGATAGTCGGAAAGCTCACAAGAAGCTCGGGCACCTAAGATGTTAATAGAAATTGTCTCGACGGCTGAAGCACGTCGGCCTGGACGATCTAGGGAATCTAGGGGAGTCTAGGGAGTCTATAGGGATTCCGGGACGATTGGCAGCTTCTTTTTCGGGGATTCCCGCTTTTCTTGGAGCGGCCGGATCGGCGGGGCAGACAAAGAGAGAAGATTCTACATTAAATTTCAACAATTTATTACAATTATTGTAAACTTTTAAATTCAACACGCTATTTGTAAATTTTTCTTAAAACTTCATTTAGCATTTCATTATTCAATTAATGTCTTTTTTTCTAGAATATATAATCTGAACTAACGAGATATGATTATAAACATTGTGTATAAAGTGAATTTCAAGTATGGAATTTGTTTAGATAGTAGTGGAATTAAAATTATAATTGCGATTATTAGCTGCTGTTATAAACTGTATATACTAAATAAAATAACGATGGGTTTCTGATAGAGAATTGTACATACAATTGCTAGTGGCAAGTGATTTTATAGTTATTGTTTCTAGGATTGTAGAAACGTTAGTGTAATTTTAGAATATTTTAAAATATATTTGATAAATTGCTAAATCTTTCTGGGTAAAAATTTGGTTATGAGAAGTAATTAAAAAAATTAATAAACCTGCTATTGGTAAAGATATGATTTAAGATTGGCTATTTCTTCAAAAATTTGAAATTAATAATTTGAATTAAATAAATTTCAAAAGTTTGTTTATCGAATCGTGAAATGGTATTGTTTTCGTTTTTTATGCTTGCGTGAAAATAAACGGAAAATTGTAGACGTCTCAATTTCTGTGGACACACTGGCGATTTTGAATTGAGAACCGCGTGGCTCATTTTTCGTAGCGCGGGAAATTCAATTGGCAACATTAATTGGAGAACATTCGCGGCGAAATCTCTATTGATGAGAAATGTGTTAATTGAAGGGGCGAGATGGTTGAGAGAAATTCATAACCGACCTGGTTTCCGTTTCTGGAATATTGCAATTTTAACGAATATACGTTCACGCGTGAACGATGCCATTCCATAACAATGATTAATACCATTTTGACAATATTTTATATGGTGGAGTATTTATTTATCAATTTCATTGTCTGTGCGGTGAAACACGATTAGACAAAGAGCGTTCGACGTTTATTTAAAATTTTCGAAAACCACCGAGTTAATTAGAATCAGTTGTTTATTTCACTATCTTTGAGTCAAATAGAATGAAAATTTGTGGTAATATTAAACAATGATTATTTTAGTTAGTTAAAATGATTAATTATATTTATTGAATTTATGTTATCATTTTTTCATTAGAAAATCAATTAATATTAAAATATTGAACAAATTGAAAAAATGATTCAAAACATATAGAAACAAAAATGTGCATCAACTTTTAGGGTCAATTATTACGGGGGAAAAAAATGGCGTCCGATCCGACGGCTTCAGCTCTCGCCCTACGTTACAAAACTTACTATAGGCAAGCTGCCCTCTGTACATACAGCCATATATTTAAAAAGAAGAAAAAGAAAAAAGAAAACACCTATTATATATATATATACTATATTATATAAATATATGAACATATATATAAAAAAAGATATATATTATTGAAATCTGTAATGAAGTGCAATGTAAGCGTTATTTATTCGTGTGAACACAAAAATGCGACAAACAAAAAACGAAAAACCGTCATCGTGTGTAATCGAAGAAATTCGAACAAAAGTAAAAAAGATGAAAAAACGATGAAACGGAAAAAAAGCAAAAAAAAAAAAAATTACAGATCCGAGAACAAGAATTGTACGATTGTGTATATCGATCAGATCGGATGGAAATAAATGAAATCCTGTGCTGTTAACTGTTCGTTTGCGATTATCAGTGGAAACCATGTTTCTCGTTTATTTCGAAATAAATGGACCACTCTCGTTTCAATCCTCACTGCGTTACCCGTTATCGATGGAAATTCTGCTTTACATTCGCGAATATTACTATTGCTCCTTGTTTTCACTCGGTATCAGCTTTTCAAGAAATTGAAAAATTTTGTACCACGAGATTTTACAATTTTAAAATTCACTGGAATATTTCTGTTGAAATATTTAACGCAATTTAATAGAAATTTGCAAAATTTTGATTAAAGAATTTAATTCGATCTAATCTCCGCCAGATAGTTACAGAATTAATAACATTAAGAAGAATTTATTTTAATTCAGTCTGTCCGGGATGGTTAATTTAAAAAAATTAATAACATCAGAGGAGGAATTTAATTTAGGTCAGTCTTTATCAAAGTATCAATTTCAAAAACCAATAATGTCAAGAAGTATTTAATTCAATTTATTCTCCATCAGACTTTCAATCTAAAAAAATTCATAATATCCAGAAGAATTTAATTTAATTTATTCTCCGTAAGAGAGTCACTTTAAAACACGAGTAACGGCTAATATTAGTTATTAGTTAAGAGGTTAGGTCATTCGGGGGTAGCGCATTAGATTTCTCACGGTCAGATCTACACTAAATCACTGGGGTGATGTTGCTATATCGTGCCACTTAGGGCCTAGATGCGTATATCATTCGAAATTAGTATGTTGGGTCATTCGGGGTGAGTATGTTAGTGGGCTAGCACTCATCATTACTGAAATAGATGATTCGAAATAGTTCTGGAAAAGTTTCTGCATCCAAAAGTTTGATAACCGTGTCAGTATCCTTTTTGTTTCAATGGTAAGTATTCATGCTTTCTGACATGGATAAAAACAAGCAGAATCATACTAAATCAATGGTAAGTAAAATCAATAAAAAACGAACACAATCAAACAAAATCAAACAGAGTCAAACAAAAACGAATACACATGCGCTATACAGATTTACAGGAACTGTTGCTGGCACGTTTACTAAAATGTTTGCAACAATGATTAAATGTAATAGATCACAGTTTAATGTCTAAAGAAAGATTTTCACGAATTGTGTGATTTTTAGACATTTTTATATGCGATCTCCGTCTGTTCCATAATTTATGAAAAAATAAACCAGTGCGCAATTCCAACGAGAACATTTGAATATGTCAGCCTCGAGCCATTAAAAATGATCGCTCGCTCGATTCGAAAGCCGACGATTCGAAACGCATACATTATTACAGAATCCGTGGAGCGAGGCGAAACAGCGGATCCCGTGGTGGGATAATAAACGGTCGGGTTTCCCAGCCCGTGGGAAAGATTATCGGACAGGCCGGGATAGAATAAAAATATGAAACCGGTACAAATGTCGGCCGTCTTTTAATAGTTCGCCTAACCCAGTTTCCTCCCCCGTTTCCCGGCGTTCCGCGATTTCTGACAAGTTCGTTAAGGGGCCTCCCTGCATTAACGCTTCGATTGCCACGTAATGTTTCCGATTTTTTTGCGACGACAATGTTGGATATAAAAATTTCAAATTTGGTACGATTATCGACGAACATTTGAACGATGTACTCAAATTTTTTCAGACAGTTGTGCTGATTTTTTACCGACTGGTAACGTTTTGAACGAAACAGTACCGGAAATCATTTTCATTTTTCCAAAACGTCGACATTCTGTAAAACGTCAAATTTTTAGAAAACCCCTGGGGCTCGACTGAAGCTACTGGCGTATATTTTAACTAACTATTTTTATTTTTTACTTCGGTGCTTTCATAGCCGAGTTAAAAGTTCGTCTTTTCAGGTCTACATACTTTGCAGTACCCTCACGTTATTGACCACAGTGTTTATAAAAATTGATATTTTTTAATGAAATTTTCAGGAAACATTCCTCAAGATACGTACTATAATCTGGTTGCAAAAATATTTTATAAAATGTTCCATAATATTTTCGAAAAATTCTCGATCTAGAAAATGGAGTCGCCTCGGAAGAAAGTTTTCGCAGCTTTCCGCGAGAGGGAGAATTCAAAAACTAATCATCCCCTCATAAAGGCTTGGTTAATGAAGCGTCGCAGGGGTGGATCGGCGCCACTTAAAATTCTGTCGACGGCTCGGTACGTGGTCGGCAACCATGAATTTCGCTGGCAACGTTCCGTGCCCGAAATATGAACCGATAAGTCCTAGGATTTCCATTCGATCCCCGAACAATTGCTGTTTAATGGGGGAATGAAACGGCCGTTAATAACTCCCGTTTCCTCGTTTCACAGTCTTCGACGTTATCGAATTTCATTTTGCCGCGGTATTCCAATTTTTAAACCGCCCAATTACGAATTTGAGGGTAAAGAGCTAAATGGTCAACCGTTTCTTTTAATGGAGAATGGGGATGTTGACATTTAGGGGTAGGTCTTGGAATGGTTCATGCCATTCACCATGTTTGATTTTATTCTAAAAAATTTTGTAGCAAAATTGTGTAGCAATTTTTGACAATAATTTTTTGGTATTCATTTATTTTTTTCTTTATGAAACTGTTAAAGATATATTCGTGACATTTTCCCGAGTAAAATGAGTACAAACACGATATCAACTGGATCACGTTTACTCATGTAATCCACGAATCAAATTAATTCACTGATTAGTTCAGATAGTCGAGGTTCTACCGAATCGTGGATTGCACGAGTATACCTGCTCCGAATGGTATCATGTTGGTACTCATTTTAATCATAAAAGTGTCGCGAATGCGTTGATAAATGTATTATAAGAAAAATAATAAATAAAAAAAAAATGCTTTGTCATTTGTTCAAAGATTTTACTAGAAATTGAACAAAGCGAACAAATGCTCGTAAAATCAAACGAAACTAATGAAAATCCAACAAGGCCAACTGTAAGAAAATGAAGCTCTCAAGGAGGCAACCTCTTAAAAATCAGTAAGCGCAATCCGTGTACCATTCCTCCTCGGTAAAAATAATTCTCGAGTGCTAAAAGAAGTTAGAATTTCTGAATCGTAGCCTGGAGATACTATTCAGTGAATCGTCGAAGAAGAAGAGCTGAGAGATAGAAGATGAAAAGAAAAATGTTGGACAGATCGTTCGATCCCAATTCAAGGGAGAAGGTTGAAGGACGGGGGGTTGAATGGCGAAGTAAAAGAAAAATAAAGTGCGCCAGGAGGTAGTCAGGGTTACAGCGAGAAGGTTCACCGAAACTGCGAGCCACTCGTTCGCCAGGTCGAGTACGGTCTACGGGAAACTGTATCGCCGTTGCGCTTTTCATTGCTGAAGAAAACTCACCCTCGCTCTTTTGTTCTCTGACGACGACGTCCACGTTCCTCGAACGTTCGTGCACGGTTCTACACTTACACATCTTCTCGAGTTCCTTGTCGGTGTGTCCCGGGAAATAAAATGAAACATCTTAAAATTCGAGGAAAATCTAATGAAATGTTTAAATTCGAAGAAAATCCAATAAAATTTCGAAATTCGTAGACAATCAAATGGCATCGAACGAAATGAAACAAGGTCGAACGAGAGCAGGGAATATCATACAAAACACAAATAAAATCTCAATATTCAAGGAAAATCAAATGGAATGAAAATATCAAAACAAGAGTAACTACGATCAAATAAAATCAAACAAACGTGGATGAAATCAAATAAAAACTACCACGAGATACGAGTTAAGTCAACAAACAAGAGAAAGTTGAGTCAAGTTGATTAAAGTCGAGGTCAGTCAAGTTGTGACAAGTTGGTTCAAGTCGAGTTAAGTCAAACAAGACAAAGTTAAGTCAAGTCGAGTCAAGTATTAGACAGAACCAAACAGAATCAGATCAAGCGAAATCAAGCAAAATTGAATAAAAGCAGACAAAGTAAAATAAAGTCGTGGGATTGCTGATATTTTGACAAGAAATCGACTGGCTGGCGTCTGCGCGCGAGGAAGTGCTAGGAAAGCGCATCGGGATGGAGGAATAAAGTATTTACAGCTAGGAATACAGTTCTACGTCGGGAATTTAGGTTCCCTCGGGACGTCGGTCGAGCCGTAAAGGAAAATGGAGTCGATTCCGATTGGCTCCGGGAAAGACAAGCTGCGAGAAGACGAAGAAGAAGCGCGAGGCAACGAGAAAGGGTTTTGTCATGTGTGTCGATATTTATTAGACTCTTTTCTGCCGACGTTTATCGGCTCCTTGATGCTCGAGCGGAGCACGGGAAAAATGCATTCGCAGAAACGGAGATATGATTGACGTCGCTTTCCGGACCGGGCTTTTTCCAAAAATCCTTCTTTGACCGAGTTTGCCAGCGGACCATGGGCGGAATGCAAATTCCGCGAACTTTCGCGTAAAATAGATGTGCGAGATACATGCGAAAAATTTAGCTCCAGCGGAACGCAGACTATTCCCCTTCAGGCGACTGAAACTTTACTTAATTATTTCATTACGAAACATTTATCAATGTTTATCCGTGACATTTCCACGTTGGATATCCAATGTATCCGTGACATTTTTCCGATTAAAATGAGTACCAACGCGACACAGTTTCAAACATCCATGCTTGTTTAATCCACGATTTAGTGAAACCTCGATTATCCTAACTAATCGGTGGATTAATCTGATTCGTGGATTACACGAGTAAATGTGATCCAAATGGTATCGTGTTTGTACTCATTTTACTCGGGAGAATGTCACGACTACATCGAGAACAGTTTCGGAAAGAAAGTATTGTCAATAAATTAACAATGTCACGCAATTTCAATTAGCTCCGTATCCGACGATTTTTCTTTCTATGCTAGATGCTGTAATGGTTTCTCTTACAGATTTTCTAGAATTGATCATGACAGTTCTCCCGAATTGTTATTAATATCGAACAAAGGAATTCAGAGCCTAGATTCTAGAGTCTCGAGGGAACAACTAAACCGCTTTCGGAGCGTTAAGTTTCTTTGACCTGGAAGACATTATTGCACTCTCGACTGTGCCCCCGTCCCCCCCTCCTCTCTTTCGAATACGCGAATCCGCTGAAGCGTCGTTTAATATTATCCGAAAGTCCTGCCCTTTCATTAATTTTTCCCCTTTTAATAATTCGACGCTTTCGCCGAACGATGAAACCCGAGAACAAACGCAAAAATTTACGGGGAACGTTTGAAGAGCGAAAAATCCCCCGAAGCACTAAGAGAATGCGTTATAAATAAAAACACACGCGCGCCAAAGGTAATTAGCTGCCGCCGCTGTGTATCCTTTACTTGAAAGGAGAGACGCGAAGATGAAACAGTCGAGGTTTCGCGACTGCAATAAAAATGATTCATCCTCTGGACGTAATGTGCGTTTCGCTAACAGTGGAAAATAATGGTGTAGGAACCGTACCGAGGAACAAAGAATTTGTATGTCTTCAACATACTACGGACAAAAAGTTGCAGAATGTTTTTAAAAATTGTGGAAACTAAGTGTACAGTGTCCTAATTTGATAGAAAATTGTGCATTTTATTTTAGCGAAAGTAATCGATATATCGGTTTAAAATTTTGTGGGATTGTTCGTTAGCCTTTGACAAATATCGTTGAATTTTGTCACGTGAAAGTGTCAATCGTGTTTGAAATTATTACAACAAATAGTGAAAAGTTCGGTACTGAATTATACATACAAGTCAGGCACTGAGTATCGAGGCGATGGTTCAGAATTTTTTGAAACAAGCATAGCGGACATACCGATTTCAAATTTTGTCAACTTACTTACCGATATACGCAGCATGTTGTCAAATTTTTTAATGGAAAAATATCGATTCAGTTCGACGTTATGAAAACAAGTATTTGTGCCCATAATTATGAAAGTGGTCTGTCAAAATAAAAAAAAAAAAATGAATTTATCACTTATTTCACACGACATGATTTTAAATTAAATTTATTCAATGTAATTTTTTTTTCTTATGACAGATCACTTTCATAATTATGGGCACATTTCGAGGATCCTCTGTACGAATGTCGAAGGTTCTGGAACACGGCGGTCTTCCGTAAATTTTTTTAAGCAAAACCAAAATAGACACTCACTCGCTACTGTCTGAAGCGCGTTCTAAAATTTTCACGAGCACAAATGCCCATTGTGTCTGAAGCTACACCAGCAAAAAACATGTCAACTAATAAGCCATAAATTATGGCCTATAATATTTCGAACCCCTCGGTCGAAAGGTCTCCGATCGCGGAAATCTCTTCCCCCACCACGCGTCCGAGTTTTCCGCGGCTCAAGGGGGTTGGAGGGGGTAGTGTTTCCCGAAAGCAACGCGTGCCGACGACACGGGACGACACGAGTCGACACGAGTCGAGTCGAGTCGAGTCGAGGCTCGGCCAGTGGTGCGCGGGCCGCCGTGGCGCGAGTACGTGCACGCTGTTTCCGGAACAAGCGTGCCTCGCCGTCACTTACGTTTTCCGCGAGTGCGCGAAGTTAAACCTAATCGCCGCGATAGAACTCTGTCGCGCTCGTCACCCGTACACATCTAGGACTATATTCTCTTGTGCCACGTGATTTCCGATCTTTTTGCAACACCTTCACTGCGGCGATCCTTCAAGCAGATCTACTCCATAGATCGATTGCTCTCCTCTGGGGGTGAGTTTTGACATTGTAAATCTTTTTTGTATCTCAAGCTGGTCCATTGTATTTTGTTGGATTTTAGAGGATTTTCTCTTCTGCTAGTGTATTTTTAGCATTTTTATTTTTCATCACTGCATTTTATCTTATTTTACTGTATTCTTAAACATTTTATTTTCTGTTACTGCACTTTATTCGACTGTACTCTTGAACATTTTATTTTGTGTTACTGCAATTTATTTTGCGTTAATTTGCTTTAGTTTATTTTACCGTACTTTATTTTATTTCACTATATTCTTAAAAATTTTGTTTTCTATTGCTGCACTTTATCTTGCGTTACTTTGCTTTATTTTATTTGACTGTATTCTTAAAAATTTTATTTTGTGTTACTGCACTTTATCTTGCGTTACTTTGCTTTATTTTATTTGACTGTATTCTTCAAAATTTTATTTTGTGTTACTGCACTTGATTTTGCGTTACTGTGCTTTATTTTATTTTACTTTGATTTGTTTTATTTTACTGTATTCTTAAACATTTTATTTTCTGTTACTGCACTTTATTCGACAGTACTCTTGAACATTTTATTTTGTGTTACTGCAATTTATTTTGCGTTAATTTGCTTTAGTTAATTTCACCGTACTTTATTTTATTTCACTATATTCTTAAAAATTTTGTTTTCTATTGCTGCACTTTATCTTGCGTTACTTTGCTTTATTTTATGTTCCTGTATTCTTAAAATTTTTATTTTCTGTTACTGCACTTTATCTTGCGTTACTTTGCTTTATTTTATTTGACTGTATTCTTCAAAATTTTATTTTGTGTTACTGCACTTGATTTTTTGCGTTACTGTGCTTTATTTTATTTTACTTTGATTTGTTTTATTTTACTGTATTCTAAAAAATTTTATTTTGTATTACTGCACATATAAAATAAAATACATTATATCAAAGTACAGTAAACCATATTAAAATGCAGTAAGATAAAATAGAGTACAGTGAAATAAAATGAAGTACAGTAAAATAAAATAAAGCACACTAACGCAAAATAAACATAATGTATTGTATTTTATTATGATTTACTCAATTCTTACTGTATTTTAGTCTACTTTAGTATACCATGCTGTATTTTGTTTTACCGTACTCTGTTAGGTTGTATGTAATTATATTTGTATGTAATTATAGTTTTCTACAAAACAGTATTCATTTATATTACGAACAATGATTTTACAAAATCGAAAACACACGAAATTTCACTGAATAACAAATCTATGGGGGTTGCAAAATTGCAAATCGCAAAATAATTGCAAAAAACACCGTATCGACCATTTTCCGCTAAAATGAACATCACTTTTGCATTTTCAACAATTCGTTCTGTACAAGCAAAAACTCCAAAAGCGTAAAAGAACGAACAGTTTTCAATCTGAAAATGATTATCGCAAAAATCGCGTCATCTAAAATTTTAAAATTTCCATCTCGCACGGAATATTTTCCGACATTTCGAGCAACAAATTTGCAGAACAAAAATCTGTTAATCCCAGTTGGAGTCGGAACGGGATTCGCATTGAAATTACAATTTTCAATCAAAGCTAATTTTTCATTTCGCGAGTACTTTCCGTGGGTTTCCATGCGACTATGATGGTCGAGCGATTTCTTCAGAAACTTTTTTTATTAAAAATTGTTCGACTCGCGGAAAGCACTTTCGAAGCGCGTCGAGTGTCAGAAATTTGGCGCGGAGGATTTGAAAGGTTTCGCGACCAGCAGGCCAGGTTGTAGTATGCAAATTTGATCAGGTAAACGGATTGAAACCTTCCACGGTTATGATCCGGAGGCAGCAATAATTGGTTTACATCAGAAACCAATTTCTCCGTAGACCATTATCGCTCTTTCTCGCGCGACGTTTTCTTTTCCGCGAACGATCGCGAAAATGTAAATAATATCGTCGTCCCGGATTGTTCGCTTTGTATGCGGGAAAAATTTGCGGGGGAATTGCGAATCCTGGATATTCGATGAATTTTTTCGAATCGGATGCCCTGGGAAATTCATCGTATGTTATATAGGACACGTGCGTGTGTTCGTGAGAAAATATGCGAATAAATTGGAACAGTGAATGAAAGTCCTGTAATAATTTTTTTTCGCTACGATTTATTTTCAAGTTTTAATATAGCAAAGGAAGAAATAAATTGTTTCAACACCGAATTCGGTAAATAAACTTAAGTTCTGCATTTACCCCTGAAGTTGCAACCTCCATGAATTTCTCCATTTACGAATCTGTAATGATTTCTTCTACTACTTCAATTCCTTATGAAATCCAGTTATTTAACATTAGAACTACCGGATGCGTCAAAATGACTTGTTCCTAATTTTTTCTTGTAGAAATAAGGAAATTGTAAATATGTTTTTATGAGAAAATTTTTTTATGAACTTCTCTATCGAAGTAGATATCTAAACAAAACTGGTACGAAATCTAAACAACTGCAATTTTGTCGTTGTTATAAGACAATGTATGCCAGTTGCATTTACTGCTTGGTAGTTCTAGTGTTAAGAACAGAAGTCTGTAACCTACCCTTAAAATTGCAACCCTCGAGTCGAGTCAAGTCAAAGTCAGTAAGTATTAGACAAAACCAAATAGAATCGGATCAAATAAAATCAAGCCAAAATAAATAAAAGCAGACAATTTAAAATGAAGTCGTGGGAGTGCCGAAATTTTCATGAGAAATCTTAATTGAAAAATATTTAACACGTTGACTGCCGGACGGATTTTCCACGATTTGTCCCAGGCGCCAACATGAACTTTTCATTATGCGATGCATATTATGATGAAATATAGTTCCCAGCAAATAATATGAGTTATAAAATCATGTTTGAAGCATTTTTTTGGTGGGGGTCACCGGTGCCCCCCACGGCGCTGTAGGCAAGTATTACTTTTTTTTTTATTTTAAACAATCGTGCTTCGGTTGCTAAGTGATGACTCTCAGTGTTTCGAAAAAAAAAAAAAAAAATTATTTTGTATGTTCTATATTGCATTAATTT
The DNA here is from genome assembly GCA_913789895.3 of Seladonia tumulorum. Taxonomy (NCBI): domain Eukaryota; kingdom Metazoa; phylum Arthropoda; class Insecta; order Hymenoptera; family Halictidae; genus Seladonia; species Seladonia tumulorum. The sequence goes on along the minus strand of OU565270.1, from coordinate 15,948,270 downwards.
CTTCAAACCATTATAGTAACAATGGTATTATTGAAAAATTGATTAGTATCCATATTTACTATAATTATGTACTTTTAGTATTGACCACGCCGCAGGTCACCGGTGACCCCCACGGCAGTTAACGTGTTAATATTAAATTTTTACCACTAACAAGCTCCATAGAATTTCGGCCCTATTTCCAACAATTAAATCTATAAGAATCGTACCTCTCGGCCCCGATCTATCGAAAAATTGAAACCCGGTGCATTCACGTAAGGATCTGGCCGGCATTCGTCGAAAAGCATCGACAATCGGTATTCAGAAGCTCGAAAGAATTTGATTTCCGGTGGTTTCCGCGAGCTTTCGTTCGGTAAACACGGAAAGCGGAAAGCTTTCGCTCGGCTTTCTACGATTGACGAACCCGCTGGTAGAATAATTGATAGCGCAGAGCGCGCAGACATTGGAAAACCTCCAAAATCCTCTGATCCCATTCGTCACTGTCGAGATTGTTACAGGGGCCAGGAAGGCGTATTTGCGAACGAGGGATGGGCAGACGAGAAAAAATCTGGTAAACAACGCCACGAGAATCCACCGAAAACCATAATGAACCGTGAAATCCCGGGCGCGTAACACGGTCTCGTTGCGGGGGTGGGGCTCAAGGGCTGTTTACATCACGTAGCCGAGGCTGTCGAGCTTTCTAAAAAATGAGGGAAGTGCTTTCTGGCTCGAGGGATTTTTCTCGGAATAAAATGAAAGCGGTTTCAGGTGAAATTCTTCTTCCCGGAATTTGTTTATTCGTTTGTTCGTTCGAACGAACTACCTCGCACGAGAAATTCAAATCAGCGCAGGAAATGGAGGAGAGAGAAATTAAAAATTTAGTGGGAAGTAGGGAGCGTCTGAAGGGTCGGTCGAATGGCTGACCTCGATATTTTATTTTGTGGCTGTCGAAATTAATAATTGAAGCAACGAAACACTTGCCTTTATTCGGTGGTGGGAGGGTGAGAAATTTGGTGAAATAACGGAATTTTTCAAACCAATTCTAGAGGATATATCGATCTCAAATTTTGTGGGTTCGCTCAACAGTGTACGGAAGATTATGTAGAATTTTTTCATATAGAAATATTGATTTCGTTCGAAGTTACAGCAATAAACAGTTAACAGTTGTTGATGAAGCTTTTTTTGACATGAAATTGACGGTAAGAGAAGAACGGTGATATTTCAGAATTTTTTTAAACAAAACTGACGAACGTATCGTTTCCAAAGTGCATAGGTCAATTTAACAATGTTTGAAGCATGTTATAGAATTTTTGCAAGTGAAGGTACAAATTCATTTCGAAGTTGTAACCGTGTAAAAGTAATGACAGGAATGAAAATGTCTGTTAATAAATTTTTCAATGCGATGACGGGATTGGCTGCCACTTTCTCTTCTTTCCGTATACGTTACACGAATTTCGCCTTGCTCTCGAGAGTCGCGAGCTGGCCTCTACATCCTCCGCTAATAGACCCGGCCCTATTTATAGGGACACTTATTTCGAAGCTCATGCTGAATATTTAGCGTTGCTAGTTACAGCTGTCTCGCGAACTTCGTAGCAACCTACGGTACAGGCGCGGATAGATCGGTAATAAATTTCCCTTTCGACGTTTCGAGCTTCTGTCCCTCTAACAAAATTTATTAATGACACATGTGGTCGAGCATTGTCAAACGTTTTCGGTAACGAACTTCTTTTAGGGATATTTCGATATTTCACCCCTGCAAAAATTTGTACACTGCTTGTGGGGCACAAACTCTGTCGAATACAGTCAAATTTATGCAAATCGAGTCAAGTGCAGTCAAGTGCAGTCAAGTGTAGTCAAGTGTAGGCAAGTACAGTTCAAGTACAGTTCAAGTACAGTTCAAATATAATTCAAGTACAATTCAAGTGCAATTCAAGTATAATCGAAGTACAATTTAAGTGCAATTCAAGTACAATTCAAACGCAATTCAAGTACAATTCAAGTACAATTAAAGTGCAATTCAAGTACAATTCAAGTGCAATTCAAGTACAATCCAAGTGCAATTCAAGTGCAATTCAAGTACAATTCAAATACAGTTTAAATACAGTTCAAACACAATTCAATTCACAATGTTACAAAATGTTAATAAATAGCAAATAAAATGACAATTGCAATTTGTTGTTCATACTGCAGTGCACTTAGTATACAATTTTGGAAAATATCGTCAACCTGTCGTAGACTTTTGCATGGTACCACAAACAACGTCTCTGCATATTACTCTCTCTCTCTCTATCTCTCTTGTACCCCGCGAACTAAACAAGTTCCATTTATATTTTCGTTTCTCTAGCAGACTTCAAAGAAACGTTCCCTTCCCAGCATAGTCGGTCCATTTTCGTATCTGGCTTCTCAAAGACAAAGCCCCCCTTATCTTAAAACTCACTTGCGGCGTGCACGTTTCGTTCGAGCCGAGGTAGGATGATCCCCCTTCATCATATCAGTACTGCGGAGTATTTTCTTTCTCTGAAGAAGCAGAAGCTCCGAAATCTAAAATCGATTCGACTTTTCTCTCCTCATTGGAATCACCGTCGCGCCGCTCCGCCGCTTGGCAGTCATTTCAATCGACGAGACTTCGGTTTGGCTTCTCCTTTGGTACGTTTTCGACCTCCGATCACTTACTTAGACTGAGTCCCGTTTTGTTCGTTTGACCATTGTTATCGGATCTGTGTACGTGGTCTATTCTCATCCCGGCGAATTCTCGAAGCAATTTTCTGGAAAAAACGGAACTGAGAATAAAAACAATTGAAACTTACAAATGATTATGGAAAGGAGTTCATCATTGATAGGAACGTGGAGGATCGATGCAGATTATATTAAAAAAAACTGATTATATAAAACTGGACCAAAACTTGACTTATACCTCACCCCAATTAGACTCGAACTTGACTGAAGCTTGACTGAAGCTTGACTGAAGCTTGACTGAAGCTTGACTGAAGCTTGACTGAAGCTTGACTGAAGCTTGACTGAAGCTTGACTGAAGCTTGACTGAAGCTTGACTGAAGCTTGACTCGAACATGACTCGAACATGACTCGAACATGACTCGAACATGACTCGAACATGACTGAAGCTTTACTGAAGCTTTACTGAAGCTTTACTGAAGCTTTACTGAAGCTTGACTGAAACTTGACTGAAACTTGACTGAAGATTGGCTGAAGTTTGACTCGAACTTGACTCGAACTTGACTCGAACTTGACTCGAACTTGACTCGAACTCGACTCGAACTCGACTCGAACTCGACTCACATTTTCCTCAAACCCGTGTCAAGTCTCTCTAGACCTTACTAAACCTCGGTAGAATCTCACTAAACCTCGGTAGAATCTCACTAAATCCCTCTAGAATCTTGTGTCGAGGTAAATGAGACTGTTGTGTTTCATGTTCGAAATTGATTTCGCTGAAAGTGGACTTGTAGAGGGTACAAGATGCCGGATAGAAAAGCTGTAAGGGACACCCATGGAATGTCGGAATTGCAAATACGCGTTGAACGGTGTAATTGGACACGTCCCGCTCAAAGGCGCGGAATTAAAAATGGCGGACAAGACACTAGGATCTCGACAGATTCACGACGACGACGCGACGACGGATCACCGTCTCTTTCTCCCTCTCGAGCTCGCCTCGTTTGAATTTCGAGGGAAATGGTTTTCCCTTGATCGATTGTGACGGTAATGATAGCGGAGTGTGTTTTGCGGTCGTGTATACGCCGAGCCTTGCATTTGTAATCACTTCGTTAACTCCGTGAGCTGTAATTCCAGCGAATACCGGCGAGGATGACATAAATCGATGCGCCCTCAAGATAGCTTCGCTTTTATCTGTTGCCGTCTCTTGTTTTCGAAATCTGAAAGCCTTATGATCTGCATTCTGCGTTCGTTTTCAAAAGCGTACTGGTACTGGCTCGCTAGTTGAAACGAGAAACTAGAAGATGTAGTTTCAACCCCTAAATTTGGAGGTTGCTTTTGGCTTTTCAGTGTGAATGATTTTTCATGGAGAAAATTGGTGTTCAGTATTTTTGTTAGAACTATCGCAACGTACTGGAAGGTTGCGTTACTTTCTATCGTGGGCATCAACTCCACCTTCAAGCACCTCTAATTAGTTTGCATACCTAACCTAGATCTAATCTAGAGTTGATTAATTAGTTACTTAGAGACTGTTGATGTAGAGCAAGGTAATGTATAGTCAAATAACCATGATTGAAGTAGTAAACAAGTGAAACAGTGAACTAGTTCTTTAGGGAAATAACCTCGGGAAATAGTGATATGGGTAGTTAGGAATATGGGGAGCTAGTGAAATAGTAAACTAGTGACATGGGGAACTAGTAAAATAAAACAGTAAAACAGTAAAACAATAAAATAGAACTCCCATTTCGCACATCACTAAACTATTTTAAACTAACATTGGATTGGTACGGTTACGATACACATGGTAATTTCGTAATTTCAAGTGGAAAGTAGAAATGGCAGTAGTATTATCTTAGGATGTTCCTCGCAACTGTTTCCGCGAATCGAGCGGGGGTTAAGAGCACACAGTTCCGAAGGTGTGACGAACAGGTGTGCATGCACACGGATCACGTGTCCCTAACCCACCGCTCGGCACTTTGCGGATACTCGGCAACGAGAGACGAGCGAGAGAGATGAGAGAACGTTGAGAGAACACGGAAAAGCTATTCAAGAGGGTGCAACGTTCGAATGACCGTCGGACAGGGGTAGAAATGGGATACGACGCCGCGAGAACCACTCTTTCTACGATTTCTTTTCCTACCCTCTCGCTCGAAATGCTGTTTACACCGCGACCAAACTGCCCACCTCCTAGAGAAACCCTTTCTTCTATTGTTCGACGGTTACAGCACCCGGATAGGGGGTGAAAAGTGGCCACAGGAAATTGTTACACCCTTGGCGCTTCGACTGTGCCGTCATTGGTTACACATTGGCTCCTCGATTCTTTGTACAGACCGCCGAATCGTGTTTGAACAGTCCTCTTGAAAAATTCTCGTTATTTATATTTTCATAATAACGACGAAATATTTTTCTTTTTAATTATTTCTTTGACGAAACGTTCACCAGCATGTTCCTGGCATTTTTCTGATTAAAACGAGTACCGACACGACAGGGTTCCGATTGTATTTACTCGTTTATCTCAGGATACAGTGGAACCTCGATTAGGGTTCGTATAATCGAGGTTCTGCAAAATTGTGGATTACACGGACGAATAAGCTCCGAATGGCGTCGTGTTTGGACTCATTTTAATCGGAAAAGCGTCACGAATTTGGCGGTAAAAGTTTCATAGAAAAATTATTAGGAATAAACAAAATTTGTAATCGGGATTTATTTTCAAATATCGTGCACGTCTGTTCGGCGTGTATCTAAGAGATTACCGTGAAGCAGAAATCAGAGCAGTCGGCTGGATAATGGATAAAGCGGTCCAGTTTGTTCCTCGAGACAGAGCAACCGTCTGTTTCGGCGAATCAGCGCACAGGGGAACAAAACACTTGCCGGTCTTCTCTGTTCCACTTGGAAATATTAATTTATACGTACAGGGAAGCCCGACCGACCCCAATTATCATGCGGATCGGGCTTGTCCAGGCCGCGAATCTAATCCGCCTCGCGGGATTCTGCCAGTCGATCCGATCAAACCCGCGTAAATGCCATTCGCGAAATCGCGAAATTAATAAAACGCGTTTATTGCTTCCGGTCACGTTTCTCCCGGTGTTGCAGTAAATATCTCGAGCTGCACGCCGGAAGCAATATACTCGGAAAGTTGCATTTTCTCATCTCGGGAACTACAGGGCCTAGGAACCAGAACTATTCTTCAAATTACACAGCGTGAGGCCAGTGATCCACCCACGCACACTATGATCGAATAAAGTAATTTGTTTAACCAGTAACACGTCAACAATTGAAAGCACTCTTTTCAATAAATACCAATTCATTTCAACTTGGGTAAAAGCAAAAAATTATTAAAATAATAAAATAATTTGTTTAGAAGCGAACAAACACTTGTTTAGAAAGTTTAGAAAATACAATAAAAAATTGAAACCTCCCTCCAATGTTTTCAATAAATATTAATTCGTTCTTGTTCAGGCTGATTAAAAAATAAATAATTATTTTCTAGACAGTATCTTTCAAGATAATTTTAAAACATATTTATCTGAGCGTCATAGTTATTGTTTTCTTGGTCCAGAATGTTCAAGGAACGAATTTCGATTTTCGCCGGCTAAAATTACCAACGTTGTCTTCGCAGGGAAAATTTGGCAATGAACGTGTCAACAGGACGGAAGCATGAGCTCATCGGAGCATTTCTTCGATTCGCTTTCGGCCGTTGTTTCCTTAAATTATTTAAGGCCCGATAGATCGCCGCCGAATGTTTCGTAAACATCCGCTAGCGTTAAATCGTCGAGGTCTCGCTTCTGCATAAATTCTGATCGGAATCGTTCGGGCTTCGCTTGACTCCATTTGTGTGTACACGCGATCTCGACGGTATAATTGACGATTGGAAAGTTTGTTTCGTGTCTTGGAAACGGTGCGGATCGTTCGCCTTTAAATACCAAATCGTTCGCGAAAACAATATTCAACTAGAGCCCGTATGCGAAATTACACGTTCCGCGGATCCCTCCAAATGGACGCCCACAAAACTTTCACAATTTTTCTAATTTTTCTAATTTATTTTTCACAATCATTTGTACAATCCATAAACATTTTTCTAATTTTTAATCATTTTTACAATCCAGAAATACTTTTGTAATCATTGTAATCAATCAATACATTTTTCATATTTATAATCCGTTTAGTATATTTATTTTATAATTTATTTTGTTCTTGATAGAAGTAACTGTTTCCGAGTCGAAGCACGCATAAAAATTGTTTAAATTATTTTGCTACGCTCCTGTTTTTAATTTACAGAATTTTGAAGCGTTTGAAAGTGGTGCCATCTGCTCAACGCTTGCTTGTTAAGTTGCATGCACTGTTCCCGGGAAAAGGCGGTTTATTCAAACGCTAAAACAGTCCCAACTCTAGACATTCAATTTGTGTGAGTGAAAAATTATTTTCAAATATTGCGTGATCCTCAGGAACTGTGTCTGCACTAAAAAAAATCAATGCATTTACGAATTTGCCGTTCAACAATTAATGAAATAATTATTAGACTCCTATATAATGGCTTAAAAATCACAATAAAATTCCAAACATGTTTTGAGATGTAGTGTGTCTCGGACAATTTTATAATGTCAGTATGGTATAAGAAATTCCACATTCTCGTACTGAAACGATAATAAGTGCGATACGTGGTTGTCGGCGAGAGAATGAGTGGAGCAGGATTATCATAAGCAGGATGAAAACGACGAGTTTTACAGGAAGCCACGGTCGAGTTATTGGAATTCGAAACATTCTGGCATAAACTAGCTTCGTGACCCGCAAGCATTCGTGATCCATTTGTCATGCAAACACAGGCCAGAAAGTATAATATTACCTTTCCTGGAATAAAAGTATAATACGCCATGGGGAGTTAGGGACGGGGGTGGGGGGTTTCATTATGTCATTCGAACGAGAGGATTCGATTAAATGGTCGGTTGGATGATAATCGAAACGCGAGCCAGCCTAAAGCTCATTGCCAAGAAATATTGTTTCATAATTTCAAATTATTTCAAGTTATTTCGAACGTAAATGGAAAAATAACGAACCAACTAATTATTCAAATCGTTTTGTTATTTATACCTTTGCGTGATGGACCCTGGTCGGTGTGCCCGGGTCTCCCGTGGCCCATACGTTTTAATTGCAAACGCCATGTACCGGATGTTTCATTTAAAGTGGACCGTAAAAGTTTATTTTTAAAAATCGCTTGTATAAAAATAGGTTCTTGTTATTTATGTCTCGAGTGTTGCGTGACGGAGTCTGACAATTATGTCTGGGTCTCTCGTGACCCGTAACATTTAATTACATTCTCTATGTACCGGGTGTCTCTTTAAACATGAACTACAATAACTTATTCTTAAAAAGGCATTTTTAAAAATGGGTGAACGTTATAACCTGGGTCTCTCACGACTCACATTATATAATTATATTAGGTAGATACCGGTTCTCTCATTTAAAATGTACCACACAAATTTATTCTCGAACATATCATAGTTTTTTGTTATTTGGGTCACTCGTGATCGAATCGTTTAAAAAACGTTATCAAATTGAAATTAAATACGAAAAATGGTTAATTAAAAATTCGTGCAATGTTGAATTAAATACCAAAGAAATAAAGCATGGAGAAAATGTTCGTGTTTTCAGAAATAATCAAAACTAAATTAAATAAAGGCGAAAATTGTTTTTCTGTGAAACGTAACCGTTGATTGAATAAAATTCTGTTGTGTTTGAACAATATCGAAGCGAAACAAAATTTGCACAGAATCCGTATCGAACGAGGTCGCGTACCGCTTCTCTGTTCCTTCGATAAATCACGAGTCTGGCCAACGCCGGGTAATTAAAAACTAATTCCGATTCGAGGGGACTAATTTCCGGGCGAAATTTGATAAGCCATGATTCCTGCGGCTTAATTGTTGAGTAGCACGCGCGACACTGGATCACGGTTTCGCGAGGCACATTCCCTAATTAGGGGAGCATTTCTTCCGTGTTACAACACAGAGGAGAACCAGGTGAGAGCACATCGAACGCGCGCCCCTTATCGCAACCTATATTTCTCCAGGGCGTCTCAATCAGTTCGAATGTGATTCATTAATGCGCGAGAAAACCTTGTTGAAAAAAAAAATACTCTTCATTGTGAACGGAAAAATTCGTTCCTGTGTGAGCAGTGCCCAATTAAAGAGCAGAAGTCGCTCGAACGGAACAGTTTCCACAGCTCAGCCGCCATTTTGAATACTGCGTTTGAACTCACGTTGCCAGACTGTTGCAAATAAAATTCCTCCGTCTCTCTCTCGCAAAATGTTCTCTATACGTTTATCTACAAAAAAATTTTAAACGAAAAACTTACACCTTTTCCGTGAAATGTTAGTATGATTTTTGTGGATTTATAGCGCGCAGAAAATTTGAGAATGTTCGGAAATTATTAGACGAATATTAACGGCAATAACTTAAAATATTATTTTTCTGACTTTTTCGTTTCAATTTTTATTTTCTCTGATTTTAGAAGAATAGAAAATATAAGGGGAATGTTAGGAAAAATAATTTTTCAATTTTATTTCGATTTTCAATTCTTCCGACTTGAATATTCTGTTCATTTTAGACGAAGATATTGTTTGTCAGGAAGTGATCGGAATTTCAGAATCGTATCTCGAATTTGAGGCACGTTTCATTTTTATTCGGCGCCCAGTGGCGAATTCGTGCAACGCGATGAAACGGTATTAATAAATCCGGGAGAGCGTGTGCAAACAATTGGAAACCGTGGGCACGTGGGCACGCAAAAACCAGCCCTGTAAATACAGCAATAAATTAAAACCGAGGTGAATAAGCCGGGACCGGATCACGAGAACACGATGACGTTTTCTCCTGTTTCCCTGACTCCGTTCCAAATTCGAGACGTTTTGGCATTTGCGACGCTGTATTTTTCGGTTCATCGTAAACCAGATAATTTGTTGCCGAAACAAAGTCGCAAATATTCCTCGTCCAACAAATATTATTTATCTTATTTATCTTCATATCTACAAATTTAACCATTTTTTTTTTCACAATCCAATTTCTTAGTTTTTAATGAAAAAAGAATTTGTTCTATTGCGTATACAGAAATGTTTAAGGTTATCAATTGTCGACGTGGTAATCTTACTTACTCTATTTGTTGAAGAAGTCGAGTTTGAATGTAAACGAACGTTTAAAGCGTTTGAAATTTGCGCCAATTAGCCAACGCAGGCCTACCACGACAATATTCTTAATTTACCCTAAACTGGCGGTTTATTGGAAACGAAATAATCGTGCATGGTTTATTGCATTAAAAAGTCACTGAAAAATTACATGAAAGGAATCAACACTCGAATAATTCATTACAGGCGTTACAAACTTCTGGATCAGCTTATGCATCGCTTTTGAATATAACGCTAATCTCTTTGAATGTACCCTACGTAACGCTGATCGTGCAACGAGATTGTATTCTGTTATATAACCGTTTGTTTATGTAAAAACTTTTTTAACTATTTTTTAGTTACTTTTTAAAATTCTCAAATATACCCTTGAAACTCGCCCTCGTACAAAAAATTCCTAAAAAGTACCCTTGTAGGCATAGTGTCGAATCAGGGGGATCCCTCGAACAGCCCACTCAAACGAAGACAAACGTATCGGTCGTTTAAGGAATCATGAGAAGCAAGTAGGGGATTGTCGAAAGGAATATCGACTAGGGTAACCAAAGACCCATCGATCGGATTCCTTTCTTCGTCGAAGAAAGGGGCGGAAAGTCTTTTACGAAGTTACAACACTTGCTCCACTTTTCCGGATCGAACAACGTTAAAGGCTCCGTGGGAATTGGTGGGGTAAAGAGAGAAGAGCCCTGGGGGAATCCCTAGTTGAAGCGGGAATTAACGGGAATTCCCTAGGACAAGCGTCGAACAAGCTGTGGGGGGGGGGGTAGAGGAGCCGACGAAAACGGCCGATTCGTCCCGGCAAATCGCGTTCGTTTTACTTGCAAATATCGTTCGGAATTAGCATTGCAAAGAGATGCGACGCCTTCGCGACGGGTCTTTTAGGCTTTCGTGGCCCGGGAAAAGTCAGCCTCGACACAAACTCGATAGAATTCACGAGAGATAGACAAGAAAGAATTTCTCTCTTGCAACTTCCCCCCCCCCTCCGGCGGAGTTAATAACCCAGCAAATTTGTTGGCGAACGGTAAATACTGGATTGTAGTTCAGCAAGCCCCGCCCCTCCGGGGAATTCCCGATTAATTGCTCCTCTACCCGTTCTTCTGGTTTCCCTTATTCTTCTTTGTCTCTGCTGAACGAAAAATCATGCGATGTATCATTTGAGTGCGTATGAGCTGATCTCGCGGGCACTTGTGGGTAATTCTGGGGGATTTTTAGGAGATTTTCTGATTAAGAGGATTTTTAACTACTGAGTAATGGTTTTCTTTTTGTGGGCTTGGTTCGGTGATCGTTCTGAATGTGTTTTGAGATAGATAATTTTTTAATTGTTGGCAGAATTATTTTTCTTTTCGGGAATAAAATTTGTACAAAAATGGGCGGTGCTAAACTCACACAATTTATTCAACCAATTTTGCCCAGTTGTCCCACTTTTGTACCTACCCAGAACAACGTTTAATAAAACCGTGGTTTTGGCAGCAGTACTGACGGAAAATTCGTCCAAAAACGCGGTTAGGCTTCCAATATGGCGGCGATTCGTCTCGTGACTCCTCCCCCGGAAAGTTATACATGCTATTGCGCTGGAAACCGTCGCGTTTCGAGTTTCCACGGCACAGTTTGCCGCGAGTTCGAGGGTCCGGGAAAGTTTCTCTGATTGAGTGAATAGAAATTGGTAGGGGGGGGGGCTGTGTTGTGGAGACGTTAAGGGGGTGGTTGACGTCGCCGGAAAAGCGGGGAGACAGAAGCGAGAATTTAATGCTTTCGTGGCCGTCGGGGGGATTATTTTTATTTGCTATTTCTGTGCATGCGAGTTTTCCGCATCGGGGTTCGGTATCGTTGCGTGAAAGGAGGGGTACCCCGGATCGATCTTATAAATAATGGACGGTCGATAATCGGGCAGGGGTTGAATGAAAAGTCCCGGGAAAATTCAGTCAACTTCCGAGGAAAAGTTTTCCATCGACTCCCGCGAAGGCGAGAGGCTCGAATTAAGTGTCCGACGACCGTCTTCATTGAAATGATCGTTCGTTTTACACCTCGTCGCGTCTGCCGTCCCCTCTCCCGTGTCTCGGCGCCGGGAAAAATGGATTTTTCATTTAATTACGGGATTAAGTGATGCGGCAATCAACTGTTGATTTCCTAGATGGATATTTCTGCCAATTTATATTCGCTGACTGGGTTTAAGACTCGTATACAATATGTGTGGAACAAATTTTTTCATTATTATTACAAAATGCAAGATTACGATAAATTATAAAATTTACAAGAAAGAACAAGTCTTGCATAGTAAGGTATTTATTAAATTAACAAGATTGCAATGCATTATGAATGTCTCTGCCTCCAATCTTTAATCATCATTTTTTTATTGCAAACGATTATAATTATTAGACGTTTTGCATTTTTATAAAACTATCACGGGTCAGGAACAATCTTTGTTCGTCATTTTTTTTTAAATGTATTGTCTCTTTTTTTTCTGTTTACATTAATATTCGAGGTGGAGGGCATTTGTTATATCAAATATGGCGGATAGGTATTCGTTATATCAAATATGGCGGATAGGTATTCCAGTGGTTGCCAACTTAAGCAAATGACACGCTAATCGGTTTTGAATGAGTAAATTGTTGTCAGACGATGAAGCATTGTTGAGAAGATGTTGCTTTTGGAGAGCTAGACATGTTTTCGAGAATCGAGCTCGTCGAGCCGATTAAGTCGAAGGAATCTTATATTCCTGGTCGTTTTGGCACAGAAAGGTTGGCATTACCCACGGGCAACGACGCGACGAAGGTCGCAATTACAGGGCCGACGGCAAGCATAAAATTAACTATGATCCCCGATAGCCTCGTCACCCTACCGTCTTTTCTGCTTTTAAATATCATCGGATATTGGGTATCTTTGCCACCTGCCACGAAATTCCATGGATTCCATCTTAAATCTGATCTAGGAAAAAAAGAAACAAAAAGAAACTCCGTACCTGAATGTCTCAAATAAAATGAAAAATAAATGTGCTTTCTCAAAAATGATTCTGTACTCTCCTAACCGCAAAGACGATTTAAAAAGAATTTCTGAAAGGTTGACCTTCACTTTGAAGATCAAGGTCAATTTGTGTTTTTCATCGTAGCTCATTCTGTAAAATTGAAATTAATTGTATATCGTCAAAAATTGTTATCTAATTAAATATTATTGATGTTTTAGTGATATTTTTATATTTTTATATTCGTATTTTTGGCGGATAGTTGAATTTGGGTTTCACTAAAGTGTTCAAAAGATTCCGGAGATCGGAAACGACGGGATAACGACGGTTTGCGTATAAATCCGCAACTTTGGCAAACGCAATTTCCAATAATCTGTTTACCGTGTGGTTGATTTCGAACTTTCATAGAATGATAGGCGAACATCCCGGAAAATTAGCATTTCAAATACCGGATCGATACGTGTTAAAACTTCCAAGCTGGAACTGCTTGTGTCACCACGTCGGTGGAAACTTGTCGATAAATGGAGGAAGTGCTTGGAACGATGAGCAGCGTGACATTTTTTTAAATATTCGAGTTTAATCTGAAATCTCCATTATTCCAATATTCCCTAAAAAAATATGAAAAAAAGCTATCTCTACGCCAGCTTCATCAGAAAATTATTAGATGCCCTATCTTATCCTCGGTAAACTCGTAAAATCTTATCAGCTTGGGAAAGTATTTCCAGTGCTACAGGTCATTCCATCTCGATGGAAAAATTAATGGAACTTTTGCAATACTTCACAGCTGCTGAGAATATTTATATGCTACTTTCAATTTTAAATTTCAAATTTAAAAGTTCTGAATTTTCAATGTTGGATCTCTACTTTCCTCTCTTTTGTGGAAAGCCGAAGTCTGTCTCGATACCGCGGTGCAAGTTGATCAAGATTATTTGTTTGTAATATTCCGTAAATGAAGTTTGTGCACGGACGCAGTTCAAATTTTCCCGCGCGGTCGGGGGATTTATTGATTTTGCGCGTTGCGCGCTGCGCCAGTGTGACGATCACCTGCCAAACCGAATGCACGCGTGCCGAGTGGCCTTTGAAGCGAGCGGAGCACGTGCGTGCAGTTTTAACCGAAACGTGGCCAAATGTTTAAGTTCTCATCGATCGGTGCGTGTTTTCCAGTCACAGTTGAAAGATAATTCGTTTGGCTTCGTTTTCGGTGCCTGTGACACGAAGTTCTTTCGCTTTAATCGTCTCGACGTGTTCCTAACCTATACGCCAGCCAGACTGCGAAGTTTCTCGACGATGTCGGCGAATATAAAGATTGGAACGCACGATGGCTGTTTCCATTGCGATGAGGCGCTCGCTTGCTTTCTCTTGAAGACGCTGCCCCGGTACAAAGACGCCGAAATCATCAGGTAAAACATAGTTTTCATTTCGGAGCATGCAGACCGTACTTTAATTATAGCGCAGGTGTAACAAGAGGCGGTACTTTTGAAATCGATCGTGCGCCTGTTCTTTTAAATTGGATGTATAGGCAGCGGGAAATTTAAATTGACTAGATTTGATATTCTCATTTCCACGATACTATCATACTATCATTATTGCACGCCATTATTTTCCATACAAATATTTCTAACTATTACCTCTGGTGGCGGTGCTTTTGTTTATCGTTCTGTCGATAACAATTTGCTATAAACTTTCACGTTCTGCCGTGCGCAGAGACATGAAGTGTTAAATTTGCTTTTAGATCACGAGATTTAAGTATTTTGAGTACTTGCGATGTGTTAGTTGACGTTGGTCAGAAGTATGACCCTTCGACGCATCGTTATGATCATCACATGAGGTAGATATAGATATTTGCTACTGGGATTTGCTAGTAGAATCATGGTTTGTTAAATCTATTTGTTTCACGAATCAGAGATTTTAAGGAGTCTGTGAGCACAGTGATAAACAAACCTGGATACAATTGGAAAATGAAACTGAGCAGTGCTGGTTTGATTTATTGCCATTTTGGCATGGAGATTCTTAAACTATTATTACCAAACATGAGTGATAGTGACATAGAACAAATTTTTAAAAGAGTTTATGGCACATTTATTCAAGAAATCGATGGCATAGATAATGGAGTTCCGATGTTTGATGGAGAGGCAGAGTAAGTGGTTTATCCTGTAAATATTAGAGTCAGTAGTTTGGGCCTTATGTTATTTTTCTTTCTAGATATCGCATTGTAACTGACATATCTTCTCGCGTAGATTTTTTAAATGCTCCGTGGAATAGCGAAGGTATTGATGTTAACCAACAGTTCTTAAAGGCGGTGGAGCTCACTGGCCAAGACTTTATGCAGCATGTAAATCGTGCAGCATATGTTTGGTTGCCAGCTAGGTCTATCGTGGAAGAAGCTGTACAAAATCGTTTTGAGGTGAACAGTGTTAACACATAGAGTCATTGGTAAAATTAAGTAGGTACCCTTGAAAACCTTTTTCAAATTGGGCCGAACGACCCGTTTTTTTGCGCGACAGGTTTTCGCGATTTTCACTGCAAAGGGTGTCTATATAATTTTGCCCCTGAATTATAATTTTGAGCAACACTGTTGCCAGCTTTGATTGGGTAGTATGTAGAGGCAACAAAGATTTGCAGGTTGATCCGAGCGGGGAGATCATAGTGTTGTCTCGAGGAACAACATGGCAGGAGCACTTGTTCAATATAGAGAAAGAATTGAAATTAGAGCCCACATTGAAGTACGTCATCTTTCAAGACAAAGAGTATCGAGTTCGAGCAGTTCCATTAAAGAGCTCCAGTTTTGTGTGCAGGTATACATGCAGCGAATGACTTGGTTCGTTGAAGCAGGAAGCGAAAGTACTGTTTGCAATCTCAGTACGCGATATTGTTTTGTAGAATATTTTTACCGGAAGCTTGGGCCGGTCTGAGGGACAAGGATCTAGAAGTTGCCAGTGGAATCGAAGGCAGCATATTTGTACATACAGTGAGATTCATTGGCGGACATAAAACCAAGGATGGCGCGATTATGATGGCACGCAAGTCGCTCGAAATTGCAAAGGCGGGATCGAGTTAACTGTAAACTTTCATTTTACATGTATTGACTAGTACAAATGCATAATAATCATTATGTAACTTATTATATTGACTGCAAATTAAATATTTTCAGTCTATACCCGACTCCATTAATTTCACTAGCCCCCTGGATGGAAAAATATAGTTTTAATCGAGACAGTACGCTGGAATGATCCTTTTCAAAATATTTGATAGGATAGTGAACCATGTAGAATATTAAATCGGGATTCAATCTATTTCCCCTTTTTCTGACGAACTTCTCTGTCTTTGTGTTGCGCCGCCGAGGCTTTGAATCGTCGAAAACTCGTTACCCGGTTTCCGGAAGAGCCTCGATTAATTCGTTTTCCCGATTAAATTCTAAGCCGACGTGTATTTGTTTTTCATTGAACTGTTCATCTCCGAAAATGGCACGCCGCGAGGTCCGCTAACGCTTTTATTGCACACAGAACAATAAAAGTTAGTCGGGAGTTTTTAATTTTTTCAGACTTGTTTTCAATTATCTTATTTGTAGCTATGAACTCTACCTTAGAAAATGTTTGAGAAATTTCAGGAAGAGACGAAAGAAAAATATAGTTTGCAGCGTAAACGGTCCCCGGTAACGGAAGTAATCAACAAACTGCATTTATTCTCGAAATGAAGGAATACCGTAATTGCGCAAAGATCTGCAATCTAATTACAGTTCGCGCGATTACGCTGCGAAATTCTGGTTCCAGCGGAAGAAAATTCCGACGCAACAGGGGAGCGTGGAGCAACGTTGAAGTTTCTTTTAAGCCCTCGTGTCGCGATGGCATGATTAAAACACAGTTTACGGACGCGACGGGACAGTCGGGAGAATTTTGCTGCAGCGAAAACAATTTTGATTTCGTATCAAGTTGATAACGAGATGAAGATCCGCGCCGAGGTGGAGAGAAATTAAACGCGGCCCGTTGAACGGGGTTGATTATCAATTAGGAATTCCGTGATCAGTTCACGGAGCAGTCCGGGCTTCATTATCAGGCCCTCGCCGGCTTTCTATCTCCATCCTTCCGGGGTTGCGGCCGATACCATGTTAAAATTATGCGACGACACGTGGCCGCGGTTCGATGAACGTGCTTGACACGGGGTCGGGGAACTGTGTGCTCGATGATGTGCTGCAAAATGGGGCTAAAACACGGCCTGATAAATTTTTCATTAGAGGTAATCGATGGCAACTTAAATATTCAACTTTGAAATCAAAGACACGAACAAGCAAAGTTTGCAAATTTTTTGTGCGACAGGATTAATTATGATCGATAAATCTTTCAGTACATCTTAACGTGTATAGTTTCATCTACGTGTCCAGTAAATTTCATTGAAAAATTCGAAAAATTGTACATTTGGCAGCGAGTTTTACGAGTGCTACTTCCAGCAGCAAGGTTCGAGATTTTTGTTAAGCTTGAAGAAATTTCATTTTTGCAGGTATCTTGCGACGCTAATGGGAAAATCAATTTACAGAAAATGTAGCTAGGGTCACGAGAGTCCCAACGGTAATGTATTTCGGTAAATGGTTCGTTTCCGAACCGAAGGTATAACAGACGGTGAACGAGAAGAAAAACGTCTTTCGATCGCGACGCTATTTGAATAATTAATTAGCCCCGCGGAGGCTGGATGATGAAATCAAGCGGCACTGTTCCGGTCACTCGCCTTCGTTCATTAGCATCTCGTCTCCCTTTCAAAGCCCGGTAACCTAATTCGTTAGCCGTTGATGCAGCGCGACGACGACGAGGGACAAAAATCGAGACACGGAAGAAGAGGGGACGGAAAGCGCCATTTTAAAGCGGGACGGGACCGACAGACATTCAAAAATCGCGTTACCACTTAATTAATCTTGCCACAGTACTGGCCGAGTGAAAATGTGTGTAAAATCGAGGGACTCGTGTACGAGGACCAAGCGATTCACTTTAGGAAATTTTCTCGAAGAAATTTGCAGTCTAATTAGGACTGTAATAAGGGAATTGCGGGCTCGAGGGGACAATAGAGGAAACGGGACAGTAACGAACCGAAAAAACTATCGAGCAAGTTTGTCACTCGGTTCAACAAGTAACGATCAACGAAAGTTTCGCTGCAAATCAAAAAGCAGCCTCTCGAGGACGCCATCGAGGATTCCTCAGTGCATACACGTGCACACCAGCGCTGGATAATTGACCGAGTACTCCAATTATTCGCCGAAACCGCACGAGGACTTCCCTCGGCCGATATTGCGACGCGATTTACCAAAAAGTGGAGTTTCCGGTGTGGAACGACAATAATGTCTGAATATAAGTGATAGAGATATACAATTTTATGAAACTCCATCCCCACCACTTCGGGATCTACCCCAGAACATCAATAACACTGGCACGCCCAGAAAGACAATAGCAATTTAATAATCTAACTTCATTTTTAATTTTTTTTTTATGAAACCCTTACCATCATATTCCTGACATTTTTCCGATTAAAATGAGCCCAAACACGGCACCAATCGGAACACGTTTACTCGTTTAATCCACAATGTAGTGAATCCTCGATTAGGGTTCACATAATCGAGCTTTTACTCAATCGCGATTTAAACGAGTAAACGAGATCCAAATGGTGTCGAGTCTGGGCTCGTTTCAATCAGAAAAACGTCAGGATTTCATTGTTGGCAGTTTCACATCGAAATAATTGCAAAGAGACTTTTTTAATTGCAGCTGTTAATCGAGTAAGCGATTTTCGGGGAAACGTCTGACACACATCGACGGTGTAAAGAATTTAAAAGTGCGAAAGAATCGAGTGTCTCTAAAATGATGGACAACTCCGTAATCCAATAATACAGACTCGCCGGCAAAGTGAACGGGGAATGCTTTGATGTAAAGTGTGTCATATTTATTCAACGAATCCCGCGACTCCAACTGCTTGTTTATCGAATTCGATGCATAAACTACGATGCACAAATTCATGCGTTACTCGAGTGCGTCGCTATGCTGACACTGTACGCTCGCCGGAGGGTTCTGACGGATTCGACGATTTTTCGCGGAATTTTCCTTCTAGCGCGACTGCTATTGACACTTCTGTGAACGAAATTTCAAACGAAAATAATGTCAGAAATAGTTGATTGTTTTTGGCGACGCTCGGTTAGAGCGTCATGACATAGAGTTTGCTTTAGGTATATGTTTCACGTGTTCTCTACAGATCAGGGTTTTAGAATTTTCAAACAATTTCGGGAAATAGTTCTGGGGGGAAAAAAAGTATAATTGCGGATATTTTGAAAATTTCTGTGACCAACGTATTTGTGACATTCTCCCGAGTAAAATGAGTACAAACACGATACCAATTGGATCACGTTGGCTCGTTCAATCCACGATAAAGTAAAACCTCGATTAGTGTTCGGATAATTGAGGTTCCAGTGTTTTTCGTGGATTAAACGGGTAAACGTGTTCGAAATGGTATCGTGTTTGTACTCATTTTACTCGAGAGAATGTCACAAATACGTTGGTAAAACTCTTTTTACTTATTATTTACGTTAACAAAAATTTACATTGTCATTGCACATGAGAATTTCAATTTTTCCTGATTTAGTAGTAAAACGGTCGTCGTTAGAGAAGCGATACGGGTCAAAAAAGTAAAAAAGAAGGATAATTTTCTGTAGTGGAGGACGAGGAGAGGTATTTCTCTGGACAGTGAGAATGGAGGTGGAAGTCTTCGACGTGACGCGCAATTATGCGAAATTGCTTATCGCAGTTTGCATGGGGGTCTTTATGACGCAATAATCGGTGCCGGTGCTTCTGTACGGATAGCGTTTCGTTCAATTACTTAAAAAGGTTTCCTCTGCTGTGAAGTTATCAGCGCGAGACGCGAATTTAATATCGAGCCCCCGCACCCCCGTGGCCACCCTTTTTTTTCTCGCGCTTTTTCCCCTTTTGCGCCATAATAATTGCATCATTTGTCCGTACCGCCGGGACAGATAAGCTTTTAAGGGAAATTAACAGGGCTTTTCCGCCGGCATGAGTGGTGTTAATCTTCCGAGATTAGAGACCTGCCGCCGGGCGAAAGAGGAATTTTATAATTTTGTAATTGAATAGAGCCATTTTCCGAGCAGCTCCGCAACTGATTTGTTTCCTTTTCCGCTTAGGATTACCGCGGCCGCCATCTTGGTCAGCGTGGGAGCATCGACAATAGCTAAACTGATTCATTCCACCTTGAACGGAACTATATTAATGACGTACCTCTACCGGTGATATAATTCTTCAGTCTTTGACAGACGTTTATTGGAATTTATGAGAATGATTAAAAGCATATCTCTTGTGAAAATGTAGGCTTATAATGAATAATGCGGCAGGAATATCAATATAAATCAAAACGTGTGTGGGTGGTACGATCCGAGCCAAAATATTATTGCAATTTATAGCTCATCAAAAGCTGACTAACTTTTGTTCGAAACATTTTTTAATCAGAAGTGTTGAGAAAATCGAGTCTCAATTAAGTGTCCGTGCGGCAGAATGAATAAAAATACAAATACACGCGAGGAGCTTGCGAGGATATTGATTTGCAATTCGAAGTTTAAGATTGAAAGGAACTGCATCATGGGGGATCTAGGCAGATGAGATTCGCGTTTGATCCTACTGTAAGAAAGAAGGATCGGGCGTTATCTTGATTGATTGATCGGCTCCCATACACAGCCTCCCGGTTCTTCTCGCAGCTAATGGGCCACGCGTTTCCCCACGGAATTGTACGAGTGGCTGGAACCTGATACATCCGCTGGTAATTGATGGCTCCGTTGTATTAATATTTGTTGGCCGACACCGGCCGCGCCAATTTCGAAAGAATAATGACCCTGGCTAAGCAACACGCGTACAAGAGATACGTTACGTAGCTTAACGACACGAATTTGGAAACGGGATGCCACAGAATCCTCGAGTTTACTGTTTCGGGGATTTTGAGGACTTGGAAGTTTGATGCTTGGGGATTTTAAAGTTGAAAAGTTGGCGGTTTCGAGATCTCAGGTCTCGGGAGTTATGAGTTTAGGAAATTGGGGATTTCGGACGTCGTGGACAGAATTTGGGATTTTTTGAAATTATAAAAGTCGAAGTCTAGGGATTTAGGGGTTTAATATTTAATTCAAGGATTTTGCTTTGCACGGTTTGATGACCTGGAAAGCTGGGAAGCTTGGGGTTTATAAATTTAGGAAATCGAGAGTTTCGGACATTGTGGACAGGTGTTGGAATTTTTTTAAATTGTGAAAGTAAAATACTAGGGATTTTATTTTGCACGGTTTAATGAACTGAAAATTTAGGGATTTGGGGTTTGTGAATTTAGGAAATTACAAATTCAGGAATCCTAGGGAATCTAGGGACTTGGGGTTTATGAATTTAAGAAATTACAAATTCAGGAATCCTAGGGAATCTAGTCTTTTGGGGTTTATGAATTTAGGAAATTACAAATTCAGGAATCCTAGGGGATCTAGGGTTATGGAATTTTTTAAAATTATGAAAATAAAAATTTAGGGATTTTATTTTGCGCTGTTTAGTAATCTGCAATTTAGGAGATTCTAAATTTAGGAATCCCCGGAAATCTAGGGTCTCCAGAATTTGGAGAACGAGTACAGCAGTTGTAGGAATGTTGAGATAAAAAAAATTTCGCGTTTGTAGAATTCAGAAAACGTTAAGTTGGCATTTTGGAATTCACGAAATTATTAATTCTGCGGAGAATCGAGGACAGAGGTGTTGGGAATACAGGAACGCGCGGGATATGGGCTCGGGAACGGCCGGAATCCAAGAAACACGGGGGAATCCCCGATAATCAATAAGATCCGGATAATTTTAATTTCCCCCCCGGTCGGCCGTCCAATTTAAACTAAATACTGGACGCTGAAAATAGACGTCCGCAGCGCAAATTTGTTTAGTGTTTCGCCCCGCGGCGAGAGTCGCCTAAAGGGTGCTCGAAAACAGGCTTCAGCCGGCGTTGTACATTGAACGACATTCAAATTAGATTTAAATCACCGGAGTGAGATTTGCATGGACGCCGGGATCCTTGAACCGGGGAATAAGAGAGGACGTTTCTCGTCTTTGTTCGGAACGTTTGAATAAGTTGTTCAACCCTGTAAACAGGGATACTCCGACTGGGTCGTGCGCGAGGCTCCGTTGAAAATGCGACCTATAAATAATACATTGGACGAGTATTGCTTAATAAAATCGGTGGAACAACCGTTCAATTGGAGACTGTCAATGGAGATATAAAAATGGAGATCGAACTAGTCCGGGAACAGTGAACTGTTAGCAGAACGTTCCTGAAACGAGTAAGAGCTTCTATTTCGGTAAACTGCAGATTTTTCTGTTACATAATTTTTCTAAAAATATGTCTATATACACGAAACTTCACACCTATTTCTCCTACGCATCAATTTTGTCTTCAAACGGGGAGTACGCGTTACATAATCAAGTGGATCGTATAGCCTGCACAAATACTTCCCCATCTCCATCATTTTCTCCTACATCACGTTTCCCTTAGATCTGACAACGCTGTTTCCACCCGCCATATTAAGCACCTCTAGCCCTGCCCCCATCAATTCCCAAAAGCGACCTTAAACTTTCCAATCCCCTATTCGAACCCCGTAAGAAGGTTACGGATCCACACCAGATCTTTAAGAAGACACCCCCATAACCAGACTTGTTCAATTTCAGGTGACAGGTGTTTCCCCTCGTGCCCGACCATGGGAGGCCATTAGCTGAGCCAGGGTCAATGGCGAGGAGGGTGTACAACCCGTACGGGTACGTCCCCAGTTGAATAGTCGCGACTGAGATATCCCGAGACGTTTCAAGGCGGAAGACGAAGAGGAAGAGGAAGAGGTGGCGGGGTAGGAGGAGTAGGTGGGCTCCCGTGCCAAGAAGATGCGGGTGTTCGCGTGGCCTGGCAGCGTGACTCGCGTGACCCTCACGAGCGATGAATCGTCGGTCACCAGCAGGGATGTTGGCTCACGCGGACCCGAGAAAAGCGGTAGCAGCAGGAGAGGCAGCATCAGCAGCAGCGGCATCATCATCATCATCAGCGGCGGCGACGGCGACGAGCAAGAGAAAGAGGGCGCGGGGTGTCCTATCGTCATCATCGGCCGGGCATGTACGTCATCTACCCGGCGGACGTGTTGCTGCGTTTCTATGAGAATCCCGACCACGATCCCAGCCTGGTGTTGACCGGCGAACGCCGGCCCAGCTCTTGTCGGATTCGCTTGATCACCGTTGCTGATCGAGCCGAGCGGATCGAGGAGGAGAATCGTAAAAAGAGGAAGGGGTGGAGGAGGAACGGCGAACGAGCCGCGACACGAAGAAGAGGCGCGCGACGAGGCAGCGGACCTCGGAACAAGAAGGACACTCGTGCACAGGACGCCAGGACTATGCAAAACAGCCGGGGAGCCGGCGACGACGCCGCCAATCCTTTGAAGGACCTCACGCAGCCCGGGCTCAACGAGCCACTCAAGCAGCACAATGCCGCCACGCTCAAGCTCGTGCAGACTGGTGAGTCTTTGGCTTTTGTTTGTCTTGTCAGATGGTCCTTCGTCATGATCGGTTAGCCTCTGATTCGCGAAGATCAACCAAGTGGTCCAAAAAGTCCCTTATGGGGCTCAATGTGCAAACCTAACCGGTTAAGAGGGTCACCCCCCAGCCGATTTTGGCCCAACATGGCTCGTTCGATAGCTTACCAAGACAGAACCCTTTCTGCCAAGTTTCATCCCTCTAACTCGCCCGTAAGGGTAGTTACGGGGAAAAAATGAAAACTCAGTGGTCCAAAAAGTCCCTTATGGGGCTCAATGTGCAAACCTAACCGGTTAAGAAGGTCACCCCCAGCCGATTTTGGCCCAACATGGCTCGTTCGATAGCTTACCAAGACAGAACCCTTCCTGCCAAGTTTCAACCCTCTAACTCGCCCTTAAGGGTAGTTACGGGGAAAAAACGAAAAATCAGTTTCGACCCCAGTTTCCCCACTTAGCAGCGTCGACAAATTCTGAAAAAAATTCGACACATTCACCATATCGAACCACACGCTCGAGAATTTTTTCCGATTTTTCGGTTGCAAACACTCGTTGCAAAAAATTGTTTAAGAGAATCGAAGAGCGCAAATCTGGTATTTTCTGCTCTTCATTGGAAACGGAATCTCGTGCGATCGATGTAGACCATTTCTATTTTGCGTAAAGACTTCCCAGTGACATTTTTGCGCATCGTCGCAAGAAGTGGGTGTTTCACACATAACACGTGCAGGTAGGTAGCTCGCTAGGGTTCCAGTGATTTAGGTTAGAAGGGTTGAGAAGTGGAAGGTCGTAGGGCTCAGGACACAAAAGGAGGTACGGGCATTCTGTTGCAAGAGAATAGAACGCGGAACTGTATGGAAAACCGTGAATATCGTGCTTTTGCAGCATGTCTTAAAGGTTTACGATGTTGGGGATTAAACAGACTTTGTCGAGCTGGAGTGAATGCTATTGCTTGTAGCTTCTATACAGGGACCATTCGGTTCGATTGATATGCTTATAGACTGCGAATTAGTATTAACACTTTGACTGCCAAACTAGAATCCTAAAAAATTCCATGAAATCAAAGTGTTATTTAATGAAATAAAAATTGGAAAAAATTAAATGTACGATGTTGAGTAGTCCTCCAACTTTCTTGCATTTTACAGATCCTAATCAAATTGGGTACGATGAATATATTAACGTGAAAATTCATTTCCAAATCTGGAAAAATAATTCCGTCACCCACATATGAGTGACATGGCAGTCAACGTGTTAATTATTTATCCAAAATTTAACGACGTCGGTATATTTTTTAACTCCAGAGAATTTTCAAAGCAGGATACCTTTTATCGGCTCTTGTCTCTTGCAACCTATGCAAGTTTTATTTTGCATAATAGTATACTCGATTATTGTTCAGAGCATAATCCCGAGGTGTGACACCTGGTCTCATGATTCTGCTCAGGCGCTGTCACCTGTTTCTAAGTACTTTCCGAAGGTGCCTCATTGTATTACGTAAGGGTGCATCCCCTGATTTGCATAAATTTCCATAGCGTAAATAGTGCAAGCTTTTCTCCTGTCTTCGCCACTGTAACGCATGGTCCCTGGCTAATGCCCCCTCGTGCACGCGCCTACATGGTATAAACAGCACGCAGATACAATACGCAATTCAAGAGGGGTTTATCGTGGTTCGCCAACAACAGACACGGGCTCTCTGTTAGCAAGGCTGACCAACCCTCCGCACAACTTTTCCCCCGTGCAATCCTGAACCGATTAAAATCGATACTTCTGCTAAATAAAACGCCTGATTATAAATACGTATTCAAAATTACACAAGTGGATAATTGCTGCTCGATTCTGTGACGTATAAACATGATTCTGGGTCTGTATACTACATGAATACTAAGGGGGTCTTCTTATTTCTGGTACCGTTCCTGCACGAATTTTTTCCCGAAAAACTACGGAACCTTTTCTACTGAAATTTTGCACGCGTCTTTACCGGTATTTGAAATATATGCGTGATTTTTTAAAAGTCAAAATTATCTAAATTACACGAGTTATACATTTCTTTATAGAGCATGAATTGCCCTCCAATTTTATCTGAAATAAATTTTGAACTGAAATTTATAAACCAGAACACCTGTTTAATAATTATGAAACTATGCTGCAGTAAAAAAAACTTGTTCTACAAGCATCCAATTACCTCGTCACACAAACACACTCGTGCTTAATTACACGTACCATGGTCAAAGGTGCCCGGTGCACGCGCCTTTCGTGATTAAAGGCTATTTCCCCTCTTATTTAGTAGCTGGTAACGCTGTACGTTTAGGACACCCTGTTGTTTATTATTTCACCGGCGGAACAGGGTGTAACGCTCTGTTCTGTAATGTGCGTCCAGGTTTCGTGCCGGGGTGCTGTAACTCACCGAGACCGTCCTCGAACGAGCCACTTAGGTGCTTCTGCTGCCTAAACGCGCGCTATCCTCCGGAGGAGCGAATCTCTTCATTCCTTTGTTATCATTCTTGTTCGATATGTCCATTTTCTGGCGAGCACGAACCGCCACTAATTTCTGGGGACGCACGCAAAATTGCTGCTTGTAATTTAGGGCGTTCCGGGGATTTCTTGGAATTGGCAGTCAATTTATTATTTTCCAATTTTTTAGTTTGTGCAAAACCGTTATGGAATTGAGTGCTCGTAAAAATTAGTTCAGGCTGTTTTACAGTGGTATGAGGTCTTCTGAATAATTTAGGGTACTTCTTGGCGGGATGAAAATTCATTTTCTATGCCTTCAGAAATTTTGAACCATTTTGGTATGGACGTATTGTTATGAATCGACGTCTCGGTGGCACATAAAAATTATTTTACAGTGTACACGAGGTATTCTTGCGAATAACTTGGTGTGCTACCGTGTTTCCCTGGGGGTTGAAAGTTTATGTTCTACTTCTCCAACAATTCCTAAATATTTTGGCTTGCTTGGACAGTGACAAATTCATTCCTCAGTGGCAGACAAAAATTATTTACCACTGTCCTGAGCCACAGCGTGCCCTTGGAAACAGTTTAAGACATTCCTTTGCCCCCATAGGGATTGGAAACTCACCTTCTAGTCCTCTGCTGCTTCACCCTCTGCACTCGAGTCTATTTCGACTTCATTTTAAACATTTCCTAAAACATTTTCGTTACGTGTAACCTTTTTCATTTTGTAGATTTGATTTGATTTTATTTTATTTTATTTCTTTTTCATTTTATTTATGTAAAATCGGGTGCGTTGACTCGTACCAGAGTCGAGTGCAGAGCGTTGAAAATACATAAAAATAGTTCAGCCACATAAAACTTTCAAAAATTAATTCACCGCCATCTCGTGAAGTTAAAAATTAAATCCCCACCACGAGAAGAGTGTCCGGGGGTGGGTACGACCGCATGGCATCCTCGTAAAAAATTTTGAAATTTTTATCTCGCCGCAGCGGAAGATCCGGACGCGCTTCTATTAGGCAGTTCCGTCGAACTGGCGAGCTGGCCAGTGTTTTGAAAGTTTGATCGCCGGCTAGCATAAATTCTCGTACGGGTTCCACGACCCCTGAATTGCTCTCACGGCGACAGTGTCTACGCCGGCCTGCTCCCGGAATTACTATTTCACCGTTCCGGCGTCCTTACAGCCTCGGCCAGCTCTCGTTTTCCCGCGAATTTATCGTTTACAAGCATCGCGAAAATCCCGAGCGCCGTACATTAAAATCACGATAAAAACCTCGGACGTTATGGCACCGGCTTTTTGGCAGCGGTAACCGGTGCCAAAATGTCTCCCCTTCCGGTCGATGCTCGCGTCGTTTCCGCCCTACGGCGACCACTATGTTTCTGCCATGCCCGAATCCGAGAACGTTTTCTCGTGTTATGGCTCGGGGAATCGTGGGCGATACTTTAATATCGTCGTTGATTCACGGCGGGAAGTCGATAAATATTTCTTCTGAAAATTTGGTACAGTCTCCCGAGCCAAAACTCCCATGCGTTTATATTATTAATGGACATTTTCCGACGTGATGTCGTTACTGGATTTTCCGGATGAATTTGTCACTTGGTAAATAGCTTGAGTTTTCAGAAGTTGGTCAAATGTGTCGACCCAACCCTCCGTGGCAAGTTTCAAATCGGTACCCCTACCACGAGGGTAGTTACAGGGTTAACATCGTTTTCTGAATTATACCCCGTTTCTTCTGCTCTGTTTAACAAAAAATTACGAAAAAATTTGTGAACATTCTACCTGATAGAACACACGACTGTGAATTTTTTCCGAATTTTTTATTGCGAAATTTATTTTTTTTTAATTCCGGAAGGAGTAGTCGTTAGGGTGTGCACGGTTTTAACGAATTATGTTTTATTTCTTGTGTTCTGCTTAACAAAAAATTACCGGAAAATTAATAGATGTCCTACCTGATAGAACACACCACTGTGAATTTTTTCTGAATTTTTATTGCGAAATTTTTTTTTTTTTAATTCCGGAAGGAGTAGTCGTTAGAGTGTGCACGGTTTTAATGAATTATGTTTTATTTCTTGTGTTCTGCTTAACAATAAATCTCAGAAAAATTAATGGATATTCTGCCTGACAGCACATACAACTGTGAATTTTTTCCGAATTTTTGATCGCGAAATCGGCGTAAAACAGCGATATTTCAAAGTACATTAACTTTGAGATGTGGTATCATTTTATTCGAACACCGGTGAATGCTACAGTGTGATATATTATTTAGAGAAGGGGAGATTGAACATCGAACTTTTCGTCCCTAATAAATAAATAAAGAAGGAGGCAATGGGGAGGAATTTTTCTCGGGTCGTAGCCAGGTGTTTTTCCCGGTGAGTTTCCTTTGAGTCCAATCAGGACCCCGCGAAGATTAATTATGTCGGGGAATAGGGGTTGCGGCAGTCTTTCCGTCATCGGTCTCTGTCGGCAGCGATTTTATCCCTGCTCGATCCCCGGAACGTCGAACTGATTAACCTTCGTCGAGATCGATCTTACACACCGGGATCGAGATAATGAATTGGCAAATTTTCGAGGGGCCAATAAAGACTCGTTTTGTCAGCCCAATCAGGGTGATTCTAATCCTGTGAAAATCAGTTTATAATTGTGCGAACCAGAAAATATTTCACTCTTTCCGAGTAATTTAACCCCTTGCACTACTATTTATTTTGTGATTATAATGATGAGGAATTCTTCGTCGTTCAGAATTTCATAGAAGAAAAAGATAGTTTATATTTATTGTACGCCTATGTTTTCTCCAAAGGATACATATCAACTACAACAAAGTAGAATTTTATTTCGGTTAAAAGGAAATTAATGACATACATATTTATTAGACTCTGGTCAGAATCTTCATCACGAGTCTGACTCGATATTGTAGGGCAAGGGGTTAAACCCTAGTTTCCGAAGCGGCATCGTTAATGTAAAAAGCCATAATTTCATCAAGCAATTGTAACAGAAACTCTTCGAGCAAACGACTCGGTGAACTCACAGCTCGAAGGAGAAATTCGTTTATTTTGAACGCCGGTTACTTAATAGTCCCCGAGAAATTGTGATCCGCGTTCAGGAACAAATTGCCGGGAAATTGTTCGCCAGTCAGGAGCCATAATTTCGAAGTAATCGCGTGGTGGACAAACTGCGACCACCAAGAGAAGCAAAGAGCGAGAGAGTGAGAGAGAGAGAAAGAGATAGAGAAAGAACGAAAGGGTGGAAGGAGCAATAATTACTCGCGATAAAAAACCGAGTGTCACGGTGTGTCCCGGTGACACAAATACGTGTCACGCGACCGACAGTCCATTTTCCACGAACGTTCCGCGTTATTGCATTTTATTTTTTTTTTCCCCCGTGGCAACAATTCCGTACTGTTTCTCTCGCCCCCTCTACTCTCACTACTCTTTGTCTTTCTCTGTGTGCGCGCTCGAACGATCGTTTTGCCTCTCTGCCTGTCTTCACAAGCGGCAACAGACGTCAGTCGATTGTGCGCGAACGAAACAATTTTTCGCGAAACCCTGTCGAAATGCCAGGCCCCTGCGAAAATCAACGCAACACCCGACGGAGATGAAAATGTTTCTGTTCGCGGAAGACTCGACCGGGCAATTTGCTAAATTAATTGCGCGACTTTTAATTTGTCACTCGACGTAGCTCCACATTTTATTCCACTGGATTTTTGCTTACTTTTCCGTCTGACTTGCAGCGTACATGTTGTGCCTTCGTGGATCGAGGAACGTATTTTAGGAATTTGTGCGGAGATTATTTGAACAATTTACGGTTCAATATCATTTACTCTTTATAAGATAAATGAGGCCCGATATCGTATTTAAAATCAATTGTGTAATCGAGCCTGAGAGTCTCAGCAATATCTTGCATTTCATTATTAAAAAATGTTTCATTTCATGGTCTCTATTTTTATGGGGCGAATGAGGCCTAATACCTAGGATGATCATTTAACACAGACTCTGAGAGTCTCAGCAGAAGATATCGGAGATTATTTGAACAATTTACGGTTCAATATAATTTATTCTTTATAAAGGAAACGAGGTCCGACATCGCGTTTGAAATCAATTATATAATCTAGTCTGAGAGTCTCAGCAATAGATGTTGCACGTCATTATTAAAAAATGTTTTATTTTATGTTCTCTATTTTTATGAGGTGAATGAGGGCTTAGTACCAAATTTACGATGATCATTTAACACAGACTCTCAGCAACAGTACAAGTCCTCCTAATCTAAAAACTAGTCAGATTAAAATGTATATAGTCTCAGTATGGATCTCAACGCTATCAATTTCTCACTCTTGCAATTTTGACGAAATGGTCTCAGCACTAGTCTCAGCACTTCAATTAAAAAGTAAATCAGCGTTAGAGTCAACTTCTCAGTCTCCCAAGTACCGACAAACAGTCTCAGCACTAGTCGAAATACTGCGGATCTTAGAACTACATTGCGAACATCCAACGTTCTGCTGAGACCAGTCTCAGCATCCAGCAAAACAGCGAGGCGTCAGCCAGGCGGACGCAGACCGATTTTCGCGGGGTCTCGAACAGAGATACAGATAGAGAGAGAGAGAGAGAGAGAGAGAGAGAGAGAGAGAGAGAGAGAGAGAGAGAGAGAGAGAGAGAGCCCAGTCGAATTCACGGTGTGCATGCTCCCTCACGAGGAAACGAATTCTCCTCGGAGCGTTTCGCAAGATTACATCGAAGACCTCGTTACCGCGGTATAAATAGAGCTTTCCGCCTGGCGTGGATTCAGTTTAACAGCCCCCGCGGTGCAGCGGGTGCGCGCCCGGTCCAAACAATCTTCTGGCTGTCACGTGTGGTGACCTGGATGCTTATTCAGATCATTGGCGCCGGGTCGTCCCTTTCATTGGTCGCGACCCGCTCCCTCACACTTTCTTTCCGGTTTCGACGTCGGTGGATATTTAATTAGCGATGCATTCGACGTCGTGTTTCGGCAATGTCTCAGCAGAATGTCAACTTGGAATTCAGAACCGGCAACCTGCATCGATCGGTGCCCGAGAATCATCGAGTTCGAGGATTTAAACAGTGGCTTTCGTACCGCGTTGTTTTCCTCAGTCTTGTGGTCTGAGGTCCTCAGCACATTTTTTCGAAACGTTGTTGATCAACCCCTCAGATTCCGTGTTTTATCAGAACTGAGCATTTCTACCGGCTTCAAAGTCTCAGTACGATTATGAGGCTCTCAGTGGTAGTCTCAGAGTCTCAGGCCCCTATTTCAATTTTTTAAAACGTCGTTGATCACGCCCCTAAATTTTATGTTTCATTAAATCAGGGTATTTCTATCGGCTTCGAAGTCTCAGTAGAATTCTGAGACTATCAGTAGTAGTCTCAGAGTCTCAGGCCCCTATTTCAATTTTTTAAAACATCGTTGATCACGCCCCTAAATTTGATGTTTCATTAAATCAGGGTATTTCTATCGGCTTCGAAGTCTCAGTAGAATTCTGAGACTATCAGTCGTAGTCTCAGAGTCTCAGGGCCCTAGTTCAATTTTTTTAAGTATCGTTAATCACGTCCTCAGATTTTATGTTTCATTAAATCATGGTGTTTGTATTGGTTTCAAGTCTCAGCAGTAGTCTCAGAGTCTCGGCGCGTAAGCTCGGGTTCCTCATAAATGTACTATTAACAGCAGTGTTCCTCACACAACAATTTCAAGTTCTCAGTCGATTAGTTCTCACTGTTTTATTACCTCATCTGCTGAGATACTCAGCACACCAGATAAATATTGTTCCAAGGTCCCCAAATCCCCTCAACAAGTTCCCGTCCCCAAAGTTGCAATTTTAGCGTCCCGTTTCTCATAATTTTACGACGAAATCTCGGAGTAAGGCTAGGTTAGCATCGAGTATGTCCGCCAGAAAGACACTGTAGCACCTGTCGCGCAACATAATCTCATCGGGACGACAAATAGCATGAGCAACGGCGTGTAGAATCGAGTTAAACTCTCCCGGCGCACCTGGAAAGTTTCGTAATGCAACTTTGACGCCAGCCGCGGGAACTTGCGATTTTGTGGCGCTCGCCAAAATTCGAGATAGCCATTTATCGTCGAGATATCGCCCGTGCAACGTTGCCATAACTCCTAGAAGCTCTCTTAAAAAAATAAAAGTGTCGTAAATGTGCGTCGGGGAATGTGCTTCAGGGGCTGGTTACATAATGTAGGAACTGTTACCTTTGACCGAGGATTTCACGCTAGCTGCTTATGAATAGGAAAAGGGCAACTCGAAGCTAGTGCTGATAGAATTGCTGAGGGGGGGGGGGGTACATCGATGGGAAATAGAGATTGGTTCTCTTGGAAAGACGGAAATCGACTTGAAAATTGCTCTTCTTCGTGACTGAGCTTGAAGAATGCCCCATCTCCTGGCCCCTGTCTATTTCCAACGGTTGGCTGCCCTGCTGCCTCAAAGATCGGTGTATAGGCTGGCCAAAAAGTCACTAGACCATGGAAAATTCGAATCTGTCTATAAAAGAGTAACTGCAAATTTTTAAAGCATAAAAAAATCACGTTAAATTATTCTAGTGAGTTTTGAACCACCCTGCATTTGAAAATCCAAAAAAATTTTTGCTATTCTCTTAAATTCGGGAAAATTTTTCCTAGTAATTTGCTGTTGGTAACTATCTTGGTTTCTCTAGACAGTATTTAAAAATCTAAGAAACTTTCTACAACTATTTTTGCAAACTTAGAAGCATCTTTTAGTATCTCGAAGTAGGCAACTGTTTTAGTGTGCCCAGGTAATATTTTTCCTAGATAAAATTTAATTAAAGCCCAGAGAATTCCCTACCGTCGTTCCCTTGAATCTGGAGAGATTTTTTAAAGAGAAATAACATATAAAAGCACTTTACGACAGTGTCACAGTTCTGCGAGGGTTAAGAACATAGAGTTGAGGTTATGTTGTCCGAGGCAGAATCATAAACGGTAATTGCTCTCGAGAGATGGGCTCAATGGAAACTGTAGAACGCGTCAAAGCATTATATAACATTTAATTTAACCGAATGCGAGGTTGAGCAAAGCAGACGATGTGAGCAACGAGCGACGTATTAAAAATAAAAAGTCCCTAGGGCTCTTACAGTCGCGCTCCTAAACTAGAAGTTACTCTAATTAAAATTCAGAATAGAGTATGTTCTGTTTCTATTGCGGACTGACTGCAGTTTTACTGACTGATATTCCAGCATTAATATGTTCAGTAATGGGTAATAGAATTTCATAGGAGTTAGACGCAATGTAAATTCACTCCCTTTACGGCCATCATGAAAGTTCCAAAATCTGGGGATCATCTGTGGGATATTCTCCCTAGATTCTGCACAGTATTCTGGCCACAGTGTGACCAACTTCTGGCAACAGTGTTGACTCGAATAGCTTAAAACCCGGAAAAGTAACAAATCTTAAATTGTGTCTTTAACAACCTATTTTATTGACCTTATAATATCTGTATTGTTAAAATACAGATATTTTCCAAATGTTTACATAAGTAATGTTTACTGAGTAATTGATTGAAAAATACATTATTTTGAAAACTCCATTCCATTTTTTGGAATTATTTCTAACTTTATTAAGTATTGAGATGTTTCGTCTCCGCTCTGATCTTCGGGTTGTTTTATATTTTTAATGTAAATGACAGTTGGCAGGGAGGAAGGTCTGTCAACCATTTTTGCAAATAGTATTTTTTTCACCAAGTTTGTTCCGTTGGGAGTGTGTGCTCCTAGCTGGACCCTCCAGCCAGCTCTTCAAGTCGTCTAAGAAAAAACCAAGGGTCAAGAGACAGGCCAAGTAGCTCGGATGACACAACGTCGAGATGATGTACACAGGAAGTAGACGTCTCCCACGATATTGTAAATTCTCAAAAGATGGTCCCCTCAGTGATGGTGGAATGTGTTGCAATTTATCTTGGGGGGTCGTCGCCTGAACCCATTTGCAGATTAACCACCCCCAACAATCTACCCTTATATAAAACTCAATTGCTTTGTCGTTCGTGCTCGAGTTAAAAAATTCAAATTACAATACTGGCATAGACTATCAAGTACGACGTTTTAGGTAGACCAACAACCACCCTTTCATCAAATCTAACTTTTTCATACTGTTCCTGCTGGACCCAAAAAGTGAAAATTACCGTGCAACGAAAGACAGACCCTGACTCACCATTTATAACAATTTTCAACCCTGTCATCCCCATACATCCTGAATCCTCTCTACTCAATCTTCCCTCGGCCTTCTACCAAATATGATTTTTTTACGCTCCGCTTGGAAAATTTCTTAACCCATTTGCATCATTAGCGTATGTATGCGCTCAATTTTCCTGGTCACTATCATTATTCGTTAGCTAAAAAAATATAAATTGAGGGTGTTGTTGGGGATGAAAGTAGTAATTCTTATTTTTACTTATAATGCTGAAATATGAAGTTCCTTTACTCGTAGTCATATTTTTGTACTTAAATATAACGAAAAAGAAAGTTTGGTGACAAAGGCCTTCTTTTCATATTTCCTTATGACGCAAATGGGTTAAACTCCTAATGAAATATTTAGAATTTTATACAAAGGTGTGATCAAGAAGTACGAGATTGTAGAACAATTTTTCTTAGGACTATGATCTATTTAGAGTCAGGAGCATCCATCGGATCGCACACCATCCCCCTACGAAACCCCGTAAACCCTCCCAACCATCGCTCGTCTCGCCTAGCCCGACAAAGCCCGGGTCGTCGAACCAGGGAAAGTAACGAATGTCTCTAAAAGACCTCGAATCGTGGCGGCCGGCAAGGGTGAAACCGAACACCAAGGCCAGGCCCGCCTCTTCCTGAAACCTGGCACCGGGCCGTGTCGGTTCATCGTCCGTGTGCCAAGGCCGGTCGAATCTAGCGAACCTTGTCGTTTCGTCCTCTCCTCGAACGCTCTCACCTTCGGAGGCGCGCACACACAGCAGGGTGGTATTCTGGTTCGTCGACACACAGGTGGGCTCTCTGGTGGGCACAGGTGTGTGCGTGTGCTTTTGGGAACGCAGGGAACAGGGTGCACACACAGGTTATACTTAATAAAGGAGTCTGGTTGCCACGGTAACAGTGAGGTGAACGAGCGCCGGGTATTGATTCAGCCCACCTGAATTCAGGTCAGCCCCTGACTGAAACACCTTTCCCCGTGTTACACGCTTTTCCGTCGCGTTCCCCCACACCATTCCCCTTCAACTTTTGCTCAATCTTTCCCTCCCCCTCTCCCGTCAACCCCACCCAGCAAACAACAGTAGTCCCCATCTCAACGTCTGCCACGCGACCGCCATGCATTATGGATATAGTTCATCTTGATAGGGGATGGTGCCACCAGTCGCATGGTTCCCCTCAACCGTTCCCCTAACCCCCTGGCTATACCTGGCTCTGTTGTATCCGATATCCAAGGTTCGCGTGGCAGTCGAGCAGAGACCGGGGGATCTAGAAGAATAATGAGCGAGGACTCGGGGATAGCGCGGGATCGCTATTGTCACGAGTGTCTTCAGGTACGCAAGGGGTTTGAGATATTTAGCAGGGTCCGAGGAGGCCACTGACACCTGGACGAGCTGGCTCTGGCTGCTTGTACTGGCTGCGCTTGGGAGAGAAGCGGATGCTGGTCGAGAGGGAGCAAATTGTGGAGTCATCTTTTTAGGGGATGAGGTGGTTTTTTGGGAAATTTTTTCGGGGCTAGGTGATAAATTGATTTTTGGTGGGGGACGGAAAAGGTTTGTGGGGGTGCAGGAATTTTTTTTGGTGATAGCAATTGCAAAATGAATGGGCCAGCTTCATCGGAAGAGTCATCGTGTTAGGAGATTCTTGGGCAATTTTTTGAGAGACGTTGGACCGACCATTTCCTCTAATGAATTGATAGTTCCTGAAGACCTCAATCCCATCTTAGACGGTTTGTCCTCGAGCCTATCATCTCGAGCATTATAAATATTGAAAAACCCATTAGCGAGATTGGTCCCGGGGCTATTTTATTCAAAAGCAACCTTCCTCCGATTCTTCCAAAAAATTGTAGAGTCAGGGTGGTACGAATCAAAAGCGAAAGGTCATCGGGTCAGTGTAGAACGATCGAGTGGATAGCAAAATTGTAGGACGTCTGAAAACAAAATGGAAAACAAAGTCAAAAAGGTCAGCGAGTAAATTGGTCCTGATTGGGTGGGAAATCGTGGGGCCTGTGAAAATAAGAAAAATAAAGAGCAAAAGGTCACTGGGTCACCTCGACAATTAACCTAACAAGGTAGCACATTGTAGCACCTGGAAAAAACATGTTTGTTAACAATGAACTTGATTAGATAGACGATTAGAGGACCTGCAATTGTGTGTGGGAGCGGAAGAGGGTCATGGGGTCAGTATAGAAATAATTCTCACTGGGTAGCAAACTATAGTACCTTCGATAACAAGTTGTATATAAAAGAAAAGCCGTGATAAACTAGATAGGCTTCCAAGACTGTGATCTACTAAGAGAAAAATGTCCCTAGAACAGTGTATCCCTGAGTCCAAGTGGCTAGTAAATTATAGGGCTAGCAAAACAGGTCACCAAGTCACCAGGACATCCTCATTAATGATCCCCACTATGTACTCATCCGTAGGACCTCCAAAACCTAGCTGTAGCAAAAGAAAGAAATGACAATGCTAATTGAGCAACGAACCTGATCAGCCAGAAGATTACAGGACTCTGGGAACAGCAATGAACCGAAAGAATATCCACTAGAACACCGCATCAAAGGCTCCAGGTGTCCCCCAGATTACAGAGGTAGCAAACCCAGGAAGATCCCGAAGAAAAGCAGGTCATCAATTTGGCAGAGCATGGACCTAAGATGGGGGACAGAGAGAGGACACGTGTCGACTGCAGAGGAGCCTAGGGTCTGCAAACACCTCGAAGCAGCCCGTCTCAGACAGACAGAGAGAGAGAGGGGGGGGGGAAACTATCTTCGAATCTGTATGCTCGAACGCTTCTGAAGTAATCACAGCCCGGTATCTTTAAATTGAGAAGCTGAAGTAGGGGCCTGAATAGCTCCCAGGGAACTGTGAAACTTCGTTCCCCGGCTTCATCTTGGGGATGTTTAACTTCCTCGATCTATGTTTTGAGATTGCCGACGTCAGCCCGAAAGTGTTCGAAAACTCGGAAGACCCTCTGAGAAATTAGCTGCCCGGGAGGTCCTTGATCAATGGCGGTTCCCGAAACCCTCCACAGGTGTCTAGAGGTCTTTATAAGCCCCAATAGTTGTTCGCCATACGTCGACGCAGCTCTGACAGAGCCGTAAACTCATGACTCTCGGAAAGTCCCTAGACCACGCCTGGAACCGGGGATTCCCAACTTTTTCCCCTAAGAACTTCACACTTCCGAGTTTAAATTTATTTAAGAACTTTCCTGGTTCGTTTAGAGACGTCTGCGGACGGTGCAGGCAGATTCATGAATATTTCTAGATAGTAGACAACTGGTAGAAAGTCCCTAGAAGTCTCTAAAATCAGTAGCAAGCGTCTAGTCACAATTTCGAATGCTGCCAACGACACGAAATATGATTTTAAATATTTTACAAGCTCTCTGAACCGATGTAGAGTACCTTCCACAAGAACCCGTGATTGGAATCAAATTCCCTAGATTTTTTAATATGTGGAGGCCACGTGAAGTTGCCGGTAAGCGTCTAGTGACATTTGTGCATGCTTTTAACGGTATTAGAGATTATTTAAAATATGTCCAGACCAGTTCAGAGTTACGTGAGCTGATCTAGGGGGATTTTAAGACAAAAATTACGATCGGTAAAAGCGCCCCTAAAGGATACTAAAGTGTCTGGCTAGAGTCTAGTGAAATTTTAGACCGCCGTCAATTCGATTAATGGTTTCGATCGCGTCACTGTAATTTCCGGGCAGATATCTGTTTGACGAATCGATGGAAATCGATCGTAGGGGGATGGGCAGCCGCGAAATGCCGCTTAATTGCTGTCGCCATTATCGTTCACGGATCGATGAACATTCGCTAGTCCGACGGCATCCCTTATCGAGCAGTCGTCGGGGCTCTCGCTCGATCCCGAATCGTGAATGCGTTATCATCGAGGGTGGTGGTAGTGGGGGGTTGTTGGAACTGTTCGTCCGGTGGCACGGGGTCGTTAAAAAGTCCTCTCTCCGAGGTGCCTCGTTATTGTCGGCAATTTTACAACTGCTTTAACGGCCGCGGACGTCTATGAAAACGCAAACGTAATCGTTGAGAGAGATCGACTATGAAAGCATCGGTGGGC
The DNA here is from genome assembly GCA_913789895.3 of Seladonia tumulorum. Lineage (NCBI taxonomy): Eukaryota > Metazoa > Arthropoda > Insecta > Hymenoptera > Halictidae > Seladonia > Seladonia tumulorum. The sequence goes on along the minus strand of OU565270.1, from coordinate 15,910,254 downwards.
AACGGGATGGAACAAGGAAACGGCTGGTCAAAGTGTCTCGAGTGTTGCCAGCTTGTTCGCCGTATTCGAATGTCCCTAAGGGCTTGCTGGTAATATTCCAGGCCCTTTACTGGTCGTAATTCTGCGTGAAAATTCTTCTAGATCCGCCCATGTAACTCTAGACCGCTCTGGACACATTTTAAGAGCACGTGCAAATGTCACTAGACACTTGCTAGTGACTTTGGTTACCTCCATGGGTTTTCTACTAGCCATTGTATGTCAGGATTTTTCTAGTTCAGTTTAGACAGCTTTAAATATATTTGAACATTGCGATAAAAAGTAAACCAACATCTAAATATTGCTTGTGCAAAAAATAATGTATATTTTTTTGAAAATTTGTTGATGGTAAATTTTGCTTATCGAAGGCAATGCACATCTGACCTCGTGGGAACCATTGCTGGAAATTCTGGGACACATAATGACACTAGACGGTAGCTGGTAATATTGGGTGGTCCCTAGGGACTTTTTCTTAGCTGCTATTTAGTGTGATTTTTCCGGATCAACACTGATACCTCTAAACACTTCTTGGCATGGTGAATAAAATAGAAAACGAACGAACATTTGAATACTTCTAACCCAGAATATAATATATAAACAATTAAAAAATGAAACTACTTTTATCTAAAGAAATTTTTTTTCGATTGAAACGTGCTGCTGAGCATGTGAACAAATGACGAACAATTTGCCAATTACCGTGGAATAGCCGTGGAAACGTCGACAAATTGCTGACGGCTTCGAAAAATGGCGATTCCGGGCCGGAAGCCGCGGACGCGCGAGACCGCGCCGGGGTTTCAGCTTACATGGAAACTCGATTAAACGGTACGGCGAAATAACGTCATTAAATAATACCATTACGGTCGCCGGTGGTCGCTGATAAATCAATTGGCCGCGGTAACAGGTAGGTATCATTTGACGGAGTGGCGTTGAAATTCCGTTACGATTACAGGTCCCCGTGGAAATACACCCCCCCCCCCCCATCGAATTCGAACGCGTCGTCCCCCTTGGTTGGTCGAATTTCGAAGGGTCGAGGGAAACGCGGACGGAAAATTGAATTCCGACCGAGGAACCGGAAAAGAAGATACTTCATCGCTCATTGCTCTCCTGGGACATTGCGTATTTACTTCCCTTGGCGCTCCTCGTATGTTTGTGGGGACATACGATCGTTGCGGATGCGTTCGACGTGGCCTCGCTTTATTTCCTTCGCGATACACTGCCGTTCGTTTCATTTATTATTCATTAGCCCCGGAGAAACGTTTGAAAAATTGATTGGAAGCAGCCTGCGGACCGGTTCACTGAATTCGGTTTGAATTTCCCGCCTCACGACGGCGACCGGGGAAGCCCCGGCCGAAACTTCGAGAAAGTCGGTATTTTATGGTTTTAATCAGGAGTGGTGTGTACAGAGGTTGTATTTTCGAAGTTTCAAGCATAAATTCCAAACAATTACGCTGGTTTTCCTTGGTCTAGAATTTCTACGTTGGCAAGCCCCTCAATAGTTACTTTTATTTCTATGGTTTTAGTCATTACTACGTTGGTAACCCTGTATGGCCCTTACTTTATCAATAGTTACTTTTACATCTATATATCTTTATTTCTTACTACGTTGTCAACCCTGTAAGCCCCCTACTTTATCAATAGTTCTACTTCTATATTTTTATTTCTTACTACGTTGGCAACCCTGTTATTTTTGTTTACAAATGTGATTTTAATTCTCTGTATTTGCAGTTCTAAGCTATTTATATTTAATTGTGACTCTCTCCATGAAAATTCAAATCCAAAAAGAAGTCTTCTGTGATATATAGAATTAAATGGTGAAACGAACAGGAATACCAACAGTATAAATTGTCTGGCTTTTCCAGGGGAAATTGAAGGCGACAAAGGTGTTCTAAATAAAAGGGGAAAGCTAGGACAAGGGGTCAATCGTGAGGGTAGAAGTTCATCTATCAGGATTGCAGGTTAGGTCTGCGGTTGATTGGCTGCAGGATAGGTAGAACTTCGATCAAGGATCGACTGTTCGAGCTTCTGGTCGGGGTTGCAATCGTTGTCGGGTAATTTTAGCCGAAAGCTGTCGTGTCTCATCCTTGATATCGTCGTGGGGACCAAACACGCCTACGGGCGTCGTGACGGGGACAATAATTATAGATGGCATGACGAAATTCTCATTGGCCGCTGGGGGCTAGCCGGAAACGGTAGTTGTCCTTGAAACGGCCTTAGGATCTCTGATTTATGCTGGCTGGAGTAGCAGCATCGAGTCATTTTTCATCGAGCTGTACGGGGATTGCTAATTTCACTAGGCTTTGAATTCTTGAAAATCTAGGTTTTAGGTTATGTTGATGTTATAAGTTAGTTTGATGTTCTAAGTTGGCAGCAATGGGCTATAAAAAGTTTCAGGGACAACCGAGCTAAGTTTAGGTTAGTTTATGTCAATCGAGGTTAGAATTGACAGCAAACTGGTCATAAATACATATATGTAATCTGCTGTCTAATTATGACTATTATGAGAAAGTACTCATTTATGACAAAAATGAGAAGAATTGTGAAGAATTAAAAAATAGTATTGCATTGTTCCTGACCCATTAAAATTATTACAAAAAGGAAGTACATGGCTACGTAGCTCCAGGTCACAATCATTAATCAGGTCACTTTGTGCCCAACTCTGAGGGACAGTCGCATTGTTGTTGCTGTCTATAGAAGACATGGACGGGCTTAGGGTGTCACAGGAAGTTCTTAGGTGGACTTATGTGGACTTAGTGACCTCGCATTGACGCTAGATCACGCAAGACACGTGTAAAGGCTAACTTCCAGCAAGCTGTATAGTGTTGCTACTTATGCAGACTTGTACCGATCCGCAAACAGTTCTGGGTCGCCTGTTAGTGGCGCAAAAGTTTCTGTGTGGAGGATAATTTATAGAGACCCAGAACTCTGATCAGTTCCTGGTTGGCTAGCAGCCTTTTGAAGGACCTGTACACGTGTACAGGAATTTGATTATTATTATTATTACTTAAACTATAACAATTTTCTAAAGGTCTACACTCAAGGACAAAATTAAGTGGACACCCTTTGAAACTAATAATTTTTTAAAAATTGAAAAAAAATTTTTTTGGGATGTTAGTTTACTTAGAAGTTTTCGAGGATTAATAGGCACCGTTTAACTGCTGCCAAGTATTTCGAAACAGTTGCAGCTAACTCCGTAAACAATTCAAATCTTACAGACACCTGTGTGACATTTAGATTCGCTTTGGGTGTCGTCAAACCACCTGTGGGTCTATTAAAGCCTTAAATATACTTGGCCTAATCTCTCTGACACTGTCACTCTCGGTTGTGCACATTACAACTAATAATGTCAGCAGTTGACATAAACAGCCTCTTCAGCATTTAATTTACAAAAACATTAGAAAAATGTGAAAATATGGAGACGTTATTTTCAATCAATTAGAATTATTTACAGTACTAAATCAATTTTTATTTAGCTCCATTTCTTTGCAAACAACGCATTTTCTTTTGCACATAGACCTGCGTGGTCCTGTCACAACAAAATGACAAATTTTTTGTGGTCGTTTGTAACCTTTGAGTTCCGTATTATTTTAAGATGTATCGATAAACGATAGAAAAGTTTTTCTCTTCGCTGGAAAATACAATGAAACATGACACAAGCTTGCACGGCCCTGTGCACCCACGTGGCGAGTATGATGCAGCATTTCTGTTAGCGTTTATTCAAGAGAAGTCTTTGAAAGTTATACAGAGCGAAGCTGTTTCAATAAACCGGTGCACCGACGGAACCGAATCGATTCGGTAACCGTGATCGTGCACTGATTCCAAGCCCGCGGTATTGCCATGAAAGGTTCTGTCTGCGAATGCTAATATGTTAAGTGACGCCAGGGCTTTGCTCGCTTCTAGCTATAATGTGTATAGAGGAAGAACGACGGCGAAACGTGAAGGGAAAATTATACGGAAGTTTAATGGCACGATAATTACTCTGTCTATCCCCGCCAGCAGCAGCATTACTGGAACTCCATTAGGCTTTATAATAATGCGCAGTGTAAATAGACGGTAAACTTCCCCCCTCCCTCCAGTTGCTTAAGAACCTGTCCATCAGGGGAATCCCCTCTTTGAGGGTCACGTGACTTCCATTGTGAACCAATCCGAATGAATTTTAACTTTTATATAAAATAATTTTCATTATACTTCAGTCCATTAGGGGAATTCCCCCGTTGAGGATCACTTCCGAACCAATTTCGATGAAATTCAATTTTGATTTACCGGGAGTAATTTTGCAAAATATATTACACGTTCAGATACGTGTCGGTGCTTCTGGAAAAAAAATTAATTCTTCGAAGTTGCCAAACGGGGCTTTCCCTAAACTTGTCCACATCGAATCCCCATGTCCCCTAAGCATGACGTCCCCTGATTGATCTGGCCGTTTGAGAAATTTCCAGACCCTTCCCTGTCAAGCAGGGCTTATCCCTGTCCCTGCTGTCCTCCGTCCGATGCTCGGGCATTTAATTATAACAAAAGGACCAAAGTCTAATCCCGTAGGGTTCGGGACCTTCGTCTTCGCTCGAAGGCCAGGATAAAATTTGATTCCGGCAAATCCCCGACGTCTATGAATTATAAAGTTCACGGTGTAACCGAGCTGTGTGTGTTCGAGACGTTGGCAGACCTGGCGAACGATTTTCGGAACTTTGAGGTTATGCTCGGAACTCTTTACCGACTTTTAATAGAGTTCGGAGTTTCTTGACGGTTCAACGGTCGTTTACGTTAAAACCGCTGTTGCCCGAAGTTAATTGAACGCAGGAGTCCTATGCGAAGTTAATTATTTATTATCCGAACGAGAAAAACTGCTGGGGCCGGGGAAAGTGGGATTTGAATTTAGCAACTTTTCCCGCGCTTGGGTGCTGGTGAATGTTAACGAATGTTGTCAGAAGAATAACTTTTTATTTGGTATGAAATACTGAATTCAGAATAAGGAGGAAAATTATTTATAATATATTAATATCATTATTCAGTATTGTAAGTAATGTGATTTAAATTTGGAGCATTTTCCCGCGGTTAGAATGTGAGCGTTACCAACCGAAGAACCTCGTAATTTTTGTAGAAATAAATATAGAATATTCTGGATTACGAACGAAGATTGTTTATTGGTCTATTAATTCAGTAATATACTGAACAATTTCGTTGGAATTTTTGGCGTCCTGAAATAATACAGAGCCCTCTGAAATAATCAGCAGGGAAAAAACGCGAAACAACAATAAAATCGAGTTTTAACGGCATCGTTAGTTCCCTAGTTTATTAGCGATTCATTCGATTCCGTCTAACGATGCTCGGAAATGTGGTAAATATTCCGGGCAGCTGCTTAGTGAGTCACGTGTCAGTCCACCCGAAACAGGTGCCATAAACAATTCATGGCCGCTGCGAAACACTCACGTCGGCGATTAGGCAAACCCTGGCCAGAGTTCAAGTGTACAACCGCTACGTTTCCCAGAGGCGAGGAATTTACATCCTCGATGTAAATCGAGATCTGTTATGCTCGTTAGAAACCGATTATGCATGTCCGAGTGCCATTTCCCGACCACTCTTATCAAAAAATATTTATAGAATCGTCAGGTGTACCAATCCCCGGGAAATTCCCTAGCTTATCAATACCTACGTCCGTAGGCAATTTAATGACTATTAATTTCTAGATCCAAGTAGATCCAGTAGTCATAAAATTGCAGGTTAAGTTTAAACCCGATTATGCATATGCGAATGCCATTTCACTCTTACCAAAAAATATTTATAGAATTGTCAGGTGTACCAATCCCCGGAAAATTCCCTGGCTTATCGATACCTATGTCCCTAGGCAATTTAATAATTATTAATTTGTAGATCCAAGTAGATCCAGTAGTCATAAAATTGCAGGTTAAGTTTAACCCCGATTATGCATGTCCGAATGCCATTTCACTCTTACCAAAAAATATTTATAGAATTGTCAGGTGTACCAATCCCCGGGAAATTCCCTAGCTTATCAATACCTATGTCCCTAGGCAATTTAATAATTATTAATTTGTAGATCCAAGTAGATCCAGTAGTAATACAATTTCAGGTTAAGTTTAACCCTGATGTCGCCAGGTGTGGTAACGCCTGGAAAATTCCCTAGCACACCCACGTGTGTCCCCAATGGCAGCGTAAATACGATTATCAGAAATGGACGGACGGTGAATTTATTACACAGAAGTTTCGATCTGTTCTTTCGATTCCCATGGTAGGTCTGGGCCACGCCCCCTCAATTAGCCCTGTCACGTCAATTTTCGTTTGACCGGCGAGATCGATATCGCCTCTGGCTGGGCAAATATGGTGGATGTCTATTTACCAGGGATTAGAAATTAGCCTCATTAGAGTTTTGAATGGCCATTAACCTGCTTGTGTCCGGTCGGTCTTCGCGTAAACCACCACCCCTACCCTCCACCCCTGAAACCCTGGGGGCAAACTTCCTTTAATTGGCAATGCACGCGTTTACAGATATGTCGCCGGTCGCAAAAGGAGATGGGTGGGGGAGGGGTTCGGGTAAATCGGGTCAGTGGACAAAATGCCGGCACAGAGAGCAAATGGGGGTGGCTTATTAATTCAAGGGGTTGCTCCGATTTTCAGACCCGTCCTTTTCGATGAAATTGACCGAGTCGACCGATTAGGGGAGGAAAGATCTTGACTGGTTACTACTCTGCCCCATTTTGCAAATCGCTTCATGAATTTTTAATATTGCCGGAATTTCATTAGCAACCAAAATTTTTATTTTCCACAAGATTATTTTTAATAGAGGTTCTCTAGTGTGCTTTCTTCTACAAATTTATGAATTTTATGGATTTTAGAGATTTGGATGATTTTTTAAGGTTTAGAGTGGTTTGTGGTTAGATATTGATTTATGTTTCGTTTGATCACACGCTTTACCTCCTCACCGTTTAATTTTCTTGAAACGCCACCATGACGGACGACGTCTCTTGATAAGTAGGCTTTTAGTGCTTCCTAGAAGCTCCCTTAATTAATTAAATGCACTTCAGTGCACCGGAGAGGTTCAAGCTCTATTTATCTGCTTCGAAATGTCGTGAATTATTCCGTTTTTCATGGAAACCACGCAAATACTGAAATCTTTCAACCTTCTTACTCAATTATGGAAAATTGCGATTAATTTAAAGATGCAAGCAAACCACTTTTTCTATATCGATATTAATATTTATTCTACTATTTCGTTCTTCCATAACCTCTTGGATGTTTTGACAAGTGCGGGGAACCATTCTGCATTCTTGCAGGCTTGCCAACTTGAAAACTTAAGTCACAGATTATTGATTTACAGACTTTATAGTGTCTACTAATTTATACATTATTTATTTGTAAATTTTATGGAATCTGTCAATTTGTTTATCAAATTTAACATTCATATGTAAAGTAATCATAACCTAGTACAAGCAATGTTATGATCAGTCTCAATGTGCAGCAGTCTTCATTTCAAACGACAACAGCGCGGGAAAAAGATCCGAATTCAAAGTAATTTCTAAGAATTGTACAAAAAATTCTCAAGAAAAAATAAAGCGTAGTGGGTTTATTTATATATCTGCAAATTTGTAAAAAAAATTCTTTAGAATAGACATCGTTTTATTTCGTAACTGAACTTTCCATATGTTTTCCTTGTAACATCATGTCGGACAGCGGTTTCCTCATTATCAGGCCTCGCGTGTCCCGGCGATAATTTACCGTCGACGAAAAGTCAGGGATCGAAAGTGATCGCGTCGGATTAGCACGTTTCTCTCGACTTTAATCGCCCCGTCATCTATCATATTTTATGGTGATCCATTCTAAGCCGGCCGTCACGCCGTGGCCTCCAAAAATAATCTTTCAAACAAAAGCCCCACCGGAACCTTCATGTATTTCAGCTGGCTCCTCTATGATACAACCTTCATATAACCTTGCATTCATATTTACGTTAAATAGAATTTAAAAAAAATCACAATTTTTCCAGCTCTAATTCATCCAAATTTGTGACTCGTATATATATATTAATTCCGTGAAAAAATTGATCCGTTAAATTTCAGCTGTCTCTGTAACATAACCTCACATTCGTAATCACGTGAAAAGGAATTTTTAACAAACTGAAATTGCAATTTTTCCAGCTTCGAATCAGCCAAATTTGTAACTCGTATGTATTTAATTCCCTGGAAAAATTGATCCGTTAAATTTCAGCTGTCTCTGTAACATAACCTCACATTCGTAATCACGTGAAAAGGAATTTTTAACAAACTGAAATTACAATTTTTCCAGCTTCGAATCAGCCAAATTTGTAACTGGTATGTATTTAATTCCCTGGAAAAATTGATCCGTTAAATTTCAGCTGCCTCTGTAACATAACCTCACATTCGTAAGCACGTGAAAAGGAATTTTTAACAAACTGAAATTACAATTTTTCCAGCTTCGAATTAGCCAAATTTGTAACTCGTACGTATTTAATTTGAAGCTAAAACTAAGCCCCTGAATTTGAAAAAGATATATTCCGAAAAAAAAGTGATTTCGAGCGCAAATCTGGAAACAATGTTTCCGACGGACCGTATCATAGAAAAAAGGGAAAAAGACAGAGCGGATAAATCCTGTGGGGTCAAACGTTGCAAAAGAACGGAAATCGATGCACGGAAGAGGCAATATGGCATCAGAAAGCTCACGGGGTATAGAAAATATCGTGCAGGACTTTCGCTAATTACTTTCCGATTGACACGAGGGCTTTATATTCATCAGTCATCCATGACAATTCGCCACGGCCGTCCTCATCCGGCTTGGCTCTGCTGCAGTATCGATTGGCTTCCCATTGGAATTGACACGCAACCGAATAATTGAAGGTGTCGGATGGCGAATATGTTCGGGACGTATTGAGATTTGTTCACGTCGGCGTTGCACGGTGCATGATGGGCCTGCCAATACCGGTTCCGAAGAAAATCAATTAACTCGACAGCGTTTACCGGCTCAAACAAAAATACACGATACCACTGCGTGGCTCTGAACTCTTCGCACTTGAAAATACTGCAACAGCCTGTACCTATGGGGTTAGGGGTATGGGGTTGGATCCATAGAGTCAGATTCATGTATTTGGAGGCTATCGAATGACAATGGGATTCAGATCTAGAAGCTACGGGGTTTCGCTTTACGGTCACATTTTTTACATTTCTCTGCAAGTACTTTTTTTATAATTCAAACTAAACACAATATTTTTGCAGGAACACTTTATAAATTTTTATTTAAAATTGATATGAAAGATAAAAATTTATGAAATACAACAGTAAATAATCCTAAAGTGAAGTAATGAGGGATTTAAGTGAACAAGAACAGTTTGTACATACACTGTGTACGTCTCAATTTCCTGAAAAGTGTGTAAGAACATGTATCGTTTGAAGCACGGACGGCTTAGAAGGAAAAAAGGGTGAGGGATTAGCTGTTGAAGATGTCTGATTCTCAAGGAGGAGATTGTGGGGGATGAAGAAAGGGTGGAGAAGATGTGTGGGCGGGGTGCCAAAGAGAATTTCTACTCGGAAACGAACGGCAGACTTATTCACGCGGCACCGGGATAATCGATTCCGTCGAAACAACGACACCGACACGCGTGCATACCGTATAGATCCCCATCGATCGTGTTCAAACAACGGTAGCCGCAAACGAAAGCACTCGGGGTCGTCTCGCCGAGAGAAATCTCTGCGAGAACGAAATCGGCTCGTGTTACCTGGGTAACCCTGGCAACTGGTCGAAGAAAGGTAAATGTAAACCGAGCCCCGGATGCTTTTCCCTGCCCCCGTCGACGTTAGCTGATCCCTGGTACGACCGTAGAATCAAAATGGCGATGCACGAGGTCCCTTGGAAATAATCGTTAGGTTGGGTCTACGACAGAAATGCGTCTACTGCTTTTTAATTGGACATAATACAAAAATAGTTTGAATTTAGATGGTTTCCCGCCCTGTGGAGTTTTCTGGTACCAACTTAAAGAAATATTACTAACAAGCATTTCCGATTTAGGTGGTTTCCCGCCGAATCCGGTCAGGTTAACCTAAAAAAAGATTGGAACGTTTTGAATTTAGATGTTCTTCCGCCATGTTGGGGAATTGTAATACCAACTTAAAAAATTTCATCTGAATTCGTAAATCTTATTGCTGGTTTGTAATACCAATTTTCTACTAACGGGGAATAACCTCGAATAAGTTTGAGTTATTTTGATTTGAAGGATATTATTTGTTGAAAATAGAGAATTATCGAATGCAATGAAACAGAATATGTTGCGAACTTAACCTAAAATTGAAATTTTGCTTCGGTATGTTAAAGATTTTGGGTGTTCGTTAGTGGATAGTATGTTTCGAAGATGGGAAATGTCGAAGGGGGTTAGGATTTGTGATTTGAGTCATTTGTAGGTTGTATCTGGTGTTAGTTCAGGGCTTGTTTCCATGTAATTCCAAACTTGACCTCGATCCAATCGAAACCAGCACCTGGTGCCGCATCAATCTGACATGGGGCGCAATATCTACCAACAGTTAAATCTTCAGCTAAGCATAGTGACTACGATTCGAGGTAATGTTGGTATCAAACAGCACCGAAACTCAAAATCAAATATTCTCGTTCTCGTATACAACCAAATTATAAGCAAATCGCTGAAAAATTAGTACAACATAAATAATATTGGCTTAGCGAATTGAAACAGTGATTCGTACCAGCATCGCAAATTGAATTTATCCAATTAAATCCTTGTAATATTACAATTTTCATAAATGTTACTGAAGTAGGAGATAAATTAATGTTTGGAAAATGTTCATTGAACAGCCACAGTCGCTTATAATTACAAACAAATGATAATATGTATAATACAATCCGGCGGATGTTTACTTAAATGATCTCGTTTATGGATTAACAAATCGCTGAAAATTATTATTCATTTCCATGTAAGTACACAATAATAATGAACGCAATTCGCAAAGAAAATGTACAATAATTAATCTGCGTGTACAATATTAATAATACGAGGAATTATTCAAACAATACGCAACGAAATGCCATAAACAAAAATAGAACTAAAGGACGATTCCGTCAAACAGAAATTTCTGTGAAATAAGTGATAAACATAGTTTATTAATAACTGTATATTAATTACGCAGCATTGCACGCACTTGTCAGTACATGGCATTATTCGAACAAACGCGTAATAAAATCCACCAAATAAATTCAGTCGAGCCTCGTATAATACCAAATGGAGCTTCGGCGCAACAGATTCCATTGAATATGATCAAAAAATGATGAAAACGTTATCCGGAATAAATCCGGAATATCAATGCCGTGAGCAGCCGCCGGATAAACCGTCTCTAAATGCCAATTCGTCTCTTTATTTTCGCATAGCAACGCGCTCACCAGGTCGAAATAAAATGCCGGGGGGTGGGGTGTGCAAAATTATATCTGAAACAATAATCTCGTTTCACAAGGGGGGGGGGGGCGTAGTGTCGGGGAAGAAAGATAGGGAAAAATGAGGTAAACGAAATTTTCGATTGTCGTCAGTCGACGTAGCCCCCCCCCTGCGGAAGTGAACGCAGCCCCGCCCACCAGGGGACCAAACGTAAAGGCGATTATGTTTCGCAACCCCGGACCGTTAACAAGCACGGAATTGACATTCAATTACGCGGACACGGCTAAAAATAGGGTGGAAAGCTTAATTAATTCTGTGACGCAACTTCTTTCCGCAATGTTTTTCTATTCCGGGACGTAATTGACCCCGTCTTAGCGATTCCTGACGCCACTGAGTAAACGTCCGATTTTATCTTCAAAGCAGTCCGAGGGAGAGGAAAATCTTTAATTTTTTAATTTATCTGGGTAAATTTGTGTTCATGTATTTTTAATCATGAGAAACGAGTTTAAATATGTCGATGTTTAAACTTGTTCTATAAAATAAATTTAAACGAAATGATAATATGGAAATCGTTGATTACTCATCAGTAATTTTAGCATTACAAATATAGCTTGTTTTAAATAAGAAGCAAAAATGGCACTTCTCCAGAGAAGATACAAGATCGTCAACAACAATTCTCAATGTGCTGCTGTTTAAAATGGCGGTAGAAAATAAATTGTTTATTACTCCCCGGTGATTCCGGAAAAGCTGCATAATTTATGTTAATACCATGCCGTTCAGTTATGTCCGTCTACTTTTGTAATGAACAGGATATCAGCAGTGATTTCGTGTTTGGATAACCGTGACCCACTGATGACGTTCGTTCCGTTCCATTTAGAAATGATACTGTCACGCTAACCGGCATCATTGCCAAATGATCTTGTTGCAAAACAAGTGAAATCATTTTCGTTGGATCCGCGTGAAATGCACCGAGGAATTTGCAGCCCGGGGGACGTGTCGGGGTGATGTCGTTGTCCTTGCGGACATTTGCGTGGGTGGAGAACGATTCAAGATTATGTCACGCTCTGTGCGATGACAGTAATACAATTACGCGTGATATTATTTACTGTACACTGTCAAGCTCCCTCTGAACGTTCGGAAGTAAATGATATTTGGCAGTTAGTTGAAAAGATTGTTTTAAAAAATTTTCGTTCTTGAGGTAGTCTTCAGAATTTTTTTTAAACAAAACTAATGAACGTATGAATTTTAATTTTCGTGCATTTGTTTACGAAGGATTGAGGAGTGTGCAAACAATTTTTTAAAATAAATACAACCATCGGTTGGAAAATAAATCCATTAATAATCCAACCCAGGAATTAAATTGTAAATATCGAAAATTCGTGGGCGAAACAATTTTTGAGAAATAATGATTCTGCCTAAAAGGGAAGAGTAAAATGAAAGTCAATTCGGCGAAAATTCATGGATTTCTAATTGCTGTCGATAACGAGCGCCGAAGTCTGCGATTAATTGGTGCCGGGGAACGTTTAAGGCGCCGCCATCATGGGAGGCGTGTAGCGTCGCCCTGAAAATTCCTTTTAACGAGGGATTCTGATAAGGCGTTAATTAGGGTACGAACAGCTCTCATTAACAACCGATATCCGATAACTCCGATCGTGTTTGACACGTTCGCCACCACATAACCAATGAAACCACAAAAACCCTGAAAATATGAACACGACGATTTACAGAAAATTTAAATTGAACATTGGGGTTCGAAGCAAGATGTTCAAAATTTTCCAAACTTAATTTATTCGCGTGACAAGATATTTTATAATGGCACGTGAAATGTTTACCGTGTCAAAAATATTTTTTCCACCTAGGGGGATGGCTTAATCTCCCCTCAGGCTCGTCTACAACTGTAAGCCCATCGATTCGATTTTATATCCAATCTGCCGGTACACACCAAAGGCACCCCCCATAAATGTGTTTTCCCCTCGAACCCTATGAATCTCATTTATCAGCCGCGGCTCTAACGAAACCGTTAGAAGACTCCCAGCGACCCTCTTCTCAAAGAAGAAATGGCTCAAATAAATCTTTCGAAATGGACGCGCGAGCATCCTCCAGCATTCCCGAAGAATTACGACGTAAAACCACCTATAGTGCTCGCATCAATTGCTGCTTAACCCTGCAATAGCACAATGCATGACCTCTCAAAAATTTTCTGTACACTGATTTTCCACACACGATACCAAAAAGCAGAAATCTCGAAATTTGTGTACTTCTACCGTTGACCTTGAATATCTCACTTGATTTTAATGACAGGAAAAAGAAAATAATAAAGAATTATACGATTTGGTTCTAGGAGGCAAATAGTTTTTCCAAGTTTCAAGCTCATTGCCATCGTTTAATGATAGTATATATAATTTTTTTAACACTGTAGAATGATAGTTGAGTCCAAGGCGAATCCAATGGTGTATAATAATTATAACCTTCAAATGAGTATTTAATTAAACCGAGAGAACATGCATATCTCCCAAAAATCGAAACCAACCTCTGAACAAAGGGGTAGAAGCAAAACAGCGAGGATGAAACGTCAAGAGCGAAGGGGGTGGCACTCAATTTGATTGGAGCTCGACAGCGGCTCAATCGGCGTCCGTCGACTGGTCTCGCCTGGCTCAATTAATTAATCGAAACAGCGTTGAACTCTGTGGCGGAAACGATTCGCGCGTTGCAGCACGTCAGACGCGGGGCGTCGGTTACACGGGCTTTCGAGTTCTCTTCAAATATTTCGATCGGTGCGAAACGGAGAGAAAGAGAGAGAGAGAGAAAGCGGTGCCACTCTTTCGTCGGCAAACAATTTACGGACGGGTCGGCCAGGCGCCGGTTAATTCAATAAATGCTGGCCATTGTTTCAGCGAGAAACGTCCGCGGAAACGAAGTGCTCGATAACGGACGATTTTCGGGGAACAATCGTCGCGCCAATTGTACACCCTCGACGTTCCCCGCGAACCACATCAGCGTGTAATGTCCGCGATAACGAACGAGCCCGGTGAATTTGTTGCGCTGCCATCCCCTAAGCCAATCGAGCGACTACTCTTTCCAAAATTAAAGTTTCGGCATTTTTTTAGACCCGTTAGAGTAGAGCGTTTTGATCGAAAATTTTTTATGACATAGCTTGTACATTGGACTACGTGTACAAAAATTTTCAACAAGCCCGTTTGGTTAGAACCAGTTTTATAAATTCTTAACTTAGATCACCTTTTCGGGCTGCTTCCCCTTCGTTAAGTCTTCGTGATTTTTTTGACACCCTCGTAGTCATTATTTTTGTACGCAATTTTTTTGTGAGGTAGTCTTGATAATGGACCATGTATACAAAAATTTTCAACAAGCGCATTTTGTTAGTAATAGTTTTATAAATTGTCGACTCAGATCAACTTTTTGGGCTGCTTCCTCTTCGTTACGTCTTCGTGATTTTTTTGACACCCTCGTAGTCATTATTTTTGTACGCAATTTTTTTGTGAGGTAGTCTTGATAATGGACCATGTATACAAAAATTTTCAACAAGCCCATTTTGTTAGTAACAGTTTTATAAATTGTCGACTCAGATCAACTTTTTGGGCTGCTTCCTCTTCGTTACGTCTTCGTGATTTTTTTGACACCCTCGTAGTCATTATTTTTGTACGCAATTTTTTTGTGAGGTAGTCTTGATAATGGACCATGTACACAAAAATTTTCAACAAGCCCATTTTGTTAGTAACAGTTTTATAAATTGTCGACTCAGATCAACTTTTTGGGCTGCTTCCTCTTCGTTACGTCTTCGTGATTTTTTTGACACCCTCGTAGTCATTATTTTTGTACGCAATTTTTTTATGAGGTAGTCTTGACAGTGGACCATGTATACAAAAATTTTCAACAAGCCCGTTTTGTTAGTAACAGTTTTATAAATTCTTAACTTAGATCACCTTTTCGGGCTGCTTCCCCTTCGTTACGTCTTCGTGATTTTTTTGACGCCCTCGTAGTCATTATGTTTGTACGCAATTTTTTTATAAGGTAGTCTTGACAGTGGACCATGTATACAAAAATTTTCAACAAGATCCGTCTCTTAATAACAATTGTACAAATAGTTGAGTTGGTTCGAGGATCTTGTGTCGTTACCCCTCGTTACAGTTCAACTTTAATGGCATCCTCCTTGTAGTCATAATTTTGATTCGATATTTTTTGGAGGGACAGACTTGACCTTGGACCACGTATATAAAAATTTTTGACACGATTCTTTTCGTTACAGTGTCGGAGTTCACGGAGATGTTGGGCGCGGTCATGGAGGACCATTCCGCGAACGTCCAACGCCTGGTGGACAAGTTCCGGAGCAGGTCCGAGGACACGAGGCTGGACACCGGCGGCGTGCGACGTGTTTGGGAGAACCTGTTGCGCCAGGTAGAGGCTGACGCGTTAGCTCACCTGGATCTGGCCAAGATTTTCCAACAGCAACTGTCCAGGCCCACCTTGGAAGCCAGTTTCCATAGGAAGCTGCAATCTAGGAAGGTGAGTATGTTCATTAAAGAGGACAATGGTGGGAAAAGGGTTAATTTACTAGATGACCTTGAATTTCTGATATTATTTCCATCGCAGTATTCAAACTGAGTTGCACGCCATAGTTTATCTTTTCGCCAATCGCCGTTCGCATAATTAAAGTGCTGTGATCCGAATACGATAAAGTGTACAAGATTCTAGTCACTGATAAGAATACTTTTCTGATAACCAGGTAAATTCTACCTTGTCCTCATTGAAGTTTTTCTGTACTTGAAGATGAAAACTGATAGCTTTGATAGTTCCATCTGAATGAGAATCTAAACGATCCAAATTTCAGGTATTCGCTCATCGCGAGGCCTACGAGCAGCTGGTAGCCAAGTCCGAGGAGAAGCTGCAGCGCGCTCGAGCGGATTACAAGCGCGCGTACGCCGCGCTGCTGATGCTAGAGGGCGGTAGCGAGCAGGACCTGAAACGCGCCTATTTCGAGGCGCACAACGCCTACGTTTTGCAACTGAGGGCGACGAATGCCATCACGGAACGGTACCAGACGCGATGCTTGACCGGTATCCTCGGCGAGATAGCGGAGGTCTACGAGGAGCTATGCGGCTTGGCCTGCAAATGCGTCACCGGGTTCACAGAAGCTGCCGCGGAAAGATCTCTAGAGCAAGCCAAACGATACCAGAGCATCTCGGAAGAGGCTCAGGTCGTTTCGCCGTTGACCGACCTACAAGTAGGTTCCTTTAGCGCCAGTGTTGCCAGTTTTGGGACTTTGACCCTCCTACAACACGATTAATTCGGTCCGTGCTGTATCGAAGCCTTTTTTCACGAATTTTAACAAATTTTAGATAATTCCTCCAGTATTCTTTGATGAAAATTGGCTTCCTCTTTGACATTTGTAACACTTAAAATGGTCATTGAGATTTTATACCTTCTAGTTTGTTAGCAAAAGTTAAACAGGGGGTTTCGGTTAAAATGCATGTGAAATTAAACCGCAACCGATTTGACTCAAACTTTGTACATTGGTAGCTCTATGGATCAGCTATCGATTCAAGGTAAAAAAATTTCGATCGGGTCCCTATGTCAAGAGAGAGGGGGGGCTGAAGTGGGATTTTCGAAGAATCTTTAAACAGCTGTAACTTTTGAGTGTAAAGAGGTATCGACCTGGAAGTTGCGGCAGAAAATCACAAAAAAATCAGGGTGTCCAACGATGTATAATTATATGCAGTTACTATACTTTTTACGTAACTTTTCCTCATTTTTCGTAATTTTTAGATGAAAAAAATGCTATTGAGTTGCTGGTTTTTCTAAGAAGGAGATGCCTCATGTTGATCAAAAATTCATAATCAATAGTCCACTTTATACTCTTTCGAATGCCGTCTAGTAGACCTCCCTGAAATTTTTGGGTTCCGAATTATTCGGCAAAGAAATTCGAATTTTACAATTTCCGGAAAACAGAGGTGCAAAAGTGCTTAAAAATGTTTTCGTTGGGAATGTAAGGCATATTTTATAAGCATATTTTATAGGCATATTTTCAGTTTATTGTTAGGAACGCCTAGAAGTGGTGCAGCTTAGCAATTTTCGTGACTGTTGTTTAAAATGTTGCTTTTTTCGGTCAGATTTTAGCACGAAGTTTGGCAGTCATAGCGACTCCGTCGAAAAAACCTGCCAGACGTCTGTTCGTCCCTCCAGGTCCTCCGGAACAGGTACCAATGGAGAGAATCACTCAGGTACCTGCCTTGAGGGACGAGCTGGCTCCGACGGGATCCAGCACCCTGCCACTGATCGAGGATCTCCGACGGGAACACGACGCTCTCAGCCAGAAAATTTCGGGGCTCCAGGAGGCTTTGGACTCACTGATGCGCATGCAACGCAAGTAAGTACGAACATGAACTCCTAAATACCCTAAAATCCCCCTAGTAATGTTTAAATTTTTCCCAAATATTATTTAATCGTAGGACTCGAGTAAATACGTTTCTGATGTTGCTAAAATGCTGTATATCTATTCCAATGTTGCATGCGGCGAAAAGTAGTTTTGTTAACAATGTTAGGAGTCGTAAATAGTGTCATAATTGACCTTGAACAGCCTTGAAAAGTCTGCGGTGGGGGTTCAGCGTGGATATCGAGCGAAATATTGTGAATGCGAGTATTAGAGTGAAAGAGGTGTCTAATCGGTTGTTGTGCGGTATCCTTCGAGCTCTTCGGTATTCGTGAAGGGGTAACACGTGACGAACGGACAATTTCACAGTGGTTCTTCGCTCGGTGGAAACACTCGACCCATTTAATCCCCAGAAACTCGAACAACCAGCTGTGAACGGTGCCTCTCTGTGATTGCAGGAGCGCCGAAAGCAACCTTTACACTAAAGTGGCAGAGCTGCAGAAAGACATTTCCATGAAGCGTTTCGAGCTCGGCGAGGCGCAGCTGAACCTCGCGGCCGTGCAAGCACAGGTATTGTCAATTTATTGTTAATAATATCGTTCCGCTGTGACGTGCGCTACAAAGGGACAGCTCGTCGTCTCTCTCGTCGATTCAATAACTCCAACTCTGGACCTTTGTTTCTTTTATGGATTCCATCGACGCTCGCCAGTCGATATTTAATTTACTGTTATTTCTTTAATTTCAAGAGGTCTCGGGAATTTATTGAAATCAATGACTATTATTTATTCGAGTAATCCGTTCGTTACATGTCATGTCGTTTTAATTATCTTGGACGAGAAGTTGGAAAAAAAATTGCGCAGTTTACCTGGACTCGTATAACTCTGCTGTTTTGATGCCACAAAGTTGTTCTTTCTCAACGATATTTTTGCAATAAAAATTTAGCAAAGGAGTGAAGATAGGCGAAGAGGGCTTGGGAAAGTTAAATTATTGCAACTTTGTGGGAAATGATTGCATAATGATGTAACTGGGCTGATATGAAAAGTTGAAGTTTGTACTTTCAACACACTTAAGTCGTTTTTACTTCAAGGACACTTTTGCAATAAAAATTGGGTGAAAAAGTGAAGGTAGTTCTTTCTTTCTTCAAAAAGGTTTTAGACGTAACCTCCCTACGTGACTTCGGAAGTTTAATCCTTTGCAACTTTGTGGCAAGAAAACAGACAAAAACCTACCTGAGCTTGTTTTCAACAGCGAGTAAACAAGGACTTTCAGCAACCCTAAGTTGTTTCTTTCTTGAAAATGTTTTTACACTGGAAAACGGATGGGAAAATGGAGGTGGTTATTTTTGAAACTTTTACGAACTCTGACATCCCTAATATCTGTTCAATTATTGACAATTTTACAAATTCAAATATCACCATGAAAAGTCTAAACAAATTTTTTCGCTACTCAGATTTTCGTGAATTCGAAGATTGAAACATCCCCTTTAAAAACGGAACCATAAAATGTGAAGTACGATTTTTTATAGCCGTTTTATAACACCGAATGAAACGTACTGCTGTTTCGACGAAATGAGAACATACAAAGGTATATAAACTGGTACATTTTTTTTTCTCTCTAGAATAAAAATTTGTACAAGCTTGAATCGACGTTCGAATCGTACAGGAACCAATTTCGAACGTGTTATAATTTTGTTTGGCTGAGCAACATTGAACACACGTTGCTTTCTTTTTTATTGTATCTTGTATCTTATATCCTCGTCGAAGAGGAACGAAGCTAGGGCAAAAAGTCCGAGGAATCGATGATTCTTCCTGGTCCTGGGGGACGCGTTATCCAATCGGAAAGTCGTGGAACGACTTCCCTCCTTTTCCGCCCCCCCCCTCCAACTTTCGTTTCTTGCGGCCGTTCCGTCCCGGATGAAAAAAGTTTCGACGAGCCATGTCGCGGTTTTCCGGACCCGGTTAGTCCGGGAAAGTGGCAAGTTTTTGCGGGGAAAACTTCCACCGGACTGTCCCCCTAGGGACATTACTGTTGGCAGCACCAAAGTCCTGATAATTCGGGAAAACTTGCTCTAAATACCAAGTTTCAGTCAATCGGGACGACACTCTCCGAGTGGACCCTCGTGATGTTCATTTGCTATTTGCAACTAATGGCTGCGTGACGCTTAATCCCTGCTCGACACACTTACCACTTCAGTTCAGAACTGAACAGTGTCATTTTTTTGACGTCCTTACAGTATGCATTTTTACTTGAAATTCTTATGTGGAATAGTTCTGACGTTGGAGCATACGTGCAAAAATTTTCAGTGATATTCATTTATTAACAACATTTTTATAAATTGTTGAACGTGATCAATTTTTTTGGATGCTACTTTTCCTCACAGTACTACGATCCTGGGAATTGTCTAGGGATATTTATTGTGGTCTAGGGACAGGCTTGAATATCTTTGTCATCAATCCACCAGTTTCGCAAGTGAGATCAGGCCCAACGTAAGGCCCAAGAAAATCTTCACAGGAATAACAACATCACCAAAAATACTATCCGGTCTTGATGATTCCCAATTTCCTGCTCAGTCCCCTTAATATTGCGATCACAATCTGATCGGGCCCAAAATGAGGCCCAAGAAAATCCTCGCAGGAATAACAGTACCACTAAAAATACTATCCGGCTTTCGTGATTCCCAGTTTCCTGCTCAGTCCCCTTAAGATTGCGATTCGAAACAGATCAGGCCCAAAATGGGCCCCAGAAAATCCTCACAGGAATAACAGTACCACCAAAAATACGATCCAGTCTTCATGATTCCCAATTTCCTACTCAGTCCCCTTGACGTTAGTGTTCCAGTCAGATCAGGCCCAAAATGGGGCCCAAGAAAATCCTCAAGAAATTTTCACACCACCAAAAACGTTACTCAGTCATTACGAACGTTGTTCAACATTATAATTCTAATCGAATCGGTCCCAAAATGAGGCTCAAAAATGTGCCTCACCCTTAAGCTCCCCGTTTAGTCATCCCCACCAACACCGAAACCAATTGGACCAACCCGATGACCCGAGAGAGCCTCGGTCGAGTGTGTTCGAAACGTCAAGTAGGTGAATCGGCTAACACGTTTGCACAAGCACGTCGATCGAAAGCGAGCCAGTGTCGGTTGGCAATCGAAGAGGTCCAACGGTAGAAGGAAACGAGAGGAGGTTGTCGATCGTCGTCAGAAAGAAAGAACTGGTCTCTCTCTCTCTCTCTCTCTCTCTCGACTCTCTCGAGTGGCATCGGGCCGATTAAAATTAGCACGAGCCTGCCATTGTTCCCTTCTACGTAGCAAGTACAATGCACCTGCACGTGCAACCGGGCGCATTTGCGAGCAGTCGACGGCCACTTTCGTCGGGGAAACAGAGACATTAGGCGAGCCGGGAGCTGCAGTTAACGACTCCGTGTGAGTATAGTCGCCGGACGAGATCATGCTCGGCGATCGTTGTACAGTTTCTTTCGGTCACTTAGGACACTTTTTCCTACGGGATTCCCCGCCTTAGGAAATTTCAAATCAGTCTTAAAATGAGAATTGGCCTCTGGTGTACTTTTCTTTTTTGTCAATTAACTTCCTGATCTGTTAGGCGAATTTAAATTTTCTAGTTGGCTTGGGATTGTGTCAGGTTGTGTAATGGGATCGAAAATTAATTTGGATGATACTGATTTTATACGTGAAACTTAGTTGTTTATGTGTGCATTATTCTGTTTTGTGGCCTGAGAGTTTACTTATAAATTAATTGTTGTTTTATGTTGGATATTTTTTTGTTAATTGGAAGATCGGTATTGAGTGAGGAACAGTTGATTATTTTTGTACAAGTCCAAGGATAAGCATGATTTTTTTTATATTCAATCGAAATTTAAAAAATACATGATTAAAGTTGATTAAAGCGGATCTTTATTTTTATATTGCTTTCTGAAGTGGATACGAGATGCTCAGTGCCTGTAATAATTTTGTTTAACTCGTGCCGCTAATAATAATTCTGGATTGCCCACCTTTTATAAATTTTTCTATTTTAAACAAATTGTTTGCTGCCGGAAAGAAATGATTAGAAAAGTCATTCCAAAGTTTTCGGTTATAAAACACGTTTCACAAAATCCTGCACAACTCGTCCACTTTTGAAAATATTTTAATGAAATTTTGTAGCAATGCTCTTAACCCTTTCGCTTCGGCAGCCCCGTCCGCCGAAGTGCCGTCACTGAATGGAAACTCGCGCCGAAAATATGCACAGTGCGCGTGGTTTCTGTATATTTGTACAGATTATTTCGACGCCGCATATATGCGGCGCTCGTACCCACGGGTCGTCGAGTGGATGCCGCGTATATGCGGCGCTCGTACCCACGGGTCGTCGAGTGGATGCCGCATATGTGCGGCGCTCGACGCGAAAGGGTTAAAAGCACCATCATTAAAACGCCAGAAAATATTCTTCGCTGAAGAATGATCTGACACGAGTTAAAAAATGTTGAAATATGCTTCGACTCGTATGGTTTCCAGCGACCCCTTAATGAAGTGCTTAGTCACCGGGTTTTTTTTCTGAATCCGCGTAACACACGCCACGCGGAATTCAATAATATTGATTTGCATACGACTCTGAAGTATGTGCATGTGCTTGCGCATCGAATGCACCGGCCCCATCGAGGACGATTGGCCTGATTCGAGCGTTCCGCTCGAGCATTCGCACAATTCCTGAATGCGACGTGTCCTGATCCTTTCGGTGGCACGCGGACAGCCCAAATACCAAGGAATACGCCCAGTCGCGGATAAATTCGGTATTCGGAACGACTGTCTACGTTTCTTCCCCCTAAGACTGCTTAATATACCGGGTGTCCCCCAACTCACCCCCCAAAAAACATCTATGCAGCCACCGGTTGCAAATTTTTCAAAACAGGTCACTCGTCTCGACTAGCCCAGTCAAAAAAATTTTTCATTCGCATTTCATACCATTGCAACTAATATTAAAATTATTTCTAGCCGTCTTTCAATTTATTGAAACTATTTTTAATTTTTTACGCAAACTGTTTAGCATCTAACTATTCACAAAAGTGTTTGTAGACACACATTTTTCTTCTCATATAATCCTCTAAAAAGATATTCATATTTTTCAAAATAAATTCGAGAAACAGTGCTGTGCTTCAACAAATATTGTTTAAATAAATAATTCTTCTCTGTCTACACACATCTCTATTTAAAAATACACAAGCTGTACTCACAATGTTTTTTCCGACGATCAAGAGCTTTGAAAATATTTTATTTAACATGTTTTTCATCCCCTGTTTCAAGGGCTGTTTGGAAAGCGTGCAGCTGGAGAAATATGAAAAAAATATGGGTGTTCGTAGGAGTGCATAAAATTTGTTTCGGCTGACTCTACATGCTGGTTTAACATTTTTTTATTTTTCAATTTCAGTCGTCGCGAAAACATTTAATTTATATTACATTTATATTATCTGGCACAGATCAATAATTTAATTGCTGAGAACATTCTGATAACCACACCCTCTATTGCGAGTAATTAATCATAATTATAAGGTTTCTATTTATTTCGTTAGGGGCGCGTTTTTGTAAATTTTTCAATTATTTTGCACTATATTGTGACAAACGAGGGATGCAAGAGCAGTGGCAAAGTTATCTCCGAGCGACGGAAGGTCTCAGACATGCAGATTGGCGATTGAAGCGGCGTTTAATCGGCGTGCTTTCACGAAAGCATCGATATCAGGGGTTGCGGGGGGTTGGAAGGGGGGGGATCAAGTTTCGCTAAAATTTTCAACAAGACGCGTCCTAATGGACCTTCCGACAGCGAGCAGATACTCGTATCTATGGAACAAGCTGTCCGGCTACCGATAATTGGCTGCTTCGATCACTCGTGGCAATTTCCTTCGTGTTAGGGGTTGACCCATTCTCCGCCAGCTTGTACAAGATGGCTGCGCGTTGCCTTTTGGGACCTCGAGGTCTAAGGAGATGGCTCCAAGATGACAGATCACTGCCAGGAACTGATCTCGATGTGTCCCAGTTTCTCCACTACATAATCGCTTAATTATCTCTAGGGGATGAAATAGACGACAGGGTATTTATAACTTATTTCGTGAAATTTTCCGTCGAAGTTCAGGAAAGGTTGTAATTTTTGTGATTATAAACATTTTGGAATAGGAAGAAAAATCGTGAGGTCCTACTTCTTCGATTTTAATTGATCATTATCTTCGAAAGTGTCTAAAACTACCCCTAAAAAGATAGTTTGATTATCTGGTAAGCTGAACGCTCCGGCAAGAATTTTCGTAATTAAAGTTGCATCGTCGTCGCTCAACTCTTGGAGTTCCTCAATCTTCGAAGTGTCAAAAACTACCCTCAAAATTTTGTAGGTTTTAATGAATTTTAGCGTGCCGATGAGAATTCTCTTAATTGAAATTATTTTCTCCCTTGTTCTCAGAAGCGTTCAAATTCTTCGTTTACCAACCGACATTCTTCCGAAGTATAATCTAAAATCTTTTCCCTCCGTAGAAATGTTAAAATGTTAAAAACTACCTTTACAAGACTTACTCCTATTGTGAAATCAGTCTGTGTTTACCAAAAAATATTCTCACTGCAATAGTCCTTGCATCCACGTGCACTTCATAACTACCTTACAAATCCCCAAAAACTACCCTTAAAATAACCATTCCAACGATAAATCAAGGTCGGCCTCTCAAATGCAATCCTCACAACAAAAACAAACCCCAACATGCACCTGCGGCATTTCAAAACTTCCCTCAAAGCTATCGAAACTACCCCTAAAAGAACATAACACCAGCCATCAATCAAACCTGATCTCTCAAACGCATTTCTCATAACGAAAACATGCCTCAACAATCACCACAACTTCCCAAAACCACCCCCAAAAACCAAACCACCCCTAGTAGGACAATTCCCATTACCAATCCAATCAGCTGTTCACAGACAAACTCCCCAAAACAAAAACAAACCTCATTCATCTCAAACTTTCAACAACCAGCCTCTATGAAAACTACCCCCACAATGCCAATTATAATCACCAACGCAATCCGATCTCTCAAACAAAAACAAACCCGCATCCGTTATAGAATTCCCAAAACCCCCAAAAAATCATTCCCACAATATTCTCCGCGTCCAAACCTCCTCAAACTCAACCCCCTCGTGCGTAACCCCCTCAGCCGCACTCCGAAATCTCCATTCGTTCCAAACTCTCTGAAACCACCCTTAGAAGACTAACTGGAATCACGAATCAAATGGAACCCTTCAAACATAAACAAACCCCATCCCCCTCAAACTTCTCAAAACCCCCAAAAAGTCTTTCCCACAAAATTCCCCGTGTCCAAACCACCTCAAACTCAACCCCATTCATACCGAACTCTTCGAAACCGCCACTAGAAAAGACTAAGTGGGGTCACCAACCAAATCGAACCCCTCAAACATAAACAAACCCCATCCCCCTCAAACTTCCCAAAACCCCCAAAAAAATTTTCTCACTACATTCTCCATGCACAAACCCCCAAAACTGAACCCCCTCAGCTGGCCACCAGTAAACACTGACCACCAAAAACCCCATTTATTCCAAACTCTTCGAAACCACCACTAGAAGATTAAGCGGGGTCACGAATCAAATGGAACCTTTCAAACATAAACAAACCTCATCCGCCACAAACTTCCTCAAAGCATCAAAAAGTCTTTGCCACAAAATTCCCCGTGTCCAAACCTCCTCAAACTCAACCCCATCCATACCGAACTCTTCGAAACCACCACTAGAAGACTAAGTGGGGTCACCAACCAAATCGAAGCCCTCAAACATAAACAAACCCCATCCGCCTGAAACTTCCCAAAACCCCCAAAAAAATTTTCTCACTACATTCTCCATGCACAAACCCCCTGAAACTGAACCCCCTCAGCTGGCCACCAGTAAACACTGACCACCAAAAACCCCATTTATTCCAAACTCTTCGAAACCACCACTAGAAGATTAAGCGGGGTCACGAATCAAATGGAACCTTTCAAACATAAACAAACCTCATCCGCCTCAAACTTCCTCAAAGCATCAAAAAGTCTTTGCCACAAAATTCCCTCTGTCCAAACCACCTCAAACTCAACCCCATCCATACTGAACTCTTCGAAACCACCACTAGAAAAGACTAAGTGGGGTCACCAACCAAATTGAACCCCTCAAACATAAACAAACCCCATCCGCCTGAAACTTCCCAAAACCCCCAAAAAAAATTTTTTCGTTACATTCTCCATGCACCCCCTGAAAGTGTACCCCCTCGCGCGTAACCCGCTCAGCCGGCCTCCGGTAAACACCGGCCCCCGAAAACCGCTCTCGCCCGGCATCGTCCGAATAAATACGGCGCGCAATCGCACGACATGCGCCCTCACAACTGGGTCACCGTTCAACACTCGCGTCTGAAAATCCATTCCCGGCCTCCTCTCTCGCCGAGTCCGCCTTCCTAGGTCAGGGTAGCAGGCACACAGCAGCACTCCTCGCAGTGTCTCGTGAAAATCCTCATCGAATCCTTCGGACATGGGTTGGACAACGTTGCGCACACGAGTCGTTAGTACCTTCAAACCCCTTCAAACGCGAATCCACGATATCAAACGAGGCACAACCACCCTGGCAAGTGACAAGTCGAAAAATTTCCAACCATTCACCTGGCGTGTTCTCTCATTCAGCGAGTCGAGTGTTTGTTGCCATGCAACCACGATGCGTCCTGGTGCACCTGGGCATCGGTGATCAAGGTGGAGGGCTGCCAATGCGGTTCCAAACCGTTTCAAACCGTTCCCCACCACCTCTCCCACAACACCTAGAAAGTGTTCGTTAGTTTTTTTTTTTTTGTTCGATTTTTATGGTTTTCCTTGATTACGTGCGGTTGGTTCGATGCGGTTTGTTTTCTTTGTGGTTTTCGTTTTGGTGCGTTTTTTTTTTCGTGGGGGTCCAGGTTGATCACGTGGTAGTTTCATGGGCCCCCCTGGTGTGGAATGGTGACACGTGCCATGGAGATGAGAAGGAGGACACGTGGAGCTCCAGGAAGTTGTTTGGAGGAGCTGGTGGCGTTAAGCACGACGGAATGGACTCTTCTGGGATCGCGTACCTTGCCGGCGGTGGTGGTTCAATCGCGTGGTGTAATTTTAGGGGTTGATGCGGGTTTTTTGGGGTTGGGGGGTCAGGTGACAGGTGGACAGACCGTTCTGTTTTGTTTTCGCATTTAAGATAATGGACGTACATTTAATTTTTACTTTTTCAGCTTTTGTGTTTGTTTGGGTGGTGGTGTTTGTTTATTTACGTTGTTTCTTGATGTTTAACTTGTAAATGCGAAACGCACATTTACATTTTAATTTTGTTTTCGGTGGTGTGTTAGACTGTTTTCAGTTTTATTTAGACTTTTTGTGTTTGAATGGTTTGGTTTCCATGTATTTTTATTTCCCATTGTTTGTTTGTTTATTGTAGACTATTTCAATTTTTATTTGACTTTTGGATGTCACCTAGAACATTTCAATTTTTAGTTTGGTTTTATTTTCTCATTTCTATTTGTTATGGTTTACTACTCTTTTTAGTTGTACTTTTTAGTACACATACTGTGCAACCTATCGAACTTCGGGAAAATTGTGGAATTTGAAAAGAATATTTTTCGTAGATCCTAAAAATTTGACAAGCACAATGTTCAATATTGTTCATATTCCTAAAATATTAGCTGTCAATAGTCTGCAGGTATTTGTGCGAATATAAATTTTGCTAAGTTCTATGTCATATTCCAAAATAAAAATCGTATTGAAATTGTTTAAAACTTTCCAACTGTAGAAGATTAAAAATATATAAATATATAAAATGCATAAAATCCACAGTCTAGTAATAACTATTCCCAAAATTCTCAACATATTCCGAAGATATGTATTTTGACCATACCAAAAGCAATAAGATATTTGGCCATTTTCAAATTTTCGAGTACCACAAACGTTTAAAGATTTGAACACACCAGTATTTCAGAATTGAAAGCTCGTTCGCAGAGGGGGCGTTTTGACTATGTAAAAAATTGGATGATAAAATATTCGAATGGTATGAAATGTTTTAATAAGAAAAAGTCTCGGATGCTTCAAATTTGCGCGGCCATATTAATTCTTAAACTCCCGAGAGAGACCGGGAGCCATTCTGAAACTAGGTCCTTGAAATGCCACACGGCTATTGCACTTTCACCCTTCATTCACTTTCCGCCGCTTCCCCCCCTACCGTCTACCACCGAAAATCAGTGGAAGTGCACTCTTCTTCTATAAAAAACAATTAGGCGCAATCGGGTTTGCAAGTTCGATTATAATTAATAACAAAATTAAATTCTGCTCATACAAAATTAACATCAGCACTTGCCCCGTTTATTTCCATTTTCATGTTGATCAATATTTATTCGATTTCCTGCTAAATTCACAATCAATTTTAATAAAGAAAAAAAAATGAAATCAACTTTAATTAAAAAATATTGCGTTTCAATATTTATTCCTTTCTTTTTATGGTAATATTTAATTAAAAAGTCGAGTCACGTTTAACACAATATTAACTTAAATGCATAATTAAAACGTGGACCGTGTCACGAATTGTTATTTCCGTGTGTGTGTGAACATTTATTTCTTTGTCTTTCCTGTGGTGTAATGAGCAAATTGTGTTGTTGTTATTATTGTTGACAATATTGTTGCAATTAATGGTGGACCGCGCTTATTTCCCATTCGTTTCGGTTTGTTCGTTTCGATAGTAGATAACCGCGTTGAATAGTGCATTGTTAGGTGACGGTGAATGCAGTTTGTGTGGTCGATGCACCTCCGGTGCATGAATGAAGTCGCCGAAATATACATATACGTTCCCCAATACAATGGGATCATACGTAGCACAGCTTGTTTGTGAGCAACAGTCGTCCGAGTTCGAACAGTAACATTCATTATCGATAAAATGGAACGAACACCAAAAGTAACTTCTTTGCAATCTCTACATCGCGAACTGCAAAATTGACAATTCGTTGCAGTACCAATTTTACAGTAGCTAAATATCTTTAACAATCTCCATTAACAGAAACAATTCATTCAAAACCAATTCATTCACCCTCGTTGATAATTCATTCACCCTAATTGAACGCTGTTAAATTTACTTAATGGTAATTTTACCACTTACAATAAACTATTTTAAAGAATACTGAAAGGTACCATTTTCATAAAACTAAAATTAAAAGTACTATTACAATAAATACCATTTACAATAAAATATTAAAGAAAAATAAATAAGTAAATTACCATTTGTAATAAAATATTGCAGAAAAATACTGGAAAGCACCATTTGCACGGTACAATGTTCATTGAAATAAAGAAGTTATTTTCGAAGGTCTTAGCAAGTCATGTTTAATAGAATTGTGCACCTTTTCCCCGATCAAATCGTTCGAGACAATAGGAGGATCGAATCAAGTGTCTATACAATGCACACACAATGCACCGACAATGGGCATGCATACATGTGCAGATTCATGCACACAGAGACGTACAACAGTGGCATTTGAACGGGTATCTTGACGGGCCATCACGTGTTCAGTGTCGAATCCAATTAATGCCGGTTCCTTCGTCGCATTAAAACCGTGTGCTGGCTTCCTCTTCCATTGGGCTGCCTATTTACCAGTTGGTCGTGCACGGCCCGTCAAACAAGTCAACCGGAAACACGGCTGTTTCCATTACCGTCAGTCCTCAGGGACCGATAAGAGTTTCCGCTTGCCCAATTTTCTGCGACTTTTTTTTTCGCTAAAAGAAAATTACCAAGAATGCACCAGCTCTCAATGTTTAGCAATTCTCGTTCTGTCAAATTGAATGAAGACGTACGAGTGCACATTTTCCAGAAAACTGTTAGTCAAACTACATTGCATACCCTCCCTCTACAATTTGCATTTCGTTAGACAATTAGGTAATTTATTTAGTAACAAAACTTTTTTTTCTTTTTAATTATTTTGCCATGCAACATTTACTAACGTATTCGCGAGATCTTCCCGATTAAAATGAGTCCAAACACGATACAATTCGTAGCACGCGTGCGTCTATAATCCACGGTTTAGTAGCACTTCTATTATCCGAACGGTGGGGCGCTAGTGTTACATCGTGGATTACTCGAGTAAATATGATCGAAACTGTATCGTGTTTGGACTCATTTTAATCGGGACAATGTCACGAATATGCTGACAACAATTTTGTTAAAAAACAAAACAAATTATTATTCTGTCTATTCTGTTCTACGTTCGAGGCTAACGCCGAGGAATCGATAACTTCTGTACATGATATACGTAACATTTCGATCCAGAATTTTTCACAGAATTTTCACACATTAATGTATTGCTTAAAAATGTTAAATAAATGTTTTATGTGTGATCTCATTCGATTTACAGAAAGAGCTGTTCGGTAGCGGAGAAGCCGGTCAACCGGATGGGGTGAGCAGCCGGAAGATGTCGAATGGCTCGACCGGAAGTACCAAGCACAAATGGCTGAAAGCGTTCAAGAGTCTAAAGACGAGCTCGCCGCCAACACCGCCGGCAACAGACAAGTCAGTATTTGTGTCCCGCGTGCATGTATCTGTTCTGTATCCTCGACAAGCGTTTCCCAACACGAGAATTTATTTTTTCAAAAGACCGACGCTTTTCACGATCGTTTCTAATTCATTTTCACTGTCCGACATTCCTCTATGTTTTTCGCTGTGTGACGTTCCCTTTTTTTCTCTGTTTTTTTTTCATGTAACAATAGTGTGCTTTGTTCTCTACGGAATTGTGCGCGTTATCCAGAGCAGTTTGCTTTTCAATAACTGGAATTATTGTTTTGCGAATGCCGACTAACACAGAGGAAAGCAGGCGATGTACCATGCTGTCTCCACGGTCGTCGCCATGTCCAGGTAGGCAACCCATTTTCTCACCTGTAATAATTGTTTAATACTTATTGGTCGAGCGAACCCCGTTCCTCAAAAAATCATCCCTTCGAAAGTAACTTCATCCCCTTAGCCAGTGTTAGGTCTCAGCGAAAATGAAAAAAATTACAATTTCAGCAAATTATTTTAAACAATCGCCGTAAAAATTGATTTTTAGTGCAAAATTCGACCACCGGTCGAACCCACGTGAAAAACTGGACCGGAAACATGTGCCGCATCATTCGTTTACGAGCCTCCGTTCTCGAGAAAAATCGCCTTAAACGTGATTGGTCGCTTCAGCTGTTCTTTTTGAAATCTGATTTACTCGAGAAGGAAGCTGAGTAGACACAAAATGCATTACGTATTTTCTGTTCAGTTTTACGCGAGGAATCGAACGATACGACATTCTATTGTTTAAAAAATAAATTTATATTATTTGTAATTATAATTATCTCCACATCATCCGTTAAAGTACTATTTTCAGAAATAAGGTTACCAAACAGTTAACCACTAATAAAAATTGCCATTTTTCCAGGAAAAGCTTGGAATCACAAGGTGGCCACATATGGCGCGAGTACACCTACCGTAAAATTACCCCCTGCGACGCTTGCGGCCAGGTGTTACGGGGCCACAGTCGTCAGGGCGTCAGGTGTCACGGCTGCAAGGCGAACGCACACACCGATTGCATACAGCAGGTGCAGCCGAAGACGTGTCCGAAAAAAAGCGGCGGCATCCCTCTTCTTCGACGACAGAAGACGCAGACTCAGGCCGATGAAGCGCCGTCCGCAGAGCACAGTAAGTATGAACCCAATTTTGAACCCTTCAAAGGGTTTTTGGTCTACTCGCCTCGTCGGGGCAAGAACTTTTCTTTCTCTCTCTCTCTCTTTCTCTCTCTCTCTCTCTCTCTCTCTCTCTCTCTCTCCCACTTTTTATCTCTCGTCGTCGAGGATCGTCGATGCTCTCGTTACAATTAAAAAGAAATACTAAAATTTGCTAAAACAAATCGGGAGACATTTTTGGAAAAATGTTTGACACGCCTGCTAGCTATTGTCTACAGTGTAAAATATATTTTTGTTTTGTTTTGAGGTTTTTGTATTGTTGTATTTTTTTGTCATTTTTGTTTTATAATTTGTGTACATTTACCCCCATTGATGGGGATAAGTGTTTACTAAATTGTTTTTTATACAATTTAGGAGTGGATTTATACTAAATTATTATTTCTATACAATTTTATTATATCATAATTTTGAGGATTTATTAAGTATTTTCAGCTCCGCTGATTTTTTTCATTCGATATTTGCGCACAACTTTATTAAAACTAAAAAAACTGTCAGTAAATGGGGGAGTAAAAATAAAAATGAAATTTTAAAAAAATTTTGTATGCAGTACAAATTGAGGAGATAAGATTGTACACTTAATCTCGTGGCAATAGGACGTCTGCCAGTCACACAATTTTTGCCCCTTCATTTTCTAATTCGACAGAGTAAAACCACCCCTATCTTATTTTTCCACATATCTCGAGAACTATAAAACTTACAAAAAAATAGTTTCAACAAAAACTTAATATCTTCTCACGTTCTACAGAACCATCTACCAAAATTGTAGAAATCGAATTGTTGAAACACACAAAATTGTTATAAACAATTACCCAAAAAACATTTCAGTACATGCCCGCAGAACACGAAAAAACAACCAATTTTTGCTACACCGACTTTTCTCTATCACCGACAATTTTCAAGATGCACCAAAAAGATAAAGGACTCCACTTAGAAAAATCAAAAAGTCGTAGACAGAATTTCCCAAAAGGTAAAATCGTCACTTCCAGCAATAGTTCTCTTGTTATTGGACTTTACGCGGACGTCTGCGATTCAGAAAAATGTTTCACCGTGGAGCGATCCACAAGTGGTCGGTCGTCAAACATTTTTCTTGGGAACGTCGGTGTTCGACGTGAATAATATTTAACGAGGTATTGAGCAGAATTCGAGAGAGCACCGATCGATCCTCCATACCGAGGAAAAAAAAACGAAAACGAAGCGTCTCCGGAGGAACAACTTTGCACGAAAGTTTCGTTCTATTCGCATCGTCGTGTATAACGATCGGCTTTTTGACTACATCCCCCCGAACCCCTAAATCACCGCATCAATCGTCTCTCGATAAGGATAATCGATCGGGGATATATCACGATCCGCCCTTGCCACGAGCCCATCGTCGAATTAACGATATAATCCGCACCGGTAAAAGCGAATCGGATCGTTCCTCATCATCGCACCCCTTATACCTAAATGGAAGAGGCTGCAGAAAAAGGTCTTTATCTCTGCCACGTGTCAACTCGATGATTTTTTCGCCAGCCGGTGTCCTGGTCCTTGTTCGAAGTCACTGAAAATAATGATCGTTTGGAGCGAAACACACCCCTTTGACAATTTTTCAAATAAATTATTGCTTCAAAATTATTTTTGGGGGATTTTTTTTCATTAGTAATAAGGGTAGAAAATTTGTGAGGATTCTGAAAACTTCTGAAAAATTCCGAAACTTGAATTAAGGGTGACTTTGTTGGAGTCCGACCATGACAGAGCCAAGGAGCTATCCTAATGGCCCCGGACACGGTGAACCGTCGCATGAATAACTTGTCTGAGGATGGGGTGGGGGGTGAGTTATCCACGTCGAAAATTATTCGAAGGTCCTCATCCCCGAATTACGCGACAGCATGTTATATGCTCTTAATCCTTTCAACATGATTTACTTCAATTGACGTCAGCATGTGCCTACCCTCCGAACGATCGATAGCAATTTTGTTACGTGTCCTGGTCACCATAGGCTGTGTCAGGATCGAAATAAATTTTTTCTAACACGCGTCGTCCACCTTGTCAATCATATCTCCCGGGGAAAAATTTATCTTCGCTGTATATAATCAAATAAACTTCAGTGACCTTGAACAAACGACCTTGACGAGGCGCCAGCGAAAATGAAGTCGAGATCGGTCCTTTGAACAACAAGTGTCTTCCAATCAACATCCTTTCCACTGCTTTTTCTTCAGAACATTAGATCTTCATCAGTAGAAAAGAGTGTGGAGCCTCTTTTTCAATTACATTAAAATTCTCCTAGCTTAATCAAATAATAGATCATTCATAAAGGATAAAGATACATTATTCAACAAATTTGTATAAAGTAGTGTGAAATAGTCACTTTTAACGCCCCGTAAAGCTAGTGTTAACTAATGAATTAACAGTGCTTAAATCATTTATACATTATTCATTCATATCAATAAAAGACCTAACTTCACCATGAAAGAAAGTAACTATCGAACAAAACATGAGAATAAATCAGAGACAGAAGCAACCGCACCAATGAATCACACCGCAGGAAGGTTCCACAGTAGAGTCCACAAATGAATGACCAAGCGAAGACACTCGCTGTCCAAGGGACCCTCTCGAACAAACAGTTGGGACTGAAGCGAAAGCCAAAAAGATCTAAAAATACAAAAAAACTGAAGATACAACAGGAAATCACTTCCTGTGATGTCTATCGTGTGCTTTTGCATTGCTGTCACTCTATCCCATGTGGCCAGACGTGGACGCCATATACCAGGTGCTGAAGCAGGCAGGCGAGATCCGTGGAAACTCGACAAACTCACCACCTACGCCTCCCACAGCAGATCATCCTCCCTCCGGTGCAGCACCTTCGTCAGCGAGGGCCTCCTCCCACCCTTGTTCCTCGTCCACCTCTGGTAAGGCACAGCACCAACTCCTCTTGACCTTGAAGCAGAACCTTCCCAACAATTATTGGGAAAGATAGTAGCCTGTACTCCTTGCAATCGCCACTTGGAGAGCTATTCGAGTGTGTCATCCTGTGCACAAGAAACTAGATTGTACCTTTGGAGTCGTGTGTTCTGTAGATTCTCAAATTTCGTGGCTCCAGATAGCTAAAAACTGGATAGAAGTAGTTTCTAAGGAAAACAGTATAACTGCGTAGCCTAATTTTAAGTGTACGGTTGACTGTGTACTTCCAGGCACCAGGATGTAATGGTTGTAGTCAATTTTATGGCAGCGCAAGCTGAGGATATGTTGCTTTATGGAAGAATAAGTCATTTGTAACATAGTTTTTGTACTTGTATCTTTGGAAGTAGAAATCATATGGTAGCTTAAGCTTTTGAGATAGGCAAGATACAAATTACTAGTTTTTTAGTAACCTAGGTGCTTTGAAGCAAACTTTTTAGTACAAAATTGATCTCTCTATGTGCAAGAAACCTAATTTTGTAGATTATGTCTGTTGCATTGATTTTGAGGCATAAATGATAGTCAATATTTGTCTGTTGCAACCAATTTGTGTTTTACACATTGCCATTTGCTAGATAAATAGGCGAAGTTATATGAAAATTCTTGAAAGTTGTAGATTGCGTGCATTCTCCAAGTTTGTTGCAGCAGAAACTTCGTTGATGGCAGTTTCTGTAGATTTAAGTTACTCAAGGAAGTTTTAGGAGC
The DNA here is from genome assembly GCA_913789895.3 of Seladonia tumulorum. Taxonomy (NCBI): domain Eukaryota; kingdom Metazoa; phylum Arthropoda; class Insecta; order Hymenoptera; family Halictidae; genus Seladonia; species Seladonia tumulorum. Next base: position 15,875,043 of record OU565270.1, on the reverse strand, counting down.
TTGGATGCGCTGTTCAAAATATGAGTTTGATCGCTGCACGGAAGAGAGACTATTGTTGTGGGTGATAATATGGAAGCAACAGTTATATAGGACACTAATGGTAGTTGCAGCTTAGTTTAATTGACGAACTTCTGTGAATAGATGATAGAATTGGTTGCATGTTGGTAACTTGACCAGCGATCCAATATAATCCTAGACACCCTACGCTTGTTTTCAGGTTTCCACAAACTATTTTTTATATTTTATTATGTAAAAATGTTAAACGATTCAAAGTTTGAGAATCTACTAGTTGTTGAATTTACTAAATAGTTGTATCGCATAACAAAATTTAAGCTTTTTTCTTAGGATAATTAAAAAATGAGAAAACCTTCTTTTGCACAGTATTGCAGTCTCTATGATTAATTTTCTGTATAATTGAACAATAATTAAAGTTAGAAAAATTTTTAATAGTAGATGTAACAATTTCAATTTGTAAAATTACGTTTCCTTTGAATGCTAGAAAATAGTACAGCATACTTGCAGATTTAGTATCTCGCAAAATTACATAGCTTTTAAAATAATTAGAAGAGCAGCAAGCGAAATAATTCAGGCAAGAGAGATTGTTTAAGATCAGATTTATGTTCCAATTTCGTTGAAACAATTTGCAGCATAAAAAGCTGAGAATGCGTTATAGTTGAGTGTTTTTACAGTGCCATGAAAAAGCGAGGAAAATCACCAAATGCACTCAGATACAGGCTCCATTAATAATGCAACGGAAGAGTCACTGTTTTTCTGCTTCAAGATCTCACGTGACCCTGTTCTCTTTCTTTTATTTTTTTTAATCAGAAGAAGGAATGCTTGTCTTCTTCAGGGACATGACTCGTAATTCTCTCTCTCTCTCTCTCTCTCTCTCTCTCTATTTCTCTGTTTTTCTTTTTTCTTCAATTGTCTCTCTGATCTTCTCTCTGGCTCTCTTCTTCTCCTGCTTCATCTTCATTCTACCCCCTTTACCCATCGTTAATTTTTCTACTGTCTCGACTACCTGGGGAACTAATTCAACAAAGCGTGTATAGATCAACGGTGATCCACGATCGAGGGATCCAGCTTCTCGTCATCTCACCCTCATCTTAACGTTAACCGTTCACGAAGGAAAAAAACAAAGACGAAGGTGTTGAATCTCTTCAGAGTGCCTCTAATTTCGAACATCAATTAATACTTAACTACTCTGTCGAATTGAAAAGAGATCTCGATAGTCAGATAACGTCAAAAAATAATTAGCCCGGTGCAAAATCTGCATTTGCTCGACGGGAAAATATCGAGGCTCGGTGAATCGACTATCTTCTGAAGGATCTTCGTAAAGCCTTCTTCTAGGTGTCTTTAAGAGCCCGCTCGAGGACCTGAAGCCCTCAAAGACCCGCGATTAAAAATCGACAATCCGGAGTCCGCCATTGTGGCGTCCCACTCGAGGCGAGAAAACGTTTTCCCACTTTTCCGCGAGTCTCGTTGCGCAAATGCTTTCCTGCCCTCTCCCCTCGACCAGTGTTAGGTCTCAGCGAAAATGAAAAAAATTACAGTTTCAGCAAATTATTTTAAACAATCGCCGCTAAAAATTGATTTTCAGTGGAAAATTCGACCACCGATCAAACCCTCGTGAAAAACTGGGCTGGAAACATGTGCCGCATCATTCGTTTACGAGCCTCCGTTCTCGAGAAAAATCGCCTTAAACGTGATTGGTCGCTTCAATTGTTCTTTTTAAAACCTGATTTACTCGAGAAGAAAGCTGAGTAGACACAAAATGTATTGTATACTTTCCGTTCAGTTTTACGCGAATAATCGAATGATACAACATTTTATTGTTTAACGAATAAATTTATATTATTTGTAATTATATAATGAGACCTAACACCGACGAACCCCACGTCAGAAAATCACAACAGAGCAACTCTAGTGCATCAGCGACTAACAATTCGCCGAAGCATTCGAATCAATTCCAAGCAACTCCAAAACCTATGTGACCAAAGAAAAAAAAAAACAGACGAACCTAGACTGTCATCGGAGCGATCATGCACAATCATAAGAGCCCGGAAGAAGCCTACAGGAAGGCTGGCAAGCTGTCACTAAAGTTTCACTAAAGTGGAATTGCGCCAACTAACACATACACGCACGCACAAAATAACAGAGCCGTCTAACTCGATCGCCTCGAGAGAGAGAAAGCCGGCTTCGAGCTTATGCGAGCGTTACACGCATCAGAGAGTCACCGTGGAATCGTTGCAATTCCATTGAGCAGGAAGAGGCAGCGGCGGATCGATGTCCGGAACCAGGCCGTTCGGGCAACCGTTGGTGTTGATGACCCAGGAGACGCCATCGGTCTCGTCGCCGAGGCTTCTGGAGCCTACTTATCGCGGTGGCAACCGGAAACGATGACCCGTCAAGTGGAATTTCATCTGGAAATCGCGTGGTCGGGTCCCGCGCAATTCCTCACTGCTCGCGAACGAAAAAATTCGCGATCGCGATCGTCGAAACGACCAAACCGACCGACCGTTCACCCTGCCTGGGAAAACCGTGGAATCGCGTGTGTGTCATGATGGAATTGCTGGCCTGATGAGCCTGCTTTGTATTGTTCATGAAAGGAATCGTTGTCGTTGACGATACAGAGCGGTTTAATAATCGATTCATCAGCCTTCGTACTCGAAAAACGTGGAATTGCTTGTGCATTTCGATGGAATTGTTAGCGTTGTACAGTATAATGACAATTTTTGTGTTGTTCGAAAAGGGAATCGTTGTTCTCGCTGATCCATTTAAAAAGTGACTGATCAGTATTTGCAATCACAAATCGTGGAATTGCTAGGCCTGCTAAACGTGGAATTGATCAGTCTTTGCACTCGAAAATCGTGGAATTGCTAAACCTGGTAAACGTAGAATTGATCAGTCTTTGCACTCCCAAATCGTGGACTTGCTAGGCCTGGTAAACGTAGAATTGACCAGTCTTGGCACTCGCAAATCGTGGAATTGTTAGGCCTGCTAAACGTGGAATTGATCAGTCTTTGCACTCGCAAATCGTGGAATTGCTAGGCTTGGTAAACGTGGAATTGACCAGTCTTGGCACTCGCAAATCGTGGAATTGTTAGGCCTGCTAAACGTGGAATTGATCAGTCTTTGCACTCGCAAATCGTGGAATTTCTAGGCTTGCCAAACGTGAAATTGCTATGCCTGGTAAACGTGGAATTGCTAGCACGATTAAATTGACCGGACGCAGTCAATCGATATAATAATTTTTATCAGTTTTAAGGTGCTCAAGTGTCCTTCGTATAACACGGAATTTCCGAATGGAATTGAAATGGTGGAGTCTGAACGGAACGAAAAGAGACAGGATTGTTCGTGAAGGCTTTTATGTTACACAGAAAATAGGATCGATGGAGTTTCTGAGGAACGAGAGGTGGAGTTGCCGAAGTTGTTCTACTGTGATGCTACTATTTTACTCTTGAAACTATTGCCTTCACCCTTCCCCCTAGAATGTTTCTTATTCTACCGAGTATGGAATGCTGCGAAGAGAAGTAGGGAATTGTCATAATCGTAGACGGAGTTGCGAGGGCTCGCGTCGACTCGAGACGCGGTACGAACATTTTTCACGCTATTTCCCATCAACGTACGCTGCAAACCGGGTAGACCATGGAATTGCCACTTTATTTTACATTTATTTAGTCGCTGTTGAGAACAAGCTTGGAATTGACTCCAATCACTTGTACGTGTCTGTCCGGGACGACTAGTTGGAAACTAGTTTGCAAAATCGATTTGGAATTGCTGAATTATAGAATACCGTCAATGTTCGCTCGGGCCAATGAATCCTCGAGCAATTCTTGAATTCAGCATGACCAAATTATAAAACGAAAAAAAAAAACAAACAAACAATACAAATACCCGAAGTTCCTAAAGCGGTGAAATTATTTGCAGGACTTTTGTTTATTACGTACAGGTTGTTTCAAAAAAGACTATGCCGTAAAGGTAAGGATGCCCCAATATACTATCAAAGTTTCGAATAATCCGCGAAATGCAAATCACATGTAAAACGTTGCTATAATTCTCGCGAATCGCACACAGTAACGGCGGTACCCGGCAGGGCCGAATTTGCATTCGGATTATTTTTAACGTTCCATTAAACGAAAACAGAGATGCTCGAAATTTCCACCGCATAGTTTCTTTTGAAACGAGACTGCTCCGGAGTTTTGTCGAATTTGGGATTGTTGTTGGATAGTCTTCGATTGATTCATGTTGATTGTGAAAGAAGGGAGAACGTGTTTTGAAAACAAAAATGAAAAAAAAAACGACGTGTAATTTGCTCAAAGTGTCTTTCTTTTCCGAACGAATGCTCATCTGTGCAACTCGGACAGGTCGAGTTGCAAATAATTTGTCTTGTTTCCTCGCTGATAAACAAATAAATTGCGCTTGTATCCCTTTGATTCTCCGATTGTCGACTTGTAAAATTTATCGGAAAATTTAGGACGACAGAAGGAGGATAAACGTGGGGGGAAAAGACCGTGTAAAGCAGTCGGTGTTTGTGACACGAATCCGCAGATCAAAAGCGTGCGAAATCCCACCGAAGAGAAGGAAAAAAAAAATACATAAAAAAGACCTGAAAGCATCACAGAGATCCCGTGTAAATATTGTAAATAAAATCTTGTATTCTTCTGCAACCTCCTGCTGTCACTTCTTCTCGCGCGAGTCGTGTCCCATTTCTCTCTCTGTACATATATACATACGCACATATATATATATACGCATCTATTTTTTGGTTCTCTGTTCTGCAAAGAAAAAAAAAGGAGTACAGTATGTTTTGTAAAATTCTCTTTTTCTCTGTGAATCCCGGCATTGGTCGAATTTGTCGCCTGAAAAAGAAACGTTTCTGTGTGCATTCATGGTGTTTGACCGTGTCTATGGTGTCCTTTGTTTCGTGGTACGTGTCCTTTCAGCCTCGACGTTGACGCCACCGAATTTTGTTGACAAAGAATCTAAAAAAAAAAAAAAAAAAATTGCAGCGATGCTCCCTTATGATCGAGGAGAGCGTCGTTGTGTTCTCTACTGTCTTTCATTTCAGCTGTTGAGTCCGCGTACCTTCCACGTTTCTTTCGACTTTGCGCACAATGTGCACTTGCTTTGTCTGAGCGCACTACTAACAAGCTAGCTTTCTGTAACTTCTGCTCTGTTCTAACAACTGTCGCGAATCGCTGTGTCACGACTATAATACTCGTCGACGAACGCCACTGTGAGTAGCCGTTGGTTTGCTGGAGACCCTCTCCGATTTGCTTGACCTCGTCTGAACACACACGTGAATCTAGCTGTGACTAACAAGAAAAAAAGAAAAGAAAATGGCGTCAACGTCGAGCATCAGTCGAGTCTCAAATGCTAACTTGTTATCGTCGATAATTATGGCACATGAAGCGCCGCATAGCCCGCAACGTAGACGAGAGAGGCTTAACCTGAGGATGAAGAGCCTCAGCCTGGATTCCCCGGAAGGCACCGCGCACGTTCGGCATCGTTCGAGGGATTACTATACCGGCGGCCAGAGGGAATCCACGCCGCCTAGACACTCCGACAGTGGTACCATCAACAGATTGTGTAAGTAAACTGCATAGTTAAACCGCGCATGCAACTCGAATCGTTTCAGAGGTGCCGCGAAGCATCGGGAACGTTTAGGTGATCCGCCCTGCATCCTGGCAAGTTGTAATATTCATAATACTAACATATTTATGCCATGTGCAGCTCCCTGTCATGCTCGGTGCGTCCCACTTCAATTTCTGTTCGTTTACCATATCGCCATTTAAAAACTAAACGTTTGCCCCATATGGGCCATGCGTCATTCGAATGGGCATGAAAAGGACTACTAATTATCAGTTTTTGGTTAACGTCAGGCACCCCCTTCTTCCAGAACGTAGCCACTCAATAACATTTTTTCATCCTACAATATACGAAAAATGCGAAAAAGTTACGTATAAATTAGAGAAAATACATATTATTGTATATCGTCGGAAAGCTCGATTTTTTAATGATTTTCTGCCTCAAATTTCAAGTCTGTATCTATTTTCAATCAAAAGTTACAGACTCCGAAAGATTTTGCTAAAATCGTACTCCGGCCCCATTTACTTTTCACCCCGTGGTCCAATTTGAGAAATATTTTACAGGTTAATGCCTGAGTTATAGGCCCATTATTTCCAGAGGTTAAATAAACTCGGAGTTAATCAATTTTTCTTTTTGCATTTTACGTTACCATATTAAATAGACTAGCCAACGTATCGAGTGAGATTTTCGTATATCCTAGTTTGAAATAAATTCTATCGTATCTGGTGGATTGTTCGAAAGATATCCTAACATAAAAATTATATTGCAGCTCCATGTAGTCCAGGCCAAGGTCACGGCATTCACAAACACATAAGAGGGACCACCAGGATGTCAAGCATGGAATTACCGGACGAGAACGAGAAATCTTATTCCTCGGCGAGCACTTCGCCGTGCCCGTCGCCGCATACTAACAATCAGAATCACACAAATCTGCCGGGGAAACGTGTCCCGCCACCCAACAACCTCTACGTAGCCCTCTACAACTTCGACGCACGTCACCGGGACGAATTGGATTTAAAGTAATCATTGAACAGGAACTGTATATACTTAGAACCCGAACTGCGACACGTCTCCCGGAGGCTGACATCCTTAAGAACTAACCCGTTGATCTCGTTTCGCCCTTCCAACTCCGAACCTTGACCCTTCTTCTCCTGTTTGTTTGATTGTACACGTTACTTTTTTTCACGTTGCTAATGCCGGCGTTGTTGCAATGTTTTTATAGGGCTGGTTATAAAATAACAGTGATCGACAAATCAGAAAGGGATTGGTGGAAAGGCAAGTGCTTGGGTGGACGAGCCGGTTACTTCCCAAGCGCGTACGTCATGAGAGTGGAGTCTGGACAGAAGACTCTTCAGGTCACGCGTAACCTACAGCTTACTGATCAGATCACACTATTGCGTGATCAGGTATTAATAATTTTTACAGCCTAACGAAAGAATGTGTAACATCTCTCTGGTCAGACATCCGCATTGCAAACCTTGTTAAACCTTGCTCTTCATTTTCTTCTTATGTCTTCTTCGTTTCATCTGCTTCCCTGTCACACCTTACGGTTTTAAGCTAGGCTCCCGAACAAGTCCTCTACCCTTTCACCCCCTCGGTCTCAGTCCAACTCCTCTACCGCGCGCACCATTGTAAGCACTGCTTGAAGTCTCCCTCGCCTTAATTCAGGACTTCCTTTGTTACAATTCTCTTTGTTCTTTGAGAAATCAACTCACTAGTCTCACCACCACCCTCTCATTGAACCAACTCATCAGTTCGATGCCCTGATCCATCCTACATTTCCTATTCTTTGAGGGTTTAGGCTAGACCCAACGAAAACTTAATTTCTCTGCTGCTACTTGAAATACGCCATCGAAAGATCCTCAGTCTGGTCGTTGACCCCTTCGCGACTATCGAGTCAGACTCGTGATGAAGAAAATTACTGTATGTATGTTCCCTCCGACCAAAATAAAATCATAATGCAAGGGGTTGACCATACGCCCAGTCTGTGGATCATAGATCAACGCATCGGTTCACAAGATTTGCTCCCTTTGCAGATAGTGATCCAGGTAGGCGAGGAGGTGGACGGTGTGGCAATGGTGCGTTGCGCAGCGGACGTCCGTTCAGCTGACCACACGGGCAAGGAGGGCGAGGTCCTTTACAGGGAGACCCTTTGCCCTTTGAAGTACCTGCAAGAGGTGTGACAACAGCCTCGGCAGGGTGGCCACCCTGCGGGCGAGCGTCAGAGTCGTGCACACCCACGCGACCGATTCTCCGCTTCAGCACGCCGAAACGTGGCCGAGAAGTACTACGACTGTCTGCAGTGTGCAGAACAGTGCCATCACGCGACAAGCAACGTCGTCACCAGCAACAACATCATCATCAACAACAACAATGCAAACAGCACGAACAACAACGTGAAGCAACAGCAAAAAATCGCTAAGCCTAGCAGCAACAGTCTGGTCCCGAAGAACGGGACGAACTACCGAACATCTAGCCTGAGTAGTTCCTCGACGATCAAGGAGAACAGCAAGATCCTGTCGCGCCTGAACGACACCAGGTTGCCGAAGAACCCAAAGAGCTCGAGCCAGTCCAAGTCCCTGAAGAATCAACCGCTGTTGTTGACCCCCGTCAAGAAAAGGTCGTCCCTAGCTCGTCCGGTACGCGTCCACGACTCCTTCTCTCAGCCGAAGAAGCTGATGCCGATGAACTACGCGTTCCAGAGCCTTCAGAAGAGGGAGACCAACGAGTCGACGTACGAGGACGACGAACAAGAGGAGGCCAGCTTGCCTATCAGGCTCCGGCTCGTCCAGATGTTCGAGCTGACCCTGCCGCAGACCAAGAAGAGGAGAAGGAAGAAGTCGATGAGGCTGATGAAGCAGCAGCAGCAGCAGAGCAGACACGTTTGCAAGGACACCGAGAGGCTGCTGCGCGTACTCAGCGTTAACAATGTGGACCAAGATAATAGGTACAACGTTTCACGGTGTTCCGTTATGTAAAGACTATGGTAGCTGGTCGCTGGGAGTCGCAGCAAGGTGCTACACCGAACCAGGGCTGAGGATTCGGGCTGGCCGATGGGCGTCCCCGGGTCACTTCGAATGCTGTTCAGGATCATACTGACACTCGATCCTACTGCTGGCCTCTTGATTATACTAAGTAACCGTGTCTTTCAAAAATATAACTACAACTCACTGTTGCCATGAATGCATAAAATCTGCAGTCTGGTCAATCTATTTGAGCGTGACAGACGAGAATTGGGAGCCGAATTGTATTCGATGCTTTTCCAAGATCTTCGAACGGCGTTCAAACTGATCCACGATGACCCGAAGCTGTACGACTGAGAGAGAAGGCGACTGCGAGTCAGACTTGAAGAGAATATTGCGCAACCTGTGTTCTCTTTTTATACTTAGGGACATTTCACGCGAAGAAAAGCTACTACGAGTGCGTCGAATAGAGTGTCAAAGGGATCAGGAATTTGTTAACGGGACTCGAGTTTATCAGCTGAACTGACACAGGTCGATTCTTGCACTTTCTTCTCTCAAAGTCCCAACGGAAGAGAAAAATTGTTTTTCGGCGGAATCCTCATTTCATTTTCACAATTTCGGTTACCTCCCAGTAAGCAATTTGCTATGAATCTGCTACCAAAATTTTTCTACAAATTCCGATCCATCTGTTTCCGCATTAGGCTCGGTATTTGAGCGCATAGTTTGCAGCCAAAGCAAAGCCAAATCCAGGCCAAACCTTGGCTTCGTTGTAGAGGGCAGGTTGGTCGCACTAAGAGCGAACTTAGCCTTGTTCTAAGAGTAAACATTGCTGTAGGCGGGAAAACGAAATTAAATTATTGAAAATATATGAAACTTAAAATTTAGAAGTTTAAATAAAATTCTATTTTTCCTCCTACAACAAGGTTTATTCCGACCTTCCCTCTATACCGAAGCCAAGGTTTGGCCCCAGTTTGGCATGGAATTTGAAGCAAACTTTGCACTCAAATTCCGATCCATCTGCTTCCAAATTTGGCTCGGAATTTGTCAACAAGCTGTGGTGCCAAATTGATAGAATAACAGGGACCAAATTTTGCTTCAAGCAGGGTTTGGTACCAAATGGACAAGAATTTGCTCCCAAAGTGTGGCACAAGCATTCTCCAAATTTTATTGGGTTTATTTTCAAGTGTGTGAAAACACTGTGACAGAGAAAGTGCAAGCAGATCTGCATCCAATCGGTCAGTGCTAATTCTAAGCCCTTGCTCGAGCATCTGTTTCGAAACCTAATCGAGTAGATTCGAATGACAGCATCCCGGTCGAAGGAGACTACAAGAACACGCGTCCCATTTTGTGTGGGGCGTGTTCCACTAAACAGTAAGGAAGTTCTTCGTTCAATGTGACGTCGAGTCGTTAGCGCTGTCGCTTGTTGAGTTTCAAGAAATTCGCCTCTGGCCATAGAGGGATGGGTGTTTGTATCGTTTTTAAGCTAAAGAGAGGCTGGAGAGTATTTATGCTAGGCGGAGGGGAAGAAAAGGAGAAATACAAAGATAACGTTGTTAAATGGACTCGCAAATAATCGGAGTATTTATCTCGATGTACGAAAAAAAGAATTGATGTTCGAGCCCCGCAAAGAAACAGGGGCTTCATTCGATGGTTGTTTATCTCTTGTTTGCGCTGACACGGCAGTCAGTCGTGTACACGTGTGCGTTTTTCGAATCGTTCGACATTGTTTCGTGATGATCGTTGTTGTACTCTGTTTTCTGTTAACGAGTAAGTTTCAGTTCGTTCGTTCGTTCATTCGTTCTTCTTTCTTTCTTTTGTTTTCAGACTTTTGTTACACGGCTCGTAAAGCGATTAACGATCGTTACTAATATAATTAAGAGAACTTAAGGATCAAATAAGAAATCGAAACATAACGCGAGCTTGATCGAGCCCGATCAAGGACGAACCATTTGATACAAAAGATTTCGAAGGAATTCGATCTCTTGCACGCAGTGCGAGACGTCTAGAACCAATAGAGGGTCCTGTTTCACTCAGAATTTTCCAAATTTCATCCCTCATCTCAGCTGAACGTTCTCGCGTCGAATTTCGTTTCCAACGACGAGAGAACACTGCTATAATTCGTTCGATTTTATTTTTGTTTTTATTTTTCGGTGAAAATATTGGGGATTTATTTGTACCGATTTACAAAACACTCTTCGAGTAGCATCGTTTCGTTTTCGCCCTCGGTTGAACACATTATATTGCCGAACCGAATTAAAAGAAATGCAACCAAGGATTCTAACGTTTTACACGCTTGCATTTTTACAACTAATTCCGTCCCCGAATGGTGAACTTTCAACTATCGATTACCCCCACGATTCGCATTTAATTTCCAACCAGAAACATCTTCGTCTGCGTTGCCTGTTCGGAGAAGCTAAACGAGGAATTTGTATCGGAGACAAAGTTTCGTTGTACAAAATTAATCGAAGTTGTGAGGTGACTAGATTTATAAAAACGTTTCAGAGGAAATTATTATACTGAGAAAATGTTATCGACGGCTGAACATTGAATCACCAAGAGCATCGACAGACCTCCGATTATATCTACCGTTTCATTGACACTCGACTCACCTGAAACCGTCACACCGAATGATTTATACGCCTTGCATTTACCTCGAGAGAGAGAGAGAGAGAGAGAGAGAGAGAGAGAGAGAGAGAGAGAGAGAGAGAGAGAAAGGGAACCGATCTGCCCTGCTCGCAGCGATTCGATCGTCAGCCGTCACTATATTTAATGATGCCATATTTTATCTCAAAGTTGACCAATCGCGCGATTTGCATTTACTTGATGTGCATTTACGAAGTGCAGACCGTTCTCGAGGACATGTTTTTCGATACTCGAACGGTGAAACATAGAGACGGCTGTCCGGAAAACTTGCAGGGGAACCTTCTCCTGGTTCCCCTTTTTCTCGCAGCTGTGCGTGTGTCCTCAAGAGCCTAACCTGCTGACCTGCATCGTTGAACCTCAGAAGTATGTAGACGACGTTGAACGTTTTCATTCCAGTGTCCCTCCCTCCACCTCCCAGAAAACGCGAGAGATAAATAATAGACAGATGTCTAACGATCAGGTAAAACTAGCTACACACTAGAGGATACTTTTCTAGGCTAGCAAAATACTTTCGTTGAACCGTCGGGGATCAAATCGACGAACATAAAATACAGCAACCAGACACGTTTCTTCCTAAAAGGGCCCACTATCCTAAAAAGGAGCATAGGTTTCTCGAGGGAGCGCTCCCCCACACAGTATACTCTCTTACTCATAGAATGAAAGTCACAAGCAGAGATATATATAAACTCCGTACTTATTTTTTCACTAGCTCCGGCTCCGGGGTATGCTCGTAGAACGACGAGCTCCCGTCAGACGCGCCTGATAACATGCTTTCAGTAACCGTAATCTCGTCGAGTGTGTCGTGTTCCTGTTTAGAATCCTTCGATTGTCCTCGAGATAGATTGCTATCTCCAGCCGAACTCGTTCGCGAAACTCAGGATACACAACGCAATTTGAACGAGCCTATTTTCTTCGGAAGTGTTCTACTTCTAAGTCGTGGAACCGGTGTGGGAAATGCAGGCATTCAACTTCACCTTAACACCTTCAATTTTCCCATTTCACTCTTTTTCCTACCACTGCACCACCCCTCTTTTCTTTTCATACGATATGCATGGTTCCTTGTACATATTGCTCTCTTTTCTCTTTGAATATCCAACAATTTTTCCTGAATTTTCTGGATATCTTAGGATTCAAGGAAATGTGGGAAATTACTGGAAAGATTTCCCAGGACGTTGGATACCCCATCCGGAGCTCTCGGGATTTCCTAATACAACCACGTATATTTCAGGAAATTGCAGGAGCTTACCTACTTTTCCTGAATTATGGATACCCTGAGTGTCTGGATACTCCAAACGTGGGAAATTATTTTTTATCATGGCTTCAAATACTTTTTGGATACATATTTCCCATTTCCAGTGTTTCCTCTTGGTTTCCTAAATTTTTGGTGCAGGAAAAATATTTTTACCTCTACCGGGATTCGAATCCAGGACATTCTACTCGTAGCCGAGAGCGCTACTTTTCAAGCCATCGAGGTGCTGGTGCTTAATTTTTGTTTCTACGTATTTATCGTCATTTGAACCTCTCTTTTCACCTGTAGTAATTTGTTCGTCCATGTTAATACAAGAAGTTCATGCCCGTCTGTAAAATACCGTGCGAGAAGTCTAATTTTCCTGTCGATAGTTCGTAGTTTTGGACTCCCCAGACTTGTGAACGAGTTTGCATGAGTAATTGGCCGAGGACCGAGAGTCAGAGTAGCATTAGGATTAAGTATCAGGGATAACAATTGTGTTATTGTACGTTGTAACGCTACACATATTATATTTCATTATATTAAATACCGTAATGTAATGAGTGCCCTACCCCTGGTAAAGTGTATATCGAATTATTAACTGTACTATAGTGTGTAAGCTATTCCAACTACCATGCCCAGTATTTTCTAAGTATTATGATTATGCAGCGGGATGTGTTCGTGTTGTTGTTGTGACTCTTTCTGGCCTGCTGTTTTGCTGGCATTGTACACTACCCTACAGCTATACAAGAAACCCGGTGGAAGTATCAGAGTACGTTACGTTGACAATGTTATATTTTTCTTTTAATGAAAAAAAAATTGTTATTTTAACAATGCACGTAAAATTACGAATTGGACAAACTTTCAGTTATAATTCACCGATTGTTACTTCCACGCATAAAGCAGCAGTCTCGAAAGAAATAACAGAGGTAAACAAAAAAAAAATTAATTAATTAACGGATGCTATGTTCACCGAACCAATGTGCACGAGTGTTTGGTGAGTTGTTGTTGTTGTTGACAAACCATTGTGAGTTCGATTGAACACCTTCGTCGATAGGATACTTTCAAAGGGGAGGCAGCGTGGCAGACGGAACTGATTGTACACAACAAAGATTTCAGAAGCGTTTCATTTCTATGTAATAAGAGTGGCTGCGGATTAGCTATGTCTCGTGTGCCATAACTCCTAACGTTTGATATATTTACCAAGTTTAGTCCATTTACAAGGAAACCTTTCATACACACCCGAGCAAATGTGTTTAACCAAATTCATAGACTGCACGAAATATATTATCTATACATACAGCTAGGCCTCCCTTTACTTATCCAGTCGCCCAAAGTCCCTCCCGAATAAACAAGCAGACAGAATTGGAAAAAATATGACTTTTATTCACGCGTATGTCACATCTCATTTACTCCATCACGCAACAAGATAAAACCATTTCTGCATCTTGTGCAAGGAACTGTGAATATACAAAAAAGTAGGAGACAAACACGGAGAGCAGTTAGGCCACTGCAGTTAGGGCTTGCAGAACCTGAAGAGAGGTGTCCAGGAGTAAGTAAAGCGTGCAGGAGATTCCCCTTCGACTCTTCTCACCGTTCATCCTCAGTCTCTGATCGTTTACAGCTTGTACTTAGCACCCCTGATGATGGGGTACTTGTCTCCGGTGCAGATGCCCCTGAAGTCATCCAAGGACAGGTCGTAGATAGCAACACCACCCAGACCTTTGGCCTTGGCGTAGGCAGCCTTGTTTCCAGCTGTGTCAGGGTTCTCGTAGCCAACCCAGATGCCGTCCGCGCCAGTGTTCTCGTCGTAAGCCTGGAAGGCGTAGCTGCCATACTTCTTGGAGGGGTCGTTCACGTATCTCAGACGACCCACAGCACTCTCGGTTAACCTGGTGCACACCTCAGCGTAGGAGAGAATTCCTGGGATGCCTGTGTGCGGCCCTTCAGCACCTGCGCCATCGGCAACGATAGGTGGCACACCTGATATCTGACTCTCGGAGGTCAGCTTCCATGTTCTGGCGTACGTGGGGATTCCCACGACAATCTTCGAGCCTGGTGTGCCGTTGTCGAGCCAGTACCTTGAAGTAGAATTTATACTTTACGGATATTTTTGGCTTGTAACCCGATGGAAATGGTTTTACCTTGACTGGCGTGGTCAAAGTTACGTTAAATGATTTTACAAATTGTTCTCACCTAGCTGTGGCGTCAACATTGTCCTGAGCAACACGTCCATAGCTCTCATAGATGGGCGCAGGATAATCACCTTCCTGAGGGTTGCGTTCAGGTGTCTTTTGGTCGAAAGTGAACAGGTGCACGGCGTCGATATTCGGCGCCAACAGTCTGGCGTCATAGTAAACTGAAAAACCAATTACAAACACGGTCAAGCCAATTGCAATTTAATTTCCCCCAATAATTTTTCATATTTGCTTCCCGCTAAACTCTTGATATCCCAATTCCCGTCAGCTGTGTGCAGCTGTGTTTAAATAAACGCAAAGAATTCGATCCACACGGGGATTGTTTACAATTCATTTTCCAGCGGAATCACGCCTCCCGGTGATCCCGGTCCGGCTCAGTGTTTGGAGAACGTGACATTGATTACAAAGCAGTTTGCACGCGCGCACACTGATTCGCAGCGTTTAACGTGCTGATCGAAGCACCTGCGTCCCCGGCACGTTCGCGATCTCATAGTACACAAGAAAGACAGAAGCCTCGAATATCACTGCGTTGACCAGTTTTACTTGAATCTACATGCTCGGAGCACTCCTACCAAGGAAACTATAGCTCTCCTTAAAACTGACTGATAGGGGAGAAGTAGGACCACACTGCAGTGTCCTCTCCGTAACTGTGAAAAAGATCTCTACGCTCTAACTGTCAACATTTTAGCCCTGCCACTGGGATATCCCTCTAACTGTGACTCTGCACAATGTTTTCACAGTTTCTGGGAGGATACTGAAATGTGCTCCTCTCTTAAGGATTGATACTAACCACTGCTGTTAACATGGGGCAGAGCGGAGATGGTCAGAGCCTTGAACTTGGGTCTGAGCTGAGCCTTCAGGTCACGGACCAGGATAGTGAAACCATCACGGTGCTCCTGTTCCTTGTCGTCCTTGAACTTTCCATATCCAAATGTCTTCTTAACACCGTGCCAGAAGGAGCCAAGGGTGCTACGCTGCTTCTTTACCTTCACCGGTGGGAACTGCCAAGCCAGATCAATGCCATCGAAGTCATAATCGTTGAGCAACCTGATCACGGAGTTGATGAACTTGGACCTTGCCTCTGATGTCTCTGTCTGTGAATGGGTGACATCAAATCATTATTAGCTGATGCATTGTATGCATTTATGACAAAAAATGAGTAGATAAAATACAAAACGGTGACAAACATTCTCAAAATTTGAAAATAACGGGAACTACTTCTATCACAGTAATGTTATTAAACCCAACATGTATGTGAACATACTAACGTTACTTTACCTTGGTATTAATGTATGCAATTTCTATTTTATGGAAAAATATTTTACTAGAAAGACTTACAGCGACAAGGTACTTGTGAGTTTCGTCCTCAGGGTCAGCGTTGCCACCAATGCTGAGGTAAACCTTCAGATCTGGGAAGGCTTTCTTCAGCTGGGGAACAAGCCTGTAGTAGGCGTACCCAGCACCGGTGTCAAGGTTCGGGTTCAAGGAGACAACTTCAAATTTGTCAGCTGTGATCCCTGCGAATCCGTAAATCAGGTGGGTGCAGAGGGAGAGTGCCGAGCGAGCGTCGTCCAGCTGGAACTTTCCTGGACCTGAAATAATTCATTGAACTGTGTAAAAATGTTTTCGGGGCACAATTTGTTAGTAAAGTGTTCTTTTGATATAAGAATATGAATGAGAGATTAAACATGGATGGAGGTATGACACTTGGGTTCAATAAAATTTGTTGCATGAAATTTTACCTTGTCTTTCGAACGCCGTGCTGTTCCAGAAGCACACGACTTTGCTGTGTTCATGAGTATCGACGCTGAGCACCGATTGAATACAGAGCGCCGCGACTGCGGCAAGAATTAACACCTTCATTGTAGCAGGCTGGTCCTGGAAACAAGCACAACATTGTATTTCAATATTCACTGCACTTCTGTATCAATTTTCCTTGATAAATTGAAAGTAGTTAATCAAACAAAAAGTCAATGGAATTTATTCTAGGAAAGTTAATAAAATTTTATAACCGATAATTGAGGATCTCCGACTTTCCAATTTTAGAAAGTATAATTTGACCAATTCCGTCGAACCGTTTAGCTGGTATTAAAATATTAACAAAGACTGTAGCTGCTTCTACTTTTTTTAATGTGAGTGGAAGATCTATGGGAACACTATTATGATCTATACTGTATATACTGGTGTACCATAGTGATTGAACGAGTGTGTTACGAAGCAGCGAGGTCTTACCTTTCAGAAAGGAAGAAGCAGACTGTCTGGAACAATTTCTTCGGCAGAGACTTTGATACCTTGGCCTGATCTCTGACAAAGTGGTGGGGGAGGGCATGTGGATCTTACGTCATCGCCACAATCTTTCGAAGACAGTTTATCCCGATATGTGAGCGTTGGATCCTGTTGATACCGAGGTCCGCGAACCGAAGGCCAGGGGTCCGAAATGTTTCTCAGAATCCCCGATTGAAAAATCAGTCGACGAGTTGCGCTGCGTGATCGACGATCGAGGAGCCGTTTGGAACCTTGGATCTCTTATCGACTTGATGGGCATCCACCTTTTTTCCTGCTATTGTTAGACCAACTTTGGGTCGTTCATTTATACATTAGGCAATAACAATAATTATGTTCGGTCATAGCAATAGTAGGAAGTTTTTTATTATTTATTTATTATAAAAAATAATTTATAGATAATTACATTTTAAAATAGCTTCTAGAAGTTGGCTATATCCTTTTTTAAACAATTTCTAGACAATTATTGGGCAACTTATTTTTTTAAATTGTTTCGTAGGTACTTGTTTTTTGATTTTTATCATAGCTAATTAATTTTTAGATTAGGACAGGTGTAAATACATTGAAGAGCAATAGGTGGAACGATGTTTGCACAGTTTTTTCTTTTATCTTTGTCCGAATTGGTGTCATTTTAAGTATTGAAATTCGAAGGGGAAAAAACCTGGGAACGCAGTTTCTATCCGGGCTTGTTTACATGCACTATCTAACGTTATATTCCACTTAACTATCGGAATGCCAATAAGTCTGTGTTAATTTACAGAAGCCAGGACGCAACCTTTCACTCGGGTTATCGCGGTTACGTAGAACTTCGTCAGAACGTCCACTGTTCAGCTGAGACTGCCTTCATATTGTGCAAGTATTCGTCAAAATGTCTGTTTGTAGATTTTCTACAATTGCCTATAATTCTGTTATTTAATTGCGTCAATATCTCTTCAACTTTCGTGAACAACTTTCCTTTATTTCCATTCGTTTTTGACTAAATGACTTATGCAGTGAATATTGACAATATACATTCTACTTGACATAAAATCATTTTGATTAATTTAAGATTAAGGAACTACACCGATTAGCAATTTCGATGTCGAATCTGTGAGCACAGGAAATAATATAATTTTCCATTAAATTAAATTTATTTTTATTGTCAACCCATTTGTTTATTTATTCGTAATAACTGTGGGACATTATAATGTTTGTAAAAAATATTGTTCATTTATATACATGAGGAATACCGATAAGGAAAATTGAACTGCAAGGATAATAATCGTTCAATCGTCCTCAGACGTCAAGACAATTTTCCAGCAACTTCTACTGCCATCTTCTTCCTCTGCATTATTGACAATTTTCCGATACTTTATCTTGTCACGTTATAGTGATTCATGATTCTCACGTACTGACAAACACTGCGTTCATATAGTACACTCTGGACAGACAAGAACATTTATTCAATCTTTCCCCAATATTTATCTTGCAACAGCAGCGAACCGAAAATGTTTTTTAATCATTCTTTTCATTATTCAACTCTGAGACGTTTCTTTACAATATTCAACAAATAAATGCATTTACCAATTTCAGAATTTGTTCTCAATATTCAAACCGAGCCTGCTCCTCTGCAGCAATAAATAAAAAATAATCGTATTCCACGCAAAAATATTTTCAACTACAACTCAAAATTGGCTATTCAAATTTATTGACAGCGATCAGTGTCAAATGTTAACAAGCTACCTGCTAAAGACCTTGACAAATAGGGTGAGATTAGGCTAATGAATTTTTTTCGATATATTTTCAACTGCAACTCAAAATTGGCTATTCAAATTTATTGATATCGATCAGTGTTAATGTTAACAAGCTACCTGCTAAAGGATCTTGACAAATAGGGTGAGATTAGGCTAATGAGTTATTTCGAAATTCAGTCGTGCCTTCCAACGACGATTTAGTATAAACAGCAACTGGAATGTTATTTCCGTACAAGTTCCAAGTAAACCGATTTAATAACCATAATATGTCTCATCTCAAGGTGTGTTTTGAACGTGCTGGCCGCGGCAATTCGACTTCCTTCATGCTCGTTGAATATGACCTATATAGGCAGACATGATCTCATCTCGAAACGTATCGCACAATCGCTACCAATTACCTTGTCACGAGTCAGCTCGCGTACTTGCTAATTCACGTGCGAAAACAACCTTGAAGAGTTTGCACGAGACGTTTTCACATTTGACCACCTCTTCTGTTATGCAGAAGACGTGGCCAGTGCACCATGAGGACAAGTGGTGTCTCTCTTTTTGCAGGAAACAGTGAATTCCATGTAAATCCTCTTTGACATTCGACAAAAAAAAAAAAGAAAACATGGACAACGTCTTCAGCAGAATAGATCTATAAGTACGAAACGAGTAAGTCATTTTCTCATAATTGTGTTGGACGTAAACAAATTTTAATGTTATACACTTCAATCCTCAAAGTGGTATTATCAAGTATTTGTTTACAATGTAAAGTAGTCTATAATTTGTATTCTAATAATTGAGTTGGATGTAACTCAATTTTATTATTATCTCCATAATTATTAATATCATTAATTATTATTTAAATTAATGATTATTTTTACTATTATTTTGATAATTATTTAAATTATTAATTAAGTATTTTATTTATTTATTTTTTTTGTAAATCAATTTTATTATTATTTTGCTCGATGATTTTTACGCAATTTATTTTCATTCCATCAGCTTCGCAGTAGTGTAACAATATATTTAATCGTTTAACATGGGCCTTGAAAAATGTTATATAGTTTATTCATCAATGAAGTATATATTTTTTACAAACACTTGCTGCCAATGCCGATCCAAACGGTATCGAACATTAAGAAGCGACTGTTACAACATAACAGATTGAGAACGATTGGACGTCTATAAAAAAGTCGAATGTTTTCAATCGCTCGCTGATTATGCAAAGCGGGCAAAATCTGCACACATGATTTCATCGAACCGCCTGGAACATATTCTCATTTTATTTGCGAATGAATCACTTCTCGCACGTACACGTTACGCAAGCCGAGAATATGATACAGGACGATGGTTCTAGGAAACGATTCGTTGCGCTTCTAATCGTCTCAATGGTTGTCGGCAACATTTAAGAAATTGTGACAACGCACCGTTAACGTTGCTCGCGGAAGTTATGATCCTTGGAGCCCTTGGACAGAAGCGATTGATAAGATTGATGACTGGTCGTTTGCTAGACGATTACTAATCACTGATTAGTAATAGTCTTCTACGTCGGTCTCTTCAACTGTATTTGCGTACGTAATTGTTTACATAATACCGTTCGTTCGAACTGTTGCAAGATCATGTTTGTTTCGAATGGCTTTGCATTCCAACTTTAGAAAAAGATGCTCCTGGACGATGAGAACGTTGCTCTTATTAGAAACTGATTTCTCGACCAAAGGAAGTCCATTTTGCAGTGTAGATCATAGGTGATTGCACATTACGTTTTTGGAAAGTCAGATTTAATTACCAACATTATTTTGATCGTGGTGGAGTCATTTCAAATACTCTGTAGTTATTATTGTAATCAAAAGTATTATTTTTCTCCTATTGAAATCGTAAGGGTGAATGATTCTTGCCGGTCTCTCCATATCATGCAATGGAAACCGGGGCATGAATTATCTGCTCCGTAAAATTTAAAAATAGCGCCATTTTGCACGTAGTGGCGAAATGCTCAAACTTGTAGACAGTTTTATCGACAGAGCAGTGTTCTTCTCAAACGTAATTGTGGCGCCATCTAGCAAACAGCGAGTGTACTAATCGACTAGTAGCTTGAGCGTTACACCACGGATGGCGCCAGCAGTTCAAAATACAGTGTATGTTTATTTATTGAGAGTGAGCTATGGATCAGAACCAAATATCAAAACTTCTGCAATAAATACAATAATAGACTGTGAAAATTGTTCCTATTCAGATATAAAATTATGTTGTAATATTGTTACAGACGAGGTATACCAAGTTCCTGCGAGCATCTTTCGCGCTCAGTAGCTCTCAGGACAGAGAAGAAGACTTCCCTACACGTTTAACATTGTAATTTATTTGGTGAGAAATAAAGAATATTGGTTACGATTGCGAAAAATTTTCAAAAATGTTGTTCTATTTGGGTAAAGTCGGTATTTCAGATCGTGCGACACAAAACAACATACCTGGTGGCTCCATCTGTGGTAAATACTCAAATTACTCTGTCGATAAAATTGTCTACAAGTTTGGGCATTTCGCCGCTACGTGCAATGGCGCTATTTTTAAATTTTACTCACCAGATGAATCGTGCCGCTGTTTGCATTGTATCTTATGGAGATCCCGGCAAGAATCATTCGCGGGAACTTATTTGCTAATTAATAATTAAAATTGTCAAACAAAGCGACAAAAATGCTTGGTTTTCAGTGTTGATTCATCATCAATAATTCATGTAGGGTATCTCGGGACGGAAACAACGATGTATTTGTTGAAAGATTTATTTCTAGTATTGGAACATATCATCCATACATAGCACGGTCAATACCGATCTCGCTTTTGTTTCACCTGTAAAAAAGGTGGAAATAAAAGTAATATACAACAGACAAAGGGCTCTTCCTTTCTTCCTTTCTTTCACCATCGCTCGAAAACTCGACGAAACATCTTCGTTCCCGACTTCTTTACATTTTACAAGAACCGAGAAATGAATAAAAAAACGGTGACTCTGTACACGCTGCCGGGTAAAAATGATCTTCGTTTTTTTTTTAAACAAAAAGAATCTCCCTCTCTTTCTCTCTCAGCGACGATATCTATTCTGAATATCGCGATAACATAAAGGGAGCTCCGACGTTTAACGATTAATAAATGGCGGCCGTCGCTCTTCCGGTTGTGGAATATTAATCGTTGAAACAGTTAACAATCACGAGCGCAATATACAATAATAATCAACGGAACAGCTTGCAAAAAACGAACGCTCCGAGGGAAATATTTTCTGCTCCGGACGCGAGATGCTCTCTCTCTCTCTCTCGTGAGAGAAAGGAAAGAAGAGAAAGGACGTCAGTCAATCAGAGAAAGTTCTTCCTAGTAATCGTGAATAACAATATGGCTACCAGCGGTCATCCGGTCTATGTACACACAGCGAGTTGATCCTCGATCATTTCTCATGGATCGATTTACCAGAAAGAAGATCCACAAACGACATTCAATGTCTGAAAACAAAAATACAATTTTTGCTACCTCTTTTACAATCCTCTAGATAAACACATATATTCGTTGCTGTTTCAATGTTGACTCACATCAAAATTTAATGCAACAATGTTGCAAGACATTGCTGGAAATGCAATATTGTTGAAACTGAATATTTCATCATTGTAAATTTGAACTTAATTTGGAAATTTGTAAATAATTTTGTTTAATTGATTTTTCGGTTTACACGACACGGGGGCTGAGTAACTGGATGAATAAATACATGATATAATTTGTTCACCAATCGGATGTTTCGACAGAAAGAAGCTCCCATATTTGCTGCTCCGCCATCGCGATTCATTTAAAAAAAAATAGTCATCTCTTTATAATGTTTCTCTCTTTCTCTCTCTCTCGCGTGCGCGTTCTCTTCCTCTTTCTCTCTCTCTATTACACTACACCCTGATGCCCTTCGCATGATCGATTATATGAATTTTTTTTATTGCGTCCACGAGGTCGGATACGTCTTTGTAGTCATATTCTTTTTTATCCCAGAAAAATATATATGTTTATATATGTATGAGTACACGTATATATTTATTTATATACACAACAGAGCCTCGACAGAGAAACATCTCGATTTTGCAAAGTTGAAAATAAAAAGAAAACAAATGAAAAAACGTAAAAAGATATCCTCCTTTTATCAACGAAACGCGTGAGTGAATATTCGTTGAAATGGAAAAAAAAAACGTAAAAACTTAAAAGACTTTTAAAAATTCGTTTTTTTTTATAAATGAAACATGCTTCGGGAAACTTTCGGTTTCGTGGGATTAAAAGATTGTTGCTAAGCCCGCGTGTTTGTGATTTGCAACGAATAAATCTTGATCGAGGTTGCGTGTACCAAAATGGCGCTGGTGGATCCTCTTTCCGGTCGATCCTGCAACAATGCGCGGTAAACAAAAGGGGGAAAATAGAACAGGAGGTACAATGTACAAAGCTAATTTACAAAGGTGTCGTTCGGTTACCCTCTGTATACTCCACGGCTCGTTTCTTCGTCCCTGCGATAGTATTTACACAATATACTGTCCGTTCACGTTAGAGAGGGACCCCGTCGCCATTTTGTATTCTTAAAAATTTTTCCCAGCCCTCAGCACTACCAAAATTATTGTAGATTTGTTCACACGTTAATTTTTCTTTCAATTTTCATATCAACGTCAATTCTACATATATAAAGTAGATTTAACTAACTCCAACATGAAATCGGACAAACATTTGCGTGAACCTACGTAACGTAAAACTGAGGTTATGTTGCAGGGCATTTTCTTGGAAAGGACTATCTATTTCTTTTTTAATAATATTTGCAATACTGTGACGGGGTCCATCTACAAAGTGGACAGACAATAAATACTCTCTCTCTCTCTCTCTCTCTCTGTTTGAACTCTATGTTTCTGTATCATCTTCGTCTGTCTCTCTCCCTTCCACGCGCGCAACACACGCATTCTCCGCTCTTTGTCTGTTTCACGTAACTGCATTGGTTAACAGAATTGTGACGTTCAAGGTCACCACTCCCTCCCGCCATTCACGCGAGACACGTGATCGCCGCCATCTTAGCTGCCCCTAACCTCTCAGCCTAATTATTTAGAACGTGAAAATTTTCAATTTGTATTCATCGCACGTACACTAAAGAAAAAAGAAAAAAAAAGGATTAAAATAGAACAGCCATTTTCATAAAAATTTTCAACCAAAATTTCGAACACTATGTTCAATGAAAGAAGTATCGTATACAAAGTGTCTCAAAAATGGGACATTTGGCAGTAACGAAAATTCTGTATAAGAATTTAAAAAACCTATATTGTTAAACGCTTTTTTAAAAATCCATATTCAGAAGCTATACAAATGATTCTAAAATAAAATTGTTAAAAACAATTGCTTCATCCATTCACCGGAATTTATATTTTAAATGTATCCCTACCATTAAACAAAATGTATTTTACACACAGTGATTTTCCTGGAATAATTTTTTAATAGTTCACATTACAACAATTATCACATCTATCCATCTTTAACAACGAATCCCTTGTATCTTTATCTGTAGAATTACTATCACAATGTTGCATACTTGCAAAAAACATTAAAAAAAGAAAACAATACCAAACATAAAAAATATAAATTTACTATCAAAGTAAGCAATAACAATTTACTGCGACTCGTTTCATTAAATAGATCGGTAAAATCGTTTCACTTGGGACTGTACCGAAGAACAAAGGTGAACAAGATGGCGGCGGATCTAAGATGGCGACAAGCCTAAAATGGCGGAGGGAGTCAGCGAGTCTCGAAAGTCACAAGCTATCCGATCGCTATAATAATTTCATTCTGTGTCAGCTCGATTCTTACTCTCGCCCTCTCGTGCTGGTACTGTAGCAATTTACTGAAATTTTTGTCGCCCCCTCCCGCCTTTCGCAACTGACCCCCAATAAGCCCCACCCTCTTGCTTAATCGAAAGGCTTGGAACACCGTGTAAGAAAAATAAATTCTCTCCTCCGTTCGATCGTGTTAGCAGAATAAACTTTGAACGTCTCTCAGATTTTCAGGAAAATAAATACTCTCAACGCTTCCCCCTCCTCGCCGCCCCCGAATAGAGTTTGTGGTTTCCTTTCGCGTAAGCATTCCGAGTCTCGAATAAAAAGAAAAGAAAACCATCGAATTCGAAAACGCAAAGATTGCACAAGAAAAAATATTCTCGAAACGGTCCGGGGGACCGTTCGAATGAGACTCAAGAGAGATATACCGTGTGTCTCGGAACAGACAAAATGATGATTTTTTAAAATGTTAAAATTCTTCAAATCGTCGACACTGTCGAACGCAAAAGCGAAAAGTCGACGAATTCACCGCGAAAACGTCCTTTTCCCCTATATCCCTCGTCTATATCTTTGTCGCCTCTCCGGTCTCTCTCTCCGCAAAAAATACACATCGATTTTTTTGTTTAAAAGACAAATACATATTCTCTCGTCCGGTTCCGCTAGCTTCCGGTTTACTCGACTGTACAAACAGGACTCGTCTCGTCTCTGGTTCGCAATCTCTCCCTCTCTCTCACACCGTGTCTCTCGCTCTCTCTCTCTCTCTCTCGCGCTCTTTCTCGTCTTTATCGTTCTCGTTCTCGCCGTCGCGACGAACACTGTCGCGTGCACACGACGATTCAAATCGTCGTCGCAATCGGCAATTAAAATTATTGTACAGTATTTAATTAGTAGTCGTTAGAATACAATATTTGTTGATGTATAATATGCCTCCTCGCATGCCCGACACGGGAAACACGTGGTTGACTAGGTACGCGCGAATACTGGGGGAATCCCCACTTGTTCGTCACCAAAACTCCCTAGACGATACACATTCCCCAGGATCTTATTTCTTTTTTTCTCGAATGCTTCGACTATGCTGGATGTTTAAATGCAGAAGGATCCCCCACTTATTTGTCACTGGGAATGCCCTAGGGAATTTTCTAGGAGCCCCCTAGGATCATGAAAATCGACAATAAAACTCGGTTTAACATTTTTACGCTTGGACACGTTTGTATATACGAGAATTCCCCAATTGCTTGTCATTAGAAACGGCCTACTAGGAACATCGCTGGGAATCCCCCAGGATCGGAAAAATTCCCTACGTTTCTAGAATGACTTGAATCCCAATAAGATTTCAGAAAACTTCGTTCCCTGTTTGAAATTTTTTTTTGGTTACACAAGCTGTTCGAATATAGGGGAATCCTCCACTTCTTTGTCACTAGGGACTTTCTTTCCAAGTCCCCAGAGTCGTTAAAATTCCCTAGGGTTCTTGAAT
The DNA here is from genome assembly GCA_913789895.3 of Seladonia tumulorum. Taxonomy (NCBI): domain Eukaryota; kingdom Metazoa; phylum Arthropoda; class Insecta; order Hymenoptera; family Halictidae; genus Seladonia; species Seladonia tumulorum. The sequence goes on along the minus strand of OU565270.1, from coordinate 15,849,131 downwards.
AAAATTGCATTTGCAATACAATTTAAAATCATTCGTTTCCCCAACGTCTACAGGTCGTTTCAGACGCGAGGTACCAATTGTAAAAATGTTACCGAAACACGGATCAACAAATAATTCAGATGCGAATTACAGACTTTCAAATTGTTTATGTACAGGGACCAGTATTCTCGTAACATTTTTCACCATTACAATTTGCACCTCGTTTGAAACACGTTGTAGCTTGTACCCGAGGGGGTTTCCCTAACGTCGCAGTCGATCCATAGGGAATCCTAGGGACATTTAATCCGTGGAATCGCAGAATCGACAGGTAAGTGACTAGACGCTCGATTTAAAGCTTGAACATTGCGAATGTCGATACTCGTGCATTTTTTATTTCTCTTAATTTAAAGCGTCGATGATTTTGAATTTCAGGGAACGATGGGAACTTTACTGTTCCCCGATTCCACGTGTTGACATCTGTCTTCACGGAGGCAGAATGGTAGGGACTTTTCGTGTTCCTAGTCTAGAGAGATTCTTTCATCGCCAATCTGGTGATTTTTGGAATTCTGATCGACTGCGACACTATTCGCGCGCGCCTAATGAATATCTACACGTCATTGTTAACTTCTATTAAACGCACACGGGCGAATTAAGACGAACCGCACCGCCGCATTGCTAACCTTGCAAAAAAAACTCCCTGCACCTGCGCGATCAAGCTGTTTTTTTCGCATTCTTCTCTCTCTCTCCCGCATTTTGGGCGGAGTGCACGCCGAGTCTTTCTCTCTCTCTTTCTACTTTTCTCTCTCTCTCTCGCTCTCTCGCTTTCTCTCACTATCACGCTCACTATCACTGTTATTCTCTTTCTCGCAAGCCCACACACGCACGCACACGTACACAAACACACAAAAACATGCTCACTCTCAGTTTCGTTCGAACGCAACCACTAAATTTGTTTGTACATACAAAGTATTTGTTGCCAATTTCGAAATTGGCGCGCTAGCGTGCGCGCACGCGCATACGTGTTCTCGTGTATATAGACGCCTGTGAGCATAGTGCTGGGAATCATAATACATTCTCCCCCTCCAACGAACGAAATTTTGCAAATTTAGAACGAATTTGACTAATCATTTTCTCCGAAAAATTTGTTTAACCTAATAATTTTGTAAATAAATTTCGAGCCTACCAACTATACATTCAAGACGCGTACCTTTGAGCACCAAAAAAGAGATATTTGACTTTCAACGAATAGAACTTTCAATTTCGAAATCTAATCGAGGCAATTCAACGATCCTACTCTCTAACTAGAATCACAAGCAGCATCTCTGCGAATTTCAATTTTTAAATTTAGCTTAGTAATTTAATGGCGGCCGTCTTTTCGAAACACAAATTGGGGCGCCAGAAATTCCCCTGGATCTCCCTATGTCTCACCATAGGCATAGTTACGTCTAGCGACTCAAGGTCTTAGAATATCACCATGGCCATTTCTTAATTTTATAAAATTTGTTTTCTTATGTAATGGTACTGATTTTCTATTTTTAATTTATTTAACTCTTTTTTGATAAAAATTTTGGTACCGGACGACATTGGTACTTCTCTTGTGATTTTACTATTACTTTTTGAAAAGTAAAAAAAGTAAAAATTTTCCCCATGTTATGAGAGATTAAGTTAAGTTAGGTTAACCCTTGATTTAGAATGGGGGTGACCTTGAGCGGCTAGAAGAACGCGTCCACGCTATAGGGACACCGAATCTTGACGAAATCTGAAAACAACGAGCCTGGAAACAATTTCCAATACCGATTCCCATCACTGTACGCGAAAATACCGTGTACGTGTATACGTGTGAGTGTAAGTGTGCAACCTAACGGATATACAATACATTGTATATTATATAAAATGCTCCAAATAGAAATAATACGTTCACCAATTGTCGATCGAATGAGGATATCTCGATATCTCCTCTCGTTTGAATGTGTTTTCAGTTTTCGTATTCGTTTTTCTTTTTTTTGGTTTTTCTTTTCTCGTTTTCGCCTAAAACGTACAACAATAATTCAGTCTAATACATTCCGAGAGCACCAATTCGTTATAGTTCTTCCATTCCAATATGGCCGACTCCGCGGGGCCCTGGAGCATCGTACGTTTTTTTTTTTTTCAAAAAAGTCCGAAATCGCACACATCTCTGGGAAAAAAAAGATCCGAAAATCCGAAAACGCCCGTTTTCCCGTTCTTCTCGGTTGTTTTTTTTTTTCGTTCTCCCGCTTTTCTTGCATTCCGAATTTCTCGTTTAACCATAAATTTCGAATATTTTACAATTAGTATGTATAGTAGTATCGTAAGTAGACTCTAAGAAAAGATGCTAGCCGCGCGTTTTTTTCTTGTTTCGCGTGTTCTTCGAACCAGCGCACGCATCGTGCTGTCGTTGATCGAACGGAGTATAGTTGCTTAGTATAGTTGTATAGTCGTGAGCCGATCTTCACGTTCTCCGCCTCTTAAAATACAGTATAGTTTCTAACTATACGGTGTTACACTCTTTGTAACTGTATTTAATTAAACAATAATTTTAACCATTGCTACTTATAGCCTTATAGTTAATTATAATCCTCAGTAAAATTTGAAGCAGTGTTTTTTTCTGTATTTCACTTGAACTTCTTTTCAAGAAGAATATTCAAGCAAAATTTTGTACCATGAACCAGAGGCTATAAAACCATATTTTATAGTTTATAGTTGCACTCCGGTAGTTTAAATCACTCCCCGGTAATTATCAACTATGAAGCCTTATAGTTGCCTGGAACTCTCCAGTATACAGCGATGAATCCTGTAGAACATTAGTGCAATCAAATGCCTTCATAAAAAATATTCCAGTTGACCATGTTTGTCGTTTCGGCAACTATATTTTTATAGTTTTCCACTATTCTGGGTAACTATCAATCAACTATCACTCTTCACCATGATCGAATGTTTCAATACAAATATTGAATAGTAAAGAGTATTTATACCACAACTAAGCAACTACACTTTCCCCAACGACCAACGGCCGTGTATAGTATATAGTCTCCTACATTTTCATCTCGTGTGTAAATGTGTATGTGTGTGTGTGTTTGCGTGCATAACTCGTGTGTGTTGCAAGTACAAACGTGAGAGTTAAGTATTAGTAGTAGTAATAGCAGCAGTAACAGTAGCAGTAATAGTAGTAATAGTAGTTAATAGTAGTAGTATAGTAGTAAGTCGACCGGGTGCACATCCGACGAGGGCAGGTCCTACATTGACAAACAACGGGTATCTAGCCGGTTTTGACAGCTGTCAAATATAGGGCAACTCTACGACACTATAGCGATTCTGACGTCACGCTTCGCCACGCCCCTTGCCCCTCCCACGTTTCGCTAATTCGCGCGCCTGGCAGCGACGATTTCTCGATAAACGCATTCAATCATCGTGAAACCTTAACTAATTTCTTTCCCTTTGTTGTTAGTGTTGGCAGCCCCGAAAATTTTATTAGTCGATTGTTACACACTATCGTTATTGTTATTAGTCGGTTAGTCGATGGATTTACCTGATCTCGATGAACGAACGATCACGATGAAGACGCTGTGACTTTCGCTGTGCATCCTTCACGAAAAATCTAGGGAGTTTTCCGAATCCCCTAGGGAACGTTTCAAGACCTGGACGAGAGCAGCAGTGATTTCAGAGTTTAAAAACGAGCCGATCAAAAGTCAAGAATACTATCTCACTTTTACTATAAATTCCTCTAAAAAAAGGGAACTTAATTCTTTTTTCTTAATATCGGTCGGTAAAAAAGATTCCCTTAGGAGTGTAGTACGCGGGCAATTTAAAATTCTCAGGGCTCCTTACATCTCTTTTCTCGCTAAAAAACAGTACGGACATAATCACGATGAGAAAAACATCCTCCCCATCGAAAAAAAAAAATAACATACGAACTACCATAACAAAGTATAATCATTTAACTTTATTTATAATAATCTTCAGCTGATTAGCTCCCTCCGTTCGGGCTCTCTCGTAGCTTTTTCTTATTCTTTTTCTCTTCCACAGCTTCGAATAAATTAAAAACGGCTCCCTCCTTTGTATCTCGCGATTTAACAACAAGAACCTTTCTCTCTCTCTCACACACACTCACTCGCACACGCTCTCTCTCTCTCTTTCTCTCCCGCGGGGCCGAACAAGTAGTCGACCAATAAGAAAATACCGTATATCTCAACCGTCTGTCGGTGAATTACGAACGCGGGCCGAATTGAATCGCTTTTCCCATCTCGGCTTCACAACAAGAGTATCGGGTTGCAGGCGCACGGGGTGACCCTCGCTGTTTACATTCCGACAGACCCAACAACCGTCCTCGATCACCTTTTCTGTTTACAACGGTCACGGACACCCAAACACAACTAGGGACTCGATTTGAACTGCTAATTGACAGCTCCTGGACATCTAAGGCTGAATTTGGGGACTCAATCGGGGGGCCCAGGAGTGTACACAGGTCCCAAAATTGGGGACTCTATTTTTCCTTAATAATTTTAGTAGGGGGTGTGTCCTCAGAGACTATTCAAGGTGGAATAGTATGAAACAAACAACAGTTAATTGTTAAAGACACTTTAAAGGCAACACAATTAGAGGATTGAGGTTGAGGCCACTCAGATGGCTTGAAGAAATAAAATTATTAGAAATCTGGTGGGACCTGTCCATCGACTAATGGGTCTAGCTAACACTATTGTGAAACAATTTGATTGAGTATTCTAGATATCTCTGAAGGACATGCGCGAGGACACAGAAGACTTGTATGGGCCCACTAGGACCAGTCCATTAACCGAGCAATAAATGTGACCTAGGTAGCTTGTAAAACAAGAGAAACGTTAATGGGCCCAGTCAGGCCCCAGTCTGAACAGTTCAGGACCGTGTGTAGTCCCATCAGGGGCCCCAATTTTGTCCAAAAACTAGATTTATAGAATGATTTCTGTGTGAAAAGAAGATTTCCTTGATCAAGGTAAAGGTCTAGCCACCAAGTTAGGGGAATTTTACAAATTATTATAAAAATGTTTTAGCTAATGTTGTAGTTTAAAGAGACCATATTTTAGGAGACTCGCTACGGCCCTGATAGCGGGTCTTAGGAGTTCCCGGCGCGGAGAGTGGTCCCTAGGTGTATACAAGGTGTTCGCGTCCAGCCAAAAGAATTTTACGAGTTAGCTAGCGTTGTCGATCCGCAGGGGACACCTGCGTGTGACCATTCGAAGGTGTTAGGTTCATAATCCTGTCCTCTCGCGGCCATTAAAACAGGACCATCACCGTGGCTGCCAACCCGAACCCGAATCTGGCAAATGTTCACAGAAAGACACCTCTGACTTCAACAATATTCCGAGGTGCTGTCAAGGTCATCAGACTAAACAATATTCTAAAACTTTTCCGTAGAGGTCAGGTGTGTTTACTGACTTCCCACTGTTTACTGACTTCTACACATATATGTACACATATACATAAACTTGATAGATAATTTAGAATAAAATAAAAATAGAAATTTTATAAAAATAATTTGAAGTAAAAATACGAAGCCCTCGTTCCACCATTTAGAACGAAGACCTCACCTAGAAATCTGATAAAAATAATTTAAAATAAAAATAATCGAAAACCTTCGAATGAAGACCCAACTAAACATTGGAAAATTGTTAAAATCAGGGGGTGGCTATTAACGAACATTTACCGGGAATATTTACACATGCGTATCTGCGTCTAATATTATGTACATATAGGCGAAAGAGACACCTAGGAGAAACGGACAGACCAGGGTACCCGGGCGGACAAACAGACAAGAGAGATTTGCGGCACGATGCGCACACACGTATGGTACATAATCAGGGAGCGTGTATGTGTGTGTCTGTGTATCTACGTTAATGTCTCCGGTGTGTCTTCCAAACGTCAGCGTGTGTATTTTTGTGGAAATGCTTGTATGTAAGTCGGCATTCGTGTACGTGTGATCGACACATATATTCGGAAAAGGAGTATTATAGTTTTGTCACCTTAAAAAACACAGAAACTCGAGAGTCTACGCTTGGCAGTATCATGAACAAATCGCTCGCTCGTCCTCGTCAAACGGCAATTCGAAATCGAGCGGGCGGCGGCGCGAGTGTGTTTGTATAATATAATCATAATCAATAATAATAATCATCGATAATCAATAATAATATGTATACATATACATATATATACCGTATATATATATTTTTCTCCGTGATTTTATTATTATTATTATTATTCCTCTTTTTTTGTTCTTTTTCTTCTGGTTTAGATTAATCCCCGGGGTTTCGAACGCGCGCGCGGTTTGGTAGTGTGTGTACGTGTTTTGCCCACCTCGTTCGTCAACTATTCGTTATTATTTATTAAAATCGCGTCTCGCTCGAGAGCCACGAGGGGAAAATGAACGACTAACGACACATTTAGACAATGAGAAGATCGACGTTCGACGGTTAACGCCCTTGGCAGTGATCGTAGAATTGCGTGTGTTATCCTTGTTTTGTTTTTGTTTGTTTTCTTTTCTCTGTGTGTGCTTGTCCCTCTGGGCAATGGTGTGTCAGCTCTGTGTGTATGCGTGTGTATTTGTGTACCTGTGTGTACAACTACAAGCTTTCCCCCACTCCCTCGACCCCCTCTCCCGCCGTTCCCCCACCCATAGCATTCTCTCTTGCTCTCCTTGCCACTCTCTCTCTCTCTCTCGTTCTCTTTTTGCCACACTCTTACCGGAGAGCATGACCGGTTTGAAGGATGCGGTTCACCTTGATTCCCAAGCGTCCCCTTCCCTCTCTACGGTCCCCCATGGTCTCCTATGGTCTCGTGCCTTCGGGCGATCTCTCTCGAGAGAGAACGTCCGCCGTTCGTTGGAACGCCGGGAATCCCAGGACGCAACGGGGTAGCCAGAAAACGCGTGTCCTAATCTCTAAGACGACCTGCCGTCGACGGTCCGTGACGATACGGAGACGAGGGGGTCTTCCCTTCCCCCCGTTAGGGAGCGCTAGAGTACTCGCGCGCTGGCCCTGGCGCGCCGACACACGTTACCCCCTTTTTAAAAGCGTTTTATTGCACGATCGCGTTGGATCCGTCGCCTCCGAACGCTGAGAGCGTCCGTTCCCCCCGAACAGGCCCGTCCTAGGGAATTTTTCCTAGGGCCCAGCAGCCGGGGACCGAGGTCCCGATAATAGATTTTAGGTTAGAATCGTTGCAAACCGGCCGGCCTGTTCGGACAGAGAGCAGATGGATCCGTGCGAAACACGTGTTAGTCGTGGGCGCGCCAGGGCGCCGACAGAGAACAACTGATTACGTAACTATAGAGACAGTGGTCTATCTAGAGCGAGTCGAAAAAGAAGAGTCTCGAGAGCGGACGACGTTGCAAGCGGTTCTCGTGGTTTACACTTAAACGTTAACATTCGATTAAGAGTTACAACTTGTTGTCGAAACGAACAGGTTGTCCGGTGGTGTCGTCGACCCGCGCTCGACCTCCTGGTGTCCCCGAGTCGACGACGCGCGCAACAGGCTACTCTTTAGAGATGTATAATAATAGGCAATATATCGTCGCGATGTGCTTTGTGTGTCTTTAAGAAACTCCCCTGTTATCCTCTCTCCAGTATTCTCTTCTATGCTTCAACATTCACCTTCCCATTCTCTCTCTCCCTCTCGCTCGATCTCGCTAAAAATGCCTGAAAGCAGTCTGTTATGGTGGATGCGTATGTTTATGTATGCTTGTATATATGTACGTGTGTGTCTGCGGTATAACAATGCGGAGTGCGTGCTAGTATCTCGGTGTGTCTCTGTACGGGCCCCTCTGTCTTGTCGCGCTGATGAGCCCCGGTTCTCTAGGTCTTTGTCTTTCCTTTGACCAAGATGCAAATCACCTGGAGCCCTCGAACATGTTGATTTCTTCGGTGTCCTCGCATTATCTCGGTCTTCTGTGTCTTAGCACTTTTGAGATATGGGTGTAACGGTGGTTTCAAGGCTCCAGGTGAGCACGAAGCTGAATTCAAGATCTCAAGCCGATAGCTTCGATGATAACCGAGCTGGAGGATTCTAATCGGATCTAACGATTCCCATCAAGGCTCCAGGTCAACAGGAAGCTGAATCCAAGGTCTCGTGCGGATATCTTCGATGACACAACCCAGTTCAAGGTCTCGTCTCTCATCAGCGGGCTTCTTCAGCGACGAGCGAAGACAATGTCCACACATTCCAAGAGTATCTACGTAAAAACGTGTCGATGGTAGATGGCGGTGACGGTTCCTCCCTCCCGATCCACTTCCGGTTCATCCAAGGTGTCTGGTGCACACTCTGCGGTCTGGCAGTGTCCGCCTTGCGGCGTTTTACCTAGTGTACTCGCGGGGCCTGTAATCCTGTGTTTCCGTTTCCCGAGGCGTCGTCTTCGTCACGGTGCGATAATGATTGTACATCCTTGATCTTACGGCGCTTCCGACACCTCTAATCCTTGTAGATCTTGAACAGTTGAGAACGCGACCCCGGGAACAAAATAGAAGCGGCTCGCGCGCACTTTCAGTGGGCGCTCGACGCTATACTGTGTGTGCCTAAACGGATAGATTGATTACAATAGTGAACGACGACGTTCTCCATGCGTCGGTACACCCCCCCCCCCGTTACTATGTATGGAACTGTCGCTGTCATTCCTCCTCTCGAAACGACAGAAAATTGCCAGCGCCGTTCCGCAACACACCATTGAACATTACCGTCTCGTGTTCGATCGGTAATCTACTACGGAATTACAACTGCGTACGATCAGTTAATAGCGATTAGAGTTTAACACAGTGTTACACAACATCGAGAATCTTAGTGTACATGTACCTCTTGTCTGTGGTGGCGGATGCGTGTTGTTATGCTCTTTCTCTCTCTTTTTCTGGCGCGCGCGTCTTTTGTACATATACGATCTTATGATCCTAAATCGCGATCGCGCGCACGTAACAGTGTGTTGCTGTGTGTTTCTTGTGTGTTTTTTAGTGAAATCTGTCTCAAGGAGCAGAACCTACTCGCCCGATGGTCTCGACCTTCTTCAGCCTCCCGTTTTCACGGCAGAATGTCATTGGAATTCCCCACATCTCCCCTCCCCTCCCCCAACAAACCCTGTTCCGCGTTTCTCCGTGTTAAGATCTTTGCTATAACCCCCCTAAGCATCATCATTCTTTCTTTCATACTCTCTAGCTCACTCTCTCTTTCGCTCATCCAGCGCGCAATTTAACGATAAACTCGACTCTTTCTCTCTCTGTTGATTTCGTATTTCTGCACATTTTTTTGTTATCTTTTTATTAAAAAATTAAAACGGACGGTTAAATTTCATGGTTTCGTTTTGTCGGTGAGCCGATGTCCGCTGCTGAAGGCACAAGGCTTTGCACTTGAACTCGGTCACCTAGCCTAGCTTCGCTGACTTACTACGAACCTACTACCAAACTAGCCTCGCTTACTTACGGTTTTTGTTACTTACTTCCTACAGTTTTTCTACATTATTCTCTCTCTCTCTCTCTCTCTCTCTTTCTCTCGCTTGCTCTCTACCTCTCACTCCATCAGTTTCACTGTCATCACGTCGCGCACACCACACGTTTCAGCCGATATTCGCGAAAAAGAAGGAAATTCCGGACAGCGCGCAAATGCCAAAGCCTCGTCTCCCGGGGAAACTCTGCTATCGTCCCTTTCACCTAATCTCGACTACTAATCATCCTACCAAACACTTCTCTCTTTCTCTCATATTCTTTCTCGCACACTCGTTTCTTCCCATCCGTTTCCCCTGCTCGTATAAACAATGTACATGCTAGCAATATATTATTATGCTATGTGTGTGATATAGACTCTATGGTATCCATTATGTATAATCGTATCGTTTTTTGTTATCATCTTCTTTTTGTCTGTTACGCCTCTCTCTCTCTCTCTCTCTCTCTTTCTCTCTCTCTCTCTCTATCTTTCCATCGCGAGAATTCAACGGGGGTGCCCGCTGCTCAACAGCCGGTCCTGAGCTTTCCTCCACACTCTCTCACTCTCTCTCTTTCCCCCTTATCTCGGCACGGCGGCGGCTACAGTGCAGATCTTCATCCCTATCGTCTCCTCCACACCCTCTCCCGCTTCTCTCGCGACCTAATTGCACGCATACGGTACCACACTCACACTCTTTCGCTCCCACTCTCTTACTCTCTTTTTCTTTCTCTCTCTCTCTCTCTCTCTCTCTCTCTCTCTCTCTCTATCTGGTTCCCTGTGTCCTTAGATTCGTAGTTGCTGTAACCATCGTCGTACAACACGCCTGCCTTAACCGTACCTTATACATTATACATTAGACATTTACATATCGATTCCGGGAGTAGCCAGGTAGAGGATATAGTAATAACATAACTGTAGGTAGCTCCTTATTACAGTCTCTGTACTGTCTCTACGTATCACAGCCTGGGTGCCTCGCCACTGCCTTCTTTCTTTTCCCCCTATTAGATCCTCTGGTTTCTCTCCATGTGTCCCGTGATCCTCTCGGAGCTCGCACAGTTCCCTGATTATTAAACCCCGGTCTCCCGGTCTATAGGGCTCCCCGGTCTATGGGGCTCGTCCAGGCGCCACACGGAAATCTTCAAGTTCTTCGTCAGGTTCCTCCTCAGGTTCTCCCACTCTTCAGATTTTCTCTTTCTCTTCGTCCTGGACCACAGAGCGCGGGTCGACTCGCGACGCTGAGGCAGTGGCATGCTGGTGCACTAGTACAAGTGTGTGTTATATCCGTGTGTGGTTGTGTTCTTCGTCGTCATACTTCTCTTCGTCGCTGCGCTCCAGCGTCGTTGTCGTCGTCGTCGTCGATCGTCGATCGTCGTCAGTATTGACGTCGGTGCGGACTCTGGTTTGAAAACACTGTTTTGTTTTAGCCGATCGGCGCGGGCGCCGGTGACCGGCTACGGGGGAACTAGGGTGTCACGTCCCAGATCTCGGCGAGGAAAACTGGCAGCTTTTTGTTCTTGAACTTCAGACTGAAGCACATCTCGCTGTTCTGGTTGCCGAGGGTCCGCAGCTCCGTCAGCACGGATAACAACTTCGCGAAGATCGTGCCCGACTTCGGCCTGCGACGGTTGTCCACGTACGCCTTCAACGCCTCCAGGTAGATCTCCTGGATCTTCTCCACCTTCCAGCCTTCCAGCAGGTTCGGTCTCTCTGCACAAATGGTAAATACAACGGGTTCTTTATTGCGAGACTCCAGATAGTGTTTGCCACCGTGTTTGATTCTTTTAGGTTAGGACTATGGGACACAGTCTAATCAGTTCTTATTGCTCCCCCAAATATTTAAGGTTAGGAGGTAGCCTCTTAAGGTTAAAAGAACTTCAAAACCTAAAGCTGTTGATCGGTTTAGCTAGCAATAGATGGTCAGTAGAGCTGGCCACAGTTGGTAACCATGTTTATATATACAAAGGTTAGGAGGTTGCCTTTTGAGGTTAGGAGGTTAAGGATAGGATGAGACTTTCAGCAGTTTGAAACTAGTTTAGAGGATTTGCTGTTACCTGAGAATATGACGATGGCAGTCAACAACGCGTACTCCGCGTTGTTCACTTTCATGGCGTACATCTGCCGGCAGAAGTGCAGCAGATCCTCGATCGTCTCGCCCATGCCTGCTACATTGTAGCTGTCCCTCGTGTACGGCTGGTTGTTCGCGAATATTATGCTGTCCGTTTGCACGTCGTACTTTCTCGCCATACGGAGCATCATCACCTCGCTGGAACAGGCCTTCAGCAGAGCGATCTGATCCTCGCGCAACAGCTCGTCGAACCCGGGTAACCTCTTCGAGAACTCAACGATTAGCTGCACGGTCAGGATCGTGATCTCTGTGATGTGCCTGAACTTGTAATCACTGATGTCCTCCCCTTCCGATGGGTGGTTCTGCAACCAAACGAAAAATATTACTCAAACACGTTTTCATTGATCATGCAGGGTATAAGGGATCTTTATAATTACTCAGCTCACTATAGGGAGCTGCTAGAATTACTCTCTTAGAGGTTGGCAATCTTGGGACAACTGTCCTGTAGTATTTGACTAGACTGATGGGCCTATAGGGGGTGTCCAGATCATTTTCCAGCGATTGGCAAGTCTGGGTACGCGATTTAATCACTAAGGACTAGCTTCTGAAGCTATCGGTTAGCTTTTAAACATTGTGGGAAGCCCGGGGTGGGTCCTATCATCTTTTAGATAATTTTCTAGTAGAACGTGGACTTACTGTGATCCTTTTCAGATCATCTTCAGTGGGCTGCTCGTACTCGTTTTGGAAATATACAAGCCTGTGTATCAGCTCCTCCTGTTCAGGACTGATGGGTTGCACGTAGCTGAAGGAGCTGACCGGCAACAGAATGCGACTGCTGCCGGACGTGGACAAGGACTCAGCTTCCGCTGGTTCAATCTTTACGCCCATTTGATCGGTGCGTGTCCCACTGCTCGGCGAGCCATTCATCGTTGTACTGTTCGGTTTGTCCTTCTCCTGCAACGGGAAATGAACCATCTGAGGATAGAAAACACACATTCTGTCTAGCCAAACGTTTCAACCCCTCGCTCCAGACTGTCCCAACCCCTGCAGACTGGGTCTATTCTGACCCGACAATTTTAGCCTCTCAGCTACTTGATGTGATGATGGCGATGTTTTAAAGGGTAAAAGGGTTTTTAAAAAAAACTGTATAACTCATGTAATTTTGATTAGTTTTACTTGAAAAAAAATCACACGTGTTCTTCTAACGTCGTTAAATATTTATGCGAAATATTAATGCGAATGGTTCGACTGTTTTTCTGAGAAAAATTCCTATGTGAGGTAGGGTTCAGAAATGCTGAGTTTCCAGGGATTGGAGGACAGCCCAGGTAGCTAATGATGTTGCTTCCTCAATTTGATGACGTTTGAGGTGAAAGTGGGGGTACGTACCTTCTGCGCCTTCTTCTCCTTGCGCTTGACGGCGCACTGATACTCCGGCACGACGCACTCGGGCCTCATGCCGACGGTCAGACACTTCTTCAGCCTGCACTCCTGGCACTTGCGCCGCATGTACATGTCGATCTCGCAATTATTCCCGTATTTACACTGGTAGACCGCATTCTTGGTGATGCTGCGCCGGAAGAAGCCCTTGCAGCCCTCGCAGGTCAGCGCGTTGTAGTGGTAGCCGGAGGCACGGTCTCCGCAAACAAGACACAGCTCCTCCTGTTGTCGTGGCGTAGGACCTTTCTTCTTCCTGGCGTCGCAACCATCTCCGCCACCGCCTCCACTGCCGCCCCCGCTGCCGCCGCCACTGCTCCCGTACCCGTTCAGAGATCCAGGCTGCGACAGTTCGTCCCTGGCTGTAATCACAAGTTCAGGGTCACGTTAGACGTCAGTTCAAGGTCATCTATCTGTACAGACTACATTCATTCAACTAGGATTCATTCAGCAAATTTTATCGTACATTCTTTTAGCAGATCATTTGTTTCAGTACAATTCAGTACAGGGTTTTTACAATTTTTATGGTTTACCCTGGAGATTGACAAATTTAATTCAGCGAATGGACAATCGATGATTAGTGTTGTTTTAAAAAATTTCCAAGGGTCTACAAGTGAATTCTCGATATATGTCAACAACACGGGTCTCGCCAGCGTCATGTATCGTGCAGGAGGATGCTCTCCGAGGCAGTGTTATGTTTACACTCGCGGTAGCGGGGATAATTCCGCGACGTTTATCACCCAGACCTTGGCGACATATGTGGAGAAAGCACTGTACTGAAATTTAAAAAACAGTAGGGGGCATTGCCATTGTACTGCTTGATATTGAGGCCACAGTGAAATATTTTTCTTTTGCCAAAGTCAGATTTGTTGAGCTGCAAGAGAGTGAAAATTGTTTGTTTTGATAAAAGGCGAGTGCGAGCTAACTACGAGGAATGACTATGTAAAAATCGACCTGGGTAAGGGCAGAGAGGATTCACGTCGAGCGCAGTGGAGTGTATCGCGCAGCGCAATTTGTCCAGGCGAGTTCCTCGCGAGGTTTCCGGCGATTACGAGACGCGTTACGCGCACAGCACGGCGCTGCGCGTTTGCTTGGAGCGTGCGCACACGCGCGCGCGCGCGAGCTCGTGTAACACACCCGGTGACTCGGTTCGAGCCGCGAAGGAAACGGGTTCCAGTAACCTACGTGGCGACATCGCCTCTATTACCCTCTTTATCTGTGAAACTCGTCGAATGGAACGCCTCTCGGCCGCAGCCGCGGAGAACCGCGCGCGGTGGAAGTCACGGTCGGTGAAAGTACGGCTGCACGCGCCTTCTCGCAGCGAAGCGGAATCGAACTCGCCGCGGATGGAAGCCTCGAGCCTCGAGCGAAACTTGTGGTGAACCTTGCGTCTACCAGGAAACTCGAAAAATTCTCTATGCTCTTATTTCGAGGTCGTGTGCCGAACCCAGGTTATTGTTTACAACAAATGGCCCGACAGAAATAATTAATTTTTTAATTTTATATGCACCATGGTCTGAAGAGCTAGCGGAGCAAGTTTCAACAAAATCGGATCGCTTGTTCAAAAGTTATGCTCATGTTTGTGTACACACCTCTTTTCTAGGGGTCTGCATATGAGTATTAATTACAACGGAATAGTTCAATAGAAGTTTCTTATACTTTGTCAGTATTTGTATAATGATGCAAACACCTGCTGTAAGAAGTTTGAGTAAAATCGGATGATTGGTTTAAAAATTATGCCCAAATTTATGCACACCCCTAGGTGTCTGTAACCTAAAACGATTGGTGTGCTCCCCGTAAGTCCGAAGAACATATCAATAATAAACGTAGGAAAAGAGAGATAGGTGTCTGAATAGTAAGAATAACAGAGCTGTTGAAAAGCGAAACAATCGTGAACGCGATTCAGTCGAGAAAAGTGGGAAACTTGAACGCTCGGTGAAGAGGAGCTACAGAAGAGCGGTGTGTACCCTAGCACACCCGGAAATACTGATCGCCGTGAAAACATCCGCCTGGAACAGTGAGACACTGACCGTGCTAGGTGGTCACTCGGTTATTACCCCTACTTTATGGCCGAGGCAACTCGACTGGCAATCCTTTCGCGTGTGTGATAACTTAATTCCTGCTCATCTTTCTGTCGGTTTGCTTTCTCCGGGAAAGTCCACGACTGTGTGTCCCTGCTCTGTTTGCCTAGTTTCTGAAGCTTTTCGTCCCGGAACGTCTCCCGCCAGTCAATCGTGATCTAGAACTGAACTACACTCGTCATAAAATCCCTTCCGTTCTGCGATCATGTTTTCTGTGGGCACGAACGAACCAATGATGTTCTCAAACCGTTTTTTGTGCCATTCAATCCAGCACTATCTGTAGATTCATAAACTGGTCGAAAATAGATCAAGTTCAACGAAATTCTAACTTTTCGAGCTCAAAAACTCGAACTCAAAACGGCACGAATTTTCTGTTCAGCTCCCAAGGCACGCAGACACGAGTAAAGGTTGGGTGAAGTTATACGCTGTGTATAAAATTGGATTTGATGGGTCTAGATAGACTGCGAGGGCTGATTATGGTCGCACCAGGTCGTTAATTTGTTTGTTGAACATTAATAAACATGATCCTGGGACCGTTAGTTCCAGAAAAACGCGTTTATGTAGATTGCTGTGCAAAAGTCAAACAACCTGCCATAAATCGTTAATTATTCACAACGATGGCACCGCCATCGTAAAAAGCGAGTTCGTGGCTCCCCGGTCGCGTCGAGGACATCCACGGGATCGCATTGTCGCGACTGGTAGCTCTGTCTACAATAGCTGGAATCGCCGAAAACTCCGGGGCAAGTTTCCAAAAACGATGCAAGGGGCCTGGGGAAACCGAGGCTCGATAAATCAGCGGAACGACTTGACTCGCTGAAAATCGATGCCGCGACGGGCTTGTGTACATTTTGGTAAGTAGCACATAACCGTTCTATCTAGAGCCGAACGGGCGGGTATGGTTTCCTAGCGCGAACATCGTACAGCATCTCCTTCAATTGCATAAATCCTTCACAATCCTTGAATTTTCTGCAGTCGATTTGTTAGTGCAAAACTTCTAAACAATTTTCAGGAAACAAATTTTAGGTAGTTCAGTCTCAAATGTTTCAGCTTGGAGATAGGTGCTAGAGTTCACGTAAGGGGTTATCGTTTTAAACAAATGGCTCGGCAGAAATAATTTATTTTTTAACGGTAGTTGTGTTGTCACTTTAAGAGCTAGCATAGCTGGTTAGAACGAAATCGGATTACTTGTTCAAGAGTTATGCCCATATTTGTGCAGATCCCTTTGGGTCTAGGGGTCTACAAGCCAAAGCGACCGGAGATGGAGGTTCCCGCAAGAGTACAATGGTCAACCCAAGACCCGAAAACATAGTCGGAAGCTTGGAACGCCATGCTCCGGGACTTTTTCGACCATAGGAAGCCCCAAAACCACGGGATATGGCAGAGCTGAATAGGCTGAAAGAGTCCAACGACCGGCAGGACCGAAAATCCTAGGAGAAAGGGCTGCAGGCCGATCGACTCGGTCGAGTATCGCAGCCAAGTTCATCGAGAGCGGTCCGTGCAAGTGTGCGAGGGGTCTCTAGAGTCTGTATACAGGGTATACACACGTTCTATACTCTACGCAGCAAGGTTTCCGTGCTAGTTAGTAGCTCTCTCACGGCGGAGCAGTGAGCGGCCTTGACTCTGGCTCGCCGAGTGGATGCCTGTGTAGCCCGCGGAGAGCACAGGTAAAGTAAGTATACAGCCCGTACACGTTCCCCTGCACGTGTCCTTCTCGTTCACCAACAGACAGCGAGTCTTCGTCCTCTCTCTTCGGCAGGCCAACGTGTCTCTCCCCTCTCATCGGCCCCTTCCCCTTCATTCCCCCCGCGACCAACTCCGCCCCTCCCTTTCGTCCCCCACCCCGCACGGCTTTATCCGCCACCTTTCGCCCGGATAGGCCGTCTCGTTTGCTCGCTCGCGCGAACGGTCGAGCCTCTCTTTTTCCTTGACGATCTGCGCTGTCGCTCTTGCCAAGAGAGGAGAGCTAAAACGGGCCAGTGAGCACTGCCTCTCCGGCGAGCAGGCGAACCAAGCTTCCTCTCCGCGAACAAGGAGAACGGGTCCTGGGATCCAGCCCGAGACGCGAAGCCTCCAGGCGACTGGCCTGACCGGGCTCGGACTGGGTTGAAAGGTTTTTGGGCAACGTGGCGATGCTGCTGGCCGCTCTCGGTTCTTTGAAACGTTGAGCTCCATGAGGATTTAAATGCCTAGAATCGAGGACAGAGGCGGGATTAATTTTCGGGGGTTTCAGGGGTCTTGCGTTGGAGTTTGAGGTAGCATTTTGGGGTTGGAGCTGGTTTGAGAAGGACTCGAATGCCTCGACGTTTTTGAATGAGGGGGGTTGAGATTTTGGGAGCTTTTTGTGGAGTTTGCATGGAGGTTGGAACACTTGGATTTGGGGTTCGATTTAAATGCCTAGAATTGGGGGTCTTGCGTTGGAATTTGAGGTAGCATTTTGGGGTTGGAGCTGGTTTGAGAAGGCCTCAATGCCTCCAAGTTTTTGAATGAGGGGAGCTTTTTGTGGAGTTTGCATGGAAGTTGGAACACTTGGATTTGGGGTTCGATTTAAATGCCTATAATTGGGGGTCTTGCGTTGTGATTTGAGGTAGCATTTTGAGGTTGAAGCTGGTTTGAGAAGGACTCAAATGCCTAGAGGTTTTTGACTGAGTTGCATTGAAATTTTGGGAGCATTTTGTGAAGTTTGGATGGAGGTTGGGATGCTTGGATTTGGGATTTGATTTAAATGCCTAGAATCGAGGATAGAGGGGGGATTAATTTTGGGGGTTTTCGGGGCCCTGCGTTGGAGTTTGAGGTAGTACTTTAGGGTCAAAGCTGGTTTGAGAAGGGCTCAAATGCCTAGGGTTTTTGAATGAGGTGGGCTAAAATCTTGGGAGCTTTTGGTGGAGTTCGAATGGAGGTTGGGATGCTTGGATTTGGGGTTTGAAGTACGTATTTGGACTCGAAGTGTTGAGTTAGGTTCAATCGTAGAGGTTTTAGGATTTGGGCTTTGAAGTAGACGCAGACTTTGAGTTACGTTTTAAATTATGCTCAGGCCAGAATTGGGACTATAAGCTGGGCTCAGGTTCTCGCTGCTTCAAACCGAAATGGTACCATTAAAATTCCCAGCACTGCTCATGCCATTCTTATTCGACAAGATGTTACGTCACAACCATTTTCTCCATTACCTCACAAATCAGAGGATAACGATCTGATTGACCTACAAAACAGCACAAAATGGAGATCCTGTGAACAGCATGGTAAACAACAATCTAGAAAATTTGAGCAATTTTAATAATCATCTTCCACATCTTCGTTAAGATAATTCTGCTGGTATATTAAAACTGGGTAAGTTCGAAGCTCTCGAGGAGGAAACTTATGGCAGCGCTGACTACGAGCCCGCGACAAGATGGACGACTAGCGGCACATCGCTCTAATGCCGGTGACTATCGTTGAAGTCTCTGGAAATCGCCGTATGGCTCGGCGCGCGGCCGCCATAATTCGCAAACCATCGCGATCCGACGAGGCTCCACCATTCCTGTCACACATTTCTCGAAATTGAAATTCCCCGGCGAACATGGTTTCGGCATCGCGAGCCTAATTCCAAAGGAATTGCGAGAGGCCTAACTCTCGAAGCGAACCCGATCGACAACTTTCCAAATCGTTTATTCGCCGAGATATAATTCTCGATCGACACTGCAGTCTTATTTATTAGCAATAAATACCATTCCATTTCAATGAAATACAAAATACTTGAATATAAATTGAGATTTTCTCATTTCCTTGTTAATTGGATTACGTAATAATATTTTTTACTCTAAATTTCTTATGAAACGGTAGTACAGTTCAAATTGCATGCGCTTTCCCGCCGTTTTATTCGCTAGATAATGGCGAACGGAAAGTCATAATAAAGCAGAAATTCTAAATAAAATTATGTGAGAAAAAAACAATTCTCACTGAAAAATGTCACATTTCAAAATTTACAGATTTTCAATAAAAATTTGTATAGAACCTCGCATTGCATTTCAAATTCCACACATTTTCCCGCCGTTTTACCGAAACGCTGTAAAATGGTAATAAACGGTGAAATATGTTTAAAAAAATGTGTAAAACCACAAAAGCGAAGGACAAACGAGTGCAACAATGAGTCGCCGGCATTTATCGATGCATCGAAGATAAGAAAAACGTCCGGACGTCCGGAAAATTGCAAAACGAAATGGAAAAACTAATTGGCGACCTTGCCCTACCCCCGGGGTCCCTTTAAATGGCGGCACCCAGCTCTCGGCTGTCCGTCGAAGCGACACACGGACGCATACGTAACTAATGGATGTCATATCCGGTCACGGTACGCGATTTGATAAGATCTGAAAACAAAAGGAGGAAAAAAAAGGCGAGCACGACCGGCAACACGCAACGGCCATATTCGCAATCGGAAGATAAACATGGGCGCAGTCGCACCAGAACAAAAAAAAAATCCCACTCTGCCCAACCATAGTTCCCTTTTTTCATTTTTCATTGGTCGCATTCGAAACTTCGGTCTGAACGTTGTTGCAACAATGTTAAATTGCACATAATGCTTTTAAAATTCATTTTTCTTTGTGTTAGACTTTTTCAAAAAGTCAATTTCGTATTTCTTTTTTCTTGTGTTTGTATGTTTTTGAAAAATATTTATTTTAGAATGTTCTAAAACGATTGTACTATGGAGGATACCTTCAAAAAATCATTTTCCTTTGTGTTTTCATATGGGTCCATATTTTGAAAACTTCATTTTCGAGTGTTGTATAAAAATGAAATCGTAAAAGACATTTTTACGATTTAAATATTAGATCTTATTTCGGAAATTGTCAAAAATCATTTTTTGACTGGAAAAGTAACGAGGTATTTTGGAGAACGTTCTGAACATTTCATTGTTAGACTTTTTTTTCGAGAATCATTTTTTGACGATTAACGAATCGCGTCACGATCGATCTCTTCGACGTCCATTGAAAAATCACCGAGCACAAAGGGACAATGGACAAACGACGAAGCAGAAGAAGAGGAAGACGAAGAAGAAGAGAAGAAAACGAGGGTGAAGAAGGACAAAAACGAGCACAGGAAATCCATGAATCATCGGCGACGAATTTATTTTCGTTGGAACGATCCTACGCAACGTGGACGATTTCGAAGGCCTCCGGGAACTCATTCCGTATTCACCGTGGACCGCTTGCATGTTGAAACGAACTCTGTGAACAGGACTTTAATCCGCCTCGGTTTCACGGATTTCATTGAAACTGCCTTTTCGAGCTATCAACCGCGACTGCGGTCACGAAAATCGCGTGTTTCTCCCCGGCCGGCATTTCTAACCACGAAACAAAATACGTAGAAAAATTCCTGATAAAAAACTAGACAGAAAACACCTGAGACAGTTCTTTCTACCAGCTACGGTTTTCGAAAAAATTCCGTTCAAAGTTGTTCGAACCTTCTCGTGCAATCACCCACGGAGTCAATCACAAATATTATTTATTTATTCCTGACCGCAATTTTTAACCTCAAAATAGAATACACAGGCACGTCACTCGTAAAAAACTGGCCAAAAAACACCTGATACATTTCGCTGTAGGATCTATAGTTTCCGAGCAAATTCAATTTGAAATTAGTTTTTGAATCCGCGCGCGTCCGGTGGCTTCGACGCCGATTTACTCGAAGACTATTGGTCCTAGAGAAAAAGTTGCCGGACGCTTTTTGTCCAGTTTTTCACGGGGAATCGGATGGCGTTGGTTAATTTCAGAAAGCTCCATTCGGAGGCACCGTTTCACCGGTTGATTCGCTTCGGAAGCGGTCGAACAGAAGGAAGGTAGGCCGTCGCCGACAAAAACGATCATTTTCCCAGGAGCAGCGCTCGTTTCTGAGTAATGGGAGTTAATGGAACAAGATGATTCCAAATGTTTCCATCGCGACCGGCGACCACTGATCCAGCTGAGCGTGACATTGGCCGGCAACGCCGGATAGGATTTATCCTTGAACCGGAATATGGCCGTCGGTCCGACAAACGACGATCTACCGGGTCGCTTTACAAAGAAAACTACTGGACCTTCAACTAATCATCAGAGATCAATATTTAATCCAATGATATTGAAAATGGAGAAATATGCACGGTCACTTTAAAATTAATTGGGTCTGAGCTGAAGAGGTGTGCTATGTGCTAATTCAAATCTAATATAACAGAAGTTTAATATACTGAGTGTCCCAGCTGCGTAAGAACACCACAGCATCTATCCAACAATTTTTCAAGGTCGTCGATTTTTTTTTATACGAAACGCAATAGATTTTCTTCAATATTCTCGTTCAACTTAAAAAGACGAATCCAACGAATCCCATAACCATACCATTCCGATCCTTTAGTCTCGAGATATTCGAATTTGAAAATTTTAAAAATCATCATATCAGACAAGATATCTCGAGATTGAATTATCAGAATGGTACGGTCATGGTAGTCGTTGGATTCTTCTTTTCGAGCTCTATAGCAACATCCAAGTAAAAATATAAGGTGTCGTTAACAAATATATCGATCACCTTGAAATATCGTAAAGGGGATGACCTTGCGAAGAAGCTATATGCAAATCAACCAGTGAACGAAATTAAGTGAAGTGCAACGCAAAATGGATGAAGTATGAAGGTTGAGGGGTCTACAGAAGCTGCAGCGGAGGTTCGTTTTCAACGAAACTTTCGCGATTCGCGAAATACTTTCCTGCGTGCATCCGATTTACTCTGATTTGCAAGCTGATGTCGCAGATCCTCGGAACTCTGTTACGCGAAAGTCGCCACGCGGACGCACCGGATACGGTACTTTTACCGGAGGGAATGCCACCTTCGTACCAGCACAGAGAAAACGCTGACACAGTCCTCCATGGCAGCGTTTCCCAACTTGAGGATCTTTAAAATCGCTCTAAACACACCCGGGTTCCCTTTTCCGCAATAAAAAGCACCAAAAGTATATAAAACATCTTTGTTCTTAATTACTTCTTCACGAAACTGTTACTAACACAGTCCTGACATTTTTCCGATTAAAACGAGTACCCACATGACACACTTAGGAGAACATTTGATTGTGTAATCCACGATTCAGTGGAACCTCCAGTATCCGAATTCAATCGATTAAATGTTCTCCTAAGTATGTCATGTGGGTACTCGTTTTAATCAGAAAAATGTCAGGAATGTGTTAGTAACGCCGTCATAGCGCCCAGACGTAAACTAAATTAAACCAACACAACATAACTTGGAATCAGTTCAACTCAGAAGCACATTCCACTCGGAACTCCCACAGAAATTTATCTAAAAAATTCTAAGGAATAAAGTACCTAACTCAGACAGGCCTAATACGTTTCTTAGTCGAAGGTAAAGCTAACCCAAGCCTAGGAGAGCCAAAAAATGTCATAACCGTTAGTTCCAAAACACTTTAGTCCCCGGAAACAAGCCACCAATTCGCAGAGCGACATTCCGAAGGTGTCGCGAGCTGCATCTGAATATAGACTAGCGTATTTTAACCGTAGGTACTCTAATTATTCTCCGCTTGATAGCCGGCCAATTTCAATTTATTTTCACCTTCAATTCGCCGCGAGTCCGCCTATCTGGGATAGGCTATGAATCAGAGCGTCCTCAAACACTTCGGACACGGACCATCTATCCTGGGTGCCATTCTACTTAATCCTCAACCTGTCTACTCAAATTGCTACCGGCTAAATCACTAGGAATATCCTGATTTATAAAATAATTTATAAATAATTTCGACACGTTACCCAACACATTTGAGAGATTTTTCTGATTAGAATGAGTCCAAACACGATACAATTTGGATCATATTTGCCTGTGTAATCCATGATTTAATAGAACCTCTATTATCCGAACTTATCAGTGAAATACGAGTGTTTTGCGATTTAAACGAGTAAATATGATCCAAACCATGTCGTGTTGGTACTCATTTTAATCAGAAAAATGCCAGGATTGTGATGGTAATATGAAGGAATCAATATAGTCAGTGTCTATAAATAGCATAAGTGATATTTCGCTCTCCAAATTTTTTTTTAGGTATTGAGAGATTTCCGTGTATCGAAGTTAGGTTTGCGACGGTGGGGTTCAGGTTGGGAGACACTGTTTCCACAGGTTTCTGATATCGTTCCCCATGTACGTGGCTCGTTACCATTCCACGCACCGCTCACTAACACACGACCACTGCCACTTGACGACCACCGACGACCCACTTCTCTTGCTCAGCCGGTCGTTTTGTTGGTCGACGGTTGATCCGAGGCGGTTTTCCCGAGACCGGGAAAAATTCCGGCGGATTTAGCGATCAGCGATCATGGTACGCAGCACCAGGTGCCATTTTGTGCTGGGGTATTTGCTGCGTCGCTTGCTACGCTACTGCGTTTCGGTGGAATCAGAAAATCCTCTGTTTTAATACCATCTAGCACTGTTTCTCGTTCAATTCTAATTCGAAAACGAACATTTCCCAAGATTTACCATTTTCAGTACCATTCCACATTATGTAGATGATATCGAAAATTCTGTTTTGACGAAGTGTGGCACTGTTTCTTAGTGAATTTTGTCTTAAAAGTGAAATTTTGCATACATCTTTGTTTTAAAAAATTTACCATTTTCAGTAGCATGCAGAAAAGAAAAATCTTCTGCTGTGGCAGAGTACAAATTCGTTGCTGATTGCACGTTTTTATTCAGTTTTGAGAATGGATGCTCGCATCAAGTTTTCTTTTCAATTATTAAATGATACAGAAAAGTGAAGTCGAAAGAAATGGTTTTAATGGTTTTTAAAAGCGAGGGAGGTTGAAATAACCGTAAATCTACGGTAAGGAGCCTGCAGCAGGTATGATTATTAGACTGTAGAGGTAAATTGAGTTGAGTATGCTAATGGAGGTAGTCCCAGAAGCCTCGATTTACGCCAAACTCGACCAACTTATAAGGATCAACCTGATACACCAGATTATAGTGGCTAGACGTTCCTTCTACGCGATCGAGTCTCTTCTTTCTCGAGTGAGAGTGACCCACTGACCTCTTCCTGCCTTTCTCTCTCTCTCTCCTTCTCTCTTACTTCTCGTTACTATCTGCCTCTCTCTCTCTCTTTCTATCTCTTTCTTTTCCGTTCTTTCTCCAAGCCCTTTTCTTTCTCCTCCTCCCTAGAGAGTCTCACCTTGGAATTCTTCAACGAAACCACACGTGGAAAAATGGACAAAGGTACCTTCTTTGGTATTCCCTGTCGTCAAACAGGTGGGCTGCACATAATACTTCGACCCTGTCGTAATCATCATCAAGAACTGCCATCAAAATCTTTGATATGCACAAGAATCTGCAAGAAAATTGCCTGTTCTCTTCTCTTGTAAAATTTTGAATTTTTATCGTCTTTCTTTAAAATTAATTAGCGAGTGGAAAAAAAATTAATGAGTGGAGAGCAACAAATTCTGAGCTCAAAAAAATTCCAGAAAAATTCGCTTTGTAAGCTTCAAGTTAAAACGGGTTGCTGAAGAGATTCAATTTTCTAGTTACACATTAATTACGAACACATTAACAGCCACAATTTTTGAAAATGGTTTTTCAACGCAATCATTACCTCAAAAAATTCCAGAAAAATTATAAGCAATTTCTAATAACATCTTTGCTGATAAAAACTCATTACCATCGAAGTACAAATTAAAATATTTAGGAGATGGTCTGTAAAAATATTCTCAATGGCGTTCGTTTTTTAAAAATCAATTTCATTCGGAATAAAAATAGAATGAATGGAACTTTGCGGGAATATTTTAATTAGCCAAAGAATTTTCTGAGAACGATCTCCGGGTGATCTTTTCCGAAAAGAAAACGGCGCGCGGCATCAGCCAGCAATGAGAACGGGGACTTTAGCGATGTTAATTGCTTGCAAATTGCAGAGTGGTGTAGGATAATTATACGGGCTCGTAGCGCAACATCGGTGCTGCTACTGATTCTGCCTCGCTTTGCCTCGCCTCGCCTCGCCTCGTTGCAACAGAGTTTATTATGAAGCAATGCAAGAGAAATATTTGGATTTAATTTCCCGGCGAGGTTCGAGAGTGCTTTCCGCCCCTTTGTCAGGGGGTGGAAAGACGGCTAAACGAGCTTTCGACGATTTAACGTTCCGCTTTTATATTAACCATTCTATACTAAACCACTTGTTCATTTTATGTTCGAGTGCTGTTTTGTATTCTAATTGGCTGCATCTAATTATTTAGACATGATTATTTGATCCATTATTTCCCTCATCGTTTATTTGAATTTTTAACCCCTGGACCGATTTGCTACATTTTATTATTTAAACAGGATTATTTGATCCACTGTTTATCCAAATTTTTACAGTTGTGTGTCTGGGCAGATTGTTTAGAAAATCGGAGAATGTTAAAATTATATTGATTTATATTCCTTGGTCCTGGTATTCAATACATTTCTTTAAACATAAATAATTCATAGATTAATTGTTTAGAAATAGAAATTTGCTGGCTTGTTTTTATCCATAATTGTTTACAATGTTTGTCGAGAGAGGTTCGATTAAGATTTAAGAATTAAGAGGCTCGATTTATTTTAGTCGAGAACGAAAGGTTTTCATTTCCATTTGGAGATTATGGCTGGATATATTGACACAGAAATGAAGGAAAGCATCATCATGCCAGTTTCGTAATTTTGCAACCGGCTCGCGTAATTCTTTGCGGCCGGTGACGAAAGTTTCCGAGCACAGAGCGACGGAATGTGAAAGGACGTGCAAAATTTGTTCACGTTTCGCGCGGTTTTGTCGCCGGGACTCATTTATTTCAGTTATTTGCTCGTCCGATTCGCGTGTCTGGCTGCCTCGAGGGGAACGCACTGGCGATAACACCTCGTTCCGTAAATATTACAAACTCTAATTACCGTCGCAGCTCTAATTTCATCAAGTTCTCGAACTGTGTCCAAATGACGCTATCATAAACGAGATTAAACCACTCTGCCCCGATAAATTTCCTTTTCCTTTTGCATTTTCCTTTCCAATTTACTATCATTTCTCCTGCACACATTAATAAACACGGTATAAATGAAAAAAGAAAAAATTTATAATTTTTATAACAAATTATCTTCTCACTGAATTAAACTACTCGGCCTCCATAAATTTCCTTTTCCTTTTCAATTTACTATCATTGCTCGTACGTATAGTGATAAATACGTTATAAACAAAAAGAAAAAATTGATAATCTTTATAATAAATTATCTTCTCACTGAATTGAACTACTCTGTCTCCATAAGTTTAATTCTCCTTTACTATTTACTATCGTTGTTCGTAGATACAGTGATTTCTCGATATATGTCGCCAAAGCCTGGGCGATAAACGTCGCGGAGCTATCCCCACTACCGCGGGGTATACCCCATGGGGGGCCACGAAGCTCGAGACGTCTGGGAAGTGTAAACATAACGCGGGTATGTCTCCTGGACGATACATGACGCTGGCAAGACCCGTGTTGTCGACAGATATCGAAAATTCACTGTATAGTGACAAAAACGTTACAAATAGAATAGAAAAATTTTATAATTTTTATAATAAATTGTCTTCTCACTGAACAAATCTCCCTGATCAAGCTAAACTCGACTCGAAACGAACTATAGTTCCCCGGCGAGATCCAATCGTGTCAGTAAATTTCCACAGCGTTACCCCCAGTATCCCCGTCGTTCTAGGAAAGAAAGGAACCGGAAAAACGAAGTTCTGTCTTGAAACATAGGAGCTGCGCACGTGTTCTTTAATTCGATGGCCCGGAGGAACGAGTTCTCTTCGTAGTTTCTTTTTCAGACGTGTCCGAAGCCAGTTCGACACGCGGATGTGCCGGTCTAACGGTTCCTCGCCGAAACCGTGACGCGTCCCGATCGCACCGGAATATTTACGAATGGATTATGCGTGTTTCCGTGAGAGTATGTGTCCGTGGGTGTGTGTCTAGCGCGTTTCGTGGGGCCGCATTATCGTCCGGCCGGAATCCGATGACCCATTTCGGCGTCGTACCACGTGGAGGCCGAGAATGCTCTCTCTTTCTCTCTTTCTCTCTCTCTCTCCTTCTCTGTGGTATTCCGATCATGCAGAGCACTGCATCGAGCAGTGCAGCCCACGTGCAGTCGATTGCATTCGACACGGGGGAGGACAGCGATGGCCCCCTGGGGCGGAATCGGAGAAATTGTTTATCATTAAATTGCGGATGATTGATAATTATATTGATGATTTAATGAGCACCGAGGACCGGTAGGCTTATTGGAAAAATTGCTGACGGTTCCAGGAACTGAAACTTACTTTTTTGAGTAATTTAATACTTCATAGTGGGTGATGTAAATTTATTTTGTCATTGCTTATTTAGATCTAGTTATTATACGTTTATTTAGAATATCGTCAAGTTTTCACTGTTAATGCCCGAGGGCCAATAAAAATGATAATTTGTAACAATGTTACAAAATTGCTGAAAATACGACCGTCTTGCGACTATTTCTAGGACGACAATAATTAACAGGAAACATAGTTAATCTTCTCAGACAGTTGCACATTTTGAACGAGCTCTTAAAATGGTAAAAATGGTAATAGGATGAGAACAACAGTAGGAAATCATTACTTCTAGAACGCAAAGAATAAAAATGGCGACCCGTGAGAATTTTACAAAATCTACAACAACAATTCCGAACAGTTTGCAAATCGATAAAAGTAATGGAAAACCATTAGACACGATATCAGATTTTATGCATCCCTACAACGATCAAAATAGAAAAATAAATAGAAATGTTAAAGTACGTCAACCAATACGATACCAATCGTACGCCAATCGATACGAATCGTATAAATAAACAGCAATTCCATCTGTACACTCCAATTTCACCTACGCAATTTCGGAAAATTGCAAAGCATTGCTAATGCGACTACAAAGTAAAAAAAAAAAAGAAAAACACATTTCTACAATTGAAAAATGCTGTTATACTATTTTCAACTGCTTATGATTACATGGAAAATGGAAATGGAATAAATTTCCTACCCTCTGTGTCTTGCGACTAAACAATTTTTATTTTGCACAAATGACTCGGTTGAAGCAACGTTGAAACTCGATTAAAAAACATTCCGCACGCGGAAAGAATAAAAGGGGTGTCCAGAATGTTCCCGATAAAAGGTGAAACAACCCTAAACGCTACGCCAGAGATGATTGATTCCTGAAAAGATCTCGTCCCCCCCACCGCGCGATAGATGTTCGTCGACGCGTGATATTATTTCCATCTTACGCTGCTCACTCGGGTTTATTGCATCCATGTGACGTCCGTCGGGCGCAGCAGGTAGATACACGTATATACACGGCCGGTGGCTTTAAATAACGCGATGCGTCACGCGTATGTGTCGGTGCGATGCACGCGGCTGAGAGCCATTGTGTTTTCGTTCGCGGCGAAGCACAGCCGCTACAGCATAGCAGCAGCAGCAGTCGCCGCTGACTGCACGGTACCGATGACCCGGAAACTGGGTCACGGTCCTCCGGCTTTTTCCCTCAGCGAATGATTCACGGTTGCATCGGGAAGCTGGACGTACCGGCTGTTGCGAATTCTGGGACGCTTCGGTTAAAGTGGCGGGAATGCTGCCTAAGGCCCACGAAACTTTTGGGACTTACGATATGGCCCTAAACCTCGAGACATAATTTTAAAACAATCTTTGTGTCTTGGAAATTGTTCTGGAACATATTGTACCAATTTTTCGATCCCCCACGAATTTTGGGCCCAATGTGCAATCTTTGGGACTCACGAAAATTTCGGGAAATCAGAGAGAAACTACTACCTATCTTGTGAACTCTGGGACGGTTTGTCCGATTGGCGTGCTGGGAACATGAGTCCCAGAAAAGTTTTGGGACTTGTGGCGAGATGAATTTGGAACTTAAAATTTTTAAGTGAATTTGTAGCATATAGGATTCCCGCGGTTTACAGAATATTTGGGACCCAAGTTGAAATTTAGGACCCGTTGAGAACAGTGTGTTATCAGGCCCACAAATGTCACGGGCCTCACAATTGTGACATTCCGGGGTGCCAGGCATTCCTCAAGGTTCTCAGAAATCGGAATTGTAGAGGAACCCGATTAACACGAAGATATAAAACGGTTGGGGGACAGTCGGGGCCCAAGGTAGTTGGAATAATGAATTATTGCCCGCTCGGAAAGAGATCAGAATTTCAAGCAGGGCCCGTTAACAAGCCGAGATTAGAGGAATGTAAAATCCATGGGGGATCGAATTTGGATAATAGAAAAGGGAGGGGGTTAGAATTTGGGTCAGTTGAGGTGGGGATGACATCACGCGCTCCGGGCTTTTAACTTGACGACTGAAGTAGCTAAGTAGGCGATTCGAGAGATCAGAATTGGGCAACCAAAACGATTATACACGTGAGCGGACAGGTGAAGAAACTTTTGGCCATTACTGTAAATACAATAAATTTGGAAATGAGAAATCATGAATTTTTTTAAAAAGGAGACTGGACAAGAATGAGTAATAAAATCCTAAAATTAAAAAATCACAGTACACAGTACAAATCCAACTTCCTACGTCAGGAATCACTAGTTTCGAAAAATCAAATCCTGACCTCGACGAAAAAATGCAAAATAAATTCCTCCTCATCTGACATTTCGAACGAAATGTAACCTCAAAAAAAAAAAAAAAAAAGAAATGCAAAATAAATTTAATCTGACATTCGATTGGTATCCGACATCGAGAAAGGAACACGTTGGTATTACACAATGGCGTACCATCGCAGCAAGCAAGCAAAACCGACGAAACATCTCGGAAAGCGAGAAGGTCAACTCCCCGCGAGCCAATAAACGACCTTTAAAGGTGATCGACCCACAAGATCGACCGACATTTCGCTCCCGTAGCCGTGTGACGGGTGGGTTTTTTCGAAATGTCGCGTTCGATTTTGTCCACGGCGAAATTGGGTCGAGGCCAAGCCGACTACGGGAGAGGGGTATCGACAGCATCATAGGACCCCGTAAAGGCGTTCGTCATCGATTGCGCCATGTTGCACCATACCTGACACCGGTTGCGCAATTCCAGCATTTTCAACGCGTGTATCCCCCGTCAGCTTGATTATTCGGTCGCGACGCGTTGACCTCACTGTGTTTCACAGCCGTCACAATTAGTGCACACGCTATTTATAATACGTCTCGACCGATTTCAACGTATTTTCGGCGCTCGATTCCTTCCCGATAACGAAGATCATTGCGTTATTCTCGAGCAATTTTCAACATTTTGCCCTACCTACCAACAACAATTAATGTTACAGTGTTTACTCCATATATGTCCCGAATGCCTAGCCGATAAAAGTCCCAGAACTATCCCCACTCCCGCAGGGTATAGTCTATAAAGAATAGTACCTCCTCTCCGATCTATGTCCCTGGCCAGACCCGAGTTTTGGTCATATATCGAGTATACGCAGTATATATTGTAATTAATGGCCGGGATTGAAGCAGATTTATAGATTTATAGATTTGTTAAAGTCTAATTTTTTAGCAATTTCCCGGTCAATTTTTGAGAAAATCAATTTTTCATATCTACGAATTTGTTTGCAACAATCGTGAGAAGTTGAATAATACCGAAAAGAGCAAAAATCTCCGTTTCGTTACACCGTCTGTTTTTCCCGACGAAACTTTTTGCATTGCAGATAGCGTTCGGCTATAAACCGAGTACAATCCAGATAAGATTTTAAATACACGAATGCTAAAGCATTCTTGAGTTACTCTAGCCGCGTCTTATCGGCCAAGAGGAGAGATAAACACCGGCTGTTCCCTTACCGACCACGAGAACCCAGTTGTGTGCAGTCTATGACTATTTAAATATCCGAGGAGCCGAGTGCTTTAATGACACTTAACCGTAGCTACCAATAGTCACGTCTAATTAACTAAAAAATTGAAAACTGCAATCTTCTAAATGAACTTTTAACGATGGTTTAAAAGTCGCTGCACCATTTAAAATTCGAATTTTTTCCCACAGGACCAATGTAAATTTTGAAAAAGTGGAAGAGTTAAAAAAAAAAGGTGACTTTTGAGTCAGCTTGCATTGCGTCAGTTTTTGTGTTGAACCGAATTGAACAATCTTCGATTATGATTGATAATTGGGAGTAGGCCTTTGAAATAACGGGTCAAAATTGACTCGGGAGCCATTGTTCTAGACCACGTTTTCGAAAAAATGATGGTTTTTGAAACTCGTCAGACGTCGCGTCGTTTTACCACGCAAAGACACTCTTCCAAGTCACTATTTGGATTATAGACATACGAAATGCTATGCCACAGATAACGCATCATCTAAGTTCTCCACTTTCTGTCAGCATTCTGTTCAAGAGCACTATCATCGTTCAGCCTGCGCAGCGGGATTCAATTAAACTGTCGGTTTCGTCACGACGCCTAACGTTCAACTTTTCCTTGCGGTGGAACGAAAAATTGCATTCTATCAAAGCTTACTTTGTCAAGATGAAAATGTACAGAAACGATATCAAAAAGTATCAAAAGTCCATAAACTGTTCCACAGGGTCTAACCTGAACCAGGTGGTCCTGATCCAAGAAAAACGTAAATAATCACGCACCTTCAACAGCGTTCGCGAAGGGCGACGCAGGGTCGTTTCCTGTGGGCAGTACGGTGGTGGTGGTGGCGGTAACGGTGGCCCTATAGTGTTCTCCGTTACCCTGGAGTCCTCTGTGCAGGTCGAGGTCCCATAGCTGAAGATCCTCTGTCCTGACGGCTGAGCTCTCCGGGGTGGAGGGTTGAAAATTCGGCGGGGGCGAGAGCACCCCGCTGCTGGACACTTCGGGGCTGGACTCCTGCAGGTTGCCGGTATGCCTGTTGCCCCATCTTCGTCGGACCCCGGCGACGGGTAGACGGGGCACGGTCTGCAGCATCTCGCCAGCCTGCTCCACCTTCTGGACCAGCGTGGTGTGTTGTTCCTTGGGCTCCACCGTACAGAATTCCTTGAACCACCGTCTCTCAAATACGAAAAAAAACAACCGAACCCGGGTAGCTAGGCACCCGCGGAAAAGGTGCCTAGGAGAGGAGAGCCACTCGATATCCAACAGGTACCGAGACACGAACAGTTTCTCTGCCCGGCGCGCGGCGCACTGTTTACAGCATGACGGCTGGCACTGCACTAGTCGTTGACCCCGATAATTCGTTCGTCGACCGAAATCGCGGGGAATACGAGGTCAGGGCAGCATCGATTCACTGTCAAGAGTCCATGGTCCCCTCGAGAGGCTCACGCATCGGTCTCGGTCGGCCGCGTCGCTTTTCCTCTTCGCCCCTCTTCTTCTTCTTCCTCCTCCTACTTCGACGGTTACTGCTGCTGCTGCTGATGGCTGTGTCTCTCTCTCGCTCTGTGTAGCGCACACAACGCGGCAACCGGGCGAGCGAGCAGGCAACCGAGCACACAGCGTAGCAGAGCACAGAGGCGGCTCTCGTGACTCTCGTCTCGCCTCGGCTGCTCTCGTTTCTATCTCTCTCCCACTCTCCCTCGCTCGTGTCCCACTCGCTCTAATGGCGGCCGGCCACCGGAGTGTCGGTCATCGAAGAAACGGGGTCACGATCGCGCAAAAGGGAACGCAGCGGGTCGGGGAAGTGGTGGGGGGTTGCGGGAGGCGGGGTGGGGTGCAGGGAGGAGGAGTCTCGGTGAGGGGTGGGGAGAGCGACCAGACGCAGAGACCGGGCCGCCTTGCCTCGGAACGTCAGCCAGCCGAGCGGTCGCGGTGGAAGTGCATCATTTTCACTGGCGAAATTCCGGCAAAGCCCGAGGAGGAGGCTGCGCACACAGTCCGCCCGTGGATCGAGGTCACGTCGGCCGTGTGTACGATCCTTCCTCTCCTCTCGCTCCACTTCTATCTCTGTCTTCTTCCCCTGTCTCTCTCCGAGCTTTCTTCGGCAACCGCCGCCGCCGCGTACCCGGCCGAAGTTTCTCGGTCGGTGTCCCTCTCTCTACTTTCTCGGTTTCCCGACACACGCACGTACGCACACACCGTATACACACGCACACACGCTCTCTCTCTCAGCGACGACGATCGGCCCTACGGAACGAGGCGAACTGCGTCGACGTCGACGTATCCCGCGCTTCAATCGCCTGCTCTTCTTCCATCGTTCGCAGTGCGCATCCTCGGCGAATGGACTCGGCGCATCAACGAATTTTGATTTTGTCCGTTGCGACGTCCGTGGGTACGTAAGTTGCCTCTCGATGTTGTTCGTTTCTCTCGGTGTGTGGGTTCACCTTGGGAACTCGGACGGTTGTTTTTACTGGTTCTCGAGGATCGGTGTACAGGAATGACTAAGAACGCGCGCGAGCGCCACCGAACGATGTTACACCGTCAGCGGTCCGCCACTCACTGAGCGCGTACGGGCGGCAGCGCGGGCACGAGGGCCACCGCCAGGCTCCTCTGTACCTCTCGGACCACCGACGACCAATCAGAAACGACGCTGAGCCTACTTTCACTGTCGCGCGTACCCTGCACCGTAGGGCGCCCGATACCTGCGCAGCGCAAACGCACTGAGAACGGCGCGAGCCTCTGCGTTCCTGGCCTCGCCGATTTTTCACCAGAAACATCTCGCTCCTGTTTTTGACGTCTCAGGGCTAGCCCTTTTGGGATTCCCTGATATTCCTGAAGGGCCGTGTTTCGACGTTTTGCTGACCCCGTAGTCTGCCTGTGATTTTTTAATGAGTGTTTTAGCGAGTAATCCGGGGTTCAGAGTTGGAATTTCTTCCTCAAAATTTGCACACTTGTAAAATAGACGTTTGTTTATTTTCTAGGGTACAATCATGTTCGTGTTACCCATAGCTTCTGTTTTATGGTATGGGGGACAACGTTCTTGGACTTTTCTGACACTTCAGTAAGCCTCTGTTGCGAATAGGAATTTCTTCTTCAGATTTTAAAATGGACGATTTTGTTATCATTCTAAGGGGGCGGACATATTGGAAATTGTAATTTTCCGGATTATCCCCGTGGCTGGACACACATGCCCGAGCACATGCCTTCTACACATCTTTTTTTATCACGCTCGCGATAAAATTGCGAATAACAAAGGCCCCCGTGGCAGAGGTCAGGACCGGTGACTAACAATCAGCCCCGATAATTCGATGGGAAGCAGAGCACTCCGACAGATTCTTTTATTACCGAAGCTGTTTGTTATTGCAAGAATGTAGGGTATATTTTCAAACCTAATCTCAACTCCCGGATCGCACTAATACAAATATTGCTTATATTTATTTTTCAGTTAAAGTTCTAATCTACCTTAGAAATATAATGAGTCTTTTTAAAGGGGGTTAGGTTTTCCTAACCTAACTTTCTATCTTTTCAAAAATTTCTTTGTACACTCTTCGCGCAATTTAGTGTCAAACAAAATAGATATATACACAGCCATTTTAAACAGCTTTCGATTACTCAAAACAGGCACGTAGAATTTTTTCAGGGGCGGAGGATTTATACACACATGGATAAATTACTACAATACGATCCATGGCGACCATGCAAACCAAAACCCAGAAAACGTCCCTTCGCAGTGGAATAACCCCAAGAACCAGTTGCCAGATGTCGTAGGGCAGGTCCGAGGGCATGAATGGAAATTTAATTCGGCTAACGAGCGTTTTCTTACGCTACACAGAAATCGCGGAACGGGTTCTCGGCTGCTGGTGCATATTGAACTCGGGGTACGTACTTTAGAACTCTCGAGGATCTACAGCCGATTGGCGGCGGTGGTGGGGGTAGCCCTTTTGACTCGCCGAGCGTCGGTGGTGTAGGGAAGGGGGTGGGGGGCGTTTGCGACCCTAGCCGATGACGTCATCCACCTGTTACACCCTGAACAGACACACGCACGCACACACCGGGAACGCATGCGCGCACCGACACACCTGAACACGCACGCATACGGGCGCGCAACATCGGCGCCGACCTCGGTGCCGTTTTCACCGGGGAAACCACGGTGAATGTCGCAGATCACCGATGCACAACCTGTGGCCCGTGACCTCGTTTTCAATGAAGCCGACGCTTTCCACTAATTCCGACGTGGGCACCGAGCCCGGGGGGATGAATGGGGGTCGGTCGAGCCCCTTTTCCACTATATCGCCGACAAATTGAAAGCCAGCTTTTGATGTGGCACGGTTGCGTAGGAGATAAGCTTAGCGTGCAATTCGAACGAGGATCTATCCTCGCGAATTTGCTTCATTAAAATCCATCCA
The DNA here is from genome assembly GCA_913789895.3 of Seladonia tumulorum. NCBI lineage: Eukaryota > Metazoa > Arthropoda > Insecta > Hymenoptera > Halictidae > Seladonia > Seladonia tumulorum. Next base: position 15,813,935 of record OU565270.1, on the reverse strand, counting down.
GTGGGCAGCTTTGAAACGTTCGAATATGTGCGCTATAATTGATTCTATTGGATGAACGATACCGACGCAGATGCACTATTCCAACGGGCGTACACGGTGACGCAATTATTTTTTTCTCAAGGTCGTTTAAGGAGATTTCAAGGTCACAGGTATTTTTTTGTTACTGTAATTCTATGGCTTCGTTTCGATATTCTTGTAGATCGAGAAAAGTCGAATCCGACGACTATAATGATCGTAACCTTCCGGTCATTCGATCTCGAGATATTTGTGTCTGAAAGGGTTAAGAAGTGTACCTTTCAGACAGGAATATCTCGATATTTAATGATCGAAACGGTGTGGTCATGGAGCTCGTTGGATCGGTCCTTTCGCGTTCTATGAGAATATCGAGAGAAAAGTACAAAATATATTTGACCTTCAAAAAATATTTGTCACTTTGTACAGTTAACTTTCTTGTAACGCGGTCCATTCGTTCCGAGCACAATTGTCATTGGATTCGTGTGTGGGAGTGACTTAATTAAATCGGGGCGGTCGGATGAAAAATTCTTCTTGACAATATCAAGCATAATTCATCACAAACACGTTCGGATTGCGTCAGCAATGATCTCGGTGTGAAGAGATTCGCGCGACATAGAGAGAGAGAGAGAGAGAGAGAGAGAGAGAGAGAGAGAGAGAGGAGGAGGAGGAGGAAGAGAGCGATGGTTCACGGGACGTCGAGGGCGCGTGGGAGCCACATTACCCAGCCAGGGCTATCGGGGGTGGGTCACGGCCAGAGAAACGGGGACAGCCCTCGGCTCACCCTGCCGGGCCAGGAAGAGTGGTTGAATTTCCAAACCTCGACCCTCTCCCCTCCCACGCACCCCCGCGGTCAGCTGTGTCGGCTCGTTTGCATCCGGCAGGATTTCTCTTTCTAAAAATAGAAACCCAGGACGCCAGGGGTGCATAGTTGTCTGGGGTGGCGCGGGTTCAACGACAGAGATCCTTCGAGGAGCCTGTGCCACGCTCGTGGAACAGCATCGACCAGGTTTCACTTCCGGGAACGAACAGGTGTGTTGACTCTGGCCTCGAGACAAGGGTAGTGGTTGGCGACAAAAAAATTTTCTAAATTTTCTAAACTGATAGAAATTCTGCCTGGCGCACTGCTGACAACGGAAACATTTTGTTGACAATCCACACGCTTACAAAACATCTTGATTTTTTAAATGTCACTCGGGGTAGCAGGGGTAGTTCGGCAACGAAACAAATTCAGAAAAATTTTCAAATCTGAGACAATTATTTCCTGTAAAAATTAAAAATAGTCCTAGATATAAAAACAACCCCTACACCCCAAAAATCTTCATCTTCCACCAATCCTGAATATTGAGGAAGCTATACGAGATACAGAAAAAAGGTACAATCGAAAGTTGAAGTGCTTGCTACGGTGTACAGTGTTTATTCGATCTATGTCCGAAAACGGGTCTAGCCACGGACATGTATCGGCCAGGAGATACTATTCTTTGATCCAACCGACCTTAGGCGAGTAGTTCTGGGACTTTTATCTGATTTGTGACATATATAAACACTGTATTTTGGGAACAGAAGAAATTAAATAATGTTTTCCTATTTTTTGAGAGATTCGAACGTGAACGAATATTGACAAATCAGGACAGCGGTATATTTAAAGCAAACCGTTCAACCGTGACATTTCACGGAAGAAATTGCAATCATGGTTATGGAAGGAATCCATGTAACAGATCCGAAGTGAAATCGCACGGCGTCCTTTAAAACCCGGCGCTGTTAAAGCCTAACCTGGATACGTTCGACTTCTGTGAATGGATTCCTAGGATCTCGCATGATTCTTTTTACGGCGGTTGCTATTAGTCACGCATCGCGCTCACCCTGTAATAGGCGTTCGTTTCAACGTCTTCCGTTCCTCCGGGTACATGTACCTCTCCGGCAAATTACCATTCGCCGGGCAAACTATGCCGCTTCATTTCAGGGATTTTCGTAACGCGAATCCGAGCCGGCGATAAACACGCCGATAAATAACGAACCCGGGAATCGTTATCGCGGTTTTAACGACCGTTAGCCGATTCCCCGTGAAAACCCGAGTCGAAAATGTCCGAAGGTGTTTCTTCCTGTAGCGCTTCGTTTCCCGGCAAATTCAATCCGAAAGTGGGGCGGGCGCTGAGCGGCGAGCGTCGCGTTCGTCATCGATTTACTCGGAAACGGGACGATGTAGGCGAAAATATCGTTTCGCAATTTCGCTTCAGTTTTCCGTGGAGAATATCATAAAATTCTCGGAATCTCGAAAACTTGGTTTGGTTCGGCAGAAAATCAATCAAAAACCAAACTTCCCGGCAAGTCGCAGTCGTTTATCTATTTCTTTCAACTCGAAGAAGCTATAACATCGGATAGGACTGTTACCCTCGTATGAAAAAATACATACATATTCCAGAGACATCGATAAACAAATCTGTAAAGTTTCGTGCCGATACGTTCACCCGTTTTTTTTTTACAAAAATTCCTACGGATGGCCAGATCACCTCCTCCGCACAGAATTTCAGAAAAATCGCCGTAACTCTTGATGGAAACGTTATTTCAGCACGAAAAAAAAATCCGCGCAATCTCCGAACATCTCCGAAAGCGTGCACAAAGTTTCATCTCAATCCGTTCGCCCACTCAGTGAAAAAAAAAATCCTCGAAATCTCCCTGCAGTGGCTTCTAAAGGGAATAACTTCGTTTCGCGACTTCTGGCGCTGCGAACTCCCACGTTAATGGCCGGGAAACGTGAAACGCGTTAATTAAAATGCTGGACGAGGGGCGAGGGGCCGCGCGCGAACGGAATTTCCGTGGATTAGTGTCCCAGGGAAATATCCAGTTGCGGGCGCAAATGGCAAAATTATTTTTAATAAAACGTTTGCAGCTTTCGAATGCCGAGGGAGAAATCGGGGGAAAATTGTGAACGCACGATTTGAAATGCGAATGACAGTTTCGATGGGTTTGCGGGAGCGTGCAGAGCTGGTGGATAAAAAAAGAAAAAGGAAAAAATAATAAGAGGTCGGTGATACGCGGAAGAGTGGTCAAAGATCTCGGGTTTTGCGGCCGGGCAACGAGGAAACGAGCACCGCAACGATTCCGCGGCCTCGCCGGATCGTTTAGCGTCGTTCACGAGCGAGCCTTAATCACGGTGACCTCGTGCCACTGTTTACGAGCCGGCACAGCGCTGATTTTACGTCATCGATTTTACCTTTCGTCGACCGAGCCTCGCGAACACGCAACGCCGACGATCTCGTTTATTATTAACAACGCACGCACGCTGCCGGGATGCACGGTGCACAATGAACACCCTGGAATACGCACAAATAATCGTGGCTCCCTTAGATAACATTTAACATTTAACCCTTCACACTCGAATGGTAAGGCACCACTAGAAATTGCTCTGTCATTATTAAAAATATTTTTTACATCATTAAATCTGTTAGTATTTAATAAGTTACTAAACGTTTCAGTATTTTTCATGTAAATTGTAATATTATATAAAATATAGTAGGGAAATATTCTAGGTTGGAAGAAACGTTTTGTTTTGGAGTTAAAATAGCTTCGAGTGCAAAGGGTTAATATAATAAAAAGATGCAACGATTTTACGTACGGACTGTTGCGCGCATGCGCGCATAAGTGGCTGAAATTTTCTGGGACAGCACACCCAATAATTTTAACTACGCCACTGTGCACAAACTAGAACAAAACAAGTATAAATTGTCCCGTGTACCGAGAAACAAGCATAAATCGTCCGAAATTGAAGGTAGAGCGAAAAATCGTCTTCTGAGAGGAGACCATTTTTCTAACTCGTGGGTTGGACCTTCCAGATGAAGCTAGGTCATTTTTCTTCGGCGTTTATAACTACGTGGAAAAAGTGTCTTTGTTTTTGAGAAAATAGAGCCCGAAGCTAGTGGCACGTATGCGTGGGAGAGCTCAGTGTTGGTTGCATTGTGTCTCGGAAACGCGTGGTCGTATGGCGAAAGCTTTTTTCGGTACGGTTTTTCCTAGAGAATTATTTTTTTAGCTTCATTTTTCTATTCTAGCCAATGCTTCTTATATAAAGGGACATGTACTGATCACTTTGGTGACCGAACGGATCGAATGAAACAGTTGCAATTTTTTTGGTCTTTTTCTCGTTGAAATAGTGATTTTCACCGAAGTTAAAATTGATTTAAAATTATATACGTGGATTTTCACATTTAATTATCTCTTTTAGGGATTAGTGAATTTTTCTTGACCATCTTGATCGAATGAAGGAATTGCAATGTTTTTTGTGGTCTTGTTCAGCACTGTCCAAAGAATGTTCTAAAATTTATTGAACGTAGAAACAATAATTTTCACCGGAGTTAAAATTAGCTGAAAATCATACACGAAGATTTTCACTTTTAGCTATCGCTTTCTGAGTTTAGTTAATTTTTCTTGCACAAACGGATCAAAAGAAACAATTGCAATTTTTTGGTCTTGTTCAGCACTGTCCAAAGAATATTCTAAAATTTGTTGCACGCAGAAACAATGATTTTCACCGGTGTTAAAATTAGCTGAAAATCTATTGAATTCTAGGAAATTTAGGGAATTTTATTGACCAAACGGATGGAACGAAGGAGTTGAAAATTTCGCGAGCTCGTGTAGCAGTGTTCGGGGAACGTGTCTTAAGCCAGGAATAACGATTCCTTTCAACGGTTATATTAAAATGATCTCACATGAGTGCATCTCAGGCTCTCAGAATAGCAGTTTCGGTGGCGAACGTGCAGCATCGACAGCCAGAGCAGGAAGACGGCGTAATGGGTCAACGGAGGAGGCGCGCAGACCGCAGTCATTGATATAATCTTCGAAACGCGTCGAATGTCAGCGGTGGGAGGCAACGGGAAGGCAGAGTCGGTGTCGGGCGTCGCGTCGGGCTGCTGATGCATGGCAGAAGGCGTAGGCCTTGGCGGTCGTAATCGTTAGTCACCGATAATGCCGCTAACGAGGCCTCCGCGTGTATATTCATACGAACGAACGCGACTGCAAAAACACCGTCTCTCTCCCGTGCTCTTGACACTCGGTCACCCCTTCTGCCGTTGCACAATCACAATCGTGTTTTCACCTTGCAAATCCGCGGCGCGACGTTCGATTTCCAGAGCGTGGGAACGTTTAACTTATTTTTCTTTTCTTTCCCGTCGTTGTCGACAGTCGCTAATTACCATCCCAACGATCTAATCGTCCCGACGATTTGCATTCTGATCGGACGCCTCCAAACGAGACTAAGCGTTCTTTCATACGCTACGACACTTTCGCGGCTCCAAGAACTCTTTCACATTTTTCTGTTAAAGATTTTTTCGGGACATCGAAATGGGATTTCAACTGATTTCCAGAGGAATTTTTCCGGTTTAATTCGAGGTAATTTTAGTCGAATTTTATAGGGCTTTGTGTTGTTAATTTATTGAGAAAATGTGAATTTGGATAAATTTTGGAACTTTGATTTGTTGAAATTACTATTACCAACATATTCCTGACATTTTTCTGAGTAAAATGATACCCAACACGATACAGTTTACGTGATATTTACTTGTGTAATCTACGATATAATATTTACTCGATATATGTCCCAAATGCCTAGCCGATAAATGTCCCAGAACTCGAATGAGAATGTCCTAGGAGACCTCGGTCGCCGAGGAGTGTAAGGTCGCGTGGATCAAAGAACAGTATCCACTGCCCTATATATGTCTGTAGCTAGACCCGGACATGTATCGAGTAAACTCTGTAATCAGTGGAAGGAGGGATTACACGGACAAAATAAGCTTTGAGGTATATCGTGTTGGTGCTCGTTTTAATCAGGAAAATGTCACGGATGCGCTGGCAATGTGAATTTAGACAAATTTTGATATTTGAATGATTTTTTGAAATTACGGTAAAAATATTAGAAGAGATCCTCTACAAACCTGTGCAAAACGCATCTCGATATCTCGATCAGATCTTTTTTAATTAAATGTCAAAGTTGTATATTCTGTAGTAATGTCATAAAGTGGGGAATTTTTTTTATTTTTAGTAGAGTAGTGCCTCGATGGTAATTCATAGCTTTCCCGTTCACCCACCAACCTCAAAAAATATCTAAACGACCCCCGACAATTGAGGAGTCAACAATTGGATAACGAGGTCCAAGTAATGGACTACTAATGAAGCACTACAGCACACACGAGTGATCAAACGACGCACAGCATCGATCGAATTAATGATTCCGAATGACGTAACGGAATCTGCTACGATGAATAATGAGTAACACAAGAGGCGCACCCAATAATCCTTCATCTGCAGTTCTTTCATTACTTTGTTCAACGAGAACATTCTAAAGTCGGGAAAAAACCAAAATATCAATCTAGTCAATTTAAAAAACACATTTCCAATAACTTGACGCATTTTTTTGCAAGCAAATATAATTCGAATTAAATTATAATTTTTATTAGACAAATACAAATACAATTTGAAAAACGCTTTTCTTCTTTAAAATTTCTGATAAATTCTCTAAGATAAATTTCTAATAAAGTTTGATAAGATTGCAACGCGAGAACGTGGTAAATATAATTGTAAATAAATGAATAATTAATGTAGATATTTTATGAAATACTTTCTTTGTATTTAAAAAATGTTTGATTAATTCTCAGACGTGTTTTCGAGCTAACGAAGACGGATTGGTCGACGAGTTCGTCGAAATGGTTACGCAGATGCGCTTCCTCGCTAAACTTTCCATTGCACAACAAAGCGCAGGTGCTTGACACTCGTCGTACTGCATACTGCACCGCGAAAAGATGACTATTGGCAACCAGAGCCGCGTATTTCTGGAAAGAGGCTGCCTGGTGAGTCATTTTTCAGCAAACGATCGCGTCTCGGTTTAAGGTTCATTCGCATTTCCTCCGTTTGCACACGTGCGAGCGTCGACGATAGACGACGCAGGTCGGCAATCAGCTAAAACGCAACGCTTTCCCCCCTCTCTCACCCCTCTGCCCACCCCTCTCGCGACCGTTCCGGTAACGTGACATCGAGTAAATTAATACCGCGATATTTTTAGACCACCGTTTCGCCTGAATATTTTTTTTTCGATATTTCGTGGCAACGTTTCCTGTCCATTTCCTTCGTCGCCCGTAAATCATCCCGCGATGAACGATATCTGTAGCTAATAAAACTGGTCGTATGCCCGAGTCATTATCAAATAAACAATTTACTATTTATATTCAAAGAATTGTGGATATAATATTTTTCCAATTTTACATAACAATGAATCGCCAGAAATATTCAACTGCCGTTTGATCTGGTTTGTACAAACACTCTTGCACTCGAGTGAACCACTACAATTACTGAATCCCTAGCATAAGCAACAAACGCATCCAACTAACTGACAATTCAGGATCCAAAGCAAAAGACTCTAAGATCAAAATTCTCAAACCCCCAACAACATCAACAAACACGTCAAACCAACCAAAACATCAGGATCCGAATGTTCTAAAGTCATAGCTAAATACTCCAAGATCAAAATCCCCAAACCCCCAACAAAATCAACAAACACGTCAAACCATCCAAAACTTCAGGATCCAATTTTTCCGAGATCAAAACAAACCCCAGGACACCAGAACGTTTCCAGATCATTCCAAATTTCTCAGAGGCTTCACATTACCAAATCCTTTGCGCTTGGTCAATATCCAGTCCACCTTATCGATACAGCCTAAGATTCCAAAACCCCTATCAACATCAACAAACACAAAAAAAAAACTAGACTCTCCAGATCAATCAAAGTTCCCCAGAGGTTCTCATAACGTTCCCCCATTAAATCCCACAAACTAGTTGACCAATTAATTCGCCATAACAAGCCCTGGGCCATCGACAGCCCGAAACCCTCAAACCCCTATCAACACCATGAAATAAAGACAAACCAACTAGGCTCCCCAGATCAGTTAATTTTCCCCAGAGGTTAATTTTCCCCAAACTAGCTCACTAATCAGTTAGCCTAAAACCCTCAAACCCCTACCATCAACAAACACAAACCAACCAAAAATCGAGGGTCCCCAGTCGAATCGAAGTTCCAAAAAATTCGTATGGTTTCCCACCATGAAATACCTTTAATCAGCCGTGTACCAAGTGCAGCTCAGCAAGTGCGTCGCCGAAGAGGAAGCTACGGGGCTCCGGGAACCCTGACCCGAGTATAGTCGAGCTCGGCCCGAATCCGGGGAGACAAAGGTGTCCTTCCCCGTAGCTCCTAGGCACCGGGGTGAGAGGCACCTGAAGAGAGAGCGCGTTTCGCGTCTCTCGGGCCAAGGTCACAGGGGTGAGAAGTTGGCCGAGGCTCTCTCGCCAGCCAAGGGAGAGAAGGCAGTCGGCGCGTGCGCCGATCTATCTATCCGAGGATCACAGGTACAGGGACCAGGTCTAGAGAGAGAAAGAAAGGGAGGGAGAGAGAGGGAGAGAGATCCCAGCCCTAACCTCGATTCGAAGGCCCGTGGCGGGACAACACCTGACCCGGATCAACCTAGAAACCGAGGCGGCCACGACCGCCATACGCGTTTCGGGTTCAAGTTCAAGGCTAACGATACGCTACGAGGCCCTCTCTCTTCAATGTTTTCATCCCCTTCGTGGAGTCTTCTTCGGATGGTGTCGATATTCGATACTGATCGATGAGAATTCAGGGGGGGCTTTTTAGGGGCTGATGCTTTTGCTTGGAGGTTTGACGATGTTTGATGATGTTTGTTGAGATGCTCTTTGAGGTGCGGGGTGTAATATTGCGTTTGAGATTGGGGGAAGTATTTGGGTGAACTTTTTAGGGGTTCGTGCTTGTGGTTGGAGGCTTGGTGATGTTTCCGGAAACGACTTCGTGTTTAGTTGGATTTTTAGGGGCTGATGCTCTTGGTTTGAGATTTGACGATGTTCGATGATATTTGTTGGGATGATTCTTGAGGTGCAGGGTGTAATATTGCGTTTGAGATTGGGGGAAGTATTTGGATGGACTTTTTAGGGGTCCATGCTTGTGGTTGGAGGCTTGGTGATGTTTATGAAAATGACTTCAGGGCGTGAAATTGGGTTTGGGGTTTTGGGAGGTGTTTAGGTCGATTTTTTGGTGCTTGGTGGGATTGTAGGGCAACTGATAGGGGTGGGGGTGTGTAATTAAAGGATGGTTGGAAATTTTTTGTGCTTTTGTGAATTTTTTGGAACAATATTGGTATCAGTAAATTTGTTTGGAATCTCATAGCGACTTTCTGCACCCTGGTAGGTTGGATGTTGAAACGTGAATTTTGAAACTGAGCAACAATTATTTCTGCAGATAAATTGAATACTTTCTTGGAAATGTTTTCTCGGTGTCGGGCGTCGACGAGGGAACCCAAGTCAGGAGATACCAGGAACGAAAGTAAATCGAAACGTGCAACGAAAAGGAAATGCAAGAAGAGAATGACATCTGTTCGCAATACACAAGACCCTGACCGCTGCTGAAGCTGCCACATCCTCGTGCCTCCGCAATTACGTATTGTGTTTCCCAACACAAAAGAATGCGAGCGACGACGCCCCAGACGCGTTCGTTACCCAAAAGCCTCGGCCTCAACGCTCGGTGCTCTAATTGTTTTCTGGTTTTTGGCAGTGCGCTGCCACCCAAAAATGCCCGAAAATAACAAACACAACTACAGTTCCTGCCAAACACGTTTCCATTTTACAACACCGGTGTTTGCCAACATTCTCACACCGATACTCTCAATTCAGTTTAATTCAAGCTTTTAGTTCGAGACATCTATTCAACTATTCAGTTCAAAATTTTGATACCATTTTAATACCAATTTTGATACGATTTGATACCATTTTAATTCCATTTCTTTATTCAATTTTCGCTTTCAAAACTTTTCTTAAATTCCCGTTTCGATATTACTATTTAATCCAAGATTTGTAATCCTACATTTTGACGTTATCGCTTGACTCAATTTTTCCAATAAAAAATTTTGCTATTATTATTATTCGATTGTTCAATTTCGCTATTATTATTATAATTTGGAACGTTGCTGCAGACTGCAGGGAACCAGAACACGGAATGAAAAATGCGAATCGGCGCTGCACTAGCCACGCAATGACTAGGTAAAAATACCGGTCGAGTGAGTAATTCCGTGGAAGAGGAGGCCGACAGAGAGACAGGCAACTCTCGGTGACAAAAGAAAACGTGAGTCGATCGGTTGCACATGCATCGGATGGCCTTGAACAATCGCTTCCCAGTGAAACCGGCTGCTTCTTTTTTCTGCGAGCGAAACGACCGGCCGCCACCGACAAACGTAACTTCTCCTTCCCGGTGCCGCCGTAATTTCAAGCACACGTGCGTACAAAAAATCGTGTACATCCTCCAGGACATGGACAAATAACTCCGCGGGAATTTCAGTTCGGAATTCTCGAAAGTTCTGTTCGAAAAAAATTCTCAAATATTGAAATCGAATTTGCCCACTTTCGTCGTTCGTCGGATTAAAAAATGCGCAGACGGGTTTACGGGGCCCCATAAACCGTGGCGAGCACGGGGCACGTCGTAGGATCGATAAGATCTCGATTGTCGGAGGCACGGTGGGGCGAAGAGGCTGTAATTTCTCTGGTTCGAATCGGCGCACCGCGTAAAATGTGGTTTCGCGTCGCTAGCATTATCTCTTTTTCCGTCTTCCCCCTGCCCCCCTCGGGCAATCTACGCGCCTAATCGCGGCGCGTCGGTGTCTCTGATGTCTGCTGGCCGCGCAGAGGAAACCGGACATGATTACAGAGTCGCGTGAAGCTTCGTTGAGCACCGCGAGGTCTCCGCCACGCATCAAGGCTCCTCTTCGTCTGTTTTCGTCGCTCCTCATCGCCACCCTCGCTCTGTCGGGCCTCTGCCAACTTTTTCCCCAGTTTTATATACTCCCCTCCCACCCCCTCCTCAACCCCCCGTGCTTCTCTCTATACACTCGTTTTTCTCCCTAGCGGTTTTATTTTTCGCGTCCGAGCGTTCCTCGTTCGGCACGCTCGCTTTATTAACGCGATCGCGGCGATCGTTGTGGAAAAAGCATCGATCACAGACGCTGCCCGGTGATTTATGGCAATTTCGCGTGATACACTGCACTGTGCGTTCTAGTTTCGAACCTATGCGACCTGACAAGAAACGTTCAAGCAGCTTTAATCGTTTGCTATTAATTGAAAGCGTGTCTGCGGGCCGATCGACGGACAATCGTTTTGTAAAAATTTGTAGTCTTGTAATCGAGTTTTTCTTTAAATTTTTCGTTGGTGTTCGTGGTGTGCAGGCTTTCGAGAAGCCGTGTGAAAAATTTCAATCCGGTACGGTATCTTTTAATAAAGTTACGGATGAAAATGACAATGTCGTTTTCCTTAAAGTTTCTTAAAGAATTCACGTGTGTGTTTTAAATGATTATTTCCTGGAATAATATTCAATTTTACATGCAAAAAAGGATATTATGTTACTAATGATGACTACAGATATATGATCTATGTTGTATTTAAATAGTCCTCGTATTTTTTTTTTTGTATTTTTTAGAGCTTGTATTAGGGATTGATGGTCTCATGACGCCACCGCTGCGTCATCGGTCTTGATCGCGTAAACGAGCTTTGCGCCCGGTGAGATTTTCGGTAAACGTGAGCAATATGCGGCGTTGCACACCCTGGCAACGTCCATATTGTTTACAGTTTATGCAGTAGTATAAAATAGGTTCAATTAAATTGTGTCCTTTATGTTCTCTTTTCGAAAAAATATAACTTTTGTTGGAGATTCTTACTCACCCAATCATCGAATGCCATTCTCTCAAAAAATGTCAGCGACTCACCTGGAACAGGAAAAGAATAAATTCGATTAACATTTATCACAATATTTATCTTATCTCTTACCGAAATCGGTGCGTAATTAATTAAGTCTGCTCGGAGATCGAGATCTAATAAATATGCGTGCCTGATTATGGCTTAAACGAGTCTGATTTATCACTGCCGCAGCAACGGTGATGGATTCTTAATTAAAACATCTCCTCGATGCGAACAAGGAAACCAAATACCGAAATTTTATTCATAAGCTCAGAAATAAAATCGAAATTGAGTCAGTCTGCTATATTTAAATCGTTAAATAGGTGGTCAATTAAGCGTTCCGTTCAATCGAATTAATTAAGAAGACGAATTTATTTCCGGAGGCCATTACGTTCTCAGCCACCTGTTGTTACTTCAACGCGCTGCCGCTCGCCTAATCGCTGCTGTCACTGTCGCCCTACCACATTGCCTCGAAATTTCATCTTGACAACACTCAATATTTTTTAAAGACGAAGTTTCGGAGACTCGTGCAGTTTTTAAAATAATTATTAAAATTTTTGAAAATGTAACTAAATAAAGGTTAATATTATTAAGGTGTTACGTTAAAAGATTGTTATTAGGATGTATACATGGTTTAGTATATTATAAAACCATAAAGTGTACACAAAAGGAAAAGAATTAAGAATTAATACGATCATTACTGTACCAATTTTAAAAAAATATAACAATCGTTTACCTGTATTATCAGAGAATGTTTAATGTCTTGATGGAAAAATATTAAGAATGAGGATTTCAATTTTTAATTTTAATATTCTTTTAGAGTGATAGAGCAAAGTCACGCACGCGTGATGCCGGCCGTTGGAGCACCGTAACTGAAGAGGCACGTGGAGCAAACTTCTCACGGATTTGCACGTGGTCCGTTCGCGAGAAATTACGAAACAGCCTCGACTTTTGTGAAACGCTTTTGCCGAGCGTTGCCATTACCATAACAAAATGTACTGATTGCGGGAACGAGTCGAACTGGACTGGCGAGAGAGGGAGAGAGGAAGAGAGGGGAGGGGGGTCGGTTTGTCAAACAAAATGGCTTCCCCTCTCCTGTCAGTTTTTCGAGCTGTTGTCTCGTCTTGCATTCTGAAGACATGCAGCTGCCGAAGAACAGGTACAATCGATTCGTCGAATCGAATGTGTTTCTTGTCGACCCTTGCCTGTGACCGGGTCAAGAGTGACCCGCGTGTTAATTGTACGCATACCAGAATACGTGTGTATAATGTACGCAGTTATACGCGATGTAAGCATGTATAGAAAATACATGTATACATAAAATTAATGTTACATGTATACATAAAATTAATGTCTCGTATAAATGAAAAATATATTCTCCTGCTAATTGGTAATTTTTCTTACGCTGACGGCGGCGTTTCACGCGGATTTCTGCTTTGTCAGCCATCCCCCTTTCGCTGTACTATACTACGCTATACCATAGAAACGAAGAGCCTCTTTCTAAACGTGATCAGAACGCAGAGAGGGGACCCAATTCGAAGAACCGGGGTCCTACAAGAAAGTGTACGCCTTATTGGCATACAAAGATTACTTTCGAGCTGCCTCGCATATATTAATTCAGAACGCGATAATTAGACTTTGAATTTTTATGCAAATTCCTCTTTTATGGGCTGTTTTATTGGGATTGAAATCAGTGAAAAAGTTCTCTGGCTTGTTAGGCGATTCACTGTGGTTCTCATCGGGCAAAAATATTAATTTATACGGTTTTTGAGTTTCGTAAATTTGATTTTTTCCTGAAGGTTTCATACAAAAATCTAAATATAAATTTAATGCAATACTAAATCCAATTTAAAAAATTTCTTTCATATTCACTTGCTATAATTTAATATGTAAATAAATTGAAATCCACCGAAGGTATAATTATTAATTATTGCTATTTTTATGGAGTTTCAAGGCTCCAGGCATATTTGCAGAGAGGTAACGAACGATGATTGGCGGGTGAATAACGGACACAAAAGTTTCGAAAGTAGAAAATAGTTCTTGCCTCCGTCGATTTTGCGGTCCCGAGTTGAACGACTCCCTGAAATTTCGCTTCACAGTGTGCACGGTGCTCGCAGCGAGGCATAGTAACCGAAAAGCCCCCGTATACCTGCGGGAAAATGGACAGCCGTGACATTCCATGGGAGATTAGATTACCCGTCGTCCCCCGCAGGAGTTTAAAGCTTACAATCCCGTGAACAGTGCCGAATCCATTTTAGACAGCCCTTCTGTGTCGAATCTTGGGCCCTTTTTGTTACCTCGAGTTTCTATTTTGTTAAATTTTCAATTGTCAAATTTTCAATTTTTTCAGATGTAATTTTTGTGACAACCTATCACCTGTTGTTTATATTAAATATTTCTAACAGTTAAACTGTTATTGTCATGTACCGTTACACAATTTGTTCAATTTTACATAAATCGAATTAATTAAACTAAATTTCTTCCATTTTCTATCTCACTATTATTATTATTATTATTATTGTCATTCATCGTACCAAAAATTTCATAAATTCCAAAAGTGAGCCTGTCCGTTAAGAGTCGACAATTGAAAAATGAACGATACTCTACCTGCATTAAGATGTCTAGCCCTAATCCCACATGTTTCCTGTTTCATTCATCAACTCTCTGCCCGTATACACAGAAATCAAACGCGCACCTTCATCTCCGCGTGAATAGTGCGGTCCAAAGTCGATTTAAAAGAAGGGATGACTGTTCATGTCAGCCGGGAAAGTCAACGAAAACGAAGGGAGGCAGGTCAATACCCTTCGTGGTCCTAGCAGCGAAAAGGGAAAATTTCTACCTGACGCAGGTCGAGACAGAAAGGGCAACCGAGGTGAAATCGAAGAAGGGAAAAAGATCAGCGATCTGCAGGTGAACCAGAGGGTAACCTCGAAGGTGTCAGGGCCTTTGGGTTTTCGTTTCTCTGACGCACGAAGGGCAGGTCCTTCGAAATTCGAGCCCTGACAATTTATTCTCGCCCGGTGCATTAGTTCTCGATATTGTTTAAAACACACGTACTTCTTTTAAATTATTCTTTAATGAAACTATTACCAACATATTCCTGACATTTTTCTGAGCAAAATGATACCCAACACGATGCAGTTTACAGTTTTGCAGTTCATATTTACTTGTGTAATTTACGATATAATATTTACTCGATATATGTCCCAACTGCCTAGCCGATAAAAGTCTCAGAACTCGAATGAGAAAGTCCCAGGAGACCTCGGTCGCCGAGGAGTGTAAGCTCGCGTGGATCAAAGAATAGTATCTACTGTTCGATATATGTCCGTGTTTTAGACATATATCGAGTAGATACAAATAAGCTCTGAGGTATGTCATGTTGGTACTCGTTTTAATCAGAAAAATGTCACGGATGCACTGGTAAAGGTTTTGTTTAAAAATTGATATCGTGCACATGTGTGTATTGAGATGTTATTCTGTAGTGTTCGAGATCGAGAGCACGTGGCCGATGTAGGAAAGATTCGCGCGGCGCGACCTGTATTCCGCGTTTAGCATTCCTTCCTTGACATATCTCTCTCTCTCTCTCTCTCTCTTGCTCACTCGCAGCTCTCCTCATCCCTCGGTTTCTCACGGAGAACGCTCAAGGCCGGGAGTGGGCGCGGAAGGCACACCCGAGCATGCTAATACGCGACCCTGATCGCCGATCGACGGATGACGTTGCTCGTTAAGCCGGGTGCACACCGCGGCTGCACCGACTGAGCTGTTGATCGAGTGACCTGTCATGTATGCGTCTCTATACGTCCCTCATGTTCTCCACTGGCTTTTCAGGTTTTGGTCCTGATCCAGATCGTTGCTTCGGTGAATATCACTATGATTCATTCTAGCTTTGACAGGTACAAGCAGTTCTAATTGTTCTAAATTTATTATTTTTTTTTTTTGTATTTGGTTTTATTTCATTCATTTTTATTCGATTCCTGATATTGTGACTTGCATGTGACCTTAAACAGAATTTCAGAAAATATCTGTGTCCGAGTGAATTTTGACGATTGTATTCTGTTGCTAAGTATAACAAAGGTAAAGTATAAAAAGCAGAAGGGACAAATAAAGGAAAACGAGGTAAATATAAGGCAAGAGTGACGTCACGACGTGTACTGTGGTCTAAAGGGCGAGGTTCAACGAGAAAGTCTCCTCTGGTGACACGTAACCCTAAACTCAGAATATCTGATGTCGTTCACTGCGTGACGTACAACATAACCTACAAACTGTTTTCCGAAAATTTGTATTTGACTTTGCCAATTTTATTCAATCTACTTTCAATTAATTTGTCTAAATTAATTAGATTAATTAAACAGAAAATAGGACAGAGTCAAGCCTGATAGATCGCAACTTGATTTAGGTTAGGCTTGACAGATCATAACCAGGCTAGGTTAGGTTCGGTAAATCAGATTTCAGATAAGTTTATGCGTGATAGATCACAACTTAGTCAACTAGGTCTGATAAATCACTATACTTAGATTTTACAGTGCCACATCTGTCTTATACCTCGAGCCTAGCAATCAACGGTGTCCCTGATCCACGCCTTCCCTATTCATTAACACCGTCGTTTTAATCAGTCAAGCCCACACTCCATACCAAAGTCTCACAGCTATAATTACTTCACTTAGCCCTCTAGTTCACATTCAACTTCCGGTTCGACAAATACCAGCGAACTTCGTCGATGGTGTAGGAGTTATCCTATTGAAAATGTTACAAAGAATTCAGCCCATCGATCATCGTGTAAAACGTGGAAAGAGAGAGAGAGAAAAAAAGAAGACGCGGGAAAACCGTTGCTCTACGCCAATGTGAGCACAACCGGAGAATAAATTCTGCACGGTTGGCTCGAAGGTCGAATGTGGGCGCCGAAGATGACGGTACTGCGACTACATACGATGATGAATTTACGCGATCTCGCGGCCTATGCAGTTTCAAAATGGCGTGGGACTCCGAAAATACAGTGGCGTAGACGGGCACTGGAATATCACGCTAAAACCACACTAAAATGTCTTGAATCCTTTCTGTAAAATCGAGTCCCTTCTCGCGGACGAAAATTCAGTAAAATTTAGGAAAGCCAATTAACAAATTATCAAATTTCCAATTATAATATTTGATTTTTCTTTTTTAAAGAAAAATTGAGTACATCCGAGTACATTCTTTGGAAGTTATCAAACTTACCAAATTTAAAAGTATCCAATGAGAAATAATTTCGTGAAAACTCTCAGGATAACGAATGAACAACAAATAGATAAAAAATGTTCTAAAAACAGAAGAGGGGTGAAAATTCATCGCGATGACGATAAGAGGATTAATCGACGCTCAAGGCGTTGACGCGCAGCGACAAAAAGAAAAATTCAAAGGTCGTCACACGATGACGTGATCGAACCTCAACTACTTTTTTTTGTTGTTCGTTTCCCCCACTCTCCTACGACATTTTTCCCGCCCATTTTTATCGCGCTTAATAACAGGCTCACGAGACGACTGCGACCGGCACACACACCGTGTTATTTTTAGCGAGGTATCCTTTCGCGATTATTATATCACAACCGATAAATAATTATCGTCGAACAAGACATTATTATGTACCGGCCACGACAATAACAAACCGGACCCCGGGAGTATTCGAATAAAAGTGTAATGATTATCAATCGGCCCACGGAGATTGTTTATACGAGAGACCCAGCTCTCGGTAATGACGGAATAATAATTCTATTAGTCACATCGTTTCCTGGAAACCGTCCTCTCTTGTTTTCCCTCCGTTCGTATTTTCCCGCTTGCAAAAAAACCGCAATGGCTTTCTAACGACCGCTGTCGACGACAATTTCCAACGTTTCGCTAATTGTTTCCTTATGAGGACCCGCTTTGTTAGTCCGCTTCCTCAACAGAGCGATTCGAACAATTTTCGTGAACGTCTGTTTTCCCCTTGATCCGCCATTTTGTTCTATGCCTCCTTCAAAACATTTTCTAAACACTTTTATCGATTGATTTTTATTAATTTAAAAACTCACATTGCGAGGCTGATATAAATATATTTATTTCCTCAATTTATTATATAAATCTAGAATTTGTTTATACAAATCTATTTTAACAATTTCCAGTTTGCTTTCCTCGTTATATAAATTCGAATCGTGAGTTCGTAATTTGTTTAACATCGACACGTTTCGTAACGTTACAATCTGTTTGTACGCATATATTTTATAAGCTTGAAATTTCTTTGTTACATATGAAAAGTATTTCATTTTGTTTATTCACGTGGATAAACATTGGCAGTATATGAAGGAAAGTTTTCCCAGTTCGATATCGCAGGGACACGAAAGCAGCCGATCGTAGAAAAGTAATGCTGACCTGCGCATTGAACGGAAGATGGAATGGAATGGCGGTCACAGGAGTGTGATTGGGTCAGGTCAGGTCATGGTCATTGGCCCTAAGCGAGGAAAAAACGATTGCTACGGTATTAACGCGGTAATCAGAACAAAAAACTACTCATTAAACCGTATAGACCAACCGTAATCGAGATTACGTAAACATTCATTACCTAACCTAATAATCCATTTCATTCATTGACAGATCGTGTGCAAAAAATCAATGACTTGCTAATTGAGACACTGTTTTTTTTAAATAGTGTACAATCTTAATCCAAACGAAAATATTTGGGTAGTAGATGATTTATAGTGATTTATAATACGTCATTAATCTCTAGAAATCCATTAGGCCCCGCTCATAACTCCAATAATTTAACCTAGTACCCCACTGCATTAATACCTAACTCATCATTCGAAGGTTTATGCTGACGAAAAAATTTTTATTTCAATTCAATCCAAGGTACCATAGCCTATGCTGACAACCACTGGCCCAGGGGGCCATCAAGCCCCGCCTTCTGAGGGCGTATCGTAACGCAATAAGGCGGTACATTAATTCCTAACCTATTTTTTAAGCTAGTATAATTGAATTCAAAGTATCTACATAGATTACACAGTCCGGTAATTATTTACATAAAGGGCTTCCTCACCGATTTTGATGACCTTGAAATATGTTGTCAAGGTCATCATTCTGAACAACTTTTTCCTATACATGTTACTGCTTCTTAGCTATAGTTTCCGAGATATTCGCAAAAGAGTTTCAACATCTCAAAAAGTGATCGCAGTAGGTGTGGGTTAGATTTGAAATTGCCACAACTTAAAACGACTTCAATCAGTTGAGACACACTGTCTTGTCTGTTTATGTTGACAGGTCATATACGGACATAATTCGGGTCATATTTCAAGGTCATCAAAATCTGGACTGTGCGCTTACCCACAGTCCATGCTTATTATAAACGATTCACGAAATTGTTAAGCCCCGCCCACAGTGGGCGTAACCTACCCCAGTAACCGTCACAAACAATTTATAGTCCCGTTTCTGAGCCAAATTTTAATTTCAATTGAACCCAAGGTATCATAGCCCATATTGACAGTCATTGGCCCAGGGGACCATCAAGCCCCGCCTTCTGAGGGCGTATCCTAAGCCAATAAGGCGGTACTTTAATTCCTAACCTATTTTTGGAACAAAGTATAATTGAATCCAAAGTATCTACATAGATTACACAGTCCATGCTTATTATTACCGATTCACGAAATTGTTAAGCCCCGCCCACCGGGGACCCAGTAGCCCAATATAATTTATCACCTCTCAGACGGTTAGGCGACTCGATAGAGCGGCGTTCTATGCGGATTGATGGCTCGTGGTTGTAACAGAGTATCGGAAAAGGGGGCGAAGAAAGGGGAGAAGAGCTGGGGCATTAGAAGCATCACTGACCTAACACGTCACGCGTAAAGGCCAACCGTGACGCGTGCCGGCGAGAGATCGCGCGGATCGGGTCAAGGTTGCATACTTCACGACTGGCTCGCAGTTTCCACGGCGGGAAATAGGGAAAATAGGGCACCGGTGACGAAAGCAACACGTTAATACCCGATCCGTGACGACAGCGAAAGGACCACGCTTCGCTGGAACTATTAGCGCGGCTAATGTTACTCAAAGGCAATTTCCGATGGCTCTTGGGGACTTTCTAAATCTAGCTTACTGTATTTTTGCTCCGATTCCACTTATAGACACCATTTCACCGTTTTACCCGAGGTCCGGCCGAGGATCGACGTACACTGACTCACCTCGCCATAAAGCTGATCTTTGCGAATTTATTTCTCGCAAACCCGTACACATTTCGAAACGAACCTTGACGCATCTGAAAGAGTATAATTTCTAACAACTCTCATAATTTTTCGTTAAAAAGTATAAACAATTGTCGAAGATACACCCACTCTTCTGAAGGTCCTTTTTCTGTTTTATTTTAACCTACCCTACTGTGCGTCACTTTATTTTTTTCCGACTAAAATCTTCCACCAAAAAATTTTTAAAAATTCTGTAATATGTATGTCCATGACCACAGTGTAGCAGATTTTTTCAAAATCGCTGCAAACAGCCGTAGAGTAGAAACGGCGAAAAATCTGATAATTGCTTTTCATTCGCTACCCCACTTTAGTCGGCTTTATGCGATATAAACATTGAAAAACCCTTATCAAATCCACTTTATCCATCCGCAGGTGGGCGAAGAGAGGCTCGTACAGTTTATCGGGGTCGAGTCATTAAGCTGCGCCGCTAAATTCTTCATTTATCTTCGACTGGGTGAATTACACCTCTCGCGTACGATCTTCGGTGGATCTCGGTTTAACGAGGTATTTCTGGGATCGACTTGATTTAAGGTGACCATTAGCGAGGCATCCAGTTGCGGACGCAAGTATCTTTGCCACCTGGAAGCAAAATGGTCGTCTGGGAGCCCAGGCTTTACGTTGCCTCGAGCACTCGCGAGATTCGTTCGCTCGAATTTCGAAGGTTGCGGCAAAACTCCATGGTGGAGCGTGCGTAACCCAGTTTCCAACGGGCTCGAAGGACACCCACGACCCTGACCCGACACCCTGCGCACTTAGCATCGCCATGGAACACGGTCGAAACGCGATCGGAAACGCAGAACTCGAAACTAATTCAATCAAGCCTCCTGCAATGATTGCTTTTTCGCGTGAACGAGCGGCAACGGATAGATGAAATTTTGGAATTTTTTCCGAGCGAACCGTGAGAGAAACTTTTTCGAAATTTTCATGGTATCTGCGCTAAACTTTCGAATTGTTGTGCAAATTTTTTGGAGGCGGATGGACGGTTCGTTAATGGAATAAAAATTGTATTCCCTCGGCGCGGTAAGTGAGACGGAAAAAGAGCCGCGTGGGCAGAACCAAGCCGCCGAGTCCTCGCATTTTCTCGTCGAAGGACGCATAATCTGCATTAGGATTATTTTCATCTGTCACTTTTTGCTCGGCTGACCTTCGGTCCTTGTCCTCTATACCAGTTTCCGTTTTCTCGCCGCGTTCAACGTGTTTTGTAGCAATTAGACGACGTTTTGCAACGACTTTCATTTAGCAAGAATTTTCTGAAAGGTTGAAACGATGATTGCGTGAGAGGAAAATCGCGTATTGTTGATAGAAGTTGTTACAGTGGCGTCAGACTGCTGCGCGCCGCGATTTCCCGGGAAACTGGGATAACTGGGTCATAGTTATCGATATATTTCCCTTTCCCAAGCTCTGGTCGACCTCCCGCCACGCCTGCGATTACCCTCGACCCTGCTACAGGTCCATTACACTCTTCAATTTGGCTCGGAGACCCCAAACTTCTTCTCTGCATCGATCGCTTCAGCATTTATCGTGACAATTGCGGGGGATTGGTGTTAGGAACCTAGAGAGAAACCGCGATTTTTAGCAATTTTTTCCTCGGAAACTGGTAAACATTTTAGAACGAACCTTTTTGCATCTCAAAGAGCATAATTATGTCGTTAGAAAATGTTAATAATTGTCGAAGATATTTCCGCTCCTCTGGAGGTTCATTCGGTGGACTACTTACTCCACATAATTGTGTTTCTTATTTTTTTGCAAACAGAATTTTGCAGCAAAAATCTGAAAAAATTCTGTTACATGTGTCTGATCGACTGCAATATACCAGATTTTTTCAGGATTTTTATAAACAATCGCAAGACAAATATGGACCAAAATTCGAAAATTTGATTTTTTCGTGTACCTACCCTCTAGGTTGGGGTGGAGGGTTGAAATTTTGCACAGGTTATCTCTCCTCGATAAGCAATCGACTAAACAATCAATTTTTTAATTAGCCACAGATTCAAGACCGTTCATTCGTTCACATCTAGGAGAATAAATTGCATTGATCCGCTTTTTCGCAAGTTTCTCGAGGGGAAACATTCATTCGGTTTGTTTATTATCACGTGCTATTAATAACGCGACCGGTGCACCTTGATCGTATACTCTCTGATGTTTATAATAAGCCGGGGAACGTTTTAAGCCGCGGTTACCCGGCTTCTATTGACGCAGTGCCGTGTGTCAATCAAGTCATCAACCTAACCGGTCAAGTGTAAAGGCCAATCGTGACGCGAATCAAGGATTCCAGACGCGTCCAGCGAAAGGTTGCAGGGTGCATAATGCAGCATCTGCGTCAGAAGGGTGCACGTTTGACGAAAGCGAGCCCTGAACATTGTTTGAAATGTTACAAGTTAAACAACGGCCAAGCTCGAAAGCAAACACGAATAAACAAACAAGACAAGCACTCTCGGTAAAATGATTACATTGCTCGCAATTGTCACTATTTATGAACGAAAAAATTACGAGAACTGCTAGAAATGGCACTGTTTTATATGCAAAAGAGTTCATTACGAACTGTTCACAGATTTCCTAGAAATAAATTCGCAAAGATTACATTCGTTCCAGTATTCGATTGACTGTAAAAAGTGTCGTAAAAATTACAGTACGGCCTTGAGCCAGATAAAAGAACTCCGGAACGGTGTAAAAATTCCCCCAAAAAATCTGGCACATTGCAGTCACAGATACACACATTACAGAATTTTTTCAGATTTTTTGGTTGAATTTTGTAACTGCAAAAAATTAAAAACTCGAGAAAATGCTCGCAAAGTGGAACTTCGAATAGAATAGCCATATGTTTGACAATTGTTGAGATTTGCTAACGAAAAAATGAGGAATATTACTTGATATTGTGCTTTTTCAGATGCAGAAAGGTTCATTGCGAAATGTTTCCTGGTTGTCTAGAAATAAATTCGCAAAGATCACGTTTCTCCTTACTGCTTGATAAACCATAAAAAGCAGCATTATAAGAACATGAAAATCAGCCTTGGGTCCGATAAAAAATGCCCGTACGACGTCTGGAGGACAATTTAACACCTTCGGACCTGGGTGCTCGCAAGATCCCCGTTCCGGAAATACCTAGGCGAGGGGAAACCGTCTTGAAAGCGGCCTCACCGCTTCTATTCCCACGAATCGGTTCACTGTCGCGAGCGAAGCCTGGCGTAACAGCAAACACCAGCGTGTGGTCGCGGTACAAGAGCAGCTAATTGCGTTTTTCTTAAGCAGCCTGAGCAGCCAGCGGTTCCTTGGGAGTTCGCAACTACTTGTGAACACAGGGAGACGTGAAATTAACGCGAACATGCTCGTGGAATTGGTATTCCGCAACTTTTCCGAGAATTCTTTAGCTGAATGGGTCATCCTAAACGTTCCCATGGTTTTAAGTCGTTCATTATGGAAAAAACACACCTTGTTAAAATAAAAAGCCCGTTGCACAAACGTTTGCATCACGGAGCAATTTCTTCCGAATTTTTCCATACTCTTCAAACGGCAAAACAAAATTATTTCCAGGACGCATTTCTGCCTTGTTGGTAATTTAAAATTATAAAATAATTAAATGTTATACCGTATTAGATTTGTTCAAAATTATATACATAATTATTGAGCTCGTAAATGAAGCTAAGGTTGACAAAATTATTTAATTTCTGGAGATGTATTGTTTTTTTAAGTGGGCAGTGTAGATTGTTGATTGTTTTTGGGGCATTCGAGAGAAATGGGGCTATCGGTTTGTTGAATTTCGCTTGTAGCGCAGCTCGATTTCGCATTCGCCTATCTCTCTCGAGCAAAGAGTAGGTGTCCTTGAAGCGGAACATTGTCCCCGGCGATTTCTCGTTCCTTCCGCTGACATTGACCGTTGACCAGCAGGATTTCGTCCTAAACGACTCGCACGCCGGACAATGGCGTCGTTCTCGTGTTTCCAGCGTGTCTCGTGACACCGTAGAAACTGATAGGCGTCCATTACCGGCTGTCCATTCAGGACGAATCGCTAATTTACGTCCCTTTGGCTTGCCAGTGATGTCACGAACTACAACATACCAGCTACAAATTCTAGGGAGATACAATTTTCGAAGATTACTTATCTTGTGTCTAGATTTATTGTTATAACCTCTTTGATTTGAATTATTTTCTATGAAACTTTAACCATCTCGTCCGTGACATTATCCTGACTAAGATAATACCGCACATGATACAATTCGAAGTTTATTTGCTTCCTTGTCAGGAAAACGTTTCCCAGAGTAGAAACTTCGCCAGTTTCGAGCGATTCGATCTGCTCTTGTTTTTTTTGTACCCAACGTAATAACCAAGGGCAAATCGGAGGTTTTCACACGATCAACGAGGAATGCAGCTCCGGTGCTGCCAAGAAAATGGCAGTCTAGGATCCAGTGCGGTACGGTATCGTGCAGTTCTACGACACTTATCGTGCGAATCTTTGGAACACGATGGATTCAGCCGGACTGCTTCCACTTCGCGGCCGATTTCTCACGCGTTCGCCACCGTTATGAAGCGGCGAAACCGGGAACAACTTTTCGTTACAACAAAAAAAAAAAAAAACAATCCTCTGAACATTAGAGACAATACAAGTTACACTTGAACATTCTTCAGGCGATATCTTTTAAACGGTCATCGTAAAACACAAGTTACAAGCATGCTTTTAATTGTTGGCGACAGTACTTGAGAAATTGGATGAAAAACAGATCCGGGTCAGGATTGACCCGGGCACCGGCTGGAGTCAAATCACGGTAGAAAAATCCCAGAAATGCTAGAAACGGAAAGCCAATGGACTGGACAAAGCTTGTCAACCAAAATCTCTCGGCGAAAGAGAGATAACAGGTGACGCATCGCCAAGTTGTCGCAAAAGCAAGTCGGAAGACGTTAAAAATGGTAAAACAATAGAGCTGGACGGGCTAGACTAAGATTTTCATGACGTTTGAGGTGTCGAATGGTAGAGAAGGCCCGGGTCAAAAGTGACCCGGTCACCGGGAAGGGGAAAATCTCGATATTGTACACAGAACGTGACGAATTCTGCATATTGGCGCAGATGTGTGTGTGTGTGCACGCGCGGCCGCTTTTGAATCGGGAATGTAGGTGAGCCCCGCGAGTACAGAGAGTATTACGCGAGCCACACGTAATACACGGCCGCGGCGCGGCGGCGGCGCGAGTGTGGGAAAGTGAGGAAGCTGGCCTCGAACTCAGACCTCAACCTTCTCCTCTAGCTGCAACCTCGTTCCTCCTTTTCCGCCGGTCTAACTGGCCTGGCAGGCCCTCTCCTCTCTCGAGTTGCCAAGCAGAACCGTCTACCCTGTCGCAGTTACGTGGCACCATGCATCGCTGATGCCACACGCTCACCTCTCCACGAGTGCAACAACGCCGCTGCCTTCCTTGTACCAGACCCCCCTCGTTTCGAGGATACTGTTACGTCTGGAACCATGGTTCAGGAGCCGCGGTCAGGACATTGCTTCATCTGCAGTTTGTTGCAGCAGACGCGGAGTAAGCTAATTTTACGGAAAACAGGAAACAGAAGTGGCGTCTCGTTGCTATATCGTGTACTAAAGTTCTACGTACAGCTGAAGATTGTGGTTCTCATCCTGGAGCTGGCAGCAGCATGGGAGGAGCACAGCTGACCCTAGGGGGAATGGTCTTGATATTGACAGCAGCGGGGCTGTGTTTGCTCGGAACACCTCAGGGGTCAATTTTTAGGACATGTAGCATCCAGATCGGGTGTAGGTGTAAATTTCCTTGTGGAGAATTGTCTTGGCCTCTGGGCTAACATGATAGGTTCTCATTAGGGACGGAAATACAACGATTCCATTAAAAAGAGGCCAACTCAAAGAACACCTCAGGGATCAATTTTTAGGACATATAGCGTCCAGATCGGGTGTAGATGTAAATTTCCTTGTGGAGGATTGTCTTGGCCCCGGGGCTAACACTAGGGGCTTTATTCCAATAAAAAGGGGCCGACTTAAACCAATGTGTAATTGCACTCTTTACAACTACATTCTTAGGGATTAGGCTAGTCTAGGAGCCAACCTCTGTCCTATAGAGCAATCTTGGCCCGCGAGACACGGTTCAAGCACACCCTCCAGACCCGTTTACCGTGACTAGCAGAAACGATCGTCCAATCCAGCGAAGTTAGTCGTGGATTTCGTAGTCAAGCGAATTCGCAACGGTGAATGTTAGAGGGACGAAGCCAGAGAAAAAAAAAGAAGAGAGGAGGCGGAAGCAGTCAAGGACTTAGGCGATCGTGTGACGACTCCCGGTGTCGCGGTACACAAGGAAACACACGAGCGCGACCATAATCGACGCCATTAGCGTCTCTGGATTTATCCTGAACCGATTTCGAATTTCGCAACGCAAACGCGTTGTGGTTACGTAATAGAGAACCATCGTCGAGACTGACAGTTCCCTCGGTGGTTTTTATCACTTTTTACCACCGCGACAGCATCGAAAGATAAAGGCGAGTTCTCGGAGGCAGTCCAACGAAACTCCGTTTGATAGATGGAGACGTTTGAACGGCGGCCATAAACTCGCGGGCCTAAGAAGACGAGCTATAAAACGGCATTTGATGAATTTACGCTCGTGGCTACTTTTCCAGAGTTTATTATGCAACCCGCCGGTAAGTACCCGGTGCGTTACTACCCGCAGCCACCGCCGTTACGAAAGAGTAGAATTTCATCGATCGCCGGGATAATTTGTTTAGCGTCTAATGATGCCTTCCGGTTAATCATTCTTCGCCTACTGGCTACTTGTTTAACCTCAGCGGACGTATTGTGCGTGGCTTTCGCGAGAGTGTTAAAAAGTTGAAAACACCATAATACCACTGTTTTTTACGCCCAATCTTCCGAGAACCCTGTTTCGATACAATATGGTGTAAAATTGCCACAATTCTTCTTCTAGTGCTATACTGGTGCTAACTGTATCTCACCCACAATTTGCCTTAAATAGCCTACCTCGTTGCAATTTGAGGTGAACATTTAGAGATGCGATAAAAATTTTAGACTGGTCACTTTCTAAGTGACTACTAGTAACACCGATGGCCCGAAGGGTGGCTGACAATTGATTGGCAGTATAGCGCAGACACGCAAGGGATTGGTATGGCACAATAAGGTAGAGTAGCACAAAGGCTCCCTCTGTAAGGTGTATCGAAGGGGACCAAGCTTATTTGTTTCTTGGTCGGGGCGAAGGGGTGAAACCCTTCGGACACCATGGAGGAATGAAAGTTCAGTATGGTGATGCTGCCACTGAATCCGCGAGTCCACCATGGACGGTAAAAACTGGTCGAGCGAGTGCGCCAAGTAAACGCCATTCCTTGCTAGCGTTCTCCTGTCCTCGTAAACCGAAGACGCTTCTCGTCCCATTCCGAACCATTAGACACCCTCGGGGGAAAAAAAAACAGAGTAAATCTCTCCAGGAACGTGTTTGTAGATTTCTTAACTCCAAAAAACTTGGATTTGTTACAATTAGATCTACATCCGTTTTGGAATATTCGGAAGTTTGTATGTAGCTCAGGAATTTATAGGTTTATCGTGATTACTATACTCTGTTAGGTCGAAGACACTCCGGCCATTGATCGCTGGAAAAATGATATGCGAATATTATGTACGCTGATATTTTCCTGAATATTGCATTTGCATTCTTTCCAGCTGACTAATCCGCAGCCGTTACGCTCGACCAATGATTCACGATTTCGTGCGCGGTTTGCAACTTTGTGACCATCTCAAAAACCAGCTAAAGAAATTGTGGCGCCATCTACTGCGATTACGGAATACTGTATCTGGTTTAAGAAATCGCTCAGAGATGGCGTCTCATCATCTGTCTCGGTTCACGCGCCGTTTATGGGGTGCATGGATTAAATATGAAATATCTTTTACAGAAAAATTTATTAAATATCGTAGAAGTAGTCGAATTGTTGAGAATTACCTGATGTTTGATATCTGGTCCAGTGAATACCACCCATTCAGCTTTCTTAGGCACAAGTCACAAACTCACTATATTTTCGAAGTTTCACAAAGTTGCAGGAAGTTCAACCGAGTCCATCTTAGCTCACTTTAGTGTCCACTGTGTCCCAATTGATTTCTTTTATCAGCATTTTGTTCACACACTGTTCACACAACTTCGCCAATCTTGCACAAAAATTGACTAACTTAAAGCTTAGGTCACATAACGAATTTACTAGGTAACTAGGATCCACTGTGTTTCTAAGTATACTAAACCCCAAAGATCAACCTACTTTCAGTCCAGTTTGCAGCAGCATAATCTTCACGAATCAAACACTATAAACGCTACATTCTGCAGTGCTGAGGATGATGCAGATTCTTGACGAACAGTTAATTAATTAAGTCTAATTCACGTGGAGTGTCCCATATCGTAATGCTAGAACTGAAGTACTTGCGTGGCCACAGAAATTATCACTGAATGAGCACTGGTTCTCTACATTCCTCACAGTGTGC
Organism: Seladonia tumulorum; assembly: GCA_913789895.3. Classification (NCBI taxonomy): domain Eukaryota; kingdom Metazoa; phylum Arthropoda; class Insecta; order Hymenoptera; family Halictidae; genus Seladonia; species Seladonia tumulorum. The sequence goes on along the minus strand of OU565270.1, from coordinate 15,785,446 downwards.
TTATCAACATGATCTACGACACTATAGTGTATCAATCATTTTCACTACACTTCTTTGCTTCACTCTTGTTTCTTTATGAAAGAAGTGTGAGCACAAGGATGCACATGTTAATTAAACACATTTTTATTTGTTGTTAACGCAGAAACAATTTCTAATGTATCTACCGCATGCACAAAATTTGTCTACAACTACACACACGATTACTAACTACAAGAAACAATTACTACTGTAGCTCTTTTCCCAAAGAAAATATCCATAGAGCCCACAGTCATAATAGATGACCAACCCACTCCTATGTTCTAAGTGTGAAGTGACACGCAAGTGTTTTGTTTTAAATGTAGATTCAAATATTAAAAAAAAAATATTAAATAAATAAAATTTAATTTGTCTGCACTGGTGTAAAACGTAGCGTGTATCCAATTATTTTCAGGTATTTTTTCACGAATATTTTTATGCTGCTTTTACGTTTATATTAGTATGTTTAAAATTGTTTGAATTTCGCGGATGAGATGTGTTAAGAATTTTTATTTTATTGTTGTGAGAAGTGAGTTTTGGGAAAGATTGAATTGCATGTTGCAAAAATGGACTTTCTATATGTTGGGTATTGCTAGTCGAGAGCTCCTGGTGAATCCGCGAAGCGGACCAAAGCGGACAGTAAAAACTGGTCGAACGAGTGCGCCAAGTAAACGCCATTCCTTGCTAGCGTTCTCCTGTCCTCGTAAACCGAGGACGCATCTTCCCATTCCAAACCATTAGAGTTGCTCGAGTATCCGCAAAAAACAAGCTGAATAAATCGCGAATCGAACATGTCGATTTTTTGGTCCCGAATATTTCGACCAATTTATCTCAAACAATTCGATCAGTCCTCAGAAGGATCATTAAACGAACTTTCCGTATCTATCAATTATTAATTTATTTTTCAATAATAATAGGTCATTTTGAATTGTACGTATTTGTTTCCAATGTAGCGTTAATTTAATTCCGTTTTATTAATTTGATATAATAATTGCTGCGGTATATATTTACGTAATTTATTTTCGTATCGTTACAGGTGATAAGCTATAATAAGTAACAATACAGCTTAAAGGTAACAGTGGGAGTAATCAGTCATTGACTCTACACGAAATCGATGACCGATAAGACGCTTGAAAAATATGTTATCGATAACCTCATTTTTTCGCGCGAAATGTTTTGCCTGCTGTTTACAAAATTCCTCGTTTATTTTTGCAATGCTTCTTCAGATAAAGGTATTTTTAAAAATTCGACTATTTGCGCGTGAACAGCTAAGACTAATTTAAATGAAATTTCGCAAATTGACGAATCGTTTGCATTTATCCACCTGCCTTAGGTTAGAAATTCCCAGATCGATATCGGGGCCATTGATCGTCGTTGAAAAAATGACATGCAAATATTATGTGCCAGGAATATTTTACCTGGAATCGTGGATGTGTTCTTTAAAGATGACTAACGTGCAGTCGTTGCACTTTATCAGCTATGAATCACAATTTCGTGCACGTTCTGCAATTTTGCGGCATCGCTCGATTTTCAGACCTGCGAAGAGTAACCGTGGCGCCGTCTCCCGTTGTTACAAGACACCAGTTTCTTTTGAGAGATCACTGGGAGATGGCGCCACATCCTCTATCGAGAGTTAGGCTACTTGATTTCCTTAGCACCGGTTGTACTTTTCGATTACGGTTGCAATTTCTCACCTTTGGTCTCCGCCTTTTCTTCATTTACTTCGTCATTCGAAATCTAGGACGTAGATAGAGTTTCGTGGTAGAAGTTCTACGGAGGCTAATAAATATAAATATTCAAAATGGACTTCAGGGAATAGTTAACTTCTTAAGTTGTAGATAAAATCCAGATATCTCTCCATACTAGGCTTAACCTAATAATTACGCCGAAATCCAACTACAATTCATTTACTCAAAATGGGTTTAATCCGATGGTTATCCAAATGGATTGAAGATCAGCTAAATCTATCCAAAGTGGTTTTAACCTATCAATCGAATATCTGAATTGAAGATCAAGTACAAACCAGCTACCTAAAGTATATTTGAGCTAACTGGGCTGAAGTCCAGGTAATCCTCGACAATCCACAGTGGATTTAACGTAACAATTGACTGCTTCCACTGAAGTTTAGCTAAAAATTGGTTAGCCAAAGTGGACTTAACCATATAATTATCCAACTAAAATCAAGTTTAGCCACTTCAGCACCTCAAATCAAGATTCATCTAAAACCCAGTAGCCTGGTCTATATTTTAACCAGATCTAAGCCACCAGGACTGGACTCTGGCCAAGATAACGTCCATCTAACGGCAAGATTGCCCGGCACATTAAAAATCAAGTTAAAACCGGATCGAGCGATCAGAATTTGCGAATAATGAAAGTGCAACGTGCAGTTCGAGTTACCTGGACAGGTCGTGAGCACGGGCAACTGTTATCTGGCCAACGATAAGGTGGATCGCGATAAGGGAAAAGGCAGTGTACGGCGAAGTACGTCCTGGTACCCGCACCTCGAAAACAGCGTGACTGATACCACGCGACCTAAATTAGCTAGCGTACGATTGGTCATCGACTTCAGACTATTCCTTCGTGCTACCGCCATATACCGAACCGAACAATTTGCATCGGCTACTATTATTTTCTAGGGGAATATCAAGCGGCTGTCAAGGCCAGGCTCTGTACCCCATTATCGGCTTAACCGGACTTATCGTACGGTGGGCTTAAGAACAACTATCAGTCACGGGACCGCCGTTTTCGTTGTAAATCATGGTTGCAGGCCGATCGATATCTTGAAGAATGAAACGTCCTACCCTCTCTCGCTCGACGGTGCAACTACATCGCCTGATTTCCAAGTGTGTTTACGTGGAAACACGCGAGGCCCGGTCGCTTCCGGAAGTGGGCACTTCGGGGAGGCGATAGGCCAAGTTCCCTGCTGCAAAACTGGTTGCCAGGCGTCGTATCGCTTTGAGAAACGACCGGTGAGCGATTTTGCGCCGTTGCGAATACCCCATGCACAAAAATCCGTCGGTGGAATTGATGATGATGGCTAGACCCAGCTAGAATTTAGGTGATAGCAGGATCACACAGGCTGGAGCCAACTGGTGGGAAGGTAGACTAACATTTAGCTACCCGATAGATCTGATCTATAGGTTGGCTGCTTCGCACGAAGCTTCCGGAGCTTCCACTGCTGGAGTTTAGCTATCCAAAGACAGAGGTTTCAGAGCAACTGGAATCTATCTATCAGGCTTGGTGGTTCCACAATTTTCAGAGCTAAGAGTTAGCTACCCGAGCCTAGACATAGCCTAGCATTTCGTCGCCTCAACTGGAAATCGACTAGAGCTGCTCACGGCTAAGTTTAGCTCGAAGACCGCGTCTATTGTGGACCTAACCTATAATCCAGACACACGGACGAGCCGCGCATAGAGCAGGAAAACACAGGCAGTGAGTCATACGGGAAAAATTCTCGCAATTTCGACCGGTTGCGCGAACCTTGCGATGTGGGTCAGGCACATCCCGCACAGATGATACGCCGATAGCGTCTCCGATAAGCGGAGCGACTGACTGATTACGTACCGACGACCTACATCAACGCCTCTCGCTCTCGGGCAACGATAACTACCCGTTTATCTATTTTTCCGAGTGCTCTGTCAGCATTATCATCGTTATTTCTCCGAATGAAAATTCGACGAAACGATTCTCCGAAGAAACGAATAAAATCTCAGGAATAGCGGACGGAAAGTTTGCGGACAGATCGAGTTCGATGAATTTTAATGGATCGCCCAGAGGGAGAGAGAGATAGAGGGACCTAACCTCTGCAGGCAACAAACAACCTCGGGCGAGTTTCGCTTTCATGCGAGAAATAAGAAAACCCGGGGAAACGATGCGCAAGACGGGTTACGTAATAGAGCGAGGAAGAGAGGACGATAAAAATATGCGGAGGAAAGGTGCAGAAGAGGGAAAGAGAGGACGGGAGGAGTTGTGTTTGCCGACCGAAGCGCAGAGTCGCCTCCTCCGCCTGTCTCGCCTGATAAGCGGCTGATAACTGAACCGTGATAAATATAGAACGTCTCTGTACTATCCTCGGTCACGTTGCACATCGACGTTATGTTTGCCGGCGCTACGGCACTCGCCATCGACGTGCATTCTTCGTCTGTCAACAATTATAGTCGCCGGGGGGACCTGGCGCCTCCATGGGCCTGCATTGTCCCAAACCATACATTTTTATTTACCACCGTTGCAATTAGGGTCAACGTATGGTGAGCACACCGTTTGTCCCTTGGGGGCACTGTTTTGAGGATCTGGGTTTGGACTGTGACTTATGGACCAATGGACTTAGGTCCCCATCACTGATAAATGAGTTAGGACTTTTGGAGCTCAGTACAGTTGGGGATGCAAGATCTAACCTCAAAATTCCAGTATAATCAGAGCCCTTTGCTAGGTCCAACCGAAAAGATTCACATTCCAAGCCAGGAAAGGTATGATAGAGTATCTTAGCAGTCAGAAGACTCAACCTAACCTCCGCATCAGTCTAAGTGGATTGATTAAATGGCGACGCGGAGTGCGTTGTTTGTAATTGCCCTAACAATCAATGATGGCCGTCCGGAGCAGGAAGACAACAATTTTCTTTCTGCAAATCGATAACACTTCCATCCCCACCTATTCGATTTTGAATATGTTCTCAGTGGTGGTGTAGGCTAATTGTCAAGCTGTTCTACAGGCTAGCCAAACCTAAGCCACAGTTAGGGCACCGTAGACCTGGAAACAAGTTTTGCAAGTAGTTAAACAAGTTGTTCGACACAACCATGAATGCCCCTAATCTCGCCATTGTCCATGCCTCTTTCGTTCCTCTTTCTTGGCCGCTACCGAACTCTACCGTCGCGTTGTAAAAAATCAATAACCAGCTCTGTCGGTCTGGTTAGGCAGCTAGACCAACCCCTTTTTTTTATCACCGCACTGCTAACCAAATTTTTGCTAACTCTTATCTGCTGGGCATAGTATCGCTCTACACACCGATTCAATAGACAGTGCTAATCAATTCGCGATACTGTGCAAACGGTGGGTCCGTGATCTCCTGATGACTATCGTCCATAGCTCCGGGTCTGTTTGAAGCCCACTATTGATTACTCGAGGATAATAATTCAATTAGTCTATGAATTCAATAATTAGAGATTCGGTGCTACAATAATATTAAAATCGTGGAGCATGACAACGTCTCTCTGATAACATTCTGACCAGATGCAGTGTGCAACGACACTTCATCCTGCACACGATACAGTGTCAACTTCAAACATTCATTTGCATACCCCAATCCCTGCAGCCGCATGTGTTGCAAGCACACGAAATAATCGCATAAACATTGACCTTTGCTAATTAAAATCCTACCACAGTTCAAGGCGAAATTAATTAACCTAAGCGTTACTTGTCGTGTCTTTGAATAATAACTAGAACAATGCAATCGAGCAGAAGAAAATATGAAAAATTTCTAGCCTGAGGATTGAAGCATCGTTTATCTGTCACCGCTGAGCCCCCAATTCCATGTACAATTAGAAAGTCACTAAATTAGTATAATATTTCATCAAAAACAATTTTCCAAAGCAACTGGATTGCTTAAAAGATAAATATATTTGAAAAAAGGATTGCATCGTTTATTTGTCACCGACGACCCCCGATTCCCGGACAATTAGCGAGACCGTGGAAGCGAGTCTCGATTGGGGGGCGTAATCGAACGGGGAAAAATCGTGGAAATTCGTCGGATCTGAAATAGAATGCGGGGGAGGAGGTCTGGTACATTGATACCCGACGTTCCTCGTCGCGTGATATCGATTCGCTCGACGGATTAACGCAACAGTTACGTAAATGCACTCGTCGCACGAACTTGCCCGTCTCGTCGTGTGCCCGCCGCGTGAAACAGAGATGATGGGACGAGGTTAATGACAATATATCAGGTCCCTCCCACGCATAAGCTCCCGCTGGCCCATATAATTATTATTCTGACTCGCGCCGACACGCATACACGCGCTGGACCATTTAATTGTCCATCGGTGGACGGGTTTTTTGCGCGGAAAAACTGCCAACGTCCTCACTGTCTTTTTACGTTTGTTTGAACCCCCCCTCTATTCTTCCCTGCAGTAAGCTCATAAATGAATGGCTTGTTTATTGACTTTCTTCCCTCGAGAAAGAAGATTATTAATGAAATTTAAAGACTCTACAAATTGTTTACACTTCACAGAATTAATCCCATGGTGGCTCACTGAATTACTACCACAGAGGCAACGTATTGCGTCAAATTTCAACCCCCTACATCAATCAGAAGAGTTGTTACAGCGAAAATCCGGATTATCGAGTTTGCTTCTATCATTCGCATATAGTCGAAGCAAAAATTTTGGAAAAAATCCCACGGGTTGCTACCATCGAAGCACACATTCGAGAATTTTTCCCGATTTGTTTTCTAAAAATCCTGACGCAAAAATTCAAAAAACTAAAATTCGAAAAAGTCCGGATATTTTAAAAAATTCAACAGCAACCGCTTTTATACTTTTACAGTAGCGAAATAATGGATTAACCGTTGCGTATGAATTTTTTCAAAATTTTTGGCCAGGTCGTTGACGGTAAAAGAAAAAAATGAAAATTGTATCTTTCGAGGCTTTTGTCGGCCGGCTGATCCCCGTAATGCTGAGCTGTTCAAGCAATTATGAGCGTTGCAGGCTAGGCTCTGGTGTCTAGCAGTGTTAGGCACGTGCGTGTGGCGTGGGGATCGTTGCACAGAGTACACGGGCTGCACTGGTGCACACACGTGCTCTGTGCTGTACAGCGCAGCGTGCTATACACTGTGTGAGTTAGGTGCCCCCGGTGTGTGAGTTAGCCGGTCACGCGAACCATGCGCATCGGGCACGCACACGTTCGTGCACCGCCACTCAAGGCCGTATCTGCATCCTGCTGCAATTCACAGCACCACCCGCTATTACCGTCGGAAAATCCACGATGCGTTCTCAGACGCGCCGGGGCCGTGGAAAAAAAGGGGGAAACGCCACTGCGTCGGAACTACTCGACCAGCAAAAATTCTCCGAGGTAAATAACCACATTTTTCGAAAAACCATCATGAAACATTCACTCATTTGTAGTCATTTATCCGGCGCAAGAAAAAAATTTGAAGGTAATTACCTTGCTGACAAAGGTACGATACAAAATTATATATTTTTACTGTTTTTCAAATTTCTGTGGCAATAAATGCAATATATTGTCCATTTTACATTAAACTATTTTTTTTTATTAATGATTATTTAATGTGCAATGGCCTGGTTTAATCGTTAGGCTTCAATGTAAATAAATACTTGTTAATTTGTTAATTTTTGTTGGCACGTCTAAATAATCGTAGCTCGTCCACCGGAAATGAGAATAACATGGAAACGTGGCCTCGAAACAGCGTCGGCTGTCGAAACGCGCGCATTATGGTAATGGCACGAACTTTTCCCGGGCGTTATCTTCTCGTGCCCATTATAGTCATGCGGGTTCAATCGGCAGTTCGCACACAAAACACCCATATCGCGCCGAAAACCGCTTAAAAACCCCTTCGATGGCGGAATCTGTTTCGCAATTGATGTTCCCGCGAACGTGGGAACGAGAAGACGCGAACGCCATGCGATATTTCTGGGAAACTAGACGAGTTTACCATTTTTGCCATTTTTCCACTTCTTTCAGACCTGAATATCTTCCGAACCATTGACGATACCGAAAAATGCTTCAAACAAAAGTTAAATGGCACGAAAGGGCACGTGATTTGACATCATAATTTTTCCCGTAGGCGATCATATAGAGGTCACGTGAAGGTCAACCGTATTTTGCTTATACGGCACCATGTATATATTTTTAATACTGTAATCGATGCTGTTTGAGCTTCTATGTACAAAAGTACTAAACCACTCTTGGCAAAAAATGATTATTTACGGACACAATCTTAATTTAATTGTAAAATATAACTTTTGAATTTTTTAAAAATTTAGTACTTTCTGTAGGGAATGGTAAATTGCATTCTAAAATGCTTCTAAAAAAGACCTGTGCATTTTAAAATATGCGATTATATTTAAAAAATACGGATGACCTTCATACGACCTCTACGGACTAACTGCGTGTTTCTTGAAGCCCTGCAATTTTGTACACAAAATTTTACGCACTTCTAGTTGCACGAAATGTTCGTATTTCATGAATTAGAAATTACTTAAAAAGAGGGAATTTTTTTGGGTATGTCGCTGTTCTGTTTTTGGGGGAAATTGTTGTGCAAGGTACATGTAAAAGGGTTCAAGGTCTGACGATGATAATACGATGAGGAATTCGCAGAATTCGAACGAACAGGAGGGTCGCGCACGCGACTCATGAATGAAAAAGCAGCCGAGGAGAGAAAAAGAATGATTCGCTCTCGAGACAAGCGGCGTCTCGGCGAAAAAGAGAGTAAACCGATAGCATCAGGTCGCGGCGGAAAGTTATTAGCGTCGCCAATCGATAGTTTCGACCAATACAACAACAATCGCGCGCGTGTACACACGCGACTCGGTAACGGGGGAGAGAAAAAGTTGCGCACCCTTTGTAACGAAACGAGCCAATTAATGCATACCGCCGAGGGGAAAAATATAACACTAATCCTATTTTTAAATCGTTCGAAACCGATGGCTTTGGGTTTATTCGCTCGCCGTGAACAGGAAACAAAGTACACGGTCGACTGGCGGTACCACAAAATTCTTGCTAAATTGTCAATTTTATTTTCTGCGTGGTCAAATTTCGTGAGCAAGTGGCCTACTGTGTCCCGCCAATATAATTAAAAGATCAACATTTTCTGTCGCGTCGATTTGTCGTAAAAAAAAATTTTGTTGTAATAAAAGAACCTTCAGAAATGTATTTATAACTTTTGAACGAGAGATTCGTGTAAGCTCGAATTTACTGCACGAGTACTTTATACTACCGTGTTCATACAGTAAACAAATACAAAATTTCTATCGGGCGGTTACGTTGTAAAAAATAAAACTGTTATCAACATATTCCTGACATTCGTCCGATTAAAATGATATCCAACATGACACAGTTTGGATAATATTTGTGTAATTCGCGATATGGTGGGACCTCTATTATCCGAAATAATCAGAGAGTCGCGAGACTAGGTGGCAGAGGTAACGATACGGGGTATTAATTAAACCGATAGAAACGCCGAGGACGTGAAGCAACGCGACCGATTAGAAATTCAGCGCGCGATCGCGTTTCTTTCTCCGGTCGCATCGTCGAGTCGGCGAGAAAAAGAGAGTGGAACGTCGACGAGTAACCGGACGTGACGTCACCGGCCACGTTCTCCTCTCACGCAACCCCCCGCCCGCCCTCCACCCTGCCCGCCCCCTTTGTCTCTCGTGTCCACTTCCGTCAATGCAAGTGATTGCTTGCACTACTGCCATACTGCACCGCTCTCGCGTGACGCATCGGCGCGAAGGCACGTTTTAATCGGCGACAAAAAATCTTACCCCCATCCCGGTTGCGGCCTAAAATTTTTTCGGATCCACTTTGGAACTGTCGGAAATAATCCTTGCAAACATATTTATAACTTCCGACGAAAACATTGGTTGAAACTCACACTTTACAGATAACTGTATCAGTATATAAAAAAAAAAATTTTTAATTTCTTCAATTCTCGATATTTGTCGCCAAAGCCTGAATGATAATTGTCGCGGAATTATCTCCACTACTATATACCCCGTGAGGGGTCCCGGACGCTGAGGAGTCTAAGGATCAAAGAATAGTACATACAGAGATTTCTCTATATATGTCGCCAAGGCCTGGATAATAAATGTCGCGGAATTATCCCCACCACCGTGGGGTGTACCCCGTGAGGAGTGTAAACATAACACGGGTCGGGTATGTCTCCTGTACGATACGTGACGCTGACAAGACCCGTGTTGCTGACATATATCGAGAATATGACATATATCGCTGTATTTAGTGTGTCCTTGTGAAACCAATGAGGTCACTTACCTATCTTACTGTTGGGACTGTAGGGATCGTAGCTGCTGGTGCTCATGGGGCTGGCGTACCCGTTGCTGCTGGTGGGTTGCTGTTGCTGTTGGTGCGCAAGGGGGCTGGAGTGTGCCAGTGGGGGTTGTTGTTGTTGTTGTTGTTGCTGTTGTTGTTGTTGTTGTTGCGGTGTCTCGGTGAGCTGTTGCTGAGGCGTGGTATAGACAACATGCTGGTTCTGTAGCGGGCCGCTAGGTGATCCTGGACTGTTTGTGGACAGCCAGTCGTCGGGTCGTTTGGTCTTATTGCTGCTGGCAATGCCGGCGAACAGTCTGGCAGCAGCGGTAACCGGTCCGAAGACCGACGACGGCATCGTCGAGGTGCCGGCCAGGTGTTCCGGGGACTCGGCCTTGGCCAGCGTCAAGGACGCGGCTCCAGCCACCACGGATGCGATGGTGCCGTTGGTCGTGTCCATGCTGGAGTCGCTGGTGTCCATGCTGGACGTGGCTGGGTCCGCTGCCTCTAGCCTGGGAGTGGCTGCCAACACGACACCCCCGGTGTTAACCACTTCCGACGCCTCATCGTAACGCACCGCTACGTTCCCGCTCACTAAGCTCGCCACCGTGACGTCTCCTTCTGCTAACCTCTGATCACCCTCTTCCTCTAGCCCCCGTCTATCCCCCTACCCAGAGCACTGGGGTAGCTATTCCTCAACGCTGAACGCTACCTCGGGCCTCCTTTGTCTTGCCAGGGCTATAGGCTCCTCCTGGGCCTTAACCTCAAGGTCCAGCGTTGGGCGCTCTCGAAGCTAACCTTTCGTCGTTTGCCCCCAGGTTCTAGAGTCTAGATAGGATTCTCGGGTTGTGGGCCAGTCGAGGACCAGTTTCGGGCCAGGTTTGTTACTACGGTTTCGGTTCTATCACGTGGCTAGGTTGCAGGTGTCGTCAGCCTCCAAGTGGTCCAGGCACATGTCCTCGTCTACCGCATCTTGACACCGCCTCGAACCTCGGCTGCTGGTTTGTGTTTTTCCTGGCTTGAGGTATCTGCAACAGAAGATGATAGCGGTTAGTTTCGGTGGAGGTGAGAGCATTAGATCTATTTTGTACTTTGCTGATAGATGGAAGTGAGGTTAGGGGGTGATTCGAGTTCAGCGCACGCTTTGGCCGATCTTGATACGCTATCGTTGAGAGCTGTTGTCTCTGGAGATAAGCTTTCTGGCGAATGCTCGCCATTAGAAATTTTATTTCAGTCCTGTAGAAGACAATTGTCTTGTCGTGTTATGTCTATTGGGTCTATTTTTCACGCGTTTTAAAATTGTTGCGTAAGAGACCCGGGAGTGTCTAGGTCTACCCAGGTCTATTTAGCGTTTGTTTACTAAATTGAATGGCAATTTTGTTACCCTGGGTCAGAGTAGACCCAGCCATCGCCAGGCACAAGGTTAGAAATAGTATTTTCTGTGTTTCGAATGCATCGGCGCGTTGGATGGAGAGGTTACCAGGAAGTGGAAATGTTTTTTTTTCCGAAAAATCCCGTCGCAGACGTTGCACCTGGGGGACGGAATCGGTCGGGAACGACAACTGCAGGTCGATGTGCCACGCAATTTCCGTCCGCGTGGAGAAATCTCGAGTAATGACACGCTTCAACGGTCGGCCGAACAGCGATCGACGAAACGGGAGTTCCCTGGACAGTCTCTCCCGATCGAAACTTTCAGTCGTCCGAAACACGCACCCGGCTAATAAAACCACCTCGACAAGGTGAACCCGACGAGTATCGTAATTTGCGACCGTAGCAATACACCTCCGTTCCAACTCTAATTCTCTGCAATCTCGAAGACCGTGTCGACTTAAATTGGTCCCAAACGTTGTTCAAACTTGCTCGAGGAATTTTTGCGGAAAATATGTATCCTCGCATTTGTTGTTATAATTAAACTGAAATTTTTCTTCGGCGTCCTCAAATTAATTTTCTGTGGCATTTTGAATTTCATTTTTATTCTACTTCCTACTGTGTCAATTGTTTTCAGTGTCAACATCGGAGTATGGTTGCATAGGGTTGCGGTTCTCCAAACCTACTCAACGTGCAAATTAAGTAGTTGAGAAAGAACAGGCTCGCAACAAGGTAGAACCGACGTTTAGAAGCGGCGCCCGGGCTGGAACAATGCAATTGTAAATTGATAGGATGCTCGGCTATTGTAGGACGCGTTTTTATCGGCGACAGCCAGTGAAAGTGGCTGTTAGTTACGTAAAAGACGAGCGCCAATTCACTCGTCGTTTGTCAAACGAGGTTAAGAGTGTCGGATGAAAGTAGCAATCGTATTTCCTTGGTGATTGATGCTGCCCGGAGTTCACTGTTTCCTTCAGGACGAACAGATCTAGATCTATCTTCTTTTGTGTCGCGCGAGGGTTCTTAAAAAGAATATGGAAGCTCATAGTAACCTTATGGGGCACGTGTTGGCAGCCCTGCTAGGGGATAATCCTTCCGAGCACAAACCGCACTGATCTTCTACACTTCAATATTGTTCACTCGCACAAACTCCACTTTGAGGCGTTATAATTTCATTTACAGGGCTACGGGGAACCTAAATTGTCATCTGAAATTTCGAAACTGGGGCTAACTCTATTTTCAAAGTTGACAAGCTGCGCTCCAGAACGAGAAAGGGTTTGAATTTATTATACATGTAGAGACGTTAGTGGCTACATTACTTTATAAAAATAACGAGAATTTGTCTATCCAAATGTTTCCCCATTTTATTTACAATATATACCGAAAGACATAAATTGAATCTGAGTAATTCAGTATTGTTAAATTCCAGTGATGGGAGAAAGTGTTTTCACTGGTATCCGAGTAGCCTTGAAGCACAAGCAGCAAGGTCAGCAAGGTGAAAACAAAACAACACAACGAGGCGAACAATGATAAGCTCGCAGCACGGTCTGACACAAAGGATCTCCAATCATTTAACGCTACCTAGCAACTGCACTAGACATCGTCAACAAAAAGAAAGGCCCCGGAAGGTCACCTCGCAGCTGGGACCACTGTCAACAAAACTCGAGGCACAGACAGAGGTCGAATTCCAGTAAAACAAATCACTTTTCCACTAGACTACACACCGCCCACTCGTATTCCAAAACACAAAGGCAACTCGCATAGTCAGCGCAGCTAAGTCCACGCGAAGGTCCACGCACCTTCCGACTGTCAACAGCCCACGGGAGGCTGGTCTAACGAATTTAGGGGATTCAATGGGTTCCTTTGACGAAGTAGGCGAGCGTGAAAGCGAGGGAGAGGGGATGGGGGAAAGCACTCGAGTTTATGGGACTCGCGGAATCGCAAGCGAGCGGCCGCGTTGCGTGACGCAGTTGCCGAAACTGCGGTATGGGTCTCCCCCCATCAGTCACGTCGCGCCGGGCCTTGAAACGGTCTGTTATGGTGGGACAACCGAGCCAGACCCGACCGGGCCCGCGACTTTCTACGCTGCTACGCTCACCGCTGGCCCCAAAAAGAACACTGAGCCGACCGACGCGTTTCTGCACACCGGAACCCCCTCCACGGAGCCTACCCGGGGCCCCTGAACCTCTTTTGTTTAGCCCCCTGGCTCTAGGATTGCGAATTCCAGGGGGAATGATCCACTGGCTCGGCCAGTTTGTTTGGTACATGCAACGAATTGCACTAATTTATTTTTATTTTGCGTTTAATCAATATTTTATACTATGGGATATTTAGCAAATTCGTTCAAACTTCTACAGTCAGCAATAAAGTACTGTATTTGTCACACCACTAATTTTCAGCACCATTCAAAAATTTATTTATCAATTTTTCCATCTGTTTCTGTGAATGCATAAAGTCTAAACATAGCGAGAGACACAGATATCGAGTATGATTGAACGACGAGTTTGAGGCTCAGGGTCAGTACAGACCCCGGCACCGCAGCCCGAGGGCCGACAATCGATTATCTCGGGCTCTGCCGATGACACACCGGCCGCCATTGTCAGAAGTCGACCGTGCGTGTTCGAGATGACAACAGAGCCCGGTCCGATGATTAATAAATCGCCGTTTTCAGCGACGCGGTCTTGATTGCACCGAGCGGACCGGTGGGACGGTGAGGGGCGCGGGCAGAGGAAGAGGAGGATCGATAGATCGATCCACGGGATAAGAGGATCCTGAGGCCTCCTGCTGACGCGGAGCTTTCGAGAACGGGCCTCGAAATTTCCTTTGCCTCGGCCCAAGGCTAAATCAGCGCCTTGAGAACCGGCTTTTTAATTGACCGCCTCCGGCCGATGCATTCTGATAGCGGACATGTGCTCCGGGATCGTTCGAATAACATACTTGCAGAATTAAGACTCCACGCCATCTTATTAGCCCAGATAATTAGCAAATAACACACAGGTATGTACGCAGTAAAAATCTTCCGAGTCAATTGAAAGATACGAGAAATAAAAATGAAATTTTTATTAAAAATTTCTTTTTTTTTCGTTAAAACGTTACCATTGTATTCGCGTCATTCTTCCGATTAAAATGAGCCCAAACACGACACCATTCGGAGTTCATTTGGCTGTGTAATCCACGTTTTAGTAGAACCTCGATTATGCGAACGCTCACATTCCACCGGTTCAACTGTGCGTAACGCAGGCAAATGAGCTCCGAATGGTGTCGTGTTTGGACTCGTTTTAATCGGAAAAATGTCAGGAATGCGTTGGCGGTGGTTTGATTAGAGAATAATAAAAAAAAGTTCGTGGAGAATGTTTTAAACAATATTCGAACAGGCTGAAAGAGCTGTTATAATATTTTATGTTTGGCCGAGGCTCGAGCGAGACTTTTTCTCACATTCAGCAGCGGCGTCTATGGAATTCCCGCGTTCCTTTCGTCAAGCAGTCGTGCCAGCCAGCTGATCTCCCGTGTTTCAAGCAATTGCATTGTGCTCGAATCCCACATTAGATTGGATTCGTTTCTCCCGGCGCATTACGGCCGCCATTGACTGTCTAAACCGCACGTTGATGACTCCTCCTACCAATCGGCTTTCATCGTTGCCTGGAATCCCCCTTTTTCCCGGATCGTGCGGCCAACAGTGAAAGAATGCCGGCGAGATTCAGCCGAGCTTTCTTCCGGCGCTATCTTTTTGCTCCATCAGCCGTGTAGACCGCCAGGATAACGCGCATATCGCAAAAACTACGCTCCGACAACGCGCAACATTTAACTGGCGTCGGGACTCCCGGTTTCGAGTGGGACAAATTTTCAAAACCTCAGAAATTGTTCTACATTATTCACAGTACGTCCAAATATTATTTTAATACTCGAAACTTCGTGTTTTCCAAATATAAAGATAAATTATAAAGGATCCTTTACTTATGTACAGGGTGTCCCATTTAAATCGATCCCCTCGAATAAATGTTTAAAAACTAGTTATTTAAATGGAAATTATTTACGATACTGGAAAATGTTTGAAATAAACGTTGAACGGTATCGGGGGAAATATAATTTGATCTCAATATTTTCTAATACTTTTGACGGATGCATAGAGGACATTTGGAGGTCAACTCTATTTTTTTAAACAATATATTTTTCCTGTACAAGATTAGTAACCTATTTATCCCGAAAAACCATTAAGAGATATTTCAACTTTTATTAGTCCCGTGCGCTGTGCCTCGTCGATTGTTTGTGAACAGACGTGAATATAAAATTCTATAAAAAGACAAGCTTTGTTTTCAGCAGGAAGCGTGGAGGTCTAACCTGACCTCAATAAACATTGATAAACTATTGCGAAGCGATAAACGAATGTACAAGTATAGTGTAGCAACACCGTGGGCTCGCAGTCGTAATAATAGAACGGTAAAATTCATTCAACCGTTCGTTTTATCAAATCAAAGGGGGGTCTATTTCTGGTGTCAGAGACTCGGGATGGGCGTCGAGGATGAATGAAATAGCGTTTTCACGATAGCTACTTCCGGCCAGGAAGGTCAGCACCGTTGCACTACTTCCTCATCTCGCACTGCACACGATTGTTTCACCGATAAACCCATTTGTGTTATTCTACTTTGCATATTAAAATAGAGAACGCCATGTAATAACGTCAATCCAATAAACTTGACTCTAACTTCTGAAGGATAGAAACAAACAACACTTTTATAACAATTAATTTGAATTTTTGTTCGTGAGCGATAGTTATCTAAATTCTAGAAATGGGGTAAAGATATAAAATTAGGGGTCGAGAAGTGTCTAAAGGTGTCGAATAAAATAAAAACAATTGACTAGTTTAAAGGAAGTCTAACAAAATAGAAGTAATATCAAAATAGAAGTAATAATGTTCACTTTATTATTTTCTTTTCCAGCATATTTTTCCAAAAAGGGAAAAATTTTTAGTGGTAGATTAAGGGTTGAAAATAGTCTAACTGAAAAAAGTCCACCAAATTAAAAATAATAATTTTTATTTTATTACACCCCTTCGAACCAGCCACCCCATTTCCGTTTTATTTTTATTTTACTATTTTTCCAGAAGAGGTGGGGGGCTTAAGGACGCAGATTAGGGGTTGAAAGCAGCATTCCATTGGAGAAGGCAAGCCGTTTCTCCGGTGGTGACTAGCATCCCTTAAAAATCCAGTTTGCAACCCCGTTAGCTGGAGGACCCCATTCGATTCATGGAGCACGGAACGCTGTGCCATGCAAATTCGATGGAACCGCAGGCGAGCCTCGTGGGACGAGATCGGTAACGGGGGTAGTAACTTCCGAAAGTTTGGGGTGAAAACGAGGCGAGGCAAGTCGAAGCTGAGGCAAAGGAGAGACATGGCAAAGGGGTACGATGAAAGCAGTGCGAGTTCAGCTCCGCCAGTGGAGAATATCGATCCAACTGGCGTCTACATCCCTTCCCTCGTGCCTCTGCAACCTATGGGGGTCCTGAGTAGGGGGAGAAAGCATAACCTTCGACACTAACCCTGACCCACCCCACGCCGGGTTCGCCTCTTCCCTTTGCCAAGCTACATATTTCCCGTCCTGGACTTGGTATCGTATACAAGGTGGACGACTCGTCCAGATCACCCTAAGTTTCTCTACATATCAGATTCTACTTAAAATTATACTCTCATAAATTATTGCACGAGCTGCCCTCTACAGTTGCTGAACAGGAACTTCTCACTCTGAGCCTGTACCCTACGTGAAATTCTTAGGGGTTGGTTTGTGTTTTATTTATTCTGTTTTAGGTGATGTTATTTAGGGGTTGTATGATGTTGGGGATGATGTGGATTAGACTAACGTGGTTTGTAGGGTTGTACAAAATTGTGGAATGGTGTAGATTGGTCTCATGTGGTTTGCGGTGGTTGTATAAAATTGCAGGACAGTGTAGATTAGTTTGATGTGGTTTGTAGGGGTTGTATGAAATTGTGGTATGGTGTAGATTGGTTTAATGTGGTTTGTGAAGGATGTATAAAATGGTGGAATAGTCTAGATTAATTTACTGTGGTTTGTGGAGGTTGTATAAAATTGTGGAATGGTTTGGATTAGTCTAATATGGTTTGTGGAGGTTGTATAATATTGCAGGATGATGTAGATTAGTCTAATGTGGTTTGTAGTGGTTGTATAAAACTTTGGAATGATGTAAATTAATCTAACATGGTTTGTGGTGGTTGTATAAAATTGCTAGACAGGGTAGATTAGTTTGATGTGGTTCGTAGTGGTCATATAAAATTTTGGTGTGGTGTAAATTAATCTAACGTGATTTGCAGTGGTTGTATAAAATTGCAATATAGTTTGACGTGGTTTGTAGAGGTTGTATAAAATTGCAGGATAGTTTGATGTGGTTTATAGTGACTGTATAAAATTGTGGCCTGGTATAGATTAGTCTAACGTGGTTTGTGGTGGTTGTATAAAGTTGTAGATACTAGAGTAAATTAATCTGAAAGGGGTGATTTCACCTGCACAAATTTTGAAAATCTATGACATAATAATTGTCATATAAACATGCCAATATGTTTATGTTATTGCAGCATTAAAAAATGTGACAGAAAAATTTTACCAGGATTGTGTTTCAATGGTTTTTTGAGGGTATCAAATGCAGATTCGTTGAAACAACATGAACATGGTTTCGCGATGTCAACCGGCGACAACACTGTCAATTATCGATCTCGCGGATAGGAAATTCACGCCGGCTGTTTACACGGGCGATTTTCGGTCGGATTTAATAGTGCTAATGCGACAAAAACCGTGCCTCCTCCTCCTCCCCCTTCCCCGACTACCTGTTGATACATAATTTTCCGTCGGAAAACAGCGGCGTCACCGCCACTGGCTGTCATCGGTCCACGGAGGAAAATTCGACGGATAATTCAGCCGTGTTCGATTCGAGATTCGACGCGCACGTCCACGGCCGACATGAATTCAATATCCGTGATAATATCCGGCTCGATACCGGCCATGGTGTTTCACCAACAGCTTTCACGCTGCGAAAGAAAGGAGACACACGGTTTCATCGAATTTTCAAGAAAAAACACCGTCCCTCTGACACGTATAATAATAATTAATATCATTTGTTCGAATTAGGTACTGAACTTTTACGTACTTATTCGTAAAATTAATACATGTAGTGGTAGATTAGATACATTGATTATTTGGTTAGGATAACCTGTAGCTGGCTTGGATATTGTTTAAAACATTTTTTATGCAAGACAAATTTGTTTAATTCATTTTGAAACTTGTACTAAAATGCTCTTGACATTTTTCTGATTAAAATGACACCCAACAGGATGTGGTTTGGATCACAGGTACTCGAGTAATCCACGATTATGTAGAACCTCGATTATCCGAACGCTCACCTTACACTGATTCGCCATTGGATTATACAAGCAAATGAGCTCCGAATGATGTCGTGTTTGGACTCATTTTAATCAGAAAAATGTCACGAATATAAAAATTTAATTAAAACACAAATTTTTTAATATATTTTCAAAAATTGTTTAAAGCAACCAATCCCCAACATATTTTTCTCAAGAAATTTCTAAAAATAGCTAAGAAAAAATTTAAAACCCCTACTAGATCCTAAGAAAAAACAACAAAAATAAAATATACTTCCCAGAACCAGAATGCAGCAATCAAAAATAGCTTCGCAACAGCGTAACACTATAGCTGGCGGATCGCCGGTATTCGGTTTGCCAGATAGGAAGCGTGTTTAGCGGGCGAATTTCGCCGATAAGGATCGCGGCTGGCGAAACGTTGGCGAAAAATGTCACGCGCGGCCTGACCAGGCCCGGGAATTATGCGTCGGTTCGCATGCTGCCGTGACACGTGCACGTTCACCTAACACAGACCACTCTCCGCCGGTTTTCGTGCAACCTGTTATCAACGCGTCGTCGCAACTCCGGGAAATTATACGGGCTGCAAGAATCGACACCCGGCTCGTGTTTTCTGAAATCGACACACGCCGATCAAGCCTCACCCCCCTCTTCCCTCCCGAAACACAATGCCTCCAGAAAACGAGCTTGTACAACGGACGCGTTTAACCCCTTATCGTCTCGTTAAATTCCTGCACCATTTTCCGAAGTACTTGCATGGAATCCAGAAACCTTAAAACAGAGTATAAGTGTAATTTTTTTCGTTTATTGAAATTGTGAATCCATGAATTTTTAACTTGCTACAAAATTATCTGAAAGTGTCCGGACTTTATTTTAAACATTTTTTTAATGTATTAGAATATTAGATTATTAGATTATTAGATATTAGAAAATATGAATACAGTAATATTTTTATATTATTGTGACCTTAAAACAAATTTTACCGGTACTTTGTTCGAGTTTGATAAGAATGTTTAAAGTGAAATTGAGTTGAACAGAATTTTGCCCGGTAAGCTGGACAACTAACCGAGTCGTTGATACCCAGGGTCGATCAATAAACCGCCCCCGCCAGACAATCCTCTTCTCCGCCGACCCCACGTTTCCAGGTTTCCTCGAGAGTGCGCCGTTTCCCGTAGAAAAACCGTGAAAACTATTCTGAATTTCTGGAAATTCCCGAATTTCGCGAGGGTCCACTTGTCACCCCCATTTTACCACTTCTCATCCCATTTCGCCTCTTTTTACCCCCTTTACAATCATTTACTCCCCTCTTCACTTCATTTTACCCTCTTTTAACCCCATGTTCACATTTTGCACCCCCTTTTGAAACCTTGTACCCATCTACACCTCTTTTCAACCCCCGTCCACAAAGCAACGGGTCACAAAATGTTTCAAAACGGATAATAAAAATTCCAAAATTGTGGAGAAAGAGAATAAAAAATTACCAAGAAGGGAGAATCAAAATTCTAAAGCAGTTCACAAAATTCCTAAAAATGTGGGCAACACGAATTTCAGAATCGCAGAAGACAGAAAAATTTGTAAAAATCGGGACAACAAAAAATTCTGAAGGAGTCATTTCACATTTCTAAAAATGACAAAAATTACGCTGGCATCAAACTTCTAAAAACGAAGATATTAAAAATTAAAGCGGTATCGAATGTCCAAAAAATGATAATAATAAAAATTGCAATGTCAAGGAGGGTGATTAACTAAAAAAAAAAAAAAAAAAAAAAATGGCGGGGATTGGCCGTTGACGCCCCCGGCCAGCATAAAACCGAGCTCTCGTAAAACTGTGGAGCAGCTCGCGGGACATCTAGGTCAATGCCTGGCCTAGCTCTAGGATGCGGATCCCGGCTGCGACCTCCGAGCAACAAATCCCTCCCAGCAACCCCCAGCCCCCTCCCAGACGAGCCGTGAACCCGGCAGGAACTGCTCGAGGATGCAGGAGACGGCACATCCGCGGCGAACGACGCCCTTGAAGCCCGTTCCGTTTTAGATAGGATCTTCAAACGAACGAACAGAATGATGGAGAACGTTGTTCGAGCGGACCGAAGCCTCTCGGGCGCTGCGAGTCGCTGAGAAGATTGGTCGTTCGGAAACTGCGAGATAATCGGTTGGGCATCAAGGGGAGATCATCGAGAGAATTTTTTATGAGATTCATACTGGGTCACTTTGGCCGCGGGACGTTTCTGGGCGTGGCTACCCCCCCCCCCCCACCACTCATAATTATCTTTCAGGATCTGTCATGGCTGCCTTTTTATTCAAAAAGTCTGACAAGTTTATGCCGGAAGATGGAATTGATAATTAGGGGGTGTGATTGAGGAGTGGGATAAGATGAAGGTGTAGGTTGTAGGGGTATGGTGAAGGTCGGAGTTCGAGAGATTTCAGATTTAATTTTAGTAAGTCCACCGACGATTATTTTATAATTTTAGTAGCAACAGTAGTTTCAATTTTGGACCAACAAGTCAACCCCAGTAACGCAATTTAATAATTTTTTAAATTTTATTAACAGACTTCCGGTAGATAAAGTGGGGTTCAGAGTTGGAACTAACAGGAGGGAACAACCATAACCTCAAATTAGATTTTCCGTGTTCCAGGTTAGGACCTGGTAGACACATAACCCCATCTATTTTAAGACTGGCCTTAACCCTAACTTTACCACCCAAGGCAAAAATAAGAGGATGCTCAATAGAGACTATAGGCTGCAATTAGGGGGACAGTGTGTAAAGATAGAGGGATGAAGTGGTCCAACAAGGATGAAGAAAGCAGAGAGGACATGTAGGTCAATGCCTGTCCTCGCTCCAGGGTTCGCATCCCGGTTATAACCTCCGATTAACACCACCCACCCTGCAACGTTTTCCACGTCGGGACTGTGTCCAACCACCACGCCTCCAAGCGCACCCATGAAGGCCGCCTATCGTTCTATAGGGTGGAGCGGAAGTGCAATTTACTAGGTGTCCCACTGCATTCGCGATAGGATCGACCGTCAACTGAATCTACGTGAAAAAATTCCATCGAAAACGTAGAACGAATTTTTTTTACACGGGCCTCCGTATTCGAGGGAAACGAGTTTGAAAATTCATGATACACGACTGAAACTAAATAAACTTCCGTTTCACAGCGGAATCGAAAATGTTAGCCGGTTCTACGTGAAAAACTGAACCGAAAATGTAGAATGAAATTTTTTCGTACGATGTTTCGTTTACGAGTAAATCGAGTTCAAAAATTCCTCGAGCGTTCACTAGATATACTAGTAAGTTGTAACCACACTATATATGTTTAGTCTTCGGACTCGTTTTGCTAGAAAACGGAGACTCCAACGGAAAAATTTCATTTTACATTTTCGGTTCAGTTTCTCGCGTAAAATTGATTGACGCTCGATTTTCAATTGTATCGGTACATCCCGATTTTTTTTAAATTGTTTTTTCTCGAAAACGAAGCTGCACACGAAAAAAATGCAATCTACATTTTCAGTTCTGTTTCTCGCGTGGAATCGACTAAAGCTCGATTCTCCCACGAAACACAAAATCTATTCGAGTGCTATGAATTTTCAAACTCGTTTTTCTTTTCGAAATCTAAGCCACGTACGAAGAAATGTCTATATCCGAAGACCTGCAGAGAACTATGGTTAATTGAGACAGAAAATCCAACAAATTAAATTTCTGAACAAGCATACCAACAAATTGAGATACTCAGCATGTGGCCCGTCAGACGTGCCAACCCGAGACACAGGAAAACAATACAATCTTCTGTGGAGCCGAGAAAATACCCGGCAAGCATTTTCTCGAGCAAGAAATCGATATGAAATACGTTCGAGTCAACTGACTCAATTGCTGTCCAGCAATTTGAATCACTGTTTAATTAATTAGCCGGTCGGTTCCGCGAGCAGTCAACCCTCTCCCCAGCCGGGTCGCCACTTCCGCCCCACCCTGTATGCGGGTCTGGAGGGTACATGGCGCTCGTCTCACCGGCCGGTCTCACTCTCTCCTGGTAACTAGGCCATCAGATCGATCCTGCAGCGGCACCAACACCGGCGCCGCAACCATTGCCACTAGCACACAGCCGACGACCGTCTCAAGTTTCCCTCACGGCTTGGACCGTGTTAGGTCTGGGTTAGATGCTCTTGCGGAGGCCAGACCTCGAATTCCCGGCTGCGGAATACTGCAAAAGCGTCGCGACGCGACGCCTCGCGTTGCGTCTCGTCGCTCGACGCCGACCCGGGAAACGTGCTCCTCCGATCACGTGCGCAGAATACTATGAACGCCGGGTAAAATTCCGCGCGCCATGCTTCCTACTCTGCTCCACAGATACAGTAATCCCTCGATGCGAAAAAAAACTACACGATATATTTGAAAATTTTACCCCCACTACCGCAGTATACTCATTAAAGTTCAACGAAACTGGTACCGTCATATTCCTCACATTTTTCCGGTTAAAACGAGTACAAACACGACATACTTTCGAGCTCATTTGCGCCCGCAATTTACGATTTTGTAAAACTTCTTCGTCGGTTCGGATAACAGAGGTTCTACTATGTCGTGGATTACTCGGGCAAATATAGACCAAACTATATCGTGTTGGGTATCAAATTAATCAGAAAAATGTCAGGAATACGTCGGTAATAGTTTCGTTAAAAGATAATTGACAACAACGCTGTAAAAAATGTTTCAAGCTATATGTAAACACAGAGTCCCAGCAAAAATCGACAGACCTTGATTAACGGCAAACAATGAGAATCCTAGGAAGGTGTAGACGAGTCTCGCATATACTCCAACACATGCCAGCTTATGTGGCCCATTGTCCCATTGTGTCGACCGCTCGAAGTGCACCGCGCAACGCGAAAGAAGCATCGTGTCATCGTCTGATGCTTCCAAGGCTGCGGAGATAGTGCGAGGGAATTGAAATTTCGCTGCAAGCCGGCCGCGATAAAGGGGGGTTTCTTTTGAACGTCTGGCCGCCGTGACAATTACATAATGACCGTCGTCGTGAACGCGAGGAGGCGGGTATCGCGTGTCGAGGCGATAATCTCGGCCTCGCCGGCTCGGATCGGGGTCAACGATAGTCGTCAGGATCATCGACGGGTGCACTGGAAAAATCGACTGGCCTGTCCGAGCGCCGATGAATCTTGCATCCAGGTCAGATCGACGTAAACCAGACGCTTTAACGAATCGAGCCCGATCGCGGAACACTTGTTGAACCGCGGCAAACATTCCACCTGGAGAGACGCTCGCAGGGCAATCGGGCTTCAGAATTTGCAACGATTTGCTCAGATGATTAGCTGTTTCCGAAACGTGGAGATCGAATCGCTGAGTAGAATAATTTTTTTATTTTGTTTAAACAATTTTCACATACCCTTTGTTAACTATACCTTAATGAAACTATTACCAACACATTCCTGACATTTTTCTGATTAAAATGATACCCAACACGATATAGCTTGGTCTACATTTACGCGAGTAATCCACGATATAGTAGAACCTCTGTTATCCGTACTAATCGGGGAAACACGATTTAAACGAACAAATCAACTCCGAATGGTGTTGTGTTTGTACTCGTTTTAATCGGAAAAACGTGGCGAATACGTTGGTAGTAGAGATACCAATAAATAATCGAAATCAAAAAACGTCAGTTCTATTTATCAAGAGACTTTTTGTTTTTGCTAGATTCGGAGGTGCAGTGCAACGTCCCGTGAGCTCGATAGACTCGTCTGACTTCGGTCTAGCCTTTCGAAGTCGAGTGTCTTCGGTATCACGCGGTCGTAAAGTCGCCAGCGAAGAACTGGGTCGCGTCCGCTTTTCCCAGACAGCCGATACACGTTTTGAGGAATCGATAGGGATCGACATTGTTCGAAATGAGCGGCGTGACGCTTCCACAATCATAGTTAACGCGCGTTCACCGTCTGCTGACCCACTTGCCGGCATGGACAGCCCACGACGACGACGACGACGACGACGACGACGATGACGACGGCCACGCGCGATCATCGAAAGAAACGTAGCCGCGTTTCCAATCCATTTGAATCAAGGCTGCATGAACTTATTATTTAGAATTTCAAATTGCGGGTAACGACGCTGTCCTCACCGCGCGTGACACCGAAGGATTCTTACCGCACGAAAGAAAATGCAGGTACGGAACGCTTGGGAAAAATTTAATTGCTACAACTCAGACTGGGAAATTCAGAGTTCTCTCTACGTTGTTTGACACATTTTCCAATGATATTTTGACACAAGTGTTAACATGATTTTTATTTTCATTTTTCGTGAAACATTTAACCAATACATTTCTCACATTTTTCTGACTGACATTGCTACAAAGGTCTCAAAAGTTCCCAATCAAAAGTTTCCTTGATTAGTTCGGATAACAGAGGTTCTACTATATCGTGGATTACTCGAGTAAATGTGATCCGAAGTGGGTCGTGTTGGGTATCATTTTGTTCAGAAAAATGCCTGGAATGTGTTGGCAAGAGGTTATGTAAAAAAATGATTAAAAACACAAGAGTTATGTCACTTTTCGTATGGAGGTTTCGCGTAACGAGCTATTCTCGCGAATAAGAAAAGCACAGAGAGAAAGAGAGAGAGGACTCGTGCGAAAAGAATGCGGCCAGGCTGGGAATGTGGCGAAAAAATTTTAATTGAATGGAAAAAACATTTTCTCTCTCTCTCTCTTTCTCTCTCTTTCTCTCTCTCCTTTTCGTGGTGTCTGTTTCCCATTCAACGCCGCTTGCTCGGTAATTAACGCCGGTCCGTTCGCGAATTGAAATCGGGAACGACCGTGGGAGTTGGGATTAGAAAATTTTATTTTGCATTGTAGATTCGATGGTATTAACTATGATACTAATGTTGTTAGAGTGTACACCATCCGGAAAAAATATTTCAATACTCATTCTGTTCAGAGGATGATTCGAGAAATAGTAATAATTAATTCTAATTGTTGGTAAAATAATTTTCGTTTAATTGCAATGATCCAGCGATTAATTAAAAATTCTTTTCGCCGCTGGCGTGTTTTAGGGTTCCCACTGTTGCTTGTTTATCTGGTTAATTGTTTCAGGAAGACTAAATTTTCGTCGGAACGCAATCGCCAGATGATAATGACCCATTCTTTCGACGCAGATAGCGATCATCTGGAGCAGTTATTACTGAAACGAGAAATCATCATCAGCGAGAGATACGAGGAGACCGGGCTAATTGAAAATGTCGGAAGAATGGTAAGGAATTGTTTATGGAAACGGCTCCTTGTTCTTGGGACATGGAAACGCGTTAATTAAAATTCATCTTGACACCTCGGATTATGAATGGTCTTGCTAATTAATTAATTCCATAAATCTTGTTACGGAAATGGAACTTCAGGGGAAGAAATATCGATTCTCGAAATGCCACTGGATAATTCCAAACAGCCAATACAATTAAAACAATTCTCATCATTCCGATGAAAAGTATTTTACGTCTGAATGTTTAACAATTTCTTTTTTCTTGAGAAAATGAAACTTTGATATTTTAGTCTTAGAAAACAAGTCTCCCGGGGCATGCAATGGATTATTCATGACGCGAACTTTCTACTTTAATTAAGCAATAGACTAAGATGAATGGTGCAGTAATTGTTTCACATTATCTTAATTTTTTGCTGTTGATCCAGTGAATTCGCGATTAAAATAAAAATAGTAGTGAAAAGTGTGATCCTTTGCGAGCGGAACGACGAAAATTTCAAGTTTCCAAGTTTGTCGGTTACGGAAATAAAAATTGTTTCGTACAAGCTGTTTCCGGTACACATTCCGTGACTCGAGATTCAAGTTTTTGGAAAACTTGTTGGGAATTGGTTCGGGAGCGAAAAAGGCAAGAAAAATCGAAGCAAGATTGTTACTAGAGAATGTTTAGGAAGACTGTAGAGGAGTTTTAAGGGAAACTGCTGAGTGATGTTCCCTCGGTATCATCGAGAAGACTCGCGACTCGGTCTGCTGACTCGGGATCTTCGCTTTGTCTCTGGCCGAGTCTATCGAGCGAAGTCAGCCTGTAGCGTTCACAGTTCCTTTTAAACCTCAAGAGAGAGAAAGAGAGAGAAAGAGAGAGAGAGCCTCGATCGATGTCTCCGATGTTCCCGACAACCGCCATCAACTCCGACGAGCCGAAAGTAAAAAGAAAGTTCCCGACACCAGTACCCTTATTCTATAGACTGCACGATGGAAAACCGAACACGAAAAAAAAAAACTACGCTACTAATCGTCCTCGACAAAATGACAAAACTACCATTCAATCATTTTTCACCAGTTTTCTGTCAGTAATCGTTTACTAGTTTTATTACAGTATCTTTTCTCTGTCGAATGTGTGATCTTCACTTGATGCATTTTAAATTTCCCGCCTCTCGCAAGACTTCATTTTGTGAGTCACATGACTTTGCGTTGGCAACATGTCAGCCATAAGAAAACGAGATACCTCTATCTCAAATAAACGAATGTGTAAGCAGCATTCTCAAACCAATACAGCCGCTCCAAAAATTCGATACAATCCAAAAACTTAATTTCTCGTCTGCAAAATCCGAATAACCTTTAAACAATTTTAACAAACCCAGCCCTCTGGTTCATAATTTTCCATTTCCATCGAATTTGAAGTCTCACCGATACGCTTGGGGCCACGTGGTAACGAACCTAACTAACATGGCCGCCCAAAAATTTCAAATCCCTCATCTACATCCAACAAGCCCACTCCCAGCCCGTAATGTCTCGTTATTCATTGTGCCAGAAGCTTTTCTATCATACTTAGGACCACGTGACAACATTTTCCCAAGCAACATGGCCGCCGAAAATATTCAACGCACACCTAAACCCGAAACAACGGAGTCCCCAACCCATCGCGTTCCATTCTCATTGTTGCCCCTCCGCCGCGTTCATTATTCCCCGAGTCACGTGACAGCCATTAGCATCATGGCGTCGCGTCGCGGATTTCGACTAAACCTAACCTAACCGCGGCGCGCGTCTGGTCTGGAAAATCGCGGAAAATTGCAGCCGCGCGTAGAAAAGCGGATCTCTCGCGATTTTCCGGCTAGAAAATCGACGAGTGGCGCTTGCGCGCGCGCGCACACACGCAGTCATGGAAGCGTAGTCATTTGCTAGACGAATGGGGCGCGGGGAGGGGATGAAGGGGTGGTGCGGGGATGGAAAAAGAGGGATGGTGTTTTGTGTGTGTGTGTGAGAGAGAGAGAGAGAAAGGGCGCGAAATCGATTTCTCCGGTTATTCCGTGGCTGCACGTGCATGCGCGTTGCAACTAGGGCAGAGACGATGCCGACGCCGACGCTGACGCCGACGCCGACGCCGACGACCATGCCGTCGACGACGAATACGTCTGCGGCGATGAAAAGGCGAATATCGAAATGCGTGAGCGAAAATGAGCTGGATGCGGTTGCAAACTGATGGAAGAGACAAGCAGGAGAGGGGAGTGGGAGGGAGGGGTGTAACGCGGAGGGGAGGGGTTTACGCGTGGTGGGGAGACGAGATGAAAATGGAAGAGCATTAATGAAGGGGTTTCGAAGAATTGAAAGGAACCACCCTGCGAGATAGATTATCGTCGATAGTATGTTAAAAACTGATTCCTGTTGCGAGGGATGCTGGAGAGGGGGTTGGGGAGATCGATACCGATAATTGGGGAAAGTTGACAATTTTTTTTGGAAAGGGGAATTGAAAATTTTTGTGGTCTGCGGTATCGAGATGGGTTTTGGAGTATTTTACTGGTCGATTTTGAAAATTGTGTTTTTCTAATTTTTTGCTCTCTCATTGCTGGTAATTTTGCTTTTAATTCTGGTTTTGATTATTGTTACTCCTTCCGCAAATTTCCATTTAACCCTTGCGGGACGAAAGTGGCTGCCACCGACTGATAAATTCAGGCGAGGGTTAAAAACGAATGCTAAAAATGTATTGATCGAGTCGTTTATTTTTAAATTCTTTTTTGTCCTAATTGTTATTCTAGTTGTTAGAGGGATCGGAAAAGAAGATAATACGATCGAACTGGGTCAACTGCAGCAGCCAGAGCTTGAAAAATACCCGTCGAAACAAAGTTGCAATTTCGAGGGGATAAGCCGCTCGATTTCTCAGCGCGATCATTCTCTTCCGATCAGAGTTATCGAAAATCGTTCGGTCCATCGAGCAGGGATTCGCTCTCGTCATTGATACCGGCATTACCACGAAAGAGAGCAATTCGACGAGGAGAACTAAAGAGACTTTCATCGGGGACATTAGCGGGAACGAACGGGAGGCCGGTAGACAACAGAGAGCTGGTAGCAGAAAACACAGAAGAGAATGGGGGATCGTGACAACGGTGTAACGAGACTTTTACGGAAAGAGGAGAAAAACAGAGAGAAAGAAAAAAATGTCACAAAAACTGTTTTTGTGGTAGCTGTCTCCGTGAGCATTGAGAAACATCGTCTGTGCGAACACCTAGCTAACCGTGCCATTTGTAATTTTTTGCTGTTGATGCAATGACGTTGACATTGAAATAAAAATATTAGTAGAAATAACAATTCTTTCCGAGCAAATTAAAAGAAATTTCCAGTCCGTACATTTACCGGTTGCGGAAATAAAAATTGTTTAACGGGCCCTGTTCTTGAGAAAGTTGTCTGGTTTAGTTAGCTACTCGAGTCGTTTGCAATTTTTTTTCTGTTGATGCTACGACGTTAAGGTTGAAATAAAAATATTAGTAGAAAGAACAATTCTTTCAGAGCAAATTAAAAGAAATTTCAAGTCCGTAAATTTACCGGTTGTGGAAATAAAAATTGTTTAACGGGCCCTGTTCTTGAGAAAGTTGTCTGGTTTAGTTAGCTACTCGAGTCGTTTGAAATTTTTTTTCTGTTGATGCTACGACGTTAACATTGAAATAAAAATATTAGTAGAAAGAACAATTCTTTCCGAGCAAATTAAAAGAAATTTCAAGTCCGTAAATTTACCGGTTGTGGAAATAAAAATTGTTTAACGGACCCTGATCTTGAGAAAGTTGCCTGGTTTAGTTAGCTACTCGAACCATTTGCAATTTTTTTTTATTGCTGCACTAATATTTGAGGTGAAAATAAAAATAGCGGTGGAAAGAGTAATTCTGTCTGAACAACCTAAATAAAAATCGAAGTTCGTAACTTATCTGGTTACCGAGAAAAAAATTCGTTTGTAAAAGCGAACACTGTAAAGAGTCAACCAAGGAAAAATAAAATTGCAGGAGGGAAAAAAATGACATTAAAAATGTGTCCAGTGTGCAAGGGGGTAACGAACGCGGTGATTAAACTGAAAAGTGAGAAACGAGCGATGGAGGTGCTGGTGGAATAGTGGTCGACAGAGGCTAGGATGGCGGAAGGAGGAGGACCGTAGATAAGCGGGCACAGGGAACACTCTCTCTGTCGATGCATCGCGCGCGCCTCGACCTAGTTCATAGAACAAGGCTGAATGCCAAGTCGCGCGCGAGACCACGTCTCTCTCTCTCTCTCTCTCTCTCTCTCTCTCTCTCTCCTCTCGTAACCGGAGAGGATCCGGGAGAGGAGGCCATGTGGAATCGCTGCGCACCGGCTACAGATAAGAACGAATGTCACCGTGCAATTCCGGGAACTGTACCCCTTCCCCCTTGTACTGGAAGGAAATGACCGCGTGTCGCGACTATAGTTTGCGGCAGTATAGTTTGTTTCAGTATAGTTGCTCCTGTGAACCGTCTCCGCGCGACTCCGCTACGTTTCAACTCTGTTTCTACGAGAAGTAACAATGTCTACAAAAACAATTTTCACGAAATAATTTTTATTTCCATAACCGGTAAACTTACAAAACTGAAATTTCTTTTATTCTATTCCCAAAAGATTGCCCTTTCCAGGCCTATTTTTATTTTAATCGCAAAATCAATGTATCCGCAATAAAAAAATTGCAAATGACCAGGGTAACTAGGATCCTAGTTTGACAATTTTTCTTAGTATCCATAAGAACGCCTTTCAGAAATGAATTTTTATTTTCGAAACTGGTGATCTCACAGATTCCAAATTTTTTGTATCTCACTCGCAAAGAATCGCCCTTTCTGCTACTATTTTTTATTTAATCGCAAAGTCATTGTGTCCGTAACAAAAAAATTGCAAGTGATCACGGTAACTAGGCTCCTAGTTTGACAATTTTTCTTAGTAACCGTAAGAACGCCTCTCAGAAAACAATTTTTATTTTCGAAACCGGTAATTCACAGACTTAAAATTTGTTGCATTTTACTCGGAAGGAATCGCCCTTTCTGCTACTATTTTTTCTAAATTGCAAACTCATGGTACCGACAGAGAAAATTTGCTAATGAATCGCATGGGTTCGATTAGTTAATTCAGTCGTTTTGATTGCGAATGAAAGATTATCGAAGAATTCGATTTAATCGCAGCACGAGTTGGCGGTGGTACAAATTCGAGCAGGGCAGTTTCATTTACAATACAGCCGGCAGAGATTTAATGGAAGAGCGTGGACGATGTAACGAACGACAGGACAGGCCCGAGACGTCAGGACAAGCAATCAGGCGAGTTGGCAGCGGGGGTTTTAAGGCGAAAGAATTCCAGCTGGAGGATTGAATGGCGGGACTGAACGTTAGAAGGATCGAATGAGAATGGGACAGCCTCGAATTCATGAGGGAGCGAGCCGCGCTCCTCTCTGATGTACTTCGCTGACCTGCAAAGAGCATTCTTCTACGAGGCTCTATCGGGTCGCGCGCTATTAATAGTGTCTTTGATATTAAAATAACTCGGTGACGCGACATCATTGGTCCACTCGTAGATCACGGCCAAGGATACTCTCGCCGGGGTATCGCCTCAGAATTCTTTTGCTCCGCGCGCGCACAGCCTCGGGAAGGTCGGACAATTGCCTGACTGCGCAACTACCTACCCGCCTAATTTGCAATTTTGTGCTGTTGATACAACGACGCCAAGGTTAAAACAAAAATGGTGGCGTGACGAGCGATCCTTCCTGAGTAAAATGAAGAAAAATTCGAGATCGTAACATTACCGGTAACGGAAATAAAAATTGTTTTATCGGACCTGTTCTTGTGAACATTGAGGCATATTATCTGACAGGGTTTCCAGCTAGCTCGACCATTTACAATTTTTTCTGTTGACACAATGATTTTAAGATTGAAATGAAAATAGTGGTAAAAAGAGCGATCCTTCCTGACTAAAATGAAGAAAAATTCGAGATCGTAACATTACCGGTAACGGAAATAAAAATTGTTTTATCGGACCTGTTCTTGTGAACATTGAGGAATATTATCTGACAGGATTTCCAGCTAGCTCGACCATTTACAATTTTTTCTGTTGACACAATGATTTTAAGATTGAAATGAAAATAGTGGTAAAAAGAGCGATTCTTTGTGAGTGTAATGAAGAAAAATTCAAGATCGTAACATTACCGGTAACGGAAATAAAAATTGTTTTATGAGACCTGTTCTTGTGAACATTGAGGAATATTATCTGACAGGGTTTCCAGCTAGCTCGACCATTTACAATTTTTTCTGTTGACACAATGATTTTAAGATTGAAATGAAAATAGTGGTAAAAAGAGCGATCCTTCCTGACTAAAATGAAGAAAAATTCGAGATCGTAACATTATCGGTAACGGAAATAAAAATTGTTTTATCGGACCTGTTCTTGTGAACATTGAGGAATATTATCTGACAGGGTTTCCAGCTAGCTCGACCATTTACAATTTTTTCTGTTGACACAATGATTTTAAGATTGAAATGAAAATAGTGGTAAAAAGAGCGATCCTTCCTGACTAAAATGAAGAAAAATTCGAGATCGTAACATTATCGGTAACGGAAATAAAAATTGTTTTATCGGACCTGTTCTTGTGAACATTGAGGAATATTATCTGACAGGGTTTCCAGCTAGCTCGACCATTTACAATTTTTTCTGTTGACACAATGATTTTAAGATTGAAATGAAAATAGTGGTAAAAAGAGCGATTCTTTGTGAGTGTAATGAAGAAAAATTCAAGATCGTAACATTACCGGTAACGGAAATAAAAATTGTTTTATGAGACCTGTTCTTGTGAACATTGAGAAAAATTATCTGACAGGATTCCCAGCTATAGCTCGACCATTTGCAATTTTTTTCTACTGATACAATGATTCTGCGAATAAAGTGAAAATTGTGGTGGAAAGTGTAATCCTTTCTGAACAAAATAAAAAAAAATCGTCGTTTCTAACTGATCTGGTTAACGAAATAAAAATTATTTTATTGAAGCTGTATAAGAAGTTAACGTATGGAAAGCTTTACAGAAAGTTTACTAACTGTTAAGGACTCTACTTTTGAAACAATTTCAAATTCAGAAAATTGATGACTTAAACCCACCCAGTTGTTGCATAAACTATAACACACACCAATTTCAGCATGATCGGAGGCGTAGACATGTTTGAGAATGAACTTCCAATATCGAACAACCGAAGAACTAGAAATGGATTCGATTGTACGACAAAGTTTGTGTTCCTATTTGTCCGGAACGGTTCGAATAGGTTAGCGCGGGAGATTTGGGAAGACGTATATCGCCTCCGAGGGCTCGATAAAATTCGATATCGAATTTCCTCGCGAAGGTTCGCCGGTTCCGTAGCCGAGGGACGCGAGATGCAACTGGGTCTTCGAGTCTCGAAATAGCGCGTGCAGGATGCATCTTCCGATGCAACTGCGTTGCGAAAGTGGCGTCTCAGTATCTCATTCCATCGGCGAAGCTATTCCAAAACGAAGAAAGAAGCACGCAACGTACCCTTCGATTTATTTTCGAAGCAAAACGAGTCTTTCAAATACGAACTCTTGAAACACCGATGAAATTACATTTAAAAAAAAAACCACGCTGTTACCAAATTAAATTTACAATTAACAGCTTAATGGTTTATTAATGCAACCGCTTGTACGTGAAATAAAAAATTTTCATGGTTCTAATTTTACCAGTTATGGAAATAAAAATTGTTTTGTGAAAGCGGTTAACCCTATCACCTAGCTATTTACCCCCGACATTTGCAATTTTTTAAAACCAACACAATCAATTTGCGACTGAAAAAAAGAAGGGGGGCGACAAGAGCTATGCTTTTCGAGTAGAATAAACGAAATTTCAAGCCTGTAAGTTTATTGGTCCCGGAAATAAAAATTGTTTCGTAGAATCCAGTTTTGTGGAAATTGAGCAAAAAGGGGGATGAAAGGTTGGAATTTTAGTAGCCCCGATTTTTTTTGTTTTATGACAGGAATTCTTGGCGAGATGTTTCGCATTTTATCGCGAGGTAGAAATTTTCAAAATGGCCGCCACACACTCAGGGAACGATGGAAATTAATTTACGAGTAACAGACGCGTCAGAACGGTTACGCTCCTGAAAATAGCACTTGTTCCGAAAACATTTTCAGTGTCTGCAACCTTGCTCCAGCCTTCTTTGTAAGCGTGATGTGCATGATGGAAAGACATTCGGAAAAATTTCATCACCCGTATTGCATTTTTTTCAGAACCGACTGCGCGTTCGTGAAAAATTCGAGGAATTTTCTTCATTAAACATTTTTCTCCTGGCATGCTCAATCAAAATTTCATATTGACGAAAAATGCTTCACTAGATTGCCTGGAAATAGCAAAGAATTTATTTTTTTTATTCTAGTGCAGTATTAGGGGTAGTTTCACTATAAACGAAGAATTTTTTTAATCCATTTTGTGGCTTGAAAATTTTTTATTTGTATTCTACGTACGAATGAATTAAAATATTGATTTAATGAAGTTCTGGCTTAGGGTAGGAGTTTATTATTTAATACTTCGTTGCTAACGATGAATAAAAGGCATAATGGAACGTGCAGGCAAGCTTCGGCAATATTAATGATTTTTTACGGGCACGGCATGAAAGCCTGCCAGCTCGGACCCCGGATTATTGAGCAAAAAGGGGACGAGTTAACAGGCTTACTTCGCACACCGGTAAACCGAGGGTTTCCCTTTCCCTTCCACTTAAAAAATCCATACTGATCGTGCAAAAGAAACAGGTATTTTAATAATCGTTTGGTCGGGGCTGCCGGTGACCGGGTCAATTATAACCCGTCCCTCCATTTATATTTATATTTTAGCAAGAGACGTCTACACTCCGCGACAAAAAGATGGCACACCCGTAAATATTGCTATTCCTGAAAACTGTGATAAAATTTGATATTTATGTCTCCGTGTATGTATTTCGGTGGAGCTTCGAGGCTACTTACACCGGCGGATTTAAGCGCAGGTTACAGATTCTAGTCTAAATGTAAACATCGGGGGTCACCAAAGCGACAAAATGATGGCACAGTCTTAAAATTCTTTCTCTGCAGTTGACACTAGACCGTCAGACTGTTTATATCGTATACTGTGTTACTGTGCATTAAATATTGTGTGTGTTTCTCATTATCCTCTATTGAAACTACACTATAGGTAGTGGAAAATCTTTATCCGACGCTGAAATAAAAACGATTTTGACATTGCGTAAAGAGAATTACTCAGTTTCGAAAATCGCACGTATTATACATCGGAGCAGAAAAGTGGTGTATAATTTATTAAAAAATCCCAAAACATACGGTACAAAAAAGAGTTCCGGTCGACCGAAAGCAGTAAGCAATCGCGGAAAACGTGCACTTTTAAAAGAAGCTTCGAATTCTTCGGAAACATCACGACAAATTGCTAAAGCAGCTGGCGTACACACAAATATACGTAATGTGCAAAGCATAATAAAAGAATGTCCGCACTTAGTACGAATGAAATTGAAAAAAAAACCACCTTTAACCGCTCAGCATAAATCAGAGCGTTCGAAATTTGCTCAAGAGCATATACATTGGAGAAAAAAGTGGCGTCGTGTTATTTTTAGTGATGAAAAAAGGTTTAATCTAGATGGGCCGGATGGTTTCACACACTATTTTCACGACCTGCGGAAAGAAGAAAGGATATTAAGCTGCAGACACATGGGTGGCGGAGGAGTAATGCTTTGGGCCGGAATTGGGTATCGAGGAGTGACCGAAGTAAAATTTATAAACAAAACTATGAATAGCAAAATTTATATAGATTTGATAGACGAACAATTAACTAAATTCGGACAGACAATTTCCGGGGAAAATTGTATATTTCAGCAGGATAATGCAAGTGTGCATACTGCGAAATGCGTTAAGCAGTACTTTGAGCAAAACAAAATTAGTGTCTTAACGTGGCCAGCGAGATCGCCAGATCTCAACATAATTGAAAATTGTTGGGCACAACTAGCAAGGCATGTTTATGAAGGCGGAAGACAATTCCAAAGCCTTGCACATTTAAAAACGTGCATAGAACAAAAATGGACAAAAATACGGCCAAAATATATTAAAAAACTTTTTAAGTCACTTCCGAAACGTATGTTGGGTGTTCTAGCAAATAAGGGTGGCCACACAAAATATTAAACATAATGTTATATATTTTATGTACGTAAATCACGTATTTTTTTGTATATGTGCCATCATTTTGTCGTACCAATTTTTTGTTATTTTTTGTTTCCATAAACAAACGGACATTTTCTTTAATTTTATTGTTTGTAATGTAGTTTATTTTCCAATAAAAATGTATAAGTACCAAAAAAGGCTAGATTTATTATGTCCAAATGATGAAAACATTGAATTTTCGTGGTGTGCCATCTTTCTGTCGCGGAGTGTATGTCATTCTGCATAATGCAGTAGTTCCGTTTGTTTCGGAAGTTCTATGATACTCCGAACAGCTTTTCACTTTCTCACCCCTTATCTCCCCCACTCCTACACACCCCCTCAATCATTTCAGTTTGCATCAGTTCCCGGATCGACATAGAACGCATCGTTATTTTGCCGCCGGTCTTTATCAACGCCACCGGATTCAAACAGTCGCGACGGGGAACGCAATTAGCCGCGATGAAACGAGACCTTTGACGCGCCGCCGCCTTTAATCGATCATTTAGCGGGCTTAATGTCGTTTCCAACGGGCCTGACCGAGTTTGTTGTCGGCGATGAGATCAGCCCATCCATTTTAGGAAAGTTTCAACAAAAATATGAGTAACAACGTCGGTAGAGCTTCAGTCAAAATGTGAGTAAACATTGAGACTAAATGTGAGCACAGCTTGAGTCAAAACTTGAGCGGGTGTTGAGTACAGTTTGAGTAGGAATTTCGGTATTTCAGTTTTGGAAGCTTTGAGTGTAGTTTGAATAGAAATTTGAATAAACTTTTAAGTACAGTTTGAGTAGGAACTTCAGTAAAAAATTAAGTAAACTTACGGGTGCAGGTTCAGTAGGAATTTGAGTGAACTTTTGAGTGCAGTTTCAGTAAAAAGTTTAGGAAGTTTGGAGTGTAGATTGAGTAGATATTTAAGTAAACTTTTGACTGCAGTCTAAGTAAAAATTTTAGAAAGCTTCGAGTGCAGTTTGGGTAGGAAGTTCAGTAAGCTTTTGAGTGCAGTTGGAGTAGAAATTTGAATAACGTTTAAGGAGGAAGTTGAGCTAACCTTGAGTGAATATTTGAGTAGTCTTTGAGTGTCGCTTGAGTAGAAACTTGAGTAAGCTTTTGACTGCAGTCTGAGTAAAAATTTTAGAAAGCTTTGAGTGCAGTTTGAGTAGAAATTTGAATAAAGTTTAAGTAGGAAGTTGAGCTAACCTTGAGTGAATATTTGAGTAGTCTTTGAGTGCCGCTTGAGTAGAAACTTGAGTAAGCTTTTGACTGCAGTGTGAGTACAAATTTGAATAATGCTTGGGTACAGCTTGAGTAGAAAGTTGATCTAACCTTGAGTGAAAATTTGAGTAAAGTTTGAAAGGAAATCTGTGTGAAAGATCTGACAAAAAATGTGGGTAGACTGTGACGAATACCTGGCCCATCATTTCAGGAGGTTGTGAACATAATCGTGAGGTGCTCGCCGAGGATTGACAATACGGGATGAAAAGCGAATGAAAGCAGGAATTCCATCATCGCAGATGGATCCGTGGCAATAGGAAAGGGTTCAGCGGTGCAGCCTTGCGACGACTGCAACGACGCGACGGTGCAATTCCGGGACGAGAACGAGGACAGTGCGAGAAGTTTGCGTGGGTCGCGTATAATCTCCCAAGTTTACACGCGTCGGTATGACACCGTCTGGTTTATTGTGCCGGCGAGGACATCAAACGCATGCTTGTTTACACTGCGTTCAAAACCGAGTCTGCTGCTCTGTTCCTCTGTTGTTACTCGCTTCTCCCCTTTCTCTATTTTCTCCCTTCGCACATCGAAGCTTGCCTTCATTTCTCCTCGTTTCCTCTAGCGTTATATCAACGTTAGGGTTACCTCTCGGTTAGATTAAAAGACGCTCCAGCCCAGGAATTCTACCATAACTTCATAAATGTATCTAGGTCTGGTAGATGCTGGGTCCTTGTGATTCCTATGGAGTTAGGTCCTAATTGTGTTATGTTCGCATTAACGTTGAGCCAGATCTAGAGTCTAGATTATGTTCAGAGTGGAACTGATAAGTGTCTAAGAGTCCGGGTTAGGTCTACAAGTTACTGGACACGTGTCTGACAGGTCTGACAGAGACACGCCAAACGCAGGTTAGGTCTGTCAGATTCTTACCAGGACTAGCATATACAGTTGAGGTCAGTCAGGCACATATTAGGTGAATATTGAGTCTGTCAGTCAGGTGTTCGATTCAATTAACGTTACTTAATTGTGTGCCAAGTCCATGTTAGGTCTCCCATGTACCCACAATGTTATGGCTGTCAGATACATGTTAGATGTTCTAACCACGGATCAGGTTTAGGTCAAATCTGTCAGGTCTTTTATGTTCCCAACATGGTCATATAAAGTCTGTCAGGTACATGTTAGGTCTTGGATGTACTCATCATGGTCATGTAAGGTCTGCCAGGTACCTGTCAGGTCTTCGATGTGCCCATTATGGTCATGTAAGGTCTGTCAGGTACATGTTATATGTTCTATGTGTCCATTATGGTCATGTACGTTCTGTCAGGTACATGTAAGATGTTCTATGTGTCCATTATGGTCATGTAAGGTCTGTCAGGTACATGTAAGATGTTCTATATGCCCATTATGGTCATGTAAGGTCTGTCAGGTACATGTTATATGTTCTATGTGTCCATTATGGTCATGTAAGGTCTGTCAGGTACATGTTAGGTCTTCTACGTGCCTATTATGGTCATGTAAAGTCCGTCAGGTACATGTTACATGTTCTATGTGTCCATTATGGTCATGTAAGGTCTGTCAGGTACATGTTAGGTCTTCGATGTGCCTATTATGGTCATGTAAGGTCTGTCAGGTACACATTAGGTGTTCTATGCGACCATCGTGTCCAGGTTAGGTCTGTAACAGACAAATAGACTGGACGTACGTCCACCTCGCGACTGCGCTATCAAAATATTTATGCATCGAGCAATTAATGGTGGACCAGGCACCCGAGTTCCAGGGAAGGTAAGCTGGGACGTGCTGCGTGGATCAAAGGCGACCGGTTGTAGCGCGAAAAGAAGAAAATAAAGAGCGGGCTGCAGGTCTGGGTTAGGTAGTGGCGCGGAGGCCTGCCACGGTTTTGATCCCGAAGGAATGTCGTCGGCCGTGAGAGGAACGAGAGTCAGGGAGAGGGCCAGATAAGAAAAATCAGCGACGCCTTGCTGGAATCTATGCTCTCTGGCGTGCGGGAGCGAAAGTGCGCCAACCGGAGCCAACGTAATCGGCCTTGAACCCGGCCCGCAGGATCGGTGATCTCAGCCGTGAATACTGTTCTGATAAACTGCGTGGGCGTTAGTGGAAAAACGAAGTTTCTCTAGCACCTAGTCGCATACTTTCTTTTTTTCGCGAGTCCGAAGGTCCACGTTGCCACGGATCGACGATCTTCATCGATCGAGGCGGGGATCGCGAGGATCCAGCGTTTGGGGAAGTCCTCGCGAAAGGTCAAGTGTGAGCTGGGCTTAATCCGCAAGGAGGAATTCCTATTGTTACCGGTTACAGCTGTTGTGCTGGTTTTCTTGGCGGATTTAGAGCTTATTCGTGTCTGGGAGTGGCTCCTTTGTTAGCGTAATGGCTGGTGGGAGCAACGAGTCGGTGAATAATTGGAAATGGGATTAAATAATGACGCTGGGATGCTGGGAACTTCTCATGGTGATGGTGAACTTGATGCTGGAGCTCTGGAAAATTTACTTTGTGCGTGCTTTATGGTGAAAATTCTAGTAACTCTTCCGGTTTATTTGTCGACGATAATAAAATTTATTGTACATGACTTACGTACTCTTTCAGTTAGCATTAGACGAAGATTGGACTCGGCACTCACCTGCAACAATAAACGTACACATTATTCGATTATTACAATGTTTTTAAAAAAGTGTGTTGCGTCACGCAATTTATTTGAAAATTGCCCAATAATTGACTACATAAAATTGTAGCCGCGCAAAACAATCTAGAGACGTTGAAAATCAGTTGAATTTTTGGAGGTGTCGGTCACCGATGTCCGATGCGGTCATGATCAAAGAAAATCGTCTACCACCGGTGCCCTCGCCGGTCCTATTGAACTATATGCTGTCACCCACCGGTGGGCGATGCGGCGGTCTTCAAAGAAAAATTGCCGGTCACCGGTGCTCTTCATTGCACTCTTGAGCATTACTAGATTAGTATACAATACATAATCATTTCAAGAAAAATATAATAGGCTACCAATGACATTCTTTGACCCCACGCTGCCGGTCACCGGTGACCTCCATGCCATCATTCTGCTTCACAAGATCAGTAGAAGACGCTGAATCATTTTCACGAAAAATCGTCGATTATCAGTGACCTCATAGGTACCGTTGCATGTAACGTCGCCGGTCATCGGTGACCTCGTCGTCCCCAGTGTTCCCCACCGGTGTCCACGCTGAGTTCTTTCACATCGTCAACCAGCGGATTACGAAGACAGACGTGACAAACTGCATAGGAGAATAAAAAGAAGTCCGTTTCGCGAAAACCAAGATAGTCGAAAGACAGTATATTTCACGCCGGTCGTTCCACGCTGTGTTTGAATGTCCGCATTATGTTCGGGGAGTCAAGGCAGACTTTCTGTATCTCATCGGGATATCATGCAAGGTACGACTTTCGTCCTGTTCCGTCCCATCCTCCCTCCCCCCACTCTTTCTCTCGCGTGTCTGAAACTGTCGAGGGGACAATGGTGAGGTTGTATCCGAGCAGACGGGACTGCATTGTTGAACGACATCGGTGAGAACCAAGGAGAAAAGCTACGTCACGGTTTGTGGAGGAGGTGGAGGGGGAAAACGACGACGCTTGGAGGGCCCCACTGTTAACCCGACAGGATAATATTAGACAACATTAAATGTAAATTGTTGAATGTGAAAATTTACAAAAATAAGATTTTATATTTTCCACAACAATTCGGTAAAAAATTTTGGAACAGTTATCTTCGTGAAAACTGACGCGAAATATTTCTACTTATTTTTGAGAGTGCCAGTTCGAAGACCCCCGCGATAAATTACTCATCGAGGACACAGTGAGTCAGACAATGAAGCCCGAAAATATATTTGGGGCAACTTGATCACGAACCCCCCACCCCAGCCCCCACACACGATTAAACAGTTAACGACGCCGCGCCAGTTTACCGGAGGGGGCCTCGATTATTTTCGTCTTTATTATCGAGATGTATCATTCGACTGTTTCTGGCACAGCGGGCCACGGGTTCCAGCCGGACGTCCAATGATCCCTCTCGCGACTTGGCGGCATGGTCGTTTAGTCGAACGATTGCGACACGAGATGCCCT
This sequence comes from Seladonia tumulorum, assembly GCA_913789895.3. Taxonomy (NCBI): domain Eukaryota; kingdom Metazoa; phylum Arthropoda; class Insecta; order Hymenoptera; family Halictidae; genus Seladonia; species Seladonia tumulorum. The sequence continues at coordinate 15,743,939 of OU565270.1, read as the reverse complement.
GGCCGCGCACGTGTAGACCGAGATAAATTCACCGCGCCTCCACCTGTATTTAAATTGGCAACGCATCTTGTGCCGGAAATCGTACGATCTTGCGTACCAACAGCGAAACACAGGGGACGATTAAACTGCGATTTGTCAAGATTTAATGGAGGACGGACTGTACGAAAATATTTATTCCTAAACTTTCGCAATTTATTATTTATTTATTCGTTTGTTTGTCGCCTGTGTTTTGTTGGGAGATCGGTATGCTGGGGATTGTTTGTTGCATAGGAAATGCGATCAACACGTAGCGATGCAAGGTATTTAGTTAATACATATAACAGTGGAGAGAATTATTCCTCGAGCCTATTTTTCAACTAGATTCCAAGGCCATCAATATTTTTTGTAACGACAACTCATATTTTTTCGACGATATTTGTATAGAGCACAGAAAGACGAATCCAGAGAGTACCATGACCACGCCATTCTGATCATCCAATCTCGAGATATTTGTGTCTGAGAGTTTAAAATTTGATGCCTTCAGACAAAAATATCTCGAGATTGAATGATCGGAATGGTATGTTCATGGTACTCTCTGGATTCGTCTTTCTGTGCTCTATAAAAATATCGAAACAAAAATATAAGGTATTAAAAAATATCGACGACCTTGACAGCTTGTTAAAACTTGACTTTGTGCTCAGAACCATTTTTCTACGACAGTAACTAAAGGAGATAGTTAGGTGATTTCGTTTAGACGAGACCCTGAGAGGGACAAGGTATCTAGCAAGTTTTCTATTGTTACAGAGACTGTACTGACCAAAATTAGATTCCTTTACCAGGAAAATTACGTTATACGACCAGATAGCTAAGGATCAAGGGCGCTGAGTGAAGACGAAGATCAAGGAGACCGCGTTGAAGAGACGTTGGCAGTCGGGTACGTTACCTAAGCAGCGTCAGAAAATTTCCTCGAGGGTTGGCAACCGCAAACACACGCGATACTATGTCAGTGGTGTATCGCGGAGCCCTTGGTGGCCACCGATCGATCCCGAGGAGGGCGAAGACACTGTCCGATGCACTCTCGCGGGCCGCGTATATTTCGGCGCGTTCAGGGTCCGTCGTAACATGGACGTCGACTTTCGAAGCGAATCCCGCGACTATAAATAGGCTTAAGCCGAAGTTGGCAAAGATAATGCAAGGCCGTCACGCCGGGAACAATAGCCAGGAGAAATGCGACCGATCGATACACACCGTTATCGACCCTTCTCTAGTCTGTAGACACGGACCCTTGCCCCGTGTGACTGTCCCTTTAGACGAGACGATGAATTAGTGATCAACGAATTGCTGAAGTTTATGCATTCGCGGCATCTTCTAAACCGGCGAGGTTCAGACGAAATGAAAGTTTCAGCGGTCACTGCATTATTGACGGCTAAATAAAACACCTGACGCGGGAAATGCAGGTGTGTGCCGTGTTAGAGTTTCAGTGCACTTTCGTTGAGTTCGAAGTGTTCATGCATATTTCATTTTAAATCTCTTGCTTGAAACTCTTATCGTTTCTTTATTCACCTCTAGACCTAACCTGGCGAGGCCTGACACCATGGGAACTAACCTAGCTAAGAGCATCATTATACCTAACCTCACAAAGGCTTAACCTCGTTATATGTAATGGTGCAAAGACTTCGTTATGCAAGACCTTGCAAAGACATAACATCGTTATAACCTAACCTTGCAGAGGCACAACAACATTATAACCTAACCTTGCAGAGGCATAACATCATTATAACCTAACTCTGCAAGGACATAACATTATTCTAACCTAACCTTAGAGGGGCATAACATCATCATAACCTAACTTTGCAAGGACATAACATCATTGTAACCTAACCTTGCAAAGACATGACTTCATCATAACCTAACTTTGTAAGGACATAATCATGTCCACCTGCAAAGGCATGACAGCATAAAACCTAACCTTGCGAGATCAATCCTGGTAAAGACCTAACCTCTGGATGCCAACCCTAACTCCCTAACGCGATCAGAAAAAAAATTTTTTTTAAATTGGGGGACCATTTTTGGGAAATTGCCTAGATTTTTTAGGTGACGTTTCTGATGTTCTATGATACGTATTGTGTTTCCAAATGCACAAAGGAGCGCCGCGGTGATTTCAAGAGGCAATTAGGGGTCTCGAGCGTTTAGCAGAAAATAGTGGGACCACGCTGTCCATCGATTTAGCCCGCGGAGGAGCCAACGGGCCATTTCCTGCACCGTTCCGGTCAATCTTAGTGCAAGAAATATGGATCGTAAGGAATCCTGGATGCGGCGATGGTCCCGTGCCAAAACCGTGAGCGCTGATCCCTTTTCGAGCCTCTCCCGTTGCGATCCGCGTCGCGACGTACGTGAAATACAACGAAAATAATGTCTGCCTCGCACAAGGAACAAGCCTCTATCTCGCGGCCGTCCGACAGAGATTTTCGCCAACACTCGTTTCGAGATTGAAAATACTCGTTCCGGGCCCGAGCATTGTCTCGGGCTGAAGTTATGCGTCGTTTCTTGGACGATTCGTTCTTGGGATCGCTGTATTTTGATCTCCTCGAAGCGGATACCTCTTCCGCGGGCTTTTTAGGGGATCCTAATGGCCCATAGTTGTCCTCTTGTCTTCGAGGTTCCGATGCTCGTGTATTTACCACCGGGAAACTTTCGTTGGAACCAGTGGGTAACGGATATAATTTTCAGGAGAATTTAAAAGAGATTCCCTCAACTTGAAAATTTCTTTCAAGAAAAGTAGCTAATGCATGCAATTGAAACGTTGGAAGGTTATTTGAGAACATTTCAGGAATGTGCAGGATTTTTTTCATGAGGAGATAACGATTCAGTCTGAAGTTATGTCAGTTTTAGTTCAGCACCTAACAAAACTAAGGGGATTCGGTCTCCACTGTCAAAACCTAAGGGAACAATTTTTTTAAACAAAATTAATAGACATGTCGCATTGAAAATTTACAGACATATTAACCACTGTTTGGGGAATCTACACATTTTTTTATACGCCAAAAGAACGATTTTTCTGAATACTATAAATTCACCAAATTTTCGAACGGACTCGAAGCGAAGAAACTGCATTCGAATTTTTTGAAACAAAAATGGTCGACCTATCGATTTGAAAATTTCCATACACGTTCACCAGTGTTCCGGGAACGTGGTTGAATTTTTTAATGCAAAAACGACGATTGCGTTAAAAGTTAGAAATTCAGAAAGTTTCCGAGAACCAGCGAGGGGTGACGGCAATCGCGATGGCAAATGAAATTTCAATGTCATCGGGGGTAATTTCTAGAGTCCACAAAGGGGAGTCGTTGACGAGGGAATATCGTGACGGAGCTACCTGCGTTTCTGCACCCAATTCCGCCTACGGAATGCACCGAAGAAGCCGTGGAACGTGACCGGGAAGTTTGCGGGAAATTCCCGGCCGTGGAAGCAGCTGAAGCAGAAGAAGAAGAAGGAGGCAGGAGGGCGTGGAAGGAGGAGAAGCCGAGGGTGACCTGGTTACCCTTAAAAGGACCTTGCCACCTCTCGCAGGAGCTGGATATCGGATTACCGGGGCTACGTGCCGCGTCTTTTCCTTTCGAGACCGCGATTGCCTTCATTTTTGCGGGGGCTGGCTCCCCCGGCCATCAAAAACCAGCTGACCACGCGATTACGCCATCTCTCAAAATTTGAAAGGTCATCGTTCAAACCTCTTTTACATACAAACCACGGGTCTGACAAAAAAAGTACATCTCACGCTTGTCGTGTATTTTAACACGGCTGAAATAACTGTCATTCCGATTAACCCAGATATAGACCTCATTTTGTTTTACAAAATTGTCCCATTAATCATTTCGAAATCGTTTTTCTATTTTCCCTGTTGATCAGAGAGGTGTGTAAGACGCGTTTCCAAGCAAATGTCGCGGCATGCGTTTCAACCGATCACCGTAACGCGTTTTCCCGGCGCGATCCATAGATCATGCGGCTCGATCGCTTCATAAATCAACGGACTGTCTCGCGGCTGATCTTTAGCCTCTTTGTTCCCCCGCTCTCCCCGTTGTTATTTCGAGTGGCTCGTTTCCACGAGGCGACGCGGATCACCGCGCTTTCACTTTCATTTCCATTTTATTCGCCGTCCGCGATTTTACGCAATTGATTTGCCGCGCCGATCGAGAATTCCTCGGCCGACGGAATTCGGGATCTCGTGTCGGCCGATAATACGCCAACGATCCACCGATCGTGATTCTAATTAATTTCCAGGTGAAATCGGCTCTCCTTAACGTTGGATCTGTTACGGCGATCGCTTCAGTTTCGAAGATCATAAATTAAAACAGCAGAACAAACTCTACATTACAAAATAAATTTAAAAGAAAAATCATTTTTGTATAACCGACGATCAACCGTAATCTAACGTTAAGTGACATAGAAATTTGTTCAAAAGAAATTAATTCTATTCTTCAAATTTTTCTACGGAAAAATTATAATTTGTTGTTAAAATTATTACTAATTTCTTAAATTGATATTAATATTATTGCGGTTTCAGTGTGTTGTACGCGTAGTCGGGAGTCGATTGAGTACAAGGACGGGTCAAAAGTGACCCGCCAACGGTCCTCAGGGCGGGTAAGCGAATGCAAGGCGGTAATTTTCAGCGGGATTGAAGTGCACGGTTGATTAAGGACACGTGAACGGCCACACGGCTGAAACGTCAACCCAGTGGAGCGTGGCTGGCGTAACCAAAGGTAAGGAACCGTGTAATTCGTTGGCGAGTGTCCGTGCAAGGAACGATTGCCTTTGAAATTTACGCGCGGCAAATTGTGACCCGCTACCTTGGCCTGCATTCGACGTCTTATTGCACCGTTTCAGAAATATGCTGTGTAATTATGTCCGAGCACTGATTCGCCCGAAATTGGCTCCGGACAAATTGGTCAAGCGATCGATACGACCCAAACGATCGCATATTATACGTTAAAAGTTACTTCATTTTCTGCAGTGCATAAAGAACGCTACACCATATATGTCACAAATGCCTGGACGATAAAAGTCGTGGAATATTCTACGTTTCTCTTCTACGTTCAGCGTAACGCAAATAATAGTATCTCCTGGACGATATATGTCACTGATAAGACCCGTGTTTTTGACATATATCGAGTAACCCACTTGCTAATTATGTGCTGATACTAATAGAATTTACTAATTACTGCAATGAACTAGCAACGTCTGTATAACTATACTCACACTGTCAAGGCAAAAACAATACAGTACCCCCTCCACTGCTAAAAATCCCAACGTTCCCACACTACAACGATACCAACCACCACAAATCCTAATAAACCAACAACAACAGACTACCATTGTCTAGCATAACATCGGCGACTTTACGCTCCCAAAGGGAGCAGCAACGGCCTCGAACGCTACCTCGCCGGTCTGCCAGCGCGAAAGGGCGCGCGTAATAATCGCCAGAAGAGAAAATGCCAGCACGCTAATTGTCCGATCGAAAATGTTACGGGCCACGGTGTGCGCAACCTGTTCGCAACCGGGCGAGTAGTTTATCCCCGCAATTATTGCGAACAAGTGCACCCGTGGGAGAGTGGGGGGGGGGAAGTCAGAGGATAATTACCGAAAACGACGCGTAATGGCGGCCCGGTGCTCTTGCAATCGATCGATCCGCGGATCGATGAGGATAAAACCGAAAATACGGAATCCCAGCGAGCCGCGCCGTGACCTTTCCAACCTGGATTACGATGAACGTTTCTCGCTTATGGTCGTCACGAACCGGCAAGAAGACAACACGGAGGCCGGCTATCGATCCCAACAGGCCCCCTCTCTCCCCCGGGAACCCTACCAGCCCCTGAACGTCTGTCTTTCCCGCGTGGATTGCAGTCTCCTGCGGAATGTATGCGTGTGCACGTGGATTGAAAAGGGAGACCTACTTTTACCCGGCGCCTGCACCTGCGTGTCCATTATTCAGACGACGAAACGAAAGCAAAATCGCGGAAGAGGATAACTGTGCGTTGGTGAAAATCAACTTTCATGTCGGTGCAGTGAGTTCTCGATATATGTCAACAACACGGGTCTTGCCGGCGTCATATATCATCCAGGAGACAAACCCGAGCCGTGTTACAACCGAGGTATACGTAGCGGGGATAATTCTGCGACGTTTATCGTCCAGGCCTTGGCGACATATATAGAGAAATCGCTCTACTTGGAACTTTCATAGTGACTTCGTACAGTGACTCTTATTAACATTCGAACACTCTCGAAAAGACGAGAACTTTTTTGATATTGGATCTGGATTGTACTGAATTTTTTTTTGAGAACTTCGAACAATTAGTTTGCTTGAAAAAATTGCAGTTGTGGCTGCAGTTACAGAGGAAATACTGAAAGTTGTGTACAATCATTTTACATGGGCCCATTCTGAACATTTAAAGAACACACCTTACAGAGCTGCGTCGATATTCTGAAAATTTCTCAAAATATTAAATTTTCCAATCAATTTTTCCTCTAACCCAAAAATCAACCTCTCCAACGAGCCAAGATCCACCGATGTCACAGCAAATCTTCCCGACTCATCAGATTCAAGTGTTCGACAACGAGCATCCGAGTACATCGTCGACCCAGGTGGTTGCACCAACCGAGTTCCGTTGGTGCACAATAATCTCAAGTTGAAATTTATGCGTCACCGAGTACAGAAAAAGGTTACTCGAGGCATCTCGCGTTTCACGAAGGAATCGATCCAATTAGCGTCTCGCGGGATGAGAGAAAAAAAAACCGACTGCTCGGAAATTATCATGCAACCGGTCGAGAGGCCATGCAATTAGTTGATGAGATTTTGGGGACAACTCTCCTCCCCCCTCCACTTCTCTGCAAGCTCTACCTCTTTCTTTTCATCTACAAGCTCCATTTCTCTACGAGCTCTCGGCAAGTTTTTTTCTCGCTGCGAACACTCTATCTGCAAGCTCTGTCTGCAAGCTCTCTGTTTGCAAATTCTCTCAAGCTTTATCTTCGCAAGCTCCCTTCGCTCTTTGGAAATCCTCTCACTGCAAGATCTCTCTGGAAGCTCTAGCCCAGTCTGCAAGCTCTAGCTTTACAAGCTTTCTCTCTGCTTGCAAGCTCTCTCTTTACAAGCTTTATCTCTATCTGCCAGCTATTTCTCTCTCCACCTGCATTTTCTTCACAAGCTCTAGTTCTCTCTGCAAGCTCTACCTCTAACTGCAAGCTCTGCCCCCTCTGCAAGCACTTCCCCTCTGCAAGATCTGCTCCCCTGTAAGCTATCTCTCTCTCTCCACGTGTTTTTCCTTTGCAAGCTCTAACTTTCTCTGCAAGCTCCATTTCTAACTGTAAGCTAGCTCTGCCCCTCCGCAAGCTCTCTCTCTCCAATACATTTTTTTTGCAAGCTCTAACTGCAAGCTGTGCCCCTCCGCAAGCTCTCTCTCCCCCTACTCTCCCACTTTCCCCCACCTTCTGACTCACTCTCTCTCTCTCTCCCCTCTCCCCCATTTTCCAGGCCCCTCATTCTCTTTCTCACTGTCTAGAGGAGCCCACAACGCTGCTGGGGCGGAAGCGTTTGAAAAACGATCTCGAAGCCGGGCTTGTTAGCAGAGCTGATCGATAACACGGTCTCGCTGGCACGATCCACTCGCGCTTTCGCGAGATGAAAGAGAAAGAGAAAAGGGAAAGAGAAAGAGGGACTGGTTCGCCGATGGCTGCCCGTAACGGGCGCGTTACGTCGCCAAACAGATCTCTATGCCAGCAGGTTCCACGGCCACGGGATACGACACTATCCACTGTCCCACGCGTGTCGCCACGGATCGATGGATCGCGGCCACTCGGATCGACACTCTCGATTTTTGCATCGGACTGGATCAATTTGCTAATTAATTTATCGAGAGATTCCAATTTCTACCCTGCCAAATAAGATTGTAATTTACGTTGAACTTATTAATTTATTACTTGTTTACATTGAGAATATGTTGTTTATATTTTACTTAACAAGATTGCAGTTTATTGTCCGGTTTATACTTATTGGTAGAATTTTTATTTACTGTATAATTTATACTGCGTCTGGTAAAATTGTAGTTTATTTTTCACTTGAAATGCTGTTTAATAAAATTGTGATTTATTCCATGACTAATAACACATATAGGTTAGGAACCGGAATAGAATTTTCAGCGAGCCTCGACAGTTGACTTGCTAATTCAGTCTGACTGTCTTCGTCGTGTTGAATACAGTTCTCCTGTTGTCTGACACGTTAGAACTGATTCCACTGGGATAAGTTATAGACTGTCTGACAACGGGCGGTCATATTTCACTAGACATACTACGTACCAGCTCTGTTTCGAGTTTCCTGTCGCTTCTGCGAGAATATCATTTGTTAACCACAACGTTAACGTTTTATTGTGGACCGAAATGTAAAGATATACATGACTGAACAAATTTACAAAATTGCATTTACTTTATAAACTCTAACACGTCCCCACCGGTAGCCATATTTTTAAAAACTAATTTTGTCGTAGCAAAAATTTTGATTTTACAAAAATTGCCCTCTCTTTATAAAGTACAGTTTTATTAGCATTTGTTTTTAAGGTTGATAGCAACATTGTAGAAATTTTATTGCAACCCAAAATAAGAATATACCTGAATAAATTTGCAATACTAAATCACAGCAACAGGAAAGTGTTGATCAAAACATGGCAATAAAAAATGTCGAGATTACAAAAATGTTTGTAAAACGTTCTAGGAACATGAATAAGAGACTCGCAGATGCTTATTCTCAATGCTAAAATGTACACAGCAGATCGTCAGAGATAAACAATTTATATCCATTATGCAAATACGCTTCTATTATAATTTATTTGTTATACACTTTTATAATTCGTTTATAGTTCATTCATTATGCAAGCTACTCCATCACAAAACCATTCATCGTGCTTTATCAGCACATACTTTCCACATTGTTGCTGCCAGTAGAATCAGATATAGTGGCCAGACACGAAACTCATTATTCCGCGCATAATTGGGGGAAAGCACTGTTCGCTGAAATCGTTTCCTTCTGTTACTCGAGTATTTTCAAAGTGATCATGCGAGCAGTAATAAAGCTCATAAATGAATTTTTAATTCTAAAATAGGAATTAATAAAAACAAGACTATTAATTTTATTTCTGAAATAGTTCCAGGGTGTTCATTGCAGTAGATAATAATCATTATATACCAACATATCAGGAATTCTATTAATCAACAATTTATATTGTTGTTTCACACAAGTATGTATTTATTTAAGAATTACTGCTGAATTATTTTCGATGCATTGATTCCAGTAGAATAAGACATTATGGGCAGACATAGTAGACACGAATTAATTATAAAAAAATATTTTTCTGTATGACACTAAAAATTGAGAATATGAATATTTATTATTAATGATCGGTTATTGATTTGGAATTATTTTCGTGGCAGTTCAAGTAGAATCAGACACACCGGCCAGACGCGATTACCCCCGTAAGGGCACGGTGGAAAAAATGTTAATTATCGGAACAATCGCATTCGTTTGACCACATTCTCGATCGAAACCTGTTCTGTGGGACTCGGTGCAAGTCTGCGGTTAAACGCGCGGTGAATTTCTTCGTTACAGACCGAGTCGTACCTGCCATTACAGCGTACGGCACCGTAACGCGTTCCCCGCAAGTTTACAAGGCTCAATAGCGTAATTACGGTGGAGTATCGTTCGCGTGCATTACCACGGACACGACATTAGCATAATATTCTATAAAGTACATCGGCTTACGTGACGGGGTGGGGGTGCAGCCGATGCATCCTCGATCCGATCGCAATTATGCATCGTTCGTCAATTATCCCCCTACGAAATTTCATTAGCCGCTACTATCAATTTTTCTAAAAAAAAGTTTCGATTCACAAATCGCAATTTCTTCGCAAATAACAATACACCTGATTGTCAAGTTTTCAAACTGACCTAACCCGGACCTAGCCAAGCCTTGACCTCTGAGAAGCTTTACGATCCAATTAAAAATTATATTCCATTACTGGCAGCAGGATTTCGATTATCCATTATTAGGCGATAAAATCTAGCCATAAGGGACCTAACCGTGACCTAACGTTAATTTGAACAATCTTATATGATTCTACGACTAAGTCTGCAGGAAAAACTTAGAATACATTTTTTTCTTACGCAGCTTGCTTTCCGAGCAAAACGAGTCCAACTTTTTAGGCAGATGTGGCTCCCTGTTTTTTGAATCATTTTTACTCCTAAACGGAGCCCCGTACAGGAAAAAGTGATTCCACAGTTTCTGCTCAGATTTTCACGTAGAATCGTACTATAGTGATTTAAATCTCCGATCGCATCGAGTATTCGTGCAAACGGCTAGTTTCGCGTGCGTGGGTGCGGTCCGGGCGACTTGGGGGAACCTAATATCGTTCTCCGTTGAATTTCAAACGTTTAGCTGTTTCACACGCCCCAATAGGTCAGCCCAGGCAGCATGTTCGAGGAAATGATGGAAAGGGAAAGAAACCTAATCACCGGTATGGTCTTGGCTCCCGCCTCTAATCGGTAATATCGGTGCAGGCGAACGGATTCAGCGCAACTTCGGTAACATGCTGCAATTTATCGACCGACATGCACTGGGGGGAAAAAATTGAACAGTGCAGGTACTTGATCTCGACATATATATATATTGTGAATGACGGACATACATCAAATCGATGATTGAAGGAACTCATTATACAGGGCGTTCCACATTTGCTGAACAAAGTTGACGATGTTGAAAAATGTTGTAAGTCCGTAAAAAAAAATCGGACGATAATGCAACCAGGCTCATTTTGAAGGGAGAAATGTCTACTTTCTTTCCCCTAAATTGTTATTTACTGAAAAAATATTTGCACTGGAAGGAAAGGTCCTATCGCCTTAAGTTATCGTGAGGTGGAGGTCACACTTTCAAAGTCTGACAAATCAGTGATAAAAAAAAAATCGTGCATTGAATTTTTAACGTCACTGCAAAAGAGGAGAGTTCAATCTTTAAATTCTTTGCGATTAGAGTGGCGAAAAAAATTTTTTTGAGTTTCTTAAGGGTGTTTGAATCAGAATAATCGTCGAAAAAAGGTATCATCGATTTAAAATTTATTTTCTAGTAAGAAATATTATTTACAAAATAGCATGAGGTGAATGGGGTTCATTCCAACTTTTTTTTTACACGGAGTTATAATAATTTGTTTAAAGGATTGTGGTTACTTTTACGGGTGAGAAGTTTTGGATCGGATGATTACGTGTTTTGGGGTGAATCAGCGAGATTCCAGGGGACAATGGGGCCTGAGAATCATGCGTTCACGGCTCTCGAAATCCGAAACCAGCCGGATCGGAGCCGACGATTAGGCGAGGAGCCCATGGGGTGTCGCGGAAATCCGAAGTGTACCGGAGTAGGCGATTGTGTTTCAAGGATCGTTGTAACGCTGCAATAAAGACGGGTCCGGGGGGACGGGGACGGGACACAGCTCGGCGAAAGGTGGGAGTGGCAAGGGTCGTGTAAAAGCCAAGGTAAAACGGAGTTAAATTAATCTTAAGCCCACACTCGGCGCGCGAGGGAACATGCCGCGTTCCTCGCCGGAATCCGCTTTGATTCTTCTCCAGCCAACGATCCCCCAAGAATTCCCTCAGCTGCCTATCTTTTTGAAATCGATTGGAAAAATCCCGTGGAATTTCCTTTTTCAATCGCCAAACCTTGCAAAACACATTTCTGCAAAATTGCAAAAATTCTGGGGTCACTGAATTTTAGAAGAAAAATTATTACCTTCCATAATTTTAACAATTTTGAATATTCAAAATTTTGTCATGCAAATGTTGCAATTTCAGCAAGAACGTGTTCAATGTGTCCCGAGCAGAAACTTTCTTAATAAGTAGAAAGATGCGATGCTCTGGTCGGACAAGGGGTTGACAAAAAGAAAAATCGCCGAGCTGCAATGGAAACAGCGAGACACGATGTGGATGTTGTGCAGAAAGTTGCGAAAACAAGCTGGCACATGCGGCGCCAGGTCAAGGGGAACAGCGGAGAACAACAATTCGGGGGTGCAAGGACGAAAGCTCGCGGCGGTGTCAGTGTTCTTGCAAAAGTCCGTCGAAAATAAGTAGAAACGGCCGCCGCGAGTCAGACAAGTTCAGGGTGAGGAGAAAATACTCGGGCGCGTGCCAACGTTCTCTAAACAATCAGTCGGAAATAGCGGTTCCGAGGCAACGAAAGTTGTCGTTCTAGAAGATCGTCGAACAATAAGTAGAATAGGCCGCATGAGTCAGACACTTGCGGCAAAATAAGGCCATAGAAACATTAAAAATAATTCGAATAAAAAAACAAAAAAATTGTAATCACACTGGGGATAGATAAGTAACAAAAAAATTAATAAAATGAATGCAAAATAGAAATGGCATCCCTTGATGAGGGTATGAAATGCCGAAGAAGGGTGGTGGTGATTTTCGGTGAAACAGTCGGTTCGAGTGGAAAAACCGGAATTGGTCAGACGGGGCCCGCGGAGGACGACGGGTAGTAAGTGTAAAAATAGGGAGCGTGATGGAAAGCCAGTCTGCCGGTATGATTTTCCAGCGGAGGATGGCGCTGTCGGTCGGGCCAGGGCAGGGGTAGATCGCATTTTGAATAATAGAGACCGCGGTCTATTTATGCCCTGAAATCAATACACCCGCGACTATATCGCTGCCAGAACACGCCGGCACGCCGCTGCCGGATCGTTCGCTGTCGTTCCTTCGTTGTTCGCATGCATGCTCCACTTCTGAACGCGTCTCATTGTGCTTGAGGGAGCCGCCTACTATCGTCGACCGTAAATGGGGAACTAGCTGGCGTTGTTCGAGCCCCTTTCAAACCGGTGATTCGCGAGCGAACCCTCCGCTGGCATTTACTCGGGGCTTTGCAACTTCTAGAGCTGCCTGGACTTCGCTGGGACACTTATCTGTACCCACGCGAGCCAGCCCGGAAGAGTACCGGCCTTCCATCGAGTCTCCCTAGTATCGTTCCGTCCAGTTAATCCGATGAGAACCACTGCTTTGTGGTAGGCACACTGAGCTGTCAGATGAGAACCACTGACTTCTGATGGCTAGGCAAGTTAGACGGCTAGTTGAGAACCACTGCTTCTAACTAACAATAAGTAATATGACGAGGACAATTGAGGTTCGATTACTACACAAATCTGATAGGCGATCAAATGAGAACTACTGCCTTGAACTAACTATAAAGGCCAGCCAGATGTTAAAGAAGCAACTTAGACCTAACCTAGATTTTGTGACTCATTTAGGTGATCACAGAAGTGTTGCTAACTCGTGGTTTCAATTATCTAGGTGGTCAGCTGAGAACCACTGTTTTCAAACAGACTCTAACACACTAATTTAATTGATAAGACAGGACCATCGCTTTGTATCAACTAATCTATGTCTTACAGATCATTTAAATGATCAGATGAGAACCACTGCTGTCCAGCAAACTCTACAGCTCGCCTAACTATTCCGATGAGAACCACCTAGATCGCCAACTGAAAACCACTGCTGGCCGCCAACTTGGATCCCCAGATGAGAACCACTGGTTTCCGGCAACTCTAATTCTGAAATTGATGTCATCCTAAAGTGCAGATCCCAATTCTCATCTCTCAAAGTATTCTTGGCCGGTGTTAGATCAGCAATTAGGGTGTTCAGTTATACGCGCCTATGCTGACTTTATCAACCAAAGGAAACCGGTTGGGTCCATCGTAGGATTCAACCGTCCCCTAATATATATATCGGCCGCGAATAAAATCATTAGCAACGTTAGAAATTATGCGGGGAACTGGTATTGATCCTCGTTAAGCAATCAGCCCCATAACCTCCATAAGAGGTCCGCGGAGGATCGTCGGTATCGTCCTTTTGCGCGACACGTCGCCATTAATTACAAGGACTTACTCAGCAGTATGCGAGGCGACGTTCGTGAAAAGGAACCGGTTGTCCACCAAACCAGAATTCACATAGGCCCCCTCGACGCATAAGCGAGATAAAATGAGAAACGTTGAAGAGAGACGGAGACGAGGGTACACGTTGACTTTCACCGGGACGCAATTAGGGACGCGATCCGGGATCGTAATTACGAGCCCGTCAACTATGAAGTCGTGCAGAAAAGTTAAGAGCCTGTCCTCTGCTTCATTTCACGTCGTTTCCCGGATTTTATCCTCTATCAATATCAGGACCAGCCTGCCTGTTTATTTACTGTACCACGTTGCTCCCATCAACCTTGATATTCTCATGTTAATTCAACATGTTGATAGGTCGTTAGCACCGGCATTCTTGTATTATGCGATGACGTCAGGTCGTGATGTTCGATTGATGTCGTTGAACACTCTGCTAGGTTCAGATGATAGGACATAGAGGCTGGATTGTGATGTTTGGGTACCAGGTTATGTCGTGATGTAAGGGCACAATGTTCTATCGTCATGTTAGGGCACATTATTAAATCGTGATATTGAGGCACAATGTTGTGTCTTATTATTAGGGCACGATCTTGTGTCGCGATGTTAGGGCACAATGTTGTTTGGTAATGTTAGGGCACAATTTTGGGTGGTGATGTTAGGGCACAATGTTGTGTGGTGATGTTAGGGCACAATATTGTGTGGTGATGTGAGGGCACAATTTTGTGTTGTGATGTCTGTTTACAATGTTGTATCGCGATGTTAGGGCAAAATGTTGTGTCGTAGTGCTAAGGCACAGTGTTGTGTGGTGATGTTGGGGCACAATGTTGTGTTGTGACGTCTGTTTAGAATGTTGTGTCATGATGTTAGGGTAAAATGTTGTGTCGTGATGTTAGGACAGAATGTTGTGTCGTGACGTCTGTTTACAATTGTATATTGAGATGTTAGGTCAGCGGCAGGCCCTGATAGATTGGGGCAGGTCATGGTTAAGTGTCGCTGCCAGCCCCTCTGTATTGTGCCTATGTACCTCGAGGTTGAGTCTTGTAAAGTTAGGTCCTACGACATCCCTACGTTTATTAAAAAATTCCGAATGTCCCAATAGAGGAGTTTGATAAACTTTTTGCCATTTTGGAAGCATTCTAAGCTACTTAAAAAATCCTAGAAAATTGTCATTGCTACCAATCTCGATAAATTGCTTCTGTGCAAATGGACATCCACAGCCGGATTGGCGGGACACAAACCAGTCTCAGGAGGATTCAATGGCCACCCTACCCCCACTCCCTTCGCTATAGGACTGTCACCCGATACTGCTGACAGTTTCGTAGTCCGCGTCCGGTCGAAATCCGCTCGTACACGTGCGTCGGGACGCAAGAACACGAAGAATACCGGATATGGACTAGACTACAGCCAGACAGCCCGGAATGGAAATCAATACAGTCTCAACACTCGTCGGCTTCTCCCGGCCTCCCGCTTCGCAGCCCCTCGGTTTCTCAACCTACCCCAGCGAGCTGTCTCTGTCTTTCCCCCGGCTTTTTATCATACATCCCCCGACGTCTCCCCCTCCCCCACCACCGGGGGCCTCTTGTCTTTCTTTCTGGTGGCATCATTGGCTCTGCCGGAGCGGATTCCTCGGCCCTAACGCAGATTACACCGCACAATGGATCTCGCTGGAGAGACCGGGACTCGTCTCTCCTCGTCCGGCGAATGCCAGTGCGCTTTCAAATCTCGCCGATGAAAAGATTCCGCTTGGAGCAGGGTGCGCGGACACGAGGCACGGCACTGCGCCGGGTTTTTTAATCGACCGGAAAGGGAATCGATTGTGCCACTGGGTCATCCGCCGATTCTGATGCTCCGATGGGTCCGGGGACAACGGGTTTTGCGTATCGACTCGCCCTCGTTCCAAGAATTGTTTCTCGAGGCGGTCCGATAAATTGAGGTCCGATTTATCGCTTTTTTTTGTGCACACGACGTGGATAAATCGATCATTTCATTTTGCTTAGCTGATCGTACGTTGAAAACTGCACGGGAAACGTGGAATCACTTTTTCTTCCACGGCCTTTCGATTTCTGGAAAATCGAGTCCAAAGTATTAGGTAATACGGGACGACGCGTATGCGTCTCCGCTGACTTTAACATCGATTTGCTCGGAAACTAAACGTGATACATACAACATGTATAGCACGTTTTCGACGCAGTATCGTCCACAGAGTCAGATAAGCGCTCCAAAAATATTGTACCATTTTTCTAACTGTCATAAAACGGGTTTAGTTTGCGAGAAATACTGCTACATTCGACATCACCTTCATGCGACACTTAACTGTTACCTCAATTTTTCGAGTATTTCCAACAGCTTAAAAAATTGTTTCTCCTAACAAAAGTTGATCAGTTTTCATAAAAACACGATTACACTAAAATTTCGTCCACTTTTTAAATAACTTGTTTAATGGCTTTCGTGTGTACATAGGACGTTACATATAGTCGGTGAACGAATCATTGTGCCAATAGTTTTGTGATCCACCGCGGTTCTGAAGCCAGAGCCATAAAAGGCTCGCGAATCGTTCGCCATCTGAAATCGCCGGCAACACCATGTTTGGAGAGTTCCTTCTCTCGTTTCAGCAAACGCAAACCTCCGGATCGTTTGATCCACCTCCTTCACCCCCTCCCGTTTCTTAACCTTTGCATAACGTTCCCATGACGAATTCGTGGAACAATGATTCATCATCCGCCGCCATGGTTTTTTCCTTTTGCGCCATTGTTTTTGCTCGCCGACGCGCTCCGGGAGCTCTTTGGCCAATTCTTGATTGCCGCGACACGGAGATCGAGAAGATTTCGCTCGAACATCACCCTAACCGAGATGCATACTAACTCGTGACTGTACGAATCTCTGAATCGATTAATCATGTGAATTTACGATTCGAAAAATCTACATTTGGTTCATCAGTGACCGTAGACTGAAGGTTAGGTGAAATTTGCAAAAATTGTTCAATAAATTCGAAATTATAATTTAAAAAAAAAAAAAATTATTCTACTGGAGACCGAAGGTTAGGTTAAATTTTGCAACACATTCAAAATTGCAATAAAATATAATATACGGGCAGGTCTGGACGAGTTTCCCGTAATAGGCCACGCCCACTTGGTCACTCCCACTTGGCCCCGCCTACTTGGCCACGCCCACTTGGCCACTGATGGGTCCCAAAATTTGTACAAATTGCTCCGGAGATAGGATCTTCGCCCTTGCACGGTGAAGATGAGGATTAGAAGGTGGCCTGCGGTCCACCTTACCTCGGTAGCTAGGGTAAGGTCACGGACGAGGTCGAAGGGTGTTCGGGGTAAGAATTCACCGTCCGGAGGGTTGAATCACGAGGGGTGACACGCAGTGGTCGCGCGGCATGTGGTCGAGAGGCACGGTGAACCAGATATTCGAATGGCATCGACGGCTCGGCCAAGCTGCCGCAGCGGGAGCAGGGGTGACAGTGGCCTGGGGAGAAGGGACTCGGGGAGAGGGTGGGGGGGGACAACTGGGTATACGAGGTAGTGGGTATAGAGTATAGAGTGGAGCAACGGAGATATCCAGGTCACAAAACAAGTGTCGTAACCGGGCACGCTGGCACGCTCCTGCGAGCACACTTGCGTCCCCGCGTCACGATTTCGACTCCCACAGCCCGAGTCCCAAGGAACCTGATGCTAACACTGACCAGCAACTCGTAAACAGCCAAACAAACCGTGCTACACCGTTCCTGGAGTCGGAGAAATTTTTTTAATGGGCGGGGACTAGTAGGCGTGGCCTAGAGACCTTGTTCGGTCTCTTATTGGCTCAAGCATGTGCGAATAAGACTCGTGACTGTGATTAAACAGTATAAATAGTATCGAAATAAATAGTTTGAGATAAATCAACAGACACCACACCTCCTGAACATAGATTCGCCAAAGGGGCGGAGCTTATTGGCCCCAATGCTCCTCTTCTACTGTACATTCTCAAGTAAAATATAATTTACGCAATCTAGAGTTCTATACGGTGATCAAAAAATGTACACCATTGTAACATAAAATTCTATTTGATGTTAAAAATTGTAAATTATTTTAGAAAATTAAAACGGGGGGTTCGAGACCCGGTCAGTTAATTGCCAGTTGGAAGTTGATATTTTGCTGGAATATAATCGGTGTCGCGAGCGATTGGAGTTGGCTCGAAATCACGATCGCAGGTTCCGTGGGACAGGCACGAGGTAATCGAAGCACGTGTGAGCGGCCAGTGTCGAGAATCCCAACGAGCTTTCGCTAACTGTAAAACCGAACACTCTTTTTCTTTCGTCTCGCTGTTCGCCGGGCCACGATCGTCGACGGTGTCGCATCTAACGATCGGTATCTAGGGTTCAAAACAATTTCGGTTTGCACAATGCTCGGCGAAAAATCGCTATCGGTTTGCGTTTCGAGATTAGCGAATCTGGCGAGCATACGCGCACACACACACAGAGAAAGAGACGAACTCGCCAAGGTAAACGGTTAGAGAAATCTAGCGAGGAGTTCGCGCTAAGTCGTAAAAGCGGAAATAAAATGGGCAAAGAGACTCGCGGAGTCGGCGAAACGATCGTTCCGAGTCGTGTCGCGACGACAAACCGAGGATTATTTATTTTCTGCTAATATTAAAAATCCTTCACCCGTGAGAACCGAGTTTACGATCTTGGTGACGTTACAGTATGTCGCAGAGGTGGTCATTTCTGTTGTCCTGTTCATTTTCTAGTTTCGGACATATAAGTAGAAATATTTTTAATAATAAATTAATGGTAAATTAATAATTTCGTGGTCTTAGGTTTTTCTACGTTCAAAACCTCGCAGAAAATGTAGAATTCATTTTTCTCATACGGGTCCCAGTTTTCGAGTAAATCGTGTCCGTAGAGGACTGCGAAACGCGCAGGCTCAATAATGCGTTCATTTTGATCTCGATTTACTCCTAAACCAAGCGTGGTACGAAAAAATCGAATACTACATTTTCGACGCAGTTTTGTCTGTAGAATCCGATAAGCATCTCAAAACTATCATACCATTTTCCTAAACGCCATAAAACGTCAAAAAATGAGCTAAAGTACCTATTTCAGTAAATTACGCCAAATATTGACATCGTAAACGTGTTTTAAGGTCCCGGAAGTCAATGGAAAGGACTGTACGGTACATAATTGCTACGGATTATTAAAAATTAGATATTTTGGAGGGAGAATAGATAAAATAATAGAGGTATCAAGGCAGCAAAGATCGACAGGCGAGTTTACGCGCCTTCAGCTAGCCGGCCGAGCTTCTTAGAAAGCTGTTAACATGCGAATAGCGTGGTCGTGGACGGCAGAACGACACCCGCGAAGACGAGCAGCACGGGAAATTCGTCACGTAAATGCCGGACAATGACTCTATGCTGGCAGCGATCGAAACAACGACTCGCCAAGGTATCCGTTAGCTCGCCACCATGAAAAAACCGCGGATCACCTACCGCATCTCGGACAACTTTAAAGCAGCCAGGATATGCCTAATAACGCTGCTGACCTCGCATTTTTTGTCCCGCGGACGATCGATTCGCGGAGATCTTCCGCTCTTGCCATTCGACACGACGGGGAACTTTTTGTCAATAACGTAATAGCGGTGGTGAGGCTCGTCCAGCAAAAAGATAGCGACAATAATAGTTAAAAAAAAAAAAAGAAATTCATTGCATGTATTTTGTGAATTTGAATGCCTCCTAGGATCGAAACATATTTACTAGAGCGAAGAATGAAAGAAACTCCTGGTACCACTTTGTTGTTCTTGTTTACATAAACAAATTGGTAATTTAAAAAGCTTAGCTAATTCTCCGTGAAAAACTGAACGGAAAATGTAGAATGAATTTTTTTCATATAACTTTCCGTTTTCGAGCAAATCGGCTCCAAAAAAATTCGGTATCACGGGACCACAATCGGCATCCCCATTGGCTCTGCTACTCCGCTGAAATTAACATCGATTTACTCCGAAACTATACGCGATACGAAGAAAACATGTAGGACATTTTCGACGTAGTTTTGTCCACAGAATCCGATAAGCACTTCAAAAATGTCGTAGCATTTCTCTGACGGTCATGAAATGTCCGAAAAACAGATAAAATCGATCGACAGCTCAGAAATTCGCTAGTAGAAGGCGACCAGGTTGTTGGAACGAATTCTGGACAGGTTACCGGAGCGTTCCAAGGTCAGATTGTGTATTCGAAAAGTGATCTTGAGGTTTCTAACGGAAGTGGGATTTTCGATTTTCGTCCGAAGTGAAAGTGAACGGGGCCCGAATGTCGAGCAGCGATCGCGAAAGAATTTCGTGCGATAATTTCCGGCGGCGCAAGATCGACGTTGCCGATAATGGCGGCGCGAGAAGGTGTCGGCCACCTTTCACTCGCGAGCGTGCGACTACTGGGCCCGCTTTTCGTCCACCGCAGGTGCTAATTACCGCGCGAGAACGAAGATCCGCGCGGCCAGATATCCCGGGTAAAAGTTTCCTCTTTCCGGATCGCGGAGATCGAACGAAACGCCTATCGGCGACGGCTTCCGCGTGTTATGTCGTAACCGGTGACCTTGAGACTGCCAAATTGCCAGTGGACTCCTTCCGGGCCAGCGGGTCCTTGAAGTTACTACTTATGGAAAAAGAACAGCGACTTTTAATCGAATAGAATCTAATTTTTGGCGGGACTTGTGTGGGAGATAAGTTTCGGGAAAATGGTCGACACTTATCTGTAACATGGTCCATGTTTTTTGGTATTTGATCTACTTTGACCCACAGTACGAAAAGCGTCATTTAAATGTCCAGTTTCTACCCGGAAGCAAAACCTAGCACGTGTAAAAGAGGGTATTTAGTTTGACGATCGAGGAGATGATAATTGTCGGACAGTAATAAAGATAGTGGCTACGCGAATTGAACGAGTCGAGTGGTTCATAGAGCAGATAACGTTCCAGGTGTTCGAGTAGTATACTTGACGATGTATTGTTCTGATCTGATTGTAAGTGGGCTAAATGGGTCAGCCACTTGAGTCTCTAATTATTGGATCAAGCTGTATGTATAAAAAAGAATATTTTATATTTTCAAAATGAAAATTGCTACCAAAGAATCTTCAACACCGAAGAATCGCAAATAATCAACCAGACCCGTTTTCGAATTTTTGTCGTCAACGCAACGAGCTAAAAATTAATTCACGTGATCGGGACCACGCCCCCGGATCGTGGCCACGCCCATTAAAAATTGAAAACCACGTACCTCGTGTATGTAGAGCAGGGAATCCCGCTTAGCGCCGAGCAGATGAGCCTCGAAGAAGCAGAAGTACTCTAACCGGTCGGTCGTCTAGAATTATTAAGCGTTCGGCACTTCCGTTCCTCTTCTCTCTCTTCTCTCTCTTCAGCAAGTGCACAATGCACACTCGTTCAACAATGCTCCTTACGCGTGCGGGGTATGCAAATGTTAATTGCACTCCTCGTACTCGTATCGTTCGTCGGCCGATCCCCGGCGTGTTACGTTATGCTCGTTATACATAAATTATCGTTAATATTAATTATTATAAATATATCTGTGTCTGCAGGTACTTCGCTGTCCTGGTTCGTAGAGTCGATTCGAAGAGGCTGTGTTTCTTGCGGATGATTGGACCTCCTCGGATGGGCGGGTTCGAAAAAGAAAAATGGGCGGGGCGTTGGTAAGGGGCGGGGCCAAGGGGACGGGGTTTACAGTTGTCAACAAGATGATTCCTGATCGAATATCTGTCCCCGGACAAAGATATCCCCTTTGCGTGTCGAGATGCTTTTCGATTGATGTTTAATCCTGAATGAAACGTTCGTCTCGCTCGCGTACAGATAACTGCCCGCGCATATATATAGAGAGAGACAGACTGCGTGGCTGGTTCGTCGAGCATATAATAAACTCTGTGGGTGTGTGTGTCTCTCGTTGATAGATATCTCATAAACGCTCTCTGCTCTGAGTATATATATATATAATATTTCTATATAATATATATATATATATATATAGATTTTTATATATATTTATATAACGGTTGTTTATTATTAATAATAATAATAATATTTTTGTGTTATTACTTTATCGTTTAGCTTATTATTTTTTTGTTTGTTTGTTTGTTTGTTTGTTTATATAGTTACGTTTCTTTCGGAGGAGTCTAGGCACTATTGCGCTGCGAAAAAAGAGGTTTAAGTTTGAAGGTACTTGTTCGTACGAGGTATATGTTCTCAAGGTAGAAGTTTTGAAACGTTCGAACGTTTGCAGAGCGTTCTCTTCGTCTCTCCCGGCGAACGCCAAAAGGGGAAAAAGGGACTTGTGTGTTTTCTTCCTCAAGGTTCCGTTTTTTCGTCGGTCTATCCTCGTCACTCTCAGCCGGACGAGGACCGTCGTTCACCTTCTTCGTGGTGAGAGTTGTGCCGCGCGTGTCTCTGTCGATCCCCCCTTCAGTTGCTCGCCTACTCTCTCTCCGTTCGGTCTCTTCTTCTCTTCTTTCTTCTCTTCTTCTTTCTTCGCTTCTTCCTCTTCTTCGTCTTGTTGCTTTCCTTCGTCTCCCTCTTCCTATTCCTCTTCTTCTTCTTCTTCTTCTTCCGGCTTCGCCTCTTCGTTTTCTTCTGAATGGTGAGCCTTTCACTTGACGATCGATGGCAAGGCCCTCTCCGCCACGGTAGGGTCTCTCACGGAAGGTCAGAAGTCGTTATCACCTACTCGAGCTACCCCGCTTGCCAACCACATCGCCCTCCGCGCTGCTGCCGCCCGCCTCCCCTCGACGATCTACCAACACCACCATCTGGAAACAGAGAAGTCGATCGTCAGTTTCAAATTGCTGCATTTCGAGCTATTCTTACTCGCGAATAATTCTTTCGTTGCGAGTCGACTAAGAATTCTAAGGATTTTTCACAAAAATGAGTACCATCGTCAGCAACTTTATTAATTCGTTCATGACTAGCTTTACGAATTCGTTCGTGAATACCTTAGTGAATTCTCTCATGATTAGCTTCACCAACTCCTTCATGAGTAGCATCACGAATTCCTTCATGAATTTCATCCTGAGTAGGTTCATGACTTCCTTCGTGAGCAGCTCCATGAATGCCATCATGAGTAGCTCCATGAATGCCATCACGAGTAGCTTCATGAATGCCATCATGAGTAGCTTCATGAATTAGTTCATGAGTAACTTCGTGAATTCCTCGTGAATTCCCTCTCGAGTAGCTTCACTAATAGCTTCAAGAGTAGTTTATGGGTAGCTTCGTGAATTCCTTCACGAGTAAATTCATAAGCAGCTTCGTGAGTGGCTTCATGAATTCCGTCGTGAGTAGCTTCATGAATTGAATCGTCAGTAGCTTCATGAATTCCATCATGAGTAGCACCACGAATTCCATCATGAGTAGCTTCATGAATTCCACCATGAGTAGCTTCATGAATTAGTTCATGAGTAACTTCGTGAATTCCTTCATGATCAACTTTGTGAATTCCTTCATGAATTTTCCCATGAGTAGCTTCGTGAATTCCTTCATGAGTAGATTCATGAATTAGTTCGTGAGTAGCTTCATGAGTTGGTTCACGAGTAGCTTCATGAATTCTCGGAGCTTGAGTAGCTCCGTGAATTCCTTCATTAGTAACTTTGTGAATTCCTCCACGAATTTTCCACATGAATAGCTTCATGAATTCTATCAGGAGTAGTTTCATGAATTCTATAATGAGTTGTTTGATGAATTCCTTCATGAGTAGCTTCATGAGAAGTGTCATGAATGGCTTTATGAATTAGTTCGCGAGTAGCTTCATGTCCTCCATTACGAGTAGTTTCGTGAATTCCATCATGACTAGCATCATGAATTCCATCAGGAGTAGCATCATGAATGAAACAATCGAGTGCCAACGAACGAGCTCTGTATTTGCGCGCCATCTAATGAAATTAATTAAGACCGTCACCGGAATGGTGAAAATTGCAAATGGCAGTCACAGACGGCGTCGCGAGCGTGTACCAAGTGAATTTCCGCCATTTTCGCGATCCGGCGAGGAATAAAACGGAGGCGGAGACGTAATATCTTTCGAAATGGAATGGCCGTGTTTGCCGGTGGATCGCGACGAATGCGAATGCATTTCTCTCAGCAGCGCACAGCCAGAAAATTCATTTCCACGAATACGCTTCGGCCGTGTCCGCAAACTGGCACGCCGTCTGAGAGTCTCAGACGATGATCGCGCGCACGTGAAAACGCGTGACGAACCCGCGGAATTTATAAACGGCAACAGTTGCGACGAGTTTAAATTACCGAATTTCCCGCCCTTGCTCCTGACACTGTTGACAACCTCGAATCCGCAATGTCTTGCAAGTATGTACCACGCATTCGAAAAGTTCACGCGAAGTATAATAATCTGGCTGAAATTCGTATTTCTGAATTTACTATAAGCTGAATTAATACAATTAAATTATACATGAATGCGTAAAGGACAATATATTAGTTCCTCAATTTACACTGACTCTATGCAATCAAATTTAATATAAAAGTGACTGAGTAATAAAGCATTGATTTATATGAAATCTATAAAAGCAGATTATAAATTAATATAATGGAAAGATATATTAATACATCAATTGTAATTTAATATATAACACTAAAATATAATTATAAATTCTAAATTGGTATAAAAATCACATCGATGAATTGAAACATATTCAATCGTTTGAAGGGGCTCGAAATTTTCTGAGGATTGGAACGCAGCTAAATTGGCGAGGTGAAATTCGCGCGAAACCCTCCCGCAACCCAATGGCCAAAAAACCCTCGCGCACTCGCTATACGTTACGCAACAGCATTATTCAACAGCGTCCGTTGCAGAACGCACAGAAAAACCTGTCGGACGACTTTTACTACGCTCGCGAATAGCGTCGACATCGCGGAATATCGGTCTATAAATACCAGTGGTCGAACAAAAATATTCAACAACAAACTCACAATAAACAAAGTCTATTCTCGCTGCGCGTCGCGTCTCCCGCTCGCCTAAACGCATTCGAACAGTATGCTGACTCATCAGTGCGAGTACACTGTTGTTCAAAAGCCTGCAGTCATTCCCCTAAATGCAATTATATGAAAATACAATTTCAACAAATTGTGTTCATTGTGTTTAATAAATCGGTACGCTTTATCAGTAATTTAATATTTAATGTAAAATAACTTTCTATTATTAATTTATATGATATGGAATTATTTTTCATTATTTATTTATTAGAAATTATAACGCTCGTAAGTATTAAAAATAAGTAAGTATTATATTCATTTAACGTGCTATATGCGTTGGAAGGATTTAAATAATTAAGTTACTAATATACAGTCTTCAATATTTGTAAGAGGAATTAATAATAAACGGATGGGAGAAAAAAATTGCAAATATGCTTTTAAAATATTCAAAATTGTGAAAATTTAAATTGCTAAAATTGAAGTGTTTTGAGCGACACTGTATGGAGCTACAGGTATTTCAAGTAATGGGGTCTCCGTGTAAACAGTGTACCAGCTGGGCGGGAAAGACTGCAGTGCCATGAACCTCCAGTGTTTTATTTATGATTTTTAAAGACCTTCCATTAAAGTCAGCGTGGGGTTCGAGACGTCGAGACCGGCAATAAACTGGACTCATAGTGCAAACATCGAACTGCACCGAGCAAATGAGCAGCAGACCTTCTAAATCGGTCTTCGCCGTATATGGCGCCCTTTACGAGGTTCCATCAACGCGCCATGTTGGGCTCCCTTTGGAAACTTTGTAATACATTGCTTGGCTACAGGCTGGTACAAAACACTAACGAAGACTTTGCACGTTTCATTTTGCTAGAATAATTTTCATGTACAACTGCTTCTGCATAAAACTTGCAACACCCTGTACATTTTTTCAATTTAAAATTAACACCTAGACGGTAGCAAAAATGTATTAAAAATCAGATGAATCTCGGATCTCACACATTTTGAAACATCCTGTAGATTTTCTTCTTTAAAAATCGCTAGAGAATAGTCAGCATGGTTAAAATATTAAATAAATGAATTTTCCTTCATCGAATCAAATTAACCTTCATCTTCCACCAATTTTGAAACACTCTGTATAAGCTTTCCTCTTGAAAAACGACTAGACAGTATCAGTGGCGTACGCAGAAGTAAATAAATCAATTTTCTTTCAACGAATCGAATTCACCTTCACCTCCCACCAATTTTGAAACACTCTGTATAAGCCTTCCTCTTGAAAAACGACCAGACAGTATCAATGACGTGTATAGAAGTAAATAAATCAATTCTCCTCCTATCCATCAAATCTTGTTGTACAGACCTCCAATTTTGAAACGCCCTGTGTCGATCCGTCGATTAAAAAATTCAGCAGGGCTCAGCAAACGTACGAAACAGGCCAGCTAAATCAAATTTCCTCCGTTAAATAGAACTGGCGACGCGACGGTCTGCGCGGCAGAACTTGTCATACCGGTGATAAATGGCAATAATTATTGTCCGGGGGACAACACGACGACACGGTGCGCTCTCCCTCTCTCTCTCTCTCGCTCTCTCTCTGTCGACTCAGCCCATAAATAGAAGGGTAAACACCCTATAAATCAGCGTCGGTGGCCCCGATCGAGCGGGCAAAAGGTAAACCGAAGGGGGAGGGGGCTCGGTTTTCGTGCTCGACGGCCCTGAACGCGTCAGAGGAAAAACGAGTCGGTGCGTGTGCCCGACCGGGAGGAGGGTTTCACGGTGTTTTTCATTTCACCCTTCAATCCTCGTGCGTGCGTGCCTGCGTGCGTGCGTGCGCGCGCGTCACACACGCAGAAAAGGAACGCTGCGCGACGCAACCCGCCACGCATGCGAACAAGCCGTGAAACGGGAGACAATGGCGGCCCTGGACCTACGTCAACGCGAAATTAAACCAGGCTGATGGAATGGGATCTGTACACCGACGCCGCCGCCGCTACCGTTGCCATAGGGGGCCACTCTCTTTCCACACCGCGATTACATTGTGGACACCGAGACCCGGTCGCCTTTGTGCCACAGATTATGTTCCTTCAATGAAATCTGCCGCTCAACGGATACCGGGATTGTCCTTCTGCGGATTCCTGCTGTGTCGGATCGATGGGAGTTTCCTTCAGATCCCTCTTGTTGGTGTACACGTTTGTCAAAAAGAAATTTCGTGGTACTGTGTTTTGAAGATATATTTATGTATTTTGTAACGCCCTGTATAGTCCGATTTTGCTGGTTAAAATGACTGTTGAGAAGAAGATATTTTCTATTCTTTGGTGTTCACTTATTTTGGAAGAGCCTGTATGCTTTACAATTGATTTTGTTTATCGGAACCCATTTTTGCTCAGAAGGAATATTTTTACGCTGTCCTGAAACTGTGTTCATGTATTTTGATATGTAGAATGATTTCTTTATATATGTCGCCAAGGCCTCGATGATAAACGTCGCGGAATTATCCCGACTACCGCAGGATATACCCCGTTAGGAGCCCCGAAGCTGAGTAGTCTAAGGTCGCGGGGATCAAAGAATAGTACCGTGATTTCTCTGTATATGTCGCCAAGGTCTGCATGATAATGTCGCAGAATTATCCCCACTACCACTGACTATAGGCCTGTATAATATATTATATTTAATATACAGGGTGGTCCACCTAAGTAAGGCCACCTAAATATCTCCTCTAATTGTGGGGTTACAAAAAATATTTTGAATGCTTTTGAATGGTTTGAAAAAACCATTCTACTGCAAAATTTTTTTTTTCTAGGGTAATTTTTTTTCGGAGTTTACAAGGTTATCGATGTTTTTTTGCGTATAATTGTATAATTTTTTTTATTGCATCGTTTAGCTGATGTAAAAATACGTTCAGTTATGTACATTACATGACCTTGAAATGACCTTTGAGATCAAAAACTAAACGGAAACGATAAATTGTCTATCGAGACTTTAGAGACAAAGATGTTGTTTGGGAATCTGTAAGTGTAAATACACATGTTTACTATCACACTACGAATGACTTCTAACACCGCGGAAGTCTGATCATTTTCAAACAGTTCGTCAGTTTATCGATATTATCCTTCGCGATGAGTTACTCAAAACAAGAGAAAATGAATATGATTCTGATTTATGGCAAAAGTGATCAGTGTTTAAGATAAACTGTTCGCTTGTACCGCGCGAAATTGCCTGAACGCAACTTCCATCGCGTACGTATGGAAAAGTGGTTAAACATTTTTTTGAAAGTGGTAGTGTCAACACGAAGAAGCGTCCGCGAACCCATAATGTTACAAACCAATTAAATACGAGATTTATTATGGAAAAAGTTGACGAAAATCCGCATGTTAGTACACGACAATTGGAACGAGTAACCAGAATTCCAAAAACAAGCATAATACGAATACTTTATGAACAAAAATTTCATCCGTATCATGTGTCTCTCCATCAAATTCTTGGATTGGACGTACTGGACGTGAAGCGTGGCCACCGCGGTCACCAGATCTCACGCCTAGGGATTATTTCTTATGGGGAC
This sequence comes from Seladonia tumulorum, assembly GCA_913789895.3. Taxonomy (NCBI): domain Eukaryota; kingdom Metazoa; phylum Arthropoda; class Insecta; order Hymenoptera; family Halictidae; genus Seladonia; species Seladonia tumulorum. Next base: position 15,715,506 of record OU565270.1, on the reverse strand, counting down.
ATTTGAAGGAAGTTGTTTATTGTGAACAACCAACAACGCCAGAGAACATGAAAGACACAATAATAACTGCTTGTGCTGCAATTAATCCGACAACATTTGAAAGGACCAGAGAGTCTCTTATTCTACGCTACAAAAAATGTATCGATGTCGAGGGGCACCATTTCGAGCATCTATTACAATGACAGTTTGAAAAATAAGTTCGTAAAAAAAGTATTACAAATTTCATAATGGGGTTTCGTGATAATGAACATGTTTATTTACTCTTACAGATTCCTGAACGACGTCTTTGTCTCTAAAGCCTCGATAGAAAATTTTTCGTTTCCATTTAATTTTTGAACTCAAAGGTCATTTCAAGGTCATGTAATGTACATAACTGAACGTATTTTTACATCAGCTACACGATGCAATAGAAAGAATTATACAGTTATACGCAAAAAAAACATCGATAACCTTGTAAACTCCGAAAAAAATTACCCGAGAAAAAAAAATTTTTTGCAATAGAATGGTTTTTTCAAACCATTCAAATAGCATTCAAAATATTTTTTGTAACCCCACAATTAGAGGAGATATTTAGGTGGCCTTACTTAGGTGGACCACCCTGTATAAGTAATACATAAGTAGTATTATATTTAATATATTATATTTAAGACTGCAGTTCCTAAGAAGAAAAACATTAGCGCATACTGCGGCTTGGACCACAGATTTTGAAACGGCCTGTAGAACAGTGAGCACGGGATGAACCCTCGGGCCAGGGTCTAAATTGCTAAAATCGTGGCTCGACGGTAGAACAATGGGCGAAATGATGGGCGCGCGGGTAGCTAAGATTCGCGTTTCAAGCCACGGTATCGATCCTATCGGGGGTCGTTCGATCCCGTCGGTCGGCCTGGGGTTTTAATAAAGCAGCTAGTAATTTATTCGCGCCGCGGTGGGTGAATTACACCACCGGCGATATTCGGCTGTGCCGCCTCTCTATAGGGACATTCGTTCTCGCGAGCCCCGCGATCTTCCACGACGATCTTCCGCAATAATTTCAGAAGCCCGGTTATCCGGACTCGCCCCGTCCCGTAGATTCTACGAGATTCGATCTAAATGCAAGCGGGGAGAGAGGGGGCATGGTGTCCCTTGAGATGTAGGAAGATAGCGTGAGAAAATGTACGGGAGAAAATTTTTCCACCCTTCTTTCTTCATGCCCCTACCGTTCCTCGCGCGAATGTATCTGCGAAACTGATCTGAGCCTGAGGAATTTACCGGAATTCATGGTCTATCACCTTGGGCTTCATGGGGATTCTACAAAGTAGCTATGAGGCTTGCATAACTTCCTAAAGGATTTCTTTGGGGGGGAGGGGGGTGCGAGATATGCCATTCTAGTAATAAATTATTCGTTAAAATTTCTAGGGAATGATGACGTTTTTAACAGTCTGAATGCGGGAATATAGTTGTGGAGACGTTAATGGCGGCCATATTGGAATCCTAGAATGCTTACATAACCTAGAAACTCTTAAGTCAAGTATAGAAAATTTAATGAATCATTTTATGTTCAATCCTGTTGAGCTCATGAATGCAATCCATTTAGTTATTCTTCATGTAATTTATTTAATAATGAGTGCTGAAATGTCGAAGTGGAAAGACTCAATCGCGTCTATATTGGCATCCCAGAATGCTATGCTAGCTTAGAAACTTTTAATCAAACTGTAACTGACTAATTCAATGACATAAATGCAACCAGTTTATCTATCATAATTAAATGAAGGTTTCAAAATTAATTTAATTTTTAAGTTTCAAGCAAAAAAGGTTTCTATTTGCCCAAATGGCAGCCATATTGGAACCTCAGACAACCACCTACTTCCATCCTACCTAGATAGAAAACAGTATCCTAACTTCCGATTTGTTAACAAACAATGGATTTGGCGTAAACACAGTTGCGTTAGTGATCGAACGATAATTAATTCTAGCCGATCGCCGGCCATTGTTCAATGTGAATGCAGCGACCCCGTAGGGAGGGAAAGCGAGAGGGGTCCGCGAGCGAAGATAGAGAGAGAAAGATGGCGGAAGGATGAGGGCCGCCAGGTATCGTAATACAATACTATTAGTTGAACTTGAGCTACTTATGAATGACCTTGTCTGGTTCAGGCACACGAACGGTTGCGTCGGCGGTGTCCTTTGTCGTCGGTGTGCGTGACTGTGCGTTCTGTGTGTTGTGTGTTGTGTGTTGTGGCTGTCGAGCTCATTGTTTTTTGTTTCATGCGGCCGTGTATCAGTACACCGAGCCGGGTATCGCAACACCGAAGCCTGTTTCGTCTGGTTCGAAACGTTGTCACTGTTGCAAAATAGAGGTGTTGCGTTTCGCTCGCCTTGCATGACGCTTACCGGCTACTCTACGGTACCATAATCTCCTACCAGCTCACCCTTTTTGCTCATTCAAAATGACGATTTCAAATGTCAATAATATTCCCATCACACATTCTCCACAGATCATTTTCTCTAAATTTGTTCACCCCATTCTTTAAACTTTGTCACCAAAATTCAATAATAATACTTTTTTTGTTTTTAATTTTTTTTTTCTGAAACTATTACTATCATATTCTGGGCATTTTTCCGATTAAAAGGATACTCAACATGACCTTACTCGGAGCGAATTTGTTCTCTTAATCCACGATACAGTAGAACCATTATTGTTCAAGCAGACGGTTCGGATAAGAGAGGTTCTATTAAATCGTAAATTACACAAGTATGAATGGATCCAACTGTATCGTGTTTGGACTCATTTTAATCAGAATACTGCCAGGACTATGTTGATAGAAATTTAACAAGGGAATATTTGAGAATAGGAAAGTTCTGTTATATATTTCAAATGAATTTTCTTTTTAATTGGACTTTCCTTATAGTTTCTTCAAGCCAGTTAGACCTATCGTGCCAATTAGGAGAATAGCTAATAATTTTCGACGGTAAATCTTCACTGGTAATTAACGAACGTATTTCTACTGAACAATTTTTTCATAAAAACAGCGTTTTCCGGTTGGCGAACGAAAACGAACAGAGCTAGAAAGTTTATCGGAGATTTTCTGGAGCAAGTAAACAGGTTCGCTTTCGTGCGACCAGCCATGGTCAAGGCTGAGCGCTATTACGCTCCCGTTCACTGCCTGCAAATTACTATCTTTTTCCGTTTTTTTCCCTTCCTTCTCTTTTTTTTTTCTTCTTGTTTTTTCTTTTTTCGTTCACAGAAATCCTCTTTCGCGACCGTGTCATTGGCATCGCGGACCTTTTACGTCCCCGTAATCGTGCACGCTCTCATTGTCCTCGTCAAAACGACGTTTCGTGAAAGCTCGGCAAACGGGAAAACGCAGCCTCGAAAAATAAAAGCGAGGAGAAAAAGCGTTCAGTGCCCGGACAAGATGTATTCACTGCAACTAGCATTTCTTTTCCAGCAACAATCTCTTTCTCTCATCGATTTTTCAACAATTTTAATTTCACTTTAGTTTTATTTATTTCAACCATTATTTTTCAATTTATTTAATTACCCGATACTATTTTTGAACGCTTCGTTTGTATTGGAATGAATTTGATTAATCCACGTTGCATTTTTACTTTGTAAAAAGTATTCTAAAATATTATTTTTTAATAAAAGAAATTGCAATTGTGCTTTTATGTAAAATATTGTACAAGTATGAAATTACAATTTCTGTGTGTGCAATGTTAAACCATCAATTAAAGTAGCACTACTTATGTTTTAAAAAATATTCTGATGCTCCAGAATAATTTTTTTGGAAATTTTTTTACAGTAAAAAATTGTAAAATACATACTTCAGCTTCTGCAAGGTACTTTCAAGCCACAAATTAGGATTCTTGATGTTAAAAATATTACGACGTCTAATGATTAAGATAAAACAGTAATTCGTTGTATTTTATTAATTAAGAATTAATTACACGGATAAATTTTTTAACACCCGACCGCAAGCTATTGAAACGAAACATCAGGCACGTTTGAGAACAAATTAGGATCATAATTACGAGGCAGCGGATATGTTCACGGAAATTCAATTATGCAGATGGATCTCGTTACTTACATTAATGGCTCAGCCAGATATTTTTCATGTTTTTGTTTTGTTACGTTTCACTAATCACCGGCGCGGAGAGGCTTGAAAAATTTCCATTTTACCTCGATTCTGTGGAAACTGTTCGGCGATGGAGCTTCTAACGGGTGTCCAAAAAATTACCTAACAGCATTAACGAAATCTATTCTAAAGTCACATTGCTTATTTTTCCTAGCAAAATAAAAAGGCATTTTAAATTGCTGTCTTGTGGATATTATCAGGCTTTAGTACTTCTTAAATATTTTTTATGTTGCAATTTCACATTTGAATATTATTTCCAATCTCTTTTTCAATAGGAAAATAAATTCTCGAATATCTTGTTCGCGTGAGAGGAATTGCCAAAGGTCCGATAGAAATTGTGCAAATTTTTGCCTAGTCATGAACTGATGCAAAAGCTGGATCACCAAGAAGAAATGCGATCGCGATCCATAGATCGAAAGTCACTCGACTGCGTGGCGAGTTCGCAGCCGCGTAAATATTTATCGAGACACGAGGGGTCACTCGGCGGAAGTGGTAACATCGGTGTTGGTATAGGTCAGTTTATTTTCGAACGGAATACATTATCGATCGTGGCCCGTTAATCGTATGTATACGCGGCGCGGGCAGGAACACAGGCGGGCCTGCACTCGCGCAGTTCATGCCTTTTTCCCTTTCTTAGCAGAAGTTGCTTGACACGGACCAAGAAATGTGTAGGAACTTTTTTTATTTGTGAATAATTGTGCTGGTAACATTTACAGGAGGTCAAACAGGTATCTCGTTGGAAATTGTTGACAAAACATACGGTTAAGAATTATTTTTAGCTATCTTCGTTAACATACGATAACCAAAGTTTGTGGAATTGTTTGACAATCCTAGAAGAGTATTTGTGAATTTTTGTGTACAAAAATATTCACAATGTTGGAAGTTATAGGCAACTCTAACAGAGCACATTATTGGAAATTGTTGAACATCATGTGACAGATAAGAATTTTTTTAACTGTAATTAATGATTGTACAAAAATCAAACTCCGGGAAGTTATTTATCAATCTCGAAGCGATATACAAGAATTTTTCTATGTAAAAATATTAACGCAGTCGAAAGTTATGACGGTTTTACCCTCGCAGAGGATTGTAGAATAATGTCGATATTCGAAAATTTTTTTTAAACAAAATTAATCAAGATATCAAAAATTCAGACCGAGGGTTTATTTATCAGTCTTCCGAGAGCATGCAGGTATTTTTTCATATCAAAGGTACGGACACGTGAAGCAGTAAAACGTGTCCACAGTTCCTAGCGCACGGCAGCCGGGAATGTGCATCGCTGGCTGTAAGGACAAGCGACGGGGACAATAGCTGAGGATGCATTTTTGTCCGACGTGTGCACGGTGAATCCCTAATAGGCTATGGGAGTGGTCTCGTTCGACATATCGCCGTAAACGCGCGCCACGTTCACGCTTTCTCCGGACTCGCCTCGAGAACACCTGTTACCATAAGTACCAATCCGAGTTATCAATCAACGTGTCCGAAAGACGATCTACCTGTCAGTCAGTCAAAAATTCGATAACTCGAACCCGGTCGATTCAGATACCAACCCAGAAACGCCGATCATGTCCTTAGTTTAGAATTTTCTAACATCAAATATTCTGTAAAATACTGACCAATTATATTAATACACTTATCTGGACACTAGTTACGATTTTGTAAAATTAAAAATATGTGGTGTCGCTCAAAAAACGTCGATGACCTTCAAATGATCTTGCAAGTAAAATCGAGGAAAAATTTTGATTCGCTCATTGGACATTATAATTTTTGTTCTTGGATAGTTTACTATACATTTGCTACCTATGAACTGTTAATTCGATTACTACTGTTAATTTGATTTTGCAAAATGGTCCATGTTTTTTGAGTCACCCTGTGTAAAGTCGTTAGAAAGGCAGTGGTGCGATTCTACTGAATCTGCTCGCCTAATGCGTAGACGTTCCAGTTCCAGAAGGGCTTCCATCTGCCAGGGAAAAGTTCTAAATCCTGTGGACTGTGTTGTCTGTCTGTGCACGTGTGGGTTATTCCACTTGTTAGTCAAACAAACTGAACCTGCCTCTAGGAGCTCAGCATTTCGATAAAGTCATTTGCTACCAATTAATTTAATACAAATGGTAATGCATCGCTACAAACTAAAATCAATTTTGATCACTAGTGTCTGTGTACAAGTGCCTTATTCTACTTTGGAGTTTTCCTATCTACATACTTTGTCTGTTTAGAAAAGTCTATTGAACAATTTTTAAATAATGGGACATTTAGCAACTGATTATGAACGTCTCATGGAATGTAAATTGTTACATGTATTATTAACAATATCTATATATTACAAATAATATAAATAAACGAAAAATTCTACGAGGGTATCTATTTTTCTATTTTTTCTTGACAATCTTTCCAGAGTATAAATATATAAAGAACCACGGTCTATTAATAATGTTCAAAGGGTTCTTCGTTTATTTAGAACCCGATAGAACCCTTATCGCAATAAATAAAAAGCTAGATTATAATAATATTCCATACTTTAAAGAACTCATAACTTTGTTTTTGAGTCTTAGCAAAATTGTTATAACTTTTGATAGAATCATTATTCCTGCTTAAAAAAATTACTGCACATTCTCTGAACATTACTAAACAACTCAACGAAGTTCCAATCTAATATGTCAATTATTTTTGTTTATACAAATTCTTAACTGTCCCATCATTTTCAATTTCCAATAAGGTGCTCTATTAAAGATTCTGTAACTTCAGACAGCGTGAAGATTTTTTCATTGAAAAATTCAAGTACACGTTACAAAGATTGATAAACAATCCCACAAAGTTTAAATTTCCCAGGCTTGCTAGTCTCGTAAAAAAAAAAAATTTCTAACCATGACCTGATTTTTCAGCAATCTTCTACAAAGACTTCCAGCAGAATAGCCATAATTCCGGTCAGTGCTATCAGATCTCCATACAAAAATTCCAGTTCGTTCCTCAAAGGTATACAAACAAACCCACAAAGTTGCAATTTTCTGCGTCCCCCGGTTCCGTGCAGAAAAATTATCGCCCCGATCGGGTCATTCGTCGACATTCAAAGCAGGCTCTGGAATCGGAAAGAGAAATTGCCGTTGGCACGCGTTGGCCATTGAAAGAAAAAAAATTGCAAGTTCGCGGCGAACACAGGTGGAGAAGGAGGGGCACAGGTGCAAGGATCAATATTGGCATTAGTCTGGGCTAGATGTTTCCCGGCTCCGCGAGTCACGAGTGTAAAGGTTAGCCGGGCTTATCTCACGCGAATGCCGCGTTAATAATTCGCGCTGCCCGCGTTGTTTAACTGGAACAGCCGAGTCGATTTTCGGATTCCTGACTCACCGAATCGCGGTAATTTAACGATCAGACTTGGCGATAATCCGCCCATGTACGGTTATTATATTCCACTCTGGATCGACGGGCTGGAAACGTTCCCGAGAATTTCCATCACTCTAAAGCTGGAGATCGTGCAACTATGTCAGAACAGTGTTCATAGTGCCAGCGAGAATTAATTGCACCGCGTTTCAGATTAAAAATTTTATTCGAGGACAATTGAGTTTGAGGTGTGAGAATGTAAAATTTCAAATTTCACCACGCTTCGGTTCAAGATTAAAAATTTTGTCTGAGAACCACTGGAAGTAAAATATGAGGGAGCTTGAAAATTTAATTTGAGAACCACTGGATTTCAGGTGCGAGATTGTAAAACTTCAAATTTAATTGGATCAAGGTTCGATTAAACATCGAAGAGTTTCATTGAGAACCACTGGTCTAGGTAACAGGGTGTGAAGTTTAAAGATCGAAGATTTCCATGCGATGAAAATTTGATGAAACTATGTCTACGAGAATCGAACCGTAAGGTTACTGAAAATGAAGTTTCGTAGAGCCCCAGGTTGAGAACCACTGTCACTGTCAGAGTCAGAGACGTTCCAAGGAACTCTCGGTATGGTGGGAGCAATGTTTTCAGCTCGGTCAGTAGTGTCAAGGGAAAGCGCCCATAATGCAATCCCGGGATGCACTATCTCTTGCAAAAACATCCTCTCGACATCGGGACTAGTAGCGATGTACTCGAGCAACTCGCGAATCGAAACAGTACCAACATCCAACTAACCTGATCGATCAACAATTCGACTGTTCACTCAACTGGCAAACTACGGTACAATTAAATTACAATTACTCAATTACGCTCCAATCGTCTCTCAATAGTTATACTGTCGACAAGCCAATCAATCGTTCCAAAGTTTATTATATACATCGAACTGAGAAAATTATTAACCACGACATGAAGTTATCAATAGTCCATGCAAGTAGTTGATGCTAAGTAATTAATTAAAAAATAAAACTTATGTGACAAAAAAAAAGAAAACTAAGAAATAAATTGGACAATAGAAAAGTGATAAAAAATTAAAATGCATCCATCACTTTCGTTGATATTCGACGGATGTTTAGTATTTCCGATTTCAATGAAATTTGAGGAGTTTGATGTTGTGCGTCGACTCGCGAGTCGCTCGAAGCCACCACTAGTCTCTCTTACGCCGCGGACTCGGTCACTCGCACTGCTCGGAGTGTGTCGGCCTGTGTGCACTCGTCGTTCGGCCTCGTGTTGCGTGCACACCGACGAACAGACGGACGGACGTACGTACGGCCGCACGAGCCGTCGCGAAGTAACAGAGGAGTGTAGTCGTCGTCGTCGTCGTTGTCGTTGCGGCTGTATATGTGGGCTAAAAATGATACGCTGGCTGAGGTGACGTCATGCGAAGTTAGGCCGTCTGCCGACGACTGCACTGGCTGCAGCTTCGCAGTTGTTATGGCGATGCACGCGCCGCGAATCTTCCTCTTGCTGGTTCTTCGATACCGAGGACGAAAGATCGTGCATGCCGTTTGTCGGACAAGTGTCTAGGACCGTGTATAGGACCGTTCAGAACCGTCTCCAACTACGACTGGCTGTCTATGATCGTCCAGATCCACTGCGATCTCGCTGTCAGCCTCGCTGTCAAGGACGAATTCTTTAGCGTTCGCTCGCGAACTGCTTTTTTGCACGCGCACTCTCGTTCCCGTTGACCTCGCAGACGCATCTGACCCGCTTCGTCCTGTCAGCCACGTTTTTCCTACAAGCGACGAGCTAATCTCGCCCCCGCTGCTCCGGAACTAGACCCTAGCGCACCGTGATTGCTATGGTCTAGGTCCAGGAATATAGTCTACGGCTGCGTGTGTGGCCGAGCGTTTCGAGACCGGAGAACTCTGGTCCAGTGCTAAAAAGCTGAGCATCTTCCGCTTTCTTTTCGGGATTTTGTGGGGTTAGAGAGGCCCGGGCGTATTGTTTCGCAACTAGATACCCTCCGGGTAGCGTAGAAATTGATAGCCGTAAGTTAGAAGCAGGCTTACAGTTCATTTTTGCACTGGGTATACTGATTTGATTACTTGTGGAACGCTTTCGACGATTACTGGCCTCAAAAGGCGAAAATAGTGGCCCAGACGTATTGGTCCGAAACCAGATAAGTTCTAGTCAGTCACATGAGCAGCTTTGTTTATGCAATTTTTATACCTCTGCAATTTTTTCTTGCTTTAGAATGTCACAGTACTGTTACAAGAGTAGTAGCTCGGAAGTGGACTGAACCATTTTCATTTTTCATATCCAAAACGCAGTAATACTGTCCCAGACGTATTGGTTCGATACCGGACAGATGTTAATTAACCTAGAACTTGAACTCTGTGGATTAGATCGATATTTATTCTTGATTCCCACACTGTATACCTATGTTTTGAGATTTGCAAACAGTTTCTACAAGCCTATTTCCATTTTTCGTATCCAAAACACAGTGATAATGTCCCAGGCGTATTGGTTCGGCACTAGGCAAGCAAGCTAGCCTAACCTCAACCATTTACACTTAAAGTACACGACTACACTGTACTTCCGCAAATGTATGTCTATGTATAGCATCCTTAAAAAATGTTATCAACCCTAATTATACGTCTTAAATAATTTTCCCGTCGCCAAGTGGAATTCCAGCGTCCTCAACACGCGGATTCGTCGTCAATTAATTAATCTACGTCAATGTTTGGATTCTCTAACGGTGGAACCACAATGGGCAAACACTTTCCACGCAACTTTCTCAGCGCAATCAATGGTTCTCGCAGTGTAATATCGAATAGATTTCCAGCGACGGAGTTAATGAGCCGGCGGGTGTCTGTCGATGGCAGCGAGTAATCTCCCGTTTCCCGCGAGAGCCTCGGCAACGCGCAGAAATACCCCGGAGCCCGGTGGCCATTATTATCAAACGAGTGTTAAAAATGAGCCGAGAGAGATGTGTTATGCAGCTGGCTGAAAGGGGTACATTATTCATTTGATCTCTCCGGCAGCCTTGACGCGGCGCGCAGTCAGCTGATGTGCCGATCAACTCTGATATTCATGGTGCCACTGGAGCAGAATTTATATTCCGCCGACAGATCCAGCGAGAAACTGTTCTGCTCGAATGGAAAACACCGGATTATGCGACTCCCGGCGGAAGATCGTTCTTCGAACAATGAACAAGCCCAATAAAATGGCGAGACTTTCGAATTTCCCCTCCCCCAAGCTTTCGGCACCTGTTATGGCTCGTTCGACTCATTTCGATGTGCCGGATACGAACATGACTTTCGTTTTTGGCGGAAATTACAAGAGTTACAGATGTACTTGCAAAAAACTTTCTTACGTCGAACAAGAAAGTTCTCTGCGAATATAACTTGTAATTTCCGAAACGAAATTGTAAATTCCAGTCGATATAAAAAGCTAAATATTAAAGCTACCAACGCACAGTAAAATGTTACGAGCCATTTTTTATTTTTTTTTTTTTTATTGAAACCACTGCAAAGACCGATTTTAATTGGCTTTTGTTTATTAAATTGGAAGTTTATTGTTCTGGATGGTTAAAAATGTTTTATGCAGTGTATATTGATATTATCGGTAAATAACGGGTATTTGATTCTTTTATTTTTGTTTGAGGTGTTGTTTTACGTCGGCCTGAATGGGTTCGATTTTGTAAAATTGTTTGAAAATGAGGTTTACTCGATTGGGATGGATATTGTTCGATTTTTAAGGTTTCCGTGCTATCGTTTTAATGATTTTTAAAAACATTGTTAGCGGAAAGAGATTAATGAAACTTTTTCTGCATGTGGATTGTAATTGTAACTGGTTATCAAACGATATTTGGTTCAAAATAATGCATACGAAGTTGTCGAAAAAAAAAAAAATAACAACCATTTTCGTTTTAGGACTTGATATGAAACATGACAAAAATCCAGTCGAATTAGGCAATTTTTAAAAACATTAATAGTGGAAGGATGTCGTTCAAATTTTTTCTGCACACAATAGAATGTTAGAAATGTCTTATTAAAAACATTTGAGTCAGAAGAAAATACGCGGAGCGTTAAAAAAAAATTCCAAAGTTGTGTTAGCATTTTGAAGAACCAACAAGCGAAAGGGTAAAAATTCGCAAGCTCTAAGCAAATGAAACAATTTTTCGAAACATTATCTCTGAAGGAGCGTTGTTGAAGCTTTATCTGTATGTAGACCAAGGTTGAAAGTATTTTATAAAAAATTCTCACATAAAAATAAAATGCGCGAGGATGTCAAAAAAAAAAATTCTAAAGATTCCATGTCCCGATATAAAGAATTGAAGGAGTTGGAAGACCGAATTTTCGGATTGATAAAATGGAAATCTGCTAATGAGACTCTGAGCAATCACTTAGGGACGATTCGATAAAGTCTGCGCCCTATTTGCAAACGACGTCGTCGTCCCAGTAAAAACACGAGGGATTTTCTCGGTCAAGCGAGCGTCGTCGTTGGTAACCTCTTTAGAAGCTGTTGAGGAGGATCGTCGGGGGCCTGGTAAACGTTCGCACATTCTGCATCGGTAAATAAAACTGTCCCGAGGTCTGGTTTAGCGCCAAGCCGGTAACTCGATGAAGACGTTCGCGCTCGCCGAGGCGTTCGACGGGGCTTTCGAATTAGGCGAGCGTCGATTTTCGCGTGGAAACTTCGCCGGGGTATTCGCGGCTGAATTAATCAGCACACGTAAATTCTTCAACACCTCGGCCGCCGCTAATGTCATCAGTAAATCTCATTAGCGTCCCGAGGCATCGGAAACGACGCCCGTCCCCCGATCTCCCGGGCAATTAGGACTGATCTACACGGACTCGTCTTAGCAATGATTTATTGCTAAGTCTGGCTGACAGCAACATCGTTCTGATAGTCGAAATGGAATAATCGATGCGAATGGATTGCGACGTTTGCTCTAAGATACACAGGGAACGCCATCCTAAATTTGTGCGATACTATTATTTCTACCAGCATTAATAATAAAAGAAAATTTCAGGGAACAGTTGGAGTGAAAAATTCCGAAGGAATTGGACAATTTTTTAAAATATTACTAGTGGAGGAATATCGTTGAACATTTTTTGGTATATAATAAAGGATTTGAAGCTACAGCACTAATTTTTTTTTTGGTAAAAATAAATATTGTAACACTGGCAAAAAAATTACCGAAGTTTCAGTTGACAGACAGAACAAGAATGTTTGCGTAACGTCGAGTCGGAACAGTCCCGAACATGAAATTACCCCGCATTGCCACAGCTGTCGAGCCTGCTCAAAACAGTGTCTCACAGTTAACTTTATCTCCGAAGGACAAAGAAAGCCGTTGTACCGTGAATTTGCAGCAAACGGTTCGCTAAACACAACACCGATTCATCGCAGAAAGAGAGAGATAGATATTTAGTCTGATCGATTCATGATCGTTGCACAAAGACTGCGATTGCCACCGTAAATATAATGTGAATCTTCTCGCAACTTAATCTAAGCCAAGCCAAACTAAATTCAAGCTAACTCAAACCAGTTCAAACTTGATTCAAGCTAACTCAAACCAGCCCAAACTTGATTCAAGCTAACCCAAACCAACCTAAACTTATTTCAAACTAACTCAAACCAACCTAAACTTAATTTAAGCAAACTCAAACTACCCAAACTTAATTCCAGCTAACTCAAACCAACCCAAACTTAATTCAAGCTAACTCAAACCAACCCAAACCAATCCGTACCAATTCAAATCAATCCGTACATGGTCCAATCTGGACCTGAGCGACACAAAGTTTGCAGAAGAAGCAGACGAAGTAGCAAACACGGTGACGATGGGGCTAGAATCGAGTTCGAAAGGATTGAAACTGGAGTAGGCTAGCGCGAGAGAGTCTCACAGAAGCCGGGGCCGTTTGAAGGATGAATGGGAGCGATGCGTCGAGCGAAGTATGATGAAAAGTGGGAGAACGAGTCCGCTTTTAGAGACCGAGGATTGACTCTTTTTAGACTGAAAGGTTCCTGGGGGAAGCCCCGAGAATTTCAAGCTTGAATGTGAATTTTCTAGTGGTGGAAATGAAAGTACACTTTGAATCTCGCGCCGGAATATTTTCTAGGGGAATTCGAAAAGGTTCAGAGTACACGGAATGGAACGTAAACAACAACCTAAACAACCATTCAATGTTTAGGGACGAATGGATTTAGGTTAGTCGTGGGAACTTTTATAGAGGACTTTCAAAATCTAGGAATATTGAAGTCACTAAATTAGTCACTGGTTCATCGAATTTTCTAGGGAAATTAATTACTACCGTTGGGAATTTTTTCTAGGCAAATTTCAAAAGCACATCAGATGCTTTAAACAACCGTGTAAATAGTTAGTTAAACTTTAGTGATAGCTGTGGTATTTCTGTCGATTCTGAGGTCATCTATAGTCTAGGGATATTTACGTGACTAAGTTGGTCAATGGTTTAGTGAATTTCCTAGGGAAAATTACTAGAGCACAGGTTGGTGCGAAGAAAAGACTCACTATCGTCACAGTCCCGAGACCCCAGCTGCAATAAAGGTCAATAACTATTTGTCTGACGACGTACTTACGCAAGTGTCGGCTAGCTGCCAGGTATTTCTGGCTGACACGTTCCCTAGGGGTCACTAGATTAACCGAAGTAGACGGGAATCAACGTCGATTTCCTGCGATCCAGACAGAACTTTTTTTTTGTTCCTGTACTCGGCTAATTCTGATATCATTGGACAGGGAAGTGGGGATAATCGAAAGTATTGCATTTTTAGGTTATGTGCACAACGTAAACTAGGAGGAAGGAGTTTCCGGTTTTCCGAGGTTCCTCCGTCGTCGCCTATGTTGGATTATGTGTCAAGTTTGACTCGATTTCTCGGCGAGAGATCTAAAGGGGGGAGGTGCGGCAATGGACTTAACGAGGGGAGACGCGGCGATCCGGCGTAATTCTCCCGTAACCGCGCGTTTACCGAGAAACGGCCGGTCAAAACACTCTCCCGTGAAATTGGGACGCGTGCCTATTTTTCGGCGCGTGACGCAATCAGTATGCACCGCGGGTGCATCTTGCCCGGCCGGATGCTTTCCATTCGATCAGTAGCCAGCCGGACCGGGTCACTACGGCGAACATTTAATTTTATCGTGTTCGGACACCCTGTGGCCGCCATCTTACCCTCCGGCACACCAATCTTACGTTTAAACAAAAACAATAAAAAAAGATGCATTGTACCGAAGGGGGAAAAATTTCAGAAAAATTTTCTCTGCTATCTAAGCAAAAAACAGAATCTAAAAAATATATCCTCTGGCTTCAAAGATATCTCAAAAGATGTGTATTGCCCCCCCATTTTGGAATACGTTTTTTAAAGTAATTTTTTCGAAGTAAACTTTTTATATGCAAAATGAAAATGCGTTTGAAATATGTTCTACATTTTTCACTAAATCTCACGGATTGGAGACAAATGTTGATGAATTGTTTAGCTAATTGGTTCAACCGAGAACATGTTTGAGAAAGGGTTGGTCGGACTGTTGCAACAGGGAAATTGATGGAAGTTGCAATGTGTCGCTGCATTCGGTCGGGTACCGTTGACCCGGCCGTGAGCAACGATGTTGCAAGCCGGGAATTAAATTTACGCGAGGCCAACCGCGTCCCACCTCCGGCCAGTGAAAACAATCACGGTCTGTTCAAACAATCTCGAACAAGTTTGTTTCCGCTCGTCTTTTTACCGCCAAGAAATCCGCAGTTGAACTTGATTTCTCGGTCGACCCCTAACTCCGTTTCACGCAGAACATATTCATTTCATACCAATTCTCAACTTAACAAACAAATATACATCAGGAATCATAAAATTTTAATAGAAAACCAGAATCGTTAATGGAACATAATTGTTTGCAAGCCGTGATAAAGTCCCTAGAAATCCCTAGAATACAGATTCGTCTGGCAACCATTTTATAAATTCAAACTTGAATTCTTATATTCTGTCTGTCGATAACCTGGAATTAGGACATAACCTCTCAGGTCGTAAAAAATTCCCTAGCCCTGCCACGTATTTCCCCTAGGCCGGATAATTCACGACGTTTCCCTGTCGTGGCTGGAACGTCGCGTTTTAAAAGGATCTCGGCGAGCGGGCTGTAATCCCTTCGGTAAAGATCTGCTCGCAAATGCCTCGGTGGCCTGGTTAAAAATGCATTTCTGTACGAGAAGGGTTTCCCCGTCCCACCACGGGGATACCCATGCTCGGATTCAGCCAATAAACAGAGGTCGGTAATGCAGAGAGCCCGGAGACTTCGGTCGGTCAAACAGAATCGAATGACAGCTCAAAGATATTGGAATATCGAGACGCTCTATCGAACCCCACCAAAAAAATAAAATGCAAAACCACTGGCATTGGCTCAATCCCGGGTCAACAGTCATCGGCCCCCACCCAGTCATCTCTGTTTCTCACTAGATCCATCTCTGGCGGGAGATTCAAATTTTGCGACAATCCTACAATAAAATATCGCAATAAATTAATGTCTTTAATTTTGTAATGCTTTGTTAATATAATAAGGGAGTTGAAAACAAAATAAAAATAAAATTAAAAAATTATTTCTATGAAATTCTTATTATTAAATGAATTATTTTTATATGGTTTAGCTAGATTGATAGGAATGAGTGTAAGAAAAATGAAATATCATTCATCTGTATCGAAAATCGAGTTCACTGTACCAGTGTGCGCATGCGCAACCGAGAAAATCGGTTCAGAACGATGAACCTATCCGCCGACAAATGCCAGAATATCCGTTGAAACACTCTTTTCCTCCTCTCAGTGTTTCGCGAAGAGTAAACACCGTTGACTAAATATTTCCCTCGGCCGTGTACTCAGTTGCATGACGAGAGGAAGAGAGGAAGGTAAACAGGTGCGGAACAATCCTGATAATTTGACGAAACACCGGCCGACAAGAGCACTTGTAATTTTCTGCGGACTTTTTGCTCGTGTCCGTCTTCCTTTGAAATTAAGCTATCCATTTCGAAAGTCTCTTGACATTAAGGGGACTTTATACATGCGTAGGAAAAACGGCTCGACGCTAAACAAATTTTTTCTTTCATGCCGAAGCATCTTTCAACGTTTTCAACCACTTTCACGAAGAAAGCAAAACCATTAAAATGTTTTTCAACGATTCAGCTTTCTCTTGATTTTTTTTTCAACCTGGAAAGCAAGAGAATTTTCTTGCAGAAAATTCAAAAGCTTCTCCATAAACTGCATTCTTTTTCCCAATTGGTATTTAGGTCTGCTTTAATTAGAAAAATTATGGTAATTAATTTTTAGGTGCGCATACAAATTTTTGGAGGTGTGCTACTAAAATTGCGACAACTCCGGAGATAATAATTATTTTTACACGAAAAAATTTGTACGTATGTCGGAAATATTGCTAAATAAGTGTGCACAATTTGAAAATTTTCTCCCGAGTGGCTTCTTTGCAAAAAATTCGCGAACCGACCGGTGTTTCGTCAAGGATATGAGGACCCCTGAAAGAGGGGTACAACCGCGGAGAAATGATTTGTTCGTGGGCGTAATTCGAATACGCGGTAACAAGTACTTCCCCAGTCAATTGATTCAATTGATATAACCCCGTAATGTGCCGTGTGTATCGCAAATCCCGGACGAAAATTCGCCATATCTTATGTTTTTCTTTTTTAATTTTTTTTTTTTCGTCGAAGTTGCGCGACGCGATAAAGCGTCGAAGCGACGCGACGGTGCATTAGAGCCCCATTGTTCCCGATACAGAGAAAAAGTAATGGCCTCTCCGCTCGACGGGCCATTATTTCGATTCCATTTACATTCAGGATTTCGCGTTTCGCGAAACCGCGCCGAATTAGACTTGGCCTAGTTTCGAGTTGGACAAACATTGCCCGACTTTGAATTATCGCCGCGCAACTTTCCGCTACTCGCTACTTCCCCCACCACCGGCTCCTCCCCCCTGCGCCTCACGCCCCCTTCCGCAGAGAAAATGGCCCTAGGTATGCACTCTTCCGCCGCTACAAATCTTCGTCACACAACTTTCGTACGTGGATTCAGCGGTGCTCAAACGATGCGAAAAGAGCCGATACATTTTCAAAATATTTAAACAACTTTCACTGTCAGTCATTCTTAATCGCAAGTTGGACTGAAAAACAAATTCTCGGTTCATATTTCTCGTAACTTCTCAACAACGACATTCTTATGCATTAAAAATAGAATATTTAAAATATTACTTATTGCAATTTATTCGATATTCATTTCGGTAATAATTTGTCGGATAAAAATTTCTTAGAACTCTCGTTTCATACGATTACAATATTTTCGCATCGAGGTAAAATTTATCAAACGCTGATTTTGGGAGACAGGACTTTATTAAAAAGATTGCATAAAAATGTTATCAAGTACTGACTCTAAAATCATTAAAAAAATTGCATTAGAAAGAGAATCGTACTAAAGATTAACCGTACCAAATTATAGTAGGCTACGTTTAAGTGTCGCGAAAAAGTCCGCGCGCGTAGTTAGGAGGCGCATGCGATCGGCCGAGATTTTCTGCGGCAGCGAACGAAACCGAGAACGCCAAAGGCTGTTTCGTTTCCTTTTTTCCCTGTTGTTCGAGTCGGTGAGCGGCACACGGTTACGTAACAGAATCGTCGGCGACGACAACGACGACGGCGGCAGAAAACTCGTCGCGGTAGAACGCGCGAGCCATGCCCGCTTATCTCGTCCCATTCTCGTGCCGCGACACGACATTGGAGGCCGTGGATGTGCACCGTGATAATGCACGCTGTTATCGGTCCTCACGGTGAGCCAGTCTCTCTCCCTTTCTCTCTCTCTCTCTCTCTCTCTCTCTCTCTCTCTCTCTCTCTCTCTCTCTCTCTCTCTCTCTCTCTGGCGGCCGAGCCTCCTTATCGACCGCTATCGATGTAGCATCGGATAAAACCGCGACGGTGGTTCGACCGACGCCACAAATCTCTCCCCGAGCATTTTCGAAGAATTATAGGTGGATGGAAAAATCAACGACCGACTGACGTCGTGTCCGCGGGACGTCTGCGACACCCCAATAGCGGGAATCCTATTTTCTAGGGACTTTTCTCGACAGGGGACCCTGCACGAGGGTGTTTGGGGGAAAAACTAATTTCATAGTTTGGTAAAACTAGGACAGTGTGCTAGGAGTAATTTCAGTCATTGGGGAATCGTGAGGCACGTGGTTAACCTCTAGGGATTTCTCCATATTTCCTAGGGAATTTTGTACATAGAGATATATGTATAAAATAACTATTACAAGGGCTAATATTATAGTTCATTAACTGTATGAAAGTATTAGAATGTGGTTGGTTCCCTAGGGGAATTGTGAAGCGCGTGGACCACCGTTTAGGATTTTTTCACATTTTCTAGAGACTTAAAAGAAATTTACTGAAATAACCGGTAAAAGGATTAGTCTTGAAAGTTGATCACGGTACAAATGTTCACGTTCTTGTGAAATGATTATTAAATATGGATGTTGTTCTAGGTTTCCCCTAGGCGATCCTTCTAATGATTAGTAAAAAGCTTAGACCACTGAAACTTTTTCCAGGATATGAAAAACTGGTCGGCAATATGGAACACGTGGACGACTCTGAACATCTATAAACTCGTGCATTAATTTATGAACACATTACGACTTTTTCAAATTTCCCTAGGCATTCTGAAAGACGAATAGCGAGGTGTAAAGATTAGTATAAACGTGATTCTTCATGATTTATGGAGAACCAGACAGAATGTAAAAACATTGAGAGATAAGTTGTAATTACAATTGCAAAATTGTATATAAATTGTATACGCAATTAATTACTTTATTTAATTAATTGTTATATCTATGCACGGCTACGGTTTTTAGTTCTCCCCAGATCCTGCGATTCTATTAAGACGGTTGCATTAATTTACATGCTCACCAGGAGTGCGATAAAAAACGGAAGAAAGAAAGATCATTTGTTGCGTCGAGGTTTATTATCCACCGACCTACGTGTCTATCATAATGATCCCACGGAAAAAGTGAATAAGTCGTACATAGTCAAGGACAATCATTATCCTGACAGCCGTTCCGAAGTTAATGATACTTCTTTTCCCGATGCAGACAAAAACTAGGCGGACTTTCAGGTTTGCCAATTACTAGATACTATCACTAGATTCACAGATTTCAAATTTTTTAATACTGCAATTACTGCCAATCAAAATTCGTTAGCAACCAGTCCTAGTAACAACGGTAGATGTAGTAGACAATACCATAATTCCCTACAACAGAATACTGAAAGGTATTCATAACCTCTTACACTCAAGACGAATATTAAGATATTACTTTTCCCTTAAAATGGTTACTGTTTATACAAAAATGCTAAAAAAATATTTGCAAGCTCCTACACTCAAGACAAATATTGAGACAGAAAATAAAATGTACTGGTTCGTGCCGTAAGGAGCAGGCGATCTCGAGAAAAAAATGGAAACTGGCTCGTGAGCATTATGCAGACCGTATTCTTCGGAAACGTGTCTTGTTCGCGAGAATATCCGCCTGGAGGACGTTAAACAACCGTTTCCAATCCCGAGCCCAGTCGGATTCGTTTCAATCAGCAACGATATCTGAAGATTTAAATTTCCAAGTGGCGGCGGCCAGTCGTTAAATTTGAATTTGTAATCAGAACGGACTCGTTTCGACGAACACTTCTGCTGCGACGAGTCGTCACGCAGCTCGCGGCTCTGCCTTCCAGCTCGTTTCTACCTTTCCCCTGGCCACGATCGCGAAAGATTGCCTCAGATTCGAAGCAAAACGAACAAAATCCGGTCTTGCGCCTACGAGACAAAGAAACCGGGTCATAAAGCCCCTAGATACCGCCTGCAGGTTGGCCACACTGCCTGAGACACATGAAAAATTTGGAACTTACAGATAACCTCTAGGACGCATGAAAAATGTCACAGAAAAAAATAGTAAAAAATTGTATTCATGCACAGTAACTCAGGGCCCACAAATATCATGATACGTCCCTGATTGCTGCGGTGAGGCATACCTTAGATTTTGGCGGGAACCGTATGTTGACACTAGACCGCTTTCATCATCGGTAACACCGAGAGGTTATGTCGTAACGTTATATCCCTAGTCCTCAGTCAACAATCTTGTATATTTTAAAAGAGTTAGAAGTTTAGAAAAGTAACTACAAAGTTCCGTATAGCTAAACACATGATTCAGAGACCCTTGTAACTAAACTTGATAGTACGCTAGATCAATAAATCGTCAAAACAAATTAAAAGATCAGGAAATTCGATTTAAAACACGAAACAGGTGATGAATTATTCTTGCACTCGGTTGCATTCTGGGTAGATGTTATCGGACTACCACATCAATTAATCATGTGTGTCCACTCTGGGTAAAATAGAAATAGAGTGGTTTAGATTGGGCTACAAAAAAGTCCCTAGACAATATTTTCCTCGCGGAAAAACTAACCTACAAGGTGAGAAATTTATGTCAGTCGATCGTGTGCAATTTATTTTAAAGAAACTCGTTAGAAATCCGTCAAATTACATTTGAAATACAACAAACGATTCGTTGTCAGTGATGCAACATAGTTGCATTGTCCATGGTCATTGTCAGAACCAATCGCGTGCGTCCTCTAGATGTGCTTTTCCTTCCCGCCCGAACGCTGCGGTCAGCACGGACGCTTAGCGCGACGAATATTTATAAAATTACAGTTTTACGCTAAAACCGGCTCGATCTGTCATTACCTCGTATTCAGTCAAGTGTTTAATCAGCACCGAAGTAATTATCCGGTGTAGTATATCTCGCGCGGCAATGTCACGAGTCGCTGCATCGCGTCGGCGAAAAGTTTGGTTAAGTTCGTAATTAGAGGGACGCGAATTGCTATTAATAACGTTCATACCACACATAAAAATACGCAATTGGTACGCAGTTGTTTCAGTTGCAAAAAATTCTAAAAGATATATTGCAAAATATCGTTCAAGCTGTGCATACTGATTAGGTTATGTTAGATCCTGGTCATTTTGGTAGGCTGAGGAATTTTGTGCATAATTGTGGTCTAAATTAAAAGAAATTTCTCCGAAACAGAACGGACAAATTTATCCAAATTTATTGGTCTGTTGATCTTCCATGTTGCTTTAATTTTTTTCTATTTAGGACAAAAGAGACGTGACGTCACCATTCGCAGTAAAAACGTGGTTCCCGGTGGTTTTCCTCGAAAAACGCGGGCCAGTGTCGAGGTCGACCTACTCCGGTCCCCGATTCGACCTCGGCGCGCACATTCGTTCACGAACCTACCTCACACTTCGCCCCGAAGAGGACAGATGTAAACAAAACTCGGTGTCCCATAAACCGGCGGTCGCCGCCGGTTTCGCGGGAAAGAAATTCTAATTTTTCTCGAGGCTGACAGGCGTTCGTAAAGCATTTTAAATATGGCCACGATTCGCCAATAATTGGCCCGGGGACACTATTTATCATAACTGATGATGCTTTTGATTAAAAAATTCCATGAATTCACATGGGATTACACCGTAGGCCAGAGGAAACCATTAGGGGAATACAAAAACATAGTCCCACTAATGGGTTTTTGAGGGTTTCTACCTACAAACACCTAAGCCGCATTGATAAGAGGCAGTGGAAATTTGTAAATACGCTGAAGGGCTAAATATATATATATAGAACCACTGTTCAAGAAAAAAAATATAATTTACATGCGGGTTTGATCACTCAGGTTACCACCGACCAGAAGACAATAGCTGATAGCTGCGTTACCGTGATGTTACAGGTATGAAAAACTAATCCTCGGTCAGTATAGTGCAGTAAACAAGAGTCTCCCGGAGGATAATGCGATTTGGGTCACGGTAGCTGGGTACACGCGGTCGCCAATCCGAAAACTTTAGGAATACTCACATAACGAAGAGGTAGACACCGTGAAATCCTGTTGGGCCGGCGCGGTCCGACACGTTGGTCCTTCTCCCAGGCTGTTGGCCCGTTCGAAAACACTTGCACAAGGTATAACACGTGTACCCGCACGTCACTGCTGTTCAACGAGATCCCTCGGCCAACCGTGCTCGATCCCCGGGGTCGTCTATCTCTCGAGGGCCATGCACCACGCGAAATGATGTAGGAGAGGAACAACGATCACGAAAATCCTCTGGCACCGGTTTCGTTCGTTCGGCCGGCCTCGCCTCGGGAAACCACGGGGCGACCCGTCGTCGTTGGTCTCCGTCGTTTTCGTCGATGCTCGTTCCCCTCGATCCTCTCTCTTTCTTTCTCTCTCTCTCGCTTTCTCACACTCCACCTCTCTATTTCTCTTTCTCTCTCCCACGCTCTAACCACACACACTCACACTCTCTCTCTCACACACACGCACACTCTCTCTCTCCCCCTCTCTGTTTCTCCTCGGGCAACGACGGCAATAGACAGACAGACACCGGTGGTGCACGATTTTCAAGTTGTTGTTTTTTTTTCTTTCGCTTTCAGTTCAACCGTGTGTGCGTGCTCGTGTTTCTGTGTGTGTATATATATATTTGTGTGTGTTCGTGTCTTATGTGTATACCCGAACTTTTTAAAGGTTGTTTTGTGAAACAACCTTAAGACCGTCTTCCGTCCGACTGACACGACCGCAAAGAATCGATGACGGGAGCCACCGAGGCCGACTAATCGCAGCGGCAGGCGAAAAACGGGCGAACGAGACAGGCCAAAAAGACGTTTTTCGTGGCGATTACGCACGGGTTACGGACTCCGCTCACCGCTGAGAGTGCAAGAGCGCGACTGCGGCGCTCGACGCTGCTTATGCGCCGGCCGCGTGATTCCCTTCCTCGCCGCCGTCCTCGACAGTGGCGCCACTGTCGCATCACAGAGCCACTGCCCCGCGAGAGCAGACGCGCGCCACAAGAGAGAGAGACCGAGCACACAACCACGAAAATTTTCGGCCCCCGTCGGACGCGACAACGGCCGAGCGAGTCGAGTCGTGTCGAGTCGTCTCGAGTCGAGTCGAGTCGTGTCGGCACGACTCGGCGGCGGCGCGACCCGACGCGACCCGAGTCACGCTGAGAGCAGCCCGACTTTCTTTTTCGTCGGCGCGCCGCGACTTTGCTCTGCGCGCGCCAGTGAAACTGCTGCCCGCCAACGAGCTGATGCATGGGAACCGACGACACGCGAATGCCCGTGCGGCCTGCCGTCAGGGGTCACAGCCTGCCTGCCGGCCCTTGGACACTGTTTGCTATTGATCTCCCTTCCGAAGAACCTGTACTGCCAATTGCTTATCAACAGATTGGGCAACTCCTCCAGTAGACCACTTACCGCCAGTTTGCGAGAACAGGTGGGCACGTGGGTCCACTGTTTATAACAGTTTTTTCTCTTGTTTTTCCAGGAAGGTTTACCATTAGGTAGTATATATAGCATTTATGACAGAAATGAGACACTGGATTCAAAGAATTTGAGAACTCCTGTTTTTCATAGTTGCCTAGTCATTACCCACGGACATTCAATAGCCTCGTAGGCTAATGTCGTCAGCGGCTGTTTGCGAAAAAAAGCCCATTCGAAAAACTGAACGTCGGAGTACCTATTTCAGCGAATCGTTCAAAGGCGCGCCTTTGATGTCAAGAATACTCGCTGCCAAAGCAGACACCGTCGGGCAGCGGTCGCTTTAATAATGCATCGTTGACGCAAACACCTCGGCGGCGCAGCGTGGTCGTCGTTGGCCGTCGGTACATTCTCGAAAAGCGTCCGTTCGGCCACAGCCCGGCCGAAATGAGTCAGAACGGTGAGCAGCGTTTCAGAAATCACCGCGACACACCGTCGCGTCCGAGTTCATTGCTTTGCTGGTCAATAACCATCGCGGCTCACCGTCAAAACAAGCGGAGCCTTTATTAATTTATAGCGAGTGACTCAATAGCCCGAGCGGAGGCTACCCGAAGCTGGCTGAATATCGCCGACGGCTGCGACTTATGCTACTCCCCGACGATGAATATAATTTCCCTGGACGCAACAACGGCGGCTCGTAAACACCGAGTTCTTGCATTATGTTAAAAAATTACTGACCACGGTCGACAGTGACCTGCGTGACCGTCGCCACGACGAATTAATTACAAGAGGTACGCACAAGGTGGCATAACACGATTAAGCATGGTAATGCGAAGTATTTGATGTAAACTGTTCAATGTTGTGTGACGAGGATACAGTACCACGAACCTAACCCAAACCGTGAACTTCGTATGACCTTGAAGTCAGACAAGACTCTTTTTAGAGTGATTCCGCTGAAACGAATGCCACTGGCTAGAATAATTTTGAATAGAATGAATAATTAGGGGAGGGCGTGGAATAACAAGCAGGCTTACAGATCGTAAATAACTTTTACGATACCTGCACATAAATGGTTACATGTCTTCAGTGCTACTTCTTTTTCAGGTGCAGCAAAAAATATTCAGAAACATTTTGTGCCCTTTTGCGGTGTCATAAGCGGAGTTACCGGTCGAACCCTGGAAAAACGGTGGCCGAAGAGGTGGTTGCAGGGACAGCCAGGTGGGACAGTCATGTGATTCTCGGGCCACGTGACTGACCTACCTTGAAAATTGGGCCACTGGAACAGCGAGGCCTGTCGGCTGCGTGAAAAGCGTCCGGGCTAGAGCGTTTCCCGCGGAAAAGCTTGTCCCGGGCGGGGGGGGGGGGTGTGTGCTGATCCGGGGCCCCGTGGCGTTATTTACCATTGCGAAAATTTCGCGAGGCAGCGTCGTCGTTAGAGTATAAATAAGCGGTAGCGCTGACGGTGGATACGCGAACGAGAGGAAGAGGAGACGAGGGCGAGAAGCTGTTGGAAGGTTGGTTGCATTCTCTCGGCAATCTGTGGTAGGAGGCATGTAGGACGAACGGATGGAGAACACCAGCGCGGAGAGCTCGCCTCGCCGATGTTCCGAGAGGCACGCTGGAAGAGGAGCCCGCGAGCGAGTGGGGAGAGGCAGAAAGAATGGCGAGCGAGAAACACCGCTGGATTCACCTGAAGAGGGAGGAGGACGGATGAACCGAGCAGCGGCGAGGTCGTTAGGCGAAAGAGGACGCGCCGAGAAACCGAGAGAGAGACAACGGCGAGACTGGCGAGTCTTGGACAAGTGAAAAACAAAAGTGCATCTCGGCAAGATGGCCGTCGCTTGAACGACTCTCAAGGTTACGCGCGCGCACGGCATAGGGGAGAACGGAGAAGCGGCCGGGCTATGGTGTATGTATGCCAGCCGATTGCCTTTAAACTTTCATGTGGACCCCGTTAGTTATTTTGACAACCACCACCACCCGGACACACTCGGATCTGCAACCAGGGTTGCAGGCCCTGGAGCTTCCGGCTGCAGACGTGTTCTGAGCAATTAGGCACTGGGTGTATGCTGGTGGTCTGTATTGTTGCGATGGTGTTCTTGGAAATGTGGTAATCATGCATTTCTTGAATGCTTTTCCTCAAGATGTGCGTTCAAGTTAAACACGAGCACGTAAGTATGCTGAAGACACGGTGCGAAAGGTGCGATAATCATCCTGTATGATGTGCTTGAAACTGTGTATAGCACAGACTTGGGCAACCCTCGTTCATCATTAATCTAACAGCGTAAGTATTGTTTTCAAGTTTACATTAATATTACAGTGATCAAAAATACAGTGTAGGTTCTGCAAACCTGACCTAACAGTGCGAGCGTTACGTTTTAAGTTCCAACTAGAAATGTAGTGTTTGAAAACTCAGTGAAGGTCCCATAATCCTAACCTACTATTGTGAGTGCTGCATTTTGAGTTCCTGCTAAAAATTTAGTGTTGAAAAATACCGTGAAGGTCCCATAAACCTAACCCAAAAGTGTGAGTGTTGCATTTTAAGTTCCAACTAAAAATGTAGTGTATGAAAAATCAGTGAAGGTCCCATAAACCTAACCTAAAAGCGTGAGTGCTACATTCTGTGTCCAGGCTAAAAATTTAGTGCTAAAAAATACAGTAAAGGTCCCAAGACCAATGCAAACAGTTGGTTGCTGCTAAAATAAATCTTTTAAGCATGAAATCGAATGCTTAAAAATCCGGTGTAGGTTCCGGAGGCTCAACGCAACAGTTTAGGGGTCGGATAAGGTGTTGCATAAAACTGTATCGTGCTTTTCAGCTCGGCAACACGTTCGTTTCACCTATCCTCTCGCCTTACGTTACCCCTATTCTCATCTACGCTCTAACCAAGGTTACCGCCACCACCACTACCACCGGCAACCTCATCCTCATCCTTCAGACACACGAGCGCGCGCGCGTGCACACACACACACGGGACCGGCAGAGTCCAGTGAGAAATGGCACAGGAATGCGCGAGCATAAAACGCGAACGCGTCGCGCGGAATCGGTGCACTTGCTTCTCTCTCGTGAACCTCCATCACGAAATCGTAACGTCGAACGACGAAATTTACGACCGGGGGAACCGCTGGAATGAAGATTCGTCGGCTGCTCTCTCACTCGCTCTCTCTCTCCCTCTCTCTCTCTCTCTCTCTCTCTCTCTCTCTCTCTCTCGCTGCTGATGTTGCCGCTGCTGCCTGCAACTGCGAATCCGTCCCGGAGACCCGGCCTGAGAACATGCACTCCGCAGGCCCCCCTGATGCAACTGCACTGGATTCTATGGAACTTATTAAAACGCGATCCGAGGAGATTGCGATTTTTTTGCGACCAAGTATAGACCCTTGCGTCAGCCGATTATTATTTACTGCGATCCTGCCGGCTACTGCGCGGCCAGGAATCTGCAGGAAGAATGCTCATACCGATCCTCTTCGAGATTTCGAATTTGAAATACAGAAATTGTGCGTTTCAATGACTTTCACTGAAAGGTGACTCTATTGATGCAGAATGTAGAAAATTTCTAGAGTATCCGATGTCTGTCCACAGAGATGGAATAAGACATAAGGTAAAGGAAAAAATAATAAATAATATTTTAGCTGTATAAATGTATGCAGCTAAAATTTGCAAATTATTTCAAATTGTCCAATCCTAAAAATAACCTGAAAGGTGCCAAATAAACTATTTACAAGTCTCAGAATTTGTGCAAATGATAAAATAAATTAAATTTCCTCCAAGATGGAAGATAAAATATGCTAAACAATATTATGCAAAGAAAGATGGCATGAGAGGAGGAGACTACAGTCTCCAGCGTTATGTAACCTTGATTTGGGTCACCGGCGAGTACACAAAGCGTCGAAAAAAAATGGTTTATCGTCGGCCAACATCGATCTAGCTATGCAGATAAGATCAACGAGGCGTGACGACGCGAGAAATGTGATTATATGTGTAAAAAAAAAGATTTGTCAGAAGTGGGATTCGAACCCACGCCCACAGAGTGGACTGCGACCTGAACGCAGCGCCTTAGACCGCTCGGCCATCCTGACATGTCGGTTCGCATGTCGTAAAGAAGAAAAATCAACGGAACACGGCGTTACTATGCCGAGAAACTGGTCTGCCGTACTAAATTTACCTACGAGCTAGGCGAAAATAGCTCCCCGAGATGCAGCCACGGAAGGTTTCAAGCAATCCGCCGACAAACAAGTTTTTTCCCCCACCCAATTATTCCGTGTCCAGCGGCACACGTCATCGAAAATCGTTGCACCCGGCTTGAATTGCGACGGGGAGCACTTCCGATGCACTCTTGCTGCTTTAAATGTTGCGGTAGGTCGGAATGTTGACCCTAAACCCACCAACCGGGCGGCCCTTGATTGAAAAGTTACAAAATATTTGAAATATTTTCGTTTCTCTCCTCTTGAACTCTTTTTAAAAAATTACTCATTCTCGCTTTGTTTAAAAATATTTTTTAAAAATTATTTACTGCTTCCCCTTTGTCTCAAATATTTTTTAAAAATTGTTCACTACTTCCTCCTTGTATAAATATATATTTTTTTAAATTACGTACTGCCCTAAAAATATTAAACCCGATTACACATCGTTATAATTTTCGTGTAATTGTTTTGCGATATCATTGTAGCGTGGTCTACCTCAATTTCTAGAGCTCTACCGAGCGGTATCAAATCGCTTTGATTTCCCATAACTCAATGGATGACAACGAGTGTTTTCGCCGGCGTAGACCCAAAGAATGAATGGCAGATGCGTCGGCGATTGCTTATCTGTCCCGAAACCCTTATCAATCGTTCAACTCTGCAATAGCATGACCGATGACAAACAGAAGTGCGAGCTCGATCGATCGTGTGAACCGCGAAGCCGGACTTAATAAAATTCATCAATCGTTGTCAACGGGGCGGGCGACATCCCGCGTTGAATCTCAAAAAGGGCTGCACCTCTTTGAAAAGCTGAAATTTCTATTGGATCTGGCTGGCCTAGTGCCATAGGGTATCGATACCTATTTTCAATTTCGAAATTTCATCGTCCATCATCGAAACGACGGTCTCTTGACCGTTCCCTAACCTCAAAAATTGCCTAAAATCCCCAGACAATAGGCATACCTATTTAAAATATTACTGGGTCCTTCCTCGTCGCTAAGTAGATGGTTCCTTGGCCTAAAATATTCCCCAAAATCCCAACTGGTGAAATGATACTGGGACCTGTAACGTCACAAAAAACTTCATCTCAATTCGAAATAATAGAACTTCTGTCTTCCTGTTGTCTCAAAGAGGTATAACATTCTGTGAAATCACCAAACAGAGTAGTCCCGGACTTCCCCTCGAAAATTTCCTGGAACACATGTGGCAAGACTGACGAAAATATTACTGAGGAAATCGTGTCTAACCCAGAAACATCCTTCTTTGTCACTTGTCGAAACCAGAAAAACCCTTCTGCATTATTGAAATACGACCCTGCCTTCCCCTTGCCACGATGGGTCCACAAAATCCCTATACAAAGTCGAGGTACGTGAAAAATGTTCCTAGGCCCCGGCAAGGTCCGATCAAAGTCGGTTTAGCAGTCGTTGCGCTAGTAGTCTCTCGCTAGACTCATGGAATTGCAGTTTCCGGTGCAGGGGACGACGCTATGCCCGCATTGAGCGTCGCTGCGTCTCAAGGCCGGACCGTCCGAGAGCTAAGGACGACGTTATGCTGCTACCCGTCCCCCCACGCCTCGCCCCTGATGCCGCCGCACGCTCGTCCTCAGTTGTATGCATCTCCATGTTCGCCTCCGTGATCCCTCCTTTTGCTCTCCTCTCTTTCTTCTCTCCCTCTCTCGCTCCTCTCTCTCTTTCTCTCTCTCTCTCTCTCTCTCTCTATTTCTCTTCCCCCCACCCCTCGCCCTCCATCGCGGCCCGTTGCGTTCTACTCGCCTTCCCCGAACCCCTCAACTTCCCCTCGCCGATCCCCCTCTCTCTCTCCTCTTCTCCCTCCCTCGCTCTTTCTCTCTCGCTCCGTAGCTCCAGGCTGCCAACCTCTTTCCCGCTCTAGCTCGAACGCAGCAGGCTCGGGCACATTCTATTTGGAATAACGCGAAAAATGATTTGATGCGATACATCATGTACATTTTTTATTCCCCGTATAGCGATTCTATCAACTTGTTATTTTCATCCTGGGGATAATGTACGGAAAGCAATTTTATTCCGTGTGAAATATAACACGGTGCAAAAAATTGCTCATGATATTGAACGACTGATTTATGTTACTTTTAAATATCGCTTAGCACGGTTTCCGTACAACACGGACCGAATTAGCCGGGTTGTACGAGGCCTAGGGGTATATTATGCGAGCTGTGCTCATGCGCGACTCTCGCCTCGACTTTTGCCGTGCATTATAAACGCGGAACGCGGCGTTTCCTACGGCCGGAAACAATTTACCCGGTTCTGGTGTCCCGTGGGGCACGAACGCGCGTTCAAAGGAGACTCTAAGGTGGATTTTTACATTCCCCCGATCGGAACCCCGTTTTTACGGCCCTGGATAGGTCGGTTCTTGAGGGATTGCCGGGTATACAACACTTGCGAATGATTGATACAATTTTATTTAAAGAAACCGTGGAAAAATTTGAATGCAGCCGTGACCTGGGTTTGAATTTGGCGCCGGTGCGGGGCGCCATTTTGGGAAACGTTGCCGCGAAGACTGAGCTTTCGAAATATAGGATGTTTTAATCAACATGTGCAGATCAATTATCGTATTATTAATCACACGATTGCTATTGTTGTCTTTTTATTTAAATCAAGAAATATGTAGCATAATAAAATGCAATAAATAAATGTAAGTAAAATGATGATAAATTATGGAAATAAATCCTGTGACGGATTCTAGAAATTGTGTTTTATGCTAGTAAGAATAAGCAAGAGAAATATGAACAATACAATAAATAAATATAAATAAATGGTTGAAGTGAAATATACACGAAGTGATAGCTTTCGTGATGTACGAGGAAAACCGAGAACAGTTTTATGTAATCGAAAAAATGAATAATTAGTATGTTCTTGTAAGATGGTGACCGAGAAGATATGTTGAAACGATGCTGCACAGCTTGTTTTTATCATTTCTACGATCTTCGATTACTCGATTCCATGATTCGAGGCAATTAACCTTTTAAGTAGTACGTCCAGAGTTCGGATTCGCTGTGGAACACTTACGATAAGCCGAATACCATAAGTCAGAACTTCTGCATAGCGAAGGTGAAGAACCAGTTCTGCTTTATTGCAAATTGAGATCCATTGCAAGGGATTTAGATAGCTTCGAACTTCAATAACAGGAGAACCATCGCAGCTATCAAAACGCGGTTTTCACAGTTCTGTAGCTACACTCTCAAACTATTATTTCCTTTATTGGAAAAAATTAAATCTATAAACAACCACCGCTGGTAATATAAATAAACAAAAAACCAGTCTACCATTCTATCGCACTCTGTAACAATAAAACCGATCGCAATACAAATTTACAAACTGCTGTAAATAAACTTCTAAAATGGCTCTAGAATTCGGTGTAAATTTTATACGAATATCTTTAACAGTTTTTTTTTTTTAATAAAATGTTAAATCTGTCCAGTTCGAGAGTTTTGGGATATGAAAACTTGAATAAAATATCTTTAACTGAATGTCAAAGCTACGATTTCAGAAGCTTCATTGGGCATTCAAGCAGTCCTTTGTTCGCCATTCAAGATTCGCAAGTTTACCGGAGTCGATCTAAATTTCAAAAGAGCCTGCTGCGAAAGCAACGAGGAGGATCAAGAGCGGTCCTTGATTAAAAGGGAGCAAGATACACCGGATATCTTGCCCGGAGGACTCCAGATGCCTCGCAGAAAAAAAAAAATTTGCTGCATCAGTCCAACATTCGAAGCCTATTAGAAGGCCTTGGATACGGCACATGGCTCTCGTCGTCCACCTGTTTCACCGAAAACTAGGCGAGGAAAGAACGAGCGCGACCTTGGCGGTCGATCTGGCCACCGTTGCTCCTCAATTATCCTACGGGAATCCTTGTTACCACTTCCGGGAAGCGGTTGCGGGCTCCCGTGTTGCGTAACAGCCGCAATCACAACGCAAATCTGCATCTCAATCAG
Organism: Seladonia tumulorum; assembly: GCA_913789895.3. NCBI lineage: Eukaryota > Metazoa > Arthropoda > Insecta > Hymenoptera > Halictidae > Seladonia > Seladonia tumulorum. The sequence continues at coordinate 15,683,606 of OU565270.1, read as the reverse complement.
GGAGGATGAAAAATTGCAATAGCAACACTCTTCGACAATTTAAAATTTTAAAAATTAATAATGTCAGTGTTTGGCATGAGAAATGACGTAGTAAAATTTTTGGTAATTATTTACATTAGGGGCTTCCTCACCGATTTTGATGACCTTGAAATATGTTGTCAAGGTTATCATTCTGAACAACTTTTTCCTATACATGTTACCGCCGCTCAGCTTTAGTTTCCGAGATATTGGCAAAAAAGTTTCAACATCTCAAAAAGTGATCGGAGTAGGTGTGTGTAGGACTGTGTAAAATAGTATTTCAAATAGTTGACAGTAACTTATGTTTTTATGACATTTTGTTGCCTGTAATGTTATTACGATATTGTAGTCTGTTTATCAACATGTTACATATTCGTAATTAAACTACAAATAATACTTTGCTAACTATTATAGCTTCTCATGTTAAAAATTATAATTTATAATATTAACTACTTGCTCAACTTATTTTTATTGTAAGGAAATATTTGAAATACAAAATAAATATATTTCATTTTATCTATCTGGTTATCAAAATAAAAATATTTGATTTAAAGTAGTATCTTATTTGAATCACATTAAATTATACTATATACCAAATCATTAATGATCGTTAATATACGTTGCAAAATATTCAAACGAATAATGAAATATAATACTAATGTACTACAAACTACATTATAAAATACTAATGTAAAGTGTACTTACTTCTGAATCTTCTGTACCTCCGTCGGATCCACAGCACACAATTATTGACTCACGAGAATAGGTCCAAATAATTGAACAACAATCACTAAACAACTCACACAACACACACACACAACACATTTTATAAAATCGCGATAACGAACGAGATGATGTCACTCCGACCACGAACAAAATAATACTGCGATTTGAACAATGATCCCTTCCACGGAGGTGGTACGGTCAGGTTATCCTAGGCAGGTTAGACGCTGAGGGTCTATAAACACTAGATACAAAACCAAGGTAAACAAATTATGGCGGGGCGCCGACCCTATTTCCCGGAATTCCCTGTTTTCGTATTACACGTCCGTGGATCCGAAGCACCTCCGTGGAGGGGATCATTGTTAAAATCGCAGTATTATTTTGTTCGTAGTCGGAGTGACATCTTCTCGTTCGTTGTCACGATTTTATAAAATGTGTGGTGTGTGTGTGTGTGTGTGTGTGTGTGTGTGTGTTGTTTAGTGATTGTTGTTCAATTATTCGGACCTATTCTCGTGAGTCAATAATTGTGTGCTGTGGATCCGACGGAGGTACAGAAGATTCAGAAGTAAGTACACTTCACATTAGTATTTTATAATGTAGTTTGTAGTACATTAGTATTATATTTCATTATTCGTATGGAGAATATTGGATGCAAGGTTTTCTTTCAAATTTTGCAACTTCAATGTCCCTTCAACACTAGATTTACAAAGCACAAAAACTGACTACTTAACATCATTTTACAAAAATAACAAGAACGTGTCTATCCACATTTGTATCAATTTTTTATATAATATATACCCAAAAAAATAATTTTGTTGAATAATTCCCCGTGGATACGTCACTCTAATGTAAAAACCTCTAATGTAAATATTTACCGTCAAATCTAACCCACACCTACTCCGATCACTTTTTGAGATGTTAAAACTTTTTTGCGAATATCTCGGAAACTAAAGTTGAGCGGCGGTAACATGTATAGGAAAAAGTTGTTTAGAATGATGACCTTGACAACATAATTCAAGGTCATCAAAATCGGTGAGGAAGCCCCTAATGTAAATAATTACCAAATTTTTACCTTTTTAAATTTAGCAGAAAAATGAGGAACTCTTTTATATATATATTTTTGGTAATACAGCATTTTGAAGCGCAGAGCTCTAGTGCAAATATTTTCGCAATTTTGTATAATTACTTGGCACGCTGTCAAGACGAAACTAAAATAGAAAATTTTATCGGAGGTGATGAGTTTTTTTTTTTTGAAATTGCAAGATATCTTTGGTAGTATGTTAGGTGAATGCGATGGTGTTTGTTTTTGCGAATGAGAAGTGATGAATGGGCCGCACCAGGAAATGAATTCGCAATGCTGGAAGCCCTTCGGCGAGCGTGCGCGACGCGATGGACGCGTCCCGAGATTCTGCAGCGGTTTCTTTCATACCGTGGACTTCCGCTCTATGCGCGGAATGCGAGTATAGTAACCCAGTGACATGTAAGGAATCCTAACGAAGCGATGCCCTTACTTCCTACACGCCGATGACTCAGTCGAGCCGCGCGAAAACGATGCAAGCACTTCCATTATTCCGAGCGGACGAGCGCGCTTCGACCGGTGGCCAGCCGACCGCGAAAAAAGAACCTGCCCGCCACTTTATGCGACGTTTTCCCGTTTAGATCAGTGACGAGCAACCTGCGGACCCCCAATTACACACCGCCGTCCCTAAACTTCGCGGCACTTCCCGCAATTTCAAACCCTTCGTCCAGCACTTCCTTGAAGTTCGATAGTCTTGCGTAAAAGTTGCTGCGCTCGCGCTGAGAGTTCTTGCGACGCGTTGCGAATTCGCTGGGCGATGTTGCGCGCAACATTAGGGGGAGTTTAAGTCATCGCTTCGCTCGATTCGCATTTGTTTAGAAAATGGGACTTTTGAATTTTACTATTTTTCCTTCGTCTCTGGTTTTCCGGAAACATTTATGCCGAAAAGAATTTTTGTCTCGAAAAGTACTTGTTCCATTTCAATGAATCTTTTTTTATATTAATCTTGAAGGTTTACTTAATTGTACCAATTTTTTTCTCGGAGGAAAAGTTATTTTTTCAATGTTAAAAAATATATACAAATTCATATTTCCTGGATTTCGTTTCAAAGATCTAGGCAGAGGGGAATTTTCAAATAATTACTATGCTTGGAGCATACATTTTTGCATGATATTGTAAGGTCATGGTATGAATACATATGAAAAATTAATGGGGGTTTAAGTCATCAGTTCATCAACTTGGCATTCGTTTATAAAACACAGTCCTTTGAATTTTACAATTTTTACATTTTCCTGGTAACGTTAACTCCCCCAAAGAAAGATCACTATTTCTTAAATTTCGTCTTTAACATCAACCTATGAAAATTAAGAAAAAATGTTGTCACATTCTCCAAGCTTTCGTCTAAAAAACGAGCCCAGTTTAAAATCGGAGTCTCAAAAATGGACGCCGCAGTGATCCCTTAAAATGTTCACTAAAATAAAATATTTGCACTATGCCTCTTATCAGGAATGATAGCGATGTCCCGCAGCGTTCATGCAACAGTAATTCGCCGCCATTTGGCAGCGAGCACCAGGCGCGATGTTGGCCTAATCCCGGCAATATCGGTCGGTCTGTTAGCATGATCGGGAAACTAGACTCCCTAGATTGTCCGTCTAGATACTTTATTCGCGAGCTCCCATGTGGGACCAAATTGACTGTGCCGGGCACCACCATACTGAAATCTGCAACTGCAGAGGGAGAGAGAGAGAGAGAGAGAGAACGTTGTCTATTGCGTGTAGAGGAGGGTTTAAGGTGATCGCGAGTGCACCATAAATTTCACTTTCTTTCTGTGCAGGCGCAATTGCTCCCGAAGCATTACCATTTCTCCCGACGAATGGGAGAGTTATGCAAATCGCTCTGCGACCCCGCTGCCGCTGTTCGACAGTTCTTCCGGCGATTCCGAACTGCGATTCCACCTGCACGTCGATTAACGTTATTACTGCGGACGTTCGAGTTACCATATAACCTACATTCCATTCAGCTTCTTCCTTTTTCGTTCAGCTCCATGTTTGAAATCGTTTGAACATGTTTGACAGTATTTGAACATGTTTAGCTGAGTTTGAACAACATTTTCTGAGACTCTCCACATCACTCAATTAGCACAAACCATACTTGTCTTCGTTTGACCCTCTTTGCCCTTGTTTAATTTTGTTTGAGCTCGTTTGAATTTGTTTGACCATGTTTGAACATGTTTAGCTGTGTTTGAACAACATTTTCTGAGACTCTCCACATCACTCAACAAGCACAAACCATACTTGTCTTCGTTTGACCTTCTTTGCCCTTGTTTAATTTTATTTAAGCTCGTTTGAATCTGTTTAGCCGTGTTTGGACAACATTCTCTGAGACTCTCCACAGCACTCAATTAGCACAAACTACATGTGGCTTCCTTTGACCCTCTTTGCTCTTGTTTAATTTTATTTGAGCTCGTTTGCATCTGTTTGGCCTTGTTTAAACTTGTTTGCCTCTGTTTAACTCTGTTTGAGCTTGCCTGTGTTTAAATATTTACAAGAATCGGACTGTTCTACAACAGAGCGTGACAAATAATGCACAACTGGGCTTTGAAATTTTTTGCAGCCACAGAAGCAGAGTCGTAGGCTTGCTCGGTCGACAGATCCATCCTACGCTGTCCGTCAAGCGGGCACAGCCGCAGCAAATGACAGTTTAGGCTAGTGGTTCCGCGAAGGAGGCGTTCGCGTCAGACAAGTATCGCCGCAAGGTGAACGGTTTTGACGCAACAGGGTCGACCGCAGGCGAGTTTCTCGCGAGGATCGACACCGATCTCGTTTCTGATCTTCCCCCACCCCCCCCCCCCGCCGCTCCGGGAACCTCGATTATCCGAATCGCAAACATTTGATTTCTTCATTGTTCGAGTACGTTTCACATCGAAATCGTAAAATCTGACAAAATCCATGCAGAATCTGTGCAGGAAAATTTAGAAAACACTGGTTTCTTTTAGTGCTTCAGTCGGGAGTAGACTACATTTTTATGAAAAATGAAAAATTGTCTGCGTTAAGTATTAGACACTTTGATGAAACATTTCCCAACGCGTTCGTGACGTTTCTCCGATTACACAGAGCCCAAACACGACACCGTTCGACGCGTATTTGCCTGTTTAATTCACGATTGAGTAGAACCTCTATTATCCGAACCGTCGAAATCGAATTTTGATCAGAAAAATTTCAGGAACAAGCTGGAAATAGTTTAACGGAAAGATAGTTGAAGAGAAGTCCGTAAAAGAAAAAATGTCCGAACACGTTCTACGTACAAACTAACTGTTCCATTATCTGAACCAGTCCAGATACCTCAAATTAATTCAGGTAACCATAATGCTGGAGTATTTAGAATCATCGGTCCACCGAAACGCAGACGTTGAAGGATAAGGAGCGGCCGCGAGACGAGAAAGAGGAGGAGGGGAAGAAGAACGATGAGAGGAAGAGAGTGAAAGAGAATCGCAGGGGGGAGGAGGGGGAAGGGGACAATGTGTGCAACTGCAGTCCAAGGCCAGGCGATCGTGACTGGTTTAATGGCATTCGAGTCTCAGCCTCGAGTGCAATTATAATACGCTCGGGGAATGTGCATCCACCTTTGGTCCTCTGACATACACGCGGCTCCTATACGTTCCTCCTGTTCTCTGCCTGTCCCCCGGACCCCTACATGCGATCCCCTAACTGCGCGGGGGTACGAGCTTAGAGTTATTCGTCGCTAAACTCTACGATTTGTTGAGCAACTCGAGAATTTGCCGACTTTCTGATGACTCCGTCAGCTTGACGTCACTAGAATCTATAAAATCGTCATAAAAATTTAAAAATCCCTATGTAGGGGCTCACAACTTAAAATGTCACTAGGCCTTACAAAATCCCCAGTATAATTTTAAAGTCCCTACATAGGGGCTCACAGTTTAAAGTGTCACGAGGACCTACAAAATCGCCATGAAAATTAAAAAAATCCCTATGTAGGGGCTCACAGTTGAAAATGTCACTAGGACCTACAAAATCCCCGGAAAAATGAAAAAAATCCCTATATATGGAGCTCACCGAATAAAAAGTTCTCCGATCGACAGACAAATGAATCTCGATCGAAGAGTTGCGCGCTAGATAAGCCATAGATAAGATTACTGTGTCTATCTACAGTTTTCTCAAAATCGAGGGATTCCCCAGAACGTTTCTGTTTGCCGACGAACCGGTTGTATTTTTTCAACAGATAACGTACCCGTCGAACGAACGCAGGATTATCTTCCCGGTCTCTAGACTCCTCGAGCAGTCTGCCTGTACATATAATTTACGCGATACACCCGACTTAAACGAACTATAATGATCGCACTAGGTCGCCGATATCAAAAGCGGCCCGGGGCACAGTTGGACGAACTTGACGCGAACGGGACTTATGTACGCTGATTCATTGTTTCTTTTCAAAGTGATTGATAGACTAGCGAAACGCCAGCAAATCTCCGCGACTTATCAACCCTAATGTATCGCGAAGGTCCCTTAGCACATCATCAATAATTCACGGGTCGCCGGTACCGGGACGAACTATCGTACACGGGGATCCAATTAGCGTAATACGTCAAGAACCAGAGAGACATGTAGGAGATATGTAGATTTATCTCGCCTTTTTTTCCCGTTCGGGCGAAATTCTGTGCACTCATCTGTCGAGTCATTCGGCACCATATGCCGCGGTCATTTGCAACCTGGAGACAGCGGTCGAAGTGAAATTCATTCCTTCCTCTATTAACCATAATCGTTCGAGGAAAATTTGCGACGACATGTTTCAATTCTTCTGAAGAATGGCGACGGAGGTGGCCAGGGACTCTCTTTTGCCTACAGGTTGCTAGGGAAATTTTTCTATTCCAAGACAGGGCTAGGGAATTTGGGTCCCCACTTTGGTCTCTACCTAGTGATATTTGTGATCCCAAGTCGATCCAACTTTGCAAGCCCCAAAATTACAATTAATTTCAGTTTTTGAATGTCTGGCTTTGAAAAATGGGCGAAGCTGAAGAGCGGGAGCCAGGCACTCGAAATTCACGAAGTGGAACCTGTTCCCGTCGTCCCCGGAGCGGGCCGAAGCTGTTTAGAATTCCGCAGCAGGGCAATAATTCCGGTTTCCCTTTTGCCAAACCGCACGCTAACTCCCGCCGTTTCTGCGAATCGTCCTATGCCTCCGCAATCAGCGAGCCACGATCTACCCGGTCGATCCTCTCCTTTTCCCTTGCTCGCGGATCGAAAAGGATTAAGCCTGCGTATCTGCATTGCAAATCCGAGCGTCAAAGAGTTTCGTCGTGCCTCCGCGAGCCAGTTGCTTTGCTACCGGCTGATCGGCGAAGGGATTCGTTCTCCGATCCATATTCATAGGGATCATATTCAGACCCCGAAGAGAGTCCCACGGAACGAAGAGGCTCTTCTTCGTCAGAGATCCTGGTCAAGGGATCCACTAATTAAATCGTCGCAGCAATTCTTCGGGAAACTCTTTAGGGTGCTCTTCAGGGTGTTCTTCAAGGTCTACATTCGGAAAAGAAATTCAACAGGCCAGGCATTTTATTGTAGATCAATTATATCGATCGACGAAGAGTGCTTTAAGACAGCAGGTGGTCTGAAATTCATATTCACCGGTAGACCTTGAAGACTCAGGAAAAATTACTGTCCTTCAGAAAATATCTTAATGAACTTCGCAATTAAGCAGCTCTGATGTACAAAGTCTTCAACATGCTCTTCAGGATTTTCTTGACGGTGTTCTTCAGAGTGCTCATCAGGGTTCCAAGTCGGGGAAGATCACAAGAGGATGAAGTGAAAATTCATCAGGACGGTAATTCAATTATGATGATTCGAAGACCTCTTCAGGATGGTCTTCAGGGTCTTCCAACTTAACGAAGAAACCATTTAGTCGATTATTTCTTAGCCAACTCCCGCTGAAAACCCATCTTCGTTCTCGAAGTTCCTTAAAGTTCACCTTCACCGTCAGACCCTGAAGAGTCCAACGAGACGACCCAATCAGGATCTCCTCTCTCGGCGATCCAAGCAGAGTCTCCGCTAATTAGCCAGCGGGATTGAAAAAAATCTCTTCAAAATGTTCTTCAGGGTGTAGCTAAACTAGGCAGGGAAGTATTCAGGGTCGAAGTAAACATCCTGAGAATCTATGAAGCGGAGAGAGTCCAGCCAGGAATTTCCGATAGCCATGGAAGATCGGTATCGCCGTATTCGATAGGAATCGGCTGCCAATTAAGAGAACGAACGTTAGAAGTCTCTTCGGGGTTGGACTAGGATCCGGCGAATATATTAGAGGACATTTCTCGCAGATCGCAGCGGGCTACGGAGAGAGAGGCTACGAATTAATTCGAAGACAAGGCGGCTCGTTACAGGGCTCGTGTATCCGTCGCGGTCCGACGCCGGGCGTCGCGTCGGTGCTCTTGCGTGCGTGTACCGCACTGCGTTTCGAAGTCGCGGTAGGACGCGGAACATCCCGCTGGTATTGATCAAGGAGTGGTAGCGGGTGTTCTTGAACCCCGGGTACTATTGCTCCCACTTTACGACGTTCGGCAAAGCACCGCGCACCCGACTATTACCTGTGCCGCTTCGAAGCCTGTGTGTGCAAGAAACGCGCTGGTACAAGGTCCACGGCTCTTCAGTCCAAGGACCTCTTCAGGATACATAACTGTCCAAACAGTTTGCTGAAGCTAGGCTCCCCGGCGACTGGGATACAGATCACTAAGATCTTCTATCCCCTAAGTCCCCCCTGAATTGTTGGCTACTTCAGCTCCCCCTACTTCAGGTTCTGGTTACGTTCCTTACGACTGGCCCATTCTATTTTCAGTAGTCTGACTTGTTGGGTCTAGCCTATTCTACTGAATTCCTGGTTACTTGGCTCTCCAAGTCGTTCTTCGTGGTTCCATGAAATAGAGTACATAGTATCTTTTTGATCCTCTGTTAATAGTTGCAATAACGTGTAGAGGATTATATAGAGAAATCGGAGGAAGTTGAGAAATATCCACTTGTATGCTAAAAAATTGAGACACTCGCTCTTCAGGTATTCGGGCGTCGATTGTCCTTTTGGAAAACTGATATCCGGCGAGTCGTTAACGTTGCAGTAGCCAGAGACTCGAGTGACACTCTCATGTGTCAGGTGGTGATCCACCAGCGAATCTCTGTCACAGAAAATTCATTGTTTGCACAGAGTCACTCGAAACCGCTGATATCGATCAGAGCTAGAACCTCATCTTGGATTGTTTATCATCCAATTGGAATATTTCAGAAAATTTGTTCACAACTAACCTAGACTTTAACCGTGTTAAAACCTGAAAGTTTTAGGATTGGATAATTGAAAGTTAGGTCGGAAAAGTTAGATACCTCGAGTCTAGGTTAGGTCTCAGAAAGTTGGACGCATGATGCAATGCTCTGCTTCGTAGGCCCGCGTCAGGTCTAGCAGGCTAGGCTAGACGATGGCGGCAGGACCTGTTAGGTTAGGTCAGTCGAGAAATCTTGAAAAACACCGCATTCCTATCGTCCATGAATCGAAAACAAACTCGAAATAGCGACTCGGTCATCGCGAAGACATTTTTCAAATCTCCGAAGACAGATCTATATTTAAACTAGGTTTAGCTGCCAAGAGCAAGTACGTTCGCTAAACTAACACTGACCTTCCCCAACTGGAGCCGGTGCTAGCTTCTAGCGAACTACGTCGAAGATTGAGTTCTACGAGAGAGGCTAGCCGCCGCCTTCTACACAATGTCCTCGCATGCACACGTTCACGTAGGAGTGGTACATCTGGCTACAATGTTGCCGGTCGTAAATAAATCCCCTCGCTTCCCATTCAAGTCAAGAAACTAGCGGTCGCACCGGTATTTTTAACCGCGAGCGTTCATTGTTTGCGCAGGCTCGTTACGGTCCCGTCTCGTGTCACGTTTGACTTAACGAGACCCCGGGCTGCTTTAAAGGGTACCAATAGAGCAGATTTATAAAATACGCCTACGAGTGCACGCGCTCGGCCTGTTTATGCCGGTGCAATGTCTCGGCAAGGTCACGCATGATCGTTCGCCTGTTCGTAAATGCTTTCAGCCCGCGCTCGACTGTGCACGGATAAACGGTGCTCGCCGAGCGTGTTGCTTGCACGAAATTGTTCAATCGCCGACGAATTTGTTTACTACAGTCTGACGTAAATTAACCTTACCCAGGATTAGCTCAATACGTTCTCAAACGGCGTTAGATCTAACCTACAAAACAGAATGTTCCGTTAAGAATGACACGACATGGTCGAACATAACCTAAATGAACCCAGCCTGTTTCTAAATTAAGCCTGTGTACTGAATCTCGTAGACCAATCGAAACATTTCAGACATAACTTCTAACAAAAGTCAAACTGCCATGTTGTACTTGATCAAACCTAACCTAAATCAACCTAGCTTCCGTCTAGACCAATTCAGTGTAGGCCAGAGTCCTTTAGACCAGGCCCGGGCAACTGGTGGCTCGCGAGCCATATGGGATTCCTTCCCACTCTTGAGACCCCCCACCATGCTCCTACGGAGTGTAAAAGGAGGGGGCGTTGACATATCCCCATGAAAGCACGGTGAGGTGATATAAAGTGGACAGTGGTGGGGGGACCTACACACTGGTAGTGGGGGTCGTGAAGCGACGGCGGGGAAGAAGTTACCCAGGCCTGCTCTAGGCGATCATCCTTTCATTAAGATCGACCAGACTCGGTCCGAGGAATTTTATAGAATCTAGGATTCCTCAGGAACATTTTAGAGTTCGTTTAGGTTCCCTAGCATTCCCTAGAACGCCGTACGGAGTTCGAAGAAAGCTGTACAATCGTATGCGGCAGCTGCCGTGTGCTTGACTTTCGGCATAGCGTACGGTCGTATTTTTAGCGTCGACCGATTTCCGCGAACGACGTGCATCACCTGGCGCGTATTTTCGCTGGTCGCGGTGACATTGCGTCGTTTTTAGCGCGAGGACGTTACACTCACAGCCGGACCGGTGTTCGCGACAGGGGACACGCGGTTATTGATAACAACGGCCGATGTGTTTAAAGGTCGTCCGGTTCGAGAAATCTTTCCGGGGAACTGTGGTGTTCAGTCCGGTTCGTCGGAGTCCGTTTAACCGGCGCGAGAAATGTTGTCTGCGGTCGGCCACGGGCGAGCCCACGATGAAGCTGTATTACGTTAAGTGGCCGGCGCATCGCAATCTCTAAGTTAACCCCCCCAATCAACCGGTGCCACGGCTTAACCCCAGTCCGGCTGAAATTGTTACGTTGTTGCGTTGTGGCGCACACGCGAGAACGGAACCCCGGTCAGTCGTTGTAGCGTGTCTCTCGCCGGCTCGATGCACCCGGGGACTTTTTTTATTTCTTCCATCGGAACGGGTCCCGATGATTATTGCCCTTCGGGGGATTTTCTTTTCGAGCCCCCGACCCCCGGTGCCGGATAGCCCGTCATTATGAAACGCGAGATCCGCCGAGTGAGTCCTCCACCTCGACCGATTGAATTGTTACAGGATTTTCTCCCCTCCACCGGTTCGTACCTTGTTATTTCCTGGTTTAGAAACCACGTAGTCCACCACCGTCGCAATTTTCTTTTTTAATTCACCGTGTCCTTAATTGGCACACTCGGCTCCCCTACCCCACCACCCTCGCCATTGTTCGATGGCGCTCGTTCATTTCGCGACGGCGGATAGGTCCGGGTTAGCGTCCGCGTTGGGACCAGCTGGGATGGGCCGGTAGGTCCGAGATAAAGGATAGGTTGTGCTTCGAGGTTAGGTTTGATCGGCCGGTTCTTAATTAGACCGTGGCGATCTGTCGCTCGATGGAGGTCGTGCCCTGGGTGAGGTGAAGTATGACGTCGACTCGTTCGATCCGGAAAAGGGTACCTTTACGATCTCCCTAGGAAAGTCTAGGGAGTACTAGGAAAATCTAGAAAAGGCTAAGGAGGGCTAGAGAAAATTGGGAAAGTCTAGGGAGTAGCGGAGAAATCTGGGGAGGTCTAGGTAAAACTGGGGAATCTAGGGAAACTAGATAAAAATAGGGGAATCTAGGGAAAACTAGGGGACTCTAGAAAATCTAGAAAAGGCTCAGGAGAACTAGGGAGTTTGAGGAAAGTCTAGGGAGTATCAGAGAAACCTGGGGAGATCTAGGAAAACCGGGGAATCTGGGAAAACTAGGGGAATCTAGGGAAGTATAGGGGGTACTAGGGAAATCTAGAAAAGTCTAAGGAGAACGAGGAAAATTTAGGAAAGCCTAGGGAGTAGCAGAAAAATCTGGGAAAGTCTAGGAAAAACTAGGGGGTCTAGGAGAAGCTAGGGTAATCTAGGAAAAATTAGGGGAATCTAGGGAAGTATAGGGAGTACTAGGTTACATCTAGGAGCCCAAAAAATTGAAACCAATTTTTGCATCCCCACGATTTCGCCCCACATCTCCAAAGAATCAACATACGCGCTCTGAAATAATTCCGCGTTCCATATTATAGATTCCCCGGTACATCTGAAGTATTCGAGGGTGTAGCACCGACTCCTAAATGTACCCGTGTGGATTGAATACCCTCTTGCGTGGACCCTTTCGCTCGGGGTAGGCTCGAGTGAGGCAGAACATTAGGGTGTGCGGATATATCTGCGCGTAACGAGGGCCTTGATGAATGACAGAAATAGTGCAGAAACCATTTAACAGCGGAGGAACTAAAAAACGTGTTTTCTGAACATCTGAATAGAACCTTCATCCTTCAGACCACCCCCTTCCTCGTCCTGACAGATAAATTAATTTCACCGAGGATAACGAGACTTATGTACGAACATTGAATTTGCAAGACGGTTGAATACTTACCGCGGAGAGTCGAATTAGTGTATGTAGCCTCTTCAAAGCGATCGTTATAATTTTTACAGTTTTATACATACAGCTCGCGAGGAGCAGGTTTACTCGAGTTCAGAGGGTGTGCGCGTAGGCTGAGGAAGGAACGGGCAAGTTTCGGGGTTTTGCGCGTCTGTTGTCATAGAAACGGGCGTGCCTGCCCTGTCGAGCGGCTCGGAATCATCCCCGAGCTCCATCTCGATGCCACGTGGACGCCGAAAGGGGGAATCCCCGATTGTACAACAGCCCGGAGTCCCATACGCGAACGGTTTCTCATTCTTCCTGGTCGATTAATGCGCTCCCGTGATTTTACTAACCCCAGGAACAGTGAATTTGATCTGTTCGCGAAGATGCTGGACCAACATCTTGCAGCCCTTCAATTTTTGTTTAAGCACAATTATTATTTAGCAAAGGTTAGGCCTGAAGTTATTAAAATAGACTATATGTTCCTCAATTATGATATTCGATCATAATACACCAATGCTAGAAAGCCTAGGAAAGTCTAGGGACTATAAAGGACACTTAAGAGAGACTAGGGAGCACTAGGGAAACCTAGGAAAGACACTAGAGGATTCTAAGAAATTCTGGAGAGCAATAGGGGAATCTAGGGAGTTCTAGGGAGCACTAGGGAAATTTAGGAAAAACTAGGGAGCACTAGAGGATTCTAGGAAAGTCTAGAGAGTAATAGGGGAGTTTAGAGAATTCTGGGGAATACTAGGGAAATCTAGGAAAAACTAGGGAGCGCTAGAGGATGCTAGTCAAGCCTAGAGAGCAAAAGGGGAATCTAGGGAGTTCTAGGGAGCACTAGAGAATACTATAAAAACCTATACGATCGAAGGGAGCTTTGCAGAATGTCCTATAGAATGCTAAAAAATTATTTGAAACCTCAGGGATACCCAAAAACTGCTAGGGACCCCAGGAAGTGCCTAGTGAGAATTTGTAATTCTATGCCCCAGGAAATTCTAGGGAAAATTGCGAAAGTCCTATGGTTACGCCAGTGAAACACATACTAAAAGGGATCTCCGGTTAAAATGAGATGTAAATTACAGGCTTAAATAAATATGCTTGAATATATTTTAGGGTTTTCATATCTTAAGGGTGGTTTGTGTACTATTGAAACTACGGTTGCAGATGCGGCGCGCAACGGATTAAAGAAAACAGTGTTGCATCAGGCGTAAATGCGCAACGAAACGCATTCGGCTGGAAACCGAGCGACGGTGCTCTGTTGTTTGCCGAAGCGAGCGAGCAAAATACCGATTTCTAATCTCTGTTGACTTTCCTCTCGAGACCCGCGACGACGCTCGCGCTGATAAGGCTCGGCGCTTCTTTGCGCGATTCCAATTGTTCCGATGCAGTCGCTGGCAGCGGGGACATATATCCAGAAAAACTAGGTGCAGACGAGCCGCAGTGTTCCACAGACTAGAGAAATCAGAAGAAGAATATTTACAGTACGAACACAAATCTGAACTTTAAAAAATTCCTTGTGGAGTTAGAAAATTGATGCTTAACTGCCTCAAAGTGGACACACGAGGATACCCTAGAAAATTTTTGCAGAATTTTTTAGTTGCTCTGAACGTGGGAAAAATTATGTCAAAAAGTCACTAGATGCGGTGTGACGTTTTGAGACGTACCAAAGGGATTTGAACGCTCGTTTTCGAATATCCTGTATATTTAAATTTTAAAGCGTCAAAGGGTACGGCTTAAAGAGTTCCCGAAAATTTTTCAAAAATTCTTCACGGGTACTGAACGCAGGAAAAAAATTGGATAATTAATAGGGAAGATTGAGGTTTCGGAATTAATTGAAGGGACCTCGAGGATGAATTTTCGAGCGCCCTGTACACCCTTTCCGTGGGCGAATGGAAGCCGACAAAAGGGCCGGAGAAACGCAACACCGGCTCCTCCGGCCAGTCCTTTTCCAGAAGGTTAAACCCATTAGGGTCGCGCACGATTTGCTTCTTCGTCGTCGCCGGTGGGATTAAGAGGAGAACCCGAAGAACAGGCCGCGGCTTCTACCTTGCGCCGCGGAGAAATAGATCGATCTCCTTTACGAGCAGTGGAATCGATCTCGTCCCCGACTCAATCTAGGAGAGCAAGGACGCCGGCTTCTCGCTATCGATGCCACGGCACACGATCGAGTCATCATCATCGTTCGCCGCTCTCGATTATTCGCGTCGACTTAACCGGGAGACACGCTAACACAATTGCGTTCACGGCTCGCACGCGCGCCCCGATGCGTGTCGGATCGTTCCGAGTGATTGTTCTGCAAAGAACCGTTCAGCATCACTAATTGATCTGCTTAAGTACCAGTCGACCGATCTGTAACCCTAACTTTCGGTTTACGTAAGCTCGAGTCGCATCGGAATCCTCGAGCAAATGTCACGAGCACATACTTTAGGGGAAAAACAGTTCCCAATTTATTAGATATTTCATTTTACTAGTCCTTTTCTAGATTTCCCTAGGACTGCCTAGACCTTTGTATATTTCCCTAGTACTCTACAGACTTTCCTAGATTGCCTCATTATTCCCTAGGAATTCTTCCATTTCCCTAGTAGTTCCTAGGTTTCCCTAGACTTCCCTCTTACTCCCCAGAATTTCTTCCATTTCCCTAGTAGTCCCTAGGTTTCTCTAGGCTTTCCTAGTACTCTCTAGACTTTCCAAGAATCCTCACTAGGCTTTCTCACAATTTCGAAGGCATTCCTGTAGTCCCCTAGAATTTCCTAGACGTCCCTAGGGTCCAGAACAATGTCAACAATACATCTCACGGATTGTCTAGACTTCCCTAGACCTGCTTATAGTCCCCTATACGTATCCAGTGATCCCCAGATTTCCCTAGGATTTCTTAATCTTCCCTAGTACTTCCTAGGCTTCCCCAAGGTCCCTAGCATTCCCTAGGCCTCTGTAGGATTCCCTGAACTTCCTGAACTTTCTTCAGGGACTTCTTCATACTACCCTGCACATTTCCTTAAAATTCACTAGAACTCCCCAGACTCAGGCGAAGACTAGAGCCTCTAAAGATTCCTAGATCGTCCCAGGATAATACTAACGAATCGAACCAACTTTCGAACGTTATTTTTTTCTTTTTCACTAAACTTTTGTAAAAGGGACGAGTCCGATGCTCTCGAAAGGGTTCAGCAAAAGTGAGAGAGAGAAAGAGTTAAATCGCCGCGAGCCTGCGAGACACACTCTCTCCCCCATCGAAAAGCCTGCTTACGTCACCGGAGCGAGAGGCCAATAAAATTCCGGGCCGAGTACCGTAAGAAAGAGACCGGGCAGGTGTGGGTGAGGGGCGGGAAGAGGTGGGGGTTGGGTGGTTGGTTGGAGTGGCGAAGGGATACATCGAAGGACACCGAAGGGAGCCGAGGGGCAGGGGGTTGGGGCGGGTTCGGAGTCCTTAAGAGGAGACCGGGGTTGTTAGCCGACGGCTCGAAACGAACCGTCGTCGTGGCGGCCCACGCGTCAGACCTCCCGCGAGGTTCTCAACGTTGTTTACATAAATCATCAGAAACGGTCTGGTTCGGCGTGGCTGCCGCGCCGGTTCGGTTTGGTTCCACCGTCGAAGCAAAAGCAACCAGTGCTGCTCTCCCCGGCTCTCCCAGTCTCTCCCCGGCTCTCCCTCTCTCTCTCTCTTTCATGCTGCTCGTCCTTCGGCCGATCCAACGACCCCGCCTCGAATAAACCCGACTGCGAATAAAGCGTGCCGACACTCTCCGCTTGTGCACTGTTAAGGACGCGCGAGCACCCCACATACATACACACACGCACACACACACAGCCGGGCGTGGATACAGGGACGATGGACGTCGTGAGCTTGGTTAACGGGGCACTGTTGACGATGACGCTGGAAATTGGAAATGAGCGTGCACGGGGTTGGTTAGACGAGTTTTTGGCTCCTGGCGAGAACTGGCTGGGTCCCGAGTCACTACACTAGGTGCGTCTACGGAAATCTAGGGAGTACTAGCCAAATTTAGAAAAGTCTAAGGACTCTAGGAAAATCTAGGAAGAGCTACAATATTCTAGGGAAATATCTAGGCACCTCGCAAGAGAAATCTAGGAACCTCTGGGAAAAACCAAGTTATTCTAGGGAAGTCTAGGGAGTGCTAGGGAAATTTAGGAAAATCTAGAGAGTGTAGGAAATACTGGGAAGAGCTGCAAGGTCCTAGGGAAATGTATAGAAGCTCTACAAGAGAAATATAAGAACGTCTGGGGAGAACCAGGTTATTCTAGGGAAGTCTTGGGAGTGCTAGGGAAATTTAGGAAAATTTCAGAAGTTTGAGAAGAGCTGCAAGGTCCTAGGGAAATGTGCAGATACCTTGGAAGAGAAACCTAGGAACCTCTGGGGAGAACCAGGTTATTCCAGGGAAGTCTAGGGAGTGCTAGGGAAATTTAGGAAAATTTCAGAAGTTTGAGAAGAGCTGCAAGGTCCTAGGGTGGGGAGCTCAATGAGTCCCGGGAAATTGAAGGCGAGTCTTCCCGCGGCACAGATGGTTTTCAATCCGAAATGGGACCAAAGGAAGAGGATAAACGCGAGAGAAATGTTTTCGATAAATCGGATATTTGGGTCGACTGACTCATCGGCGGCACTATTTATAAGGCGCAGTGAAATTGAGGCAGCCTAATATTATTCGCGACGCAAAGTGTTCCAACTATGCGCCGGCATCGGCGAGCGAAACGTGCCGCGACGCAAAAAACCTCGGCGGGAAAGGATGCGGGGCGTGACAGCGAGGCGTCTGAAAGGAGAATGAGAAACGAACGAACGGAACGGACGAGGGCCGAACAGCGAACGAATAGAGCCGGCGGCGTGCTGGAACGAGACAGGACACACCGGGCCTCTGTGTGCAACGCTCCAAACAGCACGGGATCCTGTCCGACGACCGACCAACACGCAAATAACCAAATTTTTCGTGGGAAACCCGCCTAAAAATACCCCGCGACCTGCGGGGGTGTGTTATTTTTGCGCGGACACGACGCGCCCCACCGTCGAGTCGCTCTACATCCATTCATTAAACGCCTCGACAAATGGTCGAAAATAAGAGGAACAACAGAATCTACAGAATTTCCAATAAATCAAGTTCCTACACCGAGGAGCGCTAAAGTTCTCTGATACGCAACCACTGCGACCTACTTGCGCAAGGTCAACGTTCGTAGCCTGACCGGTCACGGTCGAAGACCAGAAACGCCTCCAAACAATAATTAACCTCAACTCGAATTAAATCCACGCATTCCTCGAAGACCCATATTATTATTAATTTTGCACTCTCTTAAATGCCTAATTAAGAAAACAAAAGTATTTTGTTTACAGCTCCAAAATAAAATAAAAATCCCTAGACACATCCATCGGCACGATCGATGCAAGGTCCACTGAAGCGAACCGCAATAACTCTGCAACGAGACGTCGTACCAAATTAAAAAAAAAATACCATTTGCATCTTGAAATGTCAAGGTAAACGTAGTAAAAATTTCTCATTCCGATACCTCGAGCCGTTTCTTTCCAAAAAATTCCCAAAAACGACATTCCTCCGTCGGTCTACTCCGCCCCTGGATCCTTCGTCCAGCGCCGGCAACCCCGAAGTCAGACAACCCCGAAGTCAGGCAACCCGCGAGCACCGCGGCCGAGTCCCCGGCATCCTTCAGGAGCCTCCACAGCTGATCCGCAGAATCCCCTAGTCGTTGGTCTCCTCGCTCAAAGCCGGAGGAAGCATGCGGCAGCTGAGAGAGCAGGAGGAAAGTTCCCCGGAGAAAAACGCGGGAACGGCGGGAGGGTGGGGCGGAGAAGAAGAAGTAGGAGGAGGAGGAGGAACTAGGGTGGATAGGGTGGGGGTGGGGGGAGGGCGATAAGGAAGAGAGCCGAACTCTCGATGCCCAGGACCGGGAGGGGAAACGCTCGGTTTGTGTGAGGGGTGGGGCGGGGGAAACAGGACGAGAGGGCGCGGTCTTCTAGAGAGAGAGAGAGTGGAGGGAAATCGAGGAACGCGGGAAGGAAGGGGCGTCTGCGTCTGCGACCTTGGATGGGGTCGCTTCAAGGTCGCCGGTTGTGCCTGCCCCTCCCTCCGGCTCACGGTGTCCCCTCCCCCTCGCCACTCCTCTCGTCTATGGTCGAGGTTGTGCTCTCTTCCCTCGTCACCCGACCGTCGGGCCTACGGTTTGAAACGGGACCGCAACTGCGTACGCACAGAGAGAGATAGAGAGATAGAGAGAGAGAAAGAGAGATAGAGAGAGAGAGAGAGAGAGACACTGTAACATAGGAGTGCGGCAAGAGCGTGTGGTGTCGCGAGATCAATGCCAGGGTCAATGTCACGGCTTGCGAGTGTGTGCCGTGGCTGGGTCGCCGGGTTTCGTCGGGACGAAGCCCCGACAGGGATCTCTGACACCTTTCGACCCGCAGAGCTAGCTGGGACAGGCCTGGATGTCACCGCGTGTCACTGTCCACCGAGACTGGACTCTGGCTGACAGGGTCTTTTACTCTTCTTGTCTCTCTGCGGATGGGGGTTTAAGTGGGAGGATTCGGAGAGCTAGAAGGGTTGGGGATGGGGGTCTTCTCGGTTTGAAGTGGATTCGAGGGTCGTGGGGGTCTTTACTGGGTTTTTGGGAGTCGTGATGCCAGGTGAAAAATGGTCAGCTTTATGTCTGGTCTAGGTTGGGCTTAAAATTGGAAATATGGACTCCACACGACATTTTATAATGGAGGTGTCTTCTGGGTTTGGAGTGGATTCGAGGTGCTGGGTTTTTGGGGGTCGCGAGGGCAGGTGAAAAATAGTCAGGTTTACGTCTGGTCTAGGTTGGGCTTAAAATCGGAACTATAGACTACGCACGACATTTCACGTTAGGTCCAGGATTGGGAACGCAGATTCCAATCGAAATTCTACAGTACCCATGAAGGTCCATGGCTAATTCCAGATCAGGTCCGAGATTATTATCTTGATTATTATTCCAACTCGAATTTTTGAATACCTATGTGACAATTAGGTCTCTGACAAGTCAGACTTACGATGGTGCACAATTTATGTCCATGCTGAATAGGTTACTGACTTAACCTAGGAGGTTAGCCGTCTATGGGGCTGACCCCATACCACAACGATTAAATTCGTAGCAGTTAAAGTGCACACATTGTGGACACAAATTGAGCCTAGTGTAAAGCGTAAAAGCCTAGAATGTTTAAGTGGGCAATAAATATTCATTTCTCCTGACTCGTCATGACATAACGTCTTCCTACAAGCATTGACGGATTCGACGAAGGTATAGCGACGCCAGTTACGCAAAGGGCAAGAGGTGAGGCGAGGAGAGTAATTAGGTTTAGGCGAACGAAGCCCTTCGGGGAATCCTGATACCCTTGTCTAGCTGCCGAGAGTAGCTGCAAGACTCACACTTTTTACGCTCGATCGAAACGTTCGAGTGCGTAGGCTGACGTGTGGGTATTCGCATATTTCTTTTTTTTTTTTGCATAACATCAACGGACAACTCGTTAGCCGCCATCGCGCGTCGGCCTTACGTTTCAGTGACTTTTCACTTTCCTTCTGTTTGTCCACGTAACGATTCTTGCATTAACCGTGGCGTAATGTTTGTTCGAACGTGTTTGTCATCGTCTTTGCTGTTACCACAACCGGAATCATCTTCGAATCCGATCGGATTGCAATTACCACTGGACAACGATCATTAATTGTTTCTAAATGTCTTCCACTCAAAACGGAAAATTCAACGAATTCGATTGGATGTTTCAGACTGTTACATTTCTTTTTAAATAAATATTCTATTGGAATTTTTTTTAAATACAGTGAATTCTCGATATATGTCAACAACACTAACCGTGTTATGTTTACACTCCTCGGCGTCCAAGGGGTATCCCCACGGTGGTGGGGATAATTCCGCAACATTTATCATGCAGGCCTTGGCGACATATACAGAGAAATTACTGTAGTCTACTGAATCTTTTATATTTTAAACAATATCCTCTGGAAAAATCATCGATCGTAAGGGCATTCAATGTTCACAATTTATATTATGTGAATAATGTTAATGTTAATGTAAATATGTAATATCAAATCAGTCGTTTCCTCGCAAATTTCTAATTTATATTGACATTGAATGCCCACGTTTTGTGATACGTAAATAATTTATTTCTAGCAAGTAATGCCTGTAATAAATTATAATTGTTTCTATAAATGTTACAGAGGGTCTCAAATGGTGGTGGCTCGATGTAGCCACTGCAGTGTCTAAAAGCGTTTTGGTTAATGCATCAACGTTGTTTTCACGCAGCGACGTTTTCGAAGGTGGATTTTAAAAATAATTGACGGGGGAAAGGGAAGCCTAAAATAAATATTCGGAGGCAGCCTCGAGAGAAAGAGAGAAAGAGAAAGAGAGAAAGAGAGAGAGAGAGAGAGAGAGAGAGAAAGAGGGAGGCGATAAATCGGTAAACAGGATTAAGCTCGTTCCACGTGCATCGAGCCATCGACCCGTCGCTTTCCTTTAAACGATATGAAATATGTAATACTACTCCGCCTTCTTCTTATCTTTATCTCGTTATGCTTTCAGACTCGTGTCTGTATCTGTACGCGTTATCAACTTTACACACGTCGACCGTCTGACTCCGGATTTTTATAAATATGTTCATCGACACCGTCGTTTAAAAACACGTCGATCCAACGAATTTAAATTTAATTAAGCAATTAAATGTAATGATCGCATTATACGTTAATATTATATTATGCAATATAATTGCACAAACAGATCATCGAAAACCGGGAACTAAATTTTGATTAACTGGGGAGACCGGTTCAGTTAACAAAAATAGTAATATCGAATGAACCTATTGAATACTTTTGGCGTGTCTGATTGTGGCTGACCGTATCTACTTATCACGAGCATGCTTGTGCAAATGAATAATTCAAATTCTGTCTTTTAAACGATGAGATTATTTTTAATCCCACACTTAATCCTACATTTACAATTTAATTTTCATGTTAATCAGAATGTTGGAAAAATAGTTCTAATTATTAAGAAATGTATATCGCATTTGCAATATATCTGGAATATAGTTTGCAAATATTTTGTTTATATTAATTGCAACTTGGGGCAGTCGCATAGACATTTGTTTCTTCTCATAAAAATTTTACAAGTCAAAAATAACACAACCATAGAAATGTTTTAAATATAATTCAATGGTATAGCGTTTGTAAATAATATTTTGCGAATTCATTTGCCGAAATTTTTGCAAATTGAAATTGAAAATTGCAAATTGAAATTCTCCCGTTTTCAAAGTTCCTTAGATATTGAATGGTACGGTAATAAATTTGCAAGTAATTTTGCTGGCGGGATTAGTGGCCCAATTTTTGCAAATTGGGTGAATGGAGAAAGTTTCGGTGAAAAATCGCGACAGAAGCTGATGTCGACGGAAATCCTCGGTTTCCGATGCTGCGGTGCACACCGTTACGGAAGCAGTGCCCCAATGAATTCGCGGAACCGTGACATTGACACCTTATCGCGCGGCGGCTGCTGTTATCACCCGGTCGATAACACTCGCAGCGAGCGAACGTTCTCGTAAAATCTGTTCGGCTCTCCGTCCCACGAATTTTCCTCCGGTTTTACGAGTATGGTCGTGCCTCTCGCGACGTCAGAACCGATGTAATCGCGTATTGCAACAAAATCGCCAAGGCCCTGCAAACAAAAAATCGCAAAAAGTCACGACAATATCATCTGCTTTAAAAACTTTATTCGTCCTCCAAAAGTTGCAAAATAGTTGCAAAACCTTAAAAACTCATTTTAAACATCCGTATATTACAAAATCATGCAAAAAAGAAATTATTAATAAACCTGAATACAATGCTCACTATAAATAATATTCATTGATAAATATGAATACAATGTTTAATGTGGATGATATTTATTAGTAAACACGAATGTTTAATACAAAAACAGCATTTATTAATAAACATGAATATATTGTTTAATATAAATAGCATCAATTAATAAACACGAATACAATGTTCAGAATAAATAGCATTTGTTAATAAACACGAACATAACGTTTAATGCAAATGGCATTTATCAATAAACATGAATACATTGTTCAATATAAATACCATCTGTTAAGCAACATGAATACGATGTTCAATGAAAATTCTAATTACTAATACACGTGAATGAAATGTTAAAGTAAACCTATTAACGAACAAGATGTCAATGTTTATTAACTATATACGTTGACTATATTTATAGAATATAATCGAACGTATTTTCAGAGCACACGAGACAAATAAAGGGATAGCAGAGCGAGGCAAGTAATAGAAAACAAAATCGATAAAACTAGAAAAAATGAAATAAAAACCGCACCGCGATCAATTTACCGATACACGGCGGAAATGAAATTTCATTCGACACTAGGGTTTTCCGCAAAAACGCGGCTCTCGTTGGAGCAAACGGGCCAGCTAGGAAGCGAAATTGGATTCTCGCGAATATTTCGCTGAACAACGTTTTAATTGGGCACAGCTGTTTAGAGGCGAGGACAAGTTCCCGGTGGCTGTTGAACGCGGCGTTTGATCTTCCCACGGTTGACGTTATCTCCCGTCAATATGCAACCCGCTTGCGCTCTCGTCCCTTAACAAGCCGAAAATAAAAATCCTCCGCTGTGTTCACGGGCTGGTGAACAATTCACGCGATCACGAACCTTCTTTCCAGCCGGCTGACGTAAGCGTATTTACGTGTCCGCCGTGCCGAGAGATACGAATGCTCTTAAAAATATGCAATCGACCGCGGTTCGCGACCTTTCGACGATACCCGGCGCACAGTGGGCAAAAACGGCCTTTTTCGATTCAAAATCAAAGAACTTTCGATAGGAATGAGATAGAGCGATGAAGTTTTTTTAAATGAAAGCTGAAACTTTGTAGAATATTTTTTAACCTTAAGAAAATTCGTTAAAGTTGCACAATTTCAAGAAAATTTTGTTGTTGTGGTTAATACGCGCGGAAAAATTTTTTTTAACATGGTATATATCGTTCCCCATAGATTTTTTCACGCTGATTTCAAATCTGTTTTCAAAATTTGTCTGCGGCCTCTGGTTTTCGAAAAAAATAGATTTTTGTGACACAAATTAATGAAATTTTTTCGTTAAAATGACTTGATAACACACTAGTTTGAAAGTATATCGTATTCTCATATATAAAACACAATAAAAATAATAATAATGAAGTATTTTAACATGTTGAGTTACTTACGAAACATGAAGCACTTCACATCTCGTCATCACTTGACGTATCGCTGTCATTACTACTGGCACTTTCTTGAAATTGTGCAACTTTAACGAATTTTCTCAAGGTTAAAAAACGTTCGTACCGTAATCTCCCTATTTTTCCCATATTCTACAAAGTTTCAGCTTTCATTTAAAAAAAAATTCATCGCTCCACCTCATTCCTATCGAAAGTTCTTTGATTTTGAATCGAAAAAGGCCGTTTTTGCCCACTGTGCGGTGTCCCGCGGGGCCTTCGAGCCTCGTTTCGTCAATCTTCGTTTAAGGTACGATCCGATACCTCGCGTAAACTCCCTTAGCAAAATTTATTTATCGAGGCAAACATTAGCAAACGTCCATCAAAATCGAAATCCATCTCCGGAGCTCGAAAAAAAAAATTTTTTCTTCTGCGTACCGAACGGGAGAAAATTTATTGAACTTATCTGTGAATTTTTATAACGCCCTATTATTAAAATTGTAGTGGCCGTTAGATGATGAAGACGTGTGTCACTGTCTGTGTGTTAATATACCCATTTTTAGTCAGTTAGAAATTTTTTTGTTGTACAAACCGAACGACACAGCCTTGCGGAACTTCACGGACTTGTTTATTTATGGACAAACTGCGTTCGCAAATTTTTGTATATCGCTGTCACCATCACTGCCATAGATAACTGTTGTTTTGATAAAATAAATGACTTGTTCTTGAGCAACTGTACCGCATTGCTTGCCTACGTATCAGCGGTGTCTATATTCATGAATTTGTTCAGTATCCGTGTAACCATTGCAATTATTAAGTGATTACGATAACGGTTAAGCGAGCGGGTGTTTTCAGAATTACTATTCGATAAGACGAACGACCTATGCCCGTGGAAATTTGCATGGTTGTTTGCATAGATCTAAAGTGCGTTCGTGTATTTTTAACTTGTTATCGGTATAATCGTTCGCAGACGAAAAAGGAGACATTTTCTGAAATTGAAAAATACGTTGCAACGGCATGGCGATAAGAAGGAGAAGGTATTTCAAGAAAAGAAAACCAATTTTCCACGGAAGGTTGCAGAAAAAGCAGCAAAACGTACGCGGGCCGTGGAGAAGCTTTCGAATCGATAGAGGGGGGAATCTCTTTATCGGATTTAAAAAATTCAAAGCATAAAGCAACGGTGGTCCCACTCGCGAGCATAAATCCTGAAAGTTCTGGGACGACGACTGTGTCGCGAAAAACAAGCGTCGTCGCCGCGTCGAGTGCTGACCTTTCCAGTAAGAATGGCATTAGGACAGAAAAGTTCGAGGGTCCGAAGGCTTCCTATTAGCCGCTATAGTCTGCGAAGGGAGCGTCGGTGAACGGGGGCGCCGGTTCGTTGCGATCGTCCTTCAACTCCGGCAGAGAAACGAACGAACGGAGTTCATGGTTTCAGCCCCCGCCCCCTTTCGCCCCTCCCCCCCACGGTCGCCGTCCCCTTTTTTCTGCCCCCGCGTCCTTTCCCCATCGGCGTATATTATGATCTTGTCCAGAGGCAGACGGTCTACAGACTTAACGATCGATAGAGCCTTCCTCGTTCCCTCTCTGGGGAGTATCGGCGAGCAACGCACCCCCACCTTCCCGCGCCGCTTCACCTCGGCCCCCCACCACCTTTCCGCGCCGCAGCCCGGCCAATCGCACGGAGCCAGGCCACCGCGGACCTCCCCCCAACCGCCGCAGACACGAGCCGCGACAGTGGCGTCGACAAGCCTTTTAGAGGACCTCGGTCAATGTTAACCCCTCGCACCGGGTCGAATTTCAACCTGACGTACCCGTTCGCGGAACCTCTGCGCAAAGACTACATCTTCTCATTCACTCGACAAGACACAGATGCGTTAAAAAATGCTTCCAAAAAGAAAATTGATATCCCAGATTTAAAGTATCGTTATCTGAATTCATCAGCGGTACAGAATTGTCTCAGATGCACCTAGATATCTAGTACCTAGCAATCTGAAACAGTGAAAGAGCATTCGAAGAATTATTTTAAAATACCGTTACATTATTTTCCACCTTTTAACCCTTTTGCATCATAAGGAAATACGAAAAGAAGGCCTCTACCACCAAACTTTCCTTTCTTTTTTATTATACTTCAGTATAAAAATGGCTAAAAGTGAAAGAACTTCATATTTCAGCATTATAAGAAAAAATAAATTGAGCGTATATACACGCTCCGGTATATAATGCTAACGATGCAAATGGGTCAAACACGTTGAGAAAGAAAATAAATTTCTATTTCGCTCTAGCTTTCAGCAATTGGGGTGGAAAATTTTTATTTTGCGATAGACACAATTACCCTTTTTTAAGAAATAATTTTAAACACGTCGAGAAAGAAAATAAACTTTTATTTCACTGTGGCTTTTGAGCAATTGGGGTGGAAAATTTTGTATTTTGAGATAAACATAATTACCCTCTTTTTTGAATAATTTTGCAATACTTCCAGAACTTCTGTCCTACAGTTTAATTGTCTATTTTGTAGACAGAGATTCCTCGAAATAATAATTTTGTTGATAATGCTGGCAAGCGTTGCATGAGCCAAGGGGTGGGTTCGACGATTGGAAACCTAACCCAGACCTTTGGTGCAGCGGAAATCGGGGCCTAGGTCGGAAATGTCACAGCTGTGTGCCGGGCGCATTTGCATCCGCAGATGTCCAATATTTTCGCGATTCAATCACGTTACCAGATTTTTTGGGTCAAACATCTCTGACCTAATTCACCGGCGAAATACGATGAAGAACTGTCGATGACCATTCTACGTGAAATCGAGTGACCCAGATCCGGGAACGATAAGAAATTGTATCCTGGTCTCTGGGAGATTCGTTCTCGATTAATCATTTTAATGAATTTTTTTT
The DNA here is from genome assembly GCA_913789895.3 of Seladonia tumulorum. NCBI lineage: Eukaryota > Metazoa > Arthropoda > Insecta > Hymenoptera > Halictidae > Seladonia > Seladonia tumulorum. Next base: position 15,656,907 of record OU565270.1, on the reverse strand, counting down.
CGAACTAGAGCTCCCCACTTCCGATCCTAAGAACCCTTCCGCATAGCCATCTTGGGGAATTTTTTAATGAAAAACGAGACGACATATCGATCTGAAAGTTTGCAGATATATTGACCAATCCTCGGAGAGTGCGACGATATTTCTTTTGTGCGAACATAGCGACTAGGTCCAAAGTTATGGCAATTTTAGTAAACATATATTATAACAATACATATCCATGGTTTTTATTATAGCATTTTTCACAGAGTTATCAGAAGCAGAAAAATCCAAAGGATTCTGATTCCCAGTGAGTGTAGTCATCGTTTTTCCAAAAATGAATAAAAAAAAACCAACAAATAAAAAAATAACAGTGTCAAAAAGACAGAAGAAAAAGATAAAAGATTGAAGACGTTTGAACCTCCATAACATCGTAAAAAATCGTGATATCCTCGAACAAAAAATGTCCTCGTGTTCTTCAAAGATTAATAAATACACCCCTAAAATATCAAAACGATAGGTTTGCTAGGTTAGTCGCAAAAAATTCCGAAATACCGCGACGCGTCGAGATGGGTGACATTCGGCGTCGCGATTCCAGGATTCCGACTGGCAAAGTCGGTCGAGCGTGGCGTCGCGACGCTCCGCGTCCAGGAGGAGCATGTGCACGCGTCCGGGTTTCATAGTGGTCGGTTGGAAGAGGATGGAGATCGAACGAACGAAGCAAAAGCGCTCGGCGACACAGTGGCACCGGTGCAGTGGCCGAAAAGACCGGGCCCGCGGGGCGTCGCGACGCCTAGGACGCGGCCAACTGCTCTACCGTCGACGCCGTTTATTGATCGACCCGATGCAAGCAAGCTGGGCCACAGCTGGCCGGGCTTACCAACCTCGTTGCAAATTTGCCCCGGCTCCGGCTCCGGCTCCGACCACGCCGCGCCGCGGCCCGTTTGATTCGCCGTGTTTCCATCCTCGGGAACGCTCGAGAGACTCTGTTTACACCCGTCCCTCGCTGCGAGACCTATTTTCGAACCGCGCCACGCCGATCGGCCGAACACGACGCCCTGATCGAACGGGAACGGCCGCGGAGTAGTCATTCCTGATGTCTCTATACGACTTGCGGAACGGCAAATCTACCGAATCTTTCATCGGAAATCCTCCAAATTGTTTACCATTACGTCATAATAATTTTTAACAATATTGCTTTCAAATGATTTTAATAATATTCCTCCGAAATGATTTTTAATAATATTGTTTTCATGTAAATTGTTCATGATTATTACGAATTTGTTTCATTGTTTAAATCGCAGTCTGAAAGTCCACGAAAAATTGTCAAATATTGAATATACTGTGCAACGTTGTCGATAATGCACAGAAAATTTTAATTCTTTACGAGATTTTCAGTGCAACATGTAGAAGACATTTTTTGTGCACGCGGCTTCGTTTTCGAGAAAAATTGAGCTCGAAACCTGGTCTGTTTAATGGAAGTAGATAAGGTCAGCCATGGGCAGACGTTCGTGGAAGTTCATTCCATCGAACAGTACCTGATTACTACCATAGTATTCCAGGAAACTTGACTGGTTGTACAGTACCTGGAGTAAGTAGAAAAGGTCAGTCTTGGTCAGACATTAGTCGAATTTTATTCTGCCTAGTAGTGCCCAATTTCTCTTTATAGTACCTGAATTGTACTCATCATTTCTTGACGTGGTACCTGATTGTTTGAGTAGAGCATGATCCCAGAAGTAATGCACCATTATTCGAATAGTTCCTAATTTTTAATTAGCTGTCCAGTAACCGAAATACATTCAGGCATGTGGTACACATCTAAGTACCAGAATAGTACTCAAATAATACCCAATTAGTACTTAACTAGTGCCCTAATAGTACTCAGGAAGTAATGCAACATTATTCGAATAGTACCTAATATTTTGAGTACCGGAACAGGTACTGAACAGTACAGAGCATATCTAAATGTCAGATTAGTAGTAAAATAGTACCTGATTAGTACTCAACTGGTGCCCTAATAGTACTGAAATAGTACCCGATTGGTACCTGAATGGTACCCAAGTAATATTCGAATAATACTACCCCGAATTTTTATATCTGCTAAAAAGAGGTCTCCTATATTGAAAAATCCAGGTACTGAATTCAGGTACCTCGATGTAGGTGCATATTGAGAAGTCTAATGCTTGATGCTGTGAGTACCAAAAATGTTCTTGTCAAGCCTTTCATACTAAAACTGTCAGGTACTAAATTCAGGTACCTGAATGGTACAATATCTGAGATTCTCTTACCTCACTGTCACGAGTGAATGGTCGCTCGGCACGTCGAGCCCCGAGGATCGTTTAAAAGAAAGTTGATTACATTGACGCAGCAAGGTACCATTCAGCGAAGTTATGGCAACCCTTTCACGAAGACGGGTTTCAGCCGTGATCATCGCTGAACTTCTAATTGCTCACGAGGCGTGAGACGGGAGGAAGACAGTTTTACGGAGTCCGGGAGGATCCTTTAACGAGAGGAATGTAAGTCGGCTGGCAAAGGCCAAAGCCAGTGTAAAAGGGGTGGTTATTGAGCGGTGTCTCCGCACAAAGCTCTCTCTCCCTCTCTCTCTCTCTCTCTCTCTCTCTCTCTCTCTCTCTCTATCTTTCTCTCTCTCTCTCGCTCTCGCCTCGTACGCATACAGATCCGACTAAATCAATACGTACGACTGTCGACGTGCTTGCAAGCCACACGTCCGCATACTTATTGTTAGCCAACGAGAGAGCTTGGAAAATTATTCTGGCATTCCTCCGTGTTGCCAACCCTGCGATTATTACTTGTTAGCCACTTCAACCCTTACATTGTCTTCAACCCTTTATTATTCAGCCCTCAATTATGTCACTTTTATTTCTTCATTGGTATTTTTAGTCTCAATATTCCAGGACTGGTCGAACGAACCGGGCGACGAATCGTTTTTCAGCCACAAATGTTTACAGGAGTTGTTAAATTGTTGAAAATTCCGAGTACGTTTGATTCGCTGCTTTTTCATTTAAATGCTATTTTATTTTACCTCGTTTGTGGGCGCTCCTTCGTTTGTCCAATTTAGACATTTTGTGAAAATTTGTATTTGTTTGATATTACACAATTTTTATTTGTTCATCAACCTTGTTATTCGTTGAATGGCATGTAGACATTATTAAATTTGTATTTGTTAGATAAAATGTCTGAAAAATTTTCGTTCATTTTAAAAATACATTTTGTACATTTTAAAAAATGTCAAGAAAAATATATTATATGAAAAATGAGTAATGTCTGTATTATACGATTCTAAATAAATCGTTAGTCGTGTACAGGGCGTTCCAAAAGGGATCAGCAAATCTTCAGAAAATTGTTTAATTTAAAAAATCGAGGAAACTGCAGCTAGTAAAAATTTCGTAATCGTTAAGTAATGAAATGATACATTTATTTATGAGATTTTAGTGAAGTTTGAACAGCGTGTGAGTCGTCTGGTGAAACATGTGTGATTTTGGTGCGTCGGCCCACCGCGCACCGGGGGATTATGATCGACGCATTCGCGTTGAGTAATGCTCGGACCACGGCTCTGGAGCCCCTGTCGCGGCGTTTTCGTCTCTTTTCTATGCCGTCACTCCATTATCTTTGCCCGTCTATCTGCCGCGCTCCACCTTTCTCCTCTCTTCTCCTAATCAGGCATCGCGGCTATATTTATACGCCCGAAGCATGGAAAGGTTCACGGAGGTTACCAGCCGACGCGGAGACGCAACAGATTACATATTCAATGATCCCTCTTTCCTCCAGCATCCGAACAACTGTTCCCTCAGGTGATCAACAAATTGTTCACGCTATTCCAATTTTTCCAAAAAACTTTCCCCCCACAATCTCCTCCAAAAACAACAAACTTTAAGAATTTTTTGAATCAACGCCGGCAGACGCATCAATTTTAAATTTTAATACAATATTTACTAACCTTCAGTGAATGTAGAGAAATTTTTTTCATGCCAATATACTGATTTTTCACAAAGTTATGGCAGTTTGAATAGAACGTTAACCGAAGGCACAGTAGAGATTCCTAGGAGAGGCGGGGATCTTTTAATTTTTACGAATTTTTTAAAGCGGGACCAGTGGACGCATTAATTTAAAATTTTGATACACTATTTATTAATCTTCAGTGAATCTAGAGAAATTTTTTTCATGCCAATATAGTGATTTTTCACAAAGTTATGGCTGTTTAAACAGAACGTTTCACAGAAAGGAGAAAATTAGAAATGTAGTATTTAGGCTGACTTTGGTATTTGTTTACTATGAGATTACAAAAGTTATGGCTATGAAATTTGTCGGTATATTTTTGTTAATTCTTCAAGAATATTCAGAAATTTTTCTGTTCGAATTTTGTGCGTGTGTAGTTATATCACCTGACGAAAACAACGAAGTGGTTTGAGGATACAGAAACAAGGGAGTTTCGATGGGAAAGTTTTCCAGTAGTATAGGCCAACACTGTCTGACCGCATGACCACCGCCACTGCATAGTTCGAAGGCCAATGGGGAAGTGGAAAGTGTGGGCTACACAGGAGACGATTGTGAACGTTCACTGCACGAGTTTAGGATTATTACTTTTAACACCACTTGCCACACCTAAGAGATCCAAAGAGAAATTGTTATTAAAAATTTTTTCACTTCATTTCAACATTTATGATTCGTTTTTATATCAAAGGGTAATGTTGAAACGATAATTACAGACTTTTAAACAATTTTAACTGAAACGAAAATATTCAAATTTTATGTAAAACCGATGTACAGGTTGTTAAAAATCTAGCGTACCCTTAAAAAATGAATACAAGCTGTTACAATTTTATACAATTAATGAAGGGTACACAAAATCCAATAGAACTTTCGAAGAATTTCAATTCCATTTAAAATCGATGTACAGGGTGTTCAAAATCTAGTGTACTGTTTAAATAATAGTAACAGATACCTCCAGTTAATTGAATATTTCATACAAAACTTTGTGAACCTATGTTCAATACAATTCTCGAAACAATTATAGTTTTCTTTGAAACCAATGTACAGGGTGTTCCAAATCTAACGTGTCCCCGAAAATAATAAAATTAGTTGCGTCACGTTCCTAATGATCCGAGCCCTCGTCCAACCGTTCCAAAATCCTAATACAAAATTTTAGGAGGGCATAAAAAATCGAATGAAATTTTGAAACGTCCTGTAGTTTACGAAACTTTGGTCCTCCAGTTCTCGGAACTTTCCGCGTATCTACACGTTCCCCGAAGCGAGCGGCGAATTTATCGACAGCGCCGGTTGTCGCAATTTGTTGGTTTAATTCGCGGCTAATTTTCAACACGGACATTATTATTATTATTATTGCAGCGAAGCGGTGGGAGAGGGGAGGGGACGCGATAAAGCCTTGTTCGCCGGACAACCGTTCGGATAATCGTCCGTCAGACAGAAACAAAGAAGCTTTCGGCTATCGATTGACCCCCGACAGTCCACAAACGGAGTTGCTAACTTTGCTTATGAGGTTACAATGAACCCACCACCTAGCGAAGGTTAAGAGGGGGATTGACCTTCTGAAACAATGGCGTCACTGCATGTGACATTAATCGACGTGAAACGTTGTTTGAATGAAGCCACCGGTGTACACCGTGTCCACGGCCTGCTTTGATCTTCGAGTGCCCGTTTCGACGGTCTGTTTGCCTGTCGAACGGACCATAAGGATCATCGAGTGCCCCTCGGTGATCCACGGAAATCATTTGCAGAGTCATCGTTCAGCTATAGACTTTGTTAGATTTTAATTGCAAACTTTTATTTAATTATTCAAATTGTGAAGGGAAGACGGGCGTTACTTTTTTCATGAAATTTGTTCTATCAAAAAGACCGAAACTTCAGCTCCGATTTGAGCCCTCGAACGTACAAAAACTCTTACGGGAACAGATCCCAAAATGGACGCAAAGAAAGCAATACAATGAATTCTCGATATATGTCAACTACACGGGTCTTGCCAGTGACATGTATCGTCCAGGAGACAAACCCGAGCGGTGTTATATTTACACTTCTCACGGGGTATACTCTGCAGTAGTGGGGAGAATCTCGCGACATTTATCATCCAGGCCTCGGCGACATATATAGAGAAATCAATGTAGTTACACAAATTGTCAGCAATATCGATTTAGAAATTAATACATTCTTTCTCGGCATTGAGAAACCGGTATTCAAAATGGTACCTGCTCCCAGAAAAATCAAAATTCTCCCACTGTCTCAAAAAATCAAGATTCCCCCACTATATCAAAAATCAAAATTAATTGGCTGCTTTTGTTTCTACATTACAGCAAGCCTTTTCCTGCAACTAAATGTGTAAAAATCGAATGTTGCCAGAGTGAATGGGTTGGTAAATATTAGTTTGAGGGACGCATGTGTTGGAATATCCTGTACAGTCGTAAATACACGTATTAAAAGGAACCGGGCGGAGGTCGAACGAAAATAAACGGAAAAACGGCGGAAGGTTGCACGATTGCGTGCGGACAACTGACCAATTAAGGGTGGAACGCTGAACGTTCACCTTCAATTCCTCCAACGATCATAAGCGAACCATCCTTGAGCTGCACCGGGTGCACTCTTCATTCCAGAAAAATAACTATCGTTATTGTCTTGGAATTGCTATTGCTTCCCTCTTCGAATGCAACATGAACAGACTGAAATTAGCAACGCAGTGCGAAAAATTATGCGAGCATGAAAAATAATGCAAAATTGTAGCTTTACAAGTTCTAGAACCTAACCGAGACTGCAGTGTTTTCAACAAAAGCAGCTATTTTTATTCCACAAAGAATCCTTTCATCCAACTTGAGCACAAAAGGACCGCTAAAATTAGCAACAAAGTGCTAACAATTATACGAAGAGAAAAATTACAACATTGCAGCTTTCCAAGCTCTAGGACCTAACTCCGGGTATACTTTTCTCGGAAGAGTAAAGCTATATTTATCTCACAAAGACTTCTGTCACTTTTCTCTAACCTAAAATTTGTAATAAAGTGCTAACAATTATCCGAAGAGAAAAATTACAATATTGCAGCTTCCAAAGGACTAGGACCTAACTCCCGGTATACCTTTCTGGGAAGAGTAAAACTATATTTATCTCACAAAGACTTCTGTCACTTTTCTCTGACCTAAAATTTGTAATAAAGTGCTAACAATTATCCGAAGAGAAAAATTGCAACATTGCAGCTTTCTAAGCTGTAGGATCTAACTCCGGCTACACTATTCTCAGAAGAGTAAAACTATATTTATTTCACAAAGACTTCTGTCACTTTTCTCTGACCTAAAATTTGTAATAAAGTGCTAACAATTATACGAAGAGAAAAATTACAATATTGCAGCCTTCAAAGGACTAGGACCTAACTCCGGGTATACCTTTCTCGGAAGAGTAAAACTATATTTATCTCACAAAGACTTCTGTCACTTTTCTCCGACCTAAAATTTGTAATAAAGTGCTAACAATTATACGAAGAGAAAAATTGCAACATTGCAGCTTTCTAAGCTGTAGGATCTAACTCCGGCTACACTATTCTCAGAAGAGTAAAACTATATTGATTTCACAAAGACTTCTGTCACTTTTCTCTGACCTAAAATTTGTAATAAAGTGCTAACAATTATCCGAAGAGAAAAATTACAATATTGCAGCTTTCAAAGGACTAGGACCTAACTCCGGGTATACCTTTCTCGGAAGAGTAAAACTGTATTTATCTCACAAAGACTTCTGTCACTTTTCTCTGACCTAAAATTTGTAATAAAGTGCTAACAATTATACGAAGATAAAAATTACAACATTGCAGCTTTCCAAGCTCTAGATCCTAACTCTGGCTATTCTATTCTCAGAAGAATAAAACTATATTTATTTCACAGACTTCTCCCATTTTTCTCTAAAATTTTCAACAAAGTTTCAACGATTATCCGAAGAGAAAAATTCCAAGCTCTCTAGAATCTAACTGCGGCTATACTTTTCTAAAAAAAGTAAAACTATAACAAATACTTCTCGCTTTTTTTCTCTGACCCAAAATTTGCAACAAATTGTAAACCTCGACTAATCCAGCTTTCAGAGAACCAGAGCACCTATATTTATTCTCCGCGAAGTTTGTTTTTGTTCCCGACACGACCACAAAAATGCTCAGCCGAACTCTGCGGCGAACCGGCGAGAAACTCTCTGAAGAGGAAAAAGAAAAGAAAAAAAAAAAAATCGCAGCGGTGCAGCTTTGCAAGCTGGCCAGTGAGAGAGCTCGACGGCGCGAGGCACCGGTGCATGTGTCGGTGTATAAAGGCGCATCGGGCGTCATCGTACGAAATGTCAGGGTTGAATCGCTGGTAATAACCCGGTTCTTTAACCGTGCTACTATGCAGATTCACGAGGCACGTACGGGGAAACACGGTGGCGACCCTGTTATCGACGTCGTTAACGACCGGAGCCGCTGAGAGAATCCGATGGCCAGAGCTGCCTCGGGAAACGTATCGATCCCCGAGCACACACACCGGCCGGTTCGTTCGATGCCTCGGGAAACGTGAATAGCCCGGCGACCGTATACCGTGAGAAACGTCGCTAAGGACGCCGACATGGATCGGGTCGATGATAAAGACCTTGCCTCCGCGCCCGCTCCTTGCCAGACCGAGTCGTTTGCCACTTTGTGCAACCCGATGACGCGCGGCTCTCTCCTCTAAGCGCTGTCCAGAGAACGATCTTGTCTCTCGGTACCAATATAGCCGGCTGATATCGACAGACCACTGGTGTTAAGAAAAGAAATTGGTCGCACAGTTACTTCATATTTTTTAACACCCCTCCAACACCCTAGACCCAACCAACTCTTTGTTCCTTGATCCTCTGAAAACTGCAGGTCACCGTTCACCGGAAGAAAATATGATCACGCAATTACTTAACCCTTTAACACCTTCTTAACACCCTGGACCTAACCTAGATTTTTTTTCTTCGAACCCTATACACTTGGAAGCCGACCAAAAATCACTGGAATCCAGTAGAAAATATTTGGTTCTACTGTTTTTTAATCGTTTAACCCCTATCTAACACCTCAGATCTAACGCAGTATCAAATGAAAATTTATTCATTCGTTCCAATACACTTTCAAAGCAACCACTGTTGACTGGCATTCAAAAAAATATAATAATGCAATTATTCGACACTTTAACACCTCTTTAACACCTTGATACCCGGGACCTAAACCAAATTTTCTTTTTCTTGCTACCTCATACACTTGGAAGTCCACCAAAGATGGCTGGAATGCAAAAGAAAATGTGGTTATACTGTTTTGTGAGCCTTTAACCCCTATTTAACACCTCAGATCTAACCCAGTATCAAATGTAAATTTATTTATTCGTACCAATACATTTCCAAAGCAACTACAGTTGACTAGCATTCAGAAAAATATGGCATTGCAATTATTTGACTGTTTGACACCTTTTGAACACCTTCTTAACACCCTAGAGCTCCACAGACCTAACTCAGATCCCGTTTCATAATAACAATATACTTGAAAGGCAACCACAGTTGACTGGTAGTCAGAAAAATATGGTATCACAATTATTTGACTCTTTAACACCTTTCTAACACCTTCTTAACACCCTAGAGCTCACCCATATCTAGCTCAGATCCCGTTTCACAATAGCAATACATCTGAATCGTGTCACCTCAGATGATTAATATTCAGAAGAATATTGTTACACAATATTTGACCCTTTAACACCTTTTTAACACTGTAGACACTTGGACAAGAGATCAGATAACTATCATTCAAGAAGAAACATAGTTATATTTGTCCCTTTAACCCACTCTTAACACCTTGGACCTAATCTAAATTTTATTATCCCATGCAGTTTCAATAACCTGCTACTGACACTTCTCCTTTGATTAATCATAATTTCGCAACCAATGAACATTTTTCGATGAAAAAAAATCGCAAATTCTCTGCAAAGTGTGCGCTTCAAAACCCGCTAATTGTTTTTCGACAGAGTGCCGGAGTTTCCGAGGAAAAAATTCCCAGAAATCGTCCGAGCCCGAGCGTGTTGAAGTTCAACGATTTCATCGAGAATTCCGAGCGTAATTTCTCGATGCAAGTCGCATAAACGGCTAGTGCACGTGTATACACAGTGCAGCTCGCAGTCGCGCGCGCGCCATCAGAGATCCGGCACCTTGAACTTTTATCACGTGCACGAACGGCCGCGGCGATAATAAGAGTGCGCGCGGGCGCGCGAGCGACGGATTGTTTGCATAAGCGCGCGCGTAACCGAATACCAGGAAACAATGCATCGGCCGCGAAAATCGTGTTTCTGAGTCAACGATCCGGACGCCGAGTTTCTTGCACTCGATTTTACGCGTGTCCCGCGTACCCGAAACCCGACAGAAATAATCGAACACCGGTACCGATCACTTTTCCACCGTACGCCATTTTGTAAAACACTCGGGAGCAGACCTGCTGCTCCGGCAATTATTCGCTTCGGCTGGCAAACAAATTCTAAAACAAAAGAAAGAAATTTTTCTTTTTCCTTGGTACGCTTGCAATCCCCGATGAATTATTTTACGTATTTTGTAACGAAGATGTTATTGAGAATCGTTGAACTTGACCACGGTCGAGCTGAGGCGATTTTTTTCTCGCGAACTGAGAGATATTGTCGGGGAAAAAATTAGTGGAGTTTAAAGAGCATACTGTGGAGAGCATACACAAATTTTTTTATTGAAATATGTTTACTAGTTACAAAGTTATGGTTAATCAACGAGGAAGCGTTACAGTACAAAGTTACTTAAATTGGAAATTGTCTTGGAACGGCAGCCATTTTGTTTTAAATCAGTACTCCGAAAAGTGCTTCTTCCGAGGACTAGATAATATAGTATCGAGTATATCGAACCAATTTTTTAATAACAACTAACGTTACTTTCTTGTTGAAAAGTAATTTTAAATGAAATAATGAGGAGGTACTTTCACCTCTGTAAGGTCCGCTTCTGTTTAAGAAATTATCGAAGCGTATGAGATGTCCTGGAGTCGAAATGGCTTCGAGAAATTCAAGTACGTTTATCCAGAATGTGAATAACAATTTTTTCTCGAAATGAAAGACGACAGTTGGATCGAATCAGCCGTCGGAATCGCGACCATCGAGAGGAAAGACGCCGAGAAATGGCAGAAGAGGAAAGCCCGCGGAGCGGAAAGTTGCAATGCCGACCGGCTCGGCAGTTCAAGGCCTCCTCGGCCCCCTCCCGGTGTTTGTTTCCTATATTCATTCTATTTTCTGCGTTCCCTTCTCCTCGTAACCCACTCGTTTTTCCATTTCCCGTCTCTCTCTCTCTCTCCGTACGGTCTCGCTCGAGCCGATGAAACTCGCATTCAGATCTCCCGCCACGGTGATACCGTTGTCCCGCGCCGATCGTTCCCCCTCTCTCTTCCACCGCAACCGACAACCATAACTCTATCCCCCTCTACACTCTTCATCCTGGTCCCACAGACTCCTCGTCCCCACTTCTCGCGATCTCCGTCTCGTTCTGCTAATGCGCTCTCTGTTCTACGCCACTAAGCTTCTCTCCCCCCGTAACGTCCCACGGATAACTGGCTCTGTCTTCTTTCTTTAGCCTCGCCGTTTCCTGTTCGCTATAGAGCCCTCTCTCGGCCAGTCCCTCTCTCTTTCGTCTCCCCTAACCTCTCCGCAACTGCATTCATTTCTCTCTCTTCCCCCCCCCCTCTCTCCACCGTTGTCTTTATTTCCTATTTGCGCTCACGCATTAAATTGTGCTGATTGATACATTCTCATCGGTACGGGTTTCCTCTTCCCTCTGTACCGGCTCGTTGTGCCGTCGGACTAATTGGTGAGGGATTCAACTTTTGTTTGCTTCACCAAACCAGAGAACGGTTATTGTTTGGAAATGTTTAATTGGCCCATAAGTTCGCACAAATTGCAGGAATGCCTCCGTAAATATGGCTATAAAAATACAGAAGAAAATAGCCGAATATAAAATGGCTTCTTATTTTTAAAATCTCGCTTTTTATAAATTGATGAATAAAAAATTATCTGGGGTATATAGTTATACATTTGGGCTCGACTTAAAAATAGTTTTTTGTCTTTCATCATTTTTCTCTGTTTTTTTTTTTTTTTTAAGTAGCTGTAGAAAGGGGTATGCGTTTCGGGACGATAGACCGGTTAGTTTGTTAGCGGTTAGGCTAGGGACAGGTACCAAGATTCGAGAAATCCCGAGACAAGTCCCCGACGCTTCCCGCTGGCCGGTGCATGCTATTAAAGTCATCGGGTCACTGTTACTCGCTAGACCGGCCGGGCAATGTAGCCTGTTACATAACCTGCAAATCGCAGCCCCCGAAAGTATGCAAACTGCACACCGGCCTGTCCGGACTGCCACGAGGTCGCTGCTGTGTTGCGAGTGTATTCCACTGCCAGTAATGGTAATCAATACGACGTGACGATTCTAAACGTCGGTGGTGTGGCCATTGACAACGAACACCCTTGGCCAATTACCCAACGACAATATAATACTGACATTTACAAGCACATCTTCCAAACTCATTTACTTCAATATTAAAATCACCGAAATCTAGCCTGGTCTACTTCAGATTTTTATTTTTGCAACTACCAAAGACAAAAACGTGTCTCCATGAAATTTTATTTAATAGATTGGTTCGATTATAATGCATACTACAATACGATACACAACAATTGGATATTACGTAACTGCAGTTGCAGTAAAATCGTTTAAATCTGGGTACAATTTTAAAGCTCCTGGGTAGTTCCCTGCATTACCAGCAGTGCAACCGTTACGCCTCACCTCAGTGACGTCACAGCCACTAATGCCCGAGTTACATAAACCCCCATTGCGTGCCTCGACTCTCTTTTTCTCGCTCTCTCTCTCTCTTTCTCTTTCTCTCTATCGTCCAGCCATCCCCAATGACGAGCAAGCATCTTGATGACGCTCGTGTACTCTTTTTTAGGCAAGGGTGACGTTAGAAATGGCCTAACCTAACCCTAGGCTGAACCTTCCGTCATTCAGACCCACAAACTAACCTATAACCCGCGGACACAATTGGTGTGTAATGGATTCCAGCTTGGAAAGCAAGCCACCGTGAATTCCGATGCAGAAAAACCGATCCTCCGCGTTTAGGATTGTCCTGGCGGCCGTGAAACCGGCCGCTCGATAAAGATAGCATTCCCGGGCTGCCGGTGTCCCCTTGGTAATGGGGTAAAGGAGCGTCCACAGCTTCAGAGCTCGGGTATTTCCCATGAAATGTAACTCGATGATTAAGGAAATTTTGTAGAGGACAAAACCTTGTGAACAAAATTTTGAGAATTTTGAGAAAATGCGATCTCATGGAATAATCTATGGGGGTCTATAGAAGGGATAGAACGATAAGATTTAGCCATTGGATTTTTGTTAATTTTTGAATTCTGATTTCGTGACTTGTGCCAGTCCTCTGTTTTGTGTAGGGGTGTTACCGGGTAGCTGTATAGATATACTTTGTTGCTTGGAGCACCGGTCGACAACGTGCTCGTCTCGAGCTATAGTTCTCATTCATTAGGGCTAGACCGTATCCTTCCTCGAGTCTCCTCCAAGCCTCTTAGCCGACGGAGAACTGTCTTACGGGTCTACTCCCTCTCTAATTAGATGTACAAATACCGGTTCCTACAAATTTACAGCTTGCGACGACTATAAACGTCCCACGGTGGATTAAGGGGGTACGTGGTTGCTATATCACTGCATCCTCAATCGTATTTTATAAAGCCCATTATTTTAATTTAATCATGATCATAATAACCAGCATATGCTAACAATCTTCAGAAAAGTAAATGCTATCCAAAATAATTAAACGACACAAAAATATTTCCAACATTCCAGTCTTAAAATTGATAAAATTGAGGAATCTTAATTTTTGCAAATCCGTTCCAAAGATGTCTATTATTTTTTTTATTTCTTTCCTGATACGTTGAATATAATGTCATAAACAAGTTGGAAAAATTCTGTGCAATGAGATGTACTGTCCACGCGCCAGTTGATTGAAAAATACAGGAAAAATAGCCTCCAGCGGAGAAGGTTAAATGGTACGGCCTACAGTCATTTCACGTTAATTCGTGTCTCGATTTCAGGTTGGCTCACAGCCCTCGTAAACTTGCACCGTAATTACGCGGCAGAGCGATAAAGCAGGACTTAAAATATACGATGAACCATGACAAACCGTTGAACAGCACGAACTAGACGCGAGGCGATTGCAATCGGATATTTCGCTCGGTGCTCAGACCGCAAAATAACCATCGCGTTAAGAAACTGGATTTTCTACTGATTTATGCATTCATCTCAACCGGAGGAACCTGATTCCATCCATTACGATCTCGATGTTCTAACAAAATCAATTTAGATAGTGTCAGGAAACTAGAATGTAGTATTAAATGTATCCTACTGGCAATTAATTAATTTTCCGTGAAATTACTTGCTGAAATTAGTGACAAGTAACACGTGCATTGTTCTGTAACGTATTTTACCTAGACGATAAGGATGTCAACACTATTTATAAATATGTACTACTATACTTACGTCGACACATTTAATTCGCGTACATGAAACTTGTTTAAAAATAACAAATTAATTATAATATTGTAGAGAATCTTTAAATTGTAGTTGTGCAGAGTTCTGTATTATCGAATATAAATAATAGACAGATCTATCTTATCTAGTACAAGTAAAAAAAAGTGCATCCTCCATAGATAATGTAAATGTCTACTATACGATGTTTTGTTTTACCTACTGTCGGTTAAGAACTGTCTCGTCGGTGACTGTACTTCGAACTACATTGCCGATAAGCATATGCAATGTTGCATTGGATTGGGGATAGATGGAGAACTTGGTCAACTCTTATGCAAAGAATTAATTTAATAAATCTTTTTTATATTAATTTCAACTAAAATAAAACTTCTTATAAGTCCTACTATCGCGGTGTCGTATTGTTAACTATCGCAAAGCACAAATGTGAAAAAAAAACAATATCAAAAATAATTGTTTCCGCCCGGGATCGAACCGGGGACCTTGTGCGTGTGAAGCACACGTGATAACCACTACACTACGGAAACTCCGATGGCGATGGTGCTCTAAATTCATGTGAAAACGGAAACACCTGTTCTAATTATTTATATCTGTCAATGAACAAATGTGCACAATTAAATTCTTTGATGGCAGTATTATGAGACTGATTTAACCAATCCTGGAGAAGGACTACAGTAATTGTGGTACATATAAGTCTTCAGATAACTCTAAATTGATCTCCAAAATGGCGTCATCCGTCTCAAGTCAAGTACACGTTCGATACCATCAAAAATACTATCCACAAATTGCACATTCGAAATAAATTTCTTCAACCATGTCTTTTTACATAATTAAATCCGACACATCACAATTAAATTGCACACCAATTCTAATTAACAAACCAGGTTCACCAGAGTGCTCGACTCGAGTAGTAGACCCAAACAAATTGCGCAACCCTTACAAGCAGAAGAAATCCAACAAATTCGAACGCGGAGCAACTCGATCACCAATAATCGCGACTCGCACTTCAAGTCGTATTTACGTCACTAACCTAGTCCACGAGCCATTGTCATTCGCCGGAGAGGTGTCGGTAAATATTGCATCGAGGTGGGAACAGCGACGGTGGAGCGTGTAAAATATTGTTTGTTTATGCTAATAGGCCACCACTTGTTGCGACGTCTCGGTCACCCTGAGGAGAAAGGAGGAAAAGGCTTCAGAGACAGGGAGAGTGGTTGATCAGCAGCTCGGGCTTATGGCAAGCATTTCCGTCGCGGCGCCCGACGTTACACACAGCGGGCATATTAGGCGCGCGGCCTGCGCGACGCTATGGGCCGAGTGACGCAATCGGGCAGCGACGGTACGAAGGGACAGCGCAAAAGTAATATACGGGAGGAGCAGAGGGTCCGGACCAAGAAGAAACGACGCAAGAAGGACCTAATCGACCTGCACTGCGGGCTGCGCAAGCCAGTAAAAGTATGACAACATTATTGACATTTATTTTATAACACTCTGCGACTTTAACAAGCTGTTGACAGGCCTCTCTCTCTCTCTCTCTCTGTGTGTGGTAAATAGAGATTGTTGTGTGTACGAATATTTTTGTTATTACAGCTTTATTTATTATTTTTGTGTTTTTTAAGTCAAGAATTATTTACAAGTGTCTTGACCATTTATTTATTATATTTCTAATTAGGAGAAATATTTCGAGGGTCTAAATTATTGTGATGGGACTTAAACATAGTTCACGTGCTGCAGCGCGTTCCACTTTTGCATCTATATTTCTGGCCAAAATTTCAGTTAATTCCTGTGTATAAATTAATTTATTTTAGTATTTTCATTTGTTGGTAATATTTCTTTTTACCGGCGACGAAATGGGATTTTTACAGCGAAACCGGAAGTTATCCTACTGGCAGAGCAATTTTGTAAAGCTCCTGCAACGTTTCGCGGATATACGGGAGGAATATGTATACATTGAACGATTTTTGTTCACCTTCTTCGTTCTGGATCACTCGAGTGAATACATATAAATCTCTTCCAGGGCAAAGAGACGAAAATCGATGGCAACTTGGGCAAGGCACGAAATTCGAAAAAGATATCGAACCGAATTCTCCCGAGAGCCGTAAGCATCGCAAAATTTTAATTAATATCAACTGAAATTTAAATTTTTCGGACAAACTAATCAAAATTATAAATAACTTTACTATTTTTAAAGAAAAGACTTTACTATGTTAATTTCTTTTCGTTGCAGCTGTCTGGGATATACAGAAATGGCGCCATAGGCAAAGAAATACGAAGAGGTATGTTCAATAATTTTTTAAAAATGATTTTTCATTTTGTAAGTAATTTGTTTAATTTTATATTGTTTATAGCACAACCTCATATTGCTTTGGACGATTCGAACAACGCCAGGTTAGAAGCGAATGTTACGAAGCTTCTCCACGGATACGACACGAACGCCCAGTATGTAAATTGTAATAAATTAAAGAATTTTTTGGTTAAGGATATAAAATTGTTTATAATTTTTTAGTAGCATTGTCATCAACGACAATCGCGAACAGCCTGAGGATCTGCAGCTAGGTCCCACTGCTAGAAACATTCTACACCCAACTCCGCCATGTGTGTATCCTCCGAGTCCAATTTTGGGTAAAGTGGATGGGTAAGTCTCAGGTAAATGTTGTATATAATATATTGCAACAAACTTATCGATTTTATGATATAATGTATGATATAAACTTATTGAGGAATTAATAGATTCTACATTAGAATACATTATGGTAAATTAATGATATTCTACTAAAATAAAACATTTCTACTTCTTTGTAGAACAAAACGACATGTCAGGGGCGAACAAGAGGGACACGTTGGTCCTTCCAAGTGTCCTGAAGAGAAAAAAAAGGCGGCCAACGCTCAATCCTCGCAAGAGTCTGCCATTGGGCAATACGAGGAACTGTGCGCTGCCATTTCTGCAGAATTCGAGGGGCTGAACATACCAGAACAGTTAACAGCAGGTAATTATCTTAGGCTTGATTCTATTTAAAAAATCTTAGAGTCAGAAATTCTCTACAAATCGAATTCGCAATTTTAGCAAGGGGGAAGCATATATCAAACTGTTGGGGTAATTGTATGCTTCGAACGTCCCGCAAATAATTAACCTCGCTAAACTGTTAGTAGATCCACTGTCGTCTGTGAAGAAGAAGCTGAGAAGCTTCTACGCAGAGTCCTTCCACAACCAGTTTCTCAAAGACATGATCAAACGCGGTCAAATTTTAAGCGAACGCAATACTCCGAGCTCCCGCAGCACAAATCCCCTCCTCCCGAAAGCAGTGTACAGCACGTCCGGCTACGGGGAATCCCCTGGCCTAATCGCGGCAACGGTCGACAGCTCGAACCCTCACGACATCTACAAAAAAACGACGAAACAGGTCGATTCGCAGGCGAATCAGAATTTGATCGTGCCATCAAAAGCGATCCAACGCGAGAAACGAAAAGAAGTTCCCGCGCCTAATCTTTTATTCGACTTTTCCGTGCTGAACGAACGCACAGTCGATAAGGTAGAGTCCGAACACCATACATGCAGCGGGGACACTTATTTCGTTGGAAGCGTTCCGAATACCACTTCTCTGGAGAAGTGTTGTGAAAGTCAAGAATGTCTGGACAATGAAGCGCTAGCTAGGATAGACAGGCCTGATATGAAGAGAGACCGAAAGTCACTTTTATTCTCAAGGTCCATGGAGGAGATGCTGAGGGAGACCATGAGCAAGAAGCATTTAGTCAAACGCAAGAACCAACGCACCCAAACGACCAACTCCTTAAACAACAGGGCAAGGAGACACCCGGGGAAGGGTAACGCTAAGGCCACGCATCAGGTGAACGCTAAGAACCTGAAGCACGTCCCAGCCATACTTCGGAGGTGCAACAAGCTCAATTTGTTTGATCCTCCAACGAAAGAAACAATAGAGTCACCCAAACAGAGTATTTCGATCACCCCGCTGTGTATCCCGTTGAAAAGTGACACTGTGTGTAGCTCTGACACCAGTGTCCTAAATGTGCAGACCTGTGTGGTGGCCTCGCCCAGTCTACGGAAGGACCTTGGGAAGAACCCTGAAGGGGACCCTGACAGTTCGGGAATCAACGCTTTCCACAAGAAGATCAAGAGGGTCCCTATGATCCATAAGACACTAATGTTCACCAAGAAGGACACTCGCAATAGACGTGCGCATCTCAATGACCTGGTGGCTGAGAGGTCAGTGGATTCGTCGAATGTCTGCCTGATGAGGCAGGAGGCTCTTCAACAGCAGGAGAAGTGTGGAGACTGTCAACGAGCTGCGTCTAGCTGCTACCAGTCCTTCTACTATTCAGAGAACTCTGAAGATTCGAATTACTATAGTCAAGAGCTGAAAGAGATTAGCGTTCCCCAGGTGCGACCTCTGCAGGTGCAACAGGATTCAGTTGCCTGCGAGGAAGTGTTCGTCCGGAAGCTGCAGCACCCTGGTAAAAATCATACTGTCTGTTTCGTGGCTGTGGATAGAGGAAAGGAGCTCAATGCGGTTCAAGATTGCGGGAAAGTCCCTCCAGAGGTCTATTGTCAGGATAACGTTGCCGATGTGGGTATACTGAAAGGCGTTCAGAACATGAAAATCTTGCCCATGGAAGACCAGAGAGCTAAGTGCGCCACTCAGTGTATGGCGAACACTGTGATCCTCGAGGAACAACCGGTGAAGTACCTAGCATTTGATAATGACTCCGAGACTCAGAAGATCCCTATATACGTCCAGAGCAAGCAACGACCACAGTTCACCTCTGTCGAGAATGCAGACGCGAATCCGAAGGTAAATTACCGATTGGTGCCCTGCCCAGCGGAACCAGCGCAGAAAATTTTGCTCGTACCTTCACACGAGCAAAATAAGGTGATGTACGTAAAAGAGAATAGCTTGCACCGGCCTGGTGTCTCATACGAAAGGGTTAACCAACCCCGAAAAATGTTCTTCTATCGACCGCGCACTCAGTCGGACGTGCAGTGCGAAAAAAATTCAAACATTTGCGAGGTTCACGTTTCGAAGCAGAATCTGATGGAAATTACGAATGCTGGGTACGAAAATATCTCTGGGCTGCAGCAAACGGAACTAGGCACGAAGATGAGGAAAAGTTTCGGTAATTGGGAGGAGGTCCATTGCCGACCGAGTCATGGTAAAGACAGAAAAATAATGTTTGAAAATTTTGAAGTAGTTTTTCTTTTGAGAAAATGGTGATAGAAATTTGCTCTTTTTGGTTTTGTTGCAGAGCACACGATTGTGAAGGATGCCTGCGCGAAGACTGTCTATTTCAAAAAATGACCGACTCTTGCTATGTATATTGTATTACGCATATTATTTTTTTATAGTAGTTCAGTAAGATATATAAAATTATTTATTGCATTCATTGATTTCGCACATTCGCAGAAAGTTCAAGGATTAATCGTATGGGCCATAGTGCAATGATTCATCCGCTCAAATTTTTATTTATAAAGTATACGAGGAAATGAAAATTACAGAGAAAGTGTTTCAGAAAAATAGTATTAGTTTAATGTTTACACGTTTGGTGTGATCAAAATGAACTTACGTTTTTCGTTATGTTTGTGAACGAATCCAGTGTCTGATACTAAAGTTTCATTTGTACAATCTTCAGTATTAAAATTTAATCTTTAAGTAACTTAACGTTTTCCATTGCGTATAGAAATTTTCTATACCACAGTTCAAAATCATTATTGCTTTCATATCTCTACAAGGATTACAATAAGATGTCACAATTTAAAATTGTAGTATAGTTACTATTGAATAGTCAATATTTAATAAATAAAAAAATATTATGTCGTTAAATTTACCTCAAGAACATACATAGCCTTCACATTAATTATATTTAATATTAGCTGACGTTACACTGCAAAATTAGATTAAACACTTTTAAAATCTTTCACTGTTAACCTTCCCGCCTAAGAAGGTAATGCACCGCGACCCATCATGGCGCCAATTTCAAACCTCTTTCAGCGTTTCAAGTAAAATCTATTAAATGCAAATGAAGATAGGATTCCGTACGGTTCGAATTATACAGCAGGTAAGCTTGAACAGGAAATAACAATACTCGTTATTCTCGTTTTTCATGCTGAGGAATGAAATTAATTAGGATACAGAAAATAATGAGGCCATCGATGCGAGGCAAATAGGATTACCGGCACGATAACGACGCGCAGAAGCAAACGAATAATTGCTGGCCCATTTTAATCAAGCCCCAACAACAATTTTACAGAACGCCGACGGAAAATTACTACGTTAATGTAGTTTACGTCTCGTTACACCGGAAACATCGATTTACTTCACGTTGCGCGACGATAATCATGATGCGTTACGGTTATGGACGAACATTATCGCTTCTGAATGCAATTTTTTCCAACTTCGGAAATTTATTTTACCGGCAACAAATTATCTGGTCGCTTCGGTAAATCTGGCCTGCGGGGGGAACAATTTTGACAAAAATTTGAAATTTGTCACACAGTATGGTACAAATTGATAATAAAATATTTGCAAATAAACCATAATTTTTTTTAACTGGAATTGCGGAGAAATTTTCTTTATCGATTTTTAAATACAATCTGACAAAAACAGACATAGAAATAAATTGTACGGTACATCAAGCAGAAAAAATTTTTGCTCATTCAAAATTTGATTCTTTGCCAGAACCACTCAATGAATTTGTTAACATTTTTAAAAAATCACTGATAGGACTATGCTGAATTTTAGTAACATAAAAAATGTTCTCACTGTAGATATGATAAAATCAACAATTTGACTGAAGTTTTACAAAGTTTTGGATGCTAGCAATAGGAGGAGAGAACTTCCAACCCCTCAATTTTTGAAAATTGATCGATCAATATTTGATTTGTGTAAAAGTTGATTAATAACGAGCGTAAACGCAGTGGCGTAGAATGCAGCTTCCGTGTTGAAATTTTAAAACATGATTTTTAAAAATGTTTATTTGCTAGAAAGCTGATTAATAACGAATGTAAACGCAACGGCGTAGGATGCAGGTGGATGTTTTTCGCAAGCAAAGGGCTTCGCCGTGACGAGGAAAAATTGCGGTTGTCTTCGGAAACGCCTCGGACAATAGGAAAAATGGCGTCGAGAGTGACAGTGGCGCGTGCAGCCGGAAAGAAAAATTATCAGCTTTCTCTCGGACGTGGAAATATTAAATTGTATTCCTATGGGCCCGGCAGTCGATGGGGTGGAATCGCGCAGCGGGGGTGAAGCAGGGGAGGGCCACGGGATCACTAACCAATATTTAATCAACTTTCCAGGAGAATATTATTCTCCGGACAAATCAAGGACATATGTATCAGACCGCTAAGGGGGGTTGACGTTCTCTCTGTATTGATATAAAAGACGAAACTCCGTTTACACGGGTGTACATACAAGAGAGCGCGCGCGCGCGCACCCTTATGTTTGTGCTCATTCGCATTGGCGTATTTGCTGCCGTTCAATTGATTCTTCATCTTTCAACTACCAAAACTGTCCTCGATCAATCCACGTCGTCATTGGACTCCAAAGGTTTATGGGGATTTTTATTTCCGTGAACCAGTTCGAAAAACTTTATATTGAAATATTTACAATCATCGACGTTTTTGATTTCTTGAAAATCATATAGAATTCTAACAGGGTTTATTAAAGTCTGCATTTTGTGAAGTGTTGAACATTTTTGTGTATCGTTAATGGGAATTTGACTACCCTTAAGTGAATGATCATTTTGCCAAAAATTAACCCTCAAAATTACTGAGACATTGATCGTTATTTTTATTGTATTAACTTGCACAAAATTTTAACAAACCTCGTTTCACAGGTTTTATGCAAATGTAATTTTACAGAAACTACCCTTAACGTTAGTATGAAAGTGACGCAAAATTTTTTAAAATTTTTACGAAGAAAATTACATAAAATTGTAGCAAATGCAATTTTACAATTTGTAAAGTGCGCGATGCTGCTAAAAACATATTTCTTATCAGAAAAAGAACCTTTGAAATGTCTGAAAAAAATCCATTAAAATTTGAGCAGTAATTAAAATGCCATTCGATCTTAAAAACAATAAGTGAACTTCGCAAGATGGCGTCACTTTTGTATTATCCCCAAGTGTTTAGACTATGAAAGCTACCCTTAGTATTATGGAAAAAAATCTATTAACATTTGAGAGCTGTGATAAAAACAGGCAAACAGTATTTTTGAGTGGAAAAGTGAATTTGACAAGATGGCGTCACCTTTGTGCCGTATTTAAGGGTTGAAACAATGACGTTACAGGTAGGGAATGATTTTTGTAGTGTCAGGGTGAAGGTAAATCATAGTTTTGCACACTGGCAGTATCGTCGAGGTATTCGAACGCGTTCGGAGCGGTTCGCGTCCCCTTCGTTACAACGTCGAGAAATTATTGACGAGGCTACGCCATTGGGGAACTCGTTCCCGTGTGTTCCCAGTGTACACACACCACAGACGGTTTCGGTGTTGCACGGCACACCGCGTTCCTCGAACAGAAATTCTCCTGGGACAGGACACACGGGGAAGAGGGTCGAGAGAGCCCAGGACTGCTCTCATCGTGGCCCTTTCGTGAGAACAAGTGCGAAACAAGTGTCGCACAGGTTCCTGCCACCTATCCAAGGCCGGCCCCGTGTCAGCTCCGGACCATGTAATTTCTCTATCTGGAAAATAAATCATGCCTGCTACTTTCTACCCCCTTTTGTCCGACGTTCTCCGCGCCGATTGGTTTCTTTGGAAAACAGCGTACTATTCATTAGATTCTCTGCTGGGAAAATTGGCTGAGCCCTTGAAAACTACCCCTCTACCCCTACCCCTGACCGTGCCATTTTTACTGTATTTTTATGCAATTTCACAAGATCGTAGTCCCCTTGGAAGATCTATAGAATTTTTATCTTTTGATTTTGGGAATTCTCTGATTGATCAGGGTTGAAACTACCTCTAACAAAAATTATATGATTTTTCTTTGCTATTATGTTAGAAACTATTGAAATCGAATGGACAAATTTTTCAAATTGAATTAATTTATTGATCAATTAATTGCTTTAAGGAATTCTTTGGTTATTTAGGGTGGAAAGTACCCCTAACAGAAATTGTATGATTTTTCTTTGGTATTACGTCGGAAACTATTGAAACCAAATATAAAAATTTTTCAAATTGAAATTAAGAAACCTTCTCGATTGGTACATAAGGGTGAAAATTAAAACTACCCCCTAAACAAAATATTATTTTTCTTTCCCGTCACGTTAGGAAAGGTTAACAATTAATTGTAGAATTTTACAGATAAAAATTGAGAGAATCATACGGGTCATGAATTAACCCCTAAAACAAAATTTTTCCCTGCCGTTAATTTAATATTATTTCGAGGTAATCTTATTTAACACGACTTCGCTTTTTGTATAATGAAATGCTAGTTCAAATCGGATTTGCCCGTAATTCAATTCGAAAGCAGATTCATTTCGTTCGCTTTTTTAACGGCCGAAAATGTGATAGTCTAATGGCATTATGGTTTCTATAAATACGGTTTTCTATTCGAAGTAACGTGATATACAGGGTTTTCAGTGGTGGCTCGCTGGAAATTCAGAAGCAGGCTCCAATTGGATTTGCCTTTACATGAATGTTTAAATTGTTTTGGTGTCCCGAATCCACTCTTAAACTGGATTTTTCGAATTATCTATGCGAATTAGTAATCCGCAGTTCGGGTTGAATTTTTCCGTTTATTTCCGTGTGAATAAAAAATTTACTGCCTCTTAGCAACGTCCGCCATTTTTCCCTTACAGCTCCAGCTATTTGTAGCGTTCATCGACTCGAGAAACATTTGCAGTTTATCGTAACCAGCAAATCATATCAAAATTCAATTTATACCTTTTTTAAAAAACTCCTTATTCATTATTTACAATATTGTTCAATTCTTTGCTTCATAAATAAAACAATTAGATAAAAATTTCATGTGCCTTTTTCCTTAATAGAATAGATTACAGGGGTTGGTTTATTGTTCTCCCGTGACAACCAAAATTGACACTAAAAGATTCTCAGAATCTTCGTTTAAAATGTTCAATTATTTACCTACTTTTCCCTGAAATAACGAGGACAAAATTTGCTTCAGGGTTGCTTCAGTTTGCTCAAAGTCTCGAGCGTCTTAGACCCCAATTTTTCCATACCGCGGTAAAAATTTCCACGGGAACCTAGCCACCGATAACAATCCCCATAAGCCTAAGAAAATTCCCCAGCCGATAGCTAAACGCCTAAAAACGAAATTAGAAGCCTCGATCAACCTGTTAAACGGTGACGGGTCCGCGTGCCGTCGGTCTCGCCTAATAATCATATTAATGCCGTCTGACATGGTCGTGTCAGGTCGTCGAGTCGGCTCCCATTGTAGCAGGACGCCGTGATCAGCATGCGAGCGTCGGCGTAAACACGGTCGAGGGTATAGCTGTGAACCCTCTCGTCGGGAAGCGTGGTGTTCCGGTGTCCGGTCTTGTCGCGTAGCGTCCTGCCTCGGGATCGATCGTAAAATCGCGGCCGGTAGAGGGGCAGGCATCATCGAATGATAGCGTTCATTCGGTCTGATGGTTGTCGGGGGAGCTCGGCTGCCGGTGGTGGGGCTGACGAGCTCGATAGTGGGGGACAGCCTACGTGGGCGTGGCCAGACGCGGCGTCCTTTGACCGCGTGGGTGGGGCGGCGCCGAACGAATCCACGGTTCGCTCGCGGCGCACCCCTCCCCCGGCGCCCGACTATCAGGCCACGCCCACACTCGCTGCACCCTCTCTCTCTCGGGTTATTGAATTAAGCTTATCATTTGATTTTGAGGAGACCCACCAGTCGGTCGTCTCGGGCTCTCTTAACCGGGCCGAAAAACTTCTTTCTATCCGCGGTATAATCGCAATAATTTGATATCGCTGATCCGATTACGCTGTCATAAGCCGCTATCGAGGCGGTGGCCGCCGCCGCCCGTATACCCTGCCACCATAGAATTACGCGACGCCGAGCGATCCGACGCCTTTGCCTCTCGCCTTGCCTTGCCTCTTACCCAGCCTCCTCTTCGGTGACGATTATCGCAGACCTAACCCAGACGCGAAAAGAAACACGCGTGTGCCGCCCAGGGCCCGACGCCGCGGGCCCCGCCAGGCGGCACCTTGGCCACTTAAACGAACCTAATCACGGTCACGTCGCCGGGACCCGTTTGATGCGATCATCAAAAACATCAGACAAGTTGGACACCTACACCTGGACCGAGCTTTGAGGAACTGGGAACCGAAATTCTACAACTGCTACAACCCCTGGGAGCCTGGAAAAGTATCTACAGAGGCTACAACGGATAGGCGACTATCCGGGCAATCATCAAGGAAGAGGATCCCTCACCGTAAAAGACTCTACAGGACCCGTTAAGGTTCCTAGTGCATCACCTAGGAGTAGGGTATATCCAACCTTGAGCAGACTATAGGACCCAGGCAAGCTTCGTTGAAAAGAGGACTCGACGCAATAGAGGTGAAAAAGGGTACCCCAAATCCGGAAGAGGATTTCTGGACACCCGGAAACTATAGGCAACGTAACCAGAGACAAACCCCTCGGTGCATCAGCTGGGCCACAATCTTCATTGCAAAGAGGACCCAAAGTCAGCGCAATAAGAGTCCAAGAGGATACCCAACGCAGGGACCTGACCACAAAAGAGGATCTGTGGAAAGTACAGACACCATGGAATCGAGAATGTCTATCCGTCGCTAGCCACCAATTGTATCGCCTGATCAACCTTCAACCTTGATAACTTTTCAAGCCCACCAAGACCAAGAGACTAGAAGACCAAGCTTGAGAATCTAGTAGTGAGTGTACCAGGGCCTACCACTTAACAGACACGTCGAAGCGTCTACCCTAATCCCACACTGTGCACCGTCGGATGAACAACCTGGACCCCTAACTCCATCATCAGGTCAACGCCAAGTGAACTCGCTAACTTTCAAAACCGATTGACCGAGACCTAGCTCGAAAGTGGTCACAGCCACAGGAGTTCAAATGAGTCGGCCAGGTGACCTTGTGTAGGACTAATTATTAATAATCGACAGTGTAGAAAGTGAACGATGGATTACTCGTACTTGAATCAAGCGGCAGCCGCCGCGGCCGCAGGTTTTGAGGCGTCGAGCTGCGCTCTGGCTGCCAGTGAAATGCAATGTGGGTACGGGGACCTGAGCTCATGCTCGCAGATGAGCCAGGCAGCGTATCGTTACACTGCCGCGCGGGCTGCCGGGTATCCGGGGAACGGGGGCGCCGGTAGCACAGGGGCAACGGCGCCCCTGGGAGCACACCACACGGGCCACTCTCATGCCCACGCGCATCATGGGGCCCACGCAACGCCGTGCTCCGTGATGGCCGCCAGGTCCCAGGACGTGCACCGGCACGCTATTTTCCCATCCGCCATTAATTTACAGAGTGAGTCCCCATGTCATTTTTTGGTTTCTTTGATCGCATGATGTTCTTTTCTGGAAATATGTTGGAAATTGGGGGGCCTTATCACTGTACACGGTATTGTGTATAATATAGTAGTGGAGCATTGTTTTATTTGATGTACTGTTGTATGCATATTTTGTATAGCTTGGTGTATTCTTGTTTGGGAGAATGTGACCCTTGGGGCCCTATGTTTTGGTTCCTGTTATCGTTTTGTGTCTTTTTTTTGGGGGGGGGGGGGGGGGGGAAAGTTAGAAATTAAATTTTTGTTGCTATACAGGGTGTTGTGTAGTGATGCTATGTTTTGTTTTGTTTGATCGTTTCGAGCATTGTTGTTTGGGGAAATGGTTGGCAGAGAAATTGGTCCTCGGGGCCCTATGTTTTTCTTGTTATTACAGAGTCAGTCACTTAATTGTACTGTCTAAATTTACTCGTGGACTATTCGTTGTATAAGGAAATGTTTCAGATGAAAGTTGCTTGGTATTGAGCGAATTATACATCGTGGTAATTCTTTGGATTTTTTTTTTGTTTTGTTATTGTAATGTGTCAGATTAGTGGTTAATTAGAGAGTACAAAGGTACAGTTAAGTGACTGGCTTTGTATGTGTAGTAGACTCATCTTGTAAAGTTCAGTATATGATTTTGGTACCATGGTACCCATTTACTACATTTCTTTTAACCATTTTAAACGTCTATTTCTGGACACTGTTTGTTATATTAATTTGTAAAATGTCCTAGATACCGTACCTTTGAAATAATTTATAAGTTATTCGTGATGTAAATGTGATTGTTTTAGGAGGTATATCCGTCTTCAATTTGGAGTAATTTAATTTTGAATCTTGTACTTTATCTGTTTTTTTTTTCTTAATATACATCTTTAGCTTTTAATTTGAAATGCTGTTAATTTAAATGTCCTGTTGTGGCTGTTGTTTTAGACTTCTTGATTTTTTGTTAGACGTCAATTGGGCCAAAAGAAAAGTGGATTTTAATTACATTTGTGGTTTTAGATTTGAGGCTGATTTTTGTGAATGAGTCTTTAAGTTGGGATTTTTGTTTATTCTTGGCAAAATTGATTTGTTCCTTTCCTGGTATTTTGCTGCTTGATCTTTTGGTATTTTCGTATACTTTGCAGCCATGAATTCATGATAGTCATCATTCATTTCCAAATTGAAATATAAAAGAATCCTTCTCTACTAGTAAATTTCTATAAAATCAAGGAATCGTCTTTGACAATATTTTCGCATGAATTAATCGAGCATTTCACGGTTTAACAGCGTTGAAATTCGTCTATTTAAATGCTGAATTCGCTGAGTGCGGTTTTTAATTATTAAATCATTCGTTCATATTCAAAAATTAATTTTTCTGCTGACATATTGAGCGCTCCGAATTTGGCTGGGACATGCGAAATGCAGGGGGTTTGAAACATCAATTGCTGTCATAAATTTTACATTTTCTATTTTTGATTCATAGAAACATATGAAATCACAACCACATTCATCATTTCGAATTTTACATTTCACGTTAGTTACTTAACAGAACAACAATTCTTTTTAATTACTAATTACAGATAAAACACTTCTTTTATGGAATTCTCATAATTGTTAGCTTGACAATCATCATCCACCGTAAGCACTTAAAATACCTGTTTTAGTTGTACTAATCTAAAAAAGACTAAAATAGTCTACCCTTGGTTCTAACAAGCAAGCAAAATAAAAAGTCAACTCCTCATAAAACACTTTCATGAACCATAGTCGCCCAAAGGACCTTGCCTAATCACTAGACTGCGGATCTTCATGCAAAATGAAATTTTTACACTTGTCAATTGCAATCTATAGGAGCTAAGAAAAAATTTATTTTGCCTATTAATAATTTTTATATGTCTCAAATGGTATATCGACATTGTCAAAGTTCTTTAATCTTTTCACTGGTTTGAGTTACACCTACTGATTTTTGCCAGAAATGCACAAAATCCGTCTACTAATCACCCATACCAAAAATAATCAAAAGAAAAGTCTACGCAAAAGTGAGCTCATCAAATTCTACCCCATAAAGCCTAAAACACTACGACCTCAAAAAATTACTCCGATCAACTTAACAACGACCATATCCCACCTGCCATAATCACGCGGAAAGCCTGATCTTCCCACTCCTGTTCAAGAAAAATCAAAAATAGTAAAAACAAGTATAACGTGCACAAACTCGAATTTGTAAAAGCCGAATCAATTGTTATCCCTGAAAAAGTATCTACGGGTGTCACGAGCGGGCGGGGCAAAGTGGATCGTCTTCCCCATCGAAAAAGATCGAGGGTGGTTCCTTCGTTTCTCCCAGGGGAAAGTTACCAGGGAACCGAGTCGAGTCGTCTCCTTGCTGGATAGCCTGGTCGCCGCTGTTTCCTCGAGAAACGACGACAAGATGGCACTGAAAATCAATGGATGTGTCTCGCGTCCTCCCTCTCCCTTCCTCCTCCTGCGACCCCCGACAACCCCCGTACAAAACCCCCCTCTTTGTCACTCTTTCCGTTGCTCATTTGCCCGTTCGTTTTCCCTCCCCCTTCGACTCCTCTCTTCAACGATCGTTGCTATTCTCTTTATCCGTTCTAAACCGTGCGCCACTCTTTCTCTCATGCGCCCCCATAACCACCCCTCCCCACTCGACAACCCTCCTCTCTCAGTCACTCATTGCTATGGTTACGTTCCTCGGTGTACCGTGGCCTCACCTATATCCTATAATCTAGAAGCCCGATCGAGGCGCTACCGGTGCAATCCGACAGAGATTTTCGGTTTTTGGAACTCCCGGAACCGTTTTCTTCAAATTTAAAAAACTCTATTAATCGTCGTAGTCACCGCTTCTGACTGGTAATCACTATAGAAAACGCGTCCTTCTCATATTTTGCTTCTCCGAGTTGAAACGCACGAGAAATGTCACTTGTCTCGTGTAGAGACACTGATCCTCCGGACACTAATCCGAGGCTAACACTTTTGTCGATAACGATGCTTCTACGGTACCGTTACTATCATATTCCCCACACGTTTCCGCTTAAAATGAGCCCAAGCACGATACAAGTTGGATCGCATCTGCTTGAGTAATTCACAATATAGTGGAACCTCTCTTATCCGAACTCGCAGCGAGATCCCAACTATTAAGACTTTAAACGCACGTTCGACACGAGATTTGCAAACTGTATTGTGTGGCTACTGTGAAATACAAGTATCTAGATTGTACATATGAAATTTTAAGTGAATCGAATAACATTTGCAAAAGGTATTTACGGTGAATTCGTTTTGGGCATTGACGCCAGATTTTCAGAGATTGTTAATTAATGTTGCCGGTTGGTTTTCAGGTGGGTTAGGGTACAAAGCGTATTCCGGTCACGACGGTTTAGCGGAGAAGAGGAAACAGCGACGGATACGGACAACGTTCACCTCGGCCCAGCTGAAAGAGCTGGAGCGTGCCTTCCAGGAAACTCACTATCCAGACATTTACACCAGAGAAGAAATCGCTATGAAGATCGATCTGACGGAAGCCAGAGTCCAGGTGAGTCCTCGATTACCTATTCTATTCACCACATTCTTTGAATCCTGCCATAACCCCCTGAATTCTCTAAAAAAAAAAATATCTTCAACGAAATTGTCTGTCCAATGACAACATTTTTTTTTTGTTTTAATGATTTTGTTACGAAATTGTTGTCAACATGTTCGTGACGTTTTCCTGATTAAAACGAGTACAAGGACGACATACTTCGGAGCATATTTGCCTATACAATTCACGATTTACGCAGGACCATTGAGTAGTTCGGATAATCGAGGTTCTACTATTTCGTGGATTAAACAGGTAATATTAGGCCTAACCGTACCGTGTTTGGAATCATTTTAATCGGAAAAATGTCACGAATATGTTGGTAACAGTTTCATAGATAAATAATCGAAGTAGCAGGTGCAGTAAAAAATGGTCAGTCGCGATTGAGAATCGTTTAGGGAAAAAATAGTAGCATCAACGTGTCCGTAAGGAACGAGAGGCAGTTTCTTCGGTTGGGTTTTGTTCGGAGTACCTCCCTCCGGTGTCGGACAAAATGGAGGCTCGGGAAATGGAGGGACAGAGGCGATGGCGGAACAAGCGCTCCCTGTAATTGCATTACCGGGCCCCCATTTTCGTTTTCACGGTTACCTGGAAGTCACGGCAGGTGATGGATTACGCCGTCTAATGCCTCTGACGGATTAACTTGAACTTCTTGCGTGGGAACGCGAGAGTATGAGAGATTCCGGGAACGTGAGAGATGCTCTTGGCCGGGTCGGGTCGGGCCGGCCGATCGGACAACGGCAACTTATGACGTTATCGAATTTGTGCTCATTTGCCGTCTTCTTACGAATTCTTGAAAACTATTCCGTTATTCCGAATAATCGTAAACATTTGTCTGCTGCCTTGTCCCCAGAATATTTCTCGAAATTCTGAAAATTAATTTGATCGTTTGAGATAATACGGGTAGATAGCGGTGCCTCTGTTTTTCATTGTATTTTACAAAATTGAGTGGGCAACGAATTGTCACTAGATTTGTCCCTAGATAATGTCCTCACTACCCGACACAAATAACAACCAAGAAGTACATTATAATCCACGGAAAATCAACATGGCAGTCGCATCCCTAGCCACCATTTTGTTCGACGCGTGCGGTGCTGGAAGCTGGCCGATATCAATTAAATAATTAGAGGTTCGATGAATGAAACGAAAAATTTGTCCCCGCACGAGACAAACGAATTCAAGGTGAATGACTTTCCCCCCTTACGGTCGCGGTTCTTCAAGAATTCATGCATGGATGATGAATCGGTGGTTTCCGGCGACGCATCAGAGGCAGGTGTCGTGTCCCGTTCCAAAAATAGTCGTCTTTCGATAGACATGGTGCCGGTGTCGGGCGTCTTCCTTGATCCCCGTGGCAAGTCTCGTGTAATAATAATCGTAATTGCCAATCACAGCCGGTTATATTAATCCGGACTATAACGGCCGGCTAGTAGTAGACCGAGAGATTAAATTTATTGCGTCTTCTCGATATTCGCCGGACCGATTACACGCTGATAAAGTGAATGAAAGTCGACGAGCAGCTGCCAGCGTCGCTGGATAATTCCGACGGCATGTATTCTGCATTACTAGAACGCTGTTTCATTAACGCTATTGCCTTAATTGGCAGCTTAAACGATCCCACACGATTACTAGGATCCTGATCAGAATTTAGGGACTTTTATTACTTTTTACGGTTTCGTTGAGTCGGTTGCTAGACCGTTTTGAGTTTGGAGTACCAACTGTTACAGTTGCGTAGTACCATGTCACTAGAAACTAGTGACATAACCTCGACAAAATAGTAACTGAGTATTTCAATCATTTATTAAAGCATTTCAAATTGAAACATCACTAGTTTCTAGTGACATTACCTCGATAAAATAGTAACTGAGTATTTCAATCATTTATTAAATCATTTCAAATTGAAACTTCACGGTAATTATTTACCTTAGGGGCTTCCTCACCGATTTTGATGACCTTGAAATATGTTGTCAAGGTCATCATTCTGAACAACTTTTTCCTATACATGTTACCGCCGCTCAGCTTTAGTTTCCGAGATATTCGCAAAAAAGTTTCAACATCTCAAAAAGTGATCGGAGTAGGTGTGTGTAGGACTGTGTAAAATAGTATTTCAAATAGTTGACAGTAACTTATATTTTTATGATATTTTGTTGACTGTAATGTTATTACGATATTGTAGTCTGCTAATCAACATGTTACATATTCATAATTAAACTACAAATAATACTTTGCTAACTATATTATAGCTTCTCATGTTAAAAATTATAATTTATAATATTAACTACTTGCTCAACTTATTTTCATTGTAAGGAAATATTTGAAATACAAAATAAAAATATTTCGTTTCATCTATCTGGTTATCAAAATAAAAATATTTGATTTAAAGTAGTATCTTATTTGAACCACATTAAATTATACTATATACCAAATCATTAATGATCGTTAATATACGTTGCAAAATATGATAGAAAACCTTGTATCAAATGTTCCACATACGAATACTAATCCTACATTAAAAAATACTAATACAGTGTGTGAGATGGAACATAATCGTGTGCGTGCCTCGAGACAAACGAAATTTGACACTAGGTTCACGGGGCCTGTCAAAATGACGGGATCTAATATTTATAATTTACGATTATTGACATTGTGAAGACGTATCCATGGGGAATTATTCAACAAAATTATTTTTTTGGGTATATATTATTTAAAAAATTGATACAAATGTGGATAGACACGTTCTTGTTATTTTTGTGAAATAATGTTAAGTAGTCAGTTTTAGTGCTTTGTAAATCTAGTGTTAAAGGGACATTGAAGTTGCAAAATATGAAAGAAAACCTTGCATCCAATATTCTACATACGAATAATAAAATATAATACTAATGTACTACAAACTACATTATAAAATACTAATGTAAAGTGTACTTACTTCCGAATCTTCTGTACCTCCGTCGGATCCATAGCACACAATTATTCACTCACGAGAATAGGTCCAAATAATTGAACAACAATCACTAAACAACACACACAACACACTTAACGAAATCGTGACAGCAGACGAGAAGATGTTACTCCGACCACGAATAAAATAAAATACTGGGATTTTAACCGCTTCGGACCCACGGCCGTGTGATACAAAAACAGGGAATTCCGGGAAATAGGGTCGGCGCCCGCCATAATTTTTTTTACCTTGGTTTTGTATCTAGTGTTTATAGACCCTCAGCGTCTAACCTTCCTAGGATAACCTGACCGTACCACCTCCGTGGAAGGGATCATTGTTCAAATCGCAGTATTATTTTGTTCGTGGTCGGAGTGACATCTTCTCGTTCGTTGTTACGATTTTCTAAAATGTGTTGTGTGTGTGTGTTGTGGGTGTTGTTTAGTGATTGTTGTTAAATTATTCGGACCTATTCTCGTGAGTGAATAATTGTGTGCTGTGGATCCGACGGAGGTACAGAAGATTCAGAAGTAAGTACACTTTACATTAGTATTTTATAATGTAGTTTGTAGTGCATTAGTATTATATTTCATTATTCGTTTGAATATTTTGCAACGTATATTAACGATCATTAATGATTTGGTATATAGTATAATTTAATGTGGTTCAAATAAGATACTACTTTAAATCAAATATTTTTATTTTGATAACCAGATAGATGAAACGAAATATTTTTATTTTGTATTTCAAATATTTCCTTACAATGAAAATAAGTTGAGCAAGTAGTTAATATTATAAATTATAATTTTTAACATGAGAAGCTATAATAGTTAGCAAAGTACTGTAGTTTAATTATGAATATATAACATGTTGATTAGCAGACTACAATATCGTAATAACATTACAGGCAAAAAAATATCATACAAATATAAGTTACTGTCAACTATTTAAAATACTATTTTACACAGTCCTACACACACCTACTCCGATCACTTTTTGAGATGTTAAAACTTTTCTGCGAATATTTCGGAAACTAAAGCTGAGCGGCGGTAACATGTATAGGAAAAAGTTGTTCAGAATGATGACCTTGACAACATATTTCAAGGTCATCAAAATCGGTGAGGAAGCCCCTAATTTAAAAAATTAACAACTTCACTAGTTTCTAGTGACATAACATCGACAAAATAGTGACCGAGTATTTTAATCATTAAAGCATTTCGAATTGAAACATTCTCCCGCCATTTTGCAAGTTTGCAGTGCCAACTGTAGCGTTTATAGAGCACCGTGTAACTAGGAAAACTGGATTACATAACCTACAAATTAGTAGCTGGAGAGCTTGGCAAAATAGATAACATAACCTAGATGTTGGTGATTATTTTATTCGGAGACGTAGTAATCGTGATTGTTAATCGGAAAGAGTATAATTTTACGAGAAGAACGATAAAGTTTCGGCACGAGAGGTGCACACGGGATTATCTCGAAGCCGTAAATGTAAATTCCCACACGCGCGTGATAATTAAGCACGAAGTTACTATCAATTTTCTAGTAGTTTGCGGCGTCATGGGACGACCGCCATTTCCAAGGAGGTTCACCTTGACGAAGGAGGGTAGTCCTTTGTCAGATCGAATCTTCTCCAACTCGTAACCCTAGGTCCACTACCGGAGTGCCTCGAAACATGCTGGCGTTCCGTAATCGAATTCTACTACCCTCGTTAAAAAATCATAGTTGTAGGAAAAATTAATCGTTTTCCAAAATTACATCAACTCCGTGAAAGGGGTATTTCTCGAGGTCATTTGAAGCGACATTTTTCATTGCAAAAATGTCTGTCTCGGATTTGTTAACGAAATATCAACGAAAAACGCGGATCAATCAGAATTCACTGAGCGGTAGTGATGGCGTTGTGTCGCGGTGGAACAGTGAACAAGAGAAACATACAAAATCGCTCAGATTCTGAAGCTCCTAACTCCCCGAACCATTTCAACCCCTAATCTTCGGAATTCTGATCCTCGAATCTTTCAACCCCCGCGATAACTCCCAAAATCTACAAGCCAACAAAACGTGGAAAAAGTACAAGATAAAAAATTTATGAAAATCCCCCGTCGTTCAAGAAACTTAATCAATTATGTTTCCCTCTTCGAAGAAAGTCTCTCCCCCATAAATCAACATCTTGGCCACCGGTGCAGATCCGCTGGTATTATGCATGCTCGCAGGTTGCTCTGACTGTTAATGGAGTTGTAATTCATACGGAACGACATGTGACTCAGTAGAAGCGAAACGTGTCGCCACGCGACAGACTGCGCCCCATCATCGATGGGATCCACCGTCGAGGATAAAAGCGCAACGTTCCATGGGGGTTCTATGGGGAGACAGGTTAGGGGGGTCGAACAGAGTGGCGGTTGCTCACGGTGGTGGATCAACACTTGGTGGTTTGAGGGGCTGCTGTCTCGATTCAATTTGAAAGAAGTGGAACGTTCTCGATTAATTGGACGAGTAGGTGATTAGCTCCGACTTTGGGTGACCTTTAAATCTGGGGGATTTTAGGATCTTTGAGAAAAGTTGTTGTACAATGATATTAGGCAGCTGTATTGTGGCACAATTTTCTTTTGATATATTTAGAATCTAGTGACTGTTAGACTTCAAAGCTTGAAGGTTATTTTTTAATGACAGAACTAGTAACTCTAGGGAATTTTTGTTTGGACAATGGTTTCCCTCGGTACCACATTCGGACCGATTTTTACCTTGCCAAGTTTAGTGTGCTTCAGGTGAAATTGATGTTTAAACTAATACATTTGAAACGGAGAGTAGAGGGGGGCTAGTAACTCTAGGGAATTTTTGTTTGGACGATTTTCACCACATTTAGACCGATTTTTAAATTGCCAAGCTTAGTGTGCTTCAGGTAAAATTGAGGTTTAAACTAATACATTTGAAAGGAAGAGGAAATGGGGGGAGGCTAGTAACTCTAGGGAATTTTTTTTTACAGTTCTTGCTATTTCTTTTGATATTTCATTTTACGCCGACGTTTATCCTGTGAACTTTAAAATGATTTCTCCGATGCTGACGTTTAATTAATCTTGGAAAATGCTTACACAATTTTTCCTTGAATCGTAAAATGCAATGTAAAATTTGTACATTCGTCTAAAAGTATCTAGAAAAATTTGGCTGCAACTGGAAAACGTATATTCCGGGTTTCCTTTGAGAAGGACACTTACGGAGCGTCGGATCGCAGACAGGTGTAACAAAGGTGGTGCGTCGGGGGGTTGGGGTGGGGGGTTCGCTAGGGTCGCCGGGATCGAGCAATTTAGAAACAGCCAACCTTGGCGGAGACCCGGAAAATCAACACGGGAGCTTCTTTCTCCCGATGGGATACGGTCGCGAGCCGTCATGAGAAACGAGAGGTCAACTCTCGAAAGAGGGTGGGAGGAGGGGGGGCGACTCGTCTGATGAAGGGTCGTCGTTCAGGGGGTTGGGGAGGGTTGAAAAGAAGAAAAACAGAGGCGAGGACTGTAGATGGAAGCGAAGCCGAGTGGAAAGAATCCGGAAATTGAAGGTGAAAATAAGCCATTGAAGCAAGAGAGGGAGGGGAGAGTGTTTTTAAAGTGCCTCTGGGGAGAAAATTTGTCAAGACTTTGTCGGCGACGTTTATTCCGGACAATTGTGCGACGTGGGATGTATTTTTTAACAGGGTGTCATACAAATTGCTTAGTGGAAAACACAGGGGAATAAAATAGCTGCTAATTTTCAATTTCAGGGTGAAGAGGGGGAAATTAACATTTTCCAAATGTGACCACAAACAAAAATTTCTTGAATGAGAAAATTCTGTGTCCACTAGGAAGCACAGACAAACAATTGTAATCCTATTGTTCTGTAAATACGATCAATATTAAATGTTCAACATCAAATTTTCAAAAAAATTCAAATTTGCCGCCACAGAGGACACTAGACCCACGGGGAAAGATTACAGAAAAATAAAATAGATAGTGTACTTGTTGCTAACAGGTCCCAAAATTTCTCAATCAGATCTACAAGTGATTTAGATCCATTATTTGTCCAAATGTTCGAAAAATTCAAATTTGCCGCCACACAGGACGCTAGATCCACCGGGAAAAATTACAGAAAAATAAAATAGTTATTGTACTTGTTGCTAACACGACCAAAGAGGATTTTAAGCACGTCTAGGAGCGAGATTTGGGTCAATTGTTTGTCTTTTGGGTCCATTTCTGTCGGGAACGCGTTTCTAGGGGGTTGAAAGGAATTCCGAGGTGGTTGAAACGAATAATACTTTTTCGAGGGAATTATCGTGTAAATGCTGGGAACATTGGTCGAAGAAAGTTCTCCGGGGCGTGAAAGCAAGCCGGCAATTGCTTCTGCAGGGGGTTGGTTCTGGATGTTTGCAGGCCGTGGCGGCGTCGTTCGCTGTTCACGGCGGATGATACCCAGCAGGACAGTTTTTAATCACCGTAAGTGGATCTACATAGAGTTCGCAATTACCAGGGCACACTCCGGGCATGGGCCCCTTGTGTATCAGCCCCGGCAGCGGGCGAACACGAATGTTTTCCCCATTTCTACCCTTCGTGCGAGGCCACCGACGGCTCCAGCCCCTTCTTCCGACAGACCATCCCTCCTCTTTCTTTCTCTTTTGATCTTCCTTTCTCTTTCCAGCTCTCCTCAGGTTCCCCGGGAAGTGTTATTGCCCATTCTGCCGCCCCTGTTTCCGAACTCTTCTTTATTTATCATTTATCTTTAAGCGTCGGAAACGCTCCTCCACTACCACTACAGCAGACCCTACTTCTTCCTTCGGTCTTCGCCATTCTGCTTTTAATATTTATCGGTTTTCTTTGTGCCAAGGATTTTCTTCTAACGTCGACTAACATGAAAATATTCGATTGTTCTGTTACTTGTTTATGCATTGTTTAACCGGAGAATATCCTGTTTCCTTTTTCA
The DNA here is from genome assembly GCA_913789895.3 of Seladonia tumulorum. NCBI lineage: Eukaryota > Metazoa > Arthropoda > Insecta > Hymenoptera > Halictidae > Seladonia > Seladonia tumulorum. The sequence continues at coordinate 15,618,438 of OU565270.1, read as the reverse complement.
TCTTTTATTTATTTATCATATAATCGTATGGTTACTTTTTATCATTTATCTTTAAGAGAAAAAATGTTGCCACGAATATATAAAATACCTGTTTAGGGATTTTGTAAATAATGTATTTATTTACCATTTTTTGTATAGCTTTTCTCCATTTTCATTTTGATTACCTTCAAGGGTTAATATATTACCGATCTTTTATTTATTTATCATATAATCGTCTGGTTACTTTTTATCATTTATCTTTAAGAGAACAAATGTTGCCACGAATATATAAAATAATTTATAATTCTTTTTTTTTTGTATAGCTTTTCTCCATTTTCATTTCGATTACCTTGAAGGGTTAATATTAAAAAGCACCCATTTACATTATAATTTGATATACTGGTTCAAAGTATCGGAATATTGGAAATTATTAATAAAATACAGTCCGTTGGTTTGAAACACGAAACGATGAATAAAATACAGTTCATTGGACTGAATTATTATCGATCGAAAATGGCCGGAACGTCAATAACCTCCGTAGCAGAAGCGTCAAACGAAAAACAACATTAAAATTCAAATTGTGTAGTGTTGTTAATAAATTATGCGGCGGAATGAATTTTAGAAAGCTTCGTGCATTATAAATGCATAGAAATCTCCGATCCATATATAGTTATTACATAGAACAGGAGGTACATGGTATAGGTATAATAAATAGTGCCGCTGTGTGAAACTATGAGGGCAGGAGAAAAGTTTGACGAAAAGTTGCGTCGCTCGTTTATTCGATAGTAACTTTTCTTCTCTAGGTGGAAACTGTTCAGAGATCTCAAGGTCATGTTTGTTTTTTCATGGGAAATTTCAAGACCAGCTTCAGTATGATAAAATGCCGATTGCGTCACCAGAATTGCTGCTATCGCGAGACATTCGATGTTTGCTAGAAACTTTTTATTCCCAAGAGACTAAATTTATTATAACAATCTGAACAATATTTTATTGACGTTTCACGATATTTGTGTGGTTACTGGACCGTATATAGACTCCATTCCCCTCGTAATTGTTGCTATTATCGAATTTTAAGATGTCTGTAATTTTTTACTTTTCTAGTTGAAGTTTCATAGTGTTGCTAATACTTATGTTAGGTATGAGTGCATAACAATTTCTAGTTTAGTTATTATTAGACCCTTGGTACTGTTTCTCAGAATTAAATAATTCTCGTTAATGGCGTCGTGATTTTTTCATTGAAATTATTTCAAAAAGCAACAATTTCCAGCAGAAAAGGTACATTCCAAATAAAATACTACCTTCCTCAGCTGTAGCGAAAAAGTTTCCCGGAAAAATACTTTTCTTCGCTTGTAAAGAATCGGAAAAATACCGAGCTCTCAAAAATGGCCAAACAAAAAAAATTTGTACTCATCTCCTGAAGCTGGCAATCGACGCATAAAAATTTGAATACTCATGAAAATCCGTCCGACTATTAATAATATTTCATTCTGATCCAATTTCATTCTGATCAATCATTCAGCAAAGATAACGAATGTCCGTCGGTGGCCAGCGAAACGGGATGGTAACTCATTGACAGTGTGCCGTCACAGTTGTGGTCAGATGCCAGAGAGAGAGTGAGAGAGTGAGAGAGAGAGAGAGAGAGAAGGAGAGAGGGAGAGAGAGTGAGAGAGAGTGGATACAGAGTTAATGAGATCCTGTCCGAACGATTTATTCATCGCGTCCGATGCATCTCTTAATCAAGATTTTGACTGCAGCACCACGCCGAACTTATTTGGCTAATTGAAGAAGGCGATCTTGCCAGTGATGGCCGCCATACCATTCCATCCCATCCCATTCTCATTCCCATCCCACGCCACACCATCCCGGGCTGTAATCCCATTACACCGCGTCTGATTTGATTGTCTTCGACGAATCCTTGATCGCCGCGAGCTCGTTCTTTTGCCTCGAACTGCACCCGGCCAACAGATAATCATTCAAATTGCACGAAACCTACGACTTCGCGAGATTCGCTTGGCCAACACCTTGAATTTTACGCGAGGTTGTTATTATTTCAGTGCTGGAATTGTTTTCCCAGATTGGTCTCAGATCCATTCATTATTTTTATTTCTAGAATTCGTTTTGAGTAAAAACAGTTCTTATATTTTTGTTGTTATCTTTGACCGGCTTGCTTGAACATCCACCTGGTGGCCATCTTGAATTTTACGCGAGGTTGTTATTATTTCAGTGCTAAAATTGTTTTTCCAGATTGGTCTCCGATCCATTCATTATTTTTATTTCCAGAATTCGTTTTGAGCAAAAACTACTCTTATATTTTTGTTCTTATCTTTGACCAACTTGCTTGACCATCTACTTGGTGGCCATCTTGAATTTTACGCGAGGTTGTTATTATTTCAGTGCTGGAATTGTTTTTCCAGATTGGTCTCCGATCCATTCATTATTTTTATTTCTAGAATCCGTTTTGAGTAAAAACAGTTCTTATATTTTTGTTCTTATCTTTGACCAGCTTGCTTGAACATCCACCTGGTGGCCATCTTGAATTTTACGCGAGGTTATTATTATTTCAGTGCTGGAATTGTTTTCCCAGATTGATCTCCGATCCATTCATTATTTTTATTTCCAGAATTCGTTTTGAGCAAAAACTACTCTTATATTTTTGTTCTTATCTTTGACCAACTTGCTTGACCATCTACTTGGTGGCCATCTTGAATTTTACGCGAGGTTGTTATTATTTCACTGCTGGAATTGTTTTTCCAGATTGGTCTCCGATCCATTCATTATTTTTATTTCTAGAATCCGTTTTGAGTAAAAACAGTTCTCATATTTTTGTTCTTATCTTTGACCAGCTTGCTTGACCATCCACCTGGTGGCCATCTTGAATTTTACGCGAGGTTGTTATTATTTCACTGCTGGAATTGTTTTTCCAGATTGGTCTCCGATCCATTCATTATTTTTATTTCCAGAATTCGTTTTGAGCAAAAACAGCTCTTATATTTTTGTTCTTATCTTTGACCAACTTGCTTGACCATCTACTTGGTGGCCATCTTGAATTTTACGCGAGGTTATTATTATTTCAGTGCTGGAATTGTTTTTCCAGATTGGTCTCCGATCCATTCATTATTTTTATTTCCAGAATTCGTTTTGAGCAAAAACAGCTCTTATATTTTTGTTCTTATCTTTGACCAACTTGCTTGACCATCTACTTGGTGGCCATCTTGAATTTCAGTCGAGGTAATTTTTATTCCAGTGCCAGAACTGTTTTTCGGTATGGTCTCCGATCGGATTCGAGTAAACACAGGTCTTATATTTATGTTTTTATCATTGACCAGGTTGCTTGACCATCCACTTGGTGGCCATCTTGGATTTTTAACGTGGTTGTTATTATTTCAGAGTGTCAGAATTGTGCTCTGTACATGTACCATAAATAATTCCAGCAACGTTCCGACGATTCTCGAGCATCCGACGGCCGTCGGAGCTTCATGCTCCACAAATTACTATGCTTCTACGCCAATGTTCCAATCAAAGACTTATACAATTCATCCTCAAACAATTATATCCTCTTTCTCTTTTTACCAAAACATCATGTTCCCTCTATATAATTAATTAATATTTTTACTTTTCTTGAGGGTGGACCACGAAAATAAAATTTTAGCATTTTATTTTCGCCTGGTTCTCGAAGGGTTTATTTCTGTTGCAAGATCCACAAGGTTGCCTGATTTAGGAGGCCCTAGGGGTGGGCTAACAACGGCGCGAAATCCTCTGTTAACCGGTCCAGAAGGAGGAAATCACAGCGAGTCACAATCGCGGGGGTTAATCGAACGAGCAAATACGCCGTGAACCCGATGTTCCTACCGCACCAGAATTCCTAATGTGCCGTCCATAAGCTCACTGGCTCGCTTGACGAAATGTTTACACCGACACCGAAAATATCCACCCCCTAGTTTGCCTCCTCTTCAGCCCCTAAAATGTGTAAATCCCAATTCGTCAACCTTCTGTTTCATAACATCCCCCCTCAAACAGGAATTTAATAGATTCAATTCGTTAAAAATTTGGAGGTTAGGTTAACTAATTTTAGTAGGTTAACTAAATTTCCACCCCCTCCTTCAACCCCCAAGACGCACAAATACCGATTCATGCACCTTTTGCTTCACTATGTCTCCTCAGACTCGAATAGGAATTTTAAAAATTTTTAGGTTACGTTAAGAAAATAGACACCATCTAGTTAGCTCCCATAAGCCTTTGCATAAATCATCCAACAAAATGTCAATTCACCTACTTTCTGCCTTATAGTATTCTGTTAGGTTTAAAAGACTTAAAATAAAATTAATTAGGAATTTGTAGGTTAGGTAATTCCGCGGGTATATTCAAAGGAAGCAGACGTTGAATCTAGTAATCGAATGGATGAGAATTTAGGAAGTTTGAAGTCGATAACTTTGATGTAAGGGTAAAGAATTGAGGAGCGAAAGCAACCCTTAAAATTCGGCGCTGAAAATACTTTTTTCTTAACATTTAAAAGTAGAAGATATAGAAAAATTGCTTTCTCCAAAATTGCGTATCGTTTTCTCAATAAGAACATCACAATTTTCCGTGAATGTTCACACGCGTCTCTCCTCCATTAATTGTGAAATAGTTCCTATATTTATTAGGTTTCTGTATATCCCTGAAATGCAAGGGTGAAAGTTGTAATTTCCAGAAAAGTTATCCTGGGGAGCAATTTCCATCAGCGTTCAGCCTGAAGTTCTAATCACGAGGGAAAGTTGCTCGGATTGCTCCGGATTACTTTTGCTCTCATCTCCTCGTGTAACACTGATTTCGATGCGTTAGGTGATTATTTTCATTCTCCCTCCACCCCTTCCCTTAAATAATTACCCAATCCTCATTCAGAGACGCGAATCCACCCGTATAAAATAAATCTACAAAACAGTGTTTACAAAATAATTCTACAGAAATGCGTCTGCACGATAATTTTACAAAAATATGTCCACAAAATGATTTTCCAAAAACCAGCATAACAATCAATTATTAGTTGGTGAAATAAATTTCTCTGTCGTTCTGAATTTGATGGAAAATGTGTCTAAAATAATTTTACCGAATTGCACAGAACAATTTACAAAATGGCAAGTCTACAAAATATTTCCCAAAAAATGAGGATAAAATGTTCGAATGAACTTGCTTCGGGCTTGATAAAATAGTTGGTTCGGCACGGTGGAGTGAAAATGAAGTTATCAGAAATAAAAAGATGGGGAATCCCGGGCGTTTAGTATGCGAGGGACGCGAGTATAGCGTAGGCAACGCAACGGCGCGAACGAAGCTCCGGCTTAAATATTTATCCAAAACGAGGTGGACATCTGTCGGTGCGGCTGGTTGCATTTTATTTAGGCGTCGGTGTATTTATTTAACATTAACGCCGGCACGTAGTCTCCCTAATTCACGCCGTCGTCGTCGTCGTCCGTTCGGCAAACAACGGCACACATGCTACGGTCTCTTCGGGGTTTGGTCCGTGGCCAAATACGAATTATTAGTGTTGTCACTGGCGCGTACCCGCCGGCTTCTGCGTGTGTTACGTTAGTTTTTGCTCGGCGAGATCACGTAATTTTATTATACTGCGCTCGTAAATGGACAAAACGCAAATCCTTCGAAATCTTCTGCCTAACCCTTGCAAAAACCTGTTCTATTTATATACTAGACTCTTCGCAATAAATACGAAGTATTTCCCTCTGAAAACAGTTCCAAAAAATTGCCAAGGGATGAGAAACCGGAATCAAACTTTGTGCAACGATGCAACGGCTTACATTAAAATATTTTTACTGGAATACAATTTTTTGAAACCTCGTGAACATTTAGAAAATTTTTCACAAGCCCTCCGTGAGGGTTGAGTATTAATTTAGGAGATGAGAAGATAAATCAACCCTTCTATAACGATTGAACAGCTTCAAAGTCACCACTCAGCTATACTCAGTTCTTAACAATTAATAATTACTCGCGAAGTACCTCTAAAAATTAATTTAAAAAAGTTTTAACGGATGAAAGGGAAGAATCAACCCTTATATGGTGATCCACCAGCATCAAAGTCGTCGTCGAACTGTATAGTTTCTCACAATGAATAATTCCACACAAAGTGGTTGCAAAAACAATTCTAAAAAATTGCCAAGGGATGAGAAACAAAAATCAACCCTTACGTAACGACACGGAACCATCAAAATCGCCAGGTGATACATTAAGAACAATTTAAAAAATTTCAACAGTACAACCTAACGGAATACCCCACTCACCAACGACCCCTAAAATATTCAAAACCCTGGAACGTCCGAAGCTAAGAGATCACAACGGCGTCCATTGACGCGTGATCGATGCATCGATAAAAATTAACCCTCCGTCGGTTCGAAAGACAAAAGCAGTAGCATTCGAACGCGCGAGGGGTGCAGGGGGGTGGTGGTGGATGTCGGACAGTTTTCGTCGACGAAATTCCTGGGGGTAGAAGCGAGACAGAGAGCAAGCAGGCAGCAGGCAGGAGGTAGCAGGAGGCCGGTTGGTTCAGCAGCCCCGGCGACTGATAAAAATCCAATAGCGGTGTTTGCCGTCCGGAAAGGGCAATCACGTTCATCATGGTGTCCCGCGCGCCCCTGACTCTCTCTCTCTCTCCTCTCTCCCCCTCTCTGTCTCTCTTTTCTCCCCTTCTGTCTCTCTCTTTCTTTCTCTGTATCCACCCCTTTCCCCCTCTTCGAGTCCCTGGCTGCCACTCAGAGCTCGAATGTAGCCGCCCCTGGAAAATCTGGGGGTGGGATCCACGTGCACACACGTCCACGAGAGCGAACAAGGGATAGACGAGGAGAGACCCTGCCAACGAAGATGTGTGTGTTTCTGTGTGTATTTGTGTGTGTGTGTGTGTGTATGTAGGAGAGAGGGGAATGTAACATGGGACAAGGGGAGAGGGTGGCTTTGCTGGTCAGATAAACGGTAAAGCAAATAAATCCGCTACTTTAACATGCAGGTCACCGCCGCTTTCCGTTTATTTTATTCGTTAAATATTTCATTTGGCCAACTAGAGCCAATTACGAGCGCTGCCTGACGAGCAGAGGGACCTGACGCGTCTCCTACCCTCTCCCTTACCCTCTCTCACTCTCTCGTCTTTCGCTCTGTCGTTTACTGTACGTCCCTTTCGGTCTATGGCTTGTCCGTGAAATCGATGGTGAAAATACCCGTTTTATGTGTTGGGACTTTGACGACCATTGTTATTCATTTGACTCGGCGTGCTAAGAATTGTTGTACGAGGTACGGGGTGGTCGAGGGTGCTTCAGGTGAGAGGATCGATTCGGTACATCGCGTGCTTGTTTTTTGGTCAGCTGTCAGGGGCGTGTGATGGGTGATTGAAGGCTGATTTTAGTTGTCGAGGTCGATGGTTTGGTATTGGCAGGTGGCTGTTAGGTCCTCTAGGCTATGTCGAGTATGTTATATCAACAGTTTCAATGTGCTTCAACTTGGTACCTCAATAATAAAAATGTACTTCAACTTGGTACCTCAACAGTACCAATGTACTTCAACTTGGTACCTCAAGAATAAAAATGTACTTCTACTTGGTACCTCAACAATAAAAAGTACTTCAACTTGGTACCTCAAGAATAAAAATGTACTTCAACTTGGTACCTCAACAATAAAAATGTACTTCAACTTGGTACCTCAACAATTGAAATGTACTTTAACTTGGTATCTTAACAGTACCCATGTACTTTAACTTGTTGCATCAACAGTACCAATGTATATTTCCACTTGGCACATCAACAGTACCAATGTATACTTAAGCTTGGTACCACAACAGTACCAATGTACTTCAACTTGGTACCTCAACAGTACCAATGTACTTCAACTTAGTACCTCAATAGTACCGACGTGCTTCAACTTGATACCTCTACAGTACCAATGTGCTTAAACTTGTTACCTCAACAGTAACAATGTATACTTCAACTTGGCACATCAACAGTACCAATGTATACTTAAGCTTGGTACCTCAACAGTACAAATCTATACTTCAGCTTGGTACCTCAACAGTACCAATCTATACTTCAGCTTGGTACCTCAACAGTACCAATCTATACTTCAGCTTGGTACCTCAACAGTATCAATGTGCTTTCACTTGGTATCTCAACAGTACCAATGTATTTCAACATTGGTATCTCAACAGTCCCAATGTATACTTCAGCTTGGCACATCAACAGTATCAATGTGCTTCTACTTGTTACCTCAACAGTAACAATCTATACTTCAGTTTGGTACCTCAACAGTACTAATGTACTTCAACTTGGTACCTCAACAATACCAATATTCTTCCACTTGTTAAGTCAACAGTACCAATGCATACTTCAACATTGGTATCTCAACAGTCCCAATGTATTTCAACTTATTACCTCACAATACCAACCTCACATAAAACTGTCAAAACCCGATATCCGTTGTTCTCAAACCTGAATGTTTGAACTGACCTTGACCAAACCATAATTGGTCTGTTCCAGGTATGGTTCCAGAACCGTCGCGCCAAGTTCCGCAAGCAGGAGAGGCTGGCCCAGCAAAAGTCATCGTCGCAGAGCGGAATGGGAGTTGACAGCGGCGCTTCGAGCCCCGTTGCCAGCAACGTGAAGGCGGAAGGACGTTCGCCGAGAAGTCCGGCAACGCCGCCGGGCGGCTCGAACAGCGTCCTCTCGTCGAACGAGGTGAAACCGATCGCGAACCCGAACCTGGTGAGCGTGAAGCACGCGACGGACCCGTCGGTAGACAACGGCTCGCCTAACACGCGGGGAAGTGGCGGCGGGGGTGGGGCTTGGGGCTCCTGCAGCCCCAGGCCCTTCTCCGCGGCGTTGCCACCTTACCTGCTGGACCCGTTGCCCCTGAAGACCGCGAACCTGTACTAATCGCGAGCCAATGCAACCGCGCCATTCCAAACGAGTCCTGTAAATAGAGAGTACCCAGCGCTTCGAACCGGAAACGCCGGGCTGTTCAGAGGACTGTTGTTATCGGCTCTGCTCGAGGTCGTTTCTCGATGATGTTATAGCGTTTTGGTATGGTTATGACACCTCTTCCAGGTTGGGTTTAGATTGAGTTTAACTCTCTGCAATTCTATGTTGAGTCCATGTTTTTGGATTGGTCGTTTAAATGTGCTTCATGTTTTATGCAATCAGGCTTCTTATAACAAGGTTTTGGAAATTTTTATTATTTTTTTTTTTTTAAGAATTGAGCTAACGCAATAAAAATAATTACATGATATTCTAGGGGCACGGAAGAGCGTTAAAAAATTTTTGGTGATATGTTTTAAAATTCAAAAGTTTAAAAAATAATTGCATGAATTGAAGGGACTCAGTATGAAGATGATATCAGTGAGAGTAGGGTCGCGAATGGAGAGTGAATTGGTATACGACAGAAATTAATTAAGTAGATGGAACATGAAGGGTCTTAGGGATATTGGTTGACAATTTTGAAACGATCTCGACGCGAAAATCGAGCCGGTTTCCGCAGGGAGGAGATGCAGATACTCACGTACCGTCCTACATTCCCCTAAATCGATCATCGCCAGAGAACCTAGCTGATAAGCCCGCGTCGACCGAGTCGAAGGGGTCGAACGAATGTTTCCTGTTTTACGGGGATCGAAAGAAACAGTTATCTTTCATTTTTTTTTTAAACAACTCTGCTCGAATCTACAATTTTTTGGGAGGAAGCCAAATCGCCCTTGAGAACTTCTTTGAAAAGTGTTTTCGTGGAACAGGTATTTTTGAATCTGTACAATAAAAGTTCCATGGAAACAAACGATTCTGAAACGTCTGTTATAAATGATTTCGCAAGAGAAACAAGAATAATCTCTGAACTGAAACTACGAGATAATTGTCGAATATGACAAAGAGAGAATGTATTGAAAATATTCCGAAAAATTTAGCTGACTTATTTATTTGTTATGTATATATTGTTGCAGAACTATTAATTGAATATTTAATGTTTGTTACGATGATCAAGAACTTTTTTTAAAATTGATAAACAAAATATCTGTTCCTATAGAGCATCATTTTGGATCTTCACGATTAGTGTTTTATTTAAATATTTATTATCAACGTATTAAAAAGCCCCATGAGTCTTTCGATCCCTTCTGTTTTCATCGCGCGAAGAGACGAGCGAAAGTATTCGATGTAAAGTAGCGTTAACTATGATCCAACGAAATAGAGAATGTATATTCGGTGTTTGAAGTTCAGACGTCCCTCGATCGACCACGCCATTCCTCGTTTAACACTGAACCTACCACACGTTCCAAATAATTGCTGAATTGCTTATAAAAATTGCAAAATTAAATTTATTTCAATCGAGGAATAAGGAGTCTATATAACATTTTTATTCAAATTGACTTTAATTCTCGCATGACGGATCGTAGCTGCCGGTGGCTGGGTCTCGCGTGACCCACGCTGGCGATTATATACTATATACACTGTATACAGTCAGAGACAGAAAGATAATCGAGATCCACAATGGACGAGATTAGGTTTCCAATGGCGTAGGACCCAAGATATTTTGTTCTGGAACGTGAAACGTTTATTCAGTTTTCTTTTTTATAAATAATGATTTTTATCAGGTGTGCTTGAATAACAAAGTACATAAAATGGTAGTGGTGGGTTTAATGTTGAGGTGAACCCTAGGTTCCCGCCCGTGTCGATCGAAGTGGCGCGGTCGGCGCTTGTACAGTTGTTGCTATAAATATAGGGGATTAGTGTTTTACACCGTAATCAGTATCGAAACGAGCCCGGAGATCGTGGGAACCAGAGTGTAGCTCCGTCTGTATCATTGCCGTTTCTAATATAGCCGGTGGAACAAGTGCGAAAACAATTTTTCCGAGACTCAACAGCGCGATACCCTAAATCAGACGTGAGCTCTCGAATCGCTTTTGGGGATTCCACGAACAGTGAGAAGCGATTAGCGAAAACCAACAACACAGGTGGATAGTCTACCACCTGGATAGTGTTTCAGTTCAGTTGTGATGTGGGAGACTCTTCGGGAAAAAGTGTAGTGCTACGAGGAAGATCACTGACCATTACTGCAGACTTAGCAGACCAGTGTTGATGACCAGTGTAGTGGTTTTTTCCCTTGTACTTGTGCATGAGTGTCAGAGACCTCAGATTCACACGGTAGAACTATAAAATTACCTGTTTGACGATGTTTGACGATGTTTGAAGACGGTGTGCTACTTGCGAGGCTGTAATTAGGTGTCCGGAGTCTGCATCATTTGTTCCACCAAGTATACATTCGCAGAACTATGCGTTAGCGTGTAAGGTTTACTAAGGTCCATTCGTAAGTAGAGTATGTTAGCCCGTGCCCCCTGGTGAAGGACTAGCGATGGGTCTTCGCGACGCTCGAGTACGAACAAATATGGTTCTGGGTTGGATTTGAATAAGTAGGGACTAGTTGGATTACGTGAGTATGGAGATACATAATTCTAATCTGCTTGGGTTTCGGTGGGACTAGTGAAACTTTGTGTTCAAACGTATTCAAACCTTTACAAACGAGGTCCAACTTGACTAGTAAATGTTCAATTACGGTCTGCGTTGGGCCTGGGTTATAGGACGTCAGATTTTACAGTCTGACGTCCAGCAATCGCGGGAATTTAATGTTTAAGCATGTTTAAGAATCGAGAAGCTTATTTGGCTAAGTTTGAACAGGATCCTTTGCAAACAAGCATTGAGATTATAATTGTTCCTTAATGTCCAGGGTATTATTCGAGTATTTGAAGTTACTGGGGGATTGAGAAGCTTGTTTGACGGGGTTTGATCGTAGTTTGATCGTAAGTTGTTTCTAAATTGCTTCAGTCTCTTTCGGTTTGTTAGAATTTGAAGATCATCTGCAAGTTCAATAAGTTTGCAGTCCAACCTAATAATGGATCAACAACAGACAAAGCCCTTGTTCGATGATGTTTGTTAAAGTTTGAAGCCGAAAACTACGCGAAGACCCATCGCTAGCTCGATGGACGGGGACGCAACGGCGAGAAACGAATGGCGGCGAGTGTCGAAGGAAAACTGATCGCGGTTAGGCGACTCTGTCGGTCGGGGGTCGAGATCTTTAAGTAATCGCGCGTGTCATTGGGGGTCGAATCAACAGCCTGTTCGGGGTCTTAGAAATCGAAATGGCATTTATTTTACAGAACAGATCAGGTCTACGATTAATGTCGGTGTTTGTGCAATGTTCACACGGGCGAGTCCTTTGCTCACGGCGGCTACTTAAAGATTAACAGACGCTGCGTCTCCGCGGCAGTTAGACCATCCACTTCCGGTTCAAGAGTCGCCTCGAGTGTCGAACGAATCGAGTTGTCTGTCGTCGTCTCCTATCACTATCTTTCTCTCACTCACACATTCTCCTTCCCAACACCCCCCTCTCTCTCTCTCTCTTTCTCTCACGCTTTCTCGATATTCGAACTATTTTTATAGTAAATGCTTCGGGGCACGTAGCCATAAAATTCCGAGGCTTCGTTCGACACGATGACTTTTCCTTCGACGCGTCCGTGACAAATGGAATGTCGAGTGCCGTCGAGAGAGAAAATAAAACAAAGTAAAAATAAAAATCGGAAAAAAACGTGAACAGTGAAAACGATGTGTCGCCGGCTTCCCTTCTCGCGAGAGAAGAAAAAAAAATGGTACCAGGTCTCTCCCCCATTTTATTTCGAAATATACATTTATTGAAAATAATCGTTCTTGCATTTCTGCTGTGTTTTTACTCATACATATCTGTCGTCAACATCTCTCTCTCACTCGTCTCAACGGTCGTCGTGCATGGATATTACATCATCGTTGCTCCTGATTGCGGTCCAGGTAGACGCGGATTTACCCTTTGTACTATGTCGCTCGCATGCTCGTCGTTAGGGATGGGACCCGCGGTCTCTCGTCGTTCGTCGTTTTTCGTTCACCGGAGAACCCTCCATTCGCGAGAAAACACCGAATTTCCCAACCAAATTTACTTACTTAAAAAAAAAAAGAAAAAAAAAAAGAAACTCTCGATGAAAGCAAATTTCACGAAAATTCTAATAATTGTCCTCGAGGTACACGGTTTCTTCGTGTTCCGTTAATTTACAATCCTATAAATGCAAGAACTACTGTAAAAGAATCGAGTTTCTCGGTCGGGCGTTTGAATTTCGCGGGCTGGCGCTCAGGAGTCGTTTCAAATTTCGCGCGTCCCATCGCTACTCGTGATCAATCTCGCGGCGAATCGACGCTCGGGCTTACCCCTCCACAGCTCGGCCGGCGCCGCCATGTTCGGTCACGTGACGCGCGCTGCTACGTCACAGCGTGGAGGGAAGAGACCCGAGGCGTCAGTCTGCCTCGAGATCTCGCCATACAAAAGTAATAAAAGTTAGCGTGTTCGTGCATAAATTGCGTTCGTTAAGAATCGCTGAAATGAATCGGTGCGTTGGTCGTTCGTGCGCTACGTCGTCGAAGGGATCGACCTTGCAACCCCCGGTGTCCGATGTTGTCGATCCGATCGCGAGCACGTTTATCGCGTACTCGTTGCGATCGGATCGGCGTGTATGGTCGTCGGAAAAAAAAATATATAGATCGAGATGAACATTTTGATTTCTTCATGGAGCAGCGTAGTTTCTTTTCGTCACTTGTCGGAGTTAGTCGAGTAGTCAGGCGCCTATACATATACATACTTACGACAGGCGGATGAACGAACCAACATGATCGCCGACGTCAAAGACCTCGGAAGGTTTTTCATGTTGACGGTCGCGTTGAGTTCGTCCATACGCTTGCTGGTTACTTGAATAGATTTATATTTATATTATATTTATATATATATATAGATATGAGACTGTGTTCGAGCATCTCGTTATGGCTGTCGAGATATTAGGCCATCGTCAGGGTGCCCGCGCCCATGCCGAAGCCCACGCCCTTGGGACCGAAATTCCTATTGTAACAGCCGCGACAGTAGATGTCGCCGTCCGGGCCGTCGTTCAAGTTCGTCGAGTCTAACGAACGATGGCACTCGCCGCAGCTGAAGCAACGCTTATGCCACACGCGGTTCTTCGAGATCATCTGTTCGGCGGCGTACACCGGGTAGCCGCAACGCGCGCACCCGTGACCGTCGTCTCGTTTCTGGCCGACCTGTGGCTTGGAATCGATGCTGAAACAAAAGGCAACGTTAGTTAGGTTCCCCAGACTCGACTAGGTCGAGTAGTTCACTTAGACTGATCAACTAGGTCGGATAGTTAAGCTAGAACTGCCCAGCTAGGTTAGGCTACTGATCAGCTTAGTTGGGTAGCTATGCAGGGACTGACTAGCTAGATTGGGTAGCTAGGTTAGGTGGGAAAACACATAGGGTACGCTAGGTAGCTAGGTTAAGGAGGGGAACCGATTGGATACGCTGGGTAGCTAAGTTGTTAGCTAGCACTAAACTGATAGGATTTTGTCTTTTGGTGACTGGAACTTACTACGAAGGAGCGTGGTCTCCATTCGTCGAAACGAGAGTCGGGGCGTGGCCGAACCCAAATCCTTTAGGTCCAAAGAGTTTGCTATAGCAGGATCGGCAGTGAATTTCCTTGTCGGGTCCATCGCAGGCTAGCATGGAGTCCAAAGGTCGGTGGCACTCGGCACAGTTGAAGCATTTCTTGTGCCACATGGTGCCTTTGGCGAGCTGTTGTTCGGCGGCGAACACCATGCCACCGCAACGTGGGCAACCCTGACCGGCTGGCGCCTTGATAGAGGTCGTGTCTGGATTATAGAATGGTCGGCTGGCCGAAATTTCCTCCTCCCTGAAAGGAATAGTACTTTGTCAAGGTACTGTGGCGACCTGGGGTCTGGGGGTCATACTCCAAAGTAGGTTATCCCGAGTTGCAACGCGATTGGGGTTATTGAGATCTCTTAAGGTGTCCTATCTTTGGCTTGGAAGGCTATTTAGGGCACCCTACCCAATTAACATGACTAGTTTTTGTAACCTTTGAGTCTATGTGGGCCAATAGAGGGAAAAGAGGGGTAGCTACTCACGATAGGCCATCGGTCTGTAAGAATCCAGAGCCACATGCGAATCCGTATCCGTGCGGTCCCCATTTCTTTCCGTAGCAGGTCTTGCAGTAGACATCTTTATCGGGCCCGTCGCAGGCGATGATGGAGTCGAGAGTTTTGGTGCAGTCGTGACACTTGTAGCATTTTCTGTGCCATTCACGACCCTTTGCCAACACCTGTTCTGCGGCGAAGACTACGCCACCGCAACGTGGACAACCTTTGCCAGGTGGTGCCTTGATCGCAGCAGTGTCAACGACAGTGGTACGAGGTGCAGCATCGCTATGTGCATAAATTTTAACACTATCAACACTGTACTTTCCCTCGCCACGCAAACACACACCGTTTGCCAAAACTTCAACCTAGAATACCCTCTTATTATCTACACTCTCAGCAGAAATCTGAGCGGACGACTCGCATAGAAACCAAATTTACTCAGAAACGAGGCGTCGACAGAAAATAGGGTATTCTACGTGTTTGATTCATTTTTTCGTGTAGATTCAGCTAACACGTTCAAAATTTCCAATTAACAATTGTAGGAGGTGTAAAACATGATTTGTATCTCCCAATTTCGAAAATTTATTACTACATCGTCAGAAACACTTTTGGAAAAGTGTAATTTGAAAAATGTATACTTTCGGCTAATGGTGTGTCCAAAACCAAGTCGCGAAAATGAGAATCCTGTTAATTTCAGTTCGACCCTTCCTTTAACTCGTCTCATTGGCGCGACTCGCACTTGTACATTCAAAAAGAAAGCATGCAAATGCGAAATCGACCGATACTGATTGGCAATTAGCATGCGGGGGTGGGAAGGGAGGGGTGGAGAAGGATGCTTAATGAAATCCGCGAAACGTCGGAAGGAACCAGCAACGGAAGTTGATTGTTCATAAATAATGCATCTCGATTCAATAATTTCTGTTCTGCGGGTGAATATTTTCAGCGTAATTAACTTCTGGGAATGCCAGTCGGGAAGACGGTTATTCACTGTTTATTTGCAAAACACACACACACACACACATACACGCACACACTTGGCCACTCGACGATTAAACTGTCAAGCGTTGAAAAGTAATCATTAAAAAGTTCTATACACGTTTCCATTTTTGAGGGAAACTGTACTTGACAGTCTTACCGACCGAGCGGCACGAAAATTGAAAATTGGTACAGGTGAGTAATAGCGCAAAGCGTTAAGGCGTCGACTCGTGTGTATTGTGGGCATGTACACACACGCATACTAGTCTTTAGAGACACATGCGCACGCTCGTTCTTTCATTCGACTGCCCGGAATTTCTTCCACTTGAATTTCAATGTAGGTCGATAAAAGTAGTTTGCTGATTTACCAGCCGTTTCAATCTGCTTTGAATTTTTAACAAGATTATCAATTCAAATGTTCGAACCGAGGGCTGTCGCAACACTTAAGCAACCAATAAGCTAATTTCCAGATATTAAAGGAATGACTAAAGGTTGATGAAACTATTATTGAAAATATCTTAAAAAATTTGTCTATGTAAGTGAGGGGTGCCGAGCTGTTTGGATTGCTTAATTGTTGGGACGGACGCAAACTCGCATACACGCAGACAGACAGACAGACAATTGGACTGGCGAAAGTGGAATAGCATGAACTATAGGGGGCGCGTACCCCTCGTCCTCAATATCGCACTGCAGCCCGATCCACATAACCCCAGCGTGGCCAATACCTCGCGGACCGAATTTCTTCGGATAGCAAGCTGTTAAGCAGACAAGCGAATCATATATAGTGAGAGTGTAGAAGCCGAGGCGGGATTTCTCTCGTGTGTTCCCGTCTCAGTCTCGGCTCTGAAAACCCACCCATTGGCGTAGCAGTCGCTTTGTAGGGCGCCACCACCCTGGCCGTAGCCATAACCCTTCGGTCCGAATCTCTTTCCGTAGCATACTGCAGAGAATATCGGTTAAAGGTATCTGGTTTGATTCGTAGACGTTGCTGTGTCATCGGGATGTCACGTGATCTGACGTGTTCTGGGTCTAATCGGGCCCACAATCTTGTTTCTGGGCGGCCTTAACCTCAAAATGGAATTCTGGGACTGTGAAATCACCAAGGACCTGATCCAAGACCTTTCTTCGTGACTAGTTATTATTTCAAGATGTTGGGTATAGGTTAGGTTTAGTGTCCTGGATCTAATCGAACCCACCATCTTGTTTTTAGATGGTTTGAAACATTTAAAAAGGATTTTGAGTACTCTAAGAATCTGATTTAGGTAGCTAGTCATTAATTCAAGATGCCGGATTAGGTTAGGTTTAGCGTTAAGGATTTAATCAAGCCCACCATCTTGATTTTAGGTGGCCCAACTCAAGAAGAGGGATTCCGGGACTCCAGATTCCCTAAGATCCTGATCAGGGCCTTTTTTCAAAGCTAGTCACTATTTGAAGATTCTAGATTAGGTTCAAAACCAGGCTAGGACCTGAAAGTATTCCAGTGATGTGATCAAAGTTACTAGGCTCTGGCTAGGTCTAAGAAGACCCAGTCTAACATGTCCCTAGGCTTGAAATTCAACTGTTTCTATAAAAAAATTGTTACTAGTAATTAGAGCACGCCAGTCACGTGACGACCGGTCCTCGTGTGATTGGTGGCGTTCCCTCACCTTTGCAGTAGATGTCCTTGTCAGGACCTTCGCAGCAGTTGACGGAATCTAATCTCTTGGAGCATTTGGCACACTTAAAGCATTCCCTGTGCCATTGCTGCGTGGGAGACAAAGGGACAGAGTTGTTAGTCACGAAAAGTTGGTTCTTATACGAGTCTTACGTTCTATTACACACGGTTATTCCCGATCGTCAACTAATCTTCGCAACGATAAACTTCCGAACCGAACGCAAATTATCCACCGATCTATTGTCTAGAAAACTGATGGGAAAATAAAATTTTGTGTAAAATAATCCGATGGTAATAGAACCGACAAAATAGACACGACAAAGTAACTCTGGACTAGAAGGGACAAAGACTCCTCTCAGGTTCCTCCGTGTAACTACAGAACACTTTGCGCCAGTCTGTGTCAATAAAAGTAAACCAATGGGGGCACGGGTAACACAGGTTGCAAGAGTGTGATGTGATTAATTTTCGGGGGCTTTCGTTATTCAGTAGAAGAAAAACAAAAGAGATAATGTTGTTTGGGGGGTACACGTGGACGATTTACATTCTGTTGGATTTCGATAAGATACCTCGACAATATATCTCGCGATCAGGACCATCGCAATGAAGCGTCGAGTCCAGAGACCGTTGACAGACTTTGCACTTGTAGCATTGCTTATGGAAAGCCTAATCACAAGAAGCAGGAATAACCATGATGCGCCCGGAGACAGGCGTTGTATTCTCGTGGACAGGTTATGGTGCCGCGGACGATATTCGTTTAACAATTTTTAACCGAATAAAAATCAACACTTACGTTGCCGTTTTTCGTCTTTTTAATCGTTGTACTCGTTGGAGCAGGGGTTGCAGACACGAGCATCAAAAATATTAAGTAATCGTGACGCAAGTGCCAATTTTTGTAGGTTATGTTGAAAATTATAATTAAAATTCCTACACTTCCAACAATTTAAACACTTCCAAGCACTGGCAACAGTTCTGACAAAATTACTAATTCCGACGAATGAGATTAAACTAAAGTTCTAACTAACAATTTTGATAAATCAGATTCAACAATTCTGACAAACTAAATTGCAGTGATTAAATTGAACTCTATTTGTAATAACAAAAATAATGATTTAAATAATTTGTATAGCGATCAAATCACGACTTTTTGGCTCGAAGGGGATTCGATAAATTTAGGTGGCTGGTGTGCGATTTTATCGGAAGATTGTTCGACGATTTGCCAATTAACGAGTTCATTGGACGATCATCAGCTCTCCGTGGATCAACCGGGGGTTTTATGTATCCGCGAAATTGGGTTATTTTGCGTCTTGTTTGGACGGACAACGTATCCGGCTGTAACTAATGGCGATCGTTAAATAATTCAGAGCGTGTTTCGAAGCTAACGAGATGGAAGACAGATTTCAGGCAGCAACGGAGAGACCGGGTCCATTGTTCGTGGCCGAAAATAAACGCACTCGTTGTTGTACTCGGGAGAGAGGAAGTTGGCTCGTCCCGCAGACAGTGGAATACTCCGTCGATGCACAGACACAGACAGGTTCGTCCGTCGATCGGTCAGTTAACTCCACTGTATGAGAGACAGGGGCTCTCTCAGTTCATTTAGTGGAAACGCAACATAATATTTTTAAAAATTCGCTAAAACTGCTCTGAAGCTCTAGTCTGCAGCTCTTCGCAACACTTTCTTACTAGTCCTTTCATTTCTAAAATCTTTCTCCAGCCTTAAGCCGCGTCTCCACTCGTGAGTAACTATCAAGGCCAGTCTCCACTTGACAATGAACTCCAAGAATTTTACTATTTCAGGCGAAATAATATTTGTGATATAAAAATACAAATAACTTAAAGAAAACTAAAAATCTAGAAATCATTCTAATTATTGTATTGATCATCGCGCACTGTTTTCCTAACCTTAAGCCACGTATTCACTTGGAAGCAATATCGAAGCTAGACTTTAAGCCTGTCCCCACTCGATAAAGAACTGTAAACATTTCTCCCGACTATTTCTAAGACAACAACGTTTTTTTAACAACAATAAAACAGGGAAGAAGAGAAGTTGGGAGTATAAAGAACTAAAACTCGATAAAAATGGAGCCTACGCGACCGTGTAGACGTCAGCCAAGCCTTGACCGAGTGTTTTAGGTGAACAGTCAGCCTTAGGGTGGCAAGATGGTTGATTTTCGGGTCGCGGGGCCGAAAGGACGGATTGGCAGTAGCCTAGAAAAGGCAATTAGCCTGCATAGGTTTAATCCACCGGCCACTCCGGTTCCAAGTTATTTTCCAACGCGACGAGTGGACCAGTTGGTGGTCTGCCAACCGGCGTTGGAAGACAGGAAAAGCTCTTGGGCCGGCACCAACGGCAACAAGCCGCCTCGGTGCGATCCTAAATCCGCGTGAGATAGATAGAGAGAGAGAAAGAGAGAGACAGAGAGAAGTGCGAGTCATCCTCTACTCACGGACTTCGCATACTACGGGGGGCGGATTTTTTTCCCTCATTGTTATGAAATTACAGGCGTTTCGTCATACGGTAAGATTACGGAGCCGCGTCACGGTGCTGGCAGAGTGTCAGCCGGTGGCAAAAGTCAATTTTAGACAGCGGAGAACGCGAGGCCACCAAGCGTCTTCCAAGCCTCCACGAGATCTGATGATCCGATGACTCCAACGAACACAACGACTATAGACATATCGATTTTACGTAACACCAGTTTGTCCACTCAATAAATTATCGATTTTATGCAATGCCGGTTTGCACACTTGATGAATTATTGATTTTATATCATGACAGTTTTGATGTATTAACACGTTGACTGCCATGTCACCCATATATGGGTAACGGAATTATTTGTTCAGGCTTTAAAATGAATTTTTACGTTAATATATTCATTGTACCAAATTTGATTAGGATCTGTAAAATGCAAGAAAGTTGGAGAACTACACAATATCATACATTTCATTTTTTTCAATTTCTATTTTATCAAATAACTTACTTTGATTTCGTGGAATTTTTTAGCTTTCTTGTTTGGCGGTCAAAGTGTTAATGATCTTCTATAATTCCAGTTTGGGATTATACAAAATAATAATAATAAAAAAAAAAAATATATATATATATATATATATATATATATGACTTTATCGACAAGATCGATGGAAATTGATTCTTTTAATCCCCTATTAAATATTTCTCATACGACCAAATGATAAATTTAATAAAAAATAAATTTGTTCGATTAAAAAGAACGTAAGAATTGTTTAAAAAGAAAATTTTTGTAGGACCCAGTTGCATAAAAAATGGCATAGTTAATAACGCGAGAGATCTGCTCGGTTGTTTACAACCCCCTCTCCGTGTCCGCGATGGCGGATCATGTTTCCCGACAAAAATAAGATCACCATCGGGCCAGGAATAGCTGGCTCGCCTCGGCTCATGATATAACGCGGAATTGTTCTCGATCCGGGATTTATTTTGGTCGTGTCCGCGGCACCAACACGCGGATAAACTACTTGGGTCCGTTTCCGGGGTGCTTTCAACCCCTAAATCGAAAACTCACCCTTCCACGAGCCAGCATCTGCTCCGCGGCGTAGACGTATCCTCCGCATCGCGGGCATCCCTCGCCCTCTGGGGCCTTCGCGATGGCCCGCGGCTCCAATATGGCGTTCGATCCTCGCGAGAGTTCCCTAGAAATGTCGATGTTATAACTATGACCCTTTTCATCCTAATCAATCGAGTTTCGATTCTCGACTCCAGCCCCTCTCACAAATTGTCCAATGATCTTCCAATCCGTAATCCTCAAAAAAATTGTATTGCAATTTAAATGTTGAGTTATTTTGCTGATTCGAAAGAAAATTATTTGAAAGATATTGATAGGATTGCATAGAATTCCATATTTAAAAATTTGGAATGGAAAATCTGGTGATAAACAAATCTCATAATTAATAAAAAAATAAATTGCATGAAAATTGGCGTCAAAATAATTGTATGAAGTAAAATTAATAAATGTACGAAGGTCATTGGACAAAGAGACGTTGGATACAGAGAACAAGCGAATAGTAGAAAAAAGCAACCACCGCACAAAGTAGAAGGAACGTCGAGCGGTGAACATGGTAACCATAACTTCGAATTGTTGCGTTAAGAATCAAATTCGAATGACAAAATAGCAATCATTTTTTCAAAATTATTCGAAGCTGAGCATCCCAGAAACCAAGCTGACCGACTCCACAAAACGATTCTCGGAAACAAAATGGACGATACTATGTACATTGTTGCTCGAAATATATAAAAGCAAATATTACACAGTGAATTAGTCGAATGTGTAGGCTTTATATTTTAAGATGTTAAGTATTACGTGCACCAATCAGTCGTCTAGTGTCTTTTTCCATCGAACTCGATGATATTCATAATTTTCATCGATTTAACGATATTTAGCGCCGTTTTTGTCATAATTGGCGGGAAAGTTTGGAGATTTCAAACCACTTTTCTGTGAAAATAGTGCTGCGTTCATTGATACATTTAATGTACAGTACCCACGCAATAGTTTTCGGATCACTTTTGATATTCTAACTTAGTATTAACTATAAATTTTTTAATATTGTTTAACGAAATATTAACATTGATAATCGTCCGTAATCATGTCAACCCTTTGTGAACGAAGATTTTCCAAACGTTAAAAATATTTTCCTTGGAGAATTGCATTAGAATCTTAAATACTGATCTTTCGTTATTTAAACAATGATGTGTTTGTAATCTTGTGGGCTGGTGATGTCAGAATGTTGTCAATATTGCGACGTTCGTCCTCAAAAGATTAAAATTGTTAATATTCATTCGATATTTAATACAAAAAGTGCTCGAACTTGTTTTGTGCAAAGGAGTCGTACTATGTTGCAAATTTTAAATGTAAGAAAATTGCTAAATGTCAAAATTAATATTTTTAATAATCAGGATATCGTGGCTGGTAGAATTTCTGTTTAAAACAAATCACAACTTTGCTGCAACATACGAAAAACGATCCCAAACTATTCAACGGTATCGTAAGGCATGCATCCGCCATTTTGTGGCGATAAATCTATCGATAATGGCGCACAGTATTTCGAGAAGTAGCTGGGCAAAAGAATGTAGACAATTTTTAGAAGCCAGTTCTAAAAATCGGAAATTCTTGTTGATCATCATCGAAAAATCGAGTTTTGCCCAACCAAAGTAGCATTTTTCGATAATCTGTGCGATCATTATCAAATTCGGTTTGAACGTCGAAGACTGTACAAAAAGTGGAGTCGATCACTTCAGTTTTCGGGAATTATTTTCTATGGGAATCCCCATGGTTCGCGGCTCGACCTACGCAGGGGTTGGGGGGTGGAAGAACAACAATCAAAACGAATCAACAAAGGAAAAAAAACATTAAAAAAAACCAGAGAACATCAGAAGAAATTAGGTTACCAGAAAATCCGTCACAGAATGAACAACCTCGGGGTTAGACAGTGTGTTAGGCACGTGTGTTAGTAATTGATTAGTATCCCGTTTTCCCTTTGCAACCACGCAAGTGGCTTCCGCCGAGCCCCGAGAGGAGAGCCAAGAAGCGGATCGTGTGTAACAATAAATTAAATCAATCAATAAACAATTAAATCAATAAAATAATAAATAAACAAATAAATAAATGGTACAAAATACAAATTGACTCAAGAGAAAAAGAAAAAGTGAGGACAGAGATATACGTATGTATATATAAAATAAGAGGAGAGGACGAAGGGTGCCAGGGGAGAGAAACAGGGTGAGAGAGATCGAGAAGAGACAGACAGAGAAAGAGCAAAGAAAGTCGTTTCAATTAGAAGGGGTGGGGGAGAGAAAATCGCAGACACAAACTCGGGGGTTGGTTCAGTGCCTCTCGATGACTTTATCATTCTTCTGCTGCCCAAACATCATCCCCTAAGTCAAATTTTCACGTAAAACAATTTCTCAGACTTAATTCTTGATTTTCGCCAAAATCTCTCGAGCTCAATTATCATTTAGTTGTGTCTAGTTCACATTTTTTCTAGCAAAAATATCAATTCCAACCTCAAAATCTCAACTATTAATTTTTCTATAAAACTTTAGTTTCGGATATGACTTATGTTCTGTATGAAATACTGGTCACGTGACGCAACTGCTGATCTAACTTTAAATTGACAGAAGTTGCACTGTAATAAACAATAATTAAAGTATTGATTGCATCAGGTTGTTTCGGATACTTTAAAAGTAAAATCTATTTGCAATTCATTTTTCATTCTGCAAAAATACAAATTCTAAACCTCAAAAACCCCACCAAAGATTCTCGTATGAAATTTTTCACTACAATTGATATTCGTCTTTATGCGTTTTCCAAAATGTAGAATACGTGTCCATCACAAAAAGAAAACTGAAAGAAATGATCAAAATTATACAATCAAAAATCTAACGAAAAAATCCTGCCCATTCCCTCCGACAACACACCTAAACAAAAAAAGCACCATCGAGAAACACTGTTGCCCAAAATTATAATCAAGATGGTAGTTGGGGATGGGGGGCGGCTGCAGCATATGAAGCTCGTCTACGTATTTATCTCTACTAGGCGAAATAATAATCTGCTTTTCTGTGTGTATAATGTGTGATGTGATAAAGCGAGAGCGTGATCGAGCGCGCGCGCGCGCGCTCACAACTATAGTAAGCACCCATCGAGTTAACGTTGTTAGCAAGGTTACGGGGTTACGTGTATCCTTCAATTTTCTTTTTTGTTGTATTTTCTCTTTTTTTTCTAAAAAAAAAAAAAAAGAAGAAGTGGTGTACGAGAGAGGCCGTGCAGGTGTGCGGATCGATAAATTCGTAGAGATATATGTAGATAGACAGAGAAAGATAGAAACACAGAGAGAGAGAGAGAGAGAAAGAGACAGACAGAGAGAGAGAGAAAAAGACAATCTGAAAATAATAGCGAAATAATACCAGTACAAAAAAAAAGGTAATTGGAAAACAGACTATAAAATACTGAAAAAAAAATAAAATCAAAGTAGAAGCCCAGTTTTTGTTGTTCATCGCGCGGAGTGTGTATGGCAGAAGAGAAAGGCAGAGATATGAAGAGAGAGAGAGAGAGAGAGAAAGAAAGAGAGAAGAGAGTGAGAGAGAGAGAGAGAGAGGTGGAATCTGACTCGGTGCTCACCATTTTTCTTTTCAGTTACTCAGGTATTTCCCTTTATCACGAGGGTGCGCGCAGGCTCGTGATAAAGCGACAACATATATTGTTCAATGGGCCTCCGGTTGGCTCGCACTCGGCGGGGCTGGCGGGGGTGGTAGTGGGGTGTTTTTGACAGTTTTTTCTGTTTCATTGCGTTTTGCTCGTGTACCGTTCGTTCGTTCGTTCGGTTTCATTTCATTTCATTTCATTTCATTTTTTTTTTCTGGCGAAAAAAAACGGGGACAGGTAGAGGATGTAGAAGAGGGGTTGGTCTCAATATGGCGGCGAGATAGACTCTCAACACCGTTTTAACGCTGTTTTCATAGATCGTTAACGCGTATTAATCCTGACGAACAGTCCACTAGTTTCATCAATCCGCTCCTGGATTTCAAGCTGAAAACTTTAGGCAACGTTTTCACCCTTGCTTTCAATTGGCATACACGGAATTTTGCTTCCACTGTGATGCGGTTGGTGCTTGTTGGTAAGTAGAATTTTTATCTATATTTTTTTCTATGTTTCTTTTTATCTCTACAGTTTTATCGGTCGCATCTTTTATTCTGATTCGAAATATTGTCTAGGATAGGATAGCGTGTTTGTATCTTTCGTTCTAATTCGAGTCTGCTAACGTTTTCTCTGAACGATTAAAAGTGACGTGGAAACGGCGCGAAATTCAAAATATTTTCAAGCGTTTCGTAAAGATTGTAAGAAACCGGTGAACTTTTCGTCAGAAAGTCGAATATTTCGCGCAAAGAAAACATTCGAAACGGTGTTCTAAGACTCGAGCTCGCCAACGGAAGTTGAAGAAAGGGCCTGGCGTCCATTTTGTTCGTCTCTCGTTGTCCACGAGCCGATGCTCGGTTCCCATCGTGCCTCATCGACGCCAGGCCATCGTGATATTCATCATTTTTCGCATCTACTGGTAGAGAAAACTACGTAATCTGGAAACTGTACAGTGGGTCAAAAATGTTTTCGACGTACCTAACCTCCAAATCGATCGACTCCCTGAATTAGTCGTCAAAAAGTAACAGATTTATCGGCTCAAAAACCAAAGTAAACCCAAAAACATTTTTGCCCGACCGTGTCCAACGCATCTAATCTCTGATAAACAAAACGGAACCAAAAAAAAAAGAAAAGATATAAACGGTAGTCGACAATGAAGAACACCAGATTCTTCTGTTTTTTGTGTAATTTTTTTTTCAAATTCCCTTTTTTCGTCTTTTAATGGCACTTATTACAGATGGTACAAATGATTCTATAAACTAGAGCGTAGAGATTGTAGTAGTCGCATAAAAGAAACGAGAAACGAGTAAACAATCATTATAATACGTAAATTAATTAAATCGTATGCGTGTAATGGAGATAATAAGGGGGTGGGGCTTGGGGTGGGGGAAGGAAATAGTGGGGAGTGTGTGTGGCACATATACGTTCGAGTATGCGCGTGGTGACGATGTTGCAAAACGTTCATGCAACGCACACACACACACACACACACAGGAGAAGAGGAAAAAAGAAAATGGTGAATCACAATTGTGGGCCAATAAAGAGAATAGAACAGAGAGAAACAGAAAACGGAACAAAATATACAACGGGGGGTGGGGGGGTGGAAAAAAAAATTATTTGTTTCGAATTGGGGGACAGGTGCACGAGTTAAACGTGACAACAAAAGAGACAGTCGAGCTAGATATTAAAACACAGTTAATCATCATTATTCATAAACGATGGGTCGTCGTCGTCGATTCTCGTATCTCATGGGTCGCATCACCGCCATCGCCATCGTTCACCATGATCGCTGGACGACGAGAGGATGGGGAAAACGAGATTTTCAAAGAAGGGGTGGGGGGAGATGGGAGAGTAGAAGAAGTACCATAACTCAGGAAAAGAAAATAATTTCAACCGAGGTGAACTCAACCGAAATTTGCAAACGAAAAATTTTGATGGAACGAGGGGGGACCATGAAAGGAAACTAATCGGGCGCCATGAGGGACCATGGGACACAGTGATCGATGCTCTCGGTCCTCGAGTATACTGTGGCCGCTGGCTTCATCCAGGTCTCTTCCGGTTTCAAGAGGGAGGATCATGCTGTTGGATCGACGAGGCTTCTCTTACGGTCGATCGGGTATGATTTGTCGACGGTGTTCTAGGAACACCGGTTAGGGGATGAAGAGAGACAGACAGAAATAGATGTAGAGAGAGAGATAGTGAGAGAACGAGTGAGAGAGAGAGAGACATAGAGACAGAGGTGTGCATCGGCAGACGACGACTCGGAGAGAATTTTCTTTTCCTTTTTCCTTTCTTTTGGTTTAAATCAAGGTTCGGGGGAGAGGGGAGGGTTCACAGGGAGGGGGGAAGGGGTTCTTTTTGGAGAGGTCGGACGACGGCAGGTGGCACTCACTCGCTACTCTTCAAGTGTTCGCCCTGGTCCATGGACAGGCAACCAGCGCCTCCGCCGAAGCCGTATCCCTTCGGGCCGAACTTGCGGCCGTGGCAGACTTTGCAAAATAGCTCGCCCTCGTGCTCGCTGCAGTTTGTCGAGTCGAGCAATTTGCCGCAGAGACCTGCAACAGAGACAGCGTGTGCTTGTTTGGCTGCGGCCTGTCACCTCGGGATTTATGCTTCTTTTTCCTCCTTGGTTGGTTCATGAGAGATTCGGAGTGATCGGGTTCGAGGGCATATTGTACAATTGATAGAATAAGTGAGTAGTTTTCTCGAGTTAGTTGGTAGATTTTTCTGGTTGATGGTAGAACACCTCTCCCTACTCATAATCGCCCCCTAATACTCATAAACACCTCTTACTACTTACAAACCCCCATTTCTACTTATAAACACACTTCTTTCTACTCATCCTACTCTCCTGCTACACAACTTTTACTAATAAACACCTCTTATACTCATAAACACATGTTACTACTCGTAAACTCCTCTTCCTGCTCATAATCGCCTTCTACTACTCATAAACACATTTTACTACTCTTAAACCCCCATTTCTACTTATAAACACACCTCTTTCTACTCATCCTACTCTCCTGCTACACAACTTTTACTAATAAACACCTCTTACTACTCATAAACACCTGTTACTACTCGTAAACTTCTCTTCCTACTCATAATCGCCTCCTACTACTCATAAACACATTTTACTACTCATAAACCCCCATTTCTACTTATAAACACACTTCTTTCTACTCATCCTACTCTCCTACTACACAACTTTTACTAATAAACACCTCTTATACTCATAAACACATGTTACTACTCGTAAACTCTTCTTCCTACTCATAATCGCCTCCTACTACTCATAAACACATTTTAATACTCATAAACCCCCATTTCTACTTATAAACACATTTTACTACTCATAAACCCCCATTTCTACTTATAAACACACCTCTTTCTATTCATCCTACTCTCCTACTACACAACTTTTACTAATAAACGCCTGTTACTACTCATAAACACCTGTTACTGCTCGTAACCTCCTCTCACTACTTAGAAACACCTCTTCCTACTCATAAGCACCTCTTCCTACTCATAAGCACCTCTCACTACTCGTAAACACTTCTCTGTGATCACTAGACAGCGGATCTTTATGCATTTATGGCTTATGGAAATGTTCAGAAAATGCTATGATATAAAATTCGAGAGAATTTAACATGATTTTCATTTGCTTTGGATCTACAAAGGCTGTTCCCATTAAAAATAGGATTTTATTTGATACCACTTTCTTAAAATTTTTCTATAAAAATTGGAAATTGAATAAACATCCGCAGTCTAGTGATCATACTACCTCTTTGTACTCCTAAACTCCTCTTTATACTCACAAGCCTCTTGTCTACGTGTGACTATACGCGCCTGCTACTACTTACAAGTTGCTCTTCCTGTTCACAAACGTCTACGTCTGACTATAGGCGTCTGATACTACTTACAAGTTGCTGTTCCTGTTCACAAACGTCTACGTCTGACTATAAGCGTCTGATACTACTTACAAGTTGCTCTTCCTGTTCACAAACGTCTACGTCTGACTATAAGAGTCTGCTACTACTTACAGGCTCCTGTATCGACTCGTACACGTCTACGTTTAATTATAAACGTCTGCTACTACTTACAAACACCTGTCTGTTTCGAATAACGTGGAAGACTGATGTTGGGTCTAAGAGGACCCGTAGCAAAATTAGAATTGCTCCTACTATATTTTTCAAATGTTCAAAATACATTAGAATTTAATATAATATTCTACCCATTAAAACTTCTACAACAACAAACTATATAACAAACTATATGAATCACGACAGGATGTCAACAATTTTGTTTACTATCGAAATTCATGTTATTCAAAACCTTTCATAATAATGTAATCAAACCCCTTCTAGATCCTCATAAACTATTCTATTGAAAATAGCCCGTACAAGAGGTTGATGCAACACTAAATAATTCATTTAAAAAAAAAAAAGAAAAACAATCTCCAAAAAATCAAAATGAGCCCTAAAAAAAACACAATCTACCAACACCGTTGCCAAAAACTACCCACTCAACGTTACCAAGTGGAAAAACACCCTCGATTTGGGGGAGATCTCTCACTTCACCTAAGAGGACTCTTTTAATACCACGTTAATCAGCCATCGGGTCCCAAAAATGACCAAAACCGGTTCATCCAATTTCCGGAAGAAGAGGGACTCGTTCATTATTCTAAATCCATTATCATGCTATAATAATCCCCGGTTCCCGAGTTAAAAGCACCGGAATCCACGGGTTACGAGGCTGACGTCGCCGCGAATAGCAATGGCGACCGGCCCGTCGTTCTCTCCCGCGATAGTCGACGGACGTAACCGAATCACACAGCCTGTGTGTATAATGATCGTGTTCGTATAATGTTTCCGGCCTCCGGATTATTCCCGTGGCGTCGCGAAACGCCCGATGAATATTCGATGGGGGCTTTTCTATTTCGGGGCCACGGAATTTTTCCGGGGGTCGTTGCACCCTAAACGACCCCCTCTACGCTCCCCTAACTGCTCTGGGTGGCTACGATTGATTTCTGGCTGGCACACAAAACTAATTAGGGCCGAGACACACCGTCCCGGACACCGCCCGTGGAAAACTATTTCTGGCAATGGTTTATTTTAAAAATGGTAGGGCGGCGTTTCGCGCAACGACACCCTTCGGAACGTTTCCCGCCATAATTTGAATCAAGATTGCCGTCTTGGGGTGCAATAAAGCGCTGACGTGTCTTTTGGTTATGCTTTAAACAATTGTGGCGGAAATCGCGGGTTTTTTTAATTGAAACATTCTTTTTTAGAATTTTTATATTAAATTCCAATATGGCGGAGAAGAATGACCACGCGAGTCAAGATGTTCTATTTTACAATGTATGTACAGGGCGTTCCAAAAATTAAATTTCTCGAAGAATAGTGACTGGCGATCGATTAAACGATCGATAGGTTCAATGAGCAATTGTATAATTAGTGTAGGGTTTTTTTTTTTTGTTTGAGGTTACTTACCACACTTGAAGCACATCTTGTGCCATTTGAGGCCTCCGGCGACTCGTTCTTCCGCGGCATACACGGATTTGCCGCATTTGGGACACTTGGGGTGTTCTACTGGTTTGAAAGGCATTTTGTTTGTACTGGAAACAAAAACAAAGCATTTGTTAATTAAATTTAAATTTAAACGTAAACTTAATTGTCCGATACACAGAGTCTCGTAATCAATAGTACCACCAGGCAAAAATTGTTCTAGCATTTTTTTAAATGAAATAAAATAATGTTACGTTTAAGGAGCATTGAAATAAACAAATTCAATAAAAATCTTTGCGCTATTACGTTCGAAACCCTGTGCATTTCTGAACACTGTCGAGAGGACTTTCTCTTTTATCAAATAATTCTTTCAAGCATCGAGTACCGATCTATTATTTATTTATTATCTTGTTGCTTCGATGTTTATCATGACTCTGCACAAGGACTAATGAAATTTTGCGAAACGTAAATTATTGTGTACAATATTTCGTCCGCAAATTTTGACAAAATGATCGCAGATGTGAAAATAATTTGAGCAGTAAATACTAATATTGTAAGAATAATTTGAGGTGCAGTGATTTTAACAAAATTTCAAAATGAATCGTTCAAAATGTAGCAATTTTAATTTGAGATGTACTCGTTGGAAACGCAGTAATTTTGAGAAACTAATTTAGAGGCGTGATAATTTTTAACAATATAGTTTGAGGTGCGGTCATTTTGGCAAAAATCGGTTCTAAATTAACCGAAACGCGAGCGGAATCGCAACAGGCGATCTGTCAGAAAATAAGCGAGCTCTGGAACAGTTCGCTTACTTAACCGGTGCTCGACTAAAACATGAGGAATTCGTGGCTTCCCTCTGGCCGTCGACAACCGCGACTATTTTTGCAGTCGGCCATTGCGGGTCGCGAGATTCGCGAAGATTTACGAGCCTGAGAGAACTCGGAAGCAACATGCTTCCTTCACGCCTAATTTTTTCCCCGGGTATTTTCCTGAAAACTGCTCCATTTTGCATCAAGATACATTTTCCACCCCCTGCGACTAGAAAAAAAGTCCCTACACGGTCAATTATTTCTTCTAAACAATTTCACCTCCAAAAATTATAACGGAATCTACATTTTCTTAGCACCGCACTATTCAACAACAAAATTTTGAATTATTGCAGAAATTAACCCTTTGCACTCGAAGCTATTTCAACTCCAAAACGAAACATTTCTTCCGACTTAGAATATTGCCCTTCTAAATATTTTTTTTTCATGTTATACATACGGAAATGGTGTAACTTACTCGTACAGTACCGAAATGTTTAGTAATTTGTTAAATACAAACAAATTTAATAATATAAAAAATATTTTGAATGATACAGCAATTTTTAGTGGTGCCTTACAGTCACCATTCGAGTGCTAAGGGTTAAGAAAAGTATTCTCAAAATATCTAATACATTTAGAAATATTTGCAAGAGTGCGACCTAAACATATAATACTGTAAAATGCAAAATACTGCAAAAATCTACTACTTAATATTGTTAAGCATTGTAAAAAATTATAATATTAAAGAATCTCTATAAATTGTATGGAATGTCGTATATTGTAGAGCGTCTACAAAAATATTTACGGATATTATAAAAATTTCCTATTTAATATTGACACATATTAAGTATAGAAAGAAAAGAGTGTAATGGAAGAAAAAGTGCGGGAGAATCAATTAAAATTGATTCCGCAAGCACGCGAGCGTAGACGAATAATATAATCATGGAAATCCTAATGATTCTTGCCACGAGCATATGAAGCTTTTAAAACGCACGTTAATCACGTAGCATTCTGGAATATATTAATATTAGCCGCGATAAAATTAAAATTCAATTTCCTCCCATAAATGTCGCAGGAGTTGAAATTTTGGTCTAGCAGAATATCTTGTCTCGATGAATGGGTTAACCCAGCAGTGGAAACACGCCAAAATTTCGAAGACGATATAGATCATCCAAAATGGCTGAACACTCGAGTCGCGTGATTTAAAACGAAAAATACAGCTACTCAAATTCTGGAAGTAATACTTAATAATTCAGAAAAATCTTCTCTTAAAATTGGTTTCAAAATTTGTATAAAATTGATTTTGCAAACTATATGCAGCGATGGCGTTTAACACTCTATAAGATTCAAGAAAACGATTGTGTCAACAAACATTGGCAACCAGACTGCACAGTTTATTTATTTACAGCACTCTATGGTCTCCTGAAACACGATTTATGTTGTTTATCATTTTGGATTATTTCGCAACCCTTGATGAATTAAAAATAAGTTCTCAAAATTCAAGGAAATAGTCTATAATCATGGAGTCGGGTCAAGACTTCTGAAAAACTTTTTAAAAATTAAAGAAAATATAGTAAAATTTTTGAAACAAATTTTTTCTTATAAAATGAATGTTTCAAATTTTGTTTTCATTCTTACTGGTTGATACTAAATTGTTGTGATCGCTGCGACCGGAAATCCTCGTGAAATAGGGGAAAAATTGCATGAAGCGATCGCAGAGGAAAGTTCAGAGCGAAAGTCCGAGGGAGCTTTCGAAGATTAGTTGAAGAAATTTGAAGAGAAGTTGAGGACGGAGTCGTGCGACTGTCGGGAGCCGTGTATAGCGACGAGAGCGTTCGTTTTCGACCATAGAGACACCAGGAGAGAGCAGCAAGAGAGACGGAGGATTCTATATCCGTGCGAACGTGAGCCGGACGCGAGGCCGTATTAGGGAAGGTGCTAGATTCTCCACAACGCGGTCGCCATTACCCCTACCGAACCACTGGCTATCCATTATTTCCTTCCAAAATCCAAATACTTCAACAATAATCCCAACTTCAACCCCCATCCCCTCCACAAATCAATTTTTATCCAACCGAACCATTTTTTCCAATTTTCATTACAAAATCCAAATATTCAACTCCCACCCACTCTTCAGATCAAATTTTATCGAAAAAAAGAAGTTTTCTAACTTTTTAAATAAATATTTAGTGAAGAACCTAACACCTGAGGCAGAGTAGGCTAATGACACCACCCCCATGATGCATGCTTGAAAATTTTTTATTTACCAGACAGTTAATTTTGAAAATATTTCGAAATATAATTTTTTTTATTATCATTGGAAGTCAGTTTTTTTTTTTAGTATATTAATTTGGAGATTACGGCGAAGATTAATGGAAGCACCGTTGAAAAATTTTACTAAAATTTATTTTGGAAAGTTTTTAAATCATTCTTCGAAAGTTAATTTGTAGAATTTCTATGAGGTTGAAGTGAGCATCGATTGTTTCAATCCTGATCCCTTTGGATCATTATACCCAAGTAATAGATAATACACTAACGGAAGGATAATTATACTTGCTGTTCATTGACACGATGTAAATCATTATTCTGCCTCGAAACTTTATTTCGCATCCGTCAGACATCGCTCGAAGAAAACTTGGTTATAATTATTGAATATCTGAATGTTCCCAATCTTTCATGGCAGGAAGTTGCCGTACATATTTGATCAGCTTTTACGGTTAACCAGTTTACGTGTATTTGATGAATTTCGTTAGTAATCTGCTTTATTAATACCACGGTAGCGCGACTAACATCCGAAAAGGTGAAACGTAAAGTGCTTAGCGAGCCTTCGTTAAAAATTGTCATCCATATTGAATCTCGCCTACATCCTACACGTCAAATTAATTTTAATTATGACATCTTCAAAAATTGAATGACATTTACGACATTAATCTTTGCCTTTGGGTGCATTAATAATTGGTACAATATTTTTTATTATTAATCGGGTAAACGATAAATAGTTTAAGTTGCTAAAATGTCGGAAATAAAAATGGCGTACTGTGTAGGACAGCAATGGCACACATAATTAATATCAGAAAAATATTAAAACAACTAATGATACTAAAATAAAAATTATTTCTTTGGTGTTTAAAAATAATGGAGAAAAATTAGTTTGACGTACTTTGTTTCTCCTGTTTTGATTAATTAATAAAATTGCGAGTTAATTTTGAGAAAAATTAGACTTGGTGTTCTACGGAGTAATTTTCCAAGAATAAAAATTGTTCTATAAATTAAATTCGAGGAAGGTGGCTGGTCTAAGCAATGAAAAACGAGAACGAAGAAGAAGAAAGTACTCTTCGCGGGACGCCGGTATTTTTAGCGCCTTTGTTTGTACATATTCCGCCATGTATTACATCATAACACTCGGAGAATGCGATCCTGTGTACACTATAGCCGGCTCGTCTCAAATTGCATCACGTTTCCTCGAAACGTCATTAACCCTCTCTGGAAAATCGCAATTCGAGTTTATTTTAGCAATTTTTACTTTTTAGTGACGTTAAATGCCACTCGTGCTTCACGACTTTTCATCTTTTCTTCATGACTGTTCTGAACAAAGCCACATAGAAAAAAAACGTAAGTCTACATTTCCTGTACAATTTTTCGCGTAGAATCGTGCCCTGTTCCAAATTCTACCCCCCCCCCTAAAAAAATCAGTATCGCTTGTATGTACTTTATGACCTCTCAAACCCATTTTTCTCTAAAACGAAGTGACGTCTACTAAAAAATGATATTCTACAAAATCACAATTTTTCGCGTAGAATTCACCCGTGCCCAATACTACTAAAAATTATAACCCTAGCCAACAGCATGGGGGCAAAGCATATTGGGCCCTAATTTTCTCCAAAATGGAACCTCGTTCCAAAAAATATGATTCTACCAAATTCCCTACATTTCTCGCGTAGAATCCTCCCGTACCTAGTTCTACTAAAAACCATAGCCCTAGCCAAGAGCATGGGGGCTCAGAATATTGAACTTTAATTTTCTCCAAAATGGAGCCTCGTTCCAAAAAATATGATTCTACCAAATTCCCTACATTTTTCGTATAGAATTCGCCCGCACCTAGTTCTACTAAAAACCATTGCCGTAGCCAAGAGCATGGGGGCTCAGAATATTGAAACTTAATTTTCTCCAAAATGGAGCCTCGTTCCAAAAAATATGATTCTACCAAATTCCCTACATTTCTCGCGTAGAATCCTCCCGTACCTAGTTCTACTAAAAACCATAGCCCTAGCCCAGAGCATGGGGGCTCAGAATATTGAACCTTAATTTTCTCCAAAATGGAGCCTCGTTCCAAAAAATATGATTCTACCAAATTCCCTACATTTTTCGCGTAGAATTCGCCCGTGCCCAATACTACCAGAAATTATAACCCTAGCCAACAGCATGGGGGCAAAGCATATTGGGCCTTAATTTTCTCCAAAATGGAACCTCGTCCCAAAAAATATGATTCTACCAAATTCTCTACATTTCTCGCGTAGAATCCTCCCGTACCTAGTTCTACTAAAAACCATAGCCCTAGCCAAGAGCATGGGGGCTCAGAATATTGAACCTTTATTTTCTCCAAAATGGACCTTCGTTCCAAAAAGTAGGATTCTACCAAATTCCCTACATTTTTCGTATAGAATTCGCCCGTACCTAGTTCTACTAAAAACCATTGCCGTAGCCAAGAGCATGGGGGCTCAGAATATTGAACCTTAATTATTTTCAAAATGGAGCCTCGTTCCAAAAAATATGATTCTACCAAATTCCCTACATTTTTCGCGTAGAATTCGCCCGTGCCCAATTCTACCAAATACCATAGTCTCAGCCAAGAGCATGAGGGCTTAGAATATTGAACCTTAATTTTCTCCAAAATGGAGCCTCGTTCCAAAAAGTAGGATTCTACCAAATTCCCTAAATTTTTCGCGTAGAATTCGCCCGTGCCCAATTCTACCAAATACCCATAGTCCTAGCCAAGAGCATGGGGTTCAGAATATTGAACCTTAATTTTCTCCAAAATGGAGCCCCGTGCGAAAGACTGTGATTCTACGAAATCCCCTAGAATTTTCGCGTAGAATCCTCCTCCAGCACTCTGGACGATACACGTTGGACCTGATCGGTGATTTTCATCAAGATTAGAATACAAGCCCATCGGTTCGAGTTCCATGATAGTAGCTGGCAAGCATCCACCGGTATACGGTCGGTGTCGCGCGTAAAAATGAAAGTCCCCGTCCGACCGTGTGTACACTGATGATATCAACTGTTTCTCTGTTTCTGGAGCTGGATGTGCGGAGTAGGTACTCACCACCGGTAATCGGTCTCGTAGTCACAGGTTTCTTAAACTGGTAACTCTCTTTCTCTCTCTCTCTGTGGCAAGTCGGGGAGGAGGATCGGATGAGTTTGCGTGTCAGATTAAAAAGCACCGAGCGAAACCACTCTACACCGCACTAATACTGGATTCGAATGGCTGTTCTCGGTGCGTGCACGTCCTAGTCATAGCCCGGGGGTTTGCACACGGCACGTGCGGCAGGCGGAGGAACGTCAGTGCTGTTGACGACAACGTCGGCGGTGGCAGAGGGAGTGCCTAACCGCCTTCCGCCAGCGGGGGTGTTACAACTATACTCCTTTGGTACCAGACGAGAACCGTACCGGCGTACCTGTCTTTTCGAGACTTCTCTTTTCTTTTTTCTTTCTCTTTTCTTTTCTTTTACTTTTCCACTTTTTTCTCGGAACGCACGAGATCGCGGCACGTGTGACGGTCACCGGTGACCGGCTCTACGAGGCACCGTGAGTCGTCGATCACAACGATCCATAAGGACGCACCAGTAAGTTTGGGATTCTATTTTCCTTTTGGAAAGTTTTGTACCAGGATGTACCGGGTGTTCACGAATTTTTCCTCAGGATTTGCCCATCGGATTATTCTACAAGAATTTTATGTTCCGCTGCAATAGTAGTTCGCTCAGTATGCTCTGGTACACCATCGTCGATTTTCTTTTTGCGAATCCGGAATGTACCGGGTGTTCACGAATTTTTCCTCAGGATTTGCCCAACGGATTATTCTATAAGAATTTTATGTTCCGCTGCAATAGTAGTTCGCTCAGTATGCTCTGGTACACCATCGTCGATTTTCTTTTTGAGAATCCGGAATGTACCGGGTGTTCACGAATTTTTCTTCAGGATTTTCCCATCAAATTATTCTATAAGAATTTTACGTTTTGCAGTAATATTATAGTTCGACTAGCATGCTCGAGCTCACTATCGTCGATTTTCTTTTTGGGAATCGGTAATGTACCGGGTGTCCACGATTTTTTGTCATTTTTATCTGTTAATTTATTTTACAGGAATTTTGTGTTGACACGACAGATGACTGGCTAGAATGTTTGGGTAATTTTTCAACGAACATGGGATTGGACTATATAGCGGGTGTTTATTTAGTAAGTGTGGAGTATCTAGGGATATTTTATCTGAGAATTTCTAGTAGTTTTTACAGTATTTTGTTTTATGATCTTCCTTGGTGTTTATTCTGCAAGTTTAATATTTCTAGGAACATTTTTATTCCAGCACGATTTTACTGGGAACTTTATAGCATTTTTTGTTTTTTTTTTTAAATATTGTTGTCTTATAAACGTTTAGTAAACAGTACAATTACAAAGAGCAAAGAAAGTAAAATACACGATGCCACACGAGGTGTATTTATTCACAGCCACATTTATTCATGCTGCCGTTAACCTAACCTAACCATTCATGTAGAATTCATCTTGGCAGAATACATATATCGAAACTCGCTTAAACGTTTCTAGATCAATATCATTCTGATTTTATCTGGCCGAGTCCCATAACGTTCCTATTATATTAGACTATAATATAACACAGATTAAAGTATAAACTATTCGATAAATTCTTTTTAATATCTTCATTTTATAAATCTTACAACAATTTCAGAATCGGAACAATTACAAACCACATGTTTATTTTATTTATTTTATTTATTTTCATAATGTCACACTATGAAGTTACGTGGCGAGAGCCGATTTGTTTTGCTAGAGCAAGATGGCTGCTCCCTGCTTGAAACAGATTGATTAGGACAAAGATAAATTTCGTTCGGTTTATTTTCTTTAAAGAAGCCTGAAAGTTCGACGATCACAATTTGTGGTAACTGGCACGTCCGATGATGCATTTACACGTTGAGATGATGGAGAGAAATTTTTGGTTGCCCTCCTAGGTGAACCAAAATGGCCGCCTATACTTTCAATGAAATCAATCATTTTTCCCAGAGTATAATATCGAGTCTAAGTCAAAAAAATTCATATAAAATTACGATTTTTTAATATCTGGAGACATAGTCTAAATTTTTAAACCAGTTTCTCATTTTAAAATGGCGGTAAATATTGGAAATAGAGACCTATGTTATCAGAATAGTGGAATATTCTTTTGTGACTAAAATGAAACATTAAAAACGAAAATTTTTAATGTTAAATATCAAATATGAAAAAAAAAACAGTCCCCGCATATAATATTGAAAGGATTCAAACAGAGATTATGCGAACCTCCCCCACTATAAGAATGCATAAAATGGCTTCAGTTCAGACTTATTAATACCGAATATCAATTTTAGGCCACATATCTCTGCTTTTTTTCCCCCTCGGCGTGGGTGGAGGAGTCTAGCTGGATTAATATTGACCAACTGCCAATCCGAAAGGTGTTAATCTGAGAATTATTATAGTATCGCGTTGCCGTTGCTCGCGGATGCCATTAAGCCGCGGGAGTTAGTCCAAAACGCGTGAGTAATAAATTTATTTCGGTGTTGTGTCCGCTGGTTCATCGCTCAGAAAACACATTCCCGTCTGTTAGTACAATGTAAACGAATAACCAGAGTGTGCCCGCGGCTATGAGCATGATTCATAAACGGTATTGACGTATCTGGACCGCGA
Source organism: Seladonia tumulorum (assembly GCA_913789895.3). Taxonomy (NCBI): domain Eukaryota; kingdom Metazoa; phylum Arthropoda; class Insecta; order Hymenoptera; family Halictidae; genus Seladonia; species Seladonia tumulorum. The sequence goes on along the minus strand of OU565270.1, from coordinate 15,579,406 downwards.
ATCAATTTCATGTTTCGCTATTACGGTCTCATTACTATGCTTCGGGACTGAAAGCCATCTTGGTTCACAAAAAAAATGTTTCCTAACCTCTATCGGACTACATCTTTGAAATAATATGTGGTCCAGTAAATATTTCATTATTCACATTACCGTATTCAATGTTTGATTTCAACTAAAGGAGCGATTACGATATTTAATCGACGTTAGGGTGTCCCTTCGACATCCTCCGCCATGATTAAACAGGAACTGGGTGGGAAATTCAAATTCGCTTCTGATAACTGGCAAAGAAAATATTAATTGCTGTGCTTCTAAAATCTCTAAAAATGAGTAAATTGAAAAGATATTCAGCAGAAGAAGGGCGGGAAATTTAAAAGGTCGTCGAGAATTTTTGCAAAAACTGGCAAGAAAATATTAATTGCTGTGCTTCGAAGCGAAAAAATCTCTGATACTTGATTGAAAAATGCAATCCTCTGCAGACGCCACGTTTCAGCAGGAGAAGGGCGGGAAATTTAAAAGGTCGTCGAGAATTTTTGCAAAAACTGGCAAGAAAATATTAATTGTTGTGCTTCGAAGCAAAAAAATCTCTGATACTTGAGTGAAAAATGCAATCCTCTGCAGACGCCACGTTTCAGCAGGAGGAGGACGGGAAATTTAAAAGGTCGTCGAGAATGTTTGCAGAAACTGGCAAGAAAATATTAATTGCTGTGCTTCGAAGCGAAAAAATCTCTGATACTTGAGTCAAAAATGCAATCCTCTGCAGACGCCACGTTTCAGCAGGAGGAGGACGGGAAATTTAAAAGGTCGTCGAGAATGTTTGCAAAAACTGGCAAGAAAATATTAATTGCTGTGCTTCGAAGCGAAAAAATCTCTGATACTTGAGTGAAAAATGAATCCTCTGCAGACGCCACGTTTCAACAGGAGAAGGGCGGGAAATTTAAAAGGTCGTCGAGAATGTTTGCAGAAACTGTCAAGAAAATATGAATTGCTGCCGCTGGGACTTCTTGCGCCTCGAAGTTAATTAGCTGTCCGTGTCCGGGCATCAGGTTGGCGTCTAAGCGAGGTCCGAAAAGACCGAAAGAAACGACAGCAGCCAAAATTGCGAGCGGTCCAAGTCGGAACGCACCGTCTCCAGTTTATTTCGATCCGAAAACTCGGGGTGGAGAGATCGGACAAGGATCGAATTCCATTTTCTTTTCGGTTAGTGCGGTTGTAGGTGGCCCGAAAGTAGGACCGACTTCCGAAAAGCAGACTCGAGCAACGAGCCCCGGAGGCATCGCCGAGGAGAGTGAGAACCGTTTTCGCTGTGGGAACACACACTCATCCGCTAATTATAGAATCTTGCTCAAATTTCTATTTTTAGCGGGGCTTAGACGCGCGCACGTGGCTTTATGTAAAAACCACCGCCATCCGGCTCTGTGTTGGTATGGTTTGCGTGCGTGACTGTGCACGCCCACGCGGATGTTGCACGGGACCAAGACGAAACCAGAAGTCCATCACACCCATTGTAGTGTGGACTTCCTCCTTCGAGAGCTTTGTCCCTCGGGGCCGGCCATCTTGAGAACGCTCCAACTCGGAATTTACCCGCCCGTTGTCACAACAATGCGAATTTCAATTGGCTAATGGCAGTAACGTCGAGACTATTACGCTCGTCTAATTATTTTTCACCTAACAATGTTCCCAAGATTTTTCAGAGAAAATTGTCGCAACTCTTTGAAAAATGAATTTCTGACGATGAACAATTTTTTATGTGTTCTTTAAAATCTCCTCTATGTATGGCTAAAGTTTTGCAATTTCATACTCAGCCATTTAGTTTTAAAAATTCCTATAAAAGGAAGGGTTCGATGATTCAAGTCGAAAAAATTGTCAATTAAACTAATAATATCTCGTTGAAAAACGAATCTCATGCACTTAAACATTTTTTTTCATACCCTCCAAAGCCTCGTCGAACTGTGGTAAAATTTTCGAAATTTTCCGTTCGCTCGTTCAATTTTCAAAAATTCCCGAAAGAGGAAGGTTTCGAAGATTCTCCTTAAAAATTGTCGATTACACTAATAATAATCTCGTTGAAAAATGAATCTCATGCACTTCAACATTTTTTTTCATACCCTCCAAAGCCTCGTCGAACTGTGGTAAAATTTTCGAAATTTTCCATTCGCTCGTTCAATTTTCAAAAATTCCTGAAAGAGGAAGGTTTCGAAGATTCTCCTTAAAAATTGTCGATTACACTAATAATATCTCGTTGAAAAATGAATCTCATGCACTTAAACATTTTTTTTCATACCCTCCAAAGCCTCGTCGAACTGTGGTAAAATTTTCGAAATTTTCCATTCGCTCGTTCAATTTTCAAAAATTCCCGAAAGAGGAAGGTTTTCAAAGATTCTCCTTAAAAATTGTCGATTACACTAATAATATCTCGTTGAAAAATGAATCTCATGCACTTAAACATTTTTTGCATACCTTCTAATGCCACGTCAAACTGTGGTAAAATTTTCGAAATTTTCCATTCGCTCGTTCAATTTCCAAAAATTCCTGAAAGAGGAAGGTGTCGCAGATTCTCCTTAAAAATTGTCGATTACACTAATAATAATCTCGTTGAAAAATGGATCTCAGGAACTGAAACAGTTTTTGCATACCCTCCAAAGCCTCGTCGAACTGTGGTAAAATTTTCGAAATTTTCCGTTCACTCGTTCAATTTCCAAAAATTCCTGAAAGAGGACTGTTTCAAAGATTCTCCTTAAAAATTGTCGATTAAACTAATAATATCTCGTTGAAAAATGAATCTCATGCACTTAAACATTTTTTTCATACCCTCCAAAGCCTCGTCGAATTGTGGTAAAATTTTCGAAATTTTCCGGTCACTCATTCAATTTCCAAAAATTCCTGAAAGAGGAAGGTTTCGAAGATTCTCCTTAAAAATTGTCGATTACACTAATAATAATCTCGTTGAAAAATGGATCTCAGGAACTGAAACATTTTTTGCACACCCTCCAAAGCCTCGTCGAACTGTGGTAAAATTTTCGAAATTTTCCGTTCACTCATTCAATTTCCAAAAATTCCTAAGTGCCGAATAATCAGTCAATATTTGCAGACGTTCCGATTAAAAAAATTTGTCCAAATAAATCGAGAACCGTATGAAATTTTTCAAATAGCAACGAGTAACGAGAGTAGAGTAACGAGTTAGATCGTGACGATAAATGTTTAAATTTCCAGAAAAGTTCATCCTGAGAATTAGAAACGCATCGTCCGTTTCCGAGAATCGGGGCCAATTTGTTAAAAATGTTCGTAACCTCTCGCGATAATCGGATAGCAGGATTTACCGGCGAATTTGGAGAGCCACGTGGGTGCGGCGAATGATCGGTGTGATTGACACGGTAATCGGATTATGTTTCTGAAAACGGGTGTCCCTTCGATCGCCGGCAGAAATACACACGTCTGAAGTCGCGGAAGACCGAGCGTCGAGAGGAAGTGGTTAAAAATTTATTTTCAACGGGGAAAAGCAGCCGGTTTATTTATATTTAACCCGTTGGTGCAACGATCTCGATGCGGTTCCGCTATGCAACGCGGGTTCCTCTCGTTTCGATTCGCTCAGAATCTCGGGAAACTGTTTTCTCGCAAACTAGATTTCTAATTGGATACTATTTCCGAAACGTCTAAGCCTCGCTTGCCTTTCCGTCTTTTGCATAAATAAATTTTGTTCGTTTCCGAGCACTTTGCTAACAAAATGCACGAAGAGATCGAATATTAAACGCAAAACAAACGAATTTCTCTGGTAAATTAGCGGCCATCTTGAAACACACGATTATCTTTCGCATAAATAATTTATTATACTTCGTTTGTCCAAACAATTAATTTAGAATTCCTTAAAAGTTCGGTGGTGATTGGTGGCCATTTTGAAGAAGAAGACAGTGGCATTTTGCACACCGTCGAAACCATGGTGAGAGAAAGGGCTATTAGTAGCCGTTAGATTAGGTTTGCGGCACTGCATAATGCAGAAATTCTTGACTTGTTCCACTTGACCGTCTCTCCTTCACCCCTCTTCATGGCCTGAAATTATTTCCGTCCCGTCGCGGGTGTTACATGATCGCGGAAGAAACGTATCTACCCTCTTCGGGTAATCCTTTGAACGACCACTATAATATCCACCCTTACTATAACCTCCATCTTTGAATAATCCTTTAAATTCCTGAACCACTCCATCCTCCATTCGTTCACCCCTTTTAAACCACTCTGTACCATTTGTTCTTCAACAATTTCTCGTACACACAACGATATTAATTGTTGAAGAACAAATATCAAAAATCTGTAAAAAACAAATGTGGGTCACTACAAAATCATTACAAATAATAATTATTTATGTTTACATTATAAAACAATAATGTATAAAGGATGCGATAATGACAACAATTATTAATGGGTACATTGTGTATATTCATATTAATAATAATAATAATAACGTAACAGTAATAATCTATAAAAAAAATATCAGCACAAAAATTGCTATAAATCCGAGAGCATTTAAATGTTTTTCAATAACGATACTGGGAGACTAGCTAATTTTGCAATATTTCAGCAATTGAGTTTATTGATATCATTAATGCAAGCTGCTGCAGCAGATTGTTCGTTGTTAACTCAACCGAATGTTGTTTCGAGCGCTATTAATGGAGGCTCCTTCAAGTTCTGTCACGGGATAAAAACAAAAACTGGACCGGGGATTATTTATTGCGTTGCTACCATCGCGCCAATAACGAATCCGCTGGATCTACAAACAATTTGTCAACGGTGAAGTATAACGCGTAAAAATAATACGGCGGCCGGTCTGTTTACAAACACGATCGATATAAATAAAAGATTAATTGAGTTTGTTGTGCAGATTGAGCCCGGAAATAGCGTCTCGCGAAGTACCTCCATTTTGTACTTCATTTCGTGCATTACAACGTCGCACGACTAATTGCATGGGACATTAACGAGATTTTGTGGATAAAATCCAAATCCGATAAGATAAAACTGAAATTTTAAATTAAAATTTCTCGTGGGTCTATCTGGACCCAGAATCCGGCTCCTAGGTTGTTAAAGCCTCGTATTAATATATCATTCTAGTTTCATTTGGTTCCTAATGGTTCTTTGTTTTATGTTGATGCAGCGCAAAATTTTGCGAGAGATTGTACTGAGCTTGATTGCTTAATATCTGGATTGTTTAAAGTCGATTGGTTCAATCAACAATTCGGTTCCTTGATCCAAGATTATTTTCCTAAACGCAAGCTTATGCGCTAGTTGAGTTACATAATGTGATTCCAGGGGATTCCACTGTTTCCAATATGGCTTCCAGGCTAGCCACACTTACAGTACTTATTATTTAGAAGCATGCGTGTGATTTGTTCACTTTTACACTAAGATATTCATTGTACAATTATTCGTATAGTCAGTTTCTGTATACTACTTTGTAAAAACTTAATTAAAAAGAGGCTTTATTGATGTTTTTTAAAGTTGTCTCCACAGTGTCATGAATTCTCAAGTTGGTAATAGAAGACCATCGAATGGCAGAAAGACATCAAATTCAAAATTGTTTTACAGTTGTTTCAACAGAAAAGCATTAATTTCTACCTTTCATAGATAAAAACATGTTTGATGTGCATACATTTAAATAATCGAGAAGCATAAAACAAAAAAATCTCAGACTTATCTTGACTCAGGTATAGGTTAGGTTCGTGTGCATTTTCAGAAATGATTTTTTTTCCTTATTCCTCGCTTCAGATTCGAGAATCGAAGACAGGATATATTTTCAAAAAATTGTCGAGGACCACAGTCTAACGGTTATCCGAGTATAGGTTAGGTTTGAGTTGAGTAACAGAGGTGGCCCAGGGGATCATGCCTGTTTGTGTGAAGATTCTTTCGGCTTTTATTTTGGGAATGCGGAGGAATTCAGTCGGCTCGATGCTGATATACTTCCTTCCTCTTTATCGCGGCGGTGCGGCGTTCGCCGGCTCGGGGAAGCCGATGTAAGTATAGCAAGAGGACGGCCTAGTTGCCATCGCGGCCATCCGAAATATTAGAATAAGCCCACGCGCGTAATACAATCCCGATGGTAAGGTAACCAAATTTAGCATGTGACTTAGCAGACGCCCTCGAGACACTTGCACGCGCGATGACTCAACCCGAACGGAGAGGAGATCGGTGTACAAAAAGATTAGTAGGGTGAGTAGCCTAAGTCCGCTGAGTTATTCATTTTCTCTATTAAAAAGAAAAAAAAAACAAAGTACAAAAGTACAGGCTTCGAACCTGCCAAAGGCAAATCCAAGTTGAAAAAAAAAATTATTTACGAACAAGATGAAAACGTTCTAACTCGATTGCTTCGGTAGCCTTGATCGTGTTTTCCAATTTGAAATTTTATTTTATCGATATTTTAGATGAAAAACCCTATGGCCGGGTCCTTTCTGACCCGTGTTACATATCGTTCGTGCGAGGTTTGAGTGTATCGGCTTGCAATGAATGTATAAGTTGAATCACTAATTTGATACGAATTAACTGATTCCGAGTTGTATTCTACGTAAGTTTGAGTAACTAACTCAATTAATTCTGTTTGCAGTTGGGGTGAGTTATTGTTGAGCACATGCAAAAATTACGAAGACCAACATTGCTGCCGAATGGACCTCAGGTAGAGCATGAATTAAACTTACATACTAAAGTTTAAGTAATTTCTATGTTAACTCACTTTGAATTTGATTTTTATTCAGTCAAGATTAACTTATGATTAAGCCTAACGGTCGTTAGTCAGAGTTAATTTACAGTGTTCAAGTGAAATTTACTTAAAAATGGTGTGATTTGAGTAATTAATAATTTCTGGAATGGTAAATCGATTGATTCAATTTCGAAATTTTGATTGATTACGAGTTGCATGGGAGTTACTGTGTCGTGGATAAAATTTTAGGAGTCGACGATGGTTATGATTCGACTGAGAATTGAACATGTCCTAAACTTGAACTTCATTGGTGTCTGAACAACTCGAAATCCGCCTAAATATAGACACGAGACCAAGGACTATCATAAAAACGCTGCCAGCGCGCGGGACGGAACTTAAACGAAAGCTGAACTCAAGTGATACTCATCACGGATTTTATTTATATCTAATACCGATCTAACCCTGACCTAACCAAGACCGAACCAAGGACTGTTGCAACACTTAGACCGGTTTAAATGCAGTCGTCACTTCGGCAGTAGTGGAAAACAAACTCCCCAGTAAATAAGGATTAAGTTCGAGACTACTTAATCCTGCCTAACGTAATCATTTTAGTCGGATACAGCCGTGTCAAGGACTGTTACAAAATGCAGTACGGTTTCAACACTATTCTCACTTCGAGGGTAATCAAAAAAAAATTCTTAAGTTAATAAAAATAGAAGACTTAACACCCACTACTTAATGTACTCAGCTATATATTAATTTTTAAAAAATTCTAAAAACAAATACAAAATACAACTTGGAAGATTCCCAATATAGCAAAAATTTTACTTAACACTAAAAACAGATTTTTTAAAAATTCTTAATCTACTAAATTGTTTTCTTATGACATACCATTTTCAAGATCAAAATTTAAGAACTCTCAGCACAGTAAAAATAAAAAAAAAAATTGTGCTTAACACTGAAAATAGATTTTTCCAAAATTGTTATCTGCAAAGCTGATCTATAGGGGAATTTGGGAATTTCATGGGGATGATCGTGACGCTATAAGGTGTCTAATCGCGCAAGCTCGCTAAGTGAACGACCTACTTAGAAAACGCGGCGGTTTGGCATCGGCGCAACGGCTCTATCGAGTTTTCTCAATTGAGCCGAGATTAATTAAGAGGATTTCAAAGCGGTGCTAAAGATTTACCACTCTGGGAAGCCTTGCGCCCGCGATTATTCGGCTCCCCGCGTTTATTTTCGTAGCCAAGCAAAAATTCGTGAAACCCTCGGAGATCGTTCTCTTCAGTCATCGTTTATTATTAGCCCTGGGGCCGGCGTATTTATCTAAAACTTGTAAAATCATCTATTCGGTGATTCAACGGCCGCCAGAGAACACCTGGACCCGTTTGCCATCGGCCACTCTCGATTTTTTCATCGGGTTTCTCTCGCTAGTTGATCCCCACAATCCTATGGATCCAAGAAGATACACAAACTCATCGTTCTGTAAACGAAGATTTTTAATCCGACACATTTACCAAACTCAAAAACCCATTTTCTGATTCTTTATAATAAAGAAACGAAAATCGATTTTTTCGTGTACGTTTCCTTCCTTGAAAATCATATTTTGCAACAAGAAAACGTGAAGAAACAAGGAAACAGGGTTTCTGTAGTTTGAATTAACAGCGTTTTCCCGCGCACGAAAGAAATATGGCGTCGATCACTGGGATCGATACTAACTATACTAAGCTGCCTCTGCTTCCCAATTCCTTTCAACAAGTTAAAATAAATATCACGAGCTTTCTATCAGGGAGTGAACGATCGCCTTATAGTTTCAAAATGGCGTCGGTAATTGAAGTACACACCAAGTGTACACTAACCTCCCTTTACCTCCCTTAACACTAGAACGACCAAGCACTAAATGCAACTGGCATACATTGTCTTATAATAACAACAAAATAAGATTTGTTTAGATTTCGTATTAGTTTTGTTTAAATATCTACTTCGATAGAGAAGTTTATTTAAAAAATTTTCTCATGGAAACATATTTATAATTTCAATATCTCTAAAAGAAAAAATGAGGAGGAAGTCATTTTGACCCATCCGGTAGTTCTAGTGTTAACCAACTTTTCGCCAGGAAGTGTAGGAATCAATGGATTAATTTGAATTTGAAAAACCCTTTCCCGCGTGTAGGAAAATAAAATGGCGTTCGGAGAGGAGAGGGCCGAGACGATCGAAGAACCTGGGCCGATTATGCTCTCTTGGGGACGAATATAGGATGCGAGGAATAGCAGGGAGTATGAATCACGGGCACGCATAGTGAGGCTGAATTACTTGGACGTCGATGCCGTGCCGGGTGATTATTTAATCGAAGTTAATGGAAGAACCGAGGCACCCGAGCGTCTGACGAAGAGGACCCCGGCCCGTTAAAAGTGGAACCAAGAGACAATGACTGCTGACGAATTACCGGTTTCGCAAACCGCCGATGATTCACCCGGCTCTGATTCTCGGGACAGAACGATGTAGCAGTTGGCGACAGCGCTTGTCTTCTTTGATCTCGCTCTCGGACCTAGAAGAACTCTTCGGTTTCCTACCTGGCCTCCCACCTGCCTCCTCGTCGAATTATTTATTTATTTTAATAGTTTATTCGTGGATAGGTCGCAGCAGAGGCGGTCGCCAGATCGAGACTCGTTCCCCCACTCTAATTTCCCTTTCTACCGCGCTATTCCCCCACGCTTCTCGCCACGGGTGGGTCACGTGACGCGCTCCGTCCTTGTCGCGCATGCGTCACAATGTCGCGTGACCCGCCACTGGCACAGAGAGGGGGTAACTTTTTCCCCTCGATCCGTGCTACCTCCCCTCGTCTGGCAGGACAGCTCTGACCTATATGCATTGTTAGTTACTCTCTTCTGGCTTGATAGATCATCAATGGATATTCTAGATTAGCTAGATTGGTAGATCGGTAGATATGGATATCGGAGGTTAGCCATCTTGTAGAATAAATTTTAGAAATTCTGGATTAGAATTTTAAACATTCGAAACTGAAACTGTTTAAACGATCGCAGTTCCGCGACAGTAATTGGTTCGAACGAATTCAAATTCCAGATGGCAACGCGTCCGAAAGTGTCGACGGGAACGCGAGAAAATGGCGGTAGCCGTTGTCGCGAACGCCACGCTCATTTTCATTGACACGATCGCATTAACAATTTACATGTCGGATCGTGTCAATTAATTCCACTGGCGTGTAACGCGACGAAATCGTCGTCACATTGTAAAACCAACCGGACACACACGCACGCAGACACACACACACGAACTAGTGGGCGTGTCTAATTAACGTCCCCGGCAACAATGTGCACGAAATTGTAGCAAAATTAGGATGCCCAGTGTACCGGTTGGTAAAGGGAATTGAAGACTGTCCAAGTAATATTGGCAGAGCGGTTCGCGGTGAATAATGAAACCCCTATATTTAACCGGACTCTCGGGCCGCGCAGATACGCTCGAACAGGACTTTCTTTGATGACGAGGATCGTCATCGAATTTTTTTTTTTTTTTTTAAATTCTCGATGGAAGAGAGGCCACCTCGGAGCTCCGGGAAAAATTGTCCGGAACGATAAATCCGTTCGAGAGAACCTCGGGGAATTTTATTGAGATTGATCGAGGATTTCATGTCAGAGCGTGTCGTAAATCTGCTGATAATCGCGTTTAGCAATTTGGATAAAAGGATACTCGCCGGGAATTTTTGCGAAACGTTGCAAATTTTATTCGTTTCGTTGCGATGGAAACCATCGCGCTTAACTAAACTATTAAGGGAATATTAAATATTTAAAAAGATATTAGATAAATATTTTTTAATCTTTTTTTCCTTTTGGGAGTATTAAAAGAATTTCTAGTTTGGAGTCGTAAAGTGCGAACGAAATTTCTACATAGTTGGTTCATTTTATTTTCGGTTGCCTACGCATAAATGTTATTTACCCGAGATTTTGGAGCCAATTAGGTTGGATATGAAAACCAGACCAATTTGCCGAGATTTTCCTGGAACGCTGTTAGGGAAGTGCTCGGGTTTCGCGGAATCTCGAAAAATCGCCGGGAAATTTCGGGAAACTAGTTTTTGGCCTGCCATCGGGTCCCGCGAAAGATAAATATGACATGCGGGGAATTCGAGCGTCGCATGCGATTGCTGAACGAGCTGCGAATGCCAGCAGGTGTATCCGCGATGTAACACGAGTCTAGAAATAAGAGAAACGAGCGGAACAATCGGGCTCATTAATTAACTCTACCTCGACCAGCTGAAACTCTATCCCTCGGACCCCTTTAAATCCCGACAAACAGAAATTCGCTTCAACTTTCATGGCAGCCATTGCTAGACCCTCGCGAATCTTCGCTAAACAATCTTATTCGACACGCTTCTGCATCTAATGTCTCTAATCGTGTAAAAATATTGGGTTGCAACATGAAGTTGTTCGATTGTGTGCCCAATCGAAGGAACCAATATGGCCGCCACTCGAGGCCCGGATTTCTTCCGAAGCAAACGATTTTACTATTATTTACTTATTTCCCAGCCTTACTTCAAAATTTCTAATTTCGGGCATTCTCGACAGACCATTTTCAGTGTCAGCTTAGTTTACAAAATTTGCAAACAGTTGACGAAATAAAAACAACTCTTTCCTAGAATCCTAACCTCGTCACGACCAGCGGGGCGGATCTAGGCATGGGCTTGATGGGCCCCACTCGGTCAAAAGGACCTAAAAATTGGAAAATGAAAACAATTCGAATTAGAAACTTAACCCATTTGCACCATAAGTGCAAATTAAATTAACATATATTTAAGTACAAGAATGACTACAACTGAAAGAATCTCATATTTTGGCATTATAAGAAAAAATCGGAATTACCACTTTCATCTCCAACAACACCATTTCTATCTTTTAGCTAACGAATAATGATAGTGACCAACAAAGTTGAGCGCATATTGTATACGCTAACGATGCAAATGGGTTAAGAAACAGAAAAATTTTTGATTCTCGAGTAGGTCCCCAAATACAGTATTAGCTCGGGGCACCAAAATTGACGGTCCGGCGTTGGTCGCGGCAGACATAACCTTAAAAATTCGAACGATACAACATAAAATCGTCCATTACAGCTGGAAAATCGAAATTTGATGCACGAGGAGCAGGTGGATGAACCAAAATGGCCGGAATGGTCCTCCCACGCGGCCCGTTTCCCAACACACGCACGCTAGCCTAACCAATTAAAATCGAATCGTGGCGCAGGTTGCGCAAAAAGTCCGCGGTCCCCCGTATTCGCGTGCCGGTCAGATCATTATGTCACGATAATGTAACAAGTTAGCGGACGTAGAACGCGCTGCGCTGCCTCGAATTGGCAGCGGATCGTGGAGAATATTAAATCGGCTATGCAGGAGAAGCGAACCGGGATATTTCGGCCGGTCACCTTGAAAAGCTATTCGTCAGCCTGCGAATTGCGAATTCGCGTAGAGAGGTGCCGGGGCCTTCTATTCGGTGGGTTAGCCATCGCCGCTCGGCTTTCTATTATCGGATCGCTATCAGATATCATCATTATCGGAGGGGGAAGAGAAGAGACTTTATTGCCACCGAAATATCTCTCTGGGAATAAATTGTCGCACGTGCGACAGGTACGGCCGTCTCCCGGCCGTGGCTCTACGCTTTATCACGTTTAACGAATGCGTTAATGAGCGATTAATGGCGGCGCAAAACGGTCGCGCACCAGCTTCTCGGAACGCCACGGTTAGGTCAATCTCAGCCATCGTCCTTCGGGAAGCGAGAAAGCGCCGAGCTCTCGCTCCTGGAACCGCATCTTTTCGTTTCATGTTCGTCCAGTTAGACAACGGTAGGTGGCCATTGTTCTTCTTCATGATACAAATCAGGGACCAAAACTACTTGTTAGTTTTAATATTGATTGCAATGGATTACAAACATCGTTTACAGCAAGCGGCAATGACGGTGACGAACGAACGGACAGTATAGAACAAAAACTAAAACCACAGGATCCGCAATGGTCCCCAACGCTGCGGTAGATGTAGCGGCAGAAGGTCCAAACCAGGGAGGGTCATCTCCCATGTATAATGTGTGGACCTTAGTCATTCCCTTTCCGTCGTGTACTAAAATCTATATATATATATAGCTATACAATTCTACACATATACATACACGCATATGTACATACACATATGCCTACTGTACTGTACATGAATGTATTATTACTTTAAACTTATTGTTAGAACTGAAGGATATAAAAAGGATAAAGGATATCATACATTTTGTAACAATACTTTATTTTAACCATACTTTATTTTAAAACAATAATAAATAATTATACATGTAATACCTAATTATGTTTTAAACGCAATACATAATGACAATCTCAAATTAATACATAATTATGATAGAGACGCATACATAATTTTAATATAAAAACGATATAATAATAATAATAATACCACGTCGATTCTTAGTCATCTTCTTAATTTTTCTTCTTTCGTGTGGATTTTCCAAACTTGTTGAAATACTACGACTCGTTGTCTTCTGACATGAAATGTCTTCTGAAATGAAAGGTTAATTTGCCCATGCAACATGTTCTCCATACATTGGAACAGTCTTGTCCAGTCTTGTCTTGTCCTGTCCAATCACGTTTAATCACGTGATGCGTCGTGAACGTGGTGCCATCTAGAGTAACTCCCTTAACTTTTGAAAGCGGTCCAAGGTCATACATATGAGTGGACCCACCCTGGTCCAAACTAATGGCGCGGCGCGAACTTACAAACTAATGTATTACGCGGATTGTAATCGCTAACAATAATTTTAGAAATTTTTCCTAAAAAGATCGTTAACAATGTTAATTTTTCTTCACATGGGATTCAGGTGTTAGTCAATTTTACAGAAAGTGTAAAAGGTCCTAAAGAGATCGTTAACAATGTTAATTTTTCTTCACATGGGATTCAGGTGTTAGTTAATTTTACAGAAAGTGTAAAAGGTCCTAAAGAGATCGTTAACAATGTTAATTTTTATTCACATGGGAGTCAGGTGTTAGTCAATTTTACATAAAGTTTAAAAGGTCCTGAAAAGATCGTTAACAATGTTAATTTTTCTTCACATGGGAGAGTCAGGTGTTAGTCAATTTTACAGAGAGTTTCAAAGGAACAAGTTTTATTATCTGTTATAGTCACAAACCATGAACGACTAAAAATTTTCTGATTAATCGCTGTTATCGTTGACAGAATTTCTTTTTCTGGTTACGAATAACTATTATTCGAGAATTGTTTTCTAAATTTCGAATGATAAAAAAGATTTGAATTTTGTTAAATTTTGTTTCGATGAATCATTCGGGAGCCAAAAGAACAGCGTGTCGCGTTTCAAAGTTTCTCATTGTGCGGGTGAGGGACGGCTTCTTTCAGCAACTCGTCATCTTCTGCCAAGCTCATCGAATGATCATTTGTGGTTTTGAGAGGATCTTCCGCGCGGTGGGACCTCTGGCTTTGTTTTGTTGGCTGAACGGTTCTTTGAACGCGAGGTCTCGCTACTGCGAGCGTTAAAAAACGATTTTCCCCGACTGAAACGGTCCGAGTTGATTTAAAATTAGCGGGAAGGTTAATTTGTCATCGACGAAGTTTAGGTGACAGTCGTTTGACCAGATTTTTTACATTTTAAGAGGTAGAAATATTCAAAGTATAGAAGTATTTACATTTGGACCACGTTGGTTTAATTTTCGATTATTTCGGGAAGGAGATATGGTAGAAAGGTTATTGGATTTAGAAAGACGATGGTCAAATCAGCTTGTACACAAATTCTCAAAAAGATCGGACCACCCTAAGTGGCGATAGATCAATTATAGTTAGACGTTCAGGAATCGAACTTAAAACATGTAGGACGCCGAGGCGCACACGCTAGGGTCACGTGATCGATGCAGGACAGCCAATACACTTTCTTCAAATTATTTTATACAGTAATTTTTTTATGAATCGAATATGTGGAAGAATTATTTGTCATTATTAGACTGGGTAATGCACAAAAGCATTAAAATGCATAAAAGAGCTGCATAAAAGTAGTTCGAGTTTACGTTAATGCCCGAGTTTAGCCGAGAAAATAACGATTTCGAAGAGGAACGGGTACGATAAAAAAAACAACGTTCCCACCGTTGTTTACTCACTCGCCAGCTCGTACAATATTTAAATCATCTCACGGATCCAGCTGCCAAGATCATATAGCAGATCGCGGGCGGCTTTCTAACCAGTAATTTGTTGGGATACGAAATCGACCGGATTAACTCGCCGCATCCTCGAGGGACCGGCTTAGAAAACAAATTCGAGGCTCCTCCCCGCTTTAGCGAACCTAAAAAGTTCTTTTAAACGAGACTGCAAATTATTAACGACCGGAGCAAATTACCGACGACCAGAGCAACGTGCAATTTTTAAGATTTATTTGTCAACGTTCAGGAGGACCGTCCAGGCAATTTTTCAAAAATGACGACCCCGTCCGCAGTTATAACCGTTTTGGCAAAACGCCGTGAAAAATTTCGCACGGAAACTTCCGATTCCAAACTGAAATGCAAAGGCGTAGGAATAATGTGTTTATCTCGACGCATATGGAAGTTTCATTGTCGAAGTTCGAGGATCGATTAGACCGCGAAAATAAACCGGAAATATTTTTGGTCGGGATTAATAATCGCGAGAAGGACATCGCCATCGTCCTCGCGTTTTATAGTAAAGATGACTTTGGTACGCGAAGTGGCGTAAAATAAAGTAAAGTCAGCCGTGCTAGGAAACACGCACTCAGGAATAGACACGATCGAGGCAGTCGTTCTCATTTCGTACATACTTGGCGTGAGAAGCAACTGTGCCTTTTGATATGGCGCCAGCCATAGTCGTAGCACCCACTGGACTTCGATTTTTCAACCAGACATCGATAAACTGAAGAATTTTTTAACAAAATTCACGCGTATAGTGTCTCAGATTTTTCTAAAATCTCTATCAACGTATTCCTCACA
This sequence comes from Seladonia tumulorum, assembly GCA_913789895.3. Lineage (NCBI taxonomy): Eukaryota > Metazoa > Arthropoda > Insecta > Hymenoptera > Halictidae > Seladonia > Seladonia tumulorum. The sequence goes on along the minus strand of OU565270.1, from coordinate 15,563,730 downwards.
TTTTTTTTAATGAAAATCATCCCAAACGCGATACAATTATAGGCTCATATTTAATTTTATCCAAACCAAAATGTAGATTACATCCGAGGAATTTTTATAGCAACTTATGATTCTGTAGAAGCCATAGAAGAGGAAGTATACTTGGTTTATTTTGTATTTCACATTTGTATGGTTGCACAATCATTGAAAAACAGAATTCATAATGTTTATTTGGAGAAATGCAAAGTGCTTGTCATGTTTATATTTGTAATCAAAATTTCGTTGCAATTTAGGGCCATTCAACGCCATCTGTCGTGAGTAGCAAGTAACTGTTAGTCCATGGTTTTGACTAGCAGCGCCATCCGTGGCGAAATGCTCAAACTGTTAGGGAAACTGCAAAATTGTCGGCAAGTTACCATAGGTTTTATCGTTAAGTGATTCCATCTTGTTCGACAAACTGGAAACTAAATGTTCAAGCTTCTATACCAACTGTTGCAGGGGTTTTTAATTCAAATAATTGACAAATGTTTTTAAACGTAAATTGCGAACTGTAATTTGGTATTACAGAATCTTTATTTATATTATTGTATGATCGATATTTAGAAAAATAGAGAAGAATTGTTGACAACCTTTTTCTACATGAATTTATGTTACTTCAAAAATTCTAGAAAGGTAGTAATGCACATATTCAGAATATAATTATATTGTGTGGTATTATAAGTACCACATTGTGTACTGTAATTTGCAATAACCAGACTATGTTGTAATTTTATATTTAAAGGTCGACGTTATTCGCCTATTTTTCAAACGTTCGGTGGTTAGTTTATATTCCAAGTTTTATTGCTGCTGAGCAATTTCTATTTCCAGCCCGAAATTTATCAAACTGTTCGAACATGTTTTCGTTTTCACATTTCAAGTCGACGGCCGTCTGTTTCCAGTTAAACTAATATTAGACGAGACTTGCTTTCATGCACAATAAAATCAGCCATTAAGGAAGTTTATACAAAAACCTCAAAGCTGTTAATAATTTTCAATTACGTAGTAAATCGGGAAAATTATCTTAGAAAGTTCCAGTGTCAATTTTATTTCTGCGAGTCCACAATTTGGGGCACAAATTTATTTCTTACAAGCGTAATCGAACGAAACAAAATTTATAATGTGCATTAAAAAAAAAAATCAGAAACAATTGCCTGGTACCAAAAAAATTGCTAGATTTTTAAAAACGATTAGAAATTTAATGCAACGAAGAGAAGAAATTAAAAAGTCAGAGAAGAAATTGAGACATTCAAGAAAAATTAGAAAGTTGATAGCTTCGATATTTTTAACTGGTTTTTCGGTGTGAATTCGGTAATTCTGAGATGTTCAGACGTTTCCAGACGCCGTGGATGCATTCCATCAGCGTCTCCATTGTCGAAGATTGCACGTCGAATACGCAGATTCGGCCAGCACCGTTCTGGAAGGATCAAAAATAAATTTAGACCGACCTGTTGCGACGAAGGCCGTGCCAAGAGGAATCTCACAGCAGATGTGTACACCTGCGATACACAAAGCGAATTACAATATCACTATTTTCGCGAGCGGGCCAACACTTGTCGCGGCGTTAATCATCCACCTGTTATTCGATGCACCTTGTTCGAATATCATTCAATCCACGAAATTCCTCGAATTCTCCAATCTCACAGAAATATTTAAACATTACTCTTCCCCCACCCTCTCCCTCCCACAAAACCTCGTCCTCAATTATTCAACCCTAAAAATCAGCATTGAAAATAGTTAACAGGTGTTGCTTATAGAAATGACAAAATTAAATTCAATTACACTTCACACGACTTTTGCGATTAATTTTTACGGGATAAATGAACGAATTTATTCGACCATTTCCTGTGGAAAGATCAGTATTAATTTCTTTCAGTCTTTCCAAGCGAAAAGTATGCGCCAAAAATGACAATAATTAAAAAAAAATTGAAAAAAGTTGAGCCCTTGGAAAAATTTAATTCTCTAAAAGATTTTTTATAAAATATTGAAGAAAATTTAATAACGGAGATAGTGAATTTGGATTTTGGTTTGCCGATGATTCAAAAACAGGAATAAACCGACTGATACGATAATCTCATAATTGAACTTATGAAATATTCGTGCCGTTGCACCATCGTGGTGGGATCGGATTTCATTTTATTCTCTGTCTCTTTAAATGTACTTGTTGGAAGACACTCCAACCGGAGATGAGGCCAATATTATCACAATAATAGACGGTCGGTCGAATAAACAATTATTTATAGACCACGGAGACACACGAACCTGCGTTTTCGCGGATGTTATTCAGAAATATTAACAGACGCTTCGTTTTAATGAGAATTTTATTAGACCGAGACCAAAGGAGTTAGGTTGAACTTGGCTTGAAAGCAAACAAGGGCAGTAACATAGTCGAAGAAGCACGGGAAATATATTCCAACTTTATTTGTGCGCTTGTTGCACAATTGTTCAGGTTAATAAAAATAAAATAATAGAAAATAATAGATACAGAACATTTTATTATTATATGGATCAGAAATTTCATTCGAATACTGTGCGTTTCCCGCTGTTTTCGGCAAAAATGCCGGATATAGGAAAACAGATTTCACGAAACAATAGTAGAAAAGAAAAATTGAAAAATAAATTTACAAAATCGGTAAACAAATCGGTAAACTATACCAAACCGAATATTTGTGCGGAAAAATGTTAAACAAATACTTTTTGAAATCACCCGATCACCCGGAAACGGCCGAGACAATTAGCAATCGCGAATGATCATTAGCTACTAAACGGCCCGTGTAAAATCGGAAAATCGAGTCGGTGGGTGAACCAACGTTGGCCAGTCACCGATTCTATATTTTTGGACGTGTGTCAGGATCGGTGCAGTTCGCCCGATAAATCACATTGCGGTGCCGAGTGAATCGGGGTCTGAAAACGACAGAAAATTACAGAAATCGCGGCGTTCACGGTTCTATTAACGCCGGCAGCTGTTGTCAAATTTTGTTGTTCGCGTTCCAGCCCCGGGACGCATATTTTTAGAGAATGCGAGATCGCACTCATAAAACACAAACATACACGCACGCACACATACACACACATTCTCCTCAAGTATGCGCACATGCATTTTCTCTGATTCATCGATCGGGGAAAAGGAACGCCATGGAAGCGATGAATAATAAATAGTAAATAATAAATAGATATAGTGTATTCTTATCGTTCAATTACAAAATACAAAATAAATACATAATATACATTGTACGATGGGGGGGTGGAGGGGAGGACGAGAGAGAAATTTTGGAGTCTAAGAGGGGCCTTATTCTGCTTACATCCTGGGATCTATTTGCCGAGGAGGATCTTGCGGGTGGCGCCAAGGCTTTGTCCTGCCTGGGTGGCACCTTTGTTGGATCCTGCCTGCAGACCAATCACACCTTCGCCAGCTCGCAGCTGTTCCTCGGTGAAATCGCGTTTGCATTCCTCTGACGGTTTCGGGCCTAGATAGGGCCCCTTCCATTCTGGGTGCTTGTAGGTCTGGAAAATGGCGGGCGAAAAACGTACGTTGAAACAGCCATTTTGGGCAATTTTTTGGGAATGGGAGAAACTAGATTTTTACAGCTAGGAACACCTTTGTTTCTTTTTATGGAAAATGAAACTAGAAAAATGCTCCAAATACGTATTCAACAGTGGCCAGTCCGCCATCTTTGAAATTTACATGGCGAGGCCCACAGTCCTTGCGTTGTCTTTGAGAAACGATTTAAGAATGTTTTCATTCTCTTAGCGGAGTTTTAGTGGAGAAATAAAAATTGATTATTTTCTGAATAATTTTATGGAGTTAGAAATATCTTCGTTATTTTTTATCCGAAGTTTCTGAAACGTGAAATTTTATGAACGACCCGTTTTAATGGCGACGACAGTGATTCAGCGACGCAAAGTCATCCGCACGCGTGGAGCTGAATAACGGAGGCTCGTTAAGTCGAATCATTGAAACGCCGTTCTCTCGCATATTTACGATCACGGAGTGATACGTTATCTGGCAGACATAGTGTTCGTCAATGCGGGGGACAGAGCGAAGTGAATGAGCCAAGAGACGACAGTCATTTCTTGGCGTCATCGCTTGAAGTTTTGCATCGAAGTTCAATGCTTTTTAGCGGATACGTATCGTCCAACTAAGAGACAATTTTAATCAGACAAAATCTACAACATCTATAAAATGATCCTAATTTTAGAAATATACAAGACAACATCACCGGGCAAGTAAGAATAGACAAAACTGAATTAATCATACCACAATAATAAAAAAAAAAGTACAGCAATGACGATGCATTGAAATTTTCTATTTGGAGATACCTATTTTTGGCTTGGGTAAAGATCAATGAATTTTTAATTGGACTTACCGTGCGACCAAGGGCAAACAGAGTGGTTATCACTTGTGCTATGTCCTTTTTCTCCCATAAGTCGACTGTTTGGAACACGTCGACGTCGTCCACCCCATAATCCTTTAGAGCCTTCTGGAACCTAAGACAAAACGACCCTAATTAAATAGCAGCCTACCCAGTTAGCTAGCTTAAAGAGCTAAAAACTCCTTCGTGAAATATAATTAATAGACTGCGGATTTTATGCATTTGCAATAAAATTGAATAGGAGTCGCAGTCGAATTAATAATTGTTCGTAGAATGTTACTAACGAATTGATGTTCTCCATCATTTTGAACTGTCCACCGGAAGAGTTGATCTTGGTGATGGATCCAGGGGAGATTTTGTTCATCAGGTGGCACAAGACTTGTCCGTCCTTGAGCACGTCCTCGAACGTCTCACCCTGGGGGAATTTCTGGCCAAGGATCGACTCGATCCATTCCTGGGCCTCTCTTTCTTGTTCTGGGTTACGCTTTGCAGCGATCTATAGCGAAAAAAACAAGATGGATCGCCTTTTAAAATAGCTGGTAAACTAATTTAATGATTAATGATCTTTTGGTCAAATTTGAAACGTGATTGATCGTGGATTGTGCTGGATACAGTTTGAATTCGACGCGTTTTCCCGCCCTTTGAGGAAAATTGCAGAATGGGCGGGAATAGTGTCGAATATCGTCAATAATTTTGGAGAGTAGAACATTGGAAGCCAAAAAATTGCAAAATTGAACCAGAGTTGAAAGGATTTGATGAAGTTCTTCGGTTGCAAGGCCTGGAGAAGCTCGAAGGTAGTCAGTTGGCAACACCGTTATAAATCCCTACATCCCTAGACCTGGGAATCCCGGACCTAAGTCTGGATTCTAACCTAATCAGGTCTAATCTAGATTTAAGTTTACATCTAGGACATAGACCCAGGTTCCTAAGTTCTCTGAACCTGGAAACCTAAAACCTAAACCCTTCGGTCCTTCTGAACCTAGAAACCCAAGTCCCAAGTCATGGAATATAATCTAATTTGGAATAGAACTTTGGAATACAACTTAATCAGGTATAGCCTGGGCTTTTACATCCAGGGTGTAAACATGGGTCCTCAAGTCCCCTAAACCTGGAAACCTAAGAGCAATTTCTAGGTTATAATTGAGCTAAGTCTTTATTACCCCCAGATAACCAACTTGACTCTAGGTCCACGAGTAAGTCAGGTAAGAAGATTATTAAATCCAGAATGGCATTAGCTGTAGCTAAAACTTAGACAAGGGAAAGTGTAGAACTAACTTCAAATCACAATCAGGTCTACACAAGTCCCTATGTTAACTCTAAGTTTTTGACTGAACCTGACTAATTTATTTTCAGTTGAGTCTGGATCCAAGTTCACACTCAAGTTAGCCCCACATTGGGTTGCATCGGACTACTAAATGAACCCTATGAGAAAGAACCTATATGAGAAAAGTACCAGAGACCAATCTCCAAGTCACAGAATCTACAAGAATCCCTGAACTAAGGGTGGCAACCGATTAAGACCCAGGACAAGCCCGGCAGTGGCCAAACCTGGTACAGACTAGACAAGCTGGCTTCTCCAGTTGGGATACCAGGGGGTAGTCACAATTCACTGGTCCAAAAGGGAGACAGGGTTCCAACGTTCACTCTCACGATCCTCCAGCACAATCGGCACACGGTTTCGGTGACGGTTTTGGGGCCGTACCTTGGCGCGCACTTGACGTTCGAGAGCCATCGTAGCACAGTGGTGGTTTCTTTTAGTGGACTGAAGTGCATGGGCCGAGCACCGACCCCTCTTATACCGGCGGGAAACACGGCCCACGCGCGTGTGTTTCACCACCCGTGCGGCTTCGAATGTCGAAAAAAGACCAGCAAAGGCGGCCTGTGTGGGTGGAGCCGCGTGCATGTGCGTGGATCCACGGTTATCGAGGATCTAATATTAGCGATCTGTTCACTTGGACAGGATGGCGGCACGTAGATTTTCCAAAATCGAGGCTGCCAAACCGCGATGGACATGGGACAGCAGGCCTCGAGGTAGCCTAACCGTCGACAAAACGCTTCAACGAGAGTCCTGAAACTCGTTCCTTCATCTTCCACAGCTTGGATAGACTCCTGACTACTGTCACGAAGGCCCTAAAAGGGTTTAATTTGCCTAAACCACTTTGGACTACCTAGATTTTAGGGTTCGGGTAGGGTAGCTAGGTTTTGGGTAAGCGGTGAGCTACCTAGCTTCAGATTTAGGTAGTTCAAACTCGAAAATTACCTTCCAGAGCCTAGGTGGACTCTTTATTGTTTATTTATTCCATTTTGAACTACCCAATTTTAGGATTAGGTGGTAGGAGCATCATTTTTAGAATAGTCGATTTAGATTTGTTAGACACGCAGACTGCTGGCTGTCTGTCTGGCTATTGACGGATGTATCTACTTGATGTAAATATTGACGCCCTCATTCGTCAACCTTACTGTTGGTTGTCTATAAAATGGAAGTTAGGATGCAGCACTGCGTCCCTACCGTTTCACAATTTCCACACGGATTCGAAACAGAAGGAGAAATGGGAAACGAAATTTCGGTTGCGTAAAGTGCCGTGTGTTTTTTCCTGTAAATAACCGCCCGCTATATAGGTCGGACTATTATTATAGCAGCCGCTTTTTGGATTCACGTGGAACCGAGGACATCGAGGGATCGAAGGAGACAGGGCCAAGGCTGTGTCTGCAGGCTTGAAGAAGTTAAGCGTTTCTCCATAACAAGGAGACTCCTAACATTACTATTACTAATTTATACGAACGTAATTTTATTCTATTTCTGATGCGTTAAATAGCATTCGATTTTTAACGAATTTTCACTTGTATCAGCTGTTGTTGGAAGAAAAATTTAGGATCATCGACTCGGTTTTTTTTTAGGATGTTGAAGTAGGGGACATCTTCGGCTTAGGGGATTTTTTTCGAGCATTCTTCCTCCAGGGAATGATAACAAAAGATTACGCAATCGACGGATCTATTAACCCGAATGATACGAAAGACTGTTCCGCAGCGGAATTGCTAGCTACTTAGTCAAGTTTAAATATAATTCGCGGCGTCCTGCGTTTTACTCATCCTCGTCATCGTATCGCGCACTTTTCGCCGAGTTCCGAAACGATTTAAATACGAACTGTCCAAAATTAAATCCCCGCGGTTCGTGATTAATTATTTTCATAAGAACTGCGCTCTGGCGCATCTGGTATTCAAGGTATTCTATTATTACCGTCTCTTAATCATTTCTTCAATGTTGAGGAGGATGTCGCGAGGCAACTGACTAGAAAACTCGATGAAAGTTGCTGATTTCGTGTCTCGTTCGTTCTAAAGTTTCATCCTTCGTCATTTTCTCGAATAATGTTTTTAAATAATTTTTCTTCCTTACGAAAACGGTAGTCAAAATTTCAAGAAGTATATTCTCAAATATATGCATAAAAAGGAAGAAATTCTTATAAAACTAAGAGCAATTTAATTAGTTTCATTCGTTTAATTGGATTAATTATAGTAACAACATTTTCAGGCAAAAAAGAAGGGTATAGTATTAATTATTTACAAGATTTTGTACTTGAATTCCAAGAGCTCAGGCTACTCGATTTAAAATTAGCGCCGAAAAGGGTATAGTTTCGCCATCTATCAGCGATCGCGTGAAACTGAACAAAATATATCTGTCGGTATACAGGGAAACTGTAAATACGAATAAAATATAAGATTCAATTATTTATAAAGATTCTCGGAGAACGTAGAATATTCGATTTAATATTGGCGCAAGAAAGAATTCTATTCTTCCTCGAATTATAGGACTGCTCATACAAAATCCCGCGCTTTTCAAATTACCGCTCAAAACCCAGCGGGGAAATCCCATTCGATAACCTAGTTATCAGAATGGAAACTTTCTCCCTGATATTATGTAAGTCTAACCTATAAAATTATAAAAAAAACCGAGGCTCTGGTTATTTATAATTGCTGGAGTGAGCAATACAGTTCGCGGTAAGAATATGGCGTCCTGTTTCTGTGTTAATGGTTTCCAGGCTTCGCTGTTAGATGGCACTTTCCGAGGCGCATAAGTGTCTACAATCCACCGTTTAGACGAAAGCTTACTAACCCCAGCAGTGAGTGGATAGGAGTCTCGAAAACGTAGGTTGTTTTTAGTTAATCGCCGGGCTTATTTCATTTCCTCTTTGTTCTATCTCTTTATGTTTGCTTCTGCGCCGGTAAAGAACCTAATTTTGCCATCTTCGAGCCCCGCCGAAATGTGTTGTGACGCATACTCGCACTCGAACCCGACAGGCGAACCGCAGAGACTCTAGTTTCCGCAGTGTTTTGAAATTCGTTCTCCTAGTATCTTTCCATATCTCGCCGCCTCGTAAGTCCTATTCATTAAACAATTAAATAAACCAGTCGAATTAAGCTCGGTCTGGCGAAGCCGCTAGACGCTCCTTCTCTCATAGATTATGTTTTTGTTTTTCTACTACCGTTGCCTACTTCTATCGTAAAAAAGAGCATCTTCTATGAAATATAAACAATCTTTCACGTCGAATTACATATTTCACTTGTCGGTGGTTGTTTGTACGATTGTATCCTACAACAATGGTCCGACAAACTGATTCATTATGACTCCACTTGTTCTTTGTTTATTGTGATCAATAATCTATGCTTTTCAATTGTTAGGGGAGTCATCAGACATGGCACAAAGATTTCCTGTACCAAATACAGGGAATAATGGCCCGCCTCAGCAGAGGTACACAGCATCGTCTGTGCCTCCAAACCTGCGACAGTATTCTGGCCCAAATTTTTCTGTGAGTACATTCTGTACTTCAATATTATCATTAACATCTAATAAACATATCATATCATACATAGAGTATATAATTTCATCACACAGATGCAACAGAGGTCCGGTTTCACTCCACCTCCACAGATGGGTAACGCCGGACCTGGCCCAGCGAGCATAATAAGAGCCAATCAACCGTATTCCAACATGCGCCCAGGCCCGATGCCTAATCCTCCTGTGGGGAAGAGAAGTGCGGATCAACGTATACCTATGTCACAGCAGAAACCGTAAGTGCATCGACGAAACGTTTCCTATTGATTTTACATTACTCATGTTTCTATCAGTGCTCATTGATTCATTAAACAATCGATCTATTTGTTTTTTATTACTTCAAAAGAAACATTTTATTTTATATTTTGAAAGAAACATCTTATTTCGAACGTAATTGAAATTGTGTTGCCTTTAATTGTTTGTGTCATGGTGTTGTGTCAGCATTGAAAATCATTTACCAATTTGCCAGGAACTTCACTGCATTTCATAAGCTTCAAAATTGGTTTATTGATTTTTGAATCTATGATTTTTACATAAACTCATTTAGGTATTTTTGGAACAGTGATTTTTCACATTCCACTTCCAAGAAGAAGAAAAAGCTGGCGGACAAAATATTGCCGCAGAAAGTTCGCGATTTAGTGCCCGAATCGCAGGCCTACATGGACCTGTTGGCTTTCGAGAGGAAGCTGGACGCGACCATAATGCGAAAACGATTAGATATACAAGAGGCTTTGAAACGTCCAATGAAACAAAAACGGAAGCTGCGAATATTTATTTCGAATACATTTTATCCCGCGAAGGAGGCCGGCGAGGGGGAGGATGGTTCGGTGGCATCATGGGAACTTAGAGTAGAAGGTCGACTGCTGGATGACACAAAAAACGATCCTAACAAAGTAAGAAACGTTTTCAGATATTCGGTGCAACATGAGGGTAAACTTTATTAATCTGTACTCAAAACTCTAGGTGAAAAGGAAGTTCTCCTCGTTCTTTAAAAGCTTAGTTATAGAATTGGATAAAGATCTGTATGGCCCTGATAACCACTTGGTCGAATGGCATCGTACGTTAACAACCCAAGAGACTGACGGTTTCCAAGTGAAGAGACCCGGAGACAAGAATGTTCGGTGCACTATACTTCTGCTCCTCGATTATCAACCCCTACAAGTACTGCATTTTCATCTTTTCACGATTAACACATCAGTAAGAGAGTGATGGTATATAAATTTATTGTTGTTCATAGTTTAAACTGGACCCCAGATTAGCGCGGTTGCTAGGTGTACATACACAGACGAGACCTGTTATCATTTCCGCCCTCTGGCAGTACATAAAGACACACAAACTCCAGGACAGCCACGAGAGAGAGTTCATAAACTGTGATAAATACTTGGAACAGATATTCGCTTGTTCGCGGATGAAATTCGCGGAGATACCTCAGCGGCTGAACCCGCTGCTCCATCCTCCGGATCCGATTGTAATTAATCACGTCATCAGTGTAGAAGGTACGCAGAGACTTATACAGGATGTCCCAAAAATGTTGTACTTCCTTGAAAAGTATGATTCCTTCGCGAAAATATTCTTCGTGGCACGCTCAGTTGCAGCCGCGCTCTAATTGGTCCGTGTTTTTCGTTAATAACTCTTTAACAAAACCACGGTGAACATTTTCGCAAAGGAAACAGTGACATTTACATCGACTCTTCCGAACAGGTACTGAAACGAAACAGACTGCGTGTTACGACATCGATGTGGAGGTAGACGACACGTTGAAGACGCAGATGAACAACTTTCTTCTATCGACCGCGAGTCAACAGGAGATCCAGAGTTTGGACAACAAGATCCACGAGACGGTGGAGACGATCAACCAGCTGAAGACGAACAGAGAATTTTTCCTGAGCTTCGCCAAGGATCCGCAGCAGTTTATCAACAAGTGGATCATCTCACAGACCAGGGATTTGAAGACCATGATCGACGTCGTTGGAAACCCCGAAGAGGAACGCAGAGCGGAGTTCTATTATCAACCGTGGGCTCAGGAAGCCGTCTGCCGGTACTTCTACACGAAAGTGCAACAGAAACGCGCGGAATTGGAGCAAGCGCTCGGCATCAGGAACTCATAAGTATGATGATCGCAGTACAGTAACAATTTTTCGAAGCATTACTATGTAAAGTATTTATACGAATCGTTTTCCCTTTGGTTTCAACGGGCGTCGATTAACGTGTCCCACACACTTACTCGACACCCTTGTGGTTTCTATTAAGTCTAGACGACAACTAGGGCAACGTATTTTCATGAAATTGTTAGGAAGAAAAGCTGTATAGTCTTACGAAGCGCAGAAACTGTTCCGAAGTAACGAGACTCTCCTCCAGGAAAAAAAACAGTTTTATTTACACGAAACGTATATCACGTATCTTTATTCGAATCCATCTTTTTCATAAATCTTTTCTATGAAAAAAAAGGAAAATATATACATATATATATTGCCACAACTATACGCATCGCCATCGATGCGATAAAATTCTGTACAATATAATGAATAAATCTTTGATATAACTCGCTGAAAATATCGTTTCGCGCTGCATCCCACGAGAAGCAAATATTTTTTCCGTTTGTGTAATATAATTTTTATTTATTGCTCGACATTAATACAATTTTTAATTTATACGACCGAAAGTATGCAACGAACAGGGTGTAGGAAATGAAAGAAAGACCAGTGTTCCGTTATCCAATTCTTATTTTGTTTGTGCAAGTAAATACAATTTCTTACATAATCAGTACATGATGCAAAATATTGTTTTTGGCAATACCGCCACAGTTTCAAACGCCCGGGGGAACAGGAGCATTTTAAAAATTCGAATCTTCTCCGGTTGATCTAATCTCTTTTTGTTCTCACTCGCTTCTTTTCCGAAATCGGGAATTTCAATGTTTTTGTAATCGGTGTAAAAGTGCTTTTTTCCGCCTCATCTCCGTCTTACTTAAGAATATTATGGATTAATCTGATGCAGTATTACAACGTTAACATTCCATACGTTCACACACGGGATCGGGGAAACTCCGTTGTGGTACAGGATATTATCATTCTCTCACTTTGCTCTTTGCTCGCGCATAACACAGTTCAAATATTTCCCGTTTCTTGCGAATGACGCACTATGGAAAATAAACTTGAAACGCACCGTTCGATAAACCTCCTACGCTTTTCTATTTTTTTTTTCTTTTTTCTTCTCTAAGCCATAATGATATTACGAAACACACATCCTCTTCACATGCCAACGAGCATTACACGTAAAGCATCGATCACACTGTTTTCCTTTAATGTCGGTGTATGTGAAATGTCATTCTTAATTAAAAGTTTATTGGATCTGGCACATCGTGAAATTTGTGCAGATATTCCACGGTTCAAGTTCTCGAACCTGGTCGATCATTATTAGTAGACAGCGGATCTTATGCGTTTATGACAAAAACGAATAAGTTTTAAAAACTAAATGTAAATTAAGAACAATACAAATATTATATTGAACAGACACATTCTCGATATTTTTATAAAGTAATGTAAAATAGTCACTTTCAGTACACTATTTTAGACTTATTGAAATGATTAAAAGACAAAAATTAATTTTTACACAATTTCTAGACTTCTCCGAGTTGCATGGAAAAATTTTATTTCGCATATATATCCGCAATCCGATTATTATAAAAATGGGGTGACACTTCATACGCACCAACTTAATGCGTACTGCATATAATGCCATTAAAAAAGAAACGATGCAATAGCGACATTGACTCTAGCGATAAAATTTCAAAACCTCATAAAGTCTCGATTCGATGAACATAGGTAACTTCTATCGATGATCGCGGAATCCTTTACAACGCTAAATCACAAGTGCACAAATTGATTGTATCGTTTCTAATACAATAAACTCTGATTATATTCTGGCGTAATCGTCCAAGAGTCGTTCCACAGTGTACATTATTATTATTATTGTTATTATTGACCTGTTTGATTGGAGCGAGTACGCCACAGATTTGCATGCATGAGATCAAGGTTTATTGTATACATTTATTCCCTAATCTTAATTACACATTCACATATATTTCATCGTATAAAGTTTTAAATATACATGCGGGTGACGAGACGAGTTGTTGAATGGTTTCATATTTTTCTGTTTTTTTTTTCTCTTTTGTTCCTTTAATTAGACATTATTCGCTTAAATCATATATGGAAGTCGAAGGATAGAAAGGGTAGCCTACACACATTTTTTCTATGCTCCTGACAAATTCACAAAGACCACCGCTTTTTTCTTTTTTTTTTTTGTCAAGCCAAACTGATGTTCGACAAATGGCTCGATGAATCTCTGTACACCCTATTATAATATCTTGTAAATAATCATGGTTCGTACATGTTTCACTAGTAGTCCTTGCTTGGATAAAACTGTTTACCATGTTTCTTCTGTCTTCTTTAACACGCTGACTGCCATATCTTGTATATAAAACCATAAAACCTTCCGCTGGAATCTTCTTAACCCAGGATTTGTCATGGTTTCAACTTGGCAGAGAAGTTTGTTCGATAAAATTTGTCATTTCTGGCCTGAACCTTTGGTTTTGTAGTTTGGTCACGCGGTGGTACGTAATAAAATAGTTTTCTCATACTTTCTTGACTCCCACGATGCTTGTGTGCGACACACACTCACACACTTTCAATATGAAAATACTTGACTATGATCCCAAAAATTGTTTGAATACACAACTATGCAGCAAGAAGCTCTTGTGCCATTCGTACGCTGGTGTTTTAGGGATATAGCAGCCAACGTGTTAACTGGGGATTTAATAACACTACGGAGAGAGAGATCGTACACTTATTTTGCAGAACGAGGTAGCACATAGCCTTTGAACGGTTTCCTTGTGTTGTTACGAAGACATGTCGTTGAAGTGATCACATTTCGGGTATTGCTTTGTATACTATCGAACATAAAAGACAAATATCTTTTGTGTTATGTGTCATGCTGTTCGCTGAGTTCTCTTGGCTTTCGTTCAACATCTGACACTACGTGTACTGTTGTTGTGTTGTTCAGTTTACAATATACATCCATGTTGTAATCATGTTTTCCTTTCGTGTGATTTCTGTACGCATCTAGGTTCAAGAGGAAGGTAAATTCCATTCGTGCAGTCTTTTTTTTGGTACAAATGTTAAGTAATAATGCGAGACACACATCAGTGCAAGAGATCCGTACTGAGGAAGTTTACGTTAAAATTGCCATTTCCTTCCTCTTTTACATGACTATGGATACATTTGAAATAATAGCTCGTGTATTGAAATGACTGACTGTAAATAAACCGTATAAATGTCACCTATGATTGCGCGCATCAAAAATGCCCAGCGTTGCATCACACGTCACACAAACAACGATTTCGTTTCTTTTTTAACATTTTATCCAAACGAGGCCATAAAAACAGAAGACCCACTAATTTTTCCGAGACAATCTGATCGACATTTCATTCGAAATGATCAATTCTATAATTTAAAAAAGTATAACACGCGTATAAATAGAAATCTAAAATCTTGAAATTAACAACATGATTATATAAGTAACAAAGTAATTAAAAATGTTTCAATAGATCGTTTAAAGTTCTTTACAATTTCAATATTCTTCTAAATTTAGGAATGTTTCTACTACATTTTACTTCTTCGTTTCGTTTTCAACGACATAACAAGAGTTTCTGAAATTCAAACAGTATTAAAAATTTTTAACTAACCGTTAAAAGACTTACTGAAGAATATACTTCTATTCTGCGAGATAATTTTCAATACTGATTCGGTACTGGAGCAACGATAGGTGTCATTTCCACGTTTTAATTATATGACTAATGCTGGTGGTAAAATTATCTGAAACACACACTCTTCGATCGCATTATCAAAACCGATTTTTTCTTCGTACAAGCATTCGATGCGAAATTTTGCATAGTTACGTTTTTTTTTTACTTCCTTAAAATAGTTTCTAAAATAAATAAACACGTGTTACTTCGTTACGCTACAACATAAAAAAAGAAAGAAACAAGAGAAAACATTAACTGTGTTTAAACCCAATCCAGATTCTCGGTTGGGATATATAAATTCAATAAACATAGGATATGCATAGAAATCATTTGGTATAGTTACAACGTTTGGAAGTATTATTAGTTAATAAATTCTTAATAACATAAATATTACTACGAATGATGGAGTATAGGAGGCATACAAAACTAGAGTGTAGAAGAACAAACTTTTCTACTATACATCACATTGGATGGATCGTACAGCAAGGCAGTTTGTGTACTGTGAGGTTTATTACTTGATATGCGATGCGCACACAAATAACTAACAAAGTTAGCCGTTGTACTGAGATAAGTCAGACACTAATGCTTACGATTTCAATATGAAATAATACACGCTAGAATAAAAATGTGCAGAGTCATTTGATGTTTTCCCCATTAAGTTCTATCCAAGTAATGATAAATTGGCATTTGAGTTGCATATGCTCGTGCAACTCGTTAAGGCTTGAATATGTCTTTGACTCGTTCCAAATCTGAGCAAATTTGTTAATGCTTCAAAAAAGTCCTTGCAAACACCGGAGTGTTAAGAAGAACGCGAAAGTTCTTCAAAGTGTTTTAGCTTTTTCAAGTAAATCATTAATGAATTTCTGAAACATATAAACGGCTCGTGTTAGTAACGGTTACTTGAATACTGTGGATTGAACAATTGCTTCTAAGACACTGTGGAAAGGAGAGGACTCCGATTAGACTCGATTTTCTTGAAAATTAGTCACACAATATTAAATTCTACAGCATAGAATATTATGACAGTGAGTCACCAAATAGTTGCTACACTAAGAAAGATAACACAGTTGTATGGTACTCACGTTTATATCATGTGGTGGTTTTTTCGTGTCGACCAGTAGTTCCTATAAAATATAAAAACAAAATACAGTTAATATTATTTTAAAACATAACATAGCATTGCTGAAATTAGGTAAGTTACTTACTTGCAAAAATCTCCGTCTGTGATCATCGCTATCCATATCAAGAAGCTCATCTATGTCTATTTCAACTTCTCGATTTTTACCACTATCATTCTGTAAATTAGAAATGAATTTTATACTGATACAATAGAGTTCAAAGGGAAAGGAGATCGGAACAATTGAGCTTAAACTTACAACTGCCTCGTATAATTTTTCTAGCTCGTCGAACAACCACATTTCCACTGCTAGTCTTTTACGAATGAGGGACATCTGATGAGATCCATATTTGGCTGTCAAGAATTTTTCTCGACGCTCCTTCACCTCTCCTTTTTCAGTAAACGCCACATGCAGATTTGCACGTGCCGGGCTACGTTCAGCAGTAAGTACCCCACCTCCTTCCATTATAAAACTACCTAACAGTTAAAAAAAATCAATAGTGAAAAATGTAAAAAATATAAAATTGCATGGTTAAGTATTCATAAAAAGTTCTAAAGCAAATATTAGTAGCTTTTCTTTTGGTAAATATACAATTACTAACGAGAAATGTTATGGGTCAGACGATTAATGAATTAATTTAAAAATAGGAAAAACAGGGGATAAGGAAGGATTAAAGAGAACACATAAGAGAAACACATAGTATTGTACAAAAAACTATATGTATATCTACACATCTTTATTATCCCACAGATTAACATGCATATATTACAAAACGAAATAATAGTACAAATTGAGATTGAGATTGAGACCGGGTATGTTCAAAAATCGCGCGCATTTCGGAAAATAGAAATTACAATGCTGCGAAACGAAAGAAACAGATTTTCTTTCGTTACGAGAAACTTAGTCGTGTAGCGGAATTAAATACAAAGCGATCATGTACAAATAAAGAATTACAAAACGGCATTCCTTTATTAGTCTGTGCGTGACTGTGAGCGTTACAAAAGAATTAATGAAGATGAGATTAGTTCGAAAGGGGAGAGACAACAAATTCCACAAAGAACCATTGACTAATCGAGAAGGGAATGAGATCCGGGTTGCTATAAGCGCGGAATGCGCCGCTTTTTCAGATTCCCCGGTTTAGCGATTCTTAGCGGCCACGATTTGTTTCCCGTAATCCGAGCCTGAAGTAAAACGAATGCGAGTACAAATAAATCGTACCTGTTTTTTTTACAAGCGGTACAAAAAATGATTGTTAAAGAAGGATCTTAAAAAATTAATATATTTAAAAACTATAAAGTTTTGTAATTGGAAATTATGGGGGTTTGAATATTGTAAAATTAGAAAAAATTGCAACTTTTTTTCGTTTAATGTTAGCTCAAAATAAAAATAGTTTGTGATGTCAATCTAAAAAAAATCAAGAACCGCAACAACAATGTCTAGAAATATAGTTAATAAATTATTTAATTAATTGACTGGTTTTAATGTAGCATTCTTTTAAAAGCGAAATCATCTAAGTTTTTTGACCTTTTACAGTACCCTAACCCCTCAAATTAAGTAGCGGTTCTCAACTATAATAATAATCGAAATTCTTCGATCCTGAGATGCTGTTTATACTTTTTCTGACAGTTCTCTGATAATGCTATCGTGTCGCTAACGAAGTAGAGCAACGCGTGCCAATTCTATCGAACGATACGTCGTTCGTATTGCGTTCTGATTAATATTGTTCACATTTCTGTTTATTTATAGTCGTATTTACCGTATATAGGTTGCAGTTCAAGGTCCAACCCGGTTATTGTTATAATTGAGAACCGCTTTAATTACACGCCACATTACAATACCTCTCTCGAAAGTCCGTAATTTGAAAATCTACTTAACAACAACGGCGAGACGTTCGTAGCTAACAACGTGAGATTTGTTTCTGCTCATTACTCGGCTCGTTTTGCACTGAATTTCGACGTGAAAAAAAAAAACGCACTCGTTCCGATCGGTGTGTAGTCCTCCTTTGTTACAGTGTAATTGACGAGGAGCAGCGTTCGGAGGGCAGCGGAATCGCGAATACTCTCTCACGGGGAACCGAATAATTAACGCACGTGCGAACCACTATTTTTGCATGCTACGATAAACAATGAGCCCTGACGAGTTTCGTTCCCTTCGTTAGGCGCTATTCAATGCAAATTGTAACCTCGGCGAACGCGGACGCGACGACGCTACTCTTTATACAAACACGCGAACGAAATAAAACGAGCAGAGTCCCGATAACGATGATCCAATAATGAATTAAAAAAAAAAACGGGACAGATAGCCGCGCGTGTAAAGGCCAATGGGGAATAAATAAATGTACGTTCTCTCGGCGTTTTAATAAAAGATTAGCGACTCCTCGTCGTCGTCTCACCGTCCGGATAAACAAAGACAAGTCCGTGAACTCGACTCGAGACTCCGCCTCCACACGAAAAACAATATTATCAGCGACCGTTCCACCGATCTTTTATTCTTACTTACTCTTACAGCCCCTATTTCCAAATTTCTACTATTCGAGCCGTAACGCACTATCGTAATGCCAAGATCCATACGAATAATAAACTTTCTTAAAGGTAGTCGAGTATGATAGCATTTTTCCACTAGCCACGACTGCCATACGTTACCTGCGAATTACCTAGTTTCTGGCGAATCAAAGCTTGGATGAGCTAAGAACATTTGAACGTGGGAAATGTTTGCTTTGCTTGCAAACTTGACGTATGATCGATACGGGGCAACTTCAAATCGTATATTTTTGCATTTAAATTCGTACGAAGTGACGTCATAAAGAGCGCACAGATGAAATATTAATACTTCTAAACAGCAGACAATTCGTAGAAGTTTTAGTCAAATATAAGTATACAATGTAGAGGTTTTTAATAATGTATATACAGAAATTGGCGAAAACTATTTATTTTTTAGAAATAATTCAATCTTGACTGGCATCAACATTCTCTGTTTGTAAACCTTTGAAGCTAGCAACTGGTATGTACGTAACGAGAGTGTACAGTTTGTTGGGGGAATCTTCGTCATCATTCCTTCTTCTACTTAGTCGTACACGTACTCTGAATGGTACATTCCTGAAAAATACCACGATTTAATTAGAATGGAAACGAATCGGTTCGGTTTTGATCAATCTATAAAAATATATTTATCTCCCTAAGGGTGTCCCAAAAATGTTTCGACTCCTTGAAAAGGGCAGTTCTTGAGGTCATTTGAAGTGACATTTTCCTTTACACTACTGTATACCTGAAGTCAGCTGTTAAGTTCGTCTTCGAATAGCCCAGTGACACACATTTTAAAGCAATAAGTGCATTTACTCCAAATGTCTTCAGGAACGGCAACTTTCAAGGAGTCGGAACATTTTTGGAACACCCTGTATATATCTATCTTCCTACATTTAATTGCAATAGTCACCTAATTCCTTTAGACCACAGTTGCTTGTTCAGGCGTGTGTCGATCCTCACATCTGGAGTTCCCATTTGTTTTTCAGCAAACTTACGGACCTCTTTGATTGCTCGTGGAGCACGCTTTTTGAATCCTACACCATGAAGGCGTTTGTGAAGGTTCACCGTGTATTCACGAGTCACTACCTCATTGATAGCGCTCATTCCCTTGTTCTCCGTTGTCTTCGTCATTTTTTCCCTGAAGAAAAAGTTCGTTAGAATCATGATGGCAAAAAAAAAAAAAAATAAAGAATATAGTTTAAATTTTAGAAATATTTTGCGCAGAGTAAAAATATCCTTTCAGTACAATGCCGGATAAGGTTCAATTGATACCTGTTATGTCAACCAGTCAAACAGTAAACAAAACAAGGATCAACTCGTGGGTTTTCAACCCGGAAAATAGGATATTCCTGGATAAAAATATTCTAGTGGTATGATAATACAACAAATAATTAAGGTAATTGTACCGAAGCTTGTTTATTTAGGAGAATTTTCAACCAGATGTTTCACGATTCTACATATTTCTTGTGATTTAGACATTACCTACCTCTCGGAAGAATGGCTCGCCGTAAAAGAACCAAAGTTTCTAGTGTTCCTAAACTCATCGTTTCTGTATGCAGCATTGACTATATATATATATATATTCATCGCATAAAAATATGAGTACCGTATATTTATAATATAAAATATTGCAAGAATGCTATTTTATTGCTTAACTATTATGTATAAATTGTTATTCTATAAATGAATACTTTTTAAGCAACGGAGAAGAACACATAAAAATAGCCTTAATGGTCATCGAACATACAGTATATTATAGAGGTGAAACTCATGTCGGAAGATTTGACTTGATGTTTGAATAGCAAAGTGTTGTTATTAAAAAATACATTTGTGTGATCATGCATACTGGAATTTATAATTCTGAAGATTCATAGTCGAAATTTTAAACCTCCCGTCCGTTGCTTAGTTTGTAACGCGTGTTGCGTGAAATTAAAATCTAACCTAACCTAATGCTTTAGCGACTGAAATTTCGCCTCTGAAAATATGCTCTATGGTTGAGTACATTGTGGGTTCGCCATTACGTATAGATTTCGTCATTGAGACTGCCATACTAGATACACTGCATGACATAAGGAAGATCGCGCCACGATAGCTTCGAGGACGCTTGCAATGGCGGAAAATGGAGTCTATTAACCTGTGATGTTGATACGATTGTTTTTAATCATTAAAAAGCTTTTCATGGAATTAAAATGGCTGGTAAAGTGTGGAATTCAGAAATATGGAAAGCATGGGATAAACATGGAAAAAATGATTTGTAAGTGGTTAACGCGTTAACGTCAGAAAGTGCGTTCGATTAATATTGAATTGATACTCTGCATACTCTGTGCAATTGATGGTTGCAACTTATCTCTCCTGTTTCTCGCTCTTCTGAAGAGTTAATTGTCAATTAACGACTGTTTGCAGCCTCAAGTTAATCAAGCACAAATTTAAGGAAGGCAACACTACAGGTGAATCTTTACTCTACGATTTTTCCCTAGCCAGCTTAGCTGCATGCTCCAAAACTGTCGATCTGTTTATGCACGTTAAAGCCTGTCTATTTTGTATTTTCAGAGTTATTAATCATTTCTTCCCCCTCCCCCTCCAAAGTCAATGCTAATTTTGTTCGATATACCCATTATTTATGTATAAAGCAAAGAATCAACAAATTTCATATAGACTACACATATGCACATAGTTGCGTTATTATATTTATTGGTTTTGGGAAATACGAATGTAAATTGTATATTTCTTGTACTTTTGAAAATTTGTATAAAAGTACGGATGTAAAACGAATGTGGAGCTTGTAAAATGTTTTATATTTTTATGTGCTATTTTTGTTTCATTCTAGAATGGCGAAGAGGATTGTACGAATTAATATCAAATGGAATCCATGGGAACATAAAAAGGGACAGTGTAGTTCAGACATTAGGTGAACTCATGGTAAGATGTGATGATAATTGAAAGATCTAAAGGGGAGTTGATTACATGAAAAAAATATACTTTATTGTACGATTATGTATCTGCTTGCAGAATATTGATGGAGCGATACCATCAGCGATAGTAGATATATTTACACTAATAGATGCAGAAGCGCATAACGAAGAAAGAAATAATTTTTATTATATTGTGAAAGAATCTGAAAAGGTATCATTTTATAGGATAACAATAAACGTGATTGAAGTATTTACAATCGATTAAAAACCGAACACAATGTCCTAATGGCATAATTTATGTCATTTGCTTTTTGCACAGTTTCTAACAGATAGGATATTAAAGGAACGTTTAGAAATTGATACGTTGCAAGATGTAGGAACATTAAAGAATAAGAGTTTCCAAACCAAATTCATTAAAGTGAAGACAAAATTGTAGTATGTATCTATTTTCTTTTCTTGCTTGGTCTACCGAATTCAATTCAAACAAGAAGAGACCTGTTTAATTCTGCCTTTCTTTTCACAGCTATAAGCAACGGAAATTTAATTTATTTAGGGAAGAAAGCGAAGGGTATTCTAAACTCATAGTGGAATTAAATCAGGAACGTCCAGAAAGTGAAGTACCAACGATATTGGAAATTGTTAAATCTCTTATTGGTACGTTCACAGAACCTTGATTCCATCTTAATTATGTAAACAGCAGGTGTAACAAAATTTTGTATCATTCTTCCAGGCTATTTCAATTTAGACCCCAACAGAGTACTTGACATTTTATTAGAAACTTTTGAAAATCGACCACAGGATGATGCACTTTTTATCCCTTTGATTCGTTCATACATGAGTGACCAGCAGGTACTCTGCGAAGTTTTAGGATTTAAATACTGTTCTACCGTCAACACCACTCCGTTTTCATTGCAAAAAGTCACTGCACTAATGTTACAACATGGTGTGATTAAACTAGACGATATATTGCCATGGTTAGTGCCAGATGATAAAACGATTGTCAAGGAGCACGAACAAGCAATGAAACAAGCGAAAGAGTATGTTCGCAAGTTGAGTGTAATTTCTACTAAAGACAAGGAAGAGGTACCAGAGGAGAAGGAGAATCCACAGGTAAAAGCCCGTGTCCATACGATGAATCGATTAAAGGTCGATTCATACTTACCGGCGACGCCGGCCAATATGAACTATACGACGTTTTCTATATTCACACTTGCCGGCACGCTAGTAAAGCTAGTTGAGGAACGAAGAGGCAGGAACGACTCCTATCTCCACACCGTTGTAAAAGAGAGATACCGATAGTTTACCTAAGGAGCTGTAGAGCTCGTAAACCTTTTTTTTTTGTGCCCCGCACAGCAGGGGGGTCGACCCAACCGGCCGCCGTCAGAAAATAGTCGACGGCCGGCGCCGATCTTGGCCAGATCCTCGGTACCAAGCCCTAACATGGCTTTTGCCTAGAATCCGAACCTAGTTGCCACCGGCCGCCGGTAAATATGAATCGACCTTAATAGAGAATCTCAATTACACGAGTGTCTTTCGATAGGATAAGTACGCCAGCAATCAAAAGTACGGATTATGCGAGGCGCTGCTTGAAATAGGAGCGTGGGAGGTTGCACAAAACCTGTTCAACAGATTACCGGAACACAGTCTCACGGATCAGCGTCCTATTGCGTTGGCACTGTGCAAGATGATCCAATCTCTTATGGAACCTGTTTATCGCAAGTATGTATTGCAGAGATCATTAAGGGGTTACATACATCTTGAAACGTGAAAAATAATTTTTATTTCTTGAAAAATAATTTTTATTATAAAATGTGTATATGTATATATTGAAGTACACACTTTTATGTATATACACTGCAATTTTTAAAGAAAAATATCAAGAAATCAGTCCTACAGATGTCTTGTGAATGCTGTTCAGGGAAAAGGACGTCAGCGGTAACTTCAACGGCTTTTATCCGAAAGAAATAAAAAAATATGTTTTCTTATAGTATATGCTAAAAGGAAGTTTCTGTCATAGCCATATTTTAAAATATTGGACCATATAGTTTCCCTTCCACTAATGTAGTGGCTTCGTGTAGGTCCTTTTTCTATGTTTTACAGTTATATGTTATGTTTTGGACCAGTTACACGAGAATTCCTCCTTAAGGGTGATTGCTAAAAGACTGCGAGTTTTATTAGGATAGTACACCATTGCATCGTGTTCCAGGCATTGTATCATATCACCGAAACTGCAAGGCAGAAGAATTCCTCCTTTGAAAAGCTCTCTCGCTCCAAAGCCAGTGGAAGACCTCGAAGAGATCCATGATCAGTTGTTGCCAATGCTCATAGTCCTTGGTCCCAATCTGCACCACGACCCCGTGTTGATGTACAAGATTATGAGGCTGTGTCATGCTGCCATAAGACAGTGTCCATTAGACTCTAACAAGCAGCCTGTCGAAAAGAACAACAACCTCTACTATGATGTATTGACCATATTAGACGTGGCGTTGTTGCCCTCGTTGTCCTTCATGGACTGCAACTGCTGCGTTGCGGAGGAGCTGTGGAATATTTTGAAGTATTATCCATATCAGAACCGATACTGCTTGTACGCTCGCTGGAAGAATGACACGCCTCTGCAGCATGCTGCTCTTCTAAAGAAAAGAGCAGATGCACAAAAGAAGATCAAGTCTATCATGAAGAGAGTGAGCAAAGAGACCATCAAGCCCGTAGGAAGGTCAATAGGCAAGCTAACACACTCCTCGCCCGGTGTACTGTTTGATTATGTACTCATACAGATCCAGCTGTACGATAATCTTATAGGTATGTTAGCCATGGTTCAATGGTTAAGAACTTGAGTACATTCAATTGCTTGATGTGTTACAGGACCCGTTGTAGATTCTTTAAAATATTTGACAAACATTTCCTATGATGTACTTGGCTACTGTCTTGTTGAAGCACTGGCTGGTGCTGATCGGGACAGGTTCAAGCATGACGGCACCAGCATATCACTCTGGCTCCAATCACTGGCTTCCTTCTGTGGAGCTATATTCAAAAAGTATAATATCGAACTCACCGGTCTGCTGCAGTACGTGGCAAACCAACTCAAAGCACAAAAAAGGTAGACTGTACACATTGGCATGGTTATATTACTTATTATTTTAACTCTCATTCGTCCCTCATTTTCGCAACTCAATGCGTCCCCCGCG
Organism: Seladonia tumulorum; assembly: GCA_913789895.3. Lineage (NCBI taxonomy): Eukaryota > Metazoa > Arthropoda > Insecta > Hymenoptera > Halictidae > Seladonia > Seladonia tumulorum. The sequence goes on along the minus strand of OU565270.1, from coordinate 15,538,974 downwards.
TGTCAAATTGTTACAAAGGACGGAGGAGAGATTAATATGTTTCTGCTAAGTACTTAGAAGAATCCTATAATTTATTACTGTCAATTGCTTGTTTCTACTTTCAGCTTAGATTTATTAATACTGAAAGAAATAGTACAAAAGATGGCAGGTATCGAGGCTGCCGAAGAGATGACTTTTGATCAGCTGGATGCTATGGCGGGTGGAGACTTACTAAAGAACGAGGTAATTTAACTTAAGCTAACTTAATATGATAATTAAACTGCGGATCGTTATGCGAAATAAAAATTCTAATAATCATACATATATATCATATATATGACAATACATTTTTATATTTTATTGTCAGGCTGGTTACTTCAGTCAAGTTCGTAACACGAAGAAATCTTCGCAACGGTTGAAAGAAGCTTTAGCCGAGCATGATCTAGCTGTAGCATTGTGCCTATTGATGGCACAGCAGAAACATTGTGTCGTGTATAGGGAAACAGATAAATCTCATCTTAAACTTGTTGGTAAATATCTTGCTTGCTGGACAATTCATCTTCCTGTATTTTTTCTATGAGAATTAATGGAATTTGATAATCACAGGGAAGTTGTACGATCAGTGCCAAGATACATTAGTTCAGTTCGGAACATTCTTGGGTTCTACGATGACTGTAGATGAATATGTGGAGAGACTCCCTTCCATACATTCTATGCTTCAGGACAATCACATACATTCTGATGTTGCATTTTTCCTCGCGAGGCCAATGTTTGCACACGCCATTAACGTAAATCATTTTTATTCTAAGTTAAAATTTGTTTGGTGGCCTAAGTTAGGTCTGGGCTAGAGTGTTAAGATAAATGAAATGCTTATAGATTAAATATGACGCCCTACGTAAAGCCGATCCTAATTACAAGAAAATGTCCACCGCGATGAAGCAAACGAAGTATGCAGAGGCCGCGCAAGCTGTGATGGCGCCTGTTGCTCAATCTGTCAGACCTCTGCATCCTCTGAAGGTCTGGGAGGACATTTCACCACAATTTCTAGTGACGTTTTGGTCCCTCTCCATGTACGATTTGTACGTTCCTGTGGAAAGCTATCAACGGGAGATTAATAAACTGAAGCAACTCGCGGCTCAGAGCGCCGATTCCAAAGACGTGGTATGTAATCGCGTAGTAATACTAGCTTTTATATTTGAAGAATTTCTGACAAATATGTTACACTTGCAGAATGTTAGTAAAGGCAAAAAGGAGCAAGAGAGATGCACCACTTTAATCGAGAAATTGCAGGACGAAAAGAGAAAGCAGGAGGAGCACGTTGAAAAAGTGTTTGCATATTTGAGGTGAATTTTATCATTATTGAGAGTAGCTTAAATCGATTATAAATTCTAAATTCTTATTTTTGTTGATCTGTAGACAAGAGAAAGATACATGGTTCTTATCACGAAGCGCCAAATCGGCAAAGAACGAAACAATAACGCAATTTTTGCAATTGTGTCTGTTTCCACGATGTACATTTACCACTGTGGATGCCATGTACTGTGCAAAGTTCGTGCACACCATACATTCTCTAAAGACTGCAAATTTTTCGACACTCCTATGCTATGACAGGGTGAGTATAATTATTAGACTGCCGATTTGTTAGACTGTGAAATACAGTGAAGACATCTGAAGAATTTAACACTAGGTTATTCTAGGTTATTCAATTATTCAACAAATTTATTTCTTTGGATAGACACGTTCTTGTTATTTAGAGTATAGTTACGTTCTCAATTTATTGAAGGAGCATAGATACAGTTTATTCGGCTATAGATCCGCTGTCTAATAATTATAATAGAAAAAGGGAAGAAGAGTTTGTTTAACTGCAATTAAATCTTTCAGCTTTTCTGTGATATAACATATTCAGTTACCTCATGCACCGAGAACGAGGCGAATCGTTATGGTAGATTCTTGTGCGCCATGCTCGAGACCGTAATGAGATGGCATTCCGAAAAAGCAATTTTCGACAAGGTACACTTCGTTCCCGATGTTTAAAACTGCTGTATGTATTTATCTACAGTTTTATTATGTTTTAGGAGTGTAGCAATTATCCGGGGTTTGTAACAAAGTTCCGAGTTAGCAATCAATTTTCCGAGGCGAACGACATGGTAGGATTTGAAAATTACAGACACGTGTGCCACAAGTGGCATTACAAGATTACGAAGGTACCCCTCCTCTACGACTTGTGGATCGTCCTTGGGAAAAACGATGAGATTTCAGAATTAACGTGCTCTATTGTTGTAGGCTATTGTAGTTTGTCTCGATTCCAAGGATTATGTACAAATAAGAAATTCTTTAATAATATTGATTAAAATATTGCCGCATTTCCCCGTGCTGGCCAAGTTGTCTCAAATCCTTGAACGCAAGGTGGAAAAGGTGAGGGAGGAGGAGCGTGGGCAACGGCAGGACCTCCATATTCTAGCTACATCGTACAGTGGCCAATTGAAAGCTAAGACACCCAACATGATTCGGGAAGCAGACTTTCACCACGTTGGAGACAAAGTAATTACAATTGAAACGTTCCACAGAGTCTAAATGAAATCTAAAGTAATAGAGTAAAGTCTAATAGGGTCTAAACCGAAACTACCACGTTTCTTCTGCAGGCTGGAAAGACACAGGATAATCAGAACAGCGATACATCAGAGAAAGTAGGTGATGGAATATCGAATAAAGAGATCACCAATGGCGACACGCGAATAGAGAAGGAAAACAAAGACCAACGTGAGAAAAGGAGCGCGTCGAATCAACTGTACCAGTAGGTTTTTCGTTTTTTGTTTAACGGTGTTTCCTGGAAATGTTTTGAAACGTTCCTTTTTGATATAGTGAGGGGTCAGAAAAGATCCGAAAAAAGGAGGAAGGTAAAGAGAGCATGGAGGGAAAGGACAAACACCTGAAGAAAGATGAAGTCAAGGAGGATGATCCTATGGATAAAAAGGATCGAAAATACTACAAAGTAATTATATGTTTAACTGTTTGCAAAATAAGTTTTACGGGGATTATTGTTCGGTGTTCGATGAACCGTAAATTATGATGTTGATTACAGGAAGAACATTATTACAGTAGTGGGGTGGACAATTTAGACAGGGATCTTTCCAGTGTATCGAATAGCAGTGCCAGCTCCGGACCGACGCAGGATGGATCCGACAGAGGTTTGCATTGAAATATTTCAATAGTTACAAACGTATGATCTATAGCGTGTTGTTGTTCTCTGTGATACGGGTAATGTTTGATTTCAGATGCCAAAAGAAGAAAAATTGAAAATATGCAAAAGGTGAGAATCTCCAATCTTCAACACCCACACGGCCATCGGTAAAAAAGTTACTTCGAATGACCTGAGGAATCCTTTTCAAGGAAGAACATTTTTAGTACACCCTGTATATTAGAATACAGTATTTCTCAAATTTTACATAAAAAAGAATGAATTAAATGTAGGATTTTTTACGATTCCTCTCCACAGTTTATACATTCTACATTTATTGTTTTCCTTGAAACTGTGATTTCTGGGTCTGAGAAGACCCGCCAACGGCCGTGCGAGTGTTAAACTTATTTTCTGGTATAATTTTCTAATTTGTTGTTTTATTAATAGGAAGGGAGACGAACGGAGGGAAATTTGGACAAAAAGGAACGTTCGAGCAAAAGTAAAATAAGAGACGAACAGAAGGAACTGCGCAGAGAGAAGAAAGTGGGCCGAAAAAGGGTACGCATTCTATGAACTGTGGTTACCCCCTTCCGCTACGATTTATTTCACGATCCATTAATGTTTATAATTCACTAGGGACAAAAGGAAAATTTATATTTATTGTATACCCACGTGTTCTACCAATCACTCCCAGTCGATAGATTACGATCAAATAACATACAAGAGGTGTTCATATTTGACACTACTTTATTTACACTATAATTTCTTTTTAAATCAGGATAGAGCAGATGAGTCGGCAGTCACTACCGAGCAAAAGAGAAGAAAAGATGACGAAAGAGGTAATTACATTTTATTCGACGGGTCTATCGGGGAAAATCTTGTGATAAACAATGAGATTGTTTGCAGCGAAAGGAGCACATCAAAACGGCGATATGCCAGAACACAGAGAAAAACATCATTACAATAAGGTCGGTAATTCCGGTTAAAATTTTCCATTATATTCCAAAAACACAGAAAAAATGAAACGAGTTGAGTCTTGAGAGTAATCAATCGTCATTAATTCGAGTATCTGAGGAAAGTAAAACTTTTTTTTAAAACTATTTCTTCTGTAGTCGAATAGCTGTTTTTGCTATCATTAATAAACGAAAACGATTGCAAGTAGGTCATTTAGTTGTACTCCCTAGAGTTTTCATGCGTAACCAAAGTGTAGCGTAGGATTAGAGAGATAGAGAAACATAATAGACTCTGATCAATGAGAGAGTATACACACGTTTCGAGTCACGTAATCACATCTCGTTCGCTTATGTAAATCCTTATCGCATCACGGTTTTTATACATTTATCCCGACATTCTATCATCAATTAACTGAATCGCAATTTCTAACACTATTCCTTGACCCCTTAGTTGATAAAGACGTCCGCTTCGAGTACATTGAAAAGACGAAATGGGAGACAATAGCAAAGACCAGAAAAAATAGGTGATACTATCAAGTACCCAAACGCCATTTCCAGGGACCCGTGACATTCAGAAGATTCATATAACAATGTATTTTCAGGAAAAGTCTCCCTACACAAAGGAACGTGCTCATGAACGGGAGGGCCGCGAAGGCAGAGACAAACAATATCCTTTTTCTATTGATTAATTAATTACTATCAATCGAATTACTTGGCAGCATTTACAATCACTTAGAACACGATACGTTCCTTAATTCCTGAATACTAGAAGAAGTTCGGATCCCAAACGAAGATGATGTACAACAATGGAAAGAAATTGACTTAACATTTTATATACTACGTTTGGTGTTGCATGTAATTAAGGTAGAATTCAAATAATAAAGAAAGATAGTGAATAATTTGTATATTATATTGACGTCCAATTTTATATAAAATAAAGTAGGTAACAAAAAAGCTTTCTTTGGTACACGTTCAATTCAGTCTGAGATTTGTACATATACAATACAATACTCTGTGTTATTTATAATAAATAGAAATCAACAATGCCAATAAATTAAATCGATTTTCACAATACTTTGTTGTTTACCTCACATTACCTCTAAATACTTTGTAAATAAATTAATAGGAAACACGTTGCAATGCAAATGCTACGTGTATATTTGCTTAATATTTATTGTTAACGAGTTACTGTATGTTATGGCGAACTATTTATAAAATTGTAATAATATTGATCTGCTTTCAGACTTTCCTCCTCTAAGCGCTTCAATCTCATTTTTGCATCCTGAAGGATGTCCTCCGTCGAACTGCTTTCGCTGACAATTGTGTTAGCAGCTGTTTGAGTTGGGACTTCGTTGGCAGGCCTTAGAACTCGTATTCCTTCTATTTGTCGAGATAGTTGGAGAGCACGCTGGGTTATCTGCTCTATTCTCAATTGTTGGTCCTGTATGAGAACATTCAATTCTTCTTTCTCTTTAGTGAGAACTTCGATCTTCTCCTCTTGCGTAGTATCGACTGCAAAATCGGTTTGCACCTCTGTGTTTTGCACATTTTGAATCACAGCCATTTCTGCTGCTTTCTTCTCCTCTTGTAATTGTTTTAAATCCTCCTTCAGTTTCATGTGGTCATTTTGTTCCCTTTGCAGCCTGCAAATAATAATGCATACATTGAGACCTTGAGGCATTATGTTAATATTATTATTAATAATTAGACTGCGGATTTCATGCCAATACAAAATTGAAAAGACATTAGAAGGATTTAAGAATATTCTTATATTATTTTCGACTGTTTAGGGACATTAAAAGAGAAAATATAATTTTATTTAACTTCGGTCTCTTATAATAGACTTGGACAATTATTATTTTGCATAAAAATCCGCAGTCTATTAATAATGCACACCTATTTTCTTCTTGTAACAACAATCTTTCCTTCAACACCAACTCCATTTCCTTTTGCAGAATTTTTTGTTCATTACTTTGCCGCTTTTCCTCCAATTCTTTCTCCTTTAGACTCATTGAATGCATAACGTTCTGAAAAAAGATCATATTTATCAATACTACTCCAAAAAGGTTAAGAAACACAGGCTTAAAAGCTCAGTTAATCGCAAAAGTAAAGTTACAGCTACCTGCACCTGTTGCAGTTGAGTATTCAATGTCTCAACATGTTCTTTAACGAGCAATGCTTGTTCTTTCAGCATTGTTTCCCTCTTATGCAACTTATTATTGACTATCTGTTTGTGCAGAGATATTTTCCTCTTCAGTGCAATCAGTTTCTCTACATGAGCATTGTAAGACAACCAAGAAAATTTGGTTTGTGTGGACTCATTGCAGAGAGCAACATGCTCTTTTATTGGTATGCTGTTGTATGTATTGTAGGAGAACATAGTGATGCATTTTAGTATGCACAGGAGAAGCGGCATATCGCTTTCTATGTACTGTGATATAACATATTGGCCTTTCACATCATGAGGATTGATGCCTAGCGTCTCCAATGCATGGAGTACGTAATCGTTCTGTAATTTTTCAGTTGTACCTTCTTCGTTCTTGTCAGACCGCTGAGCTGTCTTGTTAGAGAAGTTAATTAGCAAGGGTGCTTCACTGGCAAACACCGATAGAGTGTAAGCATAATTGTGATTGAACAAGTACTCTGCTATCAATAGATCATAGATGTATTGTTTTGCAGATTTTGGATGATCTGTTTTCAAACCAATGTCCTTGTTCCTTAGTGCGTTAATTAAATTTTGACGGAGATGAGTTCTTATGTTCGATATCATACCAGATTTCTCAAACCTACGGGTTTCAAATTTTAAATTAAATTTTGTATAAAACCTAACCTCTCGTTGCATTTTGATTTCGCTTTTAAACATAACGTGAAAGTACACTTACCAATTGTATATAGATGGATGACATTCTTGATCCATATCGAAACGAATAATTTAGAACGATTATCGAATAAAGGTACGGCTAATTAAATCGACTTTTATCAACAACAAACTGTTGTGTGTACACAAAATTTAAATCTCGCGTAGATTATCGACGCGCGCGCCCTGTATCGATGTTGTCTATCGAAGTTATTAAATTCAAAACCATGATCATAACGGTTTTACAAGCATATGACTTTATTTCTATAATTGTACAAAAGTTGTTTATATACAATGTTCGAAGATGTATAAACATGTATGAACAAAATATCGTATTTCCTTGGATACGATAATGAAATATCAATCGTGTTTTTCATTTTTAAAAGTATGCTGATAGTAAATTAAAGACATTTCTTACACAACCATGCATTTTTCGTATCACAAAAAACCAAATAATTTAACAATCCACACACAATTTTGTATGTTTTACATACTCAATCGAATAGAACAAATAGCACAATTTTATATAATTTTGAACACAATATAAGCTGCTCTGCAACCAGTGATAATTAGCCTAACACATTGCCTACCAGAAGGATTTTAATCATTCTTAAATAATATCAATCATAATCTAGTAACTACTGTCTTGTGACTGCTTAAAAATATATTCTGTCGCATATAATATTATCACTGAAACTCCCAGTAAGCAATATGTTCAGAAATACTTTTTACATGCCTTAGGACATTCTCGCCTTTTTCATATCAGTCTTTTTGTGTTTCGCCCGTTTGTTAGTAGCCGTTGACTCCACTTCTTGCGAGAAATCGTATTTAGCTGCTAGTCGTTCCCTAATGAGCAAACCTCGGATCAGTTTCCTCCAATTACCATAAACTCTTTTTTCGCGTTTCTCTTTAGCCCGTTTGCGGGCTTCAACCTGTTCCGCCTCCCATGCTTCTCTCAAAGTGTCCTCATACTCTTCACAAACAACAAATCCTTCGAGTGCAGGCACTGCACCCATACATCCAAAGTTGAACCCAACAACAGCTGATGCACAGTCGATATTCAATTTCCTGGCGATCCGGTTCAGTCCTGAAACTGTTAACAAAGATCAGTACATCGTTCAAGATTCCTTAACACATTGGCGTCGAGTCATTTTTGACATGGTTGCTGAGACATCACATTTTAAAATTGAGAAATCAAGAACTTACGATTAATGTGGACAGTGCCTTTTGGAAGCATGCACTGTTTAAACAGGTCCACATTTCCATACTCATTCCTTGGCACGATGCCATCCTTGGCTTCTGGAGGCTCATAGTCCATAGTCTGCCACTCTCCGAACAACTCCAAAGCAGAATCTTTGATCTTCATTCCAGACAACTATTCAAAACAAGAAACTTTATATATTATTCGTCCTCGAAGGGTTAATATAATATCTACAGTCCTAACTACCTTGTCGTACTTTGGACGTGCTTTGACTATCTTGTATGGTTCCTGTTTTGGTTTTACAACTCGAGCTTTCTTCAACCAAGTTTCCCTCGAGCAGAGGGTGTGCACACAGTGGCGAGAGTAGATGGCTTCACCGGTAGATATGTGTCCCAATGGTACGCAGTCTGGAGGGTACAATGCCTCAAATTTCAGTAGATGTCTTGCGATAACATACAGTGGATGTCCTTTGCATTCGCTGATGGTTTTAGGCAATGGCTGCTCCAATTCCCTGTAATGCAAAATTTATTTTACAATATAATGAAGTACTCCAGCAAGAAGCTATGAGAAACACACTTGTCTAGAAGCATTTGATCTTCGGCTCTAGAGATGGCAGAGCCCTTTTCCTTCCAAGGAGTCAATGTTTCCATCCACCACTTCTCATCAACTCTTTGCTTGCGTGTGACTGTTAGCCAATGGGGACAGTAACGTCTTGTCACATCCTTTATCGAACCGATGGAGTTCCATGCTACTATGTACAGGACAGGTTTTTTCGCTTTTTTCTGTAATAGAAGATAAGGATTATTAACATACAAAAATTTAAGAAACAAAATAAATTATTCCTTCAATCTCTCACGTATATTTCTGTCACACAGTGGATCTTCTCTTCCATCACGCTCGCAGAAATCCAACTCTCTTCCGATTCTAGATATACTTCAGCCCAAAGATATTGTGAGTTCTTTTTCTTATTTGTATCCTCGCTTTCGCTATCACTAGATAACAACTTTTTATTGCTTTTCTTACTACTCTTAGAACTTTGTTCCTTCTTATTGTTATCAGTCGATTTCTTTTTTACTACAACTTCCGGTTTTGGTTGGAATTCTGCCTCAGAGTCCGTGGAGTCTTCTTCTATGTAATATTTTGACTTTGTACCGTCGCTCTTTGAGATTAAGTCTGCAGGTTTCTTGGATTTATTATCATCAGACGAAACATTGAGTTTCCTGGATCTCAGTTGCCTTAAATTGGATGTGTTTTCGATTTTCTTTGTTGTTTCAGTCTCGCTTTTCGTAGCTGCCGACTTTTCAGTTTCCTCTCCCGCAGTCTTAGACTCTTTCGTAGTATCAGATTTCCCTTTCTTTCTTTTGCTTTGCAATTTCGACTGCAGAATCTCCGCTGCCCTCTTCTTTGCTTCTATATTTGCATTCTTCTGTGCCTCTGGACTGTTCAGAATTACATTTGTCGCTTCAGGCTTCTCCTTCTTGCGCAATTTTGAACTGGTTTTCTCTTTAGCTTTACTCAACTGACTCTTAGGCTTCTCCTGTCCCTCCTTTGCATCAGTTTTAAATATCGGATCATCGCTGAACACCCTATGTGGTGGACAAAGAGATATAACTAATCGACAGTGCAAGCCTAATGCTCTTAATATAGCGACATAGAGCACTACCAACTCCCTGTAATCAGAGATCTTCTTCTCCTGCAGTACTTTCAACAAACTTTCTTTGTTGATACGTTTATTATCACTGCTTGCAACTTCTTCAAATATGAACAGACGTTTAAACCATTTCGTGAATCTCTCCATATAGGTAAGATCAATTCTACTCTTTGGGTACTTGTCAGACGACATTAAAGACAGTACACTCGACATCAACTCGGGCTCATTCGCCTGTTTGTTCATATAGAATCCGTAAGCTAGCCAGCAGAGTAAACCTACTTTCTCTATGTATACCTGGGTAGTTCGCATTCGTCTTCGTAGAATTGTTTTCAAATCCTCACCTCCTTTTTTCTTTTTCTTTAGCATGATACTAGTGCCAGGCAGAGTGATCTTAACACCTTCCTTTGGGATAGTATATTCCGGAGTGTCTTCCACATCTTCCGCATTGTCTTCTTCCTTTACAGATTCTTGTTTGAGCTTCTTTCTAGCAGGAGAACCTGCAGCAGTCTCTCCCCGCAGCAAAAGTTCAGTGATTTCATTCGACGATGTGGTGTTCAGTTCGTTCGTTATCTGTACCTTCCCCTTTTTCTTTTGTTGCGAGGAGTCGGAGACGGTTTGTTCCTTCTTAATATCATCATTGTTGAATTCGAGTTTCTGTGTACTTTCTAGATTTTTCAGAACTTCGGTAAACAGTTCGATGTTGGATTGATTGACATCCTCGAGATCCTCGTCCTCGGAGGTCTCGTCATCTGTATCATTTTCCGGCGCGCCAAAATTGTCGTTCGGTTGTTTATTCCGGAAAAAGGTAGAATTCAGATTAATTTTCTCTGGATCCACTAGAAACTCGTTGCTACTATCAGAACTGTCATCTTCCGACAGACCGCTCATCTCAAAAGCTCTGCGTAATTGCGAAATCTCTTACCCGCTCTGATCAGTTACCATTTCACCGCCTTGCATCATATTATGTCAACACGTTCCTGCGTTTGTGTACATTGTATACTGTCTGATATTATCATGTGCTATTGAACCATCATATCACCGACGAGGTATAAGATAGACCTATCATCTTATGGGATTTCGTGTCTCACGTTCTGAAATACCGACTGTTAAAAAAATCAGAGATTTTGGTATGCCCTCTATGATTTAGAGTGGTGAGTTTAGGAATTATATTGAATTACAGGTATCGAAGGCATCACCAGAAAGGAAATGAGAGTGCTCACGCCCGGGGTTTTAGCACAGACGAGGAATAGGAGTAGACCAATCACCATATGGGATTTTCTGTCTCACACAAAAACAACTCGTTTACTTACGCCCTCTACGCTGACAAACAATAAATGTTGGAACTAGATCCACAAGAAGCTTAAACCATATACCTATCATCACCGACGAGGTATAGGATAGACCTATCATCTTATGGGACTTCGTGTCTCACGTTCTGAAATACCGACTCTTCAAAAAATCAGAGGTTTTGGTATGCCCTCTACGATTTAGAGTGGTGAGTTTAGGAATTATATTGAATTACAGACATCGAAGGCGTAGTTGCCAAATCACATCGGAGAATATTCGTCGCATAGTTGCCAATTTACTGTTACTGACGTGTAATGCACAGCGCGTATTTCAGCTACTTTCCAAGTTACAGTCGCATTCTGGAAAACTAAACCAAACGAGCCATTACATGATTAATTCAACCTGAATATTTCATCTCTGTTTAAATACAATGCTTTTTGTTTCTATACTCATTTTAAAGCTGAATAAGTGCTTTTTCAATTTACATAAATAAATTTTTATTTCAATTTTTATTTTTATTTTCATTTTTTTCATCATCATCATCATCATCATCATCATCATCATCATCATCATCATCATCATCATCATCATCATCATCATCATCATCATCATCATCATCATCATCATCATCATCATCATCATCATCATCATCATCATCATCATCATCATCATCATCATCATCATCATCATCATCATCATCATCATCATCATCATCATCATCATCATCATCATCATCATCATCATCATCATCATCATCATCAACATCATCATCATCATCATCATCATCATCATCATCATCATCATCATCATCATCATCATCATCATCATCATCATCATCATCATCATCATCATCATCATCATCATCATCATCATCATCATCATCATCATCATCATCATCATCATCATCATCATCATCATCATCATCATCATCATCATCATCATCATCATCATCATCATCATCATCATCATCATCATCATCATCATCATCATCATCATCATCATCATCATCATCATCATCATCATCATCATCATCATCATCATCATCATCATCATCATCATCATCATCATCATCATCATCATCATCATCATCATCATCATCATCATCATCATCATCATCATCATCATCATCATCATCATCATCATCATCATCTTCTTATTTATTTCAATTTATTTATTTCAAGTATTTCAATTTTCAACAACAATTATTATTATGTTTACTATCAATAAATAAAAGCTTATTTATATAAATTGAAAAAGCATTTATTCAAATTTAAATGAGTATAGAAACAGAAAGCATTGTATTTAAACGGAGGAATTTTAATACATTGTATTTAATTCCACAAAATAATACAGTGATTATTAATAATCACATTTTTATTAATTGTCTGCAATTAGAATATCAGTACCTAATATGAAACACAGGATGTAATAAATAGTACCATTTTATGTATTTAATAAATTAATTAAAAAGTCATACGTAATACATGTAGGATTCAGAATGTAGACAGTCTCAAGGAAAGAAATGATATATTGATACACATTATATGTGTACATCGGTCTGTTCGTTCTCACTTGTTCCTCGCAATTATACTTTTCTGATAGGGACTGAAAATGTTCTGCAAATAGCTGTTTCAAACTGTTACATATATAACAGTTCTGACTGAAACAGTTATCGGGGATCTCATTTACATATTTTACCTAAACTGTTGTTAGGGTGTTGTGCACTCCGAGTGTACAGTAAAGGTAATGCAATCCATAGTACAAAGGACATTGGTTCTTCCAAGCCTGCCGGTGAATAGGGGTCGATCAGTCGGTGCACTTGCAATTAGCTACCTGAATCGCCGAACGCCGCATCCTTCGCCGGTCTTACCTGACCGCAATTTTTTAGGCTCCGCAAAATTAAAAAACGAAATTTCGAAGGGGAAGTATCGAAGTAACACTTTTTAACAATTATTGAAAAAACTATTATATATAACTATAACATTCAGAACGAATAACATTCAGTTATTATTCGCTATCCGACTCATTCTCAGTGTTTTCAATGTGATCCCCATTCACGTTCTTGGAAGAACAATCTCGATCTATCTTTACATTCATATTACTTTTCGAATAGGTATAAAACATATAGTAAAAGCAAATTGGGAATAAATAAAAATGATTGACATATAATTATTGCAAAATTGTATTATGCATGGAAATGATTATTATATAATTATTAATAACAATTTCCATCCTCATACGCATTCTATGGAAAAGGAATGTATTTCATATCGTGATATACACGAATATTGAATATTTTCATTAAATTCTGCACCGTGACTGCGTCCGTGTTGGCAGAGATTTCTAACTTTTGTCTGTGGCCTGTTACCTGCCCGTGGCCGACACGCTCCAGCATTGGCATCTTAGGGGTGTAGAGGGGAGTGGACGGTACTGGGGTTCTGTTAGCAAATGAGACGATTTTCGGCACTTGGCCTTTGTTGCGAGCACATCGAGTACCTCTCAAGCGACCAACGGATACGCTCAGCCCTTATGGGTGACGATTTTGGGCACCCAAACAACTTCGGCATCTTGCCTGTCTTGTCTGGGGCGACCCTAAATCTTCGGATAACTTTTGTCAGCTCGACGACACGGCCGACAACACCCGTTGGGTGCCGAACGTCGGAGACACAGAGACTGACAAACAGCCTACAATGTAAACAGATGGAGAATCGAGCATTATTGGCAATTTGAACTTTTATATTTTTAATCAAAATAATATTGTTAATACGAATAAGTTGTAGAACTTATCCGGATGAAAATGAGTCCAAACACGACATCGTTTGGACCGTCTTCAATAAGATAGTAATTTTTATCGTAACATTACGTATCAATGCAAATAATTTTTTATCTAAATAATGCACAGCTCTGTTGGGCCTATCATCAGCGACCCAAAAGAAGGCATCTACGGATGTTTTAAAAATTTCGGATAATCTGGTGGGAAAATGTTTTTAACAACAGTTAATCGATACTCAGTCATCTATAAATTCCAATAGAAAAAAATTACAAAATATTTTGTTTTAATAAAAAATTATGGTCATCTTAATTTTTTAAGTAAATATAGAACTAAGTATTTTTTATTACATATTGTTGTAGTTGATGTTAAGACGAATCTTTTATTTATTGTTAACATATATAGTAATAATTGGTGTTCAAATTTCAAATATAAATATAAAGCTTGGCTTACTTAGTAGTTTTTAGTAAGTTATTAAAACATTCGTTTTCTAATGTTCATGAAAATTTTCATAATAACCACATGCTATATAATGCACATATGATTTATATAACAACACTCTTATTTATTTCTTTTCTTATTGTTCAAAGCAATGAAGATAATTAATAATAGGAACAAAATTATGTCACCCTATAACATGAAATTTATAAAGTACATATTAATATTTGGCTGTTTACAACATTTCGAATTTTGCAGTTAAACATATTCTTTATTGTACGTACAGCTTCATTCATTTGTTATTTATACCCAACATAAAGTTTAGCTAATCATAATCGAAATTAGTATTTGAAATCGTTGAAGCGTTTTAGAAAACAATATTCTATTGTATTCGCGAGACTGTAGTGACTATATATATAGCTATATATATAGCTATTTTTAATTTCAATTTCTACCACTAAGGACGCTGTCAGCAAATTTTAGTTCCAGTTGGTAATACAGGATGTGACACGGAAATGGTAAGGGGGTTACGTGACCCCCGAAAACGTGGCCACGAAAATGCATTGGGTGATAGGTCTATCCTATACCTCGTCGGTGCTATCATCACAGACGGGATAGGATAGACCTAATTTCGTGGCCAACTTTTGTGGGGTCACGTAACCCCATTACCATTTTCGTGTCACATCCTCAAATTAGTAGATGTTTGAAATTTGACCACCAACTATTACTATATTTGTTAACACTAAATAAAAGATTCGTCTTAACATCCGCTACAACAATATGTAATAAAAAATACTTAGTTATATATTTACTTAAAAAATTGGAAATTGCTTGTTATAATGCATGATTTGAAATTATTCTATTTGTAATAAATAAAGTAAGACAAGACAAGTAGATCAAGAATATAAACTATCTGCAGGGGAAAAACTTAAATTGCTTCGAAATTCTTGTAAAAAACAATTAGTTAAGCAATTATCTTCATACTTTGTTATGTCGGAGAAGCATTCTAATTTGTCTTGATTTTAAAATTTCTTGCGAATCGTTCGATTCAGACCAATTGCGATAATCGAATGGTGAGATGCGCGCGCAGGCTTCCTGAGCAGCTATTAGTCTTCCTTGGCGCTCAGGAGAAATTAGACGAAGTAATTATTTCCTTACACTTTCTTTACCGATAATTCTTCCGAGAATCGATTTGTGGGAACCTTTCCAATATATTTTTTGCGCGTCATTCGGTAAACCCAATTCTAATTGCTCGTGGAAAGTATGGTCGTTGGGTCCTATTTAGAAAAAGTTATATTGTTTCGAAGGGTGTTCGAATATTTCGATGAGCATGCGTATACAGATTTCTTTTATGTGTGTGTGGTTTCGTAGAATCATCAAGGCGGGAAGGAAAAGCCGGTACAAACTCGCTCCATTTTTCACCGATCCCAATTGATATCGAAAGTCAAAGTGAAAGGACGTATTTTGGTATATCTCCGCGAACGACCCTCCGTCTTTGTGAACCGTGTTGTTTGAAGACCCAGAAAAGTTCTACGACGCAACACAAGGACCTTTACATGGTGAGTACCATTTTCCTGTGTTTTATCATTCGATAGCAGTCCGAGATTATTTATCGCGATTTTTATTAAAATTAATACTGTGCTCACTGATGTCAAATTTCAATTTATTCTCGAGTCGTCTTCTCCCGATAATTTTTTTTTTTGCGTCGTGGCGATCAAACGTATTTAGAACTTTCGGAAAGATAAAAATCTTCCGTAATTTGGTATGCTATTAACTAGAGTCACTTTTTATTATCAAAATAATTATTTATCTTTGAAATATATTTGAAATGAAATAAAGTTGCTTTTTAACTTTAAGATAATTATTGATTTTTTAAATTCATCTAAAATTCAATACAGATCGTTTTCTAATATTATTTCGAATTGCTCAGAAGTACTGGGTCTCTTGCGTACAAAAAGACGCAGAGTATCCTTTCCATTTTTTTCGAAACTTTACTTTGTTAATGGATCGTCCGAGGGTTTTAAAATATTTGATTAAAGATTGCAAATAAATAAATTAAATAAATAAAAATATTTCTGTCTGATTTTAAAATTTCTTGCGAATCGTTCGATTCGGACCAATTGCAATAATCGAATCGTTCGATTCAGACCAATTGCGATAATCGAATGGTGAGATGCGCGCGCAGGCTTCCTGAGCAGCTATTAGTCTTCCTTGGCGCTCAGGAGAAATTATACGAAGTATGTAAGAGAGCATATTATTTAGTTTGTTTAAATAATTGAAGTAAGCGTAGTCATCGCGCAGTCAAGTCAAGCGCAGTCAAATTAATTGAATTTGTTCTTTCTGTTACAGAGCCGGAGGGAAAAGAATATCAATAGCCGTGATCGAGTCGAGATTGACTCGAGATCGGGAAGGAGAACCGTCCTGCAAGCGTTAGCCACATAAACGGAGTAAGTGTACATTTTATTTCGCCAATAATAAATTATTTGTGTTTCTTTTATTTATTATTTTGATAAATGAATCCAGTATTCTAATTGTGTGTTTTATCAGTTATTCAGGTATATTGAGTACGATCGCACTGAATGCATCGTGGGGCAAGTTCGAATGCCGAACATAATTTTTGTAAGTATCCACTTTATTGTGTCATGTATTGAATTGAATTCATTTTAGTTTCTGGTTCGTTTTAATGGACATTTTGATTTCGGCTCAAATTAATTTTGATTTTATATTCAACGTGAATGATTTATTTTCTATGAATTTAGATTTATTCTTCGACTATCAATTGATTCAAATCAAATGAATTTGTTCTTTGTGCTACAGAATTCTTCGAGGCTGTCTACTTGAATGCCTGAGGCTTCTTACCACGATGACCAATGACGACATGGTTACCTAAGATCGAGAGCCATCGTGTCGGGCTTTCTTCAAGGGAGAGAGAATGTAAGTATCAAAAGACATATATTTCGAATTAAACTATCTTATTGATGGAATTATACGAATCGTTTTTGAACATCTTGTTCCTTTTTTTGATTCCAGGACTCTAACGTAGCTTTCACATCCCCACCAATAAGTAGTAAGTGCACAAACAACTGTATTTTTTATTACTACAATTGATTAGTATAATAGTTGATTTTTTGACGAGTACAGTGACCGTGGAAAACGCCAGGCGTTTTCCACGGGTAGTAATCTGTTTCCTAGGTAGGTAGGGTCTTTTTGTACGTCGCGTTCTTTTTTAAATGAAACAGTTTCGATAATAGTATCACCAACTTTCGAAAAGATAAAAATCTTCCGTAATTTGGTATACTATTAACTAGAGTCACTTTTTATTATCAAAATAATTATTTATCTTTGAAATATATTTGAAATGAAATAAAGTTGCTTTTTAACTTTAAGATAATTATTGATTTTTTAAATTCATCTAAAATTCAATACAGATCGTTTTCTAATATTATTTCGAATTGCTCAGAAGTACTGGGTCTCTTGCGTACAAAAAGACGATTCGCGACGGATAGATCCTCGAGACAAAGCATACACACATATCAATTTAACTTGGATTATTTTTTAGTATAGTACTCTTTCAATAGTTTCGAAACTTTGCTTTGTTGAAAGGATCGACCGAGGGCTTTTTAATATTTTATTAAAAATTTCAAATAAATAAATTAAATTAATTAAAATCTTTGTCTTTTTGCTTAACGATTAATGTTTTCTATTAATTCTTTGAATGATTAAATATCTTCAAATACCTTTAAATTTCAATTCAATTTTTTTTTGCAAGTTTGTATAAATATTAGCCCGTATACTAATGAATTCTTTTAGTTAGGATTTTCGGGATATTGAGGTTCCCTGTTCGTTGCTCAAATCCTCTCGCGTGCCCAGGTGCTACTCGGGAGGGTGAGAGCAACGGGCACATGGAATGTTGTTTTAATAATATATATTTGTGTGGCGACTGACAATGGCCAGTGTATCGTGCACGACGTATTTTCCACTTGTGTGTGTGTGTGCGATTAGGCAGTGGAATTGCGTCGGTTCTTTCAATTAGATTAAATAACGCATATTCCTGTCGATCTGTGTCATGCTACATAGATCTTCATGGAATATGTTCGCGAGTAGCTTTTCTAAAAACTACGTTTGTAACATTCAGAATTACACGTAGTTCAATTGAGTCTCGAAAATAGTTTGTTATTTCAATTTACCGATTTATCTCGCAAAGGTCACTACCATTGTCAGTCGATTTCAGTGAAACTGGTACGTACCTTAACTGTTTTTGTATGAGGTTTCGACGTTAGGGTGTCGGAGGCGTCCCGGGACGTGCTTTCTAGGTATTAGGCTTTTGCACCCTGGCGTCTGAATGGGAATCGTTGAGTGAATGTGTTGGTGAGCTTGTGTTTTTTGCCATTTTTTATATATAGGACTAGGTAGGGTTAGGTAACTTACCTTCTTGGTGTGAATGTTAATTTTAAGTAGGCAGGGGCCGGGGCTGGCTGCCGTTTTCTCTTTCGGGTAGGCCGTGATTCGACCGGTAGTCAGTTCCTGGAAGAGCTCGAAGTTTCGTTCTCGAATCGAAATCGAACGAGGCATGACGTTCGATGGATGATTCGTCTTCGATTATTCTTGCTCGCATAGCTTTTCGCGGACGCGGACGCGAACGTAAACGCGCGCGGATAAGGGCCTCGAAACGTTGCGCACCTGCTCGATTGCACCAGGGAAACGGTCGGCTTCTCTCGAGACTTGTGATTCGTCTCGGAAGTCGTCGATCGTTTTCCCTGCGAGCACGTTTAGGGTTTCAGATGTTTGGCGGACCACGAAGAAAAAGAAGAGGCCCGACAAACTGTCAATCAAGAGGGCAGCAACTGCATATTGTTTTCATTACTACCTTGTCACTGTACCCGTCTGTAGAAATGCTAGAAGTAGTTTTAAAAGTAGTTAGTTGTATACATGGGCAGGCCTCGCCGCCCCAACGAACAGCTGAGATGGGTACATCCGCGATTTGCAGTAGCGTTGCGAAAAAAAAAAACACGCATTGCATTAAACGATTTTGAACAGAGAGGATCAAAGTTAGTGTTGCGAAGATACTCGCGATTTAGATTGTTTCTAGTTTAGTGTTGCGAATTAAATCGCGATTTCAATTTCATTTAATTTTGATTGCTAGTTGAGTCAATTTTTAAGATATAAAGATTTTATAAGAATTTTTGTAGTAATGTAGTCTGTTTTCGATCTTCTGTTCATTGAATTAGCGTTGCACAGCAAGAAAATATCGCGTTTGCATTCGAGTCTTTTTCGATATTTCAGGCGCCCATGCTCGAGCTGCAACGATCCACTGTAAAAGTGGTTCCCGCAGTCGAAAAGGCTGCCCGGTGTGGTGCAGGCATTCGCGTTTTCGATTAGAGTTGCGAAAAAATCACAACGGGTTGAATTTGCGTTGCGAAAAAATAAAATAGAATTTTTTACTTACTGCTTTTGTTAATGACAAAGTAAAATGGTGGATGAGCCGGGTCTCTTCACCAATAGACTTTGTCACTCTTCCTGCATGCCTCGCGAATCAATTAATAAAAACAATTCTGTTTGAGAAATTAACGTTGCGAATTTGATATCGCGATTGTCTTAGTGTTGCGAAAAGTACCAACGCGTTGTATTAAGGCGGGATTAACCTGCATATTGGAAAACGTAAAACCTGTGATTTAATGATTATACTCGCGACCGCGTATATAAAAGTAAATGTTTAACATTGCAGAATTAGTTGCGCAATAATGCATACGAACATTGAATTCTAAAGATTTTGTTGTTTAGATTTTCGAGTTATATTGCTCGAGTTCTGTTTAAAGTTATTGCAATGTGGAGCATGTGTCCACCGGACCGCTACACGTCGAGAAAAGAAACGTATTGGTACGTTCACAGGTCGCAGTTAGCGCAAAATCACGGTGCACGTTGCTACGTTCGATTCCGCGCGGTGTGTCCTAACACACGATTCGTTTGCCGTTTCAGCAATGGAACATGTGTATCCGTTTTCGTATGACCGTACCATACACAAAAAGAAGACGTATTAAGTTACGTCACCTGTGTTGGTACGCACGACAATGCCATGGTGACCATTGTATTAGCATCTAATGCGGTGCGAGCCATGGTGTTCACGTGCCTTACAATGGCGGAAATCACTGTAGGTTCACCTGAACGTAGCGACGTGTGCCTTAGCCATTTGATGGTGTGTAAGCGCTAAATGCTAAGAACCTACCACTGCGTTTTACAAAGCATGTATTTTTTTAACGTAGTGGTCCGGTCGGGTTAGAAGACATACACTTTGTGTATGTATAGCGTATCGAACGCCTCGTCGGCCCGCAAGGTAAAAGACGGGGTATCTTTACGTAGGGACCGCGCAGTAATTTTTTCGATAGAACTTAGTGTTCGTTGCACTATGCAAAACTGATTTTGCAATGTTCGAATTTGTAATTATAGTAGGGACCGCGAAGTATATTTCCCTACTCGCGCGATATAGTAAGAATTAGATATTCGAATCGATTTAATACGAATGCTTTCCGATATGCAAACGGTAGAAAATCCCGCCTTTTAGAGTTGCGATGTGATTGAAATGCCGCACTGCACCGAATGACTGCCCCTGACCACCTGCAGCCAGTGTGGCTGCTCCTGAAAATACCCCCCCGCAGCCAATTCTTCCACATTAGAGTTGCGCATAAAGAAATTAAAGTGCACGGGAGCTTTTTTATATCGAATTTAATTAATTGGTGTCGCGAAAAATAATGCACTGCTCGTGTTTGTTTTGTCATATTTATTATTTGTAGACACTAGCGTTATTATATTTGAACGTGAACTTTAGAGATTTTGAAGAAGATAGACTACTCTGTACAGGGTAATGGTAGAATAAAAGCCAGTTAGTTGCATACAATTAGCGACATTTGATTTTATTATGAGCTGTCAGCGTCTGACTTGACATAGTTACACATCATCGTGCGATCCCTGACGACCACACGATTCCACTAAATACAGATTATTATCACATTACAAGTTGCGTTTTTGTTTCTTTTACAAAAATACGTTTCACGGTTACAAATGTATCCATGGGGGGAACACGAGTATAAGCGACGGTGCGGGAACCAAAACTTTCAAACACGAAGTTACTTAGGAACATTTCGCTAAAATCATTATTTGGCAACGAAGCTGTCGTTTCATCAAAATTATGAATACACTCCCGCTCAAAAATCTTTGATAATATTGTCATCTCTGATATCAGAACTCGCCAGAAGATACAAGTACATCTAGATGAAAGTGATCAAATATTTTTGAGCGTTACTGTATTAAGTTTTGTTTTTCGTTAGGAAACTTGTCCGATATATTCCACGATTACGCGGAAGACATTGGTCCACACAATGTTGCAAACCATTCACCTAATTCAGTCAAACTGATTCCTTGCGTAATACGTAATACCTAGCCGCCATTTTTATTTTTATAATAATTCATTCATATTTTACGCATATTTTTCAGTACATTTATCTCGCATCGCGTAACTTCTCAGCGTGACCACGCATAGTCACCATAACAATACAATTTCCTTACAATCTACCAGATATGTTGAGCTCAAAGTATATTTACAACTTTCAGAACCCTAGCTATATTAATCGTCAGGTGTAAAAACGTCTTATATCCATAAATAGAAATTTGTACAAAAGGTTTGATTGATTTCACAGTTTAGGGGTCTGAAGTAGTTTCTTCTCCACGGATCTCATCTTGATGCACTTGGCAAGCAGTGCAATGATAGTTAGAACCGCCCCGAGGAAGGACACAATGCCAAGAACTACCAGGACCATGAACCAGTTCTTGAAGCTGCCTATTCTGTCCCCGAAGTCGCAATTGCAATTCTCACTGTCACTAAGGTTAAGAGCCGAGAAGTTCACTGGCCTGAGCGAGATAAGTTTAACATCGTCCTGGACTTGTCTCCTGGTTGTGGAGTTCTGGGGCTTCTTGGTGAACCTATAGGATATGGTGTAGATGAACTCTTGACCATCGTATGAACCCCTTGCACTATAGTATTGAATTAATAGTTCTTTCCCGGTAGATGTTAGGGGGACCTGGATGTTGTTGATGTCTTGGTGTGACACATCGCAGTAGGACCACATGAGGACACTGTTGTTTGCCTGAAAAATGCAATATTGTTGTTGTTAATTTAGGGGGTCACCCTGTGTATGTCTATCTTAACTACATTAATCTTAATCATCCTTTTATCTACCTCTATGCCATTATAGACAGCAATCTCATTCCCAGTGCAGTATTTCATTGAAAGATTCTGCTTTTGATTAATGTAGTCCTGGTCTGGTTCATTCCTGATGATCTTCATGTGGACAGAGATCTTTTCAGATGCTCTTCCAATGAACTTATAACTGCACAGGGTATTTGGAGGGTACCAGCTCTGCAGGGACTTAATGTTCTCCCTGGTGCGCTCAGTGCTTCTGTATACAAACTCGCAGTTCCTGTCATGTTTGACACCAGTTGGTTCCTCGGTTTCTTGAAGAGATAATTGGAACCCGTCGTGCATGATAGTACCGTCTTGTTCAGCGAAGAATTCAATGATGACGTTTCTTCCACGCGAGAGGATTCGTGGTATGTGACCGTCACCGCAGAATTTAGAGATTTCGAAGATTTTACCATCTACATTTTCCTGAAGAGAGAGGTAGTCACCCACGCAGCTACTGCTACCTAATTTCTCTTGCATACGACCCCTCCTGATATAGCGGTACTCGGGGATCTAGAAAAAACAGAAAACATGTGGTAAGTTCCAAGTTCGGGATTTGTTTATTTAAAAACTAGATGCTTCCACTTTTTTCTGTACCTAAACCCCTTACGTAGTCACTAGTTCCTAATTCCTTCCTTTCCTAATTTCTTGTACATTTTTGATACTCTTTTATCTTCCCTAGCTCTTAATCTTTCCCTAGTCCCTAATCCTTTCTATGCCCA
Source organism: Seladonia tumulorum (assembly GCA_913789895.3). Lineage (NCBI taxonomy): Eukaryota > Metazoa > Arthropoda > Insecta > Hymenoptera > Halictidae > Seladonia > Seladonia tumulorum. The sequence goes on along the minus strand of OU565270.1, from coordinate 15,515,705 downwards.
AGGTTCTCCTGTTCCTTAGTTCTTACAGTTAATCCCTTCCCTAGTTCCTTTCCTAGGTCCCAGGCTTGACAAACATCTAGTCTCTAGTTTCTTTCCTAGTCCTCAGGCTTGCCAATCATCTAATTTCTAGCTCCTTTCCTAGTACTCAGGCTTGCCAATTATCTTGTGCGTAGTATTTTTCTCTTTCAAGTTTCTTCCATGTCGCACTAGTGTTTAGCCTCTCAGTCGGCAAAACAGTTGCCTGCATCACCGTGTTCAATAGGATGCCAATCCTTACTCTCCTGCCTAGTCTATGCCTCAATTCCCAGATCGGTAAAACAGTTCGAAAATCCCACACGATAACCGCCTAACTTACCAACCCAACCAAATTTTTAACATTTCTAAATTGTAGTATCTACAAGAACCTAAAAAAATAGATTAACCTTCTTCAACTTCAACTTGATTTCTCTAAGACTATAAAGCCAAACGAATTGCTTCACGAATATGGGAGGGTAGACATATGACCTAATACACTATCCCAAAGCCCTCTCACCTGCAAGAGGGTGACTTTTTCTTGGCTGACCCTCTTTCTACCCATCTCGTGCGTTCCGTCAGGGAGGATTTTCACGTCAGACACGTCCTGTAGATCTCGATAAGGATTCCTCTTGGGGTTTATCGAACCCATGGACTTCTTATGGACGCGTTGCGGGTGACGGAGTCGTTTCTGGACAGTTACCGACCGAGCATCCTCATCACGATAGCTGCCGGCTAGCCTCGAGCTTGGTATGTTTGGGGAGACGTCCTCGGCAGACGTCCGGACGTCCTTGACAGCCCCTTTTCCGTGGGAATTGAGCGAAGCCTTTGATCCAGCGGCTTCTTTCCTCGCTTTCTTCTGCCTACGCCGATTATTTCTGCCTCTCCTGGACTTGCGGGACGTCTGCCCAATGATAAATTCAAGCTCCTCCTCCTGGTCCGGGCTCCTGGCTCTTCTGACCGGCTCAATTTGCGATGGATAGCCTCCGGAAGACCTGGAGACCCTTGTCTTCTCCACTTCCGCCACTATTTCCACATGCTGCTCGCAATTCTCAGTCTGACAGCTGTCTTGGGACGTGCGGTTCATCAGGTCGAACAGGTCCTCGGGCTGCCCCCCGATTCTAAAGCGACCCATGCCCGATTCCAGGGCGATCCTGCATCTGATACCGCGAGGATACACGCCTGGATACCCCGGGGTTGACAGTCGGCAGGTCCTCCTGTCTTTTCGGACGGCGCACTCTAGAGGACAGGCTGATGATGAAGACGGGGAAAAACCTCGATGGCGTTCAATGGCCAGTTGGGCTGGCAGGATTGAGAACTGGGCTGAGAACATAACTGGGTTCTCGGCTGCGAACTTCGCATCAGAGTCCATCGTTATCGTCAGGTTTGGCCCCTTCCTCAGGAACAGCCTGCACATTGGCGAAAGAAACTTGTCATCTTTTTAACGAAAAATTCTTTTGAAGTATGCTTTGAGATATGAGATCCTGGTTTGAAAACACACAATTTTTGCCTTTGAAGTTTTTTGATAGGACTTTCATAGGAATATTTTTTCGATTGCACCATCATATTGAATTTCAGCACCCGTCATTTTAAAGGCCCTTAATTAATTATCATTTATTTGATTGGAGTTTAATGTGTTCCCATTGAAGCTAGATTAAAGGGATGTAATGGAGCTCTGTAAAGAATATTTAGTTATACATCAGCAAACACCGTGATAGGGCACTGCGAGCAAATTGAAATTAAAGCAAACCAAAATGATGGGTTTATCGGGGGTGGGCAGCATCTACACACATTAAATGCACGTTTATAAGCGGCTTGGAAGTGCCGTGGTTCGAACGGCCGGCACCTGTTTAATCCATTATCTACCAAAGGTAAGCACGCCCGGTTTATATAACCTACTGTAAATATTATAATTATGTCGGTTAATTATTTTTCCCAAATGATGCGCCCATGAAAATATCGTGCTTCATAAACGCCTCAAATTTGATGGTAATTTCGTAGCGCGAATATTCTAAATGACCGAAATAATTAATTCCTACGCAGATAAAAAATTTAAACAAACGCAATGTTAAATTACATCCTTTTATATACCTGGTCACATTTCCGGTCACATGACCACAGTATCGTCCAGACTCGTCCTGAAGTTCATCGGTGTCCTCGGAGAATTGAACATAAGCACCCTCGCATTTAGTATCCTTCATGAAGCCAACTTGCAGCCTCCGAACCTTCAACTCTATCACCTATAGCAATTTCGGTTATTGTGGTTTCAATTGTTAGTAATATAGGACAAATATGAATTTGTCAATTAACCTGTGGGTCTCTAGGGGATGCCCTGATTCTGACGACACATCTTCCCATACGTCCCGTCCATCGTATCCATCCGACAGAGCTTCTGACAGTCCGATTGCATCCTGGGAAACATAAAAAGCAAAGACAAAGATTAAAAACAAAAATTCAGACACCTGTAGTACTTTTCTTCCGCGGTCAAGAAATAATTCATTTGTCTTAATTTTCATTCAAAACGTAGTTTTTTTCCAAGGTCATTTGAAGGTCAAACTTGAATAAATGTTTTTTCGCACATAATTACCATTTTGTGTATATAAGAATAGATATGAATAACAAAAATTAAGAAATATTTAAGTGTTTTGTCTTTCGAGGTCATTCGGAGGTCAAACTCCAAAGGACACTTTCGCGACCGGGTTACAAATGGCCGAGGGTAAAGGCTTGGACTGGGAAACAAGCATTCGAAGTTCAGGAATGCGCGCGCTAAGAAGAATTAACTCGTTTACGTCGAATAATTCTTTTTAGCGGCTCCCCTTCGCTTGAACCGGAGAAATTGATGAGGTTTCGCGCGCGAAACTTTGTAAGGGAAACCGTGAGTGCACAGTGATTTATCGACGGCCGATAAAATAAATGATTTCGGCCGCCTCTAATGATCCTTAAAGAACGCTCGACAAAAACACACTAGCTTTATAATGGAACACGCGCGAACTTCTTCTAATAGTTTACAAGTACGGCAATGTGCTCCATTAACGTATTCCATTAATACTTAATAATTAAAGTCACTTTAAAAGAATTTTTATATATTTTAAAAGAATTTCGAAGAAGATTTTTCGAAGTGTTTGTTCCGGGTCAGAGTTCAGAGTGTATAATCTTTAGTTACTTTCGGTAACTTTTAATACTCGGGGGCTTGCAGTTGTGAACACAGCTTAACGCTGGCGCCACGGCGACAAACGAAACGTTAAGTCTGCTGTTTGCCGGATTGTCCCGGCAATATTCGTGGCGCGGACGCGATAGGGCCGGCATTATTTGCGCGACACAATGGAGACGTCGCGCGAGTAACGATATAAGCATGAATTACGTCCATCGGAGCTGTTCCCGTCCGATACAGTGGCTTTTCGTTGCTATAAAGCCGAATTCACATCCGCAGAACGCTTCCCCACGTTTATGGTGCCCATTTCCCCCAATACACTGGGTGTTCAATTTAAATTCGCGCCATTACTTCCAATATACGATAAAACCATGCGCATGCGTCGGGACCTCCGTGAATACAGCTACTTTAAAATTCGTCGCGCATGCGCAGATTATTTTCTCCATCGTGAATACAGCTAGTTTAAAATTCGGAGTGTCAACTGCGTTATTTTGTGAACGCAGCTTTGGAATTTGTTTAGTAGGATTATTGTACAGCTCTTTGTTACCGACGATTAATTTTCTTTTCTATTTATATCCATACTTATTTAACGAACTACGTGTTGTTATGCATTTATGGCGAGAATTAGTGGATAAAATATCAAATGGTAAGAAATACTAGTATATTATTTTCAATTTATTAAACAATTAAATTGTCGTAATAATTTTTCGTTTTGCATCGTCGTGTTTGGTGTCATTTTAATCAGAAAAACATCAGGAACATGCCGATAATAGTTTTATCAATAAATGATTAAAAGTACAAAATTATTGATAAATGTTGACAATTGTTTTATTACCGTTGTATGCATTTGCGTAGATGTGCAATGTAGCTAACATATTTTAGCAACATCAAAGGAAACGATGGTAGTATCAGTTCCGTGGGAATTGTCAGCGGCAGAGGCATCTTGAAGGCAGATAGGGCGATTAGATGAGTGACCCGAGCCGAAATCGTTACCGAAACGCCGGACGACGGTATTCACGGTGAAAACAGGACCTTATTTATTCAACGGCCCTCGACAAGCAACAAGGACTAATGAAATTACTCGGCGGCCGTCGACCGCCAGGAGTTTACCGGCTAATTAATTGGCATTGATGCTGCCAATCCCATTGAAATCAAGCGGCGCTCATGCGATTCCTCTCCACGCTATCCCTTACCTCATCATTTCCCTCTTGGGCGTCCCTCGATATGACTTCCTCTGTCCTTAGACTCTGTGTTTGCTCTTACGCGATTCGTATTTCCCGCCAATTTACACTTTTCCGTTTAACACGCTGAACCCCTACTTGCCATCCCTCAAAATTAGTCAAAATCAATACAATTTATTTAGAAAAATTTAGAAAGTTATAGAAAACACTAAACACAATTATAATTCACGACATTTAATTACCGTCGTGAAAATTAATTTTCGAATTTGCCCGAACAATTCTATGGTAGCCAATAAAATCTTTTCACTTCCTCTGCCATACGACGCCATGTTGGTTCTTCCTGGATTCTTGTTTCTCGTTGATTTAGATTTAAAAAATGAAATACTCTTTTTATGAACTGATTTTTTTTTTTTGCTTTCGCTTCGGGGTTTTTTTTCTGTGAACACTTTTGTTTCTGGTCGAATTGATTTTTTGTAATGACGTCGACTTTCAAAAGATGTTTGTGCAGCCGAGCGACGAGAGTTGAGTTTCATTACATTAAAATTGCTGCGAATGCGTTCAAAGCCGAATTTTGAGAGCCATTGAGTCGATCGTGCTGCTGCCGATATCGATGAAAAGTGCAATGAATTAAATTCAGCGGTAAATTAAATTCACCGAATGTAAATTAAATGTGGAAATTCGCTAGGATTCTGTGCAGCTTGCGACAAAAACTTCGATACTTACAATAATTCAGCAGAAAATCGTTTTGCTTTATGCTCTTTAAATTACGAGATATTCAATTCCGAGAGTAAAAAGAAATGTTTGACTGATAATTTTTTGGTTTTTTTTTTTTAAACAGTAAGAGCAATATGCAAATGTTTATTAGACTAAACAATTCGACAAATTCCTCTGACTGGAATTACATTATGCGATATTGTAAATGGATGGAAAAATGTTTAAACAATATTTAAACGTATATGTGATTGATATAATTAATGGGAGCATATGTAATTGACGAAAACTTCAATATTCGCGTAAAAAATTTCAACATGAAAAATGTCAATATTAATATGAGAAATGTCAATATTTATTTAACTAGTACCGTGCATATTTATTTAACTAATGCCAAATTCAGAAACTATTTTCCTTGGTTTTTGAGAAATTTAATTTGAAAGGCAAAACTTTCTGTTCTAGAAACGAAAATTTGAGAACGTTTTACGCCTCAAACAGAAAATACAACCAGATGTGTCTTGCATAAAACGACTCTATGCGTTCTGACAACTGCCTAGGGGAGCTGACAATAAACACATTACGTTAATGTCGATCTGCACAGACGAGCCAACGGAAACGAAGAATCCCATGCAAATAACATTAAAAGGGAAACGTTATTAAGGGGATCACCGGCTTCTTGCATATCTTTAATGAGGGCCGCCTAGTCGCATATGGCGTCTTTTCATGAATTCAATGCGATGAAAGAGGCGTGCACCTCCTCCGCGCGACTATACTGAAATGAATGCGATCGCACCGTATGATAAACTGTCGGGGATTATCATAAAATTCGTCGGACATCAACGTCCGCCATCGCATTCAATTAAGAACCCGAAATCAACATTCAAAATTCATTTCCAAAAATAGATCATGGCGTTTTGTCGCATAGGAGAAAATCATACCACGTTCACGGTGGTTTTAGTCGTTAAAAAAGTTGTTTCATCTTCCCAAAGACGTTCGAATCCAGAATACAGGAAAAATACTAATACCAATCCAACATACTAATACAGTAAAAATACTGATCCAATGGCAACGCGATTGTTATTTATTAATTTGCCTACGAAACTTTACCAGTGTATTCGTGACACTTTTCTGATAAAAATGAGCCCAAACACGGTACAATTCGCTTCACGTTTACCCGTACTATCCATGATTCAGTGAAACCTCGATTATCCGAACCGACGGAACCTGCACTCACTCGCGTTGCGTTCAAAATGATATGAAGCGGGAAGGAAAAATCAACATTAATAAAAAATTAATTCGTACAGTGTCTTTGTACAGAGAAGGCTTGAATCTTTGAGTTTACGGTGGTCGGGGAGCAACGATTAAAAGTTGAAAGTCATTTGAAGATTAAATTTTTGAAAAAAAATTGCAGAAGGAGAAGAATCGAGCGTGTACAATTTAGCTTTCCATCGTGATTTCAGCTTCGTAGAGGGAGAAAGGGTTGAAGGTGGTGCCGAGAGACAGTTTCAGGGAAATTCCAACATGGCCGACGTCTCCAGGAACAAAGGGAGGGATTAAAAAGCCGTGGGAAACGTTTCTGTTGCGTTGCGTCCCGACAATCGCGGTCATTTGCGGGATAATTTCGCCGCGCGGAGAAAAATATACCGGAGCGGATGCAAATTCGTTCCTAACGAGATATTTCCATAGGTGGAGGAGGGTTGGGGGTGGATGGGGGTGAAGGGGAAGATTGTGCACCCTTGTCCCCCGCGAACGGAGCCGTCGAAGTCGTCGGAGGTGCACGGGAATACCGGCGTTAAAACGACGTTAATCCCTTTTATAATAATATCCGGCGAGATTGAAGGACAACCTGATTAGCCGGGACCGTGAGGACCTTCGCGGAACACCAGGACGTCGTCCCCGAGGACCGAGATTCACCGATTATGGGGGGGAATCCGCCATTATAGATTCATTTTCCCCGTAAGTGCTGTGATCAGCGCGCGAGTGCATTATTGCCGAGCACCGAAATTCGGCTGGCAAATTCGCGGCGCTAACGTTATCCCAGAATTCCCGTCATTCCCAAAGAGACTGTGCTCGATGACGCAAGAAATCATTTTTATTTTTTTTTTTCTCAAAGTTTCGTTCGCTTTATTTTCACGGGGCAATCGGCAGAACAATTGTCCGAAGAAAATTCATTTTTCGAGCTTTACACCTTCGCGAGCCGAATTAAATCCATTTCGGGTTGAAAAGAATTTTTTGAGAATTTTTTGACATACCCCTTTTCAGGGTTGAAGAGTGACCTCCGAACCGATTGAATCTACAAAATTTTTATCCAATTGAAATTATTATCGGAATTACTTTTATATAGACGTGTCTGTTCTGAGTATTGGATTAGTTACACAAGTGCGAGTAGAAAGTTTGAGCGGAGTTAAACCCTTTCGGGATTAACACTAGAACTACCGGATGGGTCAAAATGGTACTTTATCCTAATTTTTTCTTTTAGAAATAACGAAATTGTAACTATGTTTTCGGGAGAAAATTTTTGAATAAACTTCTCTATCGAAGTAGATATTTAAACAAAACTGGTGCGAAATCTAAACAACTGCAATTTTGTTGTTGTTATAAGGTAATGTGTGCGAGTTGCATTTACTGCTTGGTAGTTCTAGCGTTGAAGGGCGACGTCTGATCTTTACGATGACACCGTAAAATGTGGGATACGATTTTTCGCAATCGGTTGGCAGAATTTTGAACGGAAGCAAGGCGAATGATTTTTCCGATTTTCGTCCCGTAACTTTGAAAATCTCTGTGGAGCTTGAACAAAATTTTTTAGCGGTTCAATCCACCGTGGATTTAAAGATTGAAGTTTCCTGTTTACGAGCACACCGTAAAACACGAGATATGATATTTTCGTCGCAGTATGGTAGCTATGGTTTTGAATGAATTTTCTGCTGATTTCTATCCTGTAACTTCAGATATCTGAGTTTAAACAATTTTGTTCGTGACTCGGACCACCGTAAATCTCGAGTCTAAAGTCTCCGTTTTACGACGTCACCATAAAATTTTGTAATACGATTTTTTCCTGCTGTTCTATCCCACTTTGAACGAAGTCAACTCCCTCGTTTCCGAAAGGTAACAATTCTCGAATGTTAAAAATTTGTTCAAGTAAATCTTTACGATGTTATAACTCTTGTTATATTGGAGAGAGTCGATAGGAATCACTTTATGCTTTCACGCATAAATCAGCAAAAGTTGGCAAAAGTTGAGCAAAAGGAGCTATAACAAAGAGCAAGATACAAAATGATTAATACGCGAGAGGGGGTGGGGGGGGCGGGTTACGGAGGCAGCCACTCTGTCTTTTATAATCTTAACCATCTCTTAATCTCACCTCGCATGATTTAAGCGTGCACCGTGAATAAGGCTCTGCCTCTCGCGATAAATGAAGGCGATGGGAACCGGGTCACGCAGCCCCGCTGAATTTCGCATGCAACTTTGAATTATGAAGATCGTAATCTCGATTCCGCCAGCCGTGCGAAGTAATTACTAATAACCACTCACTTATCGCTAATTACACGCCTCGGAGACGTCGAACCTACATCCACGCCCCTCCATCTTGTTCATCAGCTTCAGAAATTAGGCTGACGAGAACTCGTTACATACGCGACGACCGTCGAAAATTCTTTACGATTTCAATATTCTTCTCAATCAATCGTAACGTCCCCGCTAATCATTTTTCTGAACATTCGAAAATCCGAAAAAATTCAACGACAATAGGAATGACGTAGTTATAAAAATTTCATATTCGTTGTTAAACTGTACGCAATTTTTTAAGCTTCTCCAAATTGTTCTGTCATGTATTCGACAGTTTACGACCAAACAATTCGGAAAAAACTCGGGGCCAATGAAAATGATGATATAAACCTGGTAAAAATATTTTGCGTTCCTCGTGTTCGTGTTTTTTTTTCTCCACATTGCTCCGTGTTACATTTTCGAGATTTTCATTTTCTGCAACCAGAATTTTCGACCAAAAAATCGGAAAAAATTCGGCAACAATGAAAATAGTAATGTGAAGCCACTGTAAAAATTTTGGAGTCGTCGATTACAAATTTCCCGAATAATTGTGCTTGTTATTTGGCTTTGGATAATGGTCCGTCATATTTTCGAGATTTTCATTTTGTACAACTAGAATTTTCGACCAAAAAATCGGAAAAAATTCGGGAACAATAAAAATAGTAAGGTGAAGCCATTGTAAAAATTTCGGAGTCGTCGATTCCAAATTTCCCGAATAATTGTGCTTGTTATTTGGCTTTGGACAATGGTCCGTCATATTTTCGGGATTTTCATTTTGTACAACTAGAATTTTCGACCAAATAATCGGAAAAAATTCTCAAACGCGCACAGCAACATCCCGCGGCGTCAGATTTTTTTGGCAATATTAATATAGAAAATCTAACAACAACCATTAAAATAAAATCGACTAGCTCAACGAATGCTGTTTTTGTCCGGTGTTACGGTTAATTTCCAGCTACCCGTCTGCGCAGGAGGCACCCAAACGATTTCGCAGCATCAGGTTTATTTTGAAAAAAATCGCGAAAGCTAAACAAACGCGATTCACCGGGTTCCGCGCACGGAAAACGCGTTTCCATCACTTTTGCTCGGACACCGGAGGATGTTGCTAGCAAAGCTGGGGCATAAAGCAAAGGGGAACGTTTTCCCGGCACCTCGACGCAAGATCGATAAAATCTCGACGATGTTCCCGTGGCCGCTTGATAGCTCTGTACCGGCTGTCTTTCCCGAAAATTTTGCGAGCGTTTTAGCGCTCGCCTAGCGTTCAACTAGCCGGGGTATAAATAACCGGGGCTTCACTCGATTCCGGGGCATAAGCCTTTGAAGCTTAGTGGGTTATGCTCCGACCCACTTAATATAATAACGATAATGCACAGCGGATCAATTTGGTTCCCCACTTTGCCAAAGCGCCGCGTCCTTAAAGCACACGGACTCAATACCGGCTATTATCTATCGGTGATGGATCGTGCACACCGACGCGCCGAGCCGCCGGACAATTTCACAGTGATTTATTCAATCGTTCCGTGGCCCCTTGGCTCATTGTTTGCCCGCCATTTTCGGAACGAAATGAATAAATCTGGATAATGTCGCTGAACGCCGAATAGTTATGCAAAAGTCGGATAAAACGATAAGAGGAAATTCAATGTCGAATTACAGGGTGCCATCGAAAAGGGGAAGCTTCGATCTACAAGTCTATGGTGATTTGAGTTCAAAGAAAAATTCTATCGACCTTGAAACCATGGAAAAACGACTGTCTTTAATTTTAAATACCGAAGCTTTAAAGTACCTATCTGTTTGTCAGCTTATTAACACGTTGAACGCCGTCATCCATATCTGGGTTTTATTTGTCCAAATTATTTGTCCAGGTTTCAAATGAATTTTTACGTTAATATATTCATTGTACCAAATTTGATTGGGATCTGTAAAATGCAAGAAAGTTGGAAGACTACTCAATATCACACATATAATTATTTTCAATTTTTATTTCATTAAACAACTTACTTTGATTTCATGGAATTTTTTAGGGTTCTGATTTGGCACTCAAAGTGTTAAAGCTTATATTGGCTTATCGAAGCTTTAAAACTACTTACTCGTTTGTTTACTCGGGTGAACGGTTCGTTAAAGGAAAAGAAGAATTTTGGATTTGACGTTTTGGGACCTGTATGACGTGCGAATTGTGGGAAACGAGAAAAGGAAAAGTTCGAAGAACGACTAAGCAGGGGAACTCAGGAGCATTCATAATGTGGTGCATCGAAGCAGACGCGACCGCGCAACTACTAATAAGTAGCGCGCATTAATAATTAATTAGCAAGCTGGCGGGCAAGCTACCGACCAATTTCCATAATTCAACGACTGTCGGAATATACAATATCGCGAGTGTTTTCGAACGTGAGGACTAGCGGCGCAATAATGCCGAGCCCGATACTAATGATTACCCGCAGATTCGCACGCGAGTCAATTGCAAATTAGTCGACGGCTGTGTATAATTGCCGAGTTTTTTGCCGGCCGAATCGTTAAGTCCTCGGCTGCTTTGTATGGCAAACAGCCGACGTTCGAGTGCAAACGCCCCTTCGTCCTCAGCTATCGCAATAAATAAATGTCCCTCGTGGGTAAACAAACGCCGGTGTTTACGCAAAAATTATGAAAAAAATCCCACACGTAGCGCCCGTCGGTCTACGAATTTCAGAATTTTTTCCGATTTTTCTGTTCAAAATTCTTGTTGCAAAAAATCGAAACGAATAATTCGCCGAAAAAGGCAAAAATCGGAAGGAACCATTTTTTTTTTGTTAAAATTCTAAATCGACGAACGTGAAATTTTTACGGTAGTTTGTTATCGTTGTGACAGCTATTGTGGAATTTTTTCAGATTTTTTGGTTGAGAATCTTGGCTGTAAAATATCAATAGCCCGAAAAATCACGAAAATGCGTGACAGAAGGTGATGAATGGGTGGAATATTTATAGAAGTATAAAAGTGAGGGACATGAAATTTGTACAACAGCAACCTATTGTTATTGTTATCGTCTGTGAATTTTTGCAAATTTTTCCGACAAGTATTATAATTAAAAAAAAAAAAAGAAAAAAAAACAATAAAATCGTGAAAACTGTACGAAGCAACGTATGCATTGTAAAAATGTACATTTTCCAATTTAAAAGCGACGGATCTAAAAATTTTATTACGGGTGCCTATTATCGAGGCTATTGTCCCTGATTTTTTTTCAGATTTTTTGGTCAGTGGCGACGCGGAGAAAAAAAAATAAAATGGAATTCGATTTTGATAATCCTTTTGAATTCCGAGCATGGCCGGGACGCGGGAAGGTGTTAGCCGAAATAAAGAGCGAGTAAATTAAGGATGATCCGCTTATCAGGTACGTGCCGGCGCATACGATTAATTACATCGAGTATTGCACATTCGCAAGCCGCCCCGCGTCGTTGCTTAGGAATTTTTCGCGAAGGGGTGACAGCTATGAATATTCAAAGGTGGCCGGGGACCGGCAAAGTCGAATATAATCCGGCGGTTCGACAACGTGACAATCATTTCTGATTTTCCCTTAATTTGCCCGACTCGCCCGGGCCACCGGTTATTCAAATGGGGGCCGCTGTAAAACGGAGAACATTTAAATTCCGCGTATCCGCGCCGATTTAAATTAAACAATTCGACCGCCGCAATTATTCAAACCGCTCGCCCAATCCCGCGCGATTTTAATTAACCCGTTCGAATAAGAACCACAATAATTCAGAATTCTACCGTGTTTTTATGTAATCGGCATTTTCCCGCTGGTAAATCAATTGTTCCGCAAGGATTTAATCGTTACCATCAACCATTTGTTGTGTGATCCCTCGCTAAAAAATTTATTGTTTTTAACTGGGATGTACGGTTACGAAAAATTTTGAAAAAAATTATCCACAACAACAACAACGGTAGGAAACCGTAGTAAACATTTTACATTTGTAACTGTTAAATTTTCACAAAAATCCCCATCTCTATTAGCTTCAATCGCGTCTTTCTTTATCTTTTCAGTTTTGCATTGCTGGCTACTAGGATTTTCAGTAGAAAATTTTGAAGTCACTTGCAACTATACACTCTGATCATACTAAGTATTAGCCACTATTCCCTTTTAATCGAATCTCCCTTTTTATTGCATCTTTTTGTTTTTTTTTGTTACACATATTGTTTCTAATGATTTTTTTTTTTACGAAACTTTTACCAACGTATTCGTGACATTTTTCTGATTAAAACGACACCAAACACGACAGAGATTATGCCATATTTGCCTGTTTAATCCAAGATAGAGAAGAACCTCGATTATTCGAACTAGTCTCAGTGGAGCACGAGTGTGTCCGGGGTTAAGAGAACAGAGCTGTCCATGTATAATTTTAGATTGATTCCTCATTGACTTGTACAATAGACCGTGACCATGTATGCATAATGAAAAATTGAAAATCGTCAGTTCGGATAATCGAGGTTCCAATGAACCGTGGATTGAACAGGTACACGTGATCCTAATGGTACCGTGTTTGGACTCGTTTTAATCGGGAAAACGTGACGGTTACGCCAGCGAGATTTTCGTAATGAAATAATCAAGTATAACAAAGTTTCGTCACTGGGTTGGTATCGTCTCACCGACGTATCCAATCTGGAATGAAGTAACACTTCGGAGCGGTCGAGAGATTGCGGGTCACATCCGGCGATATTGGGGATAAATATTTGAGAAATATGCGAAGACTCAGCGCGTTACCTCGTGTATCGACGAAGGCCCAGCAAAGATTGGCCAGCGAGAAGAGCATCAGCGAAAGCGGGTACAGCACAGCGCCCCATCTCATCTTCGTTGTTCCGGGTGGCTTCCTGGGTGCCTGCCTTCACTCTTCCCTGGGTCCTCCTTCACCGGTCGCGCTCATCTTCCAGCATCCCCCCCGCAACTTCCGTTCCAGCTGGAGGACTTTCGCCACCCTTCGCGCTCTGGAGAGGTCGGAAAAGGGGGGGAAAAAAAAGAAGATGAAGAAGGCCGGTGTCAGCGCGAGCGGCGGGTTTACGGCCGAGGAGGGTGCTTATCACCTGGGCTGATAACACCTGCAAGACAAATAGCCCGGCTGGTAAACAGAAGCACCGCTACACCCTCTCTCCCCTCTCGCTCTCTCGCTCTTGTAATTAACCTGCCGGTAATCCTAAGGTGGCCGCGGAGAATTTTCGCGTATATTCCCGCACGCAATTTCTCTATTTCCCCCGGCGCGGCGCGGCGCGGTTCGCCGAGAGGTTTTCTTTGGCACCTTTAACGAGGCCGCGGACGCTGGACGCGAGATTGAAATAAAAGCGGACCAACGAGTCGTGCGAGTGTAAAGCAGCTAATTTAACCGGGATTGGTGCTGCGGAATCCGTTCCTTTGAGTGGGCTCGGGCAAAAATTAATTTATCGTACCGCGTACACCACGGTAAATTAATGGGGCTTTAAGTCATCACTTTGCTGACTTTGAGCTCGCCCGGGAAATACAGTGCTTTCAATATTACTGATTTTTTGGAGGAAAAGAAGTGGAACCTGCAACTTTCATTTCTAGTACGACCTTTAAACTGGCACTTTTGGTCAAAATTAATGATTGGATGACGTAATGTATAGACAATTAGGGGGGCTTTAAGTCATCACTTTGCTGACTTTGAACTTGCCTGGGAAATACAGCGCTTTCAATATTAATGATTTTTTGAAGGGATATAGAAGTTTAACCTGCAACTTTCATTTTGAGTGCGACCTTTAAGCAGGAACTTTTGGTGAAAATTAATGATTGGATGACGTAATATATAGACAATTAATGGGGCTTTAAGTCATTACTTGGCTGATTTCGAATTCCTTTGGAAATTACACAGCTTTGAACCTTGATGATTTTTGACAGAGAGATTACACATTATTTCTTAGGAATTGGACCCTATCTTTGCACATTCGATCATCAATGACATCTTCTCATTCAAAAATGACTACCGCATGACGTAGTGCAGCCTAAATTAACAGGAGTTTAATTCATCATTTCCGCAGTTTCGAAATTGTTTACAAAATACAGGCCTCTTATTCATTCTCACGAGTACAGACTGTACGCATAGACAAGGCTGTAGTTGCAAATTTTTATCTCGAAAATTATTTGTCCGATGGAGTTGAATCTTTTTTCATATCGATTTAGAATGTTTTGTCTATCACAACAATTTTTCTTTTACCAAAAAAAAAACAACGTCGCAAATTATAAACAAATTTCTCTATCGTCCCCATACTCGATCGAGACTTACATTTTCAACGATTAACATTTCAATAGCAGTTGAAAATCCAGCAGGACAATTTCGCATGGCGATCCCCCCGACCTTGGACCGGGGTTCAGCAAAATTCCATTCAAAGGCCATAACTGCATCGACCGCTATGCCCGGCGCGAACGCGTCGGGGGAGCCGGAGCGAAAAGAAGCGGGAAAAGGAAGCGTTCCGAGTGTTTACAAGACAGATAACGAAACTAACGAGCCTAATTCAATTTGGAGGAGGGCCGGGGTTAGCCTCGGGTTAGATAGAAGGCATAATCTTAAGGGGTTCGGGGGGAGGGAGGGCTTTTTGTCCGGGACATTTTCTCGCAGTCGCTGCGAATTTCATTCGGTTGCTTTTCTAATTCAAGGGACCGGGTTCTTGTTTCCCAGGCCGGCGTGTCGTCTCTTTTACGACGCCCAAGGTCGTTTTCGTCTATTCAACTTCCAATTGGATCCGGTAATTGCCGGTAAAATTATCCGGCCCGCCTCTACTCCGTTCTCCTTGGCTCGGTCGACTCACATTCGGCAGGATCGATCCCGCGCCGGGAAATCTATGCGCTGCTCCTCCCATCTGTCCGCCAGTTTCATCGTTTGCAGACATCTCTCTAGTTGTAAGCCACGATCCGGTCGAGGAACAGGAAAAAATGCGGAAGAAAGTTGCAAACGTTCTCGAAGAACCGTCGAGTTTCGATGGAAATTCAAACACGGAGAACGTAAAACGCGGGAAATTCTGTTTTGTGATTTTAATTTGCCTAGCACAATGTATGTACAAGAAATTTACAAAGCAACATATTCCCGACATTTTTCCGATTAAAACGAGCCCAAACATGGCACAATTCGGAGCACACTGGCTTGTCTAACACACGATTCAGTGGAACCTCGATTATCCGAACTTGCATTAAAAGTGGAATTAAACGGGCAAATACGACCCGAATTGCATCGTGTTTGGTATCGTTTTAATCAGAACAATGTCACGAATATGTTGTTAAAATTTTAAAAAGAAAATAATTAAAAAAGTCACCGAGAAATTTTTGTGGGCGAAGTTAAACCAAGTTCAGGTGAAAGGGTGACATCTAATCTTTACGATGACGTTATAAAATTTGAGCCACGATTTTTTGTTACCGCTTAATAGCATTTCAAATGATAAGAAGACTTAAAGAAGATTTAAAAATCTCCACGGGAGAAAAAAAAATTGTTTAATCGTTTAATCCATCGGGGATTTAAAAATTGAACGTCTTCTTTTTACGACCACGCCATAAAACACGAGATATGATTTTTTGTGCGTGTATGGTGGCATTTTAGATCAAAGGAAACGCGAAAGATTCATTTGATCGACTACCCTTCAACTTCAGATATCTCTACAGAGTTTAAAAAATTTTGTTCGCGGCGCAAACCGCCGTAAACTTAAAGATTGAAGTCTTCGTTTTACGATGACGTCATAAAATTTGGAATACGATTTTTTCTTGCTGTTTTATCCCGTCTTGAACGAAGGCAATTCTGCCACTTTGAATAAGCGGAAATTCTTCTGACGTGAATTATCAAGGATTGTTTAAACAAACTGAAGAGGTTTGAAAGGCACAAATGTCACAGTTTTAGGTACCTGTTGTCACTGATATTGTTCGTGAATTTTATCAAATTATAATTTTATTAAATGAGAGTCTCGATAAATGTACGAAACTACGCAAAAACGTTCGAGAAAATGCGTATTTTTTAATGAAAGTTCGAAAGCAAAGGTCGTGAAATTTTTATGGTAGCTACCAATTGTCATTACTATTGTCTGCCTATTTTTTCACATTTTTCGGAAAGGCTGAGGTTGAACAAATGCAAATGTTGAAAAATGTACGGAACGAGGTGGAACCGATCGAACAGATGCAAATTTTTGATGGTAGTTTAATAGCGACGATCGTGAAATTTTCATGGTGACTGTATGTTGTTATTGCTATTGTACTTGTTGCCACATTTTCCGGTTGAAAACTCAGGTCATAAAGAATTGAAGTCGTGTAAAGTGTCCGAAAAACCGCGGAGAAACATACTGAAATGGAGTTTCACGGTGCTTCGTTGTTTGTTTATTTATAAAATCGAAATTATCGGTGTGATGACTAAAACCCCTCTTGATTATCCATGGCCCACACGATAGTGTAATTATTTTTCGTCGAAATGGTCGATATCGAAGAAAGCAGTCATTTAAAGTGACCAATTATCAGAAACACATGTACGAATTTTTATAGCAACTTCAAAGTTCTGCGCGTTTCAAACAAACCGAAAATCGACGAAGTTATAACTTAAACCCCCCCTAATTATCCGCGCTCTTCGCCACATAACAGTTCATTTTGATTAGATCCGTATACCGTTCTCAGAAACTGTCAATATCGATCGCAGTTCCGATTTCGACTCGAAAACGGCCCGAACTGTAACGACCGTACTTGCAATCGAATTCGCGCAGTGAAAGTTCAAACGATCAGTGTTATAGCTGCCCCGGCGTTCGATTAGGAAGATTTCGGTGCCACTTAGCTATAGACGTTCGCATAAACCCCGGGAACAATAGAGGGGAGGACACTTTTACGAGAACATGGAAATCGAGCGATCCGCAAATTTCCATAAATCGTTCCGAAATCTGAAGGAAGAATATATCGCATCTACGTGCACATATTTAGAAAACTATTCCCTCCATTTTTTCCGAGATCGGTCCGAAGTTTTTAGCATTTGTAGTTTTCACGTGGCAGACGATTCTCGGAAGACAAACGCGGTTTTCATTAGGGGGCTGAGTTTCGTGAAAAATCGCGGATAATTTTTCTTCCGAAATTGGCCAGGATGTTTGCCTCTCCCCCCCCTCCCCACCCTTTAATCCGATATCTGCCAACTGAAACGAAGCTGCTGGCCATGAAGAAATTAAGCGAGGGAAGAACGAAAGCCGAAGTTTGGTTGACCTAATCAAAAGTGGCTGCGAGCGGAGCCGGCTAATTGTAAGTAAGCATCGAGGATCCTAGCCGGTCCGGACGATATACACTGCCAATAAAGCAGTTAAACTGAGTAACTTGCCGGACACGGTATCTTAAACTATCCAATTACCGTTCAAAGATTCAAATTGCGCGCACTTGTACGGAAACGGAAATTCGTTCTACCGGTACAGTTCGCGGTACAGATGTAGCTCTTATCAGGCTGCCTTTGATTCGAGACCGAAGTGCTTCGGCGTCGTAATAGCTTTTCAGAAAGTTGTAAATGAACTGGAAAATTTTTAATGCATTTTCAGACAGGTCAAGCCTATAGAAATATTGAAAAATACACCGAAAACAAGTGGAATATATATACATTATTATAAACTGAGAATTTGTATGCGTTCATGAAGAATTTGGCTACGTAAAATATAAAATTGCTAAACTTCACCTTGACAACCCGGAAATTTTTCACTTTTTTCTCCGCAATCCTGTACACTTTCACGAGAAGATGTAAAAAATTGAAGTTTCAAGACGAGGAATTCACTGGTTCGAAAGTTATGATTGTTCAAAGTTGAGCGATTATACGTCTTATTCAAATTACTGATTAAATTCCGATCATATCGAACAGGCCTGGTGAAACGACATATGGAAATTTCATGTTTCATCACTTATGAATCATAATTGATAAATTCATATATTATTGTAACAAGAACCGGATAGAATGAAGCATGCAAAATACGTACGGAATGTGTAATATATTCGGTTGTTTGTACTTTGTGTGATGTATGTAAAGCATATGCAATATTAAATGTATGTATTTGCATTAAAATCTGCAGTCCAGTTATAAAATAACTGAGAGTGAACGTTGTGCGGCAAAAACTTGAATGAAAAATTGTGCATTTTGTTGTGCCGAGCGCAATCCTCAAAACCCCGTATTTTAATGATATTTTTAGTTCTTAAGATATTCAATTTTTGGAGGAACAGGTGCATTTCTGACTTTGAGAATTTTTGATGCTTTAGTTTCACCAGGTATGACAATTTTTCATACCAAGAAGCGACTCTAAAGAGTCTCCAGAATACAATGATTTATTATTTCCCAGTAACAATACAAACGATTAACACTAGGTTTACGGGATTCGTCAAAATGGCGGGTTTTAGTATTTTTTATTTAAAATTATTAAAATTCTAAGGACGCGTACATGAGAAATTAATCAGAAAATTTATTTCTTTAGGAATATATTATTTTAGAAATATTGACGGGTTCTAATATTTTTAATATTAAAATTATTAATATTCCAAGGATGCATCATGAGAAATTATTCAGCAAATTTATTTCTTTAGGTATAAATACTATTTTAGAAATATTAATGGGTTCTAATATTTCTAATATTGAAATTATTAATATTCCAAAGATGCAACATGAAAAATTATTCAGCAAATTTATTTCTTTAGGTATATGTACTATTTTAGAAATATTGTTAAAAATGTGGGTAGCACGTTCTTGTTATATTTATAAAGTAATGCAAAATAGTCACTTTTAGTGATCCGTAAACCTAGTCTTAAACGCTTTCAAATACGATGTGACAGAAAAATTTACTGAAAATAATAGTTTCGGTTTGAAATATTTTTGTTAAATAAAAGTTACGAACAAGCAAGCAACGCAGAACGATTCCTCGGACTCTCCCAAAGACAATGAAGCCAATTTCTCCAGTATCGGAACCAAGTTCGAGTATGTTCGCCGCAGCTCCTCAGCCATCGAAGGATTAACGTGTTCCAAATTCGAGCTCCTCGGACGAAGTGAGGACAGGAAAAGGGTCGGCAAGAGAGCCGGTAATTCCCGGGGCCGGTGCTCCCAGGGGAATAAAAAGCGACCTGATTATCCTTTGTTTTATCCCCGGGGACTCCAGGAGCCACGAAAAACTTTTTAAAGACCGGCGGCCGCCTCGTTCCGTGACCTGTTTCCCCGAGCAGAAACTTTTCGAATTTCATTCCCGGGATCCCTCTCTCACTCTCTCGACTTTCCCAACGTCCACGCGATCAACCGTCACGGATCGAGAAAGCCCCATGGATCCTCCCTGGATCCTCACGTTTACCATAAGGGCCCGGGCGAACACCGAGTCGCACACGTGGGATCACCTGGATCCCGTGGATCACGGACTCGGAATAACTTCCAGAAAGGATAAGGACACTTCCGCACAGGATTCGACAGAGATTCTATTATATGAGTGTGTGTGTGTGTGCTGTCGTTATTGCCTGATGGATCGCTGATCGGTATGTGATCCAGACTTGGATTCTTTTTTAGAAGTGTACAGTGTCTTCCAAAAGTACGCTACTTTTTTTGGTTCTCGACAAACTATTGTCTTTTAAAGTTCATCGTGAAATCTTCCTTCAAAACTTCAAGAAGGACTTCGTCCTTCAAAATGGAATAACTTCGTCGTTTCATACAATTTCCGCTTGGAAAAAATTGCAAGCTGAAGCAGAGACTTGCAATTTTATGTCCCCAAACAAACAAAGCCTTCCACTTGTCGATCACAATTCGAATAATTTTTTTCGTCGATGAAACCTATTCTTAACAAAAACAAGGAACTTTGATATTCAAAATAGAATAACTATGTCATTTCAAACAATTTTCCCTTGGAAAAAATTGCAAACTGAAGCTAAGACCTGCGTCTTCGTGTTTCCAAACAATCAAAACCTTCCTCTTATCGATCACAATTTGAACAATTTTTTTCGTCGATGAAACCTATTCTTAACAAAAACAAGGAACTTTGATATTCAAAATAGAATAACTTTGACGTTCCAAACAATTTCCGCTCGGAAAAAATTGCAAGCTGAAGCAGAGACTTGCAATTTTATGTTCCCAAACAAACAAAGCCTTCGACTTGTCGATCACAATTTGAATAATTTTTTTCGTCGATGAAACCTATTCTTAACAAAAACAAGGAACTTTGATATTCAAAATAGAATAACTTTGTCGTTCCAAACAATTTCCGCTGGGAAAAAATTGTAGTCTGAAGCAGAGACCTCCATTTTCATGTCCCCCAAAAATTGTAGATTTTTCATTTGTTTTTATCCACAAGAAAAATTCGTAAAGCGTACATTTTCGAGCGATCCTATCGCGCGTCGTCTGTTTTCATGAAAAAGTTTGACGACGTCATTGGCGTCCGCTTTGACGCGAGCGGTTTTCCGATCGATTTCATTTGCACACTCGACTGGGCGGGATGGTTCTATCAAGAAAAGTAACTTTTAATTACTCGGCAGAAGTGTATTGACCGAGCGGAAACCAGTCCCCATCAAATTCCGTTAAAATACGGCCGGCGATTCGCGAATTGGGACATGCGACTGAACGGACGCGATACGATTCTGTGTCCCATACTCTCTCTTTCTCTTTCTCTCTCTCTCTCTTCTCTCCTCTCCTCACCCTGCCTTTCCCTCTTTCACAAAGTGCAAAGAACGAACAATAGTTTTATCGTCTGCGAGTGAATCAAAGGGTGCGTCAAACACTGATAACGGATGTATCATTTTTCAACCGCAATACGTCGACCCCGATACAGGAAATCTCGTTTCTTTCGACGTATCGTTATTCCCACACATACACGGTGAGCCGAAGAAATCATCAATGATCGGACTGCGAGGTCGAGTGCAAGAATAAAATTAAACTCCTTCGGATATCACTAAATTGCAAATATCAAGTTTACAGTATACCATTCTTACAAATAAAAATTGCTCAAAATGGCCGAGTTAGTTGATGTCAAAGGTAAAAGCTTCTCCGTTTCATAAAGAGCTCTTTATCTCGACTAAAAATATTAAATATAAATTACCATCAATGGAAATAAAATAAAAATAAAAATTTTTTAGATTATTAAATCGCAAGACTCTGGAGAAAATTAAGTAAAGGTAAAGTCTAGATCTATATAAGTCCAATCCTCGGGGCCGTCCTGTGACATAGATCGTGTAGGACTACTATTTTTTTATGACCGAGTCGACAACGTTGAACGTAGAAAACGGACGTTCGTTGGCGCACTGCATACCGTCAATTAAACCACTTAAAAAATTTGCAGGAAATCTGTGGAGGTCTTAAAAAGTTGATTGAATAAATCGACGAGAATATAAAAACGAGAGAAATGGTTTTTAGATGTTTCGCAACGGTCTCTAATTTCGCGAGAATTCGATTTATCAGCGACATGTTGCTCGGCGACTACTGCAGCCGGTATTAAGAGGCACTTCGAAGCAAGTTAAATTTCCCGTCGTCACTGAAAAGTTAAATAAGTTCCGGTGTAATCCAGTTTCGCGAAAATGCACGGCAGAACCGTCGTTGCCTTGCGCAATGTAATCCTGCCGGATCGCGTGCCGTTCCCTTCTCCGAGGAGTGTTCCAAAGCGGGCGATGATAATTAAATCAAAATAATTAAATGGACGAGGCTGTTGTCACGACAAACAACAATAACTTCGCGCACCTCCACACCGTCGAATATTAACTGCGCACTAATCAACTGTGAACAACGGGACGGCACACCGGGCGAAATGTAATTAATTCTTCCAATTAATTAATTCGTTTCACTTTCCGTCAATTTCGAGCGATTTTCCGCGTCGAAATTCCTCGTCGAGAAAATATCGGACTTCTTCCAAAAATACAAAATTTCCTCCACGTTCATACCGTGGAGGATTAAAGTCTGACGAAATGCATTAACAAAATTAGAAATTGTTCGTTCGTTTTGTCGTAACGTTCTTTTAAAGATGAGGATTATTGCTGTAAGGCTTTTCAATCTTTCTTACGGGATTAAATGCAAATTCGAGATTATACCGGAGCTACTCTCCGCGCGATATTTTTGTCCCACAATGCTCCTGTATCGCGAAAGGATCTACCCGTAAAGCTGTACTCACTTATTCTCAGTTCCCTTCTTTTTGCAAACGAATACTATGGGGCGCAACGCGAATTGCATTAGCGGAGAACAACGCTGTGTTCTTTGCGAATTATTTCGAGGATATACAAACTCTCTTGATAACACGCTGGAAGCTAGATCGTATTTGAACTATATTTCAGAATTTTATCCTCGCAAAATATATATATGTTTGACCATATCACCAAATTTTAAAGCAGAATCATAAATTATGATGATCGAAACAGATTCTTTGCGAATTTTTTCTGAGACTCGCAGACGTCGTAGAAATTTTGTTGAACCAGGGTTCGAAAGTGTACACATTGGACTATGTTTGAGAATTTTATCACTGCAAAGTATGCATGTTTCACCAAATTACAGAATTTTTAAGCGAATTATAAACATTTAGACAGAAGGGATTCTTTGCGATTTTTTTCTGAGACTCGCAGACGTCGTAGAAATTTTGTTGAACCAGGGTTCGAAAGTGTACACATTGGACTATGTTTGAGAATTTTATCACTGCAAAGTATGCATGTTTCACTAAATTACAGAATCTTGAAGCGGGAAAATTATAAAAATTTATCTGACGATCGAGACAGGGAATTCTTTGCGATTTTTTTCTGAGACTCGCAGACGTCGTAGTAAATTTTGTTGAACCAGGGTTCGAAAGTGTACACATTGGACTATGTTTGAGAATTTTATCACTGCATAGTATGCATGTTTCACTAAATTACAGAATCTTGAAGCGGGAGAATTATAAAAGTTTATCTGACGATCGAGACAGGGGGGGTTCTTTGCGATTTTTTTCTGAGACTCGCAGACGTCGTAGAAATTTTGTTGAACCAGGGTTCGAAAGTGTACACATTGGACTATATTTGAGAATTTTATCACTGCATAGTATGCATGTTACACTAAATTACAGAATCTTGAAAAGCGGGAGAATTATAAAAGTTTATCTGACGATCGAGACAGAGGGGGTTCTTTGCGATTTTTTTCTGAGACTCGCAGAAGTCGTAGTAAATTTTGTTGAACCAGGGTTCGAAAGTGTACACATTGGACTATGTTTGAGAATTTTATCACTGCAAAGTATGCATGTTTCACCAAATTACAGAATTTTGAAGCGAATTATAAACATTTAGACAGAAGGGATTCTTTGCGATTTTTTTCTGAGACTCGCAGACGTCGTAGTAAATTTGTTGAACCAGGGTTCGAAAGTGTACACATTGGACTATGTTTGAGAATTTTATCACTGCAAAGTATGCATGTTTCACCAAATTACAGAATTTTGAAGCGAATTATAAACATTTAGACAGAAGGGATTCTTTGCGATTTTTTTCTGAGACTCGCAGACGTCGTAGTAAATTTGTTGAACCAGGGTTCGAAAGTGTACACATTGGACTATGTTTGAGAATTTTATCACTGCAAAGTATGCATGTTTCACTAAATTACAGAATCTTGAAGCGGGAGAATTATAAAAATTTATCTGACAATCGAGAGAGAAGGGGTTCTTTGCGATTTTTTTCTGAGACTCGCAGACATCGTAGAAACTTTGTTGAACCAGGGTTAGAAAGTGCACACATCCGACAATGTTCGTGAATTTTTTCACGGCGCAGAGGTTTCATGCGAGTCTTTCTCTCCAAGTTGATCTACTCGAGGGCACCCCGGCGTAATTAATGTATTTACTTTAAATCGCCATGGTTTCCGGCTATCTCCCCTTTCCGCTGGAAACGTCTAAGTGTTCCGAGGGATTTCGACTTTTGTTTTCTGCCGGTCGATCCCGCGGACGACTCGGTTCACTAGAAAACGAGTGATAAAACGATTTCTCAGCGAAGAGTCCGCGTAGTTCTGGTTATTTTAAGCTAAGTGTTAAGTGCCCCCCCGGCTACAACCAAGACACGTTTACACGGTCACCGTCTCTCAACACCAATGATTCACTGACGGTTTACAACTGTTGACCAACCGGCTAGCCATCAAGCATGGTCAATGTTAATATCAAAATTGAAATACAAGCAATTTGCTCCGCCAGTACCGAGTTCTCGAATTAATTACTATTTCCGGTGGATGTCAGCGATTTTCTTCAAGCTGAACTACCACATTCCGTAGTGTACTCTAAATCAGAGGGGGTTTAAGTCATCACTTTGTCGAGGTTTAATTAGTTTTATAAAAATTTCAGAGCACTTTTATTAATGGTACATTTCGAATCGATCGCTTTTTTTTGGTGGATATTCGGGATTAGTTTTAAAATGAATGATCGTAGAACGAAAACTATGTAAAATTAGGGGTGGTTTAAGTCATCGCTTAGCTGATTTTTCATTGGTTATTATTGTATCAAATTTCTAAGCACAAACGTGTTTGGTACTCAATTATTAGATTTCAAAGACCGGTTGCTTTTCCAGTTGGATATCGAGGGCCATTATTTAAAATAATAATGGTATAACGTAAAGCAGATCAAATTGTCGGGGGTTTAAGTCATCATTTTGCTAGACTCGAATTTGTTTGTAAAATGCAGACTTTTCCATCCGCTGTCCCAAAAATTGCCTTTACTCGCGAACAAAGTTCCTCGCCTATATTTTGAAACCCAATTCATGTAATCAATTTTATCTTTTTCCTTTTTACAATAATCAACAATGTTCACGTCGTCGTCGCAATTTTTGTTCCACAAAAAAATTCAGCGTACAATCGTCAAGATTGTAAACACTCTGGGCCCCTATTTATTTCGCGATAACAATACTTCTCGTCCGAACTCGCAACTCGCGTAATCGCAATCCAGGCGTGCCGATAATTCCCTCAGCGTAAAAAAAAAAAGAAAAAGGAGAGAAACCATCGAAAGAATCGGTTCGAGGCCAGACACGTTCGATTCGACGTCGCCGGAATCGCTTTATCGCGAAACCGGGAGCGAGAACAACAAATAACATCCGGTGTATTCTGCATATAAAAGTTGTAGTTCTCGCTCTCGTATCATAAAAGGGCGGCCGACCCGAAGCGTGTCCAGATTGGATCTACGGCTCTTCTATTTTATATTCGACATCTGAAATGCTCCGTTGTAAATCTCGGTTCACCCTCGGGGTCAGTATTTATTGCGAACTACCCCAATTTCCACCGAGGAAACCGTACGCGCGCGCGCGCACACACTCCAGCAGAAACTCTTGCAATTCCTTGTTTCCAAAACCAGCCCTTACACTCGCCAAAAAAAAAAATCGTGCTTTTACGCTCAATGATCCACAATCACCGAAAACTTTAATAAGTTCAACGGTAATCCCGTTTTCATGAAAGCCCCGGCGAAAAGTGTGCTTTTGTTCGCATAATCCCGTATTATGCTGCGATGGCGGTTCCAGAAGAGACTTTAAAACGACTGGGAACCTCGGGGAAAACGAATTTGAAAGTCTTTCTCCGTCTATCAACTTGAATTTTCGAAATATTTAATTTTTCACCGCAAAATCGTTTCGCCAACTTTCTCGGGAATTTTTTGCGCTTTAAGTTTGAAAACTGTGGGGAACGTCTCTCGCATAAGAGGATTCTGTAGACGATATTTTTCTGAAATAGAATTATGGACATTTAAGCATTCTCGAATACAATTTAACCCTTAGCACTCGAATGGCGACTCTACGGCGCCACTAAAAATTGCTGTATCGTTATTCAAAATATTTATTACGTTAAAAAATTTGTTTGTATGTAGTAAATTACTAAACACTTCAGAATTGTACGAGTAAATTGCGCCATTTTTATATGTATGACATAAAAAAAAAATATGTACAAAGCAAATAGTCTTGGTCATAAGAAATGTTTTGTTTTGGAGTTAAAATAGCTTCGAGTGCAAAGGGTTAAAAATTTTTTGCGAATTATGGATATTTGAGCAGTCCAGGTTTCAAAATAAATTTTTACATTAATATATTCATTGTACCAAATTTCATTAGAATCCGTAAAATTCAAGAAAGTTGGAGGACTGCTCGGTATCATACATTTAATTTTTTCCAATGTTTATTTCATTAAATAAGTTACTTTGATTTCATGGAATTTTTGAGGTTTCTAGTTTGGCAGTCAAAGTGTTAAAAAGGATAACTGCAGAGGAAAGTAGTATCTTTAATTTTGGGAATTTTTTGCGCACGAACCGCAACAGCTATACAGGTGTTTTTTGCGTTGAATTATTCCGCAGACTCCCCCGAATACGATGCTATAATTTCGCGAGAGTATGATCATTTACGGACTTTAAAAAAATATTTAAAGCAACACGTTTTGCCGTTGGGTTTTCTCGAGAGGTATTGTAAGTCATCGTTGAAATGATTATGGCAGGTAGTATACCGACGAAGACCAGGGCTCGAGGGTACAGTCCTGTGTAGAACGAGCCTTAACTGAACTTATTTAAACGCTTTTCGGTCCCTTTGTGCCCGCGGATCCCGCCCGCATCCTAACGAACAAAATGAATATTTCAGCCGCTTTGGAAGTCAAGTATATCGGCGAGCAAATCAATTAATCGGCAAACAAGCGATGCTTTAATGATGCCTTAAGCTCCCGGACGAGCTCTTGTGAAATTCGCTCGCTAGTCAATAGAAAATAATGGAATCAATTACCATAGCGGGAACGGTTCTTATATACGTATCCGACCAATATTTCCGCGATTCCTCCAAACGATTCACGGCGAATTTCCCTGGCAAAAGCCTACGCTGAATTTATCGTTTCGTCGATATTTCTATTTGCATAGTCTCCGTCCTGGTTTATTTAGTTAAAAACGTTTGCGCCGAAGAAATATATCGCGTGGGTGCGTCCCGGAGATAGCATGGCCAATCGTTTAAATCAAATACATTGAAAAATTGAGATCCATTTCGTATTTCTCGTCGTTTATGTTTAATTCGAAGGAAAATTTGTCGGTGGTTTTGTCATAATAGATGTCCAGCTTTTATATACAGTTCTCGTATAAAAGCTGGACGTCTGTTCTGACCATCGAAAATAATCTCAGTGCATAGAATTCATAGAAGAAGTCCAATAAATTTTTCAAATGCTATGTCGGTCGTGTTAGCTTCTGAATGTTATTTTTTGAAGCACATATTTTTATGTAATTAGAATTCGTACGAATGGAACAGTTAATATTTTGGTTTAAATGTGTACCTAACGTCGCCATTTTATTTTCTTGTATCATTAAATACTAGTTATGACAGTATTCGAAAATACTATCGAATTTCAAAGCTCATAAAATAATTTGTCTATTTTTTTCAAAAATACAATCTCGGGATGCAGAGTCAGTCATAATAGGTGTCCAGCTTTACTATGCACTTCGCGTATAAAAGCTGGACGTCTGTTCTGACCATCGAAAATAATTTCAGTGCATAATTGATAGAAGTCCAATGAATTTTTCAAATACCATGTCCATCGTGTTACCTTTTGAATATAATTTTTTGAAGTACATATTTCCATGTAATTAAAATTTGTATGAATGGAACGTCGCCATTTTATTTTCTTGTATCATTAAATACTAGTTATGATAGTATTCGAAAATTCTATCGATTTTCAAAGCTCATAAAATAATTTGTCTTTTTCCAAAAATATAATCTAGAGATACAGAGACAGTCATAACAGACGTCCAGCTTTCCTATGCACTTCGCGTATAAAAGCTGGACATCTGTTCTGACCGCGAGCGCACCGTCTTCGAAAAATCACTGAAAAAAATTGCACATCGATACACAAAAAGGGAAAAATCTCGATCTACATCTGATCCTAGAAGAATTACAGTACGCGCTGTGCCCACGGTGCTCCGCGGAGCTAAATGAAAAAAAGAATCCTTTTAATAGAATAATCGTTATTAAAGGAGCACAACTCCTCGAGGAGCACTCGTACCTAATTCGATTTCGAGGTCCTCTTCGGGGAGCTCGTCTTCATTGCAGTGAGTCATCCGGGGCGCGGTATTTTTCTTGCAAATTTTCCGGCGGCATAATTAAAATAGATCCCCGGGGTCCGGTTGGATTTGCGTTCTCGCAAACCGTAGTTGCGAGCTAGAGAGAAAGGGAGAGAGAGAGAGTGAGAGAGATCCATGTCGACGCGTTTCCGCCGTTTGTCGCGGTGTTTCCTCGCCGTCACGTGTACCGATTTAAATTCAGCCCTCGCCGGACCCAGCCACCCTGCTAATAAGTGTTTTCTTTCCAAACAGACAGCGTCGCCCGGGTGTGTCTTCCTCGCTCCCGGCTTCATTACCGTCGCGGCAATAACTCCTCCCATACCGGCTCTCGATCATCGAGCCTCCCTGCGCCACCCTCCCCTACCGTCACCCCAGACCGTCTTTTTTATCTTTCGGGGCGCGTCTGGCGTCATTCAACGACCGAGACCATGTATAATTTCACTCGAAACGGTGAAAACCAAGTTTTCCCTTTCAATCGAGTGGTTTGCCGGAATTTTTAGCTCCCGGATACGACAGCACGGTGCACTGTAATGTCTCGATCGGTTTCAAAGAGACCTACACGATGTTTGTCAATTTTTCCCCCGTTACCGAGAGGTATACCCTCTTGAGGAGGTCAGAATAAGCGCCAACCCATTTAGGGTCCCGTAAACTCTAAACTAAATAAACGGGATTTATTTATTTACACTTATTCTGCTTTTCATTATTCTTCTAGGAAACTTTCGCCGACGCATTCGTCGCATTTTTCCGATTAAAACGAGGCCAAACACGATACCGTTTCGATCAAGTTTACTCGTTTAATCCACGATTTCGCGGAACCTCGATTATCCGAACTTACGATGTCGGAACTCCCTTTCTAACTACAATTTGAACTCGTGCAAATGTTTATAGTATGAATGGAAATATATATCTTTGAATTCGTAAGAGTCTCTGTGGAATCGTTTTATGCGAGGAAAATTTGCGCACGGTTGAAGCACAAAAAATTCTCAAAGTGAAGAATTCAAGTTTCTTTAAATTCTATTCGAATACGATGCAATGTTTTTAAAAATGCCATCGCTTTCGGAAGAGTCTGCAGAAAGGTTGTGCGCGCGGAAACGTGTACACCCTCTCTCTTTGCAATGTGATAAGAAGAAAATTGTTTAAAGGCGTGAGAGGTGTGACAGCTTCTCGGACGAAGTAATTAAAGTTCATTGTACACCGACTGTCGCAAGACAATCTGTCATAACGGTCGGCTCAACAAACGTCAAAAGGGACGCCTTCGATTCTCCCTTCAGGCCAGTCTCAACCCTCCGTCTCGAGGAACACGTTAAGCCCGCGAAAACTCGAAGGTTTTTGCGAGACGCTCTTCAATTTATTATTACCCTGCCTCCTCCCTCTTGCAACCTCTGCTCTCTCTCTCTCTCTCTCTCTCTCTCTCTCTCTCTCTCTCTCTCTCTCTCTCTCTCTTTCTCCTCTCATCTCCTCGCGATTTTCCGGATACAGTGCCGACGATCTACCCTCCATTTTATCGTTACAACATCTTCCGCTACAGTTACAAGACAACGAGGCTCAGAACTGCACAAATAAATCGACCAGCGAAACGCGCAAAAATTCACAATGCTTGGTATGAATTCGAAAAATATTAAATAACGTCGACTACTATTCAGAATAAATAAATTAACCGATACTTGGATGTAGTTAAAAATAGAGAAAATTAGAAGTAAAGAAAAGGAAAGTAAAGAATTATAATAGTTAAGAGGACTATTAGGGTCCCACGATTTTTCTTAAAAATTTCATTGAGAAATCTGTATATCAGAACAATTGAGTCGATTTAATTTAGCTTAATTTTAACCGTGACTATTGAACGAATGTCGAGGGGTGACAAAAATTTGTAAAAATTCTCGCGTTCAGTTAAAAATAGAGAAAATTAGAAGTAAAGAAAAGGAAAGTAAAAAATTATAATAGTTAAGAGGACTATTAGGGTCCAACGATTTTTCCTAAAAATTCCACTGAGAAATCTGTATACTGGAACAATTGAGTCAATTTAATTCGGCTTAATTTTAGCTGTGACTATTGAACGAATTTCGAGGGGTAACAAAAATTTGTGAAAATTCGCGGGATGGAACCGGAAATAAGAAAGGGATTTCTGGGACTATGTGAAGGGCTGGGCGTCCTCGGCTCTTCCTTTCACGAGGAGGTGAAAAGGGTCTAGAGCCCCAGCGTGGCATCAATCACCATTATCGGGTTCCTTATCTTGCCGGACGTCACAATTAAACGAATCGAGGGACATTTTTCTCCTCCCCGGGCACCTAATGCAGCCTTTTGTATCGCCGGAGGTATAAAGAGGCCGGGGACAAGGGCAAAGCAACAACGCAGCCGGAAGAGGGATGCCGAGGAATCCGAGACGGCGAGTCCTTGCTAATTTCTGCAGGACGAATCGTCCTGGAGAATGAAGAAACGTACCGAGCAGGCCGAAAAATTCTTCACGGAAGAAGAAATCACAGGTGTTTTTCGGAGAAACGCGCTTGATTCGGATTCGGAGGAGGAGATTAACCATGGGAGAGCATGGCGGAAGCTTATGGGAGCGGTGAGGTGACTGACGAGTGCGTAGAGAAAGGATCAATTGATACTGATTGGAGCCAGGGGCATATTTAATTTATTAATGATTTTGACACATTGGGAATGGTTCGTTGTCTCCGAAATATCTCAATTTTTCTCCAGTTTTAATGTAAATGTGTGAACATCCACTGTCTAATCATGACAAACCAACAAAGCGATGACTTCATTTAGAGTGCACTAATTGTAATTCAAGAGTTGACTGTTAATAAAAGTATAGCCCCGACGACTGCACGCACACAGAAGAGGAGACGCTAATACTTTCCCAAAGATTCGAAAAGGCCTGTACCTTTTCTAAACAAATTGGAAACCAACAAAGTGATGAGACTTACACTCCTCTTAATTTAGTATGCATTACATAATGCAATCATTAATTTGAACCAAAAATAACTCTGTGAAGGTCGCACTAACATTGGACGTTGCAGCTCCGAGAAAACCTGCTATATTCCTCTTTCAAAAACAATCAAGATTCAAAGCAGTGTACCTACTAAACAAATTGGAAAGCAACAAAGTGATGACTTAAACTCCCCCTAACTTAGTATACTCTACCTCATACAATCATTAATTGCGAGCAAAAATACCACTTTAAAGGTCGCACTAACAATGAACGTTCAACTCTGAGAAAACCTTCTATATTCCTCTTTCAAAAACAATCAAAATTCAAAGCACTGTACCTACTAAACGAATTGGAAACCAACAAAGTGATGACTTAAACTCCCCCTAACTTAGTATACTCTACCTCATACAATCATTAATTGCGAGCAAAAATACCACTTTAAAGGTCGCACTAACAATGAACGTTCAGCTCTGAGATAACCTTCTGTATTCTTCCTCCAAAAACGATAAAGATCCAAAGCGCTGTTCTTTTTAAACAAATTGGAAACCAACAAAGTGATGACTTAAACTCCCCCTAATTTAGTATACTCTACCTCATACAATCATTAATTTCGTGCAAAAATACCTCTTTAAAGGTCGCACTCACAATGAACGTTCAGCTCTGAGAAAACCTTCTGTATTCTTCCTCCAAAAACGATAAAGATCCAAAGCGCTGTTCTTTTTAAACAAATTGAAAACCAGCAAAGCGATGACTTAAACTGCCCTTTATTTAGCATGCACCATGTTATGCAGTCATTAATTTTGAGTAACAATACCCGCATAACGGGCTGCGCTCGCCACGCAACGGTCATAAGCCGGTCTCTCGCGAAGCTCGGAGCTCCGTTCGAATTATTTCATTGGCCCGGGAGTGCCGGTAAAATCGATTTCTTTTTTTTTTCTTCGCACAGTGTCGCGCGGCAAGAAATCGTCTCCGAGGGTCGCAGAAAGGCGCGGAGGCTTGTTCTCATTGTGCCGGGACCAGCGGCAATCTCTCGAAATTGCGGAGAAGTGCTCCGGCCGTTGTATCGACTTCTTTGTATATTAAAGGTGAAAGGCGGCGAAACATTTTCCGGGCGCTTTTATCCCCGGACGCGCCGTTGATCGCCCCCCTCCCCCCCCTCTCTCTCTCTCTCTTTTTCCTTTTCGTGCCATCGACTTTTCGGGATTACTCGCGGCCGATTGTACCGCGAAAACGCCCCGCACGATTAAACCTAACGATCCTCTATTCCGGCCAAGAATAATACCGCGGGGTGGGGGTGCGGTGGTGGTCTTAGAGGGAAAGAGTTACAGCGAGCGGAAACTAACGAGGCCTCGCATCCACTTTGTCCGCGGGAAACGAGAGATTATTTCGCGCGTTCCAACGCCGAGACATCTTTCACCCCGGAGACACCCTCGGCGAGCCGATGCGACACCCTCGACTACCGCTATCTCAGATACACGAGAAGACCTTATGTCGCCGCTGCTTTTTGTACGGGGCTCGTGCGAACGAATTTTATATCAGATCGGTCTCGACGACGCGCTTCAACCAGGAGAACGTCCAGCCTGTCCGACACACACGCTTTTGCTAAACTCTGCTCGGCGCCGGCTCCGGTTAACGCGTGATTAAAGAGCTACTTTGACGATTTTTCGAAAATTATAACTTTCGTCCGCCCTCCCGGAAGCTTTATATCTCGAAATACTGGTTCAACGACAAAAATCTGTTGCCTCTAATCATTTACCTGTAAAACTCTTGTGGTAACATATACGCGACATCTTCCTGATTAAAATGAGCCCAAACACGATACTATTTGCACCGTATTTAGGAGAACCTCCGATATCCGAACGTCTCTTTTCTGAGATTTTTACTTCTGACTACGGTCCGAACATGTGTGTGAACGTTTGTAGAGACGTTTTTCGTATTAACACTTTGATCGCCAAACAAGGAAGCTAAAAAATTCCATGAAATCAAAGTAAGTCATTTAATAAAATAGAAATTGAAAAAAATTAAATGTATTATATTGTGTAGTTCTCCAACTTTCTTGCATTTTACAGATCCTAATCAAATTTGGTACGATGAATATATTAACGTAAAAATTCATTTTAAAGCCTGAATATATGGGTGACATGGCAGTCAACGTGTTAATCTGGAACAGTGATGAGCAACCCCAAGTTAAATACTTGAACATACTAGGGTAAAGGCACCAATAGTTGACCCCATGTACCAGTAGTTGACCATTTTATAGACATAACAAATAAACATTGAAAATAACGTTTGAAATGTTCTTATTGTTTTGAAATTTAAACAACAGACGGCATGGCATCCGAGGTTCACTTTCATCAAAAGTGCACTTATAAGTGCACTTATAAAAACCTTATTTTTTATGTTTTTCTATAAAATGGTCAACTACTGGTACATGGGGTCAACTACTGGTGCCTTTACCTTAATTAAATAATTTTAGTTTGTGGGAAATAAAAACCAAAATGTTCGTTTCTTATTAGATATTTTGTTCTCCATAATTAGATTCAGCTAACAGTAAATTATATTAATGGAAATTCGCATGGAAGTTTTTATTCGATAAAGGATAAAGGTGTGACTGCAATTTTTGTTACGAAATCGTATAATTTTTTTATGAAAATCAATGCATCCTTGTACTCTCTTTAAAATATCATTGAGGTACTTACGTCGAAGATCGATTAGTTTAGAAGCTATGATTTTTACTCCGGTTGCTCATCACTGATCTAGAAGATTCGGTCTTTACAATTTTTATTCACTGGAGCATTGATAAATCGTAAACAAATTTCCATCGTCTCCAGAAATGAAAATATCTACAAAAAATATTTACAATATCAACATGATACTTCTAAAAGTACAAATTTTTCAAGCGAGAATCGAACTCGCTAGAGTGCACCTGAATTAGTATCCCGAGACCGGTGGAAAGCCTAGTGGCCTAACCTCGGCGATTTCGTTCGAATCGGCAAACGGGCCGGTGGAAAAAAACGTGTGCGAGGAAAATAGCATGATCGTGGTCCGCGGTGGCAGCGAGCTTGTTAGCGTCGTCGCGTTGCGGCAACGGTGTTATCGGGAGTCGCGTGATTAATTGTATCAACGTATTGTAATTATCAAATTTATGGCGGAGTGTTGTAGACACAGATTGGGCTCGGCAGTTTATTAGCCGTCGATAATTGAATGAATCGACATATATCCGCGGGGGCCGAGCTCGAAATTGAGTTGGTTTCGGTTTACTGTGGCACCGCGGAGAGCATTCATCGATTTTGCATACGATGCAATAATGAAATGCAAAATATTCGCGACGCAACGACAGCCGGTCCGATCACCGGGGAGGACCCCGTTCGATCGAGAGAGAGAGAGAGAGAGAGAGAGAGAGAGAGAGAGAGACTCCCTATATACATGTATAAATATCGATCCGGCAATCTCGCTTTCGCCGATCGCGATTCTTTATCCGAAAGGAGCGATCGGGAACGATTGTACAGCACCGTAGAAAGCTTAAACGGATCCACCCGCATTATTATATGGAAATAAAAATGTTAAATCGTTCCGGTGAAAATTGAATTTCGCTGATTCCGATGAACCACCTGATCTGATTGCACGGAGATTGCTTTCTACCCAATCGAGACTTCCGCTGCAGTTCCGCGGTCCAGGAACTGCGAAAATCGTCAAATCGGCGAGAACCACGTTAATCAATAGACACCGTGGCTCTTAGAAGAATTTTTAACACTAGGACTACCAAGCACTAAATGCAACTGGCATACATTGCTTTATAATAACAACAAAATTAGATTTGTTTAGATTTCGTGCCAGTTTTGTTAAAATATGTACTTCGATAGAGAAATTTATTAAAAAATATTCTCATAGAAACATATCTATAATTTCAATATCTCTAAAAGAAAAAATTAGGAGGAAGTCATTTTGACCCATCCGGTAGTTCTAGTGTTAAAACGATCATCAAGGACTATATTATCTTTTCTTTTGTGGTTCTCCTTTATTCTTCAAAAAAGATTCATACGTGCAGCGACGTTATACGTGCCGCTTAACAAAATTGAAAATTCAACAAACAAAGGTGGTCGTGAGTAATTTTAACACGTTGACTGCCATGTCACCCATACATGGGTGACGGAATTATTTGTTCAGGCTTTAAAATGAATTTTTACGTTAATATATTCATTGTACCAAATTCGTACGAACTACACAATATCATAAATTTAATTTCTTTCAATCTCTATTTCATTAAATAACTTACTTTGATTTCATGGAATTTTTGAGCTTTCTTCAAACTGTTAAAACAATCTCTGTTCCCTCCTTTTCCATTTTTGGAAAAAAGTTCATCATCCTTGTGAACCCTCCGTCATCTCAACGATTTCAGTCTAAAATACGAATCTCTAAATCTAAAAATCTAACCATCTAGAAGTCTAAAAATCTAAAAATCTCTACACTCTCTACTTTCACGAAGGTGTGACCAAACATCCCCCACTCCCTTCCACGTCATTCCCAAAAATGGAATTATCCCTGTACGAAATGTCCGTCAGAAATATAAGGCCCCCTGCTTGGAAAAATTCAGTATAGGCAGCGTGCCTAATGACTGCAGCCTGATTGCCAGTGAAAATACCTATGTCACAAACTATGTTGACGTCAACATCAACTGCCAACGTTCGTCAACAATTCGATGCAAAAACCGCGGTAGTACCGTTGCACTCAAAGGGTGCTCTGAATCTGTGGCAAAAATAGGCACCTGGTAATAAACAACTTCTGACCATTCTTTTTAACCCCTTGCACTACTATTTATTTTGTGATCACAATGATCAGGAATTCTTCATCGTTCAGAATTTCATAGAAGAAAAAGATAGTTTATATTTATTTGATGCCTATGCTTTCTCCAAAGGATATATATCAACTACAACAAAATAGAATTTTATTTCGGTTAAAAGGAAATTAATGACTAGACAGCGGATCTTGATGCAAAATAAAAATTTTCTATCGACATTGCAACAAACTGGAATGAAATAGAAATTTATTTTCTTTCTTAGTAAGTTTAATAGGCTGAAGATAATATAACAGTATTTTAAAATTCTCCTAATGTTTTTACTGTGTTAAATGACGCCTACTCATTTTTGTCATAAATGCATAAAATCCGCTGTCTATTAATGACATACATATTTATTAGACTCTAGCCAGAATCTTCGTCACAAGTCTGACTCGATATTGTAGGGCAAGGGGTCAACAGGTTTCCAGTAACTGCCTGAAAACCAAATTTTTGAAAAATTTTTTACAATCTCCCAAGAACCATATAGAGCTGTTTTCACCATTTTTTGTGCAAATTGTACTAAAAAGTAACTACGGGCGTCGCTAGGAGGAGTATTGGCAGCGCCGTCTATAGTTGACGCACGTCCTCTATAACGCGCAGTTATGTCCTTTTCAGGGGCACACACACACAGCAAACGGCGGTCCTTTCTGCGACTCGTCCGAGCGTGCACAAAGCTGGAATCCATTTTTCGGGATCGCCTCGTTACCCCGATCTCGGCTGATTGCGTATTCTTTCGAAATAAACGCGCGCTCTCGTCGTTATTTCGAATTAGCCGGGATACGAGGAAAAGCTCGTTCTCCAGCGATTTATCGAAATAGAATGAGCGTAACGAAGAGCTTACTGCCGGGACCGGGAAATTGCCGCGAGTTCCTTGGCAAAGACAATTCAACCCCCTCCCCCTCACCCCCTTGCTCTCCCGTCGCCCCTCCGTAAATAACAAATAAATATCCCGCGCGGAATTGTTGTCCTGGCTGGCGTCGTTGCGCAGTTCGACAATGGGAACCGAGCCCGGAATTCCCCTGGAAACAAAATTCGGATTTCCCGGAAATGATTTTTTTCCGTGAGCACATTAACACGAGTCGAAGATTCCGGTTTTATTTATGCGTTTCGCGGGACCGGCTTCT
Source organism: Seladonia tumulorum (assembly GCA_913789895.3). Taxonomy (NCBI): domain Eukaryota; kingdom Metazoa; phylum Arthropoda; class Insecta; order Hymenoptera; family Halictidae; genus Seladonia; species Seladonia tumulorum. The sequence goes on along the minus strand of OU565270.1, from coordinate 15,478,251 downwards.
TGCACTCTCAACGAGGATTTTAAGCGGAGAGCTAATTACCTAATGGCCAGATGAAGGAAATCCTATAATCTGCTCGACAGGACAACCAAAAAATGCGGAGAAAACCTCGGACAGAGTTGCCGTAGACGAGAAACACCGGACTGTATTATTCTCTGTTTTATTTCGTCTCGCGAGTTGTTAAAATATTAAATGCTTTTTTGTTTCGGCAGTTGCTGTTATTGTTCGTTAAGAGTCTTCCTTGCGAATATTGCCTTTCAGATGTTTTTCTGTGAAAAAAGTTGAATATCATAGGACACGGTACACTCGAAATTACGTGGAAATTGTTAGTTCGAATCTGCGTAGAAAACACGGGCCTTTGATCGCGAGTATTTTTGATGGAAAAATAAACACGTGGTCGTTGTAATCGGAACTTTGACTGTCAGTGCATCTATCAAGCACGCTATTTTTAGTAAAATGTAAGCATCGCATAATGTAGAACACCTCATATTAGGGCGGGTTTAAGTCATCGATTTGATGGGTCCGAATTTGTTTAAGAACTACAGGTCCCTGAATCGTGATAATTTTTGATAGAAAAATAAACACGATTTCGTTGGAGACGAAATTTTGATTGTGTGTGTACCCAGTAATGGCGCATTTTACTTACAAATCAATCACTATGTAATATAAAACACCTCAAATTAGGGTGGGTTTAAGTCATCAATTTGTTGTCCTCGAATTTGTTTATACAATACACGCCTCTCAATTTTACAACGTCTATTTATCCCTGTGAAAACAGAGCTCCCCCTTCAAGAATTTTTATTTGAACAACCAATTGTCGGATCGAGTTGCTTCTTTTTTTTATTTTAATCGGGAAGATTTCATGTTTATTATAATATTTTTTCATTAAAAAAAAAGGTGATCCGATAATATGAGAAATTTTAAACAAACTCGTATAAATTCCTAGGCACTCGATTTTTCCAAGAAGTATCGAGCTTTGCAAATTCGAGCTGTTTTGCAATAAATGTTTGCGAAGCCTGCAATTTTGTAATAAAGTAAAGTTTAGCGAATAAAGATTACCGTCTCTGTCCATAATATTTTCCACTCGCAGAAAGAATAGCTGAGTGGATAAATGAAACGTCGGGGCTTGTCAGACGAGTTTGAATTCGCAAATTTTGTCTTTGATCTCTCCTCCGATTGGAGGAGAGGGCTTCCAATCAAGGTCCACGAAACTGCATGGGACTTTATATTATCGCGTAAACCCGCAGCTAAGCAGAAAAGTTTCGGAACAATTGAATTCTTCGCGATTAATCGAATAAACGAAATCGACTCCGTCCGAGGAAGGATCGGGAACGATTAGGGGCTCGGTGGAGCTTAATTATTTTACAGTTGAGAGCGTCCTTCACTATTGTGCACCCTCTTCCAAATCCTGTGGGCTCCTCTTATCGAATTCTCCAAGCCAGTTCGGCTCGCAGTCCTATGAGAATCCTTTGGAAACAGCGAAATCTTAAGCTACGCCGATTTCATTATCCACCTGCGATTAGTCGACAGTATCGACTACTTTCTACCCTTCGCGAATTAAACGATTAGTCGGAGTCGTTCAATTTTAACCCTTCGTACCTACCAACGAAGATTTGCAATTTAATTACAGCGTTACAACACACGGAAAATGGTAAACAAATATTAGAACCATCAATTTGCTCGTGTTTTGCCGGCTTGCAGAGTGTAGCGGTGACTTCGGAGCGTTGTCTTTGTGGTAAAAAAGATGGAGGACGATTGTAACATTTGTCGTTGGATTTAGGAGAGTCTACAGAATTATTCTACGCAAGAAACATGTTCATAGCTTCTACGGTTACGGCGCAAAAAATTCGCCAAGTTGAAATATTTATATCCAGCAAAAAGTGTCGACTGCATTCGGTCGACCGAAAGACGGAATTACATGCAAACGCGTTCAAACGTTTGTAACGATGTGAAAAAAATATAGTTGCAATTTCGGGAGGCTATAGAATCGTTCTGTGCCGAGAAACGTGCTCGTAGCTTTTACGGTCGCAGGGCAAAAAATTCGCAAAGTTGGAAAGCTGTTGCAAAAAGTGTAGGAAATGTATACGAAAATGTATACGTAAATGTGAATGTTAATAATGAAGTAAAAAAAAAATATATATATAGCTGTATTCCAGAGAGTCTACAGAATCGTTGCACGTAAGAAACAATTGCGTAGCTCTTATGGTTGAAGCAGAAAAAATTCTCAAAGTCGAGGATTCGATTTCTCTTGGTATGTTCCGGCTAAACCATATTAAATCTGAACTTGTTAAAATCATTATGGCGGTAGAAAGAAAAATATCGTTGTGCTCGGGGAGAGTATATGAAATCGTTCTGTGGAAGAAACGTGTCCGTAGCTGTTACGGTTGCAGGGCAAAAAATTGGCAAAGTTGGAAAGCTGATGGGCGGCAAAAAGTGTTGAAAATTTCTACGCTTTGGTGGATCGAAAGTTGCAGCCAACTAATTAGCCAATCAAACAGCTTATTAATTAGCGTCCATGCGTCCCACGCGATGACTGAGTAGTTATTAGCAGACGTTCGTGTTACCAATACCCTCGGGTGACACGAAATTCGACGTATTGCCTGGCGCGCATCGATTTTACGCGTATTGATGCACGCCGGACCAGATTACCGGCTCCCCTGTCGCAGTGCATTAGTTCGATCGATTGAAATTACGGCTTAATACTTTCATTGTTGCACATTCGTTACCGAAAAATCAATTCTGACGTGTTCTCGGAAATAAAGCGGAATATTTTCTGTTTCAAACTTTAACGGATAATTGAAACCCGGAATGATACCGATAGCACACGTATCGACAGCTACTGTGTGTGCCAAATATCACGTGATTAACGCGATACATTTTATAAACGAAAAATTGGCGAAACATTTTTGCCTCGAACGACTCTCTAATGAAACTTTCGCCAACATATCCGTGACATTTTTCTGATTAAAACGAGCACAAACACGATACAATTTCGAGCATGGTTACTCGCTTTATTCGCGACACAAAAGAGTCTCCATTATCCGAACTGACCAGTGAAACATGTGCTAAATACAATATAACTCTAAATATCTACTGATTTAAGTTGAACGCTTTAAATTGAACTAATTCCATTGTGAAATACGTGAAATGGATAATGAAGACGTTCAGACGTTGATGAAAGTTTCATAAAATAAAATTACGAAAAACAGAAATATTTTGTCATTGAATTAATATTGTAATTCTGATTCCGCAGCGTCCCAGTACTGAAGTAGTAGGGACACATTTTTCAGAAATATTCTGTACACATTTCTCGCATATTCAGATTCATATATTTCACCTTTTGTCGTGCTTGCGAAAATATCATTGAAAAATAGTAGCTACAATTTAAATAGTATTTTCATAATGTCTCGATTGCTATTAGGACTGCGAGTGGTTTGGTATGTGTGTTGCACGGTGAAATTTGAGAGGGAAAAATGTGAATTGGATGAATATTAACTGAGATTGTTGCGCGAGTAGTTGGAGTCGCATTACGCCGGTAACACGCGGAATATTTCAGCACCGGCCGCAGAAGACCTGAAATATTTAACTCGCAATTAGTGCTCCTAATTGCCCGCTATTAGCCGAACAAAATGCCCGAGCGTTTACGCGTTAATGCCAAGTCGGTGCAACCAAAAACGCGCTTCCGTTTTCACCTTTATCTCAATTGCACCTTAACACCTTTCTTTCATTGAACGATTCTATAGACTCTCCGAACTACAACTATATTTTTTATAAACAATTAAACGCGTTTCAATTCGATACGGTCTAACTCTCGATCGACACAACTTTGCAAATTTTTTACGCCATCACCACAAAAACTATGAACTTGTTTTTTACATGGAACGATTCCTTAGAGTCTCCCGAATACAACTGTATTTTTTAAAATATCGTTATAAACATTTAAACGCGTTTAAATTACATTAAAGTAGAAATTTTCGACACTTTCTATTGTATGGATTCGACTTTTCGACTTTGAGAATTTTTTACGCTGCAACCGTGAACGCTATTAATATGATTCTTGAATAGAACGATTCTGTTGACTTTCCAGAATGCAACTATAATTTTTTTTTTACATCATTACAAATATTCAATTGCATTTGAATTGAGTTAAATCCAAGTTAAACATATTTTCAAGAGAAGAATTGAACTACCAACTTTGAGAATTTTTTCTGTGACAATCATAAAAGCTGCATTGAAATATCTGAAAATTTTTGCGCTGCAACCGTGAAAGCTATTTATATGTTTCTCGAATAGAACGATTCCGTAGAGTCTCCAGAATCCAACGACGTATGCTAGAATCGTCCTAGCAGGAGCCGAGCGAATTGATTGATAGTCTTGTTTGTTTGCCGTTTTTTCGGGTTTCAGTATACTGGCGGCGATCTGCAGAGCCGTTCTAAGCAGGATAACGATCTACATAGATATTCCGGGACACGTTCCGAAACTCGTACGAGTGACAACACGTCGTGCGATGAAATTGTAAATGGTCTCGTGGGACGAGCCCGCGAGACTCGAGACTTTAAGTACCGTGCGATATAGTTACCGGGGGAAAGTTGTTCGTGACCGTGGAGCACCGGCACTCCACCGGGGGTAAAAATACACCCCTCGGCTCGCTATAGTGCGCTGCGCTGCGAGAAAGTAATCAGAGTTGCGAAAATGAGACCTATTGATCCTTAGAAAAGGCCCTAGAGACTTTGAGAATCATCTACTAGAGCGGGAAAAATTTTTTACAGTGTTTACGACATGACTATCCGAAAATCTATTTTTTCAGGTCGGCACATAAGGTATCCCCTTTTTGATAAAACAGGAATCAAATCTGTCCGTTGGATAATTCTTCTGGAATACATTTTCGAAAATGTCTTTGTTCTTCATGACAGAGAAGGAGGTATAAAAATGTACTATGCAAAAATTAATTTATCGCGTACAGTTGTTCACGTATTATTTCAACATTTTTTTTTAAATAATATAGAGGATACCTCCTTTGTTATAAAAAAAAGTTGCAAGTCGATCCTTTTAATAGTCCATCTGGAATACATTATCGAAAATGCTATAGTTTCATGATAAGACATGGACATGTACGGTAGGATGCTGTATAAAAATTAAATTGGCAACAATATTGGTCTACATAGAGTTTGAATGATTTTTTAAAATATGCTACAAGGTACCCTCTTTTGTATAAAACAAATTTGAAGACGATCGAACTCGTAGTTTCGACGGTATACATTTTTGAAAACGTCCTTTTTTCACAACGACGAAGAAGCAGTTACGGGACTACGGTGTACGGAAATTAATTTTGCGGTCATATATATATGTTTGTTTACGGATCCCCTCCGAAATTTTTTTAAATATTCTATGCGGTATCCTCTTTCGAATAAAACAAAATAGAAGTTGATCAATCTTGTAGTTTCTACAGTATAAATTCTTGAAAACGCTGTTTACAGAAAGAAGCGATTACGGAGGTTTGGTGTACAAAAATAAATTTGGCAGCCATATTTCTTCACGTACTTCCTCAACAATTTTTTCAAATACTTTGCGGGGCATGCTCTTTACAATAAAACAAATTAGAAGTCGATCGATCAAACAGTTTCGATAGTATAAATTCTTGAAAACGTTCTCGTTCGCAGTGACAAAGAGACAATCACGGAGGATTGGTGTACAAAAATTAATTTGGCGGCCATATTTGCTTACGCATCCCCTCGAAAAATTTTGTATGTAGGCACCATGACTACTTGAAGTAACTTGTAACTAATAAACGTCGAAGGGTTTCCAGGTGGACATAGTGTAATGTTGAAGTGGTCATGTATTAGACTCTCGCGTATACTTTCAGAAGGTACTTGCTCCCCAATGAAACAAGATCGAACTCAATCGATCTCGTACTTTTTGCGCAATAAATTCTCAAAAAAAAAAAAGGAAAAAAGACACCCCTTTTCGCATCCCTCTAAAATCAGCTCGCGCGTCACGGCACCGGCCGCAACCACCAAAAACCCCGATTTATCGATCCCATTTGCCCAGCGACAGATATACGAGCGTTTAAACCGCTCGACCATGCGGACACCGCTGTTTACCCTTGAAACGGGGTCGTAGTCACGACTCGCGGGATTTGCCCCATTCATCCCGCCGTTACAAATATGTTAGTCATGCATAATTGCGCGCCGCGAGGCCTGCGTTCAATGAGAGACGCCGAGGCCGCGGAATATCGGAATCCAATTCGTCCCAGGAAATATTAAACTGCTCCCGTAATCCGCGAATCGCGCCGAATTCATTATTTCCCGGCGGCCTCGCGCTAAATATAAATCCCGCGGCGAATCCCCGTGATCGATGGATCACCGGAATGCGCTGTGCTCCCCCTCCCTGCACCCCCTTCCACAAATTTTGACGTTACAAAGCTGCGTTTCGATTTTTAAGAACTTTTCCACCGATCAAATATTCTCACGATTTATTCAACATTTTTCCCGTATTGGCAAAAATCATTATTTCGAATTTTTGACTCTTTTTACATATTTTCTCCTTAAAATTTTAATGCCTTGAAACTGCTCTTTGATTCTGGAAGAATTTGTATAGAAAACTTTAATATTCCACAAAAATCTGCTAAAGCTGTTGCTTCCAGTTTGTCTTATTTGTAGAAAATATTCACTGCTCCTTCGAAAGATTTGAACGCTTTGAAACTGCCTTTTGATTTTTCAAGAATTGTCGGAGAAAACCGTGAACATTTGAAAAATGTACTAAAAATTTTTCCAATAAGTTTATTTGTAAAATATAATTCTTTTTGTAATGCTCTGTCTCTCTCTTATCCCCTCTTAAAAAAATTTGAACGCTTTGAAACTGCTTTCTGATTTTTGACAAATTTCTAAGAACAACATTAATATTCTTAAACTGTTCTAAAAATATTCCCAACATTTCTATTTCTAAAACAGAATTATTTCGAATGCTCCCTTTCTTCTTACCCCCTCTCTTTATGAATTAATGAACTAAAGAATTACTTTGAATGATTTCGAGCTGCTTCGTTAATACTTAAAATTGCTGAATTTTCTTATTGATAATTCGAGAGCCCAAGGGTTGAGTATAGGATAGAAACTGTATTAAATTAATTCGTTCGGGTATGTTCTTTTGAATCCGAGGCTCTAACGTTGAGGAGGTTTTGAAAGAGAGCTTAGGATTGTGCCTGGGCTCAGTGTAAGTCGATGTTATTTCGCGGGAATTGAACGAGAGATCGTTTTTCCTTATTTTCTCGGGTGAGAAAGTATCGAGAAAGACGTCGCGAGAGGATCACCGTTTCGGATGAAGAATCGCGGATTTCGTGGGATTCTACCAACAGGTGTGCTAGTTTCCGAGAATGCGCTTTGTGTATTTTTACTGTGTGGCCTCGCTGGCCGATTAAATAAACCACGGTTTCGCTCGAAAATGTTTGAATTTACGATTTTTCCAAGGAGAAACATTTTCGCATTCTCGTTCTACCTCGAAATTGTTATAAAGAATATTTTCTGCAGATGAAAATAGAAACAAAATCAAGCATCAAGATGAACACAGGTACACTGTTCTATAATTTTTTCAAAAATGACGCAGTAGGGCAAATTCTTCAAATAAGGGGTTCAAGTAGGGGTGGGATTTTTGGGGAAGAGAAACATCTTCGCATCATCTGTGTGTTTACTAGAAAATTATTGGAAAGATAATTTAGGGGGGACGAAAGTAGAATGTTCAATGTTCAAAATGAGCCCAGGTACAAAATTGTATATATTTTTTTTTATAAAGATACAGTGGAGTTTTCCCAGAGGACGACGATTTTTTTTTTAAAGAGGAACATTTTTCATTCTCAGTTACACTAAAAAATTGTTATAAAAAAAGGATTTAGCGGAAATGAAAGTATAATGTTCAAGCTTCAAAATGAGCCCAGGTACAATGCTTTACGATATCTTTTTAGAAAGTTACAGTGGGGTGAGTTTCTCATAGGATGACGCACAGGGGAAGGATTTTTTTCTTTTTTCCTGTTGCACTAGAAAATTGTTATAAAAAAGGTAACCTAGTGGAAATAAAAGTAGTATGTTCAGGCTTCAAAATGAGCCCAGGTACAACGTTCTACGACATTTTGTTAAAAAGTTACAGTACGGTATCTTTTTCAAATAATTAGGGAAAGCATTTTCGAGAGGGGTAATGTCTCCACATTCTCGCCAGTGTTCCCCTAGAAAATTGTTCGAAAAATAAGCCATTTAGCGGAGATAGGAGTAGAATATGCAAGCTTCAAAACGAGCCCAGTTACAATGATCTACGACATTTTTTACGGAAGCTATAGGACAGTAAATTCCTGACTATATTTGGGGTGGCGAAAGAGCGGCGCAAAGTGCATTTCACTATAATTTTCGTGGAACGTCGCCTAACCGTTCGAACGCCTCTATCCACGTCCGCGGATCGTATAAATTTCGTCTGCGACACCGTGTCGCGGACAAAGCGGGTCCCCTCGGACAAAAACAAAGCGAGAAAGAAAAGAAAAGAGAAGAAAAGAAAAGAAGAAGAAATAGCCGTCTCACGAATCATTCTAAGTTTAGCCTCGCACGTCGCGAGTGAATCAAGTCGGATCGAAGTCCGAGATCTGCCTGCCACGTGCCTCTCCGACGCGCTAAGTGCATCGGCGGTGCATCAACTGCTCCTTAACATTCAAATTGCATTGGCGTCACCTGTCGCTCTCGCGCGCGCGCGCAGCAAAGAAAAAAAAAACGATATTCGACGACTCAATTTGAATAAATTTCGTCCGCGACGAAACTTTCTCGAGCATAAAATTAGCAACCGGTGCTGGCCAGGTTCGCGGCTTACCTCCTCAGATCCGACACCATAAATTCTCTTCTCCTCGGCGCAGTTCCTTAACGAGATCCCCGTCGATCGTCCTCTGGGACCGCAATCTCCAAACTTCTCCGAGAGGGATCGCACTTGGAGCCTCGATCAAGACGTTTTTGTTCCGGACTATTGACGATTTCTAGCGCTGCAAGTTATTCTGTGGTCCTTTGTGTTTCAGCTAGTGCCCCTTATCAACTGAGGTTAGGCTAGTTTGCTACTTGGCGATCCGTTTACTCTTGCATCGGTGTCTTCCGGGGGTCTCTGTGGTCTTTCAGGATATAATATCCTCCAAATGAGTTCAGCTTTTACATCATGGTCTTCGAGTTGTCTACACTCCTGGGCCAGTGGGTCCTCTAAAAAGATCAGCTCCTAGGTCCACTACAGTCCAGATCTATTCTAGGTCTTTAGATCTCTAGGGCACACTGAAGAGGTCAGTTTCTGGAACTGTTACACTATTTGCACCCTGATAGCTCAGTCTTCTAGTTCCCAGGGCTCTTGCATCCCCAAATGATAACTCTCCAGGACTCTCTCTCTCTTCAGGACTGTCTGATGCTACTGCAACCTGGTGTTCTAGCTTTCCAGGTTTCTGGACCCCTCTATCTTCTGAAAAGTCCTCGGGATTGTTAACAGCTGCTTCCAAAGGCCTTCTTAAGTAAGAACAGTGGCTTCAACGATCTGTTCTTTCAACCTCCTAGGCCCTGGATCTCTCTATCTTTTGAAACAATTGACTTTCTAGGTCCTGAAACTGTTGCTGGCTACTGCAAAGAGTCCTCCCACAGGAAACAAGCAAAGATGGACTGGAGCTCTATTAAATTTCCGGCACCCTGCTTCTTTTTAACTTCCTAGAGCTCTGGACCACTCTGCCCCCTAACAAGATCAGTTCTGGACCGGTCTGTACCTCGGTCCTCTGTGTTTCTATATCGCTGGGGTGCTCTATCCTCTAAAAAGATCAGCTTTGGATCCCGGGACACTGTTTACACTCTGGCCTTCCAGCTTTCCAGGCCCTCTAGGTAACTTTGAGATTCACCACAATTTTGCATACCTTGGTCAGTCGGTTCTTCAGTTTCTAGACCCCTCTGTCTTGGAGAAAGCCGACTCTCCGGAGTTTCGGGCTGTTGCCAGGTGTTCTCACAACGAAAACTCACAGAAGTCACTGTCAGTCTCTCTCTCTCTCTAGGTCACACAGGTCGCACCCTCTTCTGCCGTGGCGGGTCTAGCACTCTTCAATCTTCTTAGAAGTCGAGTTTCGTGGACTTGGGAACCGTAGCTTACCACTCGAGCGTCCCGGAAGTGTATGCCCGTTGCCACGCGAGCGAGACCGTCCAGGGAAAAAGTTTTTCCACGGTTGGTGGACGGGGTGTATGCGTGTGTGTGTGTGTGTGTGTGTATGTTAGCACGTGACAGTTTTTATCGGGGAATCACACGTGTCACGGGAGATTATTGGGCTTTGTGAGCGGCTTGACAAATGGTCCACCGCATATGGCGCGTCGCGCACGACTGAGGCCAGATTTCGCCGCCACCATCCGCTCCCGAGGATCTACCCCCACCCGGACGATCATCCTCGATCCCCCTCGATCCTCCCCCGTTGCGCTCGCTCGCCCCGTTTCCACGAGTGGCGTTCGTCTAGCACGCAGACTCCGTTTCCACGACGCTTCTTGGTGCGAGATGACGGTACTTCTGCCTCAGGTGTGCTCTTCCCCTCTCTCCCCCCTTCCCCCCTTTGCGACCATGCACTACGGGTCTCGTCCGTTTCATTAGGTTAATTAACGTTGAATTTTATTGTTTCGCTCGAATATCGAATTTTCACATCGAAGAGCAGACTTTTTCTCTTCTCGTTCTGGCAAACGAAGGTGCAAAAATATTAATTCGGGACACAAAAATAACTCTATTCTTTCAAATTATCCATAAGCCACATTATGTTTAGTAAAACAATCATTTACAGAGCTCTGAAATTGAACGCTGTCGGATCAGCAAAGTTCATTGCGCTGCACGAACACCGACGCGAAATTTCGAATGAAAAAATTGTTTCCTGATAGTTCACTGTATCTAGTTGAATAAAGCATAGTGATTTTAGTCGCTAATAATGTTGCTTCTCTTTCAAAAAAATTATCCAAGCCCTACAATGCACATCTTCGAGACCGTTCTCTATAGCTAGTGTTCAACCGGATGCTGCACGAACACCAATACGAACTTCCAATTGAAAAAAATGTTTTCGATTACTATACTATATCTAGTTGAACAAAGCATAGTGATTTTAGTCGCTAATAATGTTGCTTCTCTTTCAAAAAAATTATCCAAGCCCTACATTGCACATTTTCGAGACCGTTCTCTGTAGCTAGTGTTCAACCGGATGCTGCACGAACATCAGTGCGAACTTACAACTGAAAAAAATGATTTCCTAATACTTCACTATATCTAGTTGAATAAAGCATAGTGATTTTAGTCGCTAATAATGTTGCTTCTCTATCAAAAAAATTATCCAAGCCCTACAATGCACATCTTCGAGTCTGTTCTCTATAGCTCGTGTTCAACCCGATGCTGTCCGAACACCGCCGCGAACTTGCAACTGAAAAAAATGTTTTCCAATACGTGAGTACATGTAGATGAATGATGTACAGTCGTTGGAGTCTCCAGCGATATCGCTATCCTACAGAAAAATCATTCGAGGAGGCCAGCAACGCACGTCTCGAGACGTTGTCTACAGCCGATGGTGAACACGACGCTGTGCGAACGCGAGCATGAACTTTCCAAGGGAAAAAATGGTCTCCGATGTCCGAATACACGCAGCTGAGTAATGTCCAGTCGTTCGGGTTGCCGGCAATATTGCATTTCAACAAGAAATTCCAGATAAAAAAGCTCGAACGCGAGCTGACAAACCGCCGCGCGTCTTCGACGCTTGGCGCCAAGATAAATTCCGATGCCGCAGATATAACCGATCAGATAACGTTTTACGTTCGTTATCACTCTCCTCGGAGCGTCCCCAATCCCGGTACCGTTCAACGCGTCGAAACCGACAAGTCGAAGAGGGCATTGAATTAATTATACGACGATCCCTCGTGGCATCCAGGTGTGTACCTTTTTATGACAACGATTACAGTCGGACGAGCGCGTTTCAGCTGGCCACAGTCATCATGTGTGTAATGGAGACGCCCGGGACATTTTTCTTTCTCTCGTTTCTTGTGGGTGTTGTAAATTAGTCGAGCTTTATCGCGTTTCACGTCCCCGTCGCGTCTAATACGGGAACTTTATGTCCCCGGGGCTTCGCCGCGGCCCTGTAGATGTTCCAACTCTCAGATAACCGTCTGTCAGGAGCTTCGTGAAGATCATCTATCGATTTGATTCATTCAAAAGTCAATTTCTTCCGTCGTTTTATCTCTCCGAGGCTGCGGGAGCCTCAAAAAGAAGCCTAGAAAATATTCTATCAGCAGATAGTGTTTTCTCCATATATGTCGCCAAGGCTTGGATGATAAACGTCGCGGAAGTACCCCCACTACCGCGGGGTATACCCACGTGGGCCAACCCCCACTCCGATGAGTCACGTGCTCGTAGCTCAGTGTCGCCAGATTCTTTAGAACATTCATCTTTAGAAATTTATTGCAGGAAAAGTAAGAGAGATACAGTGAAAAGTCTTTTCGCAGTATGTTCAGGCATGATTGAGTAGTATACACAAATTTTTGTTCCATGGTGGATGTAATAGTATTTGTGATGCTAAAAAGTATTAATTACGAACCGATTTCGTAAACTTGTCTTGTCATTGAGTTGACTTATAATGAAAACCATGGGGTGCAAGATGTAGCAAAAATTTGTGAACAATATCAAAGTACGTCCGAATGTACTGCAAAAAGTTTCACCGTTCTAGGTTGTCCAGCTTTCCCGCGATAAATTCCCGAAAATGACCCATGTGTGTTTCAATCAAATCCTGTTCAAAGAAAATTCGCCGGCGCGATCCACGGTGTGTTTTACATGCGCCGGGTAACTGGTGGATCCGGCAAAAGAGTGTCACGTGATCTCTCTCTCTCTCTCTCGGGCAACTAGGAAGAGGATTTTCTTGTTGCACTCGGATTTCCCGGCCGCTCCATTTCGCGAATAAAAGAGCCCGAGATATAAAGCCGCTCGACAAGAGATTCCACGGGGCAAAAATTACACGCGGCGCTATCAACTAAAATGAAAACCATTTTCTCGGGGAGTTGAAGCAGGTGGAAGCACCCCGGCACACAGGATAAGATCTACAAATTTCATGCGAGTTTCCTCGCCGCGCCGCGAGTATCTCTTTTCCTTGAGGATTGAGTATGCTTGTTTCTGCGAGGATTAACGAGCGCAACGGCGCCTTTCGAGATTGCCCCTGTCACGAAATTCCGTTTGTGACACCCGCGCGCAGTGTATTAGTCCTCGGCCCGTCCCGCAGGAGCAGTTTTCCTCCAAGTTTCATCCAAGTTTGGATCCTGTTAGACCGTTTCTCCCCGGCCCGTCCGATAGAAGTCCCGGGACGAGTCTGAACGACCAGCGAACCTCGCGATACAACGGCCCTCTGCGATTATCCTTCGGCGCGCCGAGTTATCTGCGACCCACCTGATGCGACCCGCCACACAATTAGAACGCTCCAACTCGCTTTCGAGCTGATAAAGCCGTCCGATAGCTCGCAAATCAATTTTTCGACTCCTGATACACCGGCGAATTTGAGCAGACGGTTTCACGAATATTTACAAATTTTGGTAATTATTTACATAAGGGGCTTCCTCACCGATTTTGATCACCTTAATATATATTGTCATGGTCATCATTCTCAACAACTTTTTCCTACACATGTTACCGCCGCACAACTGTAGTTTCCGAGATATTCGCAGAAAAGCTTCAACATCTCAAAAAGTGATCGCAGTAGGTGTGTGTAGGACTGTGTAAAATAGTATTTCAAATAGTTGACAGTAACTTATATTTTTATGATATTTTTATCAACATGCTACATATTCGTAATTAAACTACAAATAATACTTTGCTAACTATATTATAGCTTCTCATGTTAAAAATTATAATTTATAATATTAACTACTTGCTCAACTTATTTTTATTGTAAGGAAATATTTGAAATACAAAATAAAAATATTTCATTTTATCTATCTGGTTATCAAAATAAAAATATTTGATTTAAAGTAGTATCTTATTTGAACCACATTAAATTATACTATATACCAAATCATTAATGATCGTTAATATACGTTGGAAAATATGATAGAAAACCTTGTATCCAATGTTCCACATACGAATACTAGTCCTACATTATAAAATACTAATGTAAAGTGTACTTATACTTCTGAATCTTCTGTACCTCCGTCGGATCCACAGCACACAATTATTGACTCACGAGAATAGGTCCGAATAATTGAACAACAATTACTAAACAACACACACAACACACACACGCACAACACATTTTATAAAATCGTGACAACGAACGAGATGTCACTCCGACCACGAACAAAATAATACTGCGATTTTAACAATGATCCCTTCCACGGAGGTGGTACGGTCAGGTTATCCTAGGCAGGTTAGACGCTGAGGGTCTATAAACACTAGATACAAAACCAAGGTAAACAAATTATGGCGGGGCGCCCCGACCTTATTTCCCGGAATTCCCTGTTTTCGTATCACACGTCCGTGGGAGGGGAACGGTTAAAATCGCAGTATTATTTTATTCGTGGTCGGAGTAACATCTTCTCGTCTGCTGTCACGATTTCGTTAAGTGTGTTGTGTGTGTTGTTTAGTGATTGTTGTTCAATTATTCGGACCTATTCTCGTGACTGAATAATTGTGTGCTGTGGATCCGACGGAGGTACAGAAGATTCAGAAGTAAGTACACTTTACATTAGTATTTTATAATGTAGTTTGTAGTACATTAGTATTATATTTTATTATTCGTATGTAGAATATTGGATGCAAGGTTTTCTTTCATATTTTGCAACTTCAATGTCCCTTTAACACCAGATTTACAAAGCACTAAAACTGACTACTTAACATTATTTCACAAAAATAACGAGAACGTGTCTATCCACATTTGTATCAATTTTTTAAATAATATATACCCAAAAAAATAATTTTGTTGAATAATTCCCCATGGATACGTCTTCACAATGTCAATAATCGTAAATTATAAATATTAGATCCCGTCATTTTGACAGGCCCCGTGAACCTAGTGTCAAATTTCGTTTGTCTCGAGGCACGCACACGATTATGTTCCATCTCACACACTGTACACTTTACATTAGTATTTTATAATGTAGGATTAGTATTCGTATGTGGAACATTGGATACAAGGTTTTCTATTATATTTTGCAACGTATATTAACGATCATTAATGATTTGGTATATAGTATAATTTAATGTGGTTATTTCCCAGATAGCACAGAGACGTCTTAAAGACGTCTTTAAGACGTCTGTCAAAGACGTTCAGACATCTATTAGACGTCTGAATGTCCTACGAACGGCTTCCGAACGGCTTCTGAACGTCTCTGGAACGTCTTTGTGAAAAAACTGTACGTCTTAAAGACGTCTCGAACAGACGTATTCAAGACGTCCCGAAACAGACCCCTAGTACCACAAAAATATTAGATAGATATGTTTGTCAAATATTGGAAAAATATTTTTTAGCCACATTTTTTCTTGTGAGAAAAATATTGAATTTGAATATTGTATACATGTACAAGAAATATAAATTGAATGTTTGATATAACAAAAAAATTAAATAAATAAAAAAAAATAAATTAAAAGAATGTTTTTCAGCATATCCGCGCACATTAACATTTTATGCTTTATTTATTTATTTATTTATTTATAAACAAAAAAAATAAATTAAAAGAATGTTTTTCAGCATATCCGCGAACATTAACATTTTATGCTTTATTTATTTATTTAATTAATTAATTAATTTATTTATTTATAAATAAAAAAAAATAAATTAAAGGAATGTTTTTCAGCATATCCGCGAACATTAACATTTTATGCTTTATTTATTTATTTAACTTATTTATTTATTTATCTATTTATTTTGATATATTATTTTGGATTTTGGATTTGTGATATATAATGTATAGTTTTATTATTAAACAATATTTATTGCTAAATTCTATTGCGAATATATATGTAATATATTATAATAGTACTAAATTAACAATTTAGTTATTTAACTTTCCTAAATAAATAAACGTCTATTCGAAGGATGGAAAACTGCGTTATATTGTGTTGCGTGTGTACAGTTTGTAAAGCTTTTCTCTAGCAGTTTAGAATGACTGAAACGTCAAGAAATGAAACGTCTTAAAGACGACTTGTAAAAGACGTCTTAAAGACGTCTGAAATGAGACGTAAAAACGACGTCTTTTACGAGACGTCTTTAAGACGTCTTAAAGACGTCTTTTCAGGACGTAAGACGTTCAGACCAAAAATGGACGTAAAACAGACGTCTTTAAGCCGTCCAGTGCTATCTGGGTTAATGTGGTGTATTTCAAATATTTCCTTACAATGAAAATAAGTTGAGCAAGTAGTTAATATTATACATTATAATTTTTAACATGAAAAGCTATAATATAGTTAGCAAAGTATTATTTGTAGTTTAATTACGAATATGTAGCATGTTGATAAACAGACTACAATATCGTAATAACATTACAGGCATCAAAATATCATAAAAATATAAGTTACTGTCAACTATTTGAAATACTATTTTACACAGTCCTACACACACCTACTCCGATCACTTTTTGAGATGTTGAAAGTTTTTTGCGAATATCTCGGAAACTAAAGCTGAGCGGCGGTAACATGTATAGGAAAAAGTTGTTCAGAATGATGACCTTGACAACATATTTCAAGGTCATCAAAATCGGTGAGGAAGCCCCTAATGTAAATAATTACCCGAATTTTTTTGCGGAAAAACTGTTCAACCTTTCGCATTGGGATTTTACACACATATTTATTGCTGGTCGAAGTGTACGTGTGCTTTTTTTTAAGTAAAAATAATCATGATTACTTGGGTTATATGTTTTTTGATGACTTTTAAAGATTGTTCGATTACCACGAGTTTCGAATAATTAAGGAACTTTCGATATTCATTTCACATATAAGAGATCGAACATCAGCAACTTTAAAAATTGATTCCAACTCGATAGTTAAAAGTATCGATTTTAAAAAAATACTAGGGCGTTTTTCAATCTTCGTCTGTACACGGAAAAATATTTGTATACAAACAATTGAGGAGTTCGGTAACCAAAAAAATGTTTTAAATATCTCATTCCCTTAACATGTTAGAAACTCTACATGAGCAAATTTAAAATGTTTCTCAGCTTAACAATTTTGAAGATATTGTTGCCAAAAAAATACAGGGATATTCTACAACCTTCTAATAACCAGACAAAAATATGTTCGTCCAAAAAATTGAGGAATTGAATAGCCAAAAAAATGTCTGGAGTATCCCCATTCCCTTCGTTAGAAACTCTACATGAGCAAATTTAAAATGTTTCTCAGCTTAACAATTTGGAAGATATTGTTGCCAAAAAAATACAGGGATGTTCTACAACCTTCTAATAACCGGAGAAAAATATGTTCGTCCAAAAAATTGAGGAACTGAATAGCCAAAAAAAAAAATGGAGTACCCCCTGTTCCCTTAACACAACAGAATCCGAACACAAGTAAATTCAGAATTTGTTCTCCTTAACACTCGAGAGTATCGTTAAAAAAAAAAATACAGGGATGTTCCTCGGTCCCCTATTGAATAAGGAAAAATATTTTCCTATGGAAAACTGTAAAAGTATCTAGTAAAAAAAATTGAGTTAGTGTGTTCGCTGTAGACAACAATGGCAGGTAAAAGGTTAAAAAGGCGGGCATTCTGGTGGATTTCACGGGTGGCCGATGTCGAAGACGCAGCTGGCGAATAGGCTGGGGGATCGTAACAATGATCGAGGAATCGGGAAAACCCATCGGAAGTCCCGTCGTGCGAAAAGAGATCGGCATTTGCGTGCGCGCGCGCGCGCTCGCGCAGGAGAACGGGAGCCTCTTATTAACGGCGTGGACCGAGCCGAGTCCGAATAATCTGCAGGAACGATCTTCTCGACAGCCTATAGATCGTATCTGGAGGGTGGTATATGTGGCAGCACCTACGAGAACACTTACGGTCCTAATTATACGAGGAGGCACAGAATCCCGGCTTAAAAGCTTTATATATATAGAGCGGCTTGATGTATCGCGGGAACGTTTAGCGGCAACCACATTTACAAACACCGGCCGAGAGACGCCAAAGATAATCGTCCTGCATTTAGCTTGCCCCGAGAATTATAGTTAACCCTGAAACACCCGTCGCGAAACGTAAATAAACATTTTACGCACGATTTTCTCTCCGTTTCCGAGCCAATCGACGAATACTCGGAGTTGAAGCTACAAGATATGTTTCAAAAAATCAACTCCACAATTTTTGATGAAAAAACAAACTTTCTTCGTTCAAGCAAAGGCTGACGAACGTCCTTGAATTTTTTTGGCAACGATCCTCTCGGTTCTCTAAGTCCGAAAAAAAATTCTTAAAACCTTGTTGACCCTAATGTGATACTTTGAAATATTTTTTTACTCTTTAATTATTATGATTTCTTGAAAGGAAATATTTTTGTTTATTTAAACGGAGTTCGAAGAACATCCCTGTATTTTTTTTTTACAACGATCCTTCTTTTTAAATACAACAAAACAAAAGTTATTTCACAGGTTGACGTGCCAAGACAGCACGCACCACATAATTGATCAATTTTTTTCAAAGTTAATTCTATTGCTTTTCCTGTTTATTACCACATCCGAGTAAACAAAGAAATGTTTGGAAACATGTTGATAAACAGTTATCAGCTCTAAACATTTCTTTGAATGTGCCAAAAGTTCGAAGAACACCAAGTAATTTCAGATAAAGGGATCGATTCTCGGTTGATAATAGGGAAAAGGGACTTTGAATTTGAGCAGGGCGGTACAAGTCAACTGGAGGATCACTGTGACTCGGTGATATAGTTCTCCAGGCTCTCCAGTTCGCCCGAACCCCGCGAACTTCGCGGGAAACGCCTCGGAACAATCCAAACTCTTATCATACGATTGCGAGCGAAAGTTTCCGTCTGACGGCGGCGAAATAAACGCGCCGCTCTGAAATAAAGTTACCCGCCTTCGACCCGCTCCAACCCACCCTCCCAGTTACCCGCTGCACCCGCCATCTTGTATATCGCGACCGTCCGAAATTCAGAAGCAGCATCAGAACGTGGGAAACAATTCTCATGCGGCGAACTTTTCTGGCATGCGACTGAAGCATTGGGTCATCCGATAAGCAATGCGGTTTTTCCACCCGGTACACTCTCTGCTAAAACTCTCCGACTATTGCATCCTTGCCAAAAAAATATCTTTGCGAAGGTCTCGAGGCAAAACATTTAATTTTGTTTGAAATATTTACGGTTTCTCTGACATTGCTATTCTTTTAGTCTGAATGCACTCGTGCAGGATGCATTTTTATTGAAAATAAAGTGTTTTATTATGTAAAACACTCTAAATTAGGGTGGGTTTATGTCATCACTTCGTCTAATTCCAATTCATTTAAAAAATATAGAGGTTTGTATTTAAATCATTTTTAATATAGAAAAATGTACCTGGTTTCTTTGAAAGTGGCACTTGTATAGTGAGCTCAACCATGAAGTGCGTATGTTTTTTGAAAACTAAATGTTGTATGATGTAAAGCACCCCAAATTAGGGTGGGTTTATGTCATCACTTTGACTAATTCCAATTCATTAAAAAAATATAGAGTTTTGTATTTCAATAATTTTTAACATAGAAAAATCTATAAGGTTTCTTTGGAAGTTGCACTTGTATTGCGAGTGCAACCATGAATTGCGTATGTTTATTGAAAAGTAAATGTTGTATGTTGTAAAGCACCCCAAATTAGGGGGGGTTTAAGTCATCGCTTTACAAATTTCGAATTTGTTTAAAGACTGCAGGCCTTTAATGTAAACTAAATTAGGAAAGGTTTTGTAAGTTTGAACATTTCGAAGAGAAACTTTGCAGGAATCGAAATTGATAATGAAATTGCAGAAATCGATGAAAAATTTATATTTGGATTATTTTGCAGAATCCCACCACGTGTTATACAAAATTAATTCTGTTTTTCGTTTGAAGTTGCATAGGCTGTGAACGAATATTTTCCTTAAATTTTCGAATTAGATTGTTTTAAATTAATGAAATTATTTCGTACAAATTGTATTTCGTGCAAAGCGTTCCACATAAATCCGTCGTAGTTGTTGTTTCATCGCAGAGGATTTTCCTTTGGTAACGTCACAAAGCGTTTCCCCAGCAGGAAACAAATTCTATCTCTGCAACAGGGGATGTTTTTCAATCTGTTGATACCCTCTGGCGTGTTTAGTTGAAAATATTTCCCGAAACAGTTGTATCTCTTCTTTGACCAACGGAACACTGCATTTCAACATTCTTTTTGTATTATTTATCCGAGCAGAAACGTTTGTTGGATTATAAGTCGGTAACAAAAGTCAGCTGATATTTGTTATTAAACGCGTAGGATTCTCGATCTAATCCGTTAATCTCGAAAGAATTGCTTGTAATGATCCCGTGGGGGGTTCACTTGCTAGATAATCATTTATTTAGTAGCTCGAGCTCTTCGGAGCAGAACGTGAAACGCCGATCACGGGTCCCCATTGTGCGACGTCTCCGAATTCCATGCTGGTACACCATGGATAATCCGTGTATCGTGGGGGAAGAATAATGTTTCCGAGATTCTCAGCGCTTGGGACACCATTACAAGTCACTATTGTCGTCACTACCGCACAGTACCGTCCTTTTATTATCCGAGCAGCGACGGTTCATGGAGCCCCATCGGTCGTTGTGGTCGATTAACCCCCCATGGATCGCGTTCCTCCGAGGAGAATAACGCAAACGCGCCGATAAATCAACGATCGACGCCTTCCCGCGGCCATAAACTATCACTTTTCACGAGTCATTTGCAATCTGCTAACGAAGCCATAAGTTCGACTCGCTGTACCGACCTAGATGGCCACGGTTTTATCAATCATGGCGGTTTCAACGGAGACACGAAGCTTTCCTCACTTAGGGTGAAATTCAGAGGACGTGAGTTTCTTCATTATTTTTATTGTTAGACCGTCAATTTAAAAATTAAAAAATATTCTCACGGTACGCTTAACGGTGCTGGTTACAACAAAAAAAGAATCAACTCGATCGCATAAGTAGTGCTCGAGAAAAAAATTCTTGAGTGCAATATGTCTTCTACGAAGATAAACAAAAATTAATGCGAAAAAACTAATGCGACATTCACAAACTGATGACTTAAACCCCCACTAATTTAGGGTACTTTACGTCATACTTAATTTTCAATAAAAATGCGTCGGTGATAAATGTTAAGAAGAACCACAGTTCTTCAGAACACATGTATATTTTTCTGTTAAAGAATTGGCACGTTTGAAGGCCTGTAGTTTTTAAACAAATTCGATGTTCACAAACTGATGACTTAAAGCTGCCCTAATTTAGGGTGCTTTACATAATACGACGGTTAATTTTCAATAAACATACGCACTTCGTGGTTGCACTCACAGTACAAGTGCCATTTCCAAAGAAACCTTGTAGATTTTTCTATGTTGAAAATTATTGAAATACAAAGCTCTGTATTTTTTTAATGATTCGGAATTAGACAAAGTGATGACATAAACCCACCCTAATTTAGGATGCTTCACAGGATACAACATTTAGTTTTCAATAAACATACGCACTTTGTGGTTGCACTCACTATACAAGTGCCCCTGGTACATTCTTCTATATTAAAAATTATTGAAATACAAAGCTCTGTATTTTTTAAATGAATTGGAATTAGACAAAGTGATGACATAAACTCCCCCTAATTTAGGTAGCTTTACGTCATACAACATTTAATTTTCAATAAAAATGCGTCCTTCATGGTTAGACTCGCTGTACAAGTGCCACTTGCAAAGAAATCGTGTGTACAATTTTCTCTGCTGATAATCATTGAAATTCAAAGCCGTATATCTTTGGAACAAATTCGATTTCGACAAAGCGATGACATAAACTCCCCCTAATTCGGTGTGCATCGAGTCATGTGGTATTAAATTTTCAATAAAAATGCGTCCTTAGCGGTCGCGTGCGATAGAAGTTACAGTTCGAAAGCAGACCTCGTCCGGTTTCGGTTATCATATTTATCGATGTCCGGGATTCGATTGAACGAGGTATCAGGTGCGTTCCCATCGGCGTCCGTCATTTTTCGAGTCGTCTAGCTGCGACGTGGCTCTCGGTCTCCACCCTTGGAAGCCGGAAGATTACATCCTCGCCGGGGTACATTCCCTCTTACGGCCTCAAGGACACGCGTAACGACCGGAGATCCTCTCTCAGGACGAGGAGAGAAGAAGGGACACACTCTTTCTCTCTCTCTCGTCCCGTCCTCCGGAATACGTCCTCGGGTTCCAGGCAGCTACGTGTCGCACTTGGAAATCGCGGTCCAATAATTCGGATCTCGTATTTTGCCATTTTCCCGAAACCGCCCCCGTCTGCGCCTCCCTTTCCACCTACACGTACGCGCACATACACACGCACACACACACACACAAGCCCCCGAAGGTTCCCCAAAACAACCGCGTACAAGTACGTGACCGAACTGAGCAAACGTGCTATCGCGGCCCAAGGAAAGCATGACGAAGTTTTCAGACCGAGATCGCGCCGAGAACTCGACAAACAGTTTCTTTTTTCCTTCGGGCGCCGCTCGAGCGTAATTTCGCCGGTGTGTGGTCCTCTTCTACGCTCGCGAGCGTAGTCCGCTAACGACAGAGAACCCGAGACACACACGCCATTCTTCTTCGGGGCCTCTCTCGTCGGCAGCCTCCCTCGGATCGGTTCCTCCGAACTGTCGTATTGTAAACCTTTCGGACCGGGGAGACGCGTAAACGAGCCATTGTCACAGTTTTCGCGTCGATAGAGGCACAATGCGGTTTTCTTCGTTTCTGCTGCCGCGCGCTATCTCCCCGGCTGATTGGGGTTTATCTTGTCGACCTCACGGTCTTTCAAGAGCGTCCTAACGGCCGTCGTATTAATTCCGGCCTGGATATCGACCCTTTACGTTTTTCTCCGGAGAAAGTGTGTACAACTTGCGACTCGGAGCGCGACGCGGGTGGAGGTAAATATTTTTCCTGCTCGACGCCAGCTATTTTGATCCGGTCCGGGTGTACAGCAGCCGCATATACGGAAAATTAGGGGCAGTTTATGTCATCGCTCTGCTCGACTCGAATTTGTTTACGAAATACAGGGATTTTCGTTCAGCCTCGCAAATTGAGAGCTGTTGCGTTCGTGAATTTTTATTTCGAGAACTGTTCGTCGGATTGGTTTGGCTCTTTTTTTTTTGTATTGGAAACGGAGAGGTTTGGCCTACTAGAGAAATAATTTTTTATTTATAAAACTGATTGCGTGGTATTTAAAATTGAACGAACCTTCTGAACTCAGAAAAATTTTTTTTAACACTGAGTGCCCAACCAGAACCCCTAAAAATTCTTAAAAATTGAAAATAGTTATATGTGTGATATTGAGTAGTCTTCCAACTTTCTTGCATTGTACAGATCCCAATGAAATTTGGTACAATGAATATATTAACGTAAAAATTCATTTTAAAACCTGGACAAATAATTTCGTCATCCACATCTGGTTGTCATGGCGGTCAACGTGTTAAGCACTACCTCCACCCAGATAGCACTGGACGGCTTAAAGACGTCTGTTTTACGTCCATTTTTGGTCTGAACGTCTTACGTCCTGAAAAGACGTCTTTAAGACGTCTTAAAGACGTCTCGTAAAAGACGTCGTTTTTACGTCTCATTTCAGACGTCTTTAAGACGTCTTTTACGAGTCGTCTTTAAGACGTTTCATTTCTTGACGTTTCAGTCATTCTAAACTGTTAGAGAAAAGCTTTACAAACTGTACACACGCAACACAATATAACGCAGTTTTCCATCCTTCCAATAGACGTTTATTTATTTAGGAAAGTTAAATAACTAAATTGTTAATTTAGTACTATTATAATATATTACATATATATTCGCAATAGAATTTAGCAATAAATATTGTTTAATAATAAAACTATACATTATATATCACAAATCCAAAATCCAAAATAATATATCAAAATAAATAGATAAATAAATAAATAGATAAATAAATAAATAAGTTAAATAAATAAATAAAGCATAAAATGTTAATGTTCGCGGATATGCTGAAAAACATTCTTTTAATTTATTTATTTTTATTTATAAATAAATAAATAAATTAATTAATTAATTAAATAAATAAATAAAGCATAAAATGTTAATGTTCGCGGATATGCTGAAAAACATTCTTTTAATTTATTTTTTTTATTTATAAATAAATAAATAAAGCATAAAATGTTAATGTGCGCGGATATGCTGAAAAACATTCTTTTAATTTATTTTTTTTTATTTATTTAATTTTTTTGTTATATCAAACATTCAATTTATATTTCTTGTACATGTATACAATATTTTTCTCACAAGAAACATATCTATCTAATATTTTTGTGGTACTAGGGGTCTGTTTCGGGACGTCTTGAATACGCCTGTTCGAGACGTCTTAAAGACGTCTAACGGACGTCTTAAAGACGTCTTTAAGACGTACAGTTTTTTCACAAAGACGTTCCAGAGACGTTCAGAAGCCGTTCGGAAGCCGTTCGTAGGACATTCAGACGTCTAATAGACGTCTGAACGTCTTTGACAGACGTCTTAAAGACGTCTTTAAGACGTCTCTGTGCTATCTGGGCAGGTACTGAAGGTAAATAAAATTGAATAAGATTCGATGCCTAGTATTGTTTAAATAAATTCGAAGCCAGCAAAGTGATGTTACTTTTTGAAAAGCACCGTACAATGCCTGGCTTCGATCAAAATCCTCGACGTCGTCCGGAAAAACGACGGGGAAATTCGTGGAAACCGGGTAAATGATTTTTGAGCAGAACCTCTCTTACCGTCGTCATTGTTACAATGATTAATGTTCTTTTTATTGGAGGGATATCGAGTGACTTATAAGAGGGATGGAAGGGCCTGGGGCGCGGGCTATTCTTCTGGTACAATGGCCCTCGAAGGAAGGTTACTGGTTTCACACTCAAGGAATTCATATATTAGATTCAACGTCGCCATTAATCCGCGGCTTATAAGCACTCGAGAAATTGAATTGTTGCGCAAGAGGTTGTTTAAGCGACACTTTTATACCGTGGAGTCGATTCTTCGAAAAATCGTGAGTCAAATAATTTTTTCTTTTTCATTTCTCCTTGACGGTCAAATAACTACAATCTTGAACGTCCCACTCGTTTTCAGTAGTAGAAAAAAATATTACTAAGAGGTATTACTCGATTTAACAGGAAGGGATTTAATATTTCTCAAGGTCATCGAGACTCCAAGGTCACCGATAATTTTTCCAAGTAGGAATTTAAGCGTATTTTTATCATCACTTGTGACAGCTGTTAGCGAGACGAATTCAATAACTGATATCATATCATGACCTTCGCGTTACCTTGAGTCATATTTAGAAAATGAGTAGTATATTTTACTGTTCACACGTAGGTTATGGTATTTATAGAGCATTGGATTTGTTTGGACAGCAGCTATCACATTACACATCGATAACCTTGAAATCTCGAAAAATATGACCTAGAAAAAAGTGTCACACTTACTATGATGTTTGTCCCTTCGAACAGAACAATCTTTTCCTCTAACGTGTTTCCATGTTATTAAAAACGAATGAGATATTCAGGACGAGCAATGCATGCAGCATGCACAGGGGATGTGCACGCCGAAGGGAGTTGAGTTTTTGGCAAAAATGGTCCCGATCGATGTTTACAATGCAAATTGGCTATAGGATCCCGTTCGACCGAGCGGGAAATATTGTCCTTTCGATCACCGTCGGCCTAATAAAGCTTATTGTGAGCGTAGAGCAAGATAAAATGCGCGCCATTAGGGGCTTGCAAAATGTCAGCGCAAGGGCGGCTGAGGCTACAACAGAAGTTACACCATCGGCTATCAGAACTTAAGGGTTGTTACCGCGCCCTGTTCAACCGAGAGGGTCCACGGGACCCCACAGAATCCTAACAGCGATAAATTATATTCGGGGCACGCACCAGTCCTAAGGGCGAACCTTGTACACCACGTGTGCCGCGCCAAATGCTACTTTCATTGCACTTGCCTGACGGCTTTTGCATTACGCCACCGTCCTCCGCTCTGCCGATTTATCGTTCTTCTTTCCATGAACTTGCCGAACGATGCCTTTTTTCCGACTTCTGCAGTATAGATTTACGGAACGCCTCCTTGAGCAACGACGGCTAAAAACCCCCCTTTAAACTTTGCACGCGGTACAGACAGACGGATAGTTTACTTTTCAGTTTTCTGCAAATTAAAAAGAATTTTTTGCAATTTTAAAAAATTTTATGCGATAGGCCAAACCTTCTAAATTCAGACAAAAAAAGAATCATCTCGATCGGACAAATAGTTTTCGAAATAAAAAATAATAACTGCAGGCGAATCTACTTGTTTGCAAGTACAAACAGTTCGAAATAAACGAAAATTGGTAACTTCGAGGGGGGGCTGTATTCCGTAAACAAATTCGAACTCGACAAAGCGATGACTTAAACTACCCCTAATTTTACGTGAACTACACTATACCGTACCCTTTTTGACCAAAGTCTCTGATATCGACCAGAGAACATGATCGATTTCGCGAGCAACACGATAGGAATTCACTTAAGCTTCTATATAATTTTTCCTACGCTACACAATTATTAATTCTTCGACAAAAGAAAAATCATTTAGGGCGGACCAAACCTTCCAGAATGAAATAAACAAAGGATCAACCGGACCTGATAAATAATTTCTGAGATAAAAATTCCTGAACACGAATTAAAGATCAATTTTTTCGAGACGAATCTGACGATTTTCAATTTTCATTTAAAAAATGCAGCCCGAAGACACCGTGAAAATAGTAGGTGATAGAAGCGTGTGTTCGTAACGGTGCAGTGCGTATTTCGCGGGGAAACAGCGAATGCAACCGGATCCGTGCATAAATTAAAATAAAACGTGAACCAGGAATTTTTGGCGGCGACATCGTCGACATCGTAACTCTCGGTTGGTCTGGGTTAGATGTCATTCGTTGTAGTTCGTCGCGGGCGTTGTAGCCCGTGTCGGTGAGACTCGTTCAAACCAGCCGCGGTGGTTTATTTACGCGAGCGTGTGTACGTTATCGTTAAAGTGTGAAATGATGTATCTTCGTTGACAGCTTCCGTCCCCTCATTTCCCACGCGTGCGGACAGCCTTCCGTGGGCGGACCCCATCGTTCCGCTTGATAATTGGGTTACGCGCGAAAAGCATTACCCCCCTTCGATTCGGAATAGTAATCTTTTTGCCCGTGATAACGGCTGATGGAGAGATAGTTGATCGGCGCGCGGGTGTCATAGCTCTGGGGAGGCGAACGCGGCGAGAATACCACCGACTCTTCCAAACGGAATGCGATACAGCGGAATGCGTGTACTATAGCGTATACCGTAGAAAATTAGGGGGGGTTTATGTCATCGGATCGGTAGATGCGAATTTGTTTACAAAATACAGGCTTTCGAAATTTTCAATCAACAGCAGACTTGTTTTTACGAACATGACTGCACTAATGAATTTTTATCCGGGAAACTATTTGTCGGATCGAGTTGATTCTTTTTGCATTTGAAACTAGAAGGTTTCTACTACGGTAAAAAAATTTTTTTTTTTAGATTGAACAATTGATTTGGTGATATGGAGAATTTTAAACACAAACTCGTATCAATTTTTGGAATCGATGTTTTGGTCACCAGGTAGCAGCATTATGTGATGAATTCCTTTATTTCTGAAATTTTTTTTCAAAATTACGTATGATATGACGTAATGCGCCCCAAATTAGGGAGGGTTTAAGTCATCGCTTCGCTGAATTCCGATCTGTTTGCACAATACACACCCTTAAGGTTTACGATTTTCATCCAGCTCACACTTGTGGGCTATTTTTCCCAAATTTCATTAAGAAAAATTATAAGATAATTAAGAAAAAACAAAAAATACGCACACATTTCTCGAAGTCTCCCCTAACAGCCTAAGCTTCGATTCATCAGTTTCGGCCAACGATTAATGCGCAAACCTCCTCCTGGAGGCGTCAGGTCTCACGATTGCGATTCCAAACTAATCCGAAACAATCATTAATTCTCTCTTTCAGGGAAATCTTTCGACAGGATTTGGAGGGTCGCGAATCGCCCTAAGTAGAGCCATCATTATACCCGAGAAGGTAAGGTATCGTTGTAACTACCGTAATCTAGAGAATGATAAAGAAAGAGAGCGAAAGAGAGAGAGAGAGAGAACGAGTTCAGGAGGTCGGTAATTTGAAGAAATCAGGCTCACCATTTCTCGAAATTAAGACAAATGCGAAAGGGCTGTCCCCGCAGCTGTCGACCACGAAAATACCTCGAAGAAGAACTCCAGAATGGATTCCATTTCCGTTAAGCGTGCACACGTGACCCGAGGACTGAATAATTTATGTCCGATTTGGTCGATGCACTCGTTCGACCGAACGGAAAGACCGTCGAATTCGGCGCTGTTTGAACTTTACGAGGGAACACCGTGCCTCCTATGGCTCTCAGATGCGTTTAGCGTACCCATAGTCGGAGTCACATGCGAGGGGATTGCTCCTAACGAGTTATAGTTCTCGTTAAACTGCGATAAGCAGCCCTAATGTGCCTCGAGTTTTTGTCTTGGGGGACCTAAACAATTCGGAATTTACGCTTGGAGGTAAAACACATAGTATCCTCAATGTTATTTAAACCACCCTTATCATTAATTATTTATTATATAATACGAATTTAACACTAGAACTACCGAGTACTAAATGCAACTGGCATACATTGCCTTATAATAACAACAAAATTGCATTTCTTTAGATTTCGTGTTAGTTTTGTTTAAATATCTACTTGAATAGAGAAGTTTATTAAAAAAATTTCTCACGGAAACACGTTTATAATTTTTCAATATTTCTAACAGAAAAAATTAAGAGCAAGTCATTTTGACTCATCCGGTGGTTCTAGTGTTAATATATTTAATATTTTTAATTTCATACATTTAGTATGGATATATTTAAAATAACTCGTATATTTACAACTTTATCTAATTTATCACATTCGTGTCGTATTTGAATACAATATATACGTTCAGCACAATTTAACTTAAAACTCATTTATGACATTTTTCAATTACGACTCCTTTTAATAATTTTAATGAATGAAAAAAAATAATGTAACAGTATCGTGAAATTCTTGCCCGCTTTTTGTGTCATTCTTTTCCGTTTGATCTGCTTCTTTTTAATTAATTTACGTCCACGCGAAATCCGCAGTGGTCCTAATTAATAATTTTGAGGTATAGCGGTTGTAAAATTTGCCGGATTAATTGGGTTGAAAAATGTAGAAAATTTTCGGCGTTGATAAAATGAAGGTATGGAGATAAAAGGATTCAGATTCGCTGATGAAAATTTCATAATTGTGTTCCCGCTCGATTCGGAACGCAATCAATATATCGTATAATGAACAACGTCATTACCCCACCCCATTTCCATTAAAAATTTTCCAGCCGGACAATAGGCGAGAGCGGGCACAGGCTCCCGTGATAGTATTACCTCTGGAAAAATGTTAATAACTATAGAAGTGCGCCGGTGAACAATGTTGAAAGCCGGGCCGGGCCGGGCCTCCATTTAGACGCGTTGCGAACGGTTCGCGAGTTCATTCATCGATTAATGCGTTCCATAAAACAAACGGACGATCTGATAAAAGTATTCGACAATGGAAAATACCATCCTACGCCTCGGGTGGCTATCATTGTTCGTTAATGAACAGAATAACTTGCATTCAAGTCAATAATAAAAAAAAAAAAAACGTTGCAAGCAATGATGAGCATAAAATTGCATCAATGTTGCTGCGAGCGACAAAAGAAAAAAAAAATTGGCAGGAGATAAAAGCAGGAGTTCCACTCTACCAAATGAGCCTAATTTGAACATCCTCCGATATTTCTTCGCAAAGTTATGACAACACACACTTTCACATCTCCAATTTCTAAGAGTCATCTAAAGTAATGTTTCGATCTAAGCTGAACGGAACTACACGATTTTAGTTCGCCTATCCCCCTCCACTGGCGTCACACCGAAAGTCAAGCAGTATAGAGCAGTATATATTGGTGTGAACCACTACTAATCCAGTTACAAAACTTCTTTATTTTTCATTATTTTTTCATGGGACTTTCACCGACTTATTCGTGGGATTTTCCTGATTAAAATGACACTAAACAAGATATGAAAGCATGGGGACTAGCGCGGTAGAGGGGGAAATTAGAGTGGGGGAACTCTACACGTGGCCCTACACGATCTATGTCACGGACCTATGGGCTTCTAGATCGAGACTTTACTCAAAGCTCGTCAACAAAAGAATATCGATTCCAAACAAACGGTACTTGCCATAAAAAAAAAACTTATGGTTGGAAAAGCTAGACACCCCCACCCCCTTGCCCTTTAAAATGATTCCAGCTAGACCCATCCTCCAATTTTCTTCCACGAGGCTACAAGAGGTGGAACGTCTCCAGCCCCGTTCTTCAGGAAGAACGCATCGATTCGATGCAATTACGATCTCCGTGAGATCGACGACAAGGATCGACGACGTTCGAGAGGATCATGCTATCTCGGAGACACCGGTCCCAAGTCAGAAGAGCCGTGAATCACGAAATCGTAGCCCGGAAACGTCGGAAGAAAGTCGCCGGAGCAATATCGAGTAGTCGATACCGAAAGAGGGGAGGGGGGAGATGGCGCGTCTAGATTTTGTCTTCGCTGTTAGATATATTGTGGGGGAGGGGGGGGGCGAAGAGGGGTGGGGCGTAGAGACGAGAGTGGGAGAGTCTCCACTATGTCAGGGATGCGCGCAAGAGAGCCAAATTCCGGACCCTAGGATAGGTTAAGTAGAAATTTATGTCCGTCGCAAGACGAGAACCAAATAAATCGCCCATGTTTTAACGTTGCGACCATAAATTACGAATTCATCGCGGATTCCGCAAAATTTGCCATGCGTTCACACCAGGGGAGAATTAACTGTACACCCCTATGCCAGAATTCGTCGTCGCTCTGGCGCTTCAAAACTTGAGAACGGAGACAAGAACCGTCCTCTCGCAGGCGTCTCGGAACGTTAAATTAGCTTTTTTCTAATTTTATACGTTGTTCGATTAATCGTTTGATGAAAATTTTTATAATTTCATTAAGACACGAAACATTTTTGAAGGGAATTTTGCGTCGAGAGGATCTATTCAACGAAAACACGTGCTTGATTTCTTTAAATTTGTTTATAATTTCCAGTGTAGCAAATTTTTCGACGGAACAAAAATTGTTTACCACGAATCGAACCTTCTAAGTTACAACAAAAAAGGAATCACGTCGATTCGAAAAGAAATTTCCAAGATAAAAATTCGTAAACACAACCTCCTACTTTACGGATACGGAGGATAATTGAGAAATTCGAAGGCCTATATTTTATAAACAAATTCGAACCGAGAGAAACGATGACATAAACTACCCGTAATTTCGCGCGAATTTCGCCACAGAATAGTTGATTTTAGACAAATTGCCGGCATCGATCGGGTAATGCTGAATTTGGACGACCTAACCCAGAGGCCTTGGTTTGAAAATACGTGGTTTTTGGAGATTGCACGATTTTATCTAGATCTCTCGTTACTACCGAATTAATTTCTCGGCGAAAAATCGTTTACCACGAATCAAACCCTCTAAATTATAATAAAAAAAAAAAGTAATCACGTCGATCCGAAAAGAAATTTCCAAGAAAAACATTCGCAAACACAACCTCCTTTGCGGAAGACACGAAGAATAATTGAAAAATTCGAGAGCCTGTATTTCATAAACAAATTCGCACCGAGCGAAGGTGATGACATAAACTCCGGTTAATTTCGCGGGAACTATGCTGTACCATAGTTCATTCGTACCGGAATCGCTGTCACCGGCCGCAGAATTGGCGAATACGGTGTTCCCGGTCGAAAGAAAATTCCTGGACCGAGAGGACAGTGCGTGGCCGAGGTTTTCGAGGGTTGCGGGGGGTGGCCAGGGGTCTCGATGGTCGATACGGGAGCCCGTTAGGGTGTAACTGGTCTATTACCGGGTTTATTGAGATTGGGAATCAGCCGACGATTACACTGCCGGGGAAAATACACCGGCTATCGGCCGGCCTCGATTTCCATACGCGGAAAACAGCCGCGAAAGAGTCGTTATTACTCTGACACGACGGCAATGTGTACCCATTAGAGCAGCGGCGGCGGACGCGTTCACCTGGTCGTTAACGTAATAGCCAGCGCCGAATTTCCCCTTTCCCTTCCCCTCCTCTCCCGCCCCCTCCATCACGTTTCTATGGCTAATGCCATGGCGTGTCTGACTGGCCGGGTCCGGCGAAATACAGGTGCGAACTCCGAGATTACGGGTATCGATCATCGGCTCGCGCCCCTGGATCTCGTGATGGACGTCCCTGCTACGACAGAGAGAACAAACAGCGAGAAAACGGAAAAAATAGTGTGATAGCTTTAGCTGTCTCGCCGTTCCACACAGAGAGGATCTTTATCAATCGTGAAATACTGCCGCGGCCGGTGTCTTTCGACCGGTTTTACTGCTGCGAGCGGACCCCCCCGCGGTTAAATTAGTTACCGAGCGTTTAATTGCCCGTTTCGCAGAAAATTACATCGAAATTCGACCGGCAAGGACGCAACGGTGTTCAAACGTCCGTGCCGACGTTCACATCGATGTGACTTCACGAGAAATGGTAGTCGGGACGATCAATTTTATCACTATTTTAAGCTGGAATACCTTTCTCTAGATTGCTGTTGTGTTATGTTAACATGTTCTTGTTGAGGTGGAGATTGAAGTTAAACTTCACCTTCGGAAACCAGAAATTTTGTACCTTTTTAAATCTAATCCTGTAGATCTTGGCGAGACGATGCCGGAAATCCAAGTTTCAATCCTAGGAGATCACCAGTAGAGAAAACTGAAGGTCGCACGTCTTTACGCACGCATAACTTTTGAACTAGTGATCTCCTAAGATTGAAATTTGGATTTTCGGAATTTTCTCGCCAACATCTACAGGACTGCGTTAGAAAAAGTTGAAAATCTCTGGTTTCCTGAAGCGAAGTTAAGCCGAGATTGAAAATATTGTTAGTTTATGGGAGAAAATCGTAGGATGCTTTAATTAGGCTGGGCAAAGTTTCTAGTTCTTGCAGCTACAGGCTCGACTATAGGTATTTGTTTAGAATAAAAATCTTTTTGTTAATACCACGAATGGTACAATTTCGTGAAAACATATCGGAGGCGCATTTAAGTGTCACTAAAAAAAACCAGCAGGAACCAGTTCTCGTGAATTATAGATTCTGTCCTCTGAACGTTCGAGTTTAATCAACGATTTCTATGCGACGGGTGAACCGTTCGAACAAATCACTGACACCGTAATTGACTCGGAGAAGTCAGTTTGCTCCGTGGTGGACCGGAAAATTTACCGTCACCGTTGATCCTGCTGTTAGAACGACAACAAACCGGGTGCACACGTTGCATCCCGTGCAATTGTGCTTGCAATTAGAGACGCCACATTACACAGACGACCGCCATTGTTTCAGTGTCACGCCGTCATACGCGAAAGAACGGTTTGCAGCGGGCAACAACGCGCGTTCGACACGAGGGGCGTTTTACGCTTCTTTTACGAAGTTTAACGGGACCGAGAGAAATCGGAGTTTCCCACGTGACGGTTTCGCGCGTTAAATGATATATGTTTCGATCAGATCGCGATACGAGGGTTTTTCGGATGAAATCCTGCGTCCAACTTTTCACCCCCGGACTGTTCAAACGACTGACACGCGCCCGCCACGCTCTCTACGTGGAATACTTAATAAAACGCGCCTGTAGGGAGAGTTTTTCCGATGGATTATACCCCGTAAACCGAATAACATCCACAAACTCCCCGGATGGATATCACCGGACGAATATTAACACGACCATGCTTGTTTCTTACAATTCCTATACCACGTTGTTTCTCCTAGATCGTAAATCATCGATCTTGCACCTCCCCTCACGCCGTTACCTGGTTCTTGTCGTTTGCTAGTTGAATTATTCGAGAAGACTTCGCATTCGGATGAGTTTGTTTGAAATTTTCAATCTCACACACCTGACTCTTCGATGAAACAAAAATTGTTTTCGATAGCCTGAACATTCGTTTCAAAAAAAAAAAAAGAATCATTACGATCCGACGAATAGTTTCCGAGATAAAAATTGATAAACATAGTCGTGTTCGTAAGGAAATCTTATTAAAAGTTGTACAGTTCAAAGACTTGTATTTTATAAACAAATTCGAAACCGACAAAGCGATGACTTAAACACCCGCTAATTTTGCGTAAGTTAGACCATGTAACTATTTATTTTTTACAAAATGGCCGACATCCACCTGGAAAAGGCCTAACTTGACGAAGACGACTTCTTAGGAGGACGAATAAACGTTGGAAAGTTTGAAAGCTCGCAATTTGTAAATAAATTGAAAATTAACAAAACGATGACTTAAACCCCCAATAATTTTCCGTACGTTAGACCATGTGACTATTTATTTTTTACAAAATGGCCGACATCCACCTGCAAAAGGCCTAACTTGACGAAGACGACTTCCCAGGAGGACGAATAAACATTGGAAAGCTCTCTCTCGAAAGCTCGCAGTTTATAAATAAATTGGAAACGAATAAAGCGATGACTTAACACCCCCCCCCTAATTTTGCGTGCACTTCGATGTACCATAACCGATTCTCAGGAAAATTGGTCCAATTGGATTGGATTGGTCCAATATGAAATTGTCTTATTTTCTCGTTTCCCTGTACAAGTAAAATTTTAAACAAACACGTCTGCTTGGATTCCGATTCGCGGGGCTCAGCTCTCGAGCTAAGCTCAACGGGATTTCTCGATCCTGTAGGACAGTAATCGCATTATTCAGATTATAAAATTTTCCGCGCCCGACGCGCTCGATTATAAAAGATACACACACGGTTCGATCAGCCGGAAAAAAGAGGAGGATACCGCGCAGGTGAGGAATTCCTTTCTTCGTTGGACAATGGGGGACACAGTTTTAAAATTCACCGCGGCTACAATAGAATTCATCCCCGGTTGCGCTCATTCAAATCAAGGAAAATCACGCAATCCATCGTGTTGCCTCGAATTCCCCAAGTAATCTCAGTAGGGCGACGCAATGGAGGGAGAGAGAGAGGGAGAGAGAGAGAAAAAGAGAGAGCTGGTCTGGGCCATCGTTGGACCATCGCCGAGCAGAAATTCACGTTTCATCGGGCCGAATCTGCGGAGACAAAACCACTCACGTCCACCGAGCGACGTCAAAACGAGAAAGACCGATAATTTCCGAATAAAAAGGTAACGTGGCTGCGCGGTGCAGCCCCCATATCTCTCCGCCGTCTCCAGGGGGAGGCTATTTTACAAATTCACGACGCGACATCCCGTTTTCCGACGGAACTTCCGCCCTCGAACATTTGAATTTGTGAAAATTTCAAGAAAACCGACCTTCGAAGGGATCCTCGCTTTCTCGCCTTTTCCCCGGGACGAAAACATCCACCGAAGAAGCGACTAAGGAGGATTGAAATGAACCTGGATTGTGGCACCGAGTCTTTCTCGCGACATTGCTGCAGGGTTAAATTTATCAACCCTGTACGATTCCGTGACATTTTCCAGAGAAGTAATGTTTACCCTCTACATTGATTCATGGCGTAAAAGTTGTTGCAAGAAGAGTCGCCCAATGAAGGTGAGAGTAGAGGCTGCAGGCTTGAAAATAAGCCTAGATACATCATTCTACGATTTTTCTTGGCGCAGTTACAATAAGAAAATTTCTACCCCCTAGGGACGCGTTCAAATCTAAAATTTTCAACCTTTCTGATTCACCTCCTGTTTTCTATTGGAAACATATTTATGAGGATATTTGCATTTAGCAATATTAAAAATAGAGATTCAATACTTTAAAATGAGCCTAACTAGATGTTCCTACGATTTTTAATAACAAAGTTACAAAAGATTGTATAACCACAATTTTTAATCGTTCATTTAGAAATATCTTAATTTGAAGAGTTAGTATATGATAAATTAAGCTACAGTTCCTCCTGCAATACTCATAAAATAAAACAATTTAGCAGTGCTAAAAGTAGAAGATTGAACCTCTAAAATAAGCTTGGGTAGATTATTCTACGAATTTTTTTGGCGTAGTTACACTAAGATAAAGTTTCAACCCCCTAGAGACGTGTTCAAATCTAAAATATTCGATCTTTCTTCCTTTACCTCCCATTTTCTGTTAGAAACATACTTATGAAAATATTTCCATTTATCAGTATTAAAAGTAGAGATTCAACACTTCAAAATCAGCCTAACTAGATGGTCCTAAGATTTGTAATAACAAAGTTACAATAGATTGTATAACCACAATTTTTAACCCTAGTAACCTCTTAATTTGAAGAGTTAGTGTATGACAAATTAAGCTACAGTTTCTCCTGCAATACTCATAAAATAAAACAATTTAGCAGAGCTAAAAGTAGAAGATTTAACCTTTAAAATGAGCTTGATTAGATCACTCTACGATTTTTTTTTTTCACAAAGTTACAATGGCCCAAATATTTCAACCCCCTAGAGACGTTTAAATTTGAACTTTTCGTCATTTCGATCAGCTGTCCCCGAAGATTCGTTAATCCAATTCCTCCGTAACCTTGCTGCATTTATCTGGCATCTAGCCGGACCATTTTTAATCATCGTGTCGACAACAGGAAACCATGTTCCGCCTTCGCGCACGCAAAAATCGCGTTCCCCGGACGATAACAATCCGTTATCTCGACTTAAGGAGAAATATGTTTCAACAGTGGCGAGCACAAGATGTATAATAATCCGAGAACTTATGCTCGGAATATTTCTCCTTGAATTGCTGCGCAGATAGGTCGCGCCGGGAATCATCAGCGAAGTCAAGATCGTCTGCGAACAGGGCGTTTCATGTAGCCCGTTGTGTCGTGCGGTTGGCGTTTAATTCAAAATCTTGTGTGTCTTCTGTCTCTGGCCGCGACTTAAGCTCGCTCTCGGCTCCCATAAATCTCAGAAAACTTGGGGGTGGCAAAATAGGGTTCAACGGCAGCCAACCACTTCCAATTAGCATCCTCGACAACTTTCAACATGCCTCCCCCCCCCCATCCTCAACCCCATGGATCCATGGAAACAGTCGAAACAAACGCGGAAACTTCGCGATCGCGAACAAACACGCTCGACTCCTCCGTTAGGAAATTGAATTTCGCAAAAACCGCGTCGTTACAGCCAACCAGGGTTCTCGGATTCGTGTTCAGCACACCAAAATCCACGGTAAAAAAAAATTTGTTGTCTATACCGTACGATTATTGAACCTACGGTGTATAGGAAAATACGAGAAAACTGTCACACTTCGGTGCGATTTGATACAAGTAAATTAATTAATTTAGCATTAGATTTGGGGAGCACAAAAAGTGACTATTTTGCGTTACTTTGTAAAAACAACAAGACTGTGCTGCCCAATTTTTTTTTTAATAACGTATGCTCAGAGAAATAAATTTAATAATAGTAAATTAAAAATATTAGAAGGGGCCGGTAAGTCTAGCGTTAATACCATTTTTTAAATTTATTTTTCACTGATAAAAATCATTACCACCGAGGTTAGGCGTGTCTACATGATTTTTTGCAGGTTTGGAATCCAATTTGTTGTCTATACTGTACGATTATTGAACCTACGGTGTATAGGAAAATACGAGAAAACTGTCACACTTCGGTGCGATTTCATACAAGTAAATTAATTAATTTAGCATTAGATTTGGGGAGCACAAAAAAAGTGACTATTTTGCGTTACCTTGTAAAAACAACAAGACTGTGCTGCCCAAATTTTTTTTTAATAACATGCTCAGAGAAATAAATTTAATAATAGTAAATTAAAAATATTAGAAGGGACCGGTAAGTCTAGCGTTAATAGCATTTTTAAAATTTATTTTTCACTGATAAAAATTATTACCACCGAGGTCAGGCGTGTCTACATGATTTTTTGCAGGTTCGGAATTTAGCGATAATAGTGAAAAATTGCGTAGGCATGCGTAGGGATAATTACCAGAGTCAACGTTGAAAGGGGATTATCGGTTTCCTGGTGTTTTTCGAGGTTTATTGACCCATCTATTTTTTCCAGGTCATTTCCGATGGTTCTATTATCGAAGGACAAGGAGTCTCGGAGCCTCGGGGTGTTGTTTCCAATCAAGGAATACAGCTAATAAAGGAGAACCGATGATTTAGGGGCGAAATAATAAGAATTTTCTTTAGGGCGCCGATGAAATTAAGCCTTGGGACGCCGCTCGGTTCGCTCGCGGGGCTGCGAAATCTCGAAGGGACGCCCTTTTTTTATTGCGCCTTCGACCCACTGGTTCCAGACAGCATGAAAAACGGTTTCTTATCGTTCGTGGGACATTGCACTTCTCCTTCGAGTGGTTAGATAAATTACGAACAGCCGATAGAAACTGGAAAACTTGGACCGAACGGCGAAGGGTCGGATGGCTTCGAACTGGAAAAAAAAAATCGCTCAAGGACCGACCGAAATCGACAATCCCGAGCACCGTCTCCGTGTTCATCAGATTTTCCCCCGTCGTTCTAGCTCGGTCTCAACTTTCTAGCATTTTCCCCGAGAAATTCGAACTGCGTGGAAGTTCTTCGAAAAATCGAAATTTTTCAAACCGGTCAATTTGTTAAAGCGAAATACAGTGATATATGTCAACAACACGGATCTTGTATCAGCGTGTTGTATCGTCAAGGAGACGTGCCCGAGCACGTATTATGTTTATACTTCTCTGGCGTCGCGGTAGTGGGGATAATTTCGCGACGTTTATCGTTCAGGTCTCGGCTATACATATGGAGAAGTCACTGTAAGTAAAATAATATTTCGGAATTTATTTCTACTACCCCGAAAACCAACACAGTGGTTACTCTATAGAGAGTGTCCCACGTAAAAAGTTATGGGTGTCCCAAGTTAAAATATTTGTGCCCATAATTATGAGTGGTCTGTCATAAAAAAAAAAAATTACATTGAATAAATTTAGTTTAAAATCATGTCGTGTGAAATAAGTGATAAATTCATTTTTTTTTTAATTTTTACTCGGACCACTTTCATAATTATGGGCACATTTATTTGTCAGATTATCGCAAGTACTTGAAAATCGTGAAAAGTGTTATGTGGAAGACCCTGTATAGACAAATCACCGTAAGTCAAATATTATTTCTGAATTTATTTCTACTGTCCCAAAATCAATACAGTGGTTACTCTATATATGTCCGAAATGCCTAGCAGAT
This sequence comes from Seladonia tumulorum, assembly GCA_913789895.3. Taxonomy (NCBI): domain Eukaryota; kingdom Metazoa; phylum Arthropoda; class Insecta; order Hymenoptera; family Halictidae; genus Seladonia; species Seladonia tumulorum. The sequence continues at coordinate 15,438,869 of OU565270.1, read as the reverse complement.
AAAAGTCCCAGAACTAACCCCTCTCTAGAGCTTTGCTGTCTTTTTTGGATCAAAGTATTTCCTGGACGATACATGTCCTTGGGTAGAACAGTGTTTTGGACATACATAGAGTAAACACTGTATGTATAATGTAAAAGTGGTGTATAATGAGCGTTCGAGAGTATGATTGTTAGCATGAAAATTGTGAACGAGAATTGTACGAATTGCAGTCAACTGGTGCTCCTATATCGGTTTTTATTAATGTAGTGAGCAATTTCATGGGATTATGGTGCAGAAACATGGCCAGCCTGCAGATTACAACGGATTACACCGTACAGTTCACTTTCAGCAACCGGGAATCAAGGCTCGGAGGAAAAACGTCGCAGGAAATCTATTATTCGCCAGTTCGATTTCGAGAGGGACGCTGAGAAATCAGATTACGCGAATTTATGGGGTTCTAACCCTCCCATCTGCAGAAAACACACGCACAGCCACACCGCCTGTAAAGCCTCCACTAACATCTGCAACCTTGTTATTATCATTCCCGATCATTGCAACAAGGTTGCCCTCAAATTCGAAGCTAGAGCTGACAAATCCATAGAAATTCATAGTGCGTCCCTTACGGGGGTGGAGTAGCGACAAAAAATTCAGCAAAAATTCAACCATTTCCAATCATTATTAAAACAAAATCAGTTTCAAATTTGCAAACAAAATACTGAAAAATTCCTGCAAAAAAGAGTACTACTAAAGAATAGGAGTTCAAGGTTCATCGATTATGGGGGTAGAAAAGCAACAGTAAATTCCCTATCAAAGGGCTAGGAAGTCTCTCCGCAAATACCTTCATACTTCTTACAATTATCTCAGATTGATACTATAAAATTATCTTCAAATTTGAAACCAAAAACACCTTCGTACCTGTTACAATTATTTCAGATCATTATTGTAAAATTCTCTTCAAACTTGAAACCGAAAATCTGATAAATTCCTGGAAAAATGGTGCCAAAACACCGGACCTACAAACACCTTCATACTTGGTAAAATTATTTCAGATCTCGTTATTACAAAATTACCGTGAAAATTAAAACCAAAGAGCTGACAAATTCCCGGAAAAATGGTGCCAAAACACCGGACCTACAAACACCTTCATACTTGGTAAAATTATTTCAGATCTCGTAATTTGCAAAATTATCTTCGAATTTGAAACGAAAAAGCTGACAAATTCCTGCACAAAAATGGTACTAAAGCAGAGTAGTTCATCGATTTAGGGGGTAGAAAAGCGACGAAAAATCCAGCTCTGTAAGTCACAAAGCTTACAGGCTAACACTTTCAATTTTATTGCCATCATCTCGAAACGAATAAAAAAAAAAAGAAAAAAAGAATTGCCTTGAAATTTGAAGCTGGGGCTGACAGATTCCGTGGAAAAACGACGTGAAAGCACGGGAATTCAAAGTTTATCGTTCGGGGGTAGGGGGTCGAAAAGCGAGGAAAAATTCGGCAGTATGGCTCCGTGGACAGCGTAGGGTAGGAGAATCGTCCGTCAGAGTCGATTGATAGACTCGACAAGCATGAAATATTTAAACCGCTTAGCGGAGGCCGTTTTTCGAGCGGCTTAAAACATGGCGGCCGCGGAGAAATAATTACCAAGTTGCCAGAAAGTTTTCCCGATAGGCCCGGGTAGTATCGTTCCCATCAGACGGATTGCTATAGCTGGTGTCGGGAGGGTCTTTCGAGAAGTAAAGCGGGTCCAAGTGCTCTTTACACGCATATTGCCCTTCCTCGAGCAGGCGGACGGCCCCGGCCGTTTGTTCGAGCCGCGTCGAGGATTTCGATCGTGGAAACCGTGAACTCTTCGCATTTCATGGCGCGTTTAACTCCCGGGATCGATCCACCGGCCTCCTGGATCCCGGGGAAAGGGAAACGGTCGGGGAGAAAGGCGCGAAGGAACTACCCCCGGCTAAATATTTTCTGACGAATTTTCGTCGTCGAATTTGTCAGCGACGATTTCCCAAGTATCCGGTGTCGGCCATTTTATTCGAACATCAGTCACCTTGTAATTCAAGTACACGCAAAATTAGGGGCAGTTTAAGTCACCGCTTCGTTATTTTCGCATTTGTTTACGAGACACAAATTCTTTTTCTCAACTTCTTCTCTCTCGGACATGACTGTACTTAGAAATTTTTATTCGGGAAACTATTTTTCGGATCGAGTTGATTTTGGTCTCATTTGAAATTAGAAGGTTCGTTCTATAGTAGGCAATTTTTTATATCGGCAAAATTAACTCGGTAACAAGGAAGAACTGTAAACAATTTCATACTTTGACTGATAGGTAGGAAAATGATAAGAATCGAGCTTTCTGCAGTGTATGTTGCTAATCTTGCCTAAACTTGAGCGTTACATAATATATTGCACGCAAAATTAGGGGCAGTTTAAGTCATCGCTACGCCAGTTTCGAATTTGTTTATAAAATACAAGCCCTTGAAGTTTGCAATCCTTATATTTAACGTGGCTGTACTTACGAATTTTTATCTGGGAAACTATCTGTCGAATCGAGTTGATTTTTCTTTCATTTGAAACTAGAGGGTTTGTTCTTGCGGTAAACAATTTTTTTTATCGACAGAATCAATTTGGTAAGAAGAAAGAACTGCAAACAAACTCGTACGAATTCGTAAACCAATATTTTCTCGGACAGAATCTTGAGCTGTCGGTTCACCATTTTCGGACACAGTTTGGAAAACACAGGACCGTGTCAATACTCGGCAAGATAAACGGAAAGAACGTCCGGGGACAGTTTCGTTCGATAATTAATAATGAACGACAAGCGCAGGCCGTAGACCCGATCAGAAACTATTAGCCGCCCCAAAAACGGGACGACCCTCTGGCTACGAAAGAAATTGGCATTGTACGGTGCCTCGAATAGGCGTATTCCGCTCTAAATTGGATCGTTCTCCGTCTTGTCCTCCGCTTTTATTTCCCGGCATTGTTCTTTCCTCCAATCTTCCCGGGACCGTTTCAAGAAACCGAGCAGCGGCAGGCTCGCTGAACAGATAACGATTCGGGAGCTTAATTCGATTACTTTTCAATCCGTTTTACTTGCAGCCACTTGCTACCTACGAAACGCGTCCATTTTCTATCGGTTATTTTAATCGATTTTCTGCTTTTCGATCCGCTGCAGCTGTTTCGAAGAAAACGGTGCAATAATATACCTTTTGCTATGGGCTCCATTCGCCTAAAGCATATACACATAATAGAAGAAAAAAAAAATATACCTTTCTGAACAAGAACAATATAATCCTCTGACCAGAAATATTAAGTGAATTTTTGGTTAAACAGAATTTCACAACAAAGAAAAAGCCAGAAAATATTGAAAAATAATTTATTGCAAGCTTTGTTAGAGTTGTTAGTAAAAATCAAATTTTCTTGCAGAGAATTGATAAAAATTTAATTATTATTCTTATGACAAATGGAATTTTTTGGTGTATGTCCGTGTCGAAAGTTAGTACTGAAAAATTGTTTTTTTTTCGGTATGAGAGTTAGGAAGGGTCGGAAAGATTCCAATTTCAATAAATTATGGTTTCAGTTATTTCTTTTAGGCCATTCGCAAGAAATGTTCCAAGCTTAGAGTGAACAGATCGGAATTGATGGGTTGTAATGTGTCTTATGGGGATTTTCCTGCGATTGATATCACGCGAAACGTGTTATACGATTCCCTGAACCCCTATAATGTTACCAATTCGAATTAATTTATTCATAAAATGACTAACACTGATGAATACGATTTTTAAAGTAATGAACAATTTTATTTCGTGTGTATTCTCACAATTTTTTAAATATTATTTTGAAACACCTTCCAAGACCTTTCTGAATTTAAACTTTTTTTTCTATTGTATACCATAATAAAACATGGTATTGAACACTTTCTTAACGTTTTTCTTAATGCTTGAAATAGCACAAATTCGAATAAATTTATTAATAAAATGATCAGAATGATTAAATTTTATACTTCAAGTAATTACCACTTTTTATGTCGAATTCGTTATTATTTTTTATCAATATTAAAAGTGTAGGTGTTGGATCTGTGAATAAGTGATATTAGTTACAATTTTCGACACTAGATGGCTAATTAAGTTGCAACTTTCTCGCAAGTGTTAGCTACTCGAGTGCTTTGATATATAAGCCGGTTTTTAGAACACCGTTTTGGAGTAGGAAGTGAAGAAAACTACTACAAGATTAACAATGATTGATATTATTTATAATTAAGGACGTAATTCTGATCCTATTTTTTATTCGATGCATTGTTTATACCGGATAATTTTTTATAAAGTGAATAACATAACCTATTCTTGTTGTACCATATGTTTGTTACATTATCGACTGCTAATATATAGTTTATCAATTTCTTTATTATCAACATACTTTTTCAATTCCTACGTTATCAACACTTGTTAAATTTCGTCACTCCAATCATTAATTAATTTATAAATGTAATGTTATTTTAAAGTACCGTTCTTTATAGTGCATGCAAGTATTAAAAAAGCAATGAAATAAAATTGAGTAAACGAGTAAACGTTACTCACCTACTGCAACATCCAATCAATATATTCTATAACGTATAAATGATTAAGGTAATAAAAATAGTTTAGACATAAATTTTCCTCTAATTTTTAATTAATTGATATCGTCTTGGCAAATATGAATAGTTATATATATCAGCTTTATTTCAAATAAGATTGACCTGTAGAGGTCAATAACTGTAGAGTTATTATAAAAAAAAACCAAATGAATAAAATTGAAGAAACATGAATATAAACAAAGAACCCACTTTTTCGCTCCAACTTTTATTTACGCAAGCCTCTCGGACATTGAAAGTGGTCGCTAGCAATTCTTATCAGCATGGTATCGAATTCATGCAAGAATATGCAGCACATTGAGATTCTACTTGTGACCTGAACAGGGATTGAAGGGCGCCAGGTGCGAAAGAGACAACAAAACAGGAAAACAAAGAACAAAAAACTTAGAATCACTTCGCTCGAAAAGATCCAGATAGTCTCTGAAATCGATGCGTCGCGGATGCTTTGTCTCTAGATCGTTCTCGGAATTTTTTCCCTCGAACTCCATCGATTTCTAACATTTTTAATTTTGCAAATAATTTTGTGAGTGCAATGTATGCACGGTTTAAAACATGCAGTGCGCTCAAGTGTAAGAAAATTGTGTACCAGCGATTTTATTGTGGTAGTCTTGTAGAGGGCAGGGCTGCACCAAGCGAGGGTCCTCCGAGGCCCTTCAGGGACGTTCCTGGGCCAAAATCCTATCCTGTTATCGGTACTTTGTACAAATATTTGCCGGTCATTGGTAGGTCTAATTTAATAGCACTAAATATGATTTTACTAAAAAAGATTAATACTCTTTCAAATTTAAGATTTTATTTATTTTTTATCTTACTGCTATGTTAAATAAAAATTCAGGTGAATATAGTTTTGCCAGGCTGTATGATAGTGGACTGAAAAAATTGAAACGATTTGGACCGCTGGTTCGAGAAGAAATTGTGCCGAATGTGAATCTTGTATGGGTTTATAAACCAGAAGACATTGCCGAAGTTTTTAAAGCTGAATCTGGTTTGCATCCAGAAAGAAGGAGTCATTTGGCTCTTTCGAAGTACAGGAAGGATAGACCTGATTTGTACAGCACTGGGGGCCTCTTACCTACGTAATATTATTTCGTACTATTTTTTCTTTTTAAACGTTAAAATTTTTATTGGAAATGTTGAATTTTTAATAGAATTTCGATGCAAATACTTTCCTGGAGTTTTAATACAATTTTAATAGAAATGTTCTCTTGAATTTTCTCCGGTTTCTTCTATATTTTTGACAAAAATATTTTCTGTAATTTTTTAATGAAATACGCGAACATTTTTAATTATAGGAATGGACCAGAATGGTGGAGACTCCGAAAAGAATTCCAAAAAGTCTCTAGCAAACCCCAAAATATAATAAATTACATAGAAGAAACAGACATTGTTGTAAAAGAATTTGTTGAACTGTGCACAAAAGAAAAATTTGAAGATCTTTTACCAATTTTATCGCGTTTATATCTCGAATGTAATTGTCACTACCATAATCGGATCGAATTAAAAACTAACTAATTATAAATTTCTTTTTTTTTTAGTAACATGTTTAGTTGTATTCGATGTAAGACTAAATAGTTTCTCAAAAGAAGAAAGACACAAAGAGTCGAGAAGCTCAAAGTTAATAGCTGCTGCTATTGCAACTAACAATGCAATTTTAAAATTGGACAATAGTCTCCAATTATGGAAATTTTTTGAAACTCCTCTATATCGAAAATTGCGCAAAGCACAAGCATATATGGAATCGTAAGAACAACTTGTTTGTTAGATAATGTTACTATTAAAAACAGAAAAATACGAAACTACATTGCTAAATTTTTAAAGTGTATTTGTTTATTAGAGTTGCATTAGAGCTAATATCCCAAAGAAAGGACAATAAATCTCATAAAAACAAATCATTCCTAAACGCCTATTTCGAAAACTCGGCTTTGGATATCAAGGACATTGTAGGCATGTCTTGCGACATGCTACTAGCTGGTATAGACACTGTAAATATTTCTATTAATCAATATATAGGTAAAAATAATTAATTGAGTACTAAAAATCAGCTGTAACATATTTAAAAATACTTTCAGACCACCTATAGTACAGCTTTCACTCTCTACCATCTAGCAAAAAATCCAAATGCCCAAGAAAAACTAAGAGCAGAAGCTGTACAATTATTGTCTGACCCTAATCAACCAATTACAGCAGACGTTTTACGAAATGCTTCTTTCGCAAAGGCTGTTGTAAAAGAAAGTTTGAGATTGAACCCTATTTCTGTTGGAATTGGTCGCATTTTGCAGACTGATGTTGTTCTTAGTGGCTATGAAGTACCTAAAGGAGTGAGTTTTCAACAATATATGTATACAGGGTGTCCCAAATAGCTTGCTTATTATTTTTTCTTTTAATTCCGGAGTTATATAAAATACAAGAATTATATATAAATATTGTGGCATACAAGAAATTTAAAGTACGACACCCTGTATAATAAATACAATAGAAATATAGCAAATTCTCCCACTCACATTTTGCAGACAGTGGTAGTGACGCAGAACCAGATAATCTGCAGGCTCCCAGAGTACTTTGACAGACCAGACTCGTTTGTCCCAGAAAGATGGCTTCGCGAAAGCAAAATTGGCAGTGGGAAGTCTGTACACCCATACGTGGTGCTGCCATTTGGCCATGGACCTCGTTCTTGTATTGCCAGACGGTTTGCTGAGCAGAATATGCAAGTATTACTGTTACGAGTAAGTTATATCTCCTCCTCAATAGAAATAATTGAAGTACAAAGCAATTTCAATCCTCTTTATTCATATAAATGCAATGAAAATCAGTATAAAAACATCCTACTTTAGATGTGCAGACAGCTCAAGTTCACCTGGCAAGGTGGCCAGCTCGGAGTATTATCTCTACTAATTAACAAACCCAATGCACCAATCAAATTAAACTTTAATACCACTTAAAATGCTACAAAGAATAAAATACTGAGAAAAGAACACATTCCACTTTATTGCGTAGCTATAATTAACAGTTAAATTAAATCGGTAATACAATATTCTCGTTGGTTAGAATATTTAGTTGTAAGTCATATATTTGGGAGTGGCCGAGAACTTGGCGTAGGACTTAATGACTTTGTTTACTGCCTCGAGGAAATCTTTCTCCGTGGCCACTTTGCGACGGGCTCGAATAGCGAACATGCCGGCCTCTGTGCACACAGAGCGAATCTCAGCGCCTGTGCTATTCGGACAAAGACGAGCTAACAGCTCGAATCTGATGTCCCTTTCAACGCTCATGGATCGCGCATGGATCTTGAAAATGTGAGTTCGGCCCTCCAGGTCGGGCAAACCGAATTCCACTTTCCTGTCCAGACGACCTGGTCGCATCAGCGCAGGGTCTAACGTGTCTGGTCTGTTCGTTGCCATTAGCACTTTGATATTTCCCCTTGGATCGAATCTATAAAGTATTACAACTAATAATTACGTATCCAGCAAAATTAACGACATTCCTACGTACCCATCGAGTTGGTTGATCAACTCCAACATTGTGCGCTGCACTTCGTTGTCCCCTCCAGCGCCATCGTCGAACCGAGCTCCTCCAATGGCGTCAATCTCATCAAAGAATATCAAACATGCTTTTTTGCTACGGGCCATTTCAAACAGCTCTCTCACCATACGAGCTCCCTGGTATTATTAAAAACATTATGATAATATTATGATAATATATATTATTCTTGATCGAATTACAGTTTATTTTACATACCTCTCCAACGTATTTCTGAACCAACTCTGAGCCAATCACACGAATGAAACAGGCATCTGTTCTATTGGCTACAGCCCTGGCGCACAGAGTTTTTCCTGTACCCGGAGGTCCGAACAATAGAACACCTTTTGGTGGTTCGATTCCTAAATTAACAAACTTCTCTGGCTGCAACAGAAATCTATATTTAAAAAAACGTCTGGTAATTATTGTAAAAGTTTAATTATAAAATACTGACGTGCAGAAGAGGAGTTTCTACGACTTCTCTCAGCTTCTCAATCTGCTCCTTACACCCACCAACATCACTATATGTAACATCAGGTTTCTCTTCGACTTGCATCATTGTTACACTCGGATCAATTTTAGGGGGCAATGGAATGTGAATTTGGTACTTGTTGCGATCAACACCGACTCTCATGCCCTCCTCAATGTCAGTAGGAGCAACAGATTCGGCTAGATCGACGACAAATTTTGCAAACTGCTTCACATTTATAATGTATTTCGGATCAATAGAGTCTGCATTAATTATTTTAGTGCAGCGAGCAACTTGTAACGGCTGCTCATTCTGCAATGTCTGCTTATCCGCTGCAAGGTCCCATAGTGCTGGTGGTGCTAAACCAGTATCAGACTCTTTAATCCCTGTTAATTCGTTTACACGTTTAATTATTGTTTGGATGTCTTCTTCGACTACTTTGATGCTTTTTGTGTATTGTCCTTGGCCCTGTATAAAAATTAATAGACGTAATTCACAGTTTTGGCGGTGATAATTTTTAATAAAATTAATTAATAATTGCTAACAAAATAAATCGGGGATTGTTATTTTATATTTTATTAGATTAATAAATTCTTTTACTTACGTAGATTTTTAACAGAGCAATATCGCCTTCGTCCAAAGCTAAAATAACGAAAAGTATTAAATAAATTGTGCACATGACTTTGACATAAGATGGTGTTTATAGACAGTATAATTTACATTTTATTTCCTTTTCTTCTTTCTCGTCTTCACTTTTTACTTTCCTCATGTCTTCTCCTAAATGGTCCGGCATTTTTCTAGTTGAATAATTTACCTAAACACTCGAGGAAACAATTTAATGCACTTCGTGAACGGAGTACGCCGCGAATTGATTTTGTGGTTAGGTTCTCGTTACATTACCTGCAAAATCACATCCTTTGTTAGCGACATCTGCATGTACACATAGTAAACTAGTGATCTTTTTATTCCAAGGCTGTGTGAATAAGATAGTATACTGTTTCATCGACCATGTCGAATTAGTCATTTTTTAAAATATTTAAATTGAAAATTTCAAATTTTTAATTTTGAAGGATCCAATAATGCCTCTTTGATAATAATTGTTTTGTAAATATAAATGGGAACATTAGAATACATTTGCTTGTATTCGTAATATAGATTAAAATATTGTTTTAATGTTAATAAAATTGCTTAAATTTTAATAAAATTCAATGTCTAAGTATCGCGCTTATTAAAAGAATAAAAAGATATCAATAATAAATAGCAGGTTGAAAGAGACAGAAATTTTATTTTTTGCGAACTGGAAAATTTTTTTTACTAAAAAAAATTTGTAATAAGTTAAGTAAAATTATAGTTTGACAAATCTCAAGTCTGCGATTATCAAAGGTAGGTGAAGGTGTAGCTATGGTGTTAGGAGAAATGTAAATCAATTGTGACGGGAATAAGTATGGTGTAAGGCGTATGGAATGACAAAATTACAAACTAATGTGCACAAATGAATGACCATTAAGCCTAACTACGCAGATTACTATCTGTTCGCCACACCCCTTGCCATTTCACTCCAACGTGCATCTTCCCTTCGGGATTACTGGGTCAATCACTATAATTTGCCTTTAAACGTTTCCTTCTAAGTGGTCTAGTACTATTTTAATACAAAGTAGGAGAAACAGGTGATTTAATCGTAGCCTATTCAACAATTCACACTGTGGTATAGAATTTTTCCATTCTTCTTGGATACTTCTAATAAAAATCTGTGCCATCAGAACTTTCACACTATCTAGAGCTTCTTTGATTTCAGCTAATTTTTTTATCGGTTAATTTATATTTTTGTTTTCATAGTTTTTGTTGCATCAGTTAAAGAGGATGCTTACCAGAGCTTCTTTTAGGAATTTGCAACAATAAAATGGCTAAAGATGAAGTAACGAAATTTTTTGTCATATTTTGAGGATACTTTGCAGAACATGTGCGAACATTTCTCGCTCAGCAGGATCCTTTTTTACGAAGATGTAACAATTTGATCAGAAATCCCCTCGGCTATAAAAATTGCAGCGTCATGCTTCCACGCCACGGTTAGGCACCTTTCAAAGGAAATGTACGGGCCGCCTAAATTGTACTTCCCATGTCAGTCGGTCCTTGACCGAGATGATCCTTAGAAAAATGCGAGATAATGAAAGATCCAATAGAACAGAACACTTTCACTCGTGTTCATCCCGACCCGCCGATCCTCCTGCAATCGGAGGCGTGGTGCAACCTGAAGATCAACATATTTCCACGTGATATTGAGCTATACTATATTCGTCAGCATCACTATTACCCTTGCCGTGGCAGTTCGCACACGTGGGAATATTCTACACGTGTTTCTACACCTTGAATGCCACAAAAACTTGACTCGCGAACGTTTCGATAGAATTACCGCGTGAACACGACTTTTCGATGACTTGGCATTTTTTGAAATTTTCAAAAATGCTGTCGAGAGTAAATAACTATAGTTACGCAATTTTTTTTTACGTTTATCTAGATACGATTTGCCAAGGTGTCACAAAAATTTGATAGAACTACTGCATCGATACGACTTTTTTAGGGTATAACATTTTTTAAAAAATTTTCAAAAATTGGATAACAATAAATTATAGTTAAATTATTACGTTTTTTACACGTAATTGCCAATTCGAGCCAATATTTGTCCATTTAAAGAGGACTTTTGATAACATTTTCATAACTTGGTAAAAAATAATAATTTTGAAGTAAAACTTTTTGCAGATATTCTTCGAACTATTCTTTAACTGATATGATTTCATTAGTTCATCGTCAGCCCGTTTGCCAGCTAAAACGAAACTTTGCGTATCGTCTTGTCTAAATAAATCAGTCAAAGAATTAACAAATCGAAATTCAAATTAAGTAGCCAAACAAATTAGCAGGGATCAAAGAGAACATAGCGTGGAACATCCGTGCAAAATTTTAAACAAATATGGTTGCATAACTTCGAAGCTATGGTATAAAATATATTGAAACTCATGCTTCCAACAAAAACATAAAAGTAACGCTATTTAAATATTTATGGCAATTTAATTACTGCTTGCAATATATTTATTCATTATTTACCATACTGTTTAGACATAAGGGATCACGTTAACCACGCTCATATTGTCAATACATAAACAACTTCAGAAAGATCGATTCGTAACGTAAAATCAATTTCAAACAAGAAATAATCTCAGGAGAGAATACAAAATAATTACTACGAGTAGTCGACGATGAATAATTGATAAATGATTGATCACAGGGTGAAAGTTGACAATTCTTTTTTATTTCCTGGTATACATATGTACAAACATCGCGTCCAGTTACAAGATAATAACGATTTAATTCAAGCCTCGTTCAAAAGTCATTCGATCATCGAACTTTGATTAATATCTCCGGAAAGGATTCGAGTTGTAGGGTTGTCTGTAATCGGAATCATCGGGTCCTGGTGGATTGGCAGCCAAGGCTCGTCTAATTGCTTCTGGAATTGGGGGTGGAGTTGGTAAATGCGCGCCTTGGGGGTGGAAGCCATTTTCGTCAGCAGTATACTCGACTGTGATTGGTGTACCGTCTGGCGCGGAGTATGAAAACCGTCCTTGAACCACCTGCAAACAGATATTTGAATGTTTAAATATTTTTTTAAATTATTTCCATATTTCACGATAAATAAATTATATTTGGTCTCGATTTTTAAAAATTTTCTTATTTTAAGATTACATCTTTCGTTCTCATACCGGTTAATTATATCTGGTCTTTTGGATTTAAATAGTTTTTCTCATAGAAAGAAATTTGATCGGCTGATTTTGTTGATAAAAAATGTCTCCAAAAATTAATAGTTTCATTTCGAATGGCATTCCTCATAGAAATACAATTTTCTAGTATACTTTATAAGCAAAAATATTAACTTTTGGTTCCACATTTTAAGGAACAGATTGCGAAATTTTGTGATGTGTTTTCATAATATATGAAAATGTGAGACAGTGTTTGTGAAATTGGTATGCTAAATGGAGAAACGTACGCGCGAAATTATTATCGTTAAATTAATTTATTACCTCGCTTTGGCCTTGCGGGGTACCCTGAGGACGTCCGCTTTCGGATACTGAAATGCCGTTGTCGGTATCGTAGCTAAAAGTGTAAGATCCATCCGGATAAGTGTCTTTCTGCTGGCTGCGAATTCCTATAAACCTTCCAGGTGAGCTGCAATTAAATTATACGTTCTTACTCGACCTCCAAAATCATCTCTCGAATCTCTGCGAATTTCTATAAACCTCTCAGGTCGGTTGCAATTAAATTATACGTCCTCACTCAAGCCTAAAAATCGTAAATCTCTGAATCACTTAAAAATTAATGGAACAACTCGCATTAACGTTATTCTATTTTCATGAATAAATATTATATCTTTTAAAATTTTTGTATTACTGAAAACTAACGAGAACAATTTTCTCCGATTCTTAAATTAAATTTTGTAAGACCAGATCTCTGAGCCTAATTTTTCAAATTGAGATAGAAAAATATTTTTCAATGCATACTTATATTGCGGCGTATTGTACTGAGGTTGTTGCACTTGAGGTTGATACGCAGGTCTCGGCGTTGTTCTAAACGCATTTTGACTGGGAAAACCGCGGAAAGTCCCAAATTGCGCTACAGCGCAGCAGAACAAAGCAGATAGAAAAAACTGAAATCATACAATAGTCCCCATTAAAATTCATCTAATCTCAATAACAATTCAAACAATTTCCAATAGATACAACTCCCAACCACTTAAAAAAAAAAAACAAAATCAAGTGTATCGACTACAATTCAAATAAATAATTTGCCAATTTCTTTTCAATTTGAACAACAGTAAAATAAAAAATCTAAAAGACTCAAAACTTTTTGCAGTTTCCAGTATCCAGTATACAATTTTTACAAATTTTGAAATGGATCATTTTTTGACCCGCCTATTGTTTCTATAATCGAGAATCGATATGAAAATCAGATTTATATAGTGTGCAGCACGTTTGTTAATAGTCGAGGACCGAACGATAGAGAACAATGCACCAGTTTTGATAGCATTTTGTTCGTTTCGAGATAGTATCGTTTTAGTAGTGTTGGTTCACTTAGGTCCCGTGTGTCACTCGAGGGTTGACTATCGACAGCAAACACTCACTAAACGTTGCATGGTTGTCCGTTTGCAGTGGCACGACGTCGATTCGAACAAGACTTGAAACCTGCAGTACCAGATGCAGCTGCTGGCAGCATTTATATGAAGACGAGCCTGAAGATCTTCCCTTTCCCTGATCCTGCATTTGACACCACTCTCCTCATAATTTCTAGTCGCCCTCACGTCCGCGCCCCACCTCAACCCTAACCGCGACAAATGGACTGTGCAACCAGGTGAATTTTTTCTACACTGACCTCCGAAAAATTGTGCAACCGAAAATTATGACAACTCTTCCCTATGTCTAACATTGTAAATCAATTTGTTTAGCGAGATCAACACGATCTGCTACAGCTTGTGATTTTTTCGGTTGCGGGTGTTCTATGCAGTCGGGTGCATTCTTCTACAAGAATCTAGGAAATTTGAATTCAACAGAAATTGAAGAAATTTTACATTTTTTTTTTATGAAGGAAAATTACCAAAAAAAAAAATTGATTCGGTGAGTACGGACTCTATATTTACAACTGGTAATTTTGTATGCAGCTGGGTGCATTTTTCTGCTGGAATTTAAAAAAATTTGAAATCAATTTAAATTTCAGAAAATTTTATTTTATTCGTGAACAAAATTTACAGAAAATCTAAACTGCACAATTGACATTAGTTTTTAGCGCGAATTGTAAAAAAAAATTCTAATAAAATTTCAATTGAATTGAAGTTGCAAAGAATTTAGTATTATTTGTAATTTAAAATCACGTTTATTTAAGAACATCTTTGGATGATTTCGAATCTAAATGAAAGAAAACTGCAGTTAACATTTTTCGTTTTGTTGTTTGGGTTTCCGATAAGAATTTTTCAAAAGTTTTTGCCGTGGTAACAAAATTTGGGTCGATTTAAAAGTGGATCGAAAACGAGAAAAAGAAAAAGTAATTTCGACTGGTTGCGAGAGCGGTTTATTGTTGCCTCAGAAGTTTTGATTGATGAGATCAGGGCTCAGTTTCAATCGCCCATCATTAAAGTAAAGTCTTCATAGCTGTGAGTGGCACCTCGCATTTCACCGCCTTCTATTGTTTCTCCTATCAATACTGATATCATAAATACGCCTTCTACCTCCGATGTTGCTCCTTCTGTTCCCCGTTGCATGCATCGCCCTCGAAATCGACAGCTGTGATAAGGTTAGTCCTAATTTTTTGACAAGTGTCGCTCTACAAAATTATTTTCTCTCTTCAAGGCGAAACCCAAAATTTCGTAAAAATTACTCCAGGTAGCTTTAATGTGCACTCGTTCATTGCTATCGGTAAAAAATGAAAATATTTACAACTCTTACTGGAATAAATTATAATGTTCTATTATAAATTTTTGACATTACCGAAGGGACTCAACAATTTTTTTTTGTTCTTCGTATGAAATGTAGAATTTTGAAAATATTACACAATATAGACCCAATATGGATTTATTAATTGCCATTAGTAAAAAATTAAAACGTTTACAATTTTAACCAGAAGGAAATGTGTGACATTAATTTCAAATGAATTCTACCATTATTAAAGGGATACAAAAATAGATTTTTTTCGGTCCTTGATGTGTAGCCTAGAATATTGAAAAAATTGTGTATAGCAGAGCTAACACACACTTATTGCTGGTTACAAATAAAAAACGAAAATGTTTACAAATTTTTTCCAGAAGAAATTATAATGTCAGTCCTGTTAGATATTATTCGAGGGATACGATTTTTTTAATCCTTGATTCATAGGAAAATTGTTGGGGTAGTATTGACACGTGTTTATTGTTTACAGTGAGGTTCGTTGGAATAACCCCGAGTAGTGTGTGAAAAACAGGGTCATAAAGTTAGGGGTTCTCGCACGAGACGGTTCTAGACCTCGCCATCTGACAACCAGGTTGCGAGCGTTACCTGGATCTAGTTTGACCTTTCTCGTTTTATTAACCACGTCAGCTTAGGTATGCCCCATCATCACAGCAACGCTCCGGCTCTCATAAAGAAACGGATAGAGCGCATACCTTTGGGATCCTCCCAACGAGCTACGTACCTAGAAATTATGTAAACTGATCCTGCCCTCGCAGTTTCGAATCCGGTTCAACATATCTTCCGAATTATTTCATCGGGTGAGTAATCAATTATTAATTATCGAAAATTCATCATTGCACTCAGCAGTATCTGTAGAATCGTTCTGTGAAAAAATCATCTGTATAGCATCTATGGTTGGGGCACGAACAATTGCCAAAGTTGAAAATTCGCTTTTCATTCTCCCTTTTCTTTTTAATTTATTTAAACATTTTTAAATGCATATAATTCTATTAGAAAATATACCAATGTATTCGGGAGAGTCTGCAGTTTTTTTTATGTAAAATGCATTTTTATATTTTCCATGATTGGGCCATAAAAAATTCCCAAAGTTGAAACTTCAGTTTTTCTTGCCTGCTTCGTCTTAATTTATTTATTGAAAAATATGTTAGTTTTCGGGAGAGTCCGCGGAATCAGACTATATGAAAATTATATTCTTGTAACTTTTGTATTGGGCTGATAAAATATTTTCAAAGTTAAAAATGTGATTTAATATTAATAATTATCGACCCATTTCACAATATCGTTAATCAAAGTGCTATCGTGTTGCCCGGTTTAAAGAATCGTATTTTTCCGAACACTAAACTAGAAGCACGATATAATTATAGTTATAAAGTTCAATGTGGCAGCGGGGATGAACAGTGGTTACGCAGTATACATACTCTGTTTGAAGCGAGAAACAGGGCATGGCGGACTCACCGATCCTGTCTAACCTGTTTAGTCCTGATATATTATCAAGATACGTCTAAATCATAGTAATAGCACTCACACAAACGTATCGATAAATGATAGAACCGCGTAAGTCACGCAATTCGAACAAACAGCGCGGCATATTTCGCTACAACGTTTAATAAAATTCGAACTTCGCGCCACTTTTCTCAAACTACCCTTAGGACTGAACTGACCCAGTCGAGCGCATCCTTCTCTTTAAAAATTGTTTAAACATAAATAACCAATCAGAATCGTAAACAAATACGTATCGTTGGATTCGGGAGAGTCTGCAGAATTTTTCTACGTAAAAAACATTTTTTTAGCAGTTATGGTTAAGCCACACAAAATTGTTGAAATTGAACTATTGATCCGTCGAGCATTTCCTTTCTCAATCCTTTTTATACTATTTCGTTGTTACGTTTACATGTTTGTAATATTATTAAAAAAATATTACTGTGTTTATGAGAATCCGTAGAATCGTCTTATAAAATTAATCTGTATAGTTTTATGCAGTTAAATCACAAAAAATGTTTAACTTTGAAAGCTCCATTCTTCTTTTCTTTTTCTTACAAGTTGAACTTGCACTATCCGATGGATATTTTTAAATGTTTATAATGTTAAGAAAAAGTGTGTTACCATATTCAGGAGAGTTCGTAGAATCATCGTATGGGATGTAAAATGTTTCCAAAATGGCGAGTAGGAAATTTTTCGTTTTTAAACTGAAATTTCTTGAAAATTGAAGATGTTGGATGATAAAATTTTCAAAAATATAAGTCGCAAAATAAATTGTTGATCGCGTGGGCTGCGTTAAAGTCCTGTTACCTGTTATCCTGAGGTCGGTGGATGGGTCGATCGTTGCGCAATAGACAAGAAACCGATGATTTGCTTTCACTGACTCACCTTTACCGTGATATTACGATTACCATTAGCATTAATCCGATCGGTACTTCGGTTACTTTTCCTAAAATCTCACACCTACTTTAATTGTATATATTTGCATACGTGGATCGATTCTTTCCACACACCGTCATCATTTCGATATTATCGCATCAATATATTACTACCTGTCGTCCAATAGAATTTGCAATTTCAAAAAGCGCTATGCAATTTAATCGTTATCATCATTATTCATTACCGTCATTGATCACCCCATAATTTTAAAATTATTTTATCTAGGCCATTTTATCATGACACGAATATAAAAGCTAAATCTTCTTTTTATTAATCTTTTCCACGATTTTAGCTGATGGAAATAAATTAGATTAATTAGCGGTAATAACGGCGAAACTTAATTTCAAGCAATCGTTAAAATAATAAATTTTTAAAAAATATTTAAACCACTTCGAGAAGGCACTCTCTTTGTTAAAATAATTTTGGAACAATAGATAAGCATAGTACAGATTTAAATAAACAAACACGAACTGATATTTTTTTTTTTATTTAATCATTGCTTCGAAGAACAGTTAAATAACTCATAAACAGTCATGACGTTTTCATGAATATATATTTATAGTTTAATAGTTTAGTTCACATATATCATTTGTCATAATGAACAGTATAACATTGTATAACATTTATAGCGTAGTTTCTGTACATTCGCTAAGATTAGGGCGGGCCATAAACAAATCTCAGATGTACAATCAACAAATTATTCGCGTTCCAATCAACAAAGCAGAATGTTAATTTACACGACGCGATCTTATTCATTAATAAATTAATTATTACACAGGCAGTACAACGTAGAGAAGCTTAAGCGAACAGTTTCCCGATAATTTGTTTACAATTGGATTCCACGTAACATCAAGTATAGCGTTCCATGGTTGTGCACGCGTAAGAAAATTATGAAAAATTACTGACAAATGTGCCTGGGGGGATTTTCTACTAGCTACAATTTTTTTCAACTTTCATTTTACATATTTTTTCTGAAATATAAAATCATTTCTGGGAACTCTTGACTTTGACTCGTTATATAAGTACAAGAGAATTGTGAAAAAATGACTGTGAAATCCCCAGGTAATTCTTAACTAACTGGTATTTTTTAATTTTCCCTTCAGTTGTTTTTATCTGAGTAAAAAAACATTTCTCAAAACCAAGTATAACTCTTCACAGAGAAAAAACTTTTTCCACTAACTAAATAATTTATATATATATATATATATACATAACAGTGTAATATTTCTGCACTTTCAAACAGACAATGCAAACTAACCATGGAACACCATACCAACCCTAATAATCTTCCCCTATCACCCAGCAAGCACCAAAAAAATTCAGTTACGTGTGCTTCCAATGTGAAAAACCAATTTCCATGAACAAATGAAGTAGTATTCGGACAGGACGGAGATTATATACCACTCCTAAACAATTGCTTAACTATATCAGCGTATTTTCAAGTCCGTAAAAAATCCAGGAGGGGGGTTCGAAGTTTCCCGTTCACTTTGCGAGTCTGCTTCCGAGAAAGAGGATCCTAGAGAACGTTTCTTCGTGTTAGTATCTCCTGTACGGTTCCTCCTCTTCAGGGTGTGCTGCATTGTGCGCCAGGGCGCGTTGTATTGCAACTGGAATCGGCGGGGGCGTTGGCAGATGCGCGCCGTTCGGTTGAAAACCATTCTCATCAGCCGTGTAGGTCACCAAAATCGGAGTGCCGTCGGGCGCGGTGTAACTATACTGTCCTCTCACCGACTCCACTTGCTGAGGACCAACGAATTTCGGGACCCCTTGCTCCGCTACCGATATACCGTTCTCTGTGTCGTAGCTGAAACAGACCAAATTAATTAGTTACCGTAAAAGGAAATATGTTACTCGTGACAAAAATTTTCGTTCTTAATTATTTATATTTTTTATATTTTTATTTATCTCTTTAGGAAACGTTTGCCATCAACTTCGTGACATATTTCTGATTAAAAAGAGTCCAAACACGATATCATTCGGATAAAATTTACTCGTCTAATTGACGATACAGTGGAACCTCGATTATCCGAACTAAACCAGCGGAACGTGTGCTGGATTCAACCTCAATAATTATTACGTTCAATTTCGTTGTATATGCTCGCTTTAAATTGAACTGTTTCCACGTGAAACATGTCTGTATAGATAATAGAAAATTCTTGAATCGGCAGTTCGGATAATCGAGGTTCCACCGAGGTTTGAATCGAAGTAGCAAATATGCTCCGAATTGTGTCATGTTTGGGCTCGTTTTAATCAGGAAAATGTCACAGATACGTCGGTAAACATTTTATAAACAGATAATTAACACTCGCAGAACTGAGACACCTAATTTCGATCGATTAGGTGCAATGATTCGAAAAAAAGCTTGTTAGGGTCGCGTAAACTAGAAAGTTCGCCCTTCAAAATAAGCCTAAGCACGTCATCCTCCGATCGTTCGTAACGAAGTTACAGCAGTTAGAAGATCGGTCACTTATCGGAACACACAGCCCCTCGGTGTCATTGTTATCGGGTTTGACAGGGAAACAAACAACTGACGGTGTAACGAACGGTTTGACAGTGAGCAGAACGTGTGGCTGGATCGATTGACAACGTTACAGGTATAACAGGAGAGGCAACCCTCTACACGTAGACGCCGGCTAGGTAGGTCGATCGTAATTATTCTATTGTGTAATGTGTTATTGCTAACTGCGCAACCGCCTAACACGAATGATTAACATCAAAGCTAATTACATATCTTTTCACAGCTGAATATCCTGTGCGACCTCCTCCTTCTCCTCCTCCCCCCCCTCTCTCGTTTCGTTTCCTCTCCCCTCTCCTTTCGCTTTTGACTCGCGCACACCTTTAAACCGTTTCTTTGTTAGCCGTGGTAAATTAATTGGCAGCGCGCGCCCGTGGATCACGATCGAGACGATCCACTTCGTATCGCTGGCTTTAACCCTCATCTGCACCGTTCATGAATAGTCAATAGACTGTAATACTCTTGCTAGGAAAATAAGAAGTCATCGCGTTATGGGATAACCACCGTCCGAGTGTACATTGTATAGATGTTAATTACACGCCGCGGTTAAGATTCGCATCAAACCAGGAAATTGATTATTATAATAAAGTTATCGAGTAATTATTTGTTCAGTATTACAATTATTGTAATTGTGGGAATATATGGTCGGCAATAATTATTTTAATATGCTGGGAAATTTGTTCATTCAATTTTCTACTTGTGTGTCGAGGAATTTGTTGTGTAGTAATTTATTCAATAATTCTTTTTCTGACGTGATGGAGAATTTACTCATTAAAAAATTATTAAAATATACGAAATAATTATATGCTGGGAAATTTGTTCTTTGAACTTTCTACTTTGTGTGTCGAGGAATTTGTTGAGCAATAATTTATTCAATAATTCTTTTTCTGATGTGATATGAAAATATACCAAATAATGATATAATGTCTTTAATTGTAAAAATTATCATTAGCTGGCTTTCGAAAGACTTTTTCGAGTAATTCGTTCGATAACAATCGTCTAATATATTCTAGTATTTATCCAGTGAAATGTGTACTCACGCACTGAAGAATTTATTGAATAGTAATTTATTCAACAATTGTTATTCTTATGTATCGAAGAATTTACTCAATAATAATTTTTCAAATATATTGAGGGATTTATTGAGTACAAATTATTCTTATATTCCGAAGAGTTTATTGAGTATCAAACTATTCAATAATTATTATTTTAATACGTCAAAAGTTATTTTATTGGCACTTCTCTAAAGATTTTATTAAATAATTTATTCTATAACAGACATTTTCAACAGTTGAAGAAGTTATTCAATGATAGTTATTTTGATATACCTAAAGAATTGTTTAACAAATTCAGTAATAATTATTCAAGTATATAGAATGTATTTAGAATAATAATGTCTCTACTAAAAACAACATTTCTGCAGAAAGAAATGTAAGGCGTATCGCGTGCTATTATTCACTGTTAATAGACTGACACGCTTTTAAGTTAATACTATGTTGTAAAACAGACAATAAATTGTAGGATATCTGAGAGTGTGATTTGTGAGAACTCATCCTTAGAGGATTGCATGTCAGCCCACTATAAAAGGTGCATTTTAACGCTGTCTGTCTCGAATGGCTACTTCTACTTCCGTAGCCAGACCTCCTACTCTTTGTTCTACTGTCTCCCGTAACGAGGAACGTTTGATGAATACCGTTACAGAAATATTACTTGTTAGACGGTATCTATGAAATATGTTTGTATTATTTTAGTGCAGGTAATGTCACTATATATGAAATATTTAAATTTTACTAATACGGGTGGTTTTTTTTTAATTATTGTTTACTGTTAATCACTCTGTTATTTACTATTATCCATTGTTAGCTGTTATTACAACTTTTAAAAGTAATTATGGTTTTCTTAATTCTTAAAATTGAAAGCTCCAAAGCTTTGAAAGCCTCTATTTTGAAATTGGTGGGGAATTTGAAAGTATCCAATTATTACAAACAGTTTTCAACGATTTAATTAATTGATTTTTATTAATTTAGTATGATTCACTGTTAGTTACTATTATTTAATATTATTATTTGTTCTTTGCTATTAATTATTATTATTAACTAGTATTTGCTATTTTATTTGTTATTATTTAATATTATGTACTATTATTTACCTTTACTACTTTTTACTAGAATTTGCCATTATTTATTATTATTTACTACCTCATACTTTTGATGCGATCAAAAATATACTCTCAATTTTCAAGTAAATGCTAGAATATACTGATAATAATGAATTCTACTATTGAATTTAAAAAAGTGGCAGGAAATTTGAGAATATTAGCTAATATTTATTATTATTTACTGTCTGCCACTGTTATTCGCTGTCATTTACTGTTGTTTAGATGTTTAAAATTAATTGCTCGGCGCACTTCAAAATAACAAAAGGGACCCACACGATCGAAATTCTTTGCAAGCAAAATCGCGACTGGGAAAGAAATTTCTGAAAAATGGCGGAAAAATCGAACAAACTGCGATCGAATGAAATTACTTTCTGTTAATTTTCGGGTGATTATTAGAAGGTAGAGAGAATTAATAACGGTAATGGATGGACGATAAGCGACGTGCACGCACACTGACGCGTTTTTCGAGCCTAGAAGCAGCCGAGGCTCGTCGAGCGTGTCGAGATCGCGTTTGTGGAAACGTACCTCGACGTCGCTTATTGTTTCGTCGACGGTCAGGACGCCGTAGAAGGACGATCTCACCTGTAGGAGTACGATCCATCCGGAGAAGAGTCTTGGGATTGTCGCAATATGGCGAAACGTCGTCCGTAATAATCAGGATTGTACAAGTATCTATTGAATTGCGCGGATACCATCGCTGACAGACCTAACAGAACCATCTGCAAAAATAAACGCAGAAAAATCAAAACGTAGCAACATCAAAATTCTCAAACAAACCGAAGTTCTTGAAAAAATCCGAATTTACATCTAGGTGAAAATTTCCAGTTCTCAACCCGTTACAAATTAATCAAAACACTGAATGAGTAAAAATAAAATTCTTGCCCCACTTGGGATAAAATAAATTTAAATGAAAATGAGGAAAATTAAAGTAAAAATTGTAATTTTTTGTGAAAACAAAAATCGGGGAACAGTGTGCTTAAATTTTTGAGAGTTTCTGTTTTTAACTCCCCCGAGTTGTGTTATCTTAGAGTACATTTTTACAATATCAAATGGACGCTAAATTGAAGATGGTACACTTTGTCGAAAATTTTAGATTGGGGCATTTTGACGTATCGTAACTTTATCAGAAAAAATGCGATGTAACTAGTCCCATTTTAAAAGGGGGTGCTTTTTAAAGGGAGGGCTTTTGACTCCCGCAAATTTCGTTTTTTTTTTTAAATAGTGTTACTATTGAATGAGAACTCTATCGCCAATAAAGGAGTCAATTTTTTTTTTTGACAAATTGAGACACCACTCTAAAACCGAAAAAATTATTTCCTCGACTCAAGCTACTATGGATTCAAAAAAACGGGACGCTTTTGTTTGCAAACGAATACTTAAAATTTGGTGCACGATTTTTTGGTGGTGTTTTGTAACATTTTTAACGACCGCCAGTTAGCTGGCGAGGACCAAGTAGTTTAGACGTCTGTGCGGAGTTTCAACAAATTTTTTTGGTGCTCAAACTACCACGGGGTTGAAGATTAACGCTTTCCCTCCGCAATGAATCCAAAAAATTCGACGTGCGATTTTTCCTTACCGTTTTACAGCGCCCCTGGATGAAAATTGTAGAACACAAGTCACTTTTCCATTAATTAACGGAAAACAAATTTTAGAAAAGACCTAACTTGTAGGAAACGCGAGTAGGATCTGTACCCTTGAAATTGCGGTGGAGGATCCTACCATTTTTTTCAACAAAGTTACAACAATTTAAAGATCGTCAACTTTTCGCCTATCACTAAAACAAGCTTGAAATGAGCCTAGAAATCGGCAAAATATAATAAAAAAGAACTGTCGAAAAGTGAATTGTTTGATTGAAAAAAAAAATTTACAAAATATAGTGGACAAGGCATGGAGGAAGCAGATGACACTTACGATGATGATCTTCATGACGACGCAGCAGAGTATAATTCCAGTGTTGCTGACAGCTCCGATGAGAACTGTTCGGACGAAAAATTGAGAAATCGGCGCAGACCACTGAGTTCGTTTTCGGAGAAAAATTGAAAAATGACAGACACGTGAGTCTGTCCTATCCGGTCGTGTGCAAATGTACGTGATCAAACGAGCCAGAATGAGACTATATAGTCGGCAGTGTACCCTGCTTCTGCCTCCTTCGTGCCCCGCCACTGTTTTGCACGGGTCGAAGGGGAGCACGATGCCTCGTGGATTCGCGTAATTCATGAACGGGCTAACGATTGCATCTACGGATCGTCCGAGGAATCCGCATAATTGCCGGATTATACGTCTCGACGCACATTTCCTCGAACAGAATGATTCCCCGTGTCAAATAACAACGGAGCCTCCTAATCGACGCCATGATCCCTTCGCAGGATTTTTATGTTAACACTAGAACTACCGGATGGGTCAAAATAATTTCCTCCTAATTTTTTCTTTTAGAGATATTGAAATTATAAATATGTTTCCATGAGAAAATTATTTAATAAACTTCTCTATCGAAGTAGATATTTAAACAAAACTAATACGAAATCTAAACAAATCTTATTTTGTTGTTATTATAAGGCAATGTATGCCAGTTGCATTTAGTGCTTGGTCGTTCTAGTGTTAATAGACAGATCGTTCAAATAACTCACACTACCTCTTCGAGTAGTAATTATGATAACTATAGACGGAATTATCGAAATATAAAATTAATCATGGGATTATTTGACAATTGAGTGGTAACAGCACGAGTCCTTGTGGGTTTGGATTATTGTGTTATATAAAGAATCGATGGGGGAAAAATTTTGGAAAAATTCGGAGATGTTGCTAGTACTTTTGTGTACGTTGTAGAATCTTTTTCCGATTTTTGGGATGAGAGTGCCCGGCGTGGGAAATGGAAAGGGAAAATCGAAGATTTTGCTGCATCATGACACACTTTGCACTCAGAACGCGATAAAACGGAAAGAAAAAATGGCACGTCGAAGTTTCCGATGTCGTTGGAAAGATTAGACTTTATTTTTTAAATCCGTGATAGTTTGAGCCGCGGACAAAAATTTTTGGTGCCCAGCAGAGGCGTTTAAATTTTGAAAAATTTAAGACAAAGACATCTTCGCATTCTCGCTGCTTTTACGATGCGAAGGCTGTTTCTAAAAAGAAAAACGGCTCGGGTGGGTGAAAGTACAGGCTTCGCCCTTCAAAATCAACCTAGGTACATTGTCGTACGATTTTTTTTTCACAAAGATACGAATTTTCAAATTTCTATAACACCGTTCTGGTGTTGCTAAATTTTTAAACAAAAGTAGAAACCTTTCTCTTCCATCCGCTGTTTGGTGCAAAAATAACCTGAGAGAAGCAGTTTTTATCGTATCGAAAACAGAGGGTTCGCCCTTTAAAATGAGCGTAAGCAGGTCCCCAAATAATTTTTTTTAACGGAGTTACAATGAGTTGAATTTCAACTTGCTACGGGGTTGTCATGATTTTTCAAATATCAAAGATATACCATTGCACCTCGACGAATATTTTTACCCAGTGTAAAAAGAAATGACAAATAAATTTTAATTGAACGTTAGGCTCAACTAGAATTTAATTGAGCTGTAGAGGATGACATTTTCTGCGGGGGTGCACACCGTTTGAAGTTGCGAATTCCTGCAAACTCTATGGTGGTGGGTTCAAACGAAGCCACACCTTGGCGGCAGCGGCGCGCGCCGGGCCCGACACGGAGGTGCATCGTTACACGTGTATTAATGAGCCGGTGCATGTGCATACAGAGTGCATCGCGCACACTGTATCAGTGTACTGCAGTCGTTAGGTCATGCGCTTTACGGTGTCTCGTAAGATGCGGGCCGCGGCGACCTCGCCACAGGATTCAGATCGCCGGATTTGCTACGGATCATCACAGGGCGTATTCCTTTCACTAGCTGTCTGTTACGAGCAGGATGCACGGTGCAACGATTCAGTAAGCCGAATCGGCGATCCTTGCGACACCCCTTGCTCTGAACATCGGTGCGTTATCGTCCTCCATTGCGTCGATTTTTTTATTTTTTTTTTATCAACAATATGAAATTAAAAAAATTCGCAGGAGCAATATTCTCGAAGTTCAGAGTCTTTGGGGAAAAAATTGGATGGACTTAGGCTCGTTTTAAATAGTGAAATTTTCAAATTTTAACCCCTTGTACTACTATTTATTTGGTGATTATAACGATTAGAAATTTTTCATCGTTCAGGATTCCATAGAAAAGAAAAGATAGTTTATATTTATTGTGTGTCCATGTTTTCTCCAAAGGATATATATCAACTACAACGAAATAGAATTTTATTTCGCTTTAAAGGGAATTAATAACATACATATTTATTAGACTCTGTTCAAAATCTTCATCGCGAGTCTGACACGATATTGTAGGGCAAGGGGTTAAGTATAAAAAGAAGAATATTTTCTTTTCAGAATAAGCCTAATCGCATCCGATTTTAGTTTGCAAAATTACAACCGCTCGAAGACCGACAATTTTTCATCGAAGGCTCAGCAAAAATGCGTTCAATCTGTAACAGAGGACGAGGCAAAATGAAGCAAGTTAGGGGTGTCGAAAGAAGAGATTGCGCTGTTCAGAGCGAGCCTAAGCAGACCATCCTCCGCTCTTTCTCCACGAAGTTACGGATAGCGTGAAAACCTGAGGTAAATATACAGGCTGTCCCAAAAATGTACCTCCTTCAGAGAGGTGATTCCTGAGGTTATTTTAAAAAACTTTTTCCTTTGCGAAATTTTTCTTCGCGGCCTTGTTAACGAGTTATTAACGAAAAAGACGGACCAATCAGAGCGCGGCTAGAGCGGACCGATTCGGGGCGTGGCTCCGCTGAGCGCGACGCTGGCATTGGCCGAGCCGGGGTCCTCCCGCTGTAGCCGCGCGCTGATTGGCCCGTGTTTTTCTTTAATAACTCGTTAACAAGGCCGCGGAGAAAAATTTCGCAAAGGAAAAAGTTATTCGAAATCACCCGAGGAATTTCATCCCTCTCGATGAAGTACATTTTCGGGACACCCTGTATAAATAGAATTTTTCCCCCGTGGACGTGATCTTTTCACATGAATCGTCGCTACGAACGGTACAACAATCTCATTGAACGATCAAATGAGATTGTGTTATAGTGAACTATGCACACCTGCATCACGGGGGGAAATCGGTCATTTAAATAAATAGCTGGCGGGATTTCATTTACAAGGGGAATACCAGTTTCGTAATGATCGACGCATCGCGGACGAGAATGAAAAATGTTCGATCCCATAGAATTATAATCCGCGTGCCAGTTATGACAGCCGCGTTACTTAAGAACAGTGCGGCATCCGCCCTCGGATTCGCATTCGTCTCTTCTGCCTATTATGAGGAACTATTACGATCATCTTTCATATCTTTCACCTGAAACTATTATACATAGCTTGAACGGTATGCACGCATACCATCGGCGCTAGTTTTATGCATACTTCATGCAACATGATCACAGACTGCCATTTGCGTAGGAAAAAACTGCTTACGTGTTTAAGCGTCGATTAATTTCACCATTATTCCGTCCTTTGCGACTATGGCATTCAGAAAACAATAATCACTTCTGTCCCCCCGACCCTCCAAAAAATTATAACTCGAATAATTGAAAATTTAACATTAGATCAATTATATAATTTAATATTTTTAAACTATACTTCAGGAAACCAGACGTTTTTAAGTTTTCTTTGTGTAATCCTGTAGATTTTAGCTAGAAGACCCCGAAAATATAAATATTGATATTAGGAATTGAGCGGTTCAAAAGTTATGCGTGTTTAAAGTCGAGCGTAATTTAGTATTTTAGTCTTTTTAAAGTGTGATATAATTTTTTTCTTTCCTATAAATTAAAAACGAGGTTACTGAAAATTAATATGGATTCGAATAAATGGATTTTTGTATCTCAGGAACTGAGTCAATCGTGTGTGTGATGGTCTGCGTAGTTTTTGCAACGGCACGCAAAGGTTTCATAAGGGGCCGAACACAATGGGCAAACATTCCGATGGTTCAAAGTATAATTGCAACGGTTAAAAATATAATAGATTCTGTATGAAAGCATCGTTTCTTGGAGATTCTTTTTTTATGCAAAGCAAATGGTATTACGAAACGGATCGAAGCGATTCACGGCATTATCGATAGATAGTCTGCATTGTTCATCGAATGAAGATGGGTGGGTCGGCCAGCCACAAATCTCGAGTCGAGGCGTAGCATGACCTCTCAGTTATGCTGCGCCGGGATTACCTAAGAAGAGCACGTTGTCATAATCCGCCCTCGGATCGATGATCGTCATCTGGGCAGTGGTAGCCGCGCGTGCGATACCGCTGACGATTTATCGCGTCCTTGAACTTTCGATGAAAAATTCTTGAGGTACTGCAACTTTCCGGGGAGACATTAATTTGATAACTTATAAACGCTCATTTTTCAACGACCTCAATTGTTTTTTTTTTCTTAGAAAAATTGCTGGTTGTCGAGAGATCGATTGCGCCTGTCGATTACTATAGCGTTGATCTTTCGGCGCCAAAAGGCGTCCGCGTGTGTCCGATCCAACAGCCAGCCTACGGATTGCAGAATAATCCAGGAGATGACGAGGTAAAGATAATCTGACGTTTTCTCGTGACGTCTGAGATTCGAGAAAAAGGAGGTGGAATCGTCCATTCAGATTTTTATCCAACTATCTCTATTCTTTTGTTTACACGGAGCACAGGCGTCGATCAGTAGAGCGTAATGGTCTATCGTAAAAACCGTAATGACGTGTTCCAGAACAGCGAATCTCGAGATTAGGTGAGAAAAGAAAAAATCAAATTCTAAACTTGTAACTAGAAAACGAAAAACAATATTCCTTTGCGAATCTCTTAATTACTGAAACTTTAGATTCATATATCTCCAAATTTTTATAAAATTTAGATTCAAATATTTTCAAATTTTTCATACTTCAAATTTATATATTTCCGTTTTTCAAACCTTCAGGCATTTGAACTGTCAATCCTTCAATCTCAAAATTCATCTCACTTTCAACTCAAAAAGCAACAAAAACAAAGAAATTGATATCAATAAACATTTAGTACACCCTAAGAGTACTCCCAGACTCTCTGATCAACAAAAACAAACAAAGGAGGCAACAATTTTCCACTCGTCTATTACTCCCAAACTCCCCAAGCAAGCATAGAACGCTCCGGCCAATTCAAATCTCGCGCCATTTTCCTTCAGTTGGCGACGCTTCAGCCGTGTTCAAATTCGCATCTGAATTTCACCCGCGTAAATGAAACAATCAGAGGAATTTCTCAGAGATAGTCTTTAATTAACAAAGAATGCAGTAAATATGTACAGGTCACGACCGGATGGGGTTTCAGAAATCATTTTACACTTTTAGGGGTTCGGGTTGAGGGTGAGTTCTGATGTATTCGAGGGCTCTTTGAATCAGCGGCGAAATTGGCGGGATGTGGTCGCCCTGTGGTTGGTATCCATTTTGGTCGGCAACGTAGGAAACTCCAATTGGTGTACCATCAGGGGCAGTGTAGTGGTATTGCCCCTGGGTGATGACAACCGGTGGGTGGCTTGGGTCTACGACAACAGGACTTCCATGTTCGGTGTGGTGAATTCCATTTTCTGTTTCATACTCGTACGAGTAGGACCCATCTTGCGATAAGTCGCTCGCTTGTTTCAGGATAGCTGCTGGCGGTTGAAGATGAGCAACATCTGCTACGGCTACGGCCACCATGGCGAAACAGAGAATCTGAAAAAGCATTTTTTTTTACAATTTTTCTATGGAATTTTCTGGTATTTCAGTTGGATTCCGAGTTGGTACAAAATGAAAGTATTTAACATTGTTAATGGATCGTTTAAGCGATAATTCATTGTGACGAAAATTTTTCTAACGAATCTAACGAGTCTAATGAATTTTTAGGAATTCAGAAACAACTTTCCAATTAGGAAACAGAGCTTAAAATAGATAAAAATGTAACACGATACTAAATATGCAAATTAAATGACAAATTTTGCAGTGTGTACAGAGTGGTGCCAAAGTCACTATATCATTTTAAAGTGAAATAACTCTTTTATTTTTTAAAAATTCTCATTTATTCTTTTATAAATATATTTGAATTCTAACTGGTCTAGTAACTTTAAACAAAATACTAGATGATCATTTATGATAAAGTACAGCCTAAAATATCTAGAAGGAAATATATCAGTTTAAACACAGCAATGATAGTAGTTAACTAAAATTGTAATGAAAAGTATTGACGGTGATCTAGTAACTTTTTCACTATGAATAGAATAATGTAAATGATCGATTGAACGGATTAATTCGAACAGAACAAGACTCACGAAAAATTTCATTTTGGACTCGAAGTGGTCACTGTTGGTCAGTCCAAGGAATGAAGCTGCGATTTCGAATATGATTCATATCGGACCGACGATGCGCTTTTATACGAGGCCCGCGACACAACTTTCCCCAAATACACACTCACTCACATATTCACGAAAAGATGAAATCAGAATTCGGTGAAAGAAAGAGAAAAAGACAGTCCCGCAAGACAAATTTATTCGCCACTTTGACATTTCTACGTTGCCTAAATCAATCGCTTGCACAACCCAAACTTGACCTATGAACATGTATACCACAAGGATGTTAATGAAGAGGCACCGTCCCTCCGGTTATTTTCATATTAATTCCTGTCTACGGTTGATTATATGCTACGCAACACCTTGAAAAAATAAAACGAGTTTTTTGCAACCGGGAAAAAATCTCAGAATCTCATCATTTTTTTTAATACATATTTATGCCATATAATTTTACGCTTTCAGATCGAACACTATGTTGGAAACGTTGATACAAAACATTTTGCGATACGCAATTTTCTTACACGATAGTTAGTACAAAATGTTTGAGAATAAATAGGAAACATTAATAGAAAAGATCGACAAAATTAGCGAAAAATTTTTTTAAGGAAAATTGATAAGAAATATTCTTCAATATGATTGAATTTAAATGTCTACTTTTAAATTAAATAGTAAATTAATTTCTAAACCAATCTGTGAATTATTTTCAGTAAAAATTGTGCTATTTTTCTTATCAGAAACTAAATAAATTGTTGGCACGGTCAACGGGTTCATGGTAAAAAGATTTATTCCACAAAATTGTAAAGAAAGAATACAATGAACAAAAATATATAAAATAAAAAAAAATCTAATCTTCTAATCTTGTATCTTCTAATCTTCTAATCCTCTAATCGAATCTAATCTTTTCTAATTTATTTAAAAATTAGAAAAATTAAAAAAGGAATAAATATTAATGAAAAATGTGAAGAATAGAATAAAAAAACGAGTAATTTATTTTAAATAAAGATAAATAAAGTCGGTTGTATCTATACATTTTGTAAATTGCTGACAGAAGTTTTTTTGCAAATGCTATATCACGGGTGTATAACTATAATTTGTGGGCGAGATTCGAGATGCAAAATACTGTGGGATTTCATGGCTGCATTACGACATCATCGTCGTCAGTACCTGCGAGATGTATCTGCGGAAGGTCGACTGTTTCCTCAGGTGAAAATAGGTAAACTGTTACTGGCATATTTCGTTCTCTATATTGCAATTGCGTTTTCTTGTTTCTTGGATTGCACGGAAAAAGATACGGTGCTTTCTGTTTATTACGGCTGAACAGAAATATTCTGCGAACAAAACAATATTTCAATCATTATTTTAGAGCAATAAAATGTGACTCGAGTTTAATCACTTTCTTGAAGTTTACTCGTTGAAAAATTGCAGGGGATCATGCTGCATTGGATGATGATGATAGTAAATCAATTTACTCGACTAATACATTGTGTAAACAGATAAACATTGTACTTCAGTATATTCATACTCAAAAAGAAAAATAATTTCTCTTACAAATTTTTAACTCAACTTAGAAACGTTTTAACAAATGCTTGAAGACAACCTTAATTTAATAGAAAAATTGATAGAACTTAGGAAACGAAGAATTTAACTATTTGGATATCTGCAAAATATTTTTCACAACAGTTTTCGCGTTATAATACATTTTTAATTGAGGAAAGAATTCTTCGAAACGTAAAAATTGTATAATTCGGGGATCATATTAATAAGTTGGTTTGTTTTTTTAAGCAATTCATGTCCAGGACTGTAACTGGAAAACTAGAATGCATGATTCATTAATGAGACCTTCGGAGACACTCTTGGTCAAGAGTGTCGATCTTATCGTTTCCCTAATCTCGCCACTGTACAATGTCGACACGTCTTCTACGTCCAATTAGCATTTTTTATCTTATCCCCTATCTTCAAACTCGTGCATTTATTTTTTTTCGAACTTTTAAATACAATAATAATTTTTAATTAGACTCACTCGCTTCAAGACTCACTGAAGGTTAACAACGTACACACATAAATATACATGATGTCTCTCATAATTAAAAAATATGTATTTTTATGGGCAAAATACAATACAGTTTGATAAGACAAATAATTACCAACAATGTTTCTTTAATATGTCGGTGTAGGAACAATGTTTTCATTTGTGGGACTAAGAATAATTTTTCTTAATATGTAACAATAAAAATAGAGAAAAATTCCATTACCTAGTATATTTTTCATTTGTAAAAGTAAAATAACTTCCGGAAGAGAATGGTAATAATTCTTTCGTATTTTTGGAATAAGAATAATTAGTTTTGATATGTGAATTTTAATCGGTTTTAACGTGTAGGACTAATAATAATTCTTTTCTCATTTTTTTAAGAATAAAAATAAGTTTCTCTAATATACGGAAGTGTGTACATATGTTTATCAATCCGATCAAAATGAAGGCCAATCCAGTGACCCAGATATGGATGACATTCAATTCCATGCTCTTATCAGTTCAAAACACAAACAATTTAAGCTGGCGATACGGAAGCGTTTCTCTCAAATTTTCGAGATTAAGTTTATTCTGGCCACTATTCAATTGGTTGTTTAACACCACAGGATTACGATGACACTAATTGAAACTACAATTTTGAAAATTTATTTTTTCAAAAAAATAATGTATCTATTATGTATGTGTAATGTAATCTTTATTTCTGAGTTATACAGCCGTAAAAAAAGGCATCCAACATTATTAGATGCAAAAGAATTAGAGTGACTCTATACTTAATATTGCAATTTTTATTGTGTACATAT
This sequence comes from Seladonia tumulorum, assembly GCA_913789895.3. Classification (NCBI taxonomy): domain Eukaryota; kingdom Metazoa; phylum Arthropoda; class Insecta; order Hymenoptera; family Halictidae; genus Seladonia; species Seladonia tumulorum. The sequence goes on along the minus strand of OU565270.1, from coordinate 15,405,531 downwards.
AAGTGGTTCAGGTGAATAACACCTGCCATAGATTTAAATGTTAATTACATCTATAAGGTTTGAATAAACTAGAACCTTATAACACCTCTATACGGTTTGAATAAGTTAGAACTTTATAACATCTTTTACGGTTTGAATAAGTTAGAACTTTATAACATCTTTTACTACATCTATACGGTTTGAATAAGTTAGAACTTTATTTTCTGTTTCCTCTTTATAGAGCTGAGAAAACCTTTAAAATTATTGTCCATACATATATCATCATTATTGTAACATATCTATATGGTTGAAGTAAATGGAAACAGTTTGGGTAAGTTCATAAATTTTTATTTAAAATTTCTACGTCTCACAAGTACATTTCTTGTTCATGATTCAATGCCAATTATAGTCTAATACGTACAGTTAGGTATACAACATTAAATAAATAATACATTCGTTTCCAAATCATATGTCCTCGAATCACCATTGGAGTAAATAGAAAACTAAAAAATCAGTCGTTCGTTCTCTCTACATTTCCTCTGAAGGCTCTCAAAAGTGACGTTCTCCGGTATCGTTTTCAGGTCGATGACCTGGTAGAACGCGTTGACGGTGTCGTTGATGTCCCAGACGCTCAACAACAACAGCTCCTTCAGCTTCTTCAGCTCCTCCAGCCTGGCCTTGGACATCGTGCACATCAATGTCAACTCGCGTGGCGGCTGTTTGCCGTAGAACTTGAAGACGCAAAGCGGATTCAGGTCCAGCTGGCTCCTCGACAACGGCTTCGCCATTTCATAGTTCTCGTTGCTGACGAAAACGCGAATGCTGTCGGTGGAATGCGGCGCGGTGAGATACCAAATCAGGTTGAAGTAGACATGAGTCTCGTTGTAGCAGCTCAGTCTCGGAAACTCGACGTTCGACCACCGGTCTTTGCCATAATCGTTCAATTTGTTGAATCGCGAGTTGTTACCGCTGGCGATCTTGCCGTCGGGCGGGCTTCTAGGCGAATTCGGGAATCCTTTGGGGCCCTCGACGCTTTGCGGCTCGTACACTATCAGTCCGCAGTTTTGGTTCACCCGTAATTGACATAAGCTTGCTCTGCTAGACGGACTGGACACGTATCCGTGGAAAGTGACGATTTGCTTCAACGACAAATTGTCTTGCGTTGGCCCGTGGTCGGTTTTGCTGTCGGGCATGGCTGCCCTAGCACCGGAAACGATCGTTATTAACAAAACCGTGTTCAACAGCATTGTTCACGATGTTCGGAATTGATTTGCGACACTGTACGACTTGTCGAACAAATGGCGGCGGGCTCCGCTGAGAATTATTGTTTTGCTGTGCGTTTTCACAGGTGTCTTTGAGTCAACTGGATACCTCGGTGCACCTAGAATGCATATATAGAGCTTATGAGAACCCGACGACAATGGTTTCTAAGAACTTATCTTATCTGCGGGGGGGAGATTAGGGTTGCCGGAAGATATGCTCATAGTACGTGGATTGTGTGGAGATTAATCCGAGTCCCTTGTGAACTATATTTGAGAAAGGAGAAAGTGGTTTAAGTAGATTTAGATCGTCGATAGTTTTGTATTTGAAAGGTAAATATTTATATATGAACAATATATACTGTTGAAAAGTAATATTTTCAGCTCAATAAATTAACTGCTAAAGAAATATTTCAATTAGAAATCTTAGATAATCGGTTACGAGTTTGTGGTATTTACTTTTGTAATTGTAGAATGTGTATTGTGAAATGTTCATTGTAAATTCGAGGTGGGCAGGTTGCGAAACCGGTGTTGTTATTTTGACGATTTATGACGTACTCTAAATCGCTTGGTTTTACTTTCTTACGTATTTTCATACTTTCTAAGAAATTGCGGCGAGCATCACACGCTGTTTGTTGCTAAAACTTCCACGAATCTGTGTGAATCGTGCATACGTCGTGACACGATAAAAGATAAAAACAACAGTTTCAACACAATGTTGTATACTTCCACAATTTTATCTTATGTTTGACAGACTTGCGGGCGAAGTCTATTAAAAAACAAATATGCGTACTTTTTATATTTTAGTTTTTCACTCGTTAAAGTTTGACCAGCATTTCAACCCGATAAGTAAGTGGGGGGCATGTCTGAATCTGGTGACACTGGGTAACGTTGATTGTCAGCAGATTTGCAGCAGACGACCGTGGAAAACGTCGGCACCAACTACACATATTAAAAGCCGATAGTAAGTTCATCGACAATGCAACTAATAAAGAAATCGGGATGCACAATTTGCAAAGATCTAAAAATAAAAACCTTTTGTTATAAATGTCACAAAAAGATGTGTTTGAAACATATGAAAACGTTATGCCAAAAATGTTTTGATCCGGATGTGGTTTCGGATGCGGCAGAAAACACAAACGATTGGTCTTATAACTAATTTGTATGTCTTTATTTCACGCTGTTATTTTAACAGAAACATAATAACTAAATGTTACAGTAAACATAAAACATTTAGAATAAATATTACTTTTCACTTTGTGTCCATGAGCACCCCAATTCGATACTTTCGTAAAAATAATGCGTAGATGATCAATGATCCGGCACGCGCAGCCTGATCTTCATTTACTTGTTCTAACTATAAGCATGAATCAAGAAGATGATCGTGACATTTCTTGACGTGAAGTTGTTGATGCATTGAATAGATTTATAAAATTCGTCGGGTGCAAAAAGAATATAGTTTTACAGTAATTGTAAACTTTCATGATTTAACAACAAACTTAAATTATATTGTATATTCAATGCATGAACCACTTTTTCCAATAAATTGCCTACATAATTGTAGCAAGTTTTAAATTATATATCGTATTTTAACTTTCGACACTGCCGGACAGTGTCGCCAGATTAAGGCTTGTGTCTCCCACGTCTTTGTCGTGCATGTGTCACAATGTCACATAACTGATCCGGTACTGGCAGAAAAAGGGTAAATGTATTCCCCTCAATTCGAGTCAATTCCCCTGACCTTGTGACACTGCTTCCGAAATCCCCAGCATGCTGGATTATCGGAATTATACTGTAGCACATAGAAAAGATAAGAAAAGTATTTGGTATCACATTTTTTCATCCGCAGCTTCGTTTTCAAGAACATCAATTTTGTACTTTGATCTGCTACATGTATGATGGAATATGATTTTATTGCCATACATTTCCAGAGACAGCCAATGGCAAAATACACGACAATCAAATCATATTCAATGGTTCGTGCAAATGATCAAACTCGAAAATTGATTTCCTCAAAAACAAAACTCTGAAGATGTAGAATAACCAAATATCTTATTCTTTTGTAACACAAGGCTAACCTATTTCAATTCTCTAGTTCTCCATCATCCTCGTCCCAAAAATTGTCACTATTGGGGGCTTTAACATAAACTGCTGCCTGCCTCCTTGTCCGACTCCGTACTCTCTCCTTTGCTGTCCGGAGAGCTGCCACCATCCTGGCCTCGATTTCTTGTTTAGATGGCCGTTCGTAATGTTTATTTACAATTACTGCATCTGAAAATGGAATGTAAGCAAAACTCAGTGTGAACAGCATATAAATAAATAACAACACAATTACATAAACAAAGATTTGTACCATGTATTGCTCTAATAATCTCTGTGTCTTGTAGACATAGCTTGTCGGGCTCCATGCCCCGCCATGAGTAGCCTACTAGGAGGTTGTCGTCAAATGATTCCTTGAAGCAGAGGTTGACAGCTTCCTTCAGGTTGTAGCCACCCACATATTGGAGGTAACTGACCTAAACAAAGTAAGTAATAACTGTTATATAAATTTATGATATATAATTATGCTTTGATATTACTTACTACTTCATTGTAGGACTCTCTTGCATTTTGGAACTCTCGCATTGCAGCCACCGTGGTGATGGGGAGCCACGATGGCTTCACTTGGCTATCCTGTGCCTGTTGTTTCAGAAGTTTCCTGTAAAGGTAAATTATAATTTTACGTTACAATTATGTATATTTTAATAATAAAATAATTAATACTTACGTTAACATATCCTCCAGCTTGTCCATCCTCGAGTGTATTTTTTCGAACTCGCCTTGCATCAGTGATGTCTGTCGATCCAGTAACATCTGTACGTCGCTGTTAACGTCAGTGCTAATGCTACTGCTAGTGCTAGTACCAGGTGTTTCTGTGTAAGTCACTGTGTTCGTCTGTGGGCCTCTATTATGTGCGTATGTTCGTGGTAATGGTGTTGGTCTGTATGTTTGTTTGAATGTGTCTTTGTCTATAGTATTATTATCCTCAGTGTCCATGGTCAACGTCGGCGTGAACTTCGCGATGTTGTCCTCCAGCGACGATGCGGGCACGAGCCTTATCCTCTTGCGAGGCTCCTCTTCAGAGGAAATTCTAACATAGTGCGGCAGCTTTACTAGCACACGCTTAGTTCTTCTTGATTGAATCTATAATGTAACAACATGTTAAAAGAATGGAAAAGAATGTACACGTTAGAGTACTTAATAATATTAGATTATAATGAAGGTTAGTTTAATCCCAATGATTAAAACTGATACTTACATTGCGTTCCATCTTGACTTCTTCGCAGTGTCGCCAAACAGTTGAAGGGAATAAACCCAGCAGGCAAACTGCCGCTATATTGGCAGCAGATGACCGCCGAACATTGGCACCAACTCCATATTAGTCGATTGCGCCATTTGGCTGTGATGTTGGCAGCAGAGCCCGTTAACAACAAATTTTTAACAGACGCCATCTAGTGACGATTTTAGCAACCCACTAGTCACGAACGGTAACATTTGTCTAGCTGTTCGAGAGCTTTGCCATTGCGTGTAATGGCGCTATATTGAGATTTTAAGCAACAAACAATTCCACAGCAACAAACATTTTTCCCACAGACAGACTTAAGGGTGAAGGGTAGTTACGTGACTTTTGCAGAATCAGTAGGTCAGTATCTGCTGTACAGTTTCCGTTATAGAAATGGTATTACCTACAGGAGAAAATGAGAATGCTCACGCAGTCGGCACAGAGGGTTCAAAATTATATACGCAGATACGTGTTTCCTTTATGATACGTATATTGTCTTTATTTATTCATTGTTGATTCTTACATAAAATGATTGTGGTAAAATACAATATAAAGTATTTGCATGTATGTGGATTGCATGCCGGTAACCGTGTTATCGCACATGGTAACGTTCAGTAATTTAAGGTCAGTGTTATCTATCGGGTAAACTCCAAATCCAGTTGGTAATAAGTATACTGTAGTGCGGTGAGTTTTCTTTACAAGCACAGATGAAGTATAGGAGGTAGACCAGGGCTGCATAATTAACTTCCGGATGCTGAGGATACGCAGAGGTGACCGGAAGTACCAATCTCGTCGGTGCCCCGGGCATGAACACTACTGTTTCTCTCTGCTATTAAAAAATTAATTTAGTTTTATTCCAGTCGCTGATTGTAAGCTAATTACGAATGGAATTACTTCAGAACGCAGTGGTTATTTTTCTGAAAACTTGTCTTTTATTGTATCGTTTGCGAACAAAATCTGATACGCGTACAATACAACTTAAATATTATAGTATATGAACTTGAACTTTCTTTACAAAGTCATGATTGGTTCGGACAATCATACATACTCGCTGTTTATACTTTTTACCCTCTACAAATTGAACTCCCATGTTCCTTTAAATTTTATCATTAATGATATCTCTCTCTCTCTCTCTCTCTCTCTCTCTCTTTCTCTCTTGGTTTTATAAAAGAACATGACGTCAATTTTAAGACTGCAAAAGGTACCATCAACAATCTTAATTTACTCTTTATAAACCTCGATTCAAAACCTAGGTACGTTCGCTTATTATAAAAACCTACGATTACGTTGTCTTCCTATTTACTTCTTTTTATTTTCAACGTTCTCGTAGTGTTAGATTCTTATAATCACATATTTACAAACAAGTTCTTTTTTTAACACGTATCGCGGTCTTATTATCTACCAAAATGTAGTACATTTCGTGAACACATATGGAAACTGAGTGTTCGAAAATTATAAATTCTGTAGACTTGTAAGAAAATTCATTATTGTTGGAAGTGCACCAGCGAGAAAGTTCCATTGTTTATACAATAAGCGGAAGATATGTGGAAAAATGTTCGGTTTTTTATATACACCCTAAAAAAATATACGTTAATTATTACACTAAATAAAAAATACATTCTTTGGAATCTATTATGATTATAATTAGACCGCGGATTTTGTGCATTTATTAAAATAATTAGAGGAATTTGAAAGTACTGTTTTATATCGTTCTCAATTTATCATAATTATTAATAGAAAAATTAATTCTGTTTAATCTTCATTGTTTCAAATTGATATGGACAATTTTTAATATAATTGTCTAAAGTACGCCATGAGTCATCTACGTTATACGTAATTAGGAGTGTAGAGAGACCCGCATATTACCATAAAATTGGTCGTCAGAATATGGCAGTAGAATATTCACTATTAAACTACCTTATTTTTCAATTCAATACAAATCTAATTAGGGTGGTGTTTAATTAAGAACTTTCTCGCAAGTATTCGGATAAAATGACGCAGATCATCAGTGAAAATACAGAAGACTTGGTCAGAAGCAATTGTCGGAATGGAAGTATTTAAAGTTAATTTGTGCGAATAACAAAAATCGGTTAGAAAATCGAAAATATAAAATCATACATCCGTACATCCTAATTACATTCTTTGTATACTTTACATTTGTCTTTATAATATTTAATACATACTTTAAAAGCAACAAATATATATATATATATTTATATTTATATATATTTATAAAATTCATTCTGTTCAATCGAATGATTAAAACTCATGGTATTTTTTGTATCGAGCAACATATAAAACATACACAATCATTGTCATACAAAATCGAAGAACTTAGTAATAATAATATCATTAAAATCTGTTCCATAACATACATACATACTGTAAACCAAATAATTGTAACTAAACTGCGGATCCTTATGCAAAATTATAATTGCTTGTACTGTTTGCAACAAAAAATTTATTCAGCATCTCGATAATTTTAATAAATCGCAAATAATGTTACAATGTTTTTAAATTGTTTTAATCTTTTCATTCTGCATTTTAATTATTGCTTTCACAAACATATAAATATCCTCAATCTAGAGTGAAGATTTTAGGGAAGAATAAAAACGATCTGTGCTCAGTCCTCAACACACAGACATTAAATAAACATTGGCTTGAAACGCGTTTGTTTAATAAACTTACAGAGAAACGCACGAAGATCCGCAGATTAATTATAAACGTTCCGGGCGTTGCATTAAGACGTTTTAAATCAGTCTCCTCGATCAAATTCAGGTTACGTCGATCAATATCCTTGAAGAATGATTAACCCTATCGAACACTGATATAGTTCCTCGGTGTTCCATTTTCACTATGTCTTTTCGTTCATCGGATTAAGAGCCCATCCGATGGGCCGGATGGGGTTCGCGTTCATTCTACTTTACACCACACATTGAAGAGCATAATAGGGTCTTACGTTTATGAGAAAACGGTTTAGTGGATCCCGCGAGCAGCTGGACGCGCCGCTTAAATCACATCGTGATCACATCAAACATAGTACTCGTTGATGTTCAGCGCGTCAGGGTCGCAGCCCTATACACAGCTCTCCTGGGTGGAGATCAATGGGGTGCGAACGGTCACGATCTCTATCGAGGGATGATGTTTGCCGACGCTTAAGTCCTGAAACGCACTCTTCGTCGAGAGGGGTGTCGGTGTACAAGACGACGCGTTCGACACGTCGATCTTCGACGGCCTGGCGTTGTGATCTATGCACGCGTAGATCGTCGACTCCTTCGCGAACGGCTTAGAGCCGCCGTAGCCTTGGATCGTGCTTAAACTACCCACGCCGCTTATACTAGTCAGTTTAGTGTCGTTGGCTAACGTCGACAGGGTCGTTGGTCGTGTCAGGCAGAGCTCCGCGTACGTTATCTCACCTGACAGCTGCAACAATTAATCAGTCAATTTACAGAAACTCAAGAAAGGTGATTTATTCATTCCGCCCCTCCCCATTCCCCTCTCCGCTCAAATATCTTGCTAATGATTGTTGATAAGATACAGTGCCAGAGATAGGGGATTGGCGATTGGCTTCTTAAGGAGACATTTTTCTCAAGGTCAGATCTCAAGGTCATCGAGATTTTGCAACCGAGAGTGCACAGTTTCATTCTCTAATCTTTACCCACACATTTACAGTCAAGACTAGTCTCCCTATAATGCATGACCTTCGAGTGACCTTGAGTGTAAACAGCAAATTATAATTTTTCTTTCGTATTATCAATAATAAACTAGCCAGTAGAGGTATTCCGGTCACACGTCTGAGATTTGCTAATGTTTATTTACCGGTAACGTGGGGTAATTATTGTACTCGTGCGAGTATGGTTGCAGTCCTTGAAGATGATTCACTTGCTGAACCGATAGCGAAGAGGGTGGAAGACCATCAGGGGTGCTCTGCACTGCCAAAGGCGTCCCGGATATCGATCCAGTTAGTTGATAATCCGAGCCTGGTGGTTTTTGATCGAAATTTTCTGTTAATATATTTGGTTTTTTTTTGCAAAATGATGCGATCGTTTGCGGAAATGTACCTTTGTTTATGGGAACCACGTCGGGATTTCTGTCGTCAGTGTCGTAAAGGTCCTCGGAGCTCGGCGCTGTTCCCTTTTTCAGTGGCAGATCGTTTGGCCTCTGCGTTCTTCTGTCACTTCGGATCTTCATCGCTGCCAGAATGGTCACGGCGATCAAGAACAACGCGATGAACACTCCGATCAAACCCCCTAACAACGGGGTGATCTCGAACGGCACCGGGGTACCTGTGAACAGGACACGCACTGCTCTTGTGTCAGTATGTCGAGGGACCGTGCTCGTTGATCATATTAACCCTTAAGTGATTTACATTCTATTCATTTATATATTATATACTGTTTGTTTACTATTTATTCACTATCGTTTGTAGATTTCGAGAGAGCTTGTTACATTTCTGCAAAGCAAGCTTCATTTCCACTTGCCAATTCCGGAAAGGAGTTTTAAATATACAAACACATGTACATAAATAATATTAACAATATTCCGTACATTAATATACCTCACTTAGCCAAATCTGTTTTGAGCAGATTTTGTGCAACGTTTGTATCATACTTTGCGAGCAAAATGCGGTCAATTTGGTACCAAACCTTGCTTGCAGCAGAATTTGGTCCCTATTTGACTGCAGTTCCATGCCAAGGATCCATGCCAAACCTTGGCTTTCTAATAGAGGGCAGGCGTCGGTCGCTCTAAGATCTTTATTTAATGTTATAAATTTAACATCAAATAAATGTACATTGTATATTTTAACACCATTCCGGAGGTCCATTTTGGAAGTCCACTTAAGGGTTAATATCCACAACTAATCTACCTGTTGCGTCTAGCGGCATTATTTACCAGTTTGCTTCTCAGCAACTTTCAAGGTGAATCCTTCCAGCAAGGTAGGATCGCTTCTTCCTTTCGCGTTGACAGCGTACAAGATCATATTCAGGACTTTCCCAGGTTCTAGATCTTGGACAGTGAAAGCTGCACTTTCTCTGGACGTGACGTTAGCTTGCAGCTTTCCCGTGGCTTGGTCGAACACTTCCAGGAGAAAATGTTGCGGTTGTCCGCCGTCGAACCCGGCGAAACATTCGACCGACAATGACTTTGTCGTTTGGTTCGACAGCGTGCAGTTGTAGGGCGATTCCGGTTTGCCTGTTAACAATGCAATTGTGTCACTTGGAGTAGATCAAATTTTTGAGGGTGAGTATAGCATTCTTCTTCGGGGCCTGACAATGTTTTCGAACAGTACTCTCTTCATCTACTTTTCTGTTAATGTAGAGCAGAGCTGCTCAACATGCCTGTTAGCGGGCAAGTGACACGGCACAGTGGGGGTAGGCCGTAGCAGGTCACGTGACAATGCGTGTGACAAACGTACGCAGCCTTGCCCGCATGGGCGTGGTTTGTGCCTACGGGCGTGGCTCTGTGCCGCATGGGCGTGGCTTTGTGCCCACAGGGGCGTGGCGTAGTACCCCAGGGCAAGAAAATCACTGCTCGTAGGGGCACACACTGAACAGCTCTGACATGTAGAGTATACTCGACTTGACTATTAATATTACAATGACTTTCTGACTTTGTGAGTGTAGTATTTTTTTTTTTTTGTAATTAAGAAGACTGAATGAACAAGTAGTTTTTTACTGAATGAGAACGCAAGTGCTGACACACAGCATTTAACAAGCTTGACGTTTTCTAACAACTCGGTCGTCTAGGTGCAACAGCCATAAATATTCTTTGACAGGGGACCATACCAGCGGGAATGATATGAAACACGCAAGCATTTTTCTGTTGGCCAGCAGTGTTACTGGCCGAGCAGTAAACCATGCCATAGTCCATTTCGCTCATCGGCCTGTAGGTGAGAACGTTCTCCATGTGTGTCGTCGAATTCTTGTAACGCGACGGGTTCACCTCCGTCATCTCTTCAGTATTGTTGAAAGTCCACCGGAAGCTGTGCGGCGGTGGATAAGCCTCGACCTTGCAAGTTATATTAGCATCTTCCATCTTCGTAACACCGTATATTCGCTTCTGATCCGGCACGCAGATTGGTTTGTCTGTAAATGCAAAGAGTATCGGAGGTGGTTGGCGGCGTTCGACTTTTTTTACCAGGGGAGATTAGTATGTGGATATATAGCTTACACATAATTTTCAGTTCCACGTTGTTGCTGTAACCATCTCCTTCGACGTTGCTGGCAATACAAGTATAATTTCCGGCCTGGGAGCGATTGACCTCCCTCAAAGCGAGACCGTACTGCTGCACTATCACGCCGTTCTTAGCGTTATTTTGAATCACGTTACCCTGAGAAAAAGCACACTTTCCTGCTGAATTCAATTCGGTGCCAGAATCATGCGATTGCAAACTAATCACAAGTGGCAACAGCAGACTCGAATCCACATAACATGAGTTTAGTATAATTTACATTATACTACAATGCAAGTGTCAATGCAAGTGTGTTTAGTACAATGCAAGTTTAGTATAAGTAAGTATAGTATAATCTGAGATTATGTAAATTTAGTGTACAGAAAGATAAGAGGCCTAACTGACCTACTGTGAGGCCCTGCTGTGGGTTTGCCAATTACTGTGCCTTATTTTTAAATCATAATGAATATTAAAAGTTATTTAGTATTCGTTATGCTTTAGAAACAAGTATTCTTGTTGCAGGCACAGTAATTACCACCACTGTAATTAGGTTCCTTACCCTATGGCGTACAATGCAACTCTCTGAATTTTATAATATTGATTGATTTGATTTATGGAGTGAGTTAATATTGAATTGCGTTATCCTTTAAATTGGGAATTGATGTGTGGAGCAAGGTAATTATAAATGGTATTGTTCTTTGAATTGGATATTGATTTCCGAAACAAGCTGATCATGATTTGTAATATTTTCCAAACTGGAAATTGGCTTGTTTAATCAGCTCAATTAATTGTATTGTTTTAGGAGATTCTACTTAACCGGGATGGAAATACAGAATATTAATTACTGGAGAATAATGAGTACACTTCAACTAACATTATGCTTCCATATTACTTTGTAAGGGTCGGGATTGGCATTGACTTTGCACTCAAAGTAGACGTCATCCCCCTCCTCGATGTCGTCCGGGTTCATGTTCGACCCTAATTCCAGATGTAAAATTGGAACGACTGAAATGAAATAATAATGGTCGTTAAGGAATTGCGAGAAGTTAGAGAACTATTCTGTATATACTATTCTACTCTGAATTTGTGTTCTGGTTGCTACTCTCAATTAGGGTGTAAGACAGATTTGGGTAATTTATTTAGCTCTGTATACTATTTAGTATATACCGGAGCACTAAACGTTCTACTTTGTTTATAATGTTAAATAAGATACTCTCTCTATGGTGTACTTACAGTACACGTTTAATTTCCACGTATCCTCCAGCATAGCCCGCTGAACTTTCCCGTTCTCCGCCCGGCAAGTAATTACTTTGTCGTGATCAAGTAATGTCGGTTTCAAAATTAGCGTAGAGCTCGTCTTGTTGCCGTCCTCGGATACCTTTAATGTCAAAGTTGCACTCCACCTTAATATTATGCGCAAACTCCGCATGAAAAAATAATTTATATTATCGGGGTATGCAAGAAATATAATGAAAAATAATGAAATAAAATATAACGAAGGCTAACCAAATGTGAAGAAGTACAATGAAGTACAACGAAATACAATCAAGTGTAGAATGAAGTACAATAACATATGGGGAAATATAATGAAACACTATGAAACGTATACCAATTTACAACAAAATGCAAAAAAAACCATACAGTTGAAGTCAATTGAAGTGCAGTGGAATATGTACAATTAAAAGCCGATAGTACGAAACGCGGTACAATGAAATATAACGAAATAGAATGATATACAATCCGACACAACGAAGTGCACCATGGTGTGCGATGCAGCATGCTGCGTTGCCACTATAGTTAAATAGAGTGAAACACAATACGCGAATATACAGTGAAGCAGAAAGACGTGCAGTAAAATTTAATGGGATTCGATAAAATACAATGAAACACAATGAAGTACGATGGAACACAACGAAGTGTGCACGAAACACAATGAAGTACAATGCAGTATAATAAAACATGATAAAATAGTGTGCGGTACAACGGAGTATGATGAAGTATACAGTGAAGTGCAAGATCATATAGTGTCTACTCGATAATTGTCCAAAACACGGTCCTGGCCAGGGACTATATCATGTTTGGTGTTATTTTTATTAGAAAAATGCCACGAATGTTAGAGAAAGTCCCATAAAAAAAAAAATGGAAAATGAAGAAGTTTAGCACACGGGTTATAGTCCGCCGTAGTGGGGATAGTTCCACGACGTTTATCGTCCAGGCCTTGGCGACATATACAGAGAAATTATAGGCTAGATATTTGAGACAATTATCGAGTAGAGACTATGCAACGAAGTAAGAGAATAAGCAATTAAATACCCAATTAATATGCAATTAAAGAAGCGCGGTCTAGTGTAACGAAATAAAATAAAACACAACGAAATACAGTGAAGTGCAGAAGGTTGCAATGAAGTATACTCTATAGTGCAACGACACGGAACGAAATATAATATAATATAAAGAAGTGTAACGAAGTCCAGGGAAGTGTAATGAAATTTGATGAAATTCAATGAAGCACTATGAAATATAATAAAGTGCAATGGAACGCAGCGAAATATAATGAAGTGCACTTGAACACAATAAAACACAATCAAGAGCACCGTGGTGGAATCAAGTACATTATAGGGCAACGACATGGAACGAAATACAATTAAAGAAGTATTGGATTGGAACGAAAGTTTGCAGCGTTTCTAGATTAAAATTCACAGATAAAATTAGCATATTTGCCATGTTTGAGGTAGCTTATATGTTGTCGAATAAATATCACAATTTCATCTTCGAATTTCAATATAGAAAAACATAGGGTACTCGACTACAGGTGGAAGAAAATTGGTGGTTCTCCGGGACAATATAAAACCATTAAAAATTCGCCTGAAATACGGCAACCCTACTAACAGATACGCGCCTGTGTGACGTGTACACAACGGGCACCTCTGTTGGCCGGGTTGCCGCATTCTAGGCGGATTTTAAATTCTTAATAACGAAAAAACGAAGCAGAAATCGCAAATTTTTTATTCTTCATTTTCGTCTTCTATTGTCATGGAGAACCACCCTCTAAATTTTTTTCCACCTGTGATCAACCACCCTGTATATAAATAAACAAGTACAACGAAGGTGCAACGAAATCCAATGATCCACAAAGAAGTGCAACAGAGTGTAACGAGCGACGAAGAACAATTGTTGAATAAATTAACCTAGAATACAATGGCACAGTTTTGCAGCAAATAACAGTGGTACCTTCTCGGTATGGTTGGTCAACAATTTGCCATCCATGTACCAGGACAGCTTCGCAGGAGGCCTCGATCCCACGGTCACGCAGTTCATGTCGTGCTTTCGATCAGCGCTGAGGGGCGCGTGATCGTTGCTCAGTATCGTCACGCTCAGCGGCTTCACTAAAGCATGAAAACGTGCGGAATTATTAATAAAAGTCGAAGATCGCATCAATTTGCAGTATCGCAACGCGAGATCTGGGAAATTATGAACACGAGCGCTCACGGTGCATTTCGATTGCCACCGACGCGGAAACTGGTTGGCTGATGTTGTTGTTCGAGGCCTGACACGTGAACACAGCATGCAGGTCCGCCCTGGAGAGTTGTTTGACGATTAGGGTGTTCCTGCGAAGGGCCGGGAACTCGCCCTGCTCGTCCTTTGAGTCCAGCAGCATCTCGCCACGCCACCATCTCACTCTCGGCTCCGGTCGACCTGAAACATTTCACACGATCGTTGTTCGTCCATTTTGCAACGAATTGAAAATTTACGCGATAGTTCGAACCCTCCTGGTTCAGACAAAAAAAGGATCAACTCGATCCGACGTATAGTTCCCGAGATAAAAATTATAGAAGTACGACCGGTCCATTCGCGGAAAGAAATAACAACTATCGAGATTCAATTGTTTTTTTTTTAACCAATTGAAAATCAGCAAAGCGATGACTTAAACCCTCCCCTAATTTTGCGTGTTAAACATTTTGTATGCACGAGGTTTTGCAATTTTTGGTCTCGATTGTAAAAAACGATCTACTTGGAGCGGACTCGTCGGTGATCGTGTGTGTTCGGAAATTAATCGAGAAACAGTTGTGACGTAGGAATCCTAAGGCTTTCTAGTGTGTGATTGTGGACTATGTCAACAATTATTGGAGGATAGAGAAAAAGTACTATCGCAGTGTCCATGTTGTTTCCAACCGGAGAGATCGGATGGACTGGAAGGATGGAGTGTTTGCAAACCATTACCGGCTCTGTTTGAACAGACGAAATTTATCGGTGTGTACTAAACATCCAGCGATTACAATCGTCGAGAGGATTAAAAAATACAAAAACGAGAAACATGGTCGCGCGAAGAAAGTTTTCCAGATGAAAAACGATGAAATAATACTCACCCCCGGTGACCAGACATTGTAGCTTCATGTCTCCGCCTTCCTCGTATGGTCCCGCTACTGTTGTCACTGTCTTACCGAGCTCGTCGATTATGTTTGGCTTGTGTGGTGGCACTGAAAAGAAAAAAGGATTCATTAATGGCGCAATAAATAAACCCTGAAGTAGGTGTTTTAAGTTTATTGTTATTTCCAATTATTTCAATCTTCAGTTCAATTTCAACTATCCTCCATCACAATGGAAAAAATTGTTTTAATTCAAATTTCAATAATTCAGAATTTTATATTTATTTTAAATTTCAAACTGCAATTACAATTACAGTGTTTATATGTCGCAAATGCATAGCCGACAAAAGTCCCAGAATCATCCCCACCGCCGCCGGGAATACCCCATGGGGGGACAAGAAAAGTATCTCCTAGCCGATATATGTCCGTGGGCTAGACCCGTGTTTGGACATATATCGAGTAGACACTGTATAATTCTAATTTGTAATTAAATTCGCATTTTAATCTGAACTTTAATCAATTGTAAATGATGTTCTTGGAACGCCGGGTCAGAGATGACCCGGACCTTGTTTCCCGATGGCCACCGCGACGCGTACAAAGGAGAAATACTTTCTAATTTACAAAAAGCGTAACAGCATGATTCGAGATGGACATTAATCCATTTCGTTCTCTAGGTTTATTTAATGAAATTGCAGAGTCTACCGTTTTCAATTAGTGCTTCTCCGAGGAACTATTTATTCGAAGCTCCATCATAGTCCCGGAGATTAATTGATAAATTCCGTGCACGCTGCGGCAATTTTTGCACCGACCACGTCGAAACACGATCGCGTATAGAATTGTTCTTCAGTGTTTTAACGTTGTACGGTTTTAGTGCAAATCATTTAGAGCGATGTTACTTCGTGAAAATGACTGGATCGAATTTGTTTAGAATTTTCCACAATTTTTGTCGCAATATATAGAATAAAGACATTTATTCAATTATGAAAGCATTGTTAGAACTTCAATTATATTTACAACAGGGGAGCAAGCTCCGATAACCTTGACCTTAACAAAAACAAATTATCCATATATTTAATAATAATAAGAAACGGGGATCTGTTCGTGGCGTCTATTTCTATTAATTAATAGCCTTCTAATATCGAGCTACGGCTAATCAAGGTATTACTCAGGCGAGTAACCTTGACAATATATGTCAATGTCAAGGGCTAGCTCCCTGTTTTATATAATTACTAGACTGCGGATCTTTAGGAATTAATAACAAAATTGAGTGAATAAAATTTGAAATTGTAGGGAAATTTAGAGAATTTCAAATGTCAACATGTTATTTTTATTAAAATTAGCAAGTGAAGAAACAACATTCTACTTAGTTTCTATTTCTTGTAATCGATGAAGCGATTTTTTATTTTGCATAAAGCTCTGCAGTCGAATTATTCTTCAGCAAGTCTATTATTATTATTAATTTATTAGTAATTCATTGAGAAAATGTTGTCTACCAACCTATCACCGTGAGATGGATTCTGGAGTTTCTGGTAGGGCTTTTGGAAAAGTCCACGCGACACCTGTATTCGCCCTCGTCTCTCTCCTCGATGTGATTTATATTTAAGGTGGCCGGTTCCGTGACCGTTCTGAAAAATGCCCGGTCGTTCAGGTGATCCTTATCGTTCCAATGGGAGGCCTCCGAGTGTTTGCCCCTCATGTCGTAACTGGAACAAAGTATTTCCGAATCCTTCATTAGTCACCGTTGCATATTTAATAAGAGAACTTACCGAGAAACCCCCTTCCACAAATGAAACTAACGGGATCGATCGTTATAGATATCCAACGGTAAAAATGGAACTTAGTTAAATAATGATAGCAGTTTGGATAAATTGATTTTATACATACAAGTTTTTTATAACACACTGAATGTATTTACATTATATATATTGGAACATTTTCGCTTTGCTTTAAATAATCTCACATTCGTGTTTCAATCTAAATGATTTCAAATCCATATTCCAATTTTAATTGTCACAGACCCATATTTTCATTGCAATCACTTTGTGAATTGATACCTCAATTTCAATTACTTCAAATGCACATATCAATTCTAGTTTCAATTATTCCAATTGCACATTCCAATTCCACTTTCAATTATTCCAAATGCACATTTCAATTCCACTTTCAATTATTCCCAATGCTAATTTCAATTGCACATTTCAATTCCACTTTCAATTATTTCCAATGCTAATTTCAATTGCACATTTCAATTCCACTTTCAATTATTCCCAATGCTAATTTCAATTGCACATTTCAATTCCACTTTCAATTATTCCAAATGCACATTCCAATTCCACTTTCCAATTATTTAAATTTCAAAGTCAATCGAGTTTGCACTTTCGACTTTCGGGTGCAGGAAGATCCGGGCATCGCCGGGAGTTGAATCTGTGTTTTTGAAAAATGAAGTGGTGGCGTCGCAATGTAGTTTTTCGGATTTCAGGCAGTGTCTTTTAGAAAAGTGACGCTAATCTCGCTAACACTGGCTGCAGCTTTATCAGAGGCTCTAGTATCGCACCAACACACCAACACGTGTCGCGTGATGGTTCACTATTAAGAGTGTACCTGTTCATGTTCCGGATCGATAGTCGTCGACCAGAGATTTTAATTGGTCAGCTGGACAATTAAAAATCGGACCTAGCCTAACCTCGACTTTAGACAGCAACTTCGTTTACAGTACTGACGCGATCATCATCAACAACAATGTTAATGACTTCTTCAAATCAACAATAATGAATAATGATTACTAGACATCGGATGTTTATGCAATTTCCAATTTTTATAGAAACATTTTAAGAAAGTGGAATGAAATAAAATTTTATTTTTAATGGGGACAGCCTTTGTAGATCCAAAGCAAATAAAAATAATGTTAAATTCTCTCGAATTTTATATTATAGCATTTTTTTAACATTTCCATAAGCCATAAATGCATAAAGATCCGATGTCTAATGATTACTATTAACTGTTTCGTAGAAAACAATTATTTTTGCTCTGTAATATAGTATAGTTCTGCTGTTAACACGATCACTGTTACGCAATCATGATTTACCAACGGCATTATGGGAGTCATCGGAGACTGATAATGAAGTTAATTACGCCGACTGATGTAACCAACAATGTTTTCGATATTTTTTGATATTATGTTGTAGCATATAGAGTATGCAGAAGTTTATGTAAATATAATTTTGTATTTGACGCGAGTTAAATGATTAATCATTATGTTTCCGGTGTCCAACGGTGCAAAGATTTGTGCTAGGATTTTTTTTTTTTTAATTTCATCTTCAGATCCTTACGTCTCCTTTAAGGATATCATCCCTCCAGGAGACTTCCTGAAAGTTTCAAGTTAATCCGATTAACATTTACCGAGCCGAGTTCGGTCAGTGCTTTGACACAGTAACCCGAAAGCACGTAAAAGTTTGAATTTATATAAAAATATAAATAAATATCGATCAATTTCGCATAAATTTCTTTTGCAAAAATAATTGGAATTCGGAATTTTCATCGCCGAAAAAGCTGGCTTTGGAAAAGTGGCCATAATTTGCAACTTGGCATTACACAATGCCAGTAACAATTTATTTTAAAACACGATTCCAACTCGAAATAATTGAGAAAAAGTCCTCTGGTAAAACGGCGATATCTTTGACAATTATTCACAATTTGTAATAAAAAAAATTTGCACTGCTGCGTCAAAGTATGATCTTTCAAACGCGAAAGCATTGATCGCACAAAAAATGCTTGCAACAATTAATTTTAAAACACGATTCAAATTTCATATATATAATTTAGAAAAGGTTCTCCGGAAAAAACGGCTATATCTTTGACAATTATTCATATTTTTTAACAAAAAAAAAAAAATTTGTACTGCTGGTCCGAAGTACGATTTTTGACATGAGAAAAGAATTCATGGCGAGAGATTGACAAATTTTCTTAAAAAAAAAAAAAATTCTAGTGTACCTTTTCATATTTGTGAACGGATTGAAGAAACTGTATTCGTTGAAATTCGAAAATGTTGCATAATGTTTCGAACGGAATTCGTGGAATCCTGATTTATCAGTGTCTGATAAACTTTCTTTAAAAAAAAATTCTAGTGTACCTTTTCATATTTGTGGACGGATTGAAACTATTCGTTGAAATTCGAAAATGTTGCATAATGTGTTTCAAACGGAATTCGTGGAATCCTGATTTATCAGTGTCTGATAAACTTTCTTTATTTAAAAAAGTCTAGTGTACCTTTTCATATTTGTGGACGGATTGAAACTGTATTCGTTGAAATTCGAAAATGTTGCATAGTGTTTCAAACGGAATTTGTGGAATCCTGATTTATCAGTGTCTGATAAACTTTCTTTATAAAAAAAATTCTAGTGTACCTTTTCATATTTGTGAACGGATTGAAACTGTATTCGTTGAAATTCGAAAATGTTGCATAATGTTTCGAACGGAATTCGTGGAATCCTGATTTATCAGTGTCTGATAAACTTTCTTTAAAAAAGAAATTCTAGTGTACCTTTTCATATTTGTGGACGGATTGAAACTGTATTCGTTGAAATTCGAAAATGTTGCATAATGTGTTTCGAACGGAATTCGTGGAATCCTGATTTATCAGTGTCCGATGTATCCTCCTAGATACTTTTTAAATCCCCCTGACCCCTCCCTGCAAAACGCAGGAGTGTTTAAATCGAAGCTCAGGTTCGAGAAGCTGGCCTTATCTCAACGCGGTCGGCTTCGAGGCGGAGGAAGTCGATCCGGCGAGTCCGGCAGAACTGTAGATCGAATATCGATACCCGCGAGGGACAGGGCCGGAAGTCGGTACCTTCCAGGATGTCCCTGGCAGTCGGGAAACTGGCATAAACCGGCTAAAATATTTCTTGGTCTAGCTGGGGACGCGCGTGTGCGTACACATTGCGCGCGCGTTAACTCGCCAACTCGCTGGAAGGAACAATAAGGCAATAGTTTGTAACGGTGCGGCGGCCACTTGTGCAATTGTTGAAAACTCGATCGCTCCGAGGCATTCATAGATACATCCGTAGCCGCCGCAGCGCCGCCGCCGAGCGGAACTCGATTTGCGAAATTTCAAAGGGGAGTTATTCAGAAGCGAAAAATACTGTGTCCTACTTAAACAATCTCCATAATCGTCGATCAACATATTTATCGGGCTCGAAAACGCGGAGCTCGCAGCCGTGCGTGCGATACGTCCGAACGCGTTAAACGCTTTTCAATTAACCGCCGCGTCGCAACGTGCTCCGCGCGTAGCGCCGGTCTTTAACGTTCTACATACACATTCTACACTTTTTGCAGTTCTTTGGGAAATTTATGCCTCAAGAATTTTTAAAATATCTTGAAAATTGTGGAAATTATAAACATTTTCTTGGAACCTAGACACGATAAAGCTAGGAGGGCTCATGTCACAATTACGTGGTGAAACATTTGGAAAAACATGAATGGGAACAACAGAAAATCGACTATGGTTTTCTCTAAACCTTCTACAATTCTGTGGCAAATTTATGCCTCAAGAATTTTTAAAATATCTTGAAAATTGTGGAAATTATAAACATTTTCTTGGAACTCAGACAGGCTGAAGCTAGGGGGGTTCATGTCGCAAGAACGTGGTGAAACATTTGAGAAAACATGAATGGGAACAACAAAAAATCGACTTTATGTTTTTCTGTAAATATTCTACAATTCTTTGGGAAATTTATGCCTCAAGAATTTTAAAAATATCTTGAAAATTGTGGAAATTATAAACATTTTCTTGGAACCCAGACACGATAAAGCTAGGCGGGCTCATGTCAAAAGAACGTGGTGAAACATTTGAAAAAACATGAATGGGAACAACAAAAAATCGACTTTCTGCTTTTCTCTAAATATTCTGTAATTCTTTAGGAAATTTTTGACCCAAGAATGTTTAAAATATCTTGAAAATTGTGGAAGTTATAAACATTTTCTTGGAACCCCGACAGGCTAAAGCTGGAGGGGTTCATGTCGCAAGAACATGGTGAAATATTTGGAAAAACATGAATGGGAACAACAAAAAATTGTCTTTCTGTTTTTCTCTAAACATTCTACAATTCTTTGGGAAATTTCTAGCTCAAGAATTTTGGTGTTAGCTAAAAAATTACGGAAGTTATGCCGATTCATAGATCACTTTGAATGCTAAAGTAAGAGGACACTTTTACAGTCATAAATACCGCAATAATGTAGAAAAATTATAAAAAATATTCAGATTACCTGTAAATAGGCGTGATGTCGCTTTTGTACCACACGACCAAGATGGCGGAGTCATTGTCTCTGGGTGGCTTGATGTCGCAAGGTAGTTCAGCAGTGCCTTGAATCACAGCCCTGGCTGTGACAGCTGGTCCTGCAACGGAAAACAATTTTCCGTGAAAACTATGACAGAGAAAACAGGATAATTTTGTTGCTAGTCCCCGGGTTCGACGTCAAAGAGCAAATATATTAAAATGTTATTATTCGGATAGTGCAGCCGCCGACGCGACGTATCTTCAGGCGGATTCGCTAAAGGCAGACACGCTAATTCATACCCTGTGAATCGAGTTTTCTCGTCAAACGAATCCTCTCATCACTCTTCCAGTAATATAACCGTGTGCTCTCTCGTTAATGAGTGAAATGTTTTCATTACGGTAATATACCCTCCGCTTTACTTCGGTTTGCAATGATTCCTTCCTTCATCGATGCTCCTCAATTAGCTGACATAATATTTTGCAAAAGACACACTCTCGGTGTGTATTTAGTTTCCGACTTGGTCGCAGCAATAGTGGCAATATGTTTTATTTAACAATTTTTCTAGTTTTGTATTTCACTGTTCGGCAAACTTCTATCCACCTTTCCCAAATTTTTAATTTTCTAGGGGGCTAAATATTTAATTGCATTGTGACAGAAACAGCCTAGACTTTAATCTGACATAAATATTTATGATTTATACGGTTTTAATCCTATGAGAATAGATAAATATATTTCTTGGCGGTTTAGAAAAATATACGAGTACAGGAAAAATATTAACAGCCCATGCAAACGCAATCAAAAATGATTTCTGGTTCTTTGAGTAGAGCAAACAATTTCTCAGGAAGACAGAAAAGTAAATATTCTATTGTACATTCAGGAATAAAATTTCATTGCACAAGGGATAAATAAAGATCTTAAAGCTTGATCCAAGAGTACCAGGTGGCACCACGCTTAAACAAGCAATCGTTAAAGCCATTCCTGGACAATGATCCTTCGGCAATGTCCGGCAGGTTTATCTTTCTTGACCGGCGAAGCCTTAACTATCCACGTACTTCGAAATTAGTTTCGGCTGAGAGCCCCGGGGCGTTTTGCAAAAGTCATTAATTGGAATCCAATAACCTAGCCCGGTATGGGAGAAGTATGGCAAAACTGTCCACTATAAGTATCGGAACTTCCTGTTCCTCCCTTCCTTGTCTCTGTATTAACATTCGATTGCGCTTTAACTAACTTTACAACTACGTTATTACTGCAACATGCCACTTTCGTACTTTTATTAATTACGGGAGGGTTTGAGGAATTGATTACTGCCAAAAACATGCGTGGGGCTCTTATGGTTGAAGCATAATCAATTTTCAAACAGAATTGATCGATGTCCTTTTAGAAGCGTGAAGAAAGCTTGCATAGAAACGCCTATATATCTTTGACGTCAATCAACATTCTTTTACGAAAAAAATCCGAGAACTGCACCGAAGTATGATCCTTCGAGTGCAGAAAGTTTCATTTCGAGAGATCCAAAGATTTATCCACAAAAAATTTTATTGTATTAATTTAGACTTGAAATTTGAGCAGTTTCGAGCAGTTGACAACAACACGACCTGCGAAAAATCACTATAATTTCCATACCGATCAATATTTTCTGACGGCAAAAATCTGAGAGCTGCACGAAAGTGGGATCTTTCGAACGCAAAAAAATTCGTTTCGATAGATCTGCAAGTTTCCTTAAAAAAAAATTCGCTGCATCACTCTACTTCGATCCTCGGAAGACTCTGTTACCTAATCTCCTAACGCTATACCTAAATTAATATCGGAACATTTTTATTTTTATTAATTAAAGACGAGTCGAAAGAATGATTTGCAGTTGAAAATATTGACGTAGCTCTTACGGTTGAAGTGTCAGAAATGTTCAAAGTTGAATGTGAAAAATCGAATCTATATCAATAAAGTTCGAGACGTTATGGTTGATTGACAGCGTCGTGGGAGGAAGTCATCACGGTGTCGAAAAGGAGGGAGAACGAGGAAGTATAATAACCGGCCTTGAGATCGCAGTTACGTCACTTTATTCAATCTCACGCAGTACGGATAATCCCATCAACCGGCGTTTCCAGCTTAATAAACCTTCGTAACAGGATGCCCGGAAGCTCGTGGCCGATGATATCGCTGCTGACGTCAACGGGAATATCCATTATAATCGGTAAACACCCTCGCGAATGTATAGGCAATAAATTAGAACGAACCCGATATATCTAAGGCAACGACGGACTGATTAGAGCTCGAATCTGCCTCAGAAAGTCAATTGTATTTCTTCGACTGCAATCGGTTGTACTTTCCCAACTTTCTCCAAATGCACATTGCACCAGCATATGTTCACTAAATTTTTCATTTCACATTTAACTAGCTAGCAGTCTCTTGTGAAACAAGTAAACAATTTTTACCGACAATTTAAAGATCAAAAGTGCGATAATTAAACGAGGATTTAAACAAGATTTAATTTTAAGACTGATTTTTTAATTTTTTTATGCATTTGTTATTCCGAGAGTTGGACAGAGTTTGACTATATCGTAATGTAACTGGAATTGTTAATACAAAGACGTTAAATTGATTTCAGATGGGTTTAAAAACTGGCTTTCGTCGAGCTCAATGTAGAAACGAATTAAAAGTAATTTTGTTTTATCCCACGGCTAAGTGCAATTTTCATCTAATTTTCCGGAGTAGTAGATTTCACTTTAACGTAGACTTTATGCAAAGTATGTAATTTGTTATTGTTTCGTTACGGGGGTTCAACCGAGCGATTATTTCTTTTAACTTTTCGCGCTGGTGGATTGTATTTTAAAGCAGGGTTCGCCATGTGAAGTATACTTCTCTCTTCTTTTATTGCGAGATAAAACGATTATTTCTTTTAATTCTCTTGATAGGTTGTATTTTCATTTTATCAAGTGCTGTACAGCCCTCTTATTTTATTATAGATCAAATTAAACGTGACTGGGTCACTGGAAATGACCTATTTGTAATAGACTTTTATACAACTAAACAAGAAAAAGGTAGACATATAAATTACAATAAGACAGAAGTGTCAAATAAATTTTAGACAGGTACATTTTATTGGTAGCTGACCAGAATCGTTAGTTCAAAGTCGTGAATTTAGTTTCAAACGAGTTTAAAGGTACATGTAGAAATGTTATCATTTTATTAAAAATATTTAATATTACTATATTGATATATGAAATGACTATATTAATTGCTATATTATATATATTAATAAATATTATTTTTAATATATAATATTACGATATTAATTGCTATATTATATATATTAATAAATATTATTTTTAATATATAATATTACGATATTAATTGCTATATTATATATATTAATAAATATTATTTTTAATATATAATATTACGATATTAATATATATATACTAGTACTATATTATTCCATGGATTAAGAATAATTTTCTTTTAGATTATTATGCAGTTCTGATTGTGCTGTGCAATTCCTCGCAGTGACAGATTGCACTTTTAGATTTCAGGTGCGAACGACGAGGACATCGTGTTTACGGGGAGAATCGTTTTGCAAGGTTGCAGCAATTCGAAATCTGCGAGTCCGCATTAAAATGATTACAAACGGAAAACCATAAGAAAAGGCGCGACGATAGACGATGGAAAAACAAAGTCCCGCCGTAGATAGACTTCTCTTTATGGGAAATGGATCCGGAGGAAGAACTGATAAATCTTCCTGTCGTTCTGAACGACGGCTGAATCGTTTATCTGGATTTAATCGTTCTGAACACCTGGCATGCATGGATCCATGGCACTTTAATTTTGCCGTCCAGTTTTTACCGTCTACGATCCCTTTATACCCTCGTTAATTTTCTTGAAATACTTTCTCGGTGCGGCGATCGTACGCCCCCCCCCTCCCCTTCTTGGAGAAAAAGGCAAACAATGATCAAGAAATTTTAATCAACTCCTGATCATATTTTTTCCGACGGAAATGCTGTTCTTCTTTCTCGCGAAATTCAATTCCTTCTGAAAGGAGACTTCATCTTGCCGCGGACTTATGATATCATTTTTATGTAATAACTTCGAGCACGGAATTATTTCAACATTCAGTTTAATTTCAGTAATCGATTTCACAAGCAAATTCGACTGATTAAGTTCGTAATAAAGCAGGCGGATACTTCCGAGGGAATATTATCCGATAATATTATTATACATACAACAACGTCAATAGGAGAAATGAAAATATCTTTCGTCAACGTGTGCGCGACATTCTACCGATTAAAACGACTCCAAACACGAAGCAATTCGGATCACGTTTACTCGTTCAATCCGCGATAAAGTAGAACCTCGATTATCCGAACTGATCGGTGGAACGCGTGTCCTTGAAACCTGTACTTATTTGTGTATCGAGTCTCGGTTAAATACAATCGTTTCAGATTTTTATATGATCACTTCGAATCCCGTATAAAACACGTCGAACTGGAGAATTTAGAGATCGGTTCGGATAATCGAGGTTCCACTTTATCGCGGATTAAACGCGTAAATAGGATGCAAATGGCATCGTGTTTGGTATCATTTTAACCGGGCAAATGTCAGGAATATGTTAGTGTAAGCTTCGTCAAAAAGAAATTGAAAGCAAAAGAGTCGGAGTCGAAAAACTAACCTCGTGTCGTGTTAGACTTCTCAGAAATCAAGTTTTTGGGTCCCTAAGGGGTTTTAATTTTAGACGAATATGGTGCGCGTCTTATTCGTACATGCTTAGACATCGCTAGAACTTATTTGTGCTTTTAAAAAAATTCCTCGGAAAGCCAGGATTCGAGAAAAATCGCGGTTTGCGTCCGCCGGAGGCTCGTGTTTAGTGCAATTATTGTGGAAGTGTGCAGCCGTGTTAATTATTCTGGCAGAGTATGATAGATTCGCTGGAGGAAAGCTGTCGCGTTCGCATTCGGTCTGGGAAGACCGTTTCGCCTGATCCCCGAAGACGGTCTATGCAAATGGCAATGAATATGCATCGATAAGTCGGCAACCAACCGCTCCGAAAATAATTCCTTCGGATTTATCGACTCGAAAACTACCAGGGAGAGAGATTGAGAGAGTGAGAGAGTGAGAGAGAGAGAGAGCGAGAGAGCTGACACGAACTGCGAGTTCTTTCTCCACAGCAAGTACAAACACAGCGACGTTCGGTTCTGATACTCTTTATAATGCAATAATCTTTTTTGTTCCGCGTTTCAAACCGAACGCAAAAAGTAGAAAGTTCGCGGTCCTCTGGACAGTTAATAGGAAACAGGAAGGTGGATTAAAACTTGCGTAATTAAAACTTGTACCTTTGCAAAAGTGTGACAATAACTCGACCTGTCCGAACGGGGAATTTAATGTTACTCTCTTTTTGTCGGATCACAAAAGAAACGTTCGTGGGTGGTGGTGGTGGTAGTGTAGAAATGCAGTCTGGGAAATTGGCCATCCGGATAACGCTATAAATCGGTACTAGAAATTGGATATTTCTTCGCAGAGTATTGCAGGGTGTCCTAAGATTATTGCAATTAAAAGGGCAGATTCCCGTGATTATTTCAAGCAACTTTTTCCTTTGCGAAAATGTTGTCCGCAGCTTTGTTAAGGAGTTATTAATGAAAAAGACGGGGCCAATCACAGCGCGGCTACCGGTGAGTCTGGCGTCGGTGTTGGCCGAGCCGGAATCCGTCTATCGTAGCCGGGCTCCGATTGGTCCGTGTTTTTGGCGAATAACTCGTTAACGAGACCGCGGAGAATATTTTTGCAAAGGAAAAAGTTGCTCGAAACAACCTCGGTAATCCACCCTCGCGAGCACAACAATTTTGGGACAGCCTGTATTGTCACTTGTTCGAAACACCGCGCACCGCGCGTCGCCCGAAATTTTGTTCTCGCAATTTTTCCTAAACTAATTCGCCTCGTTACGAAATTTTTATACCCCCGTGTATTTCCCCGCTCTCGAAAATAATTTTTTCCCGCCGCTGCCGCGTTGATCATAAATTCCGCGGAGCAAACAATGCGAGCTTTAATTTTTACACTTTCATTTGCGAAATGGATATTTATTAACGATGGGAGTTTCTGCGCGCGGAATTTTTTATATCGGCTCGAGTGCATTTAAAAATCGCGACATCTCAACCGAACGATTTATCGATTTATTTATTTGTCATTATGAACGCGAGAACGCGATCGACTATGCCGGGGGTTGTGGCTAAGGGTACAGGAAAATGGCGTGCAGGGAACACGGCGACCGGCAAAGTGCAGAGGCTGCACGATATCAAGAAGAAGTTCGAATAGGATCAGCATTGTAAGGGTCGCTGGAAAATACGTGTGACACGCCTAGTGTCCCGGACCACGGATACGGAACTAAAGTCCGTTTCAACTGAACTCGCCCGCTCAAAACCGTCGAGGGTTGCTACTACACCACTTAAGTTACTGGTCTGTCTCTGCTGGCCCCGTTAGGTTTCCTCGTCATTGCGAAAATTACATTTGGAATTGAAAGGAGGTCCACACCATCGAGAACATGGCAAAAATGTTCCAATAGTTGCTTTCGACGTTCGTAACTAGCACAATTTCGATCGTTTCGTTACGTAACAATTTTGACACACGGTCCAAACATAAACCAAACCACACGTTCAAGTCTCAAAATCATAGTTTCTGTACTTTAGATACAAAAAATTCTGAAAGCACAAATTCCATCTACTTCTGCTCGACTCTGCACTCGATCGCTCGTGGAAAACAAAATTTTGATTTTTTCGTTGCGTAAAAATCTACAGATATTGTCCAAACATAAACAAAATGGTACATTCAAGTCTCATAATCGTAGCTTTTGTAGTTTCGGTACAAAAAATTCTGAAATCACAAATTTCACCTACTTCTGCTGGACTACCCCTTAACGCATAACTGCACTCAATCGCTTGTGGAAAACGCAATTTTGATTTTTTCGTTGCGTAAAAATCTGCAGATATTGTCCAAACATAAACAAAATGGTACATTCAAGTCTCATAATCGTAGCTTTTGTAGTTTCGGAGCAAAAAATTCTGAAATCACAAATTTCATCTACTTCTGCTGGACTACCCCTTAACGCATAACTGCACTCGATCGCTTGTGGAAAACGCAATTTTGATTTTTTCGTTGCGTAAAAATCTGCAGATATTGTCCAAACATAAACAAAATGGTACATTCAAGTCTCATAATCGTAGCTTTTGTAGTTTCGGAGCAAAAAATTATGAAATCTCAAATTTCATCTACTTCTGCTGGACTACCCCTTAACGCATAACTGCACTCGATCGCTTGTGGAAAACGCAATTTTGATTTTTTCGTTGCGTAAAAATTTGTGCGTCTTATCGAAGTACCAATAAAATGACGCGTTAAATTCTCATAATAATAGGTGGCATACTTTCCACGTGAAAAATGTTCGAAGCTGACCTAGAATGTCTTGCATTTCTCCTGAACTACCCCTCCTCAGCACATATATGTATTTAACTACTGATAGAATGTACAGTTTTAATTTGTTCATTATGTAAAAATTAGTGTATCTTGTGAAAGCACGAACAAAATGGCGCGTCGAAGTCCTGCAATGATAGGTGTCATACTTTCCACTTGAAAAATGTTCAAAGCTGACCTAGAATGTCTCGCGCACTTCTGCTGAACTACACCCTCAGCAATTTATATTCAACCTCTTGTAAAGAGTACAGTTTTAATTTGTTCATTACGTAAAAATTACTATATCTTGTCCAAGCATGAACAAAATGGCACGTTGAAGTCCCACAATAATAGGTGTTATACTTTCCACGTAAAAAATGTTCAAAGCTGACCTAGAATGCCTCGCACTTTCGCTGAACTACCCCCACAGCACATATATATTCAACCTCTCGTAAAGAGTACAGTTTTAATTTGTTCATTACGTAAAAATTAGCATATCTTGTCGAAACATTAACAAAACAGCACGTTCAAGTCCCATAGTAATAGCTCTTATAATTACGGAATAAAAAAATGCTAAAGTTAGCCCTGGAATGATATACAGAGTATTTCATTATAGGTATCCCCAGCGGACTTCCATATTGACCGTCTTTGTATTAGTGAGTGACGAAATAGTAATAAGGCAGTGGGTCAAAGTAGGCTAGTGAGTCAAGGAGCATGGCCGTTGTTACGTGGTTTCCATTCTACCAGCCGTTTCCGGTACTCTCTCCGGCACCACTCAAAACGGTTCGCAACTAAAAAATTTAACCTCATCGAACCGGCTCCATAAAAACTTTCCTCATCGTTTTAATCTTACAAATTGACCTTCCGGAAATACTCCATCATCGATTCGACCGCACTCATCCTCGAAATTAGCGGCTTCAAAGCTGAACCGTGCTAAAAAAAAAATTCACAAAATTCTTCTATCCACAGATTTCTACAGATTCGTGTTCCACAACGCGACAATAAACTAGGATAATATTGTACGTGAAAACAGTCAAATTTGGTTGTCTATATTTTTTAAATAAATATAGGGGGATTCGGGCCTCCCTATTGTCGCGTGTACAGCAGATTTCAATTCGAACAAAATCCGAGAAACGTGTAGAAAAATGATCGATTCGGCTCGGAACGGGACGCATGTGCGTTGTTCGTTAAATACAGGGCTCGTGACAGAAAGGTTATAAATCATCGGCGGTTTGGGAGCCTAACCGCCAGACGATCCCCTAACCTTCCGTCGTTTCTTGCTTGCCGTGGAAGCACCTATTAAACCTAATCGCAAGCAGAAACTTGTGAATGCGTACGCACTGTGCCAGAGAGCTCTAGGAATCGTTTTAACAAGAATTTTCCTTGCGATACGATCGAGTTTTATAACAATTTCTACGTGACATTCACTCTTCAGGCAACAGTCGTTTAGTACATTTAATAACATTCAATGCCTCGATATACATAAATGCAAAATTCAGGATCGAAGGGGTCATTTTGCATCATATTAGTTATTTCCTGAAAAATGTATTATAAATTCAATAATTTTTAAACGAAACTACCAGCGACATGTTCGTCACACTTTCCCGTTTAAAATGAGTCCAAACACGATACAGTTTGCATTATATTTACTTGTTTAAACCATGATACAGTGGGAACCTCTGTTATCCGAACTTATCACTGGAACGAAAGTGTTCGAATAGTAGAATTTACAATGGATCCTCCTGTACGAGAGTCCGTTCATATCGAACTAAAAAGTGTATTATAATAATGAACAACTCGGATTGACTGGGTTCGGATAATCGAGGTTCCACTAGATCGTGGATTAAACGGACAAACGTGCTCCGAATCGCGCCGTGTTTGGACTCGTTTTAATCGGAAAAACGTGACAAAAGAAACGCGCAACAGCGTTTGCCTCGGTCGATGTCGACTTATTGTTAAAATAATAAAACTGTTGAGAATCGAGCAACAAACCTAGCACAGAGATCGCGCGCGTTTCCGATAGGCGTGAATCGCGTTATCAAGTGCAGGGTTCGGAGTGAGACCGGCTTAAAAATTTGATAAAGGGAATATCGATCGGCGAGAATCGATAGAGCACTAGGTCGACCGTAAATACAGAAGACAAAGCAATGTCAGACGCGTTCTAAAGAAAGCATTGTTGGTAGTCGCCGAGTACTTCCGGATTCTCGTATACAACGTGAAAAGTTCCCGGGGATTTTGTATAGGGACTCACTTTTCGAACAAGACACCCGCGACCATAATGCTTTCGGACAAATAATCGCCGATCCACGAGTTTGAATAAATATGAAAATAAATAAAAAATTTCCATACCCGTCATCAGTACAATCTTCGATTCACAAAAATTCAGTGCTAATTGACATTTTTCTAATTGACTTGTCTGTTGTTGCAGTGTCCATGTTTGTTGCAATTCTGCAATCCTGCAACTCTTTTGGAAATTAATTTTTCTTTAATTCATTCGTTTCTCGTTTGATTGTCTGGTTTAATGTGAAATTAGAAAATTGGAAAATGGCTGCCACAATTGGCTGTCAAAATTTTAACAAATGCCAACTAAATATTACAGTGTAAGATGTATATAATAATTAAAAAAAAAAATTAAATTTTCTATATAAAAAAAATGGTTAAAAGTCTCTTCTTTGTCCACCGTTCAATACTGTTTTTAGGAAAATGACTTTCACACGTCCTCCTAGTTTGAGATACCTAAAAAATTTAACAAACGCTAACTAAATATTACAGAATAATATGTATATAGCGATTTTCCAAAGAAATTAAATTTTCTATATAAAAAAATTGTTGAAACCTTCTTCTTCCACCGTTCCATACTGTTTAAGAAAATGCCTGCCACGTTCTTCTAGTTTATTCTTCGTTTTCAGGTCTTTTCTATTAATGAAAAATTTAATTAAAAACTCAATGTTTTATTTATCAATTAGTACTTGGATTTCGAAGAAACACAATGTTATTTTTGAAAAAATGTTTCAATTTTGTCCGAGTGTTCTGAATCGTTGTACCTTCGCAAGCGTACTCGACTAAATGAAGCGGTACTTGTGTAATCAAATTTCCGCAAAAATTCTTTGGTCATTCAGCTCGACCAGACAATAGACTGTTTCGAGAAACTGTCCAGAGTTGATGCTGCACACCTGGCGTTCGTACGTGCCAGCCTCCCATCACAGACTTCCAGCACAATACGGTCATAAACTGTCGCGAACTCGAGACACTTGCGGTCAAGTTGAATTTTGACCATCTTTTTAATTAATTTTCGCGCGGCTGCCCACTTCCGTAGAAGTTTCCACACGTAGGGCCAAGGAGAAGCGAACGGAGAACCTCTCAGGAACAAATCGGAATTCCGAAGGAAAATCCCCATGATCAAAAAGCTGCACAATCGAAGCACGTAATCCTTGAATGATTCCATCTGACAAAATTTTTAAATAAATTTTAAGCCTCCTCCGGAACGAAAAATAAAATCAATTCTATACGAATTAGGAAGTAGGAAAATTAGAAAAAATCAATTCTATACGAATTAGAAAGTAGGAAAATTAGAAAAAATCAATTCTATAGGAATTAGGAAGTAGGGAAATTAGAAAAAATCAATTCGATAGGAATTAGGAAGTAGGCAAATTGGAAAAAATCCATTCTATAGGAATTGGGAAGTAGGAAAATTAGAAAAAATCAATTCTATAGGAATTAGGAAGTAGGAAAATTAGAAAAAATCAATTCTATAGGAATTAGGAAGTAGGCAAATTGGAAAAAATCCATTCTATAGGAATTAGGAAGTAGGCAAATTGGAAAAAATCCATTCTATAGGAATTAGGAAGTAGGAAAATTAGAAAAAATCAATTCTATAGGAATTAGGAAGTAGGAAAATTAGAAAAAATCAGTTCTATAGGAATTAGGAAGTAGGAAAATTAGAAAAAATCAATTCTATACGAATTAGGAAGTAGGAAAATTAGAAAAAATCAATTCTATAGGAATTAGGAAGTCGGAAAATTAGAAAAAATCAATTCTATACGAATCAGGAAGTAGGAAAATTAGAAAAAATCAATTCTATATGAATTAGGAAGTAGGAAAATTAGAAAGATGCTTTCGCAAGTTTTCACAGACGTTTCGCCCGGCGCCGGTATTAATCAAAGCGTTTCCTTTTTGAAGAAAATGGGAGTATAATGAGTGACAGCGTCTCCGGAGCAGTATTTATCAATCGCAGTATAAATCAGGAAACCCGAAGCGTTTAATAATTCTTTTCCCGGTATCAGGTGACCGGTAATTTACGGGTGCGGGAGGCGTTTCGTCGATTTAATTTGCTGGTTAAAATTTATGGAAACCCCGGGCAGCATTTATTAAAAGCTTTCTCGTCGTCTAGCTCGTTAATTAGACCACGGCTCATTATCCTTCATATTTAAGTGAAACATTGCGCCTCTTGTTAGGAGAAAAAAAAATGATTTCCTCGTAGGAGGAGGGGGTGGAGAAGGGGGAGGAGGGGGAGGAGGAGGAGGAGTAGGATGGTGTGAACAATACGGTGACACAAATCCGAAGGAAGAGAAACCCCTTTTAGAATGTCCCGCGATGAAGAAATACTCGGTGATTTTTAATACCGGCCAGCGCAGCATCTCTCTCTCTCTCTCACTCACTCTCTTCTAGCATTCTTTTCTTCCTCGGTTAATTATCTTCCGTATCGAGGAACGATTTTATATTCTTTTCAACGGCTTCTCCACGCGGAATCATCGTCCGCGCGGCTGTTTTCACTATTTTCATTTTGTTACCGAACACAATGGCGCGATTCTTCCCGGCATCTTCTAAAAAAAAAAACTGTACTGGCCGCTCCAGAAAACTGGAATCTTCTCCACTCTGGAACGTAGTACATGTGGCAGCCATATTTAATTACTAGTATGAGTGATCGCACTTTAAAACATTTTTTAGTTGCTCCGATAGTGGTGCAAAGTAGCTCTTTTTTCGCTCTTTCACAGTTTTAGAGCGTCGTCGTAGCAGTTAACAAAATACCATAATAATTACGGTATGTACAATTTTTTCTAAAAAAAAAAATATTTTTAGTTAGTTCAATAGTGTGGTAAAATAGCTCTAAAATTTCAAAATGATCGGTTCAACCCATCAGTTGCAATAAATTCCTAAACATTCGCTTGTTTCTGATTTTTCGATCTTTCACTGTTTTAGAGCTTCGTTGTAACAATTAACGAAATATCATAATGATTTATGTATGTACAATTATTTTCGACTAGAAAAAATATTTTTAGTTACTTCAATAGTGTGATGAAATAGCTCTAAAATTTCAAAATGATCGGTTCAACCCATCAGTTGCAATAAATTCCTAAACATTCACTTGTTTCTGATTTTTCGATCTTTCACTGTTTTAGAGCTTCGTTGCAACAATTAAGGAAATATAATAATAATTCCTACAGGTACGACTATTTTCCACTAAAAAAAAAAATATTTTTACTTAGTTTAAGAGTGTGGTAAAATAGCTCTAAAATTTCAAAAGGATCGGTTCAACCCATCAGTTGCAATAAATTCCTAAACATTCACTTGTTTCTGATTTTTCGATCTTTCACTGTTTTTAGAGCGTCGCCGTAACAGTAAACAAAATATCATAATAATTTCTATATGTACAACTATTAAATGTACAATTAAAAAAAATCAAAATTTACTTTCAAATGTCCTCTACTGTCCGTCCATTTGAAAAGGAACCTATATCGCATCTGTCGACTCCACATTAAAAATCATTTGACATCGAGAAAAATCGAAAGCAGTTATCAAAACGCAAAAATTTATGGCAGAAGGCTCGCGTGTGAATTATTTCGAGCTGTGTTTGCACTTACAGAATCTCCCCCAGACTCTACCGGTTCCGGGGGTATCCGGTCATGCTAAATTCTTAATTACCACGCAAATGAGTTTTGCATCTTTCATAAGACTTAGAATTTATAATGAACATGGGTTTCATATGCATTTCGCGGAGTGGCTGCTACCCCTAAGACTCGAACATCCCTTTGATTTTTTATTTCCTACTTTTGATCGCGAGACATTACCTCCTACCTACAATACTGAATATCTCCTACCTACAATATTGAAAAGATTTTTAAAATGGTGGAAATTTGACACTAGGTTTACGGGACCCAAATTGACGGAGTCTAATATTTTTAATTTAAAATTATTATTGAGAATCTACGGATGCATACATGAGAAATTATTTAGCAAATTCATTCTCTCCTTTGGGGGTATATATTATTTCTAAAATATTGGTAAAAATTAAAAAAAAATATATGGTGGCTCTTTAATAGTAGGTTTACAAGACCCAAAATGACGGAATCTAATATTTTTAAATTATTGAAAATCTAAGGACGCATACACGAGAAATTATTTAGCAAATTTATTCCTTTGTCGTTACTTTCATAAAGTGATGCAAAATGACTTTCAGTGCACCCCAAATTGTTCGACTTCTTTTACTTATCTAAAAGGCGACGAAAGTTAGAAAAAAAAATATTTTAGCATAATTGTGGTACTACCGCAAGCCATGAATAAAGGGTTACTCGCAAAATTTGAGTTCGCAAAGGGAAGGCACGGGTTGTAATAAGTTAAAAATCTTGCGCATTCGCGGATTGTAAATTGGTAATGACAGAGGAAAGGTTTCGGGGGTTCGGCGGTTACCATGAAAAATCGCGGAATGCGGCGTTATTAATGGTTTCCCGGGGGCCAAGAAAATTTCAATGGCGGCTGCTTTGTGATTACGTCCGTCACGCCTCCGCGCCGGCGTTCACTTCGATTAATCAGCTTTAAGCTGCGCCTTGATTGCTGGCCTGCAGCTTCGCCTACACCAACATTTACGCTCGAATCGTGCACTTGCACTCGCACTACCTGCCGCAGGTACGTAGAGCCTTCTACACACATAAGCTCCTCCCGTTGTTCGGGAAACGGAAACGCTGTGTTTCTCTGCCATCTTCCGAACCGTAGAAACGCCGAAGCATCATGGGAATTCGGATGCATCTTGATCCTGAAATCCGTTGCATCTTTCGCGGGATATTCCTCGGGAAAAATTTTGTTGCACCGTTCGAACATATCGCAAAATTCTTTTCGGGGGACAAAAACAAATGAACATCGAACTTTCAATTTTGACAATTTTTCGCTCCTCGACTGTGAACGTTAAAGAAATGATTCTTCCATAAAGTGATTCTACACAGACTCTCCCGAATATTTTTTAACACTACACCTCCCACGGTCAAATGACCGGTTTTATATTTTACAATTACTGTAATTATAGAAATTCATTTATGGAAAATAGGGGAATAAATTTCCTTGTCCAAGCATTTATTATGTGAAAAATTACGGACAATCTCAATAAATTTAGGGTTGCCATTTTGGTAAGGCAATATTTACCAGACACTGTTAATGCTTGGTAGGTTTTTTAGTGTTGTTTAGTGAATTCGGATGCATCTTGATCATGAAATCTGATGTATTTTTTTCAGGATATTCCTCGAGAAATTTTGTTGCAAAGTTAGAAAATATCGCAGAATTTTTCATTGGGGGTTGAAAAATAAATGAACATCGAACTTTCAATTTTTTATCATTTTTCGTCCATCGACTATGAACGTTAAACAAATGATTCTTCCATAGATCTGACTGTAGATATATAACTGTATATTCGATAGTATATTAATATACTACTAATATACTATTTATATACTATACATATATTCGATAGTATATTTTTGACTGTATATTCAATATTAGATATTGACTGTATAGTATAGATCTGACTGTAGATATATAACTGTATATTCGATAGTATATTAATATACTACTAATATACTATTTATATACTATACATATATTCGATAGTATATTTTTTACTGTATATTCGATATTAGATATTGACTGTATAGTCAATATTAGATGTTGACTGTATGTTCATTTAATTATTTCCCACGAAATCATCTTCAAATTTAGTTCACGTAGACGTACCCTGAGGAAACAACTTGTCACGGTTTTCAAAATGGTTGGTGCTTCGACCAAGAAAGTTAGGGTAAAAATCGATTCCCTAGACCGTTTCGAGCGGAACGTAGTGTTCTTCCCGACGAACTTGTAGCCAGTGGAACATGATTAAATCGCCTGTCTCTGATACCTTTTCTGAGCTAATTTCAATCGATGCCCGGTAATCTCGGATCTTTAGCATATAAATTGTGACATTACTCGGATAATTCTGCGACTCCCTTACAGCCTCGAGATCCGCGACGGCAGTGTCGTGATGGGTTCGCCTAAGGCATATTTTCTCGTCGGCGACTCGCACACAGGCTCATTCATAACGGATGAAGCGGCCAGATTTGTTATGATTGCCAATCAACCTTATGGTACACCAACGACACGCATCATCCCCTAAAAGTAGACGGTCGAGACGACGTCACCACCACCACCACCCCCGACTTACTATATCCTCCGCGAAAATGGAATCCTTCGAAACACATCTCCGTGGTCTTTATCTGGCCGCCTTTTATCCTCCGCTCGGAGCAACAGCGCTATCAGTGGCTCAAAAAGAAAAAAAAAAGGAAAAAATAATTTGTGGAAATTCCGTGGAAATTTTGCTTTTCAAAGGGAAAAGAGGAGAATTTTTCGCACGCTGTTGATCCGATTTTTCACTCGGACTCTGATCGGCCCGGTTTATTCCCGTGCTGAATGGACGATCAAATAGATGCCTGTTTAAATGCGTTCACTGGAGTTATTAAACGGGCTTTTTTCAGGCCCGTTAGCTTCCTCCGCGGAGGAATTCCATTTCCCTTCGGGATAGATTCTCTCTCTCTCTCTCTCTCCCTCCCGCTATAATATTGGAATCTCTCCCGAAGAGATATCCGAAGCTTCTAGATCAGGAGGTGAATGCGAGGTTCATGAAGCCCCGTTCAGGTTAGGCTTTGTGCCGAGCGATGCTACCGAGTGCGAATTTATTCTCGCTACAGCTTCTCTATCTCTCTCTTTTCGTCGTTGACTATTTTTTTATTTTTTTTCTTTTCGACGAGGGTTCGTTTAATCTCGAATTTAGAGCTCTCGAACCAGTTTTCCACCGTTCGATGATTCTTCTTCTATTTTTCTTCTTTTTTTTCTATTTTGTTTTTTTTTTTTTTCGCCGCGCAGGCGGAGTCGATCTAGTATTTTCCGAGGTTAGGCGCGCGCGAACTCTGTTGTGTGTGTGTGCGCGCGCACGTGTCGTCGCCCGTTACATATGTAATATCCTAACGGGAAATCCATTTCACGTTACATTGCTCACGATGTCGTTGCGTTTTGCGTTTACACGATCACATGTTAGACCAAATCCGCACTGTAAACCTGTGCCACGGACTGTTCACACAGACACGATTAGCCGAGGTCGTTAGTGTACGGACCCGATCATTGCAGCCGCTCCGTGGGAAACCCTCGCAGATGTTCCCTGCTATTGTCGACCCGGGCGATAAGGTGCACGCAAAAATTTCTAATCGCTGGCGATAACCCAAGGTTCAATTG
This sequence comes from Seladonia tumulorum, assembly GCA_913789895.3. Classification (NCBI taxonomy): domain Eukaryota; kingdom Metazoa; phylum Arthropoda; class Insecta; order Hymenoptera; family Halictidae; genus Seladonia; species Seladonia tumulorum. The sequence continues at coordinate 15,367,206 of OU565270.1, read as the reverse complement.
TTTCTCGAAAGTCGAGCTTTAATGTCGCCGAATGTGTGATTTTAATGGCGCGGTTGTGTAGAATTTTTTTAATATTATTTTAACGGTCTTTCAATACCACCTCCGCAGAACGGTACTCCAATACAATTTTAACACTTTGATCGTCAAACAAGAAAGCTCAAAAATTCCATAAAATCGAAGCGTTATTTAATGAAATAAAAATTGAAAAAAATTTAATGTACGATATTGAGTAGTCCTCTGACTTTCTTGCATTTTACAGATCCTAATAAAATTCGGTACAATGAATATATTAATGTAAAAATTCATTCATAAAGCCTGAACAAATAATTCCGTCACCCGTATATTACAGTACATTACAGTCAATTTATTGGTCCAACACAATTTTAGTGTGAGTATACAGGGTGTCCCACGCGACACGATTGTTTAAGTAAAGTGAAGGCACCAGTAGTTGACCATTTTATAGAAAAACATCAAAAATAAGGTTTGAAATGTTCTCATCGTTTTGAAATGTAAACAACAGACGGCATATGGCATCCGAGGTTCACTTTCTTCAAAAGTGCACTGATGAGTGCGCTTATAAAAACCTTATTTTTTATGTTTTTCTATAAAATGGTCAACTACTGGTGCCTTTACCCTACTTGCGATAATCTGACAAACAAATATTTTAAACAAAATTTGATCAGTTTTCGACTGGCTATACATTGCAATAAAAAAAGTTCGAAAACAATTTTTGTTTTAGTATTGTCAAGGTCACCTTCATTTTTTTTAATGGCACTTTGCTCGAATGGGCGATAATCGTAATTGTTTCGACAAGTGCTTAAACGTTTATAACGTTACAAAAATATGCACCGACGTGTTCGGGAAGAGCCGAGGATTTAAGACAAGAAACGTTTTCAGAAGTTTTCTGGTTCGCGCGTAAAAAATTCTCAGGTGCCGCGGGGTTGTCTTTTCAGGGCACGTTTAAGCGAAAGTCGAGCGAATTGAAATTAAATGTAAACGCGCGTTCCAAAGTTCATAATGCCACGGACAAAAATATCGTCGTATTCGGGAGAGTCTGGAGAGTTGTTTACGACAAGAAACACTCGCGTAGCTCTTCTAGTCTGGCAAGAAAAAATTCTCAATGTTGAAAAAGTTCGGTTTTTCTGCTCGTCTTGCGTTGAATTGCATTTCTGCATGCCTCGACGAGGTTTGTAATATAAAAGAATAGCGTTCTATTCAGGAGAGTCTACAGAATCGCGCGAGATGCATTTCATTCGACGGTTAGATCAGAAAAAGTCTCTTCAGGACAATCTTCAAGGAAGAGCTAAAACCCAGATAGCACAGAGACGTCTTAAAGACGTCTTAAAGACGTCTGTCGATGGACATTCAGACGTCTCATAGACGTCTTGAATGTCCTACGAACGCCTTCCGAACGGCTTCTGAACGTCTCTGGAACGTCCTTGTGAAAAAACTGTACGTCTTAAAGACGTCTTTAAAACGTCTGTTAGACGTCTTTAAGACGTCTCGAACAAAGAAAAACGAACGTCGGTAATTATTTACTTTAGGGGCTTCCTCACCGATTTTGATGACCTTGAAATATGTTGTCAAGGTCATGATTAGACATCGGATGTTTATGCAATTTCCAATTTTTATAGAAACATTTTAAGAAAGTGGAATGAAATAAAATTTTATTTTTAATGGGCACAGCCTTTGTAGATCCAAAGCAAATAAAAATCGTGTTAAATTCTCTCGAATTTTGTATTATAGCATTTTTTTAACATTTCCATAAGCCATAAATGCATAAAGATCCGATGTCTAGTCATGATTCTGAACAACTTTTTCCTATACATGTTACCGCCGCTCGCCTTTAATTTACGAGATATTTGCAAAAATGTTTCAAAATTTCAAAAAGTGATCGGAGTAGGTGTGGGTTAGATCGATTGTGATGACCTTCATATATGTTGTCAAGGCCATCATTTTGAACAACTTTTTCCTATACGTGTTACCTCAGCTCAGCTTTAGTTTCCGAGATAATCGCAAAAAAGTGTCAACATCTCGAAAAGTGGTCGGAGTAGGTGTGGGTTAGATTTTAAATTATGGCCACGACTTAAAACGACTTCAATTAGTTGATACCCACTATCTTGTTTGTTCTGAGTATTAAGCATGAAACTATACGAATTCTTGGATATCTGCAACAATCAAGAAAAGTTGATAGATTTTTTAGTTAACAGTAAAGTGATCCATGGCACGATGAATTGTATCAAGTGCAACGAAAATATACTACTTGATCGTGAAAACTTAATTTCTCGATGCCATAATACTAGTTACATTAGAAATCGAAACAAAAGACGTATAAAAACACAATGTAATCTCAAAATTAGTAAAAAAAAAATTGGTGTTATAAAATATACACCACTTCAAATAGAAATCTGTTAAGAAATCTGTTAATTCTAACCCTAACCCTAACCCACACCTACTCCGATCACTTTTCGAGATGTTGAAACATTTTTGCAAATATCTCGTAAACTAAAGGCGAGCGGCGGTAACATGTATAGGAAAAAGTTGTTCAGAATCATGACCTTGACAACATATTTCAAGGTCATAAAAATCGGTGAGGAAGCCCCTAAAGTAAATAATTACCACGACGTCTCGTAAAAGACGTCTTTTTGGGACTTAAGACGTTCAGACCAAAAATGGATGTAAAACAGACGTCTTTAAGACGTCGTGTGCTATCTGGGAATATTCTGGGCATGATTTCATGGGTCGGCGCGATAACAACAGGCTCTGTCGTATGTATTTACGACGGAGTGGAGACAGCTAATTCGAAGCAATAATTCCGAGAACTTAATCGCCTACCCCTGAATGAGGTTTAACAGCGCTCCCGCCCTTGTTTGCGCCTCGAAAGGATTAAGACTAAAGACGAAGAGCTTCTGTCAACAAGGCTGGTCGCCGAAAGACATTTAACAGTCAAGATATCCCTCTGGCCTCTGAGCGCCCTTGTACTCTCTCCATCCCTCTCTCTCTCTCTCTCTCTCTCTCTCTCACGTCCAATCATCCGCATCGATCCCCGGAAACATAGTTAACCGTCCAACAAATCCTCGGGAAAACATCCTCTCGGCGAATCCATTTTTCAAATCAAGCGAGTACGCGAATGGCCGACAAAATCCTCCTGTTTTTAATTCGCTGTAACGAAACTAAATTGGAGACAATGCTCCTCTCCGTGTCGCTATCTGACACTCGGTGGAGGGGCGGGGTGGGGGAACGGGCGCTTTAGTTACTCGCGCGTTAATGCTCATAATTAGAAACAATGAAACAGATGGTGTTGCGAGCGAGATCCGCGGGAGCGGCGCGGTGCACGCCGTGAAAGGGAATAGTGAAAAGCAAACATACAGAATACATTTGCCTGCCAGTAATTCCATTCATAGCCGGAGTGCATCGACGATAACGTCGTTGTAAGCTGCATCGCCTGTTTGTTTATTGGGATCGTCGACCCAAAGTTCCAGCCCCGAGCTGTTTTCGAGCGCACCTATACTTACCTTCTGTCAAAGCATCCGACGATGTTTCTTCGAGGGGGGGGGGGAGCTGCTCGCTATTCCATTGGGGAAACTGATAGCGGTTCCGAAATGCGAGCCAATCACCTCTACGATTTTTTGAAAATTAATCGGTGCTTAAAGAGTGCTCTACAATAATTTTTACAATTTTCAAAAATTAATCGGCGCTTGAAGAATGTCCTACAATAATTTTTACAATTTTTTAAAAATTATTGACGGCTTGAAAGTAGTTAGAAATTGGTCCTAAATCTCAGAAGAGATTTGTAACGCATTAGAGTAATAAATTAAATTGCTATTCCACTGGGAAAACTGATAGCGGTTCCGAAATGCGAGCCAATCACCTCTACGATTTTTTGAAAATTAATCGGAGCTTGAATAGTGCTCTACAATAATTTTTACAATTTTCAAAAATTAATCGGCGCTTGAAGAGTGCTCTACAATAATTTTTACAATTTTAAAAAAATTATTGACGGCTCGAAAATGATTAGAAATTGGTCTTGGATCTCGAAAGGTATTTGTGACGCGTTAAGGTAATAAATTAAATTGCTATTCTACTGGGAAAACTGATAGCGGTTCCGAAATAGGAGCCAATCACCTCTACGATTTTTTTTTAATTAATCGGAGCTTGAAGAGTGGTCTACAATAATTTTTACAATTTTCAAAAATTAATCATCGCTTGAAGAGTGGTCTACAATAATTTTTGCAATTTTTTAAAAATTATTGATTCTTGAAAATAGTTAGAACATGGTCCTAAACCTCGGAAGAGATTTGTAACGCATTAGAGTAATAAATTAAATTGCTATTCCACTGGGAAAACTGATAGCGGTTCCGAAATGCGAGCCACCCTCTCCTACGGTTTTTTTTAAAATTAATCGTAGCTTGAAGAGGGCTCTACAATCGTTTTTGCAATTTTTAAAAAATTATTGACGACGTAAAAATTGTTTGAAATTGATTGTAAATCTGAAAAGTCATTTATAACTTGCTATTCCAACGAGAAAACAAGCAGGAGATCCAAAAAGTGAGCTACAATCAGTTCCATGACTTCTCGAAAGCTAATGAGCACATAAAAATGGCCGTTAATAACTCCTAAAGCCTTCGTAACCGCTTTAATAAACTTTCAAGTAGTATTTCGATGTTTTTCGAGAACGAGTTTGCTGTACCAATGAGAAAAGTGACAGCAGGGGTCTCCAAAAAAGTGAGCCACAAACATTTTTCAAAAACGATGTAAAATGAGTATTAAATGATCGGCATGGAACGGTTAAAACTCGGATGTAAATGGCAGAAGGCTTTTGTAACGCTTTGACGTATGTTTGAGTGGAATTTCGACGTTCCTTTGAGGGGAAACAGCAATGATTAAAACGACTTTTGTAGGCTTCCCCTGTAATTTTGTTTGTCGCTTTTTCAATGGAAAATATTACACACTGACAATTCCAGCATTTGCAAAAAGCAATACGATCCCCACGGAGATACTCTTGCAATGAATTCTATAATTTTTAAAACACGTCTAAAAACGTCTGAAAATGATTAAAGTAACTTTTGCAATCTATTACTGCATTTTCTACTAGATTTGATATTTTTCAAGGGGAAAGCATAGCAATTTTAAAATTTAGGAACACCTTCAAATTGCTGAACGATTACTTCCACACAATTTTTAAAAAATCTCTGGGCACTCAAAACGAATTAAAACCCAATTTACTCGAGATGGCTATTATATAGGGCTACGTATTTTTCGTATAATAAAAAATCGAACATCGTACGATTAAAAGTTGCTGAATTTTATACATAAATAAAAATTGTTGAATTTCCTTCGGCTTTCAGCCGTTCGCACCCCATTAGCGAACGGTACAAAGTAATCGAACGAGTCGCACAGATTACAGAAGATTTAAGGTTAGAAAAACCACGAAACGGAGAAACAATGAGTTCTCCCCTCGCAGGGGATGGAATAGGGCTTCAAGTTTTGTCCCTGGCCAGAGATGGCTTCGTTCTCTCGCCCCTTTAACCCTCTCGGTTTCAGCCCGAGAGTGCCGGAGAACCGGAATAGTTTTCCCACTTCCGGGCGTCGACGCGATCGCAAATTGAACACGGATTGCCAGGAACAACGATCGACGTCTGTTGCCGATCAAATATTTTCCGGAGATTCAATATTAGCAACATTCAAAACTAATTTTTGCTCGCTAACTTTCGGCGAACTCGATCTGCGCGAAACAATTCCCGAAATCAACCGAATCCAATCAAAAAGACATTATCGAACTTCCGTCTCTACATTTAACCCTCGAACGACCTTCTCAATCATAATTTTGTCCACTGACACGAATATAAACATTCAAATGTTAAAAGAAAATATGACAAAAAGTAAATATCAAAGTATTGATTTTAGGAACGCTGAAATTTCTTTCATTAGTAAAAATACCGGAGGAGATGTTGTAGTGAAAATTGTAGGAAATCTGAGTGTATACAATCCTATTATTATTATAAAGGAGTGCACATTACGGTAGATTAATTTTTATGAGAGAAGGGAATAAATAACTTGACACACTGTTTGCAGTTTTATTTTTATATTTATTTTGTATTTCCTTATAAGGAATTACAGGAAATCCGAGTGCATTCAACCCGTTACTACAAAGAAATATAAAATACAAATAAATAAAAATAAAAATGCAAACAGTGTGTCAAGTGATATTGTCTGTGTTTTCTAATAAAAATTAATCTACCCGTGAACTGCACTCTTTTAGCCATCATTCGCGACCCCATAAGTTCAACAATTCTCATGGGAATGTCTCGAGTCAAGTCTACGTTATTGATAGATTTCTGGATTTTACGACGTGGTGTCGCAAATTTTTCATAAATCTAAAGCAACGTATCGTAAAGTGCGTTTTTCCGTCTTTCATTCGAGTCCTCGAAAGTTGGAAAATTTTCCCACGGGAAAGCATCGAGAGTGGCATTTTGGTTGCGGTTAAATTTCGTCCAGGATTGGTGGGACCTCTAACGAACGGAGCCATAAGAAAACGGCAAAGGTGAGCACTGTCATGGAAGTTAGCGCGGTTGGGCACAGTCGTAAGATTTCTCGACACTGTCTGGCCCGCGGATTATCGGCTTAGCCAGCTACCTCGGTCGGCTGAGTTGTTTCCACGAGCAAAATCGAGCCTGACCAAATCGAATCACCGCTGTTCTCTGTCTTTCTGTTGCGCGAAAACCTGTCCTTTGTTTCTACAAAAAGCTTCCGCCTATCTGTTACCGAATATCTATTTGAACGAGCTGCACATGCAGGCACCTTTGAACGACTGAAAAACAAAAGAACCTGAACAACCTTTTCGCACACAAATGTTCTAAAACTTCAATCGATAACTCCATAATTTATAGAATATTTAAATTTTTCAAGGAGTAATTCAATTTTTCCAAGAATAGTTCAAGTTTTCAAAGAGTAATTAAATTTTTCAAATAATAATTCAATTTTTTAAAGAATATTTCAATTTTTCAAGGAGTAATTCAATTTTTCCAAGAATAGTTCAAGTTTTCAAAGAGTAATTCAATTTTTCAAATAATAATTCAATTTTTTGAAGAGTAATTCAATTTTTCAAAGAGTAATTCAATTTTTCAAAGAAACTCTTACTGATATATGAATTCGCGAAATTTTTCTCTTTAACCCCTTGCACTACTATTTATTTCGTGATTATACTGATTAGAAATTCTTCATCGTTTAGAATATCATAGAAAAAGAAGATTGTTCTATATTTATTGTATGTCTATGTTTTCTCCAAAGGATATATGTCAACTATTTCGGTTTAAAGAAAATCAATGACATATATATATATATTTATTGGACTCTGTTGAGAATCTTCATCACGAGTCTGACTCGATATTGTAGGGCAAGGGGTTAAAATGACACCAAACACGATACAGTTCGGTTCATGTGTCTTCAAAGAAATCAATAATCGTTTCATAATATCATGATATTTATTTTTATTTAGTTGGGAAGAAAGTATACTTGATCGGTTCGCTCGAGGAGAACGTGAAAAATAATCTTTACAACAGAGCAGCAGTGCTGCTCGGATAAACTTAATTAAATGCACATTATTAGCAATGCAGATTATTGTCCACAATAGTAAAAAAAAAAAAACAATAAGAATAGTTAGTGCTAGTTTAACCGGCGCCGGATTGAGTTCGATCCATTTTTATTAATGTCGTCGTATCGGTCACGAAAGCGGTGCACGCGACTATCTGTCCGAACGAAACCTAGATCGTAGATTACCGGAGAGATCTATGCGCAGTGATCGGCGTTTGTATTAACACGCGATTTCACACTCTGCCCTTTTCTCGACAACTTTACTTCTTCTATCGTCCGATCGGAGACACGGTCCATTAAGAAGACGATGAAATGGCCTGTCACAACGAGCAGACATTCGAAATTCATTTAAGTGGCTGCATACGCGCCTCTGGCCGAATAAAACTAATCGATTCGTCGAAGCATCTCCGATAATGGCTGCCGCGCGTGCCTTTTAATTTAGGATATTAATTTTTCGGCAGACACTAGTCGACCTATCGTAGAATAAGACGCGTATATTGAATTTTTAACGAAATATAATTTTATATTTTATTTTTCACACCTCCTCAAAGATAGCCAACGTTGTTGTCATAGCAGCTGTCCACACTTTAGCCTTGCAATACACGTGCAACGTGGACAGCTGTTATGACCAGGATCGTGCATCGAATTCAAAGAGCTGTAACTTTTTTAAAAATTTATGTTTTAACAATCTTTTCTGACAACGACTAGCTCCTCTTGTCCAGTTCAATGTAAAATTAACAGAACGTGGATTAGATCAAATCTCCTGGAGATATAAATTAACCGTTTGCACTCGAAGCTATTTTAACTCCGAAACTAAATTTTTCTTCCGTGTTAGAATATTTTCATTTTACTCGTACGAAAGTGATCCGATTTCTACATAATAACATTTAAATGTTTAGTAATCTATCGAATACAAATTTTGTAATGTAACAAGTATTTTGTAATATACTTTGTAATTTCTTTAAAATAATGTCACAACATTAGTGGTTAATAAATGTTTCGTAGACATGCTTCCAACAAAATGGCCGCCACCTTCTTCTCGTTGAAGTTATTAAGCTCAATTTTTAAACCAACAGTGTTCGAACATCGCCGAATAAGATGCGCATATTGATTTTTTGAAGAAGCATAATTTTATATATGCAAATAATTTTTTTCTCTTTTCAACTGTCGTAGATTTGACTTTGGTTCGGCTACCTGTCCGAGGATATGCAGCTTCGATCAGGATTTTTCGGACAGCTCGAGCACGCGTCAATTTTTTTCGATATCCTCATTAAATATACAGAGGGGTGTAAAAGGAAGGTGTGAAAGTGGCCCCGAGACAAGATTGCAACGATTTAACAAGCAGAGTTTGACGCGCATCAGTTCGTTGAACGATGCACGGTCGGCGCAGCTCTCCACATGCATATATTGCGCAGGCACGGTCAGCTTTATGGAAGCTTGTTAATGCCAACAAGAGCTGTCCTTCCCGGCTATGAGGTTTTCATTTCACCGTTGTTCAACGATGCACGGGGATGGCTTGATCGACGGGGCGCCATTCGAAACTGCGAATCGATTCTTTGGAATAACGTCGCCTGTTGACGTTACATCAAACCCCCTCAAGCTCTCTCTCTCTCTCTCTCTCTCTCTCTCTCTCTTTCGCTCTCTCTCTTTCGCTCTGTCCATCTCCCAGCGATTCCGACGATTTCTAACGAAATTAATGCTAAGACAACATCCGGCCACCATTGAAAAACATCACCGGACGTCACGCTGTCGAATCTACAATTCCACAAGCTGCAATCAACCAAATTACTACGATGTCGTTGCTATTCTAAAGAAAAGTTTGAATCTCGATCCGGCCGAGCACTTCATGCATTTATGGCAGAAATTAGAAAGTGCAAATGATAGCAGGAACGTTCAAATAATCGATGAATGTCGGTCCACTACAGTGCTTACTCGGTATATGTCCCGAATGCCTGGGGGATAAATGTCCCGAATGCCTGGGGGATAAATGTCCCGAATGCCTGGGGGATAAATGTCCCAGAACTATCCCCACTGCCCAATAACAAAACTTCCTTATTTTTCATTATTTCAATATTGTTCCTTCCTATGTTCAAATAATAGTGTCTCGTGTATTCGTGAAAATGATTAAGGAATGAAACGTCTGCCTAGCTTCTGACTTTTGCAATTTTTATTTCGCATAAACAAATTAAATGAAAATGTATTTTCTTTCTGAATAATATCAGCAATTCAAAAATAATGTAACAATACTTTTGGACTCCTCTAAAATGTCTACAATTTTGTATTTTATTTTATTATTCATCTTTGCTACAAATGCATAAAATCCGCAGTCTAATAGTATTATAGCATCGTCTATAGTAAATATTGTGGAAATGATTTCTACAAGTTGACTGTAATTGACATAATGACTTCCTGATTGAAACGTTTCAATCTGAGAAAGGTGTGCAATGCCTTTGTAGAATGTTTTGTTCATTGGTGGATCATTAATTGTGGATAATTGATTTTGAAAGTAATTGGCGTGGAATATGTTATAAATATTGCGAGAATGGTTTCTACCGTCAATCAACGGAATCACCGACACGTAATTACAATTCTGCATAAAAGCAGAAACCCACTGATTTTCGAATGAAAATTATGATAAATATTGTTGCACGGCGACTACTGGGGAAAGTAATTTCTGCAAAGCCGGTTCATTTTAATCAACAAAATGAGTCTCTTTCAAAGTTTGCCAATCAAACAGTAAAACCTGCATCGAAATTCGTCGATAAATTTTCCATCGACGAAACGTTACCCCGGTGAATGAAAAACCCATTTCTAAGAAAACAAAAAGAAAGAAAAAAAAAAAATTATAGCCTGCTGCAAATATTACGAAAATAATTTCTGCGAGCGTTATTCATTTTAATTAACAACCCGAACCTCTGGAAAAGTCGCGGTTGAAAATTAAGAATTAAGAACTGTGCGCACAAAAGTGTGCACGTACAATACGAATTTGTAACGGATGATTAAATCGTGCATCGACGACGGATCATTAAATTTCGGTAATTAATTTGTAAAATAATCGTCGTGGCACACGGGGCAAATATTTCCGTAATTATTTTGCGAATCTCGGAACACCGGTAACAATTAATAATAAATAGACTGACGTTGTTTAAATATTTAAAGAGCGCGCAGCGAATAAAACAAAATCCGTTAACGGGAGTTTAATAAATTTTTCACGTCGATCATGCGCGCCAAGGAATATTCTCAGCAGAAAGTATACGTTACTAATTAATTTCACGCGAGCCAAAAAAAGGAGACCGGAGAAATTTTAATTTGCACAAAGCAGCGTGCAAGAATAAACCGCGCCCGAACGCGAGAGAAGCTGCGTTCATCGACTTTTCGGTGATTCGATTATCCAATAGTGGGATAACTTATAAAATGATGTGGCGAATTTTTGAAACGAATTTTCGAGAAACGCAACCGTTTGATTCGCAGCTTTTCGCGAGATGGTGGAACGCACACAGCGACATCTCTATTCAGCTCGCAATAATATCAAATTGAGCTGTATTTTGCAGTTCTAATTGCTCCTGAAACATTCATCGTTATCTCCATTGTTGCCGGTTCTGTTCGCGCATTCGTAAATTTCGCGCATTCGTAAATATACCGTAAAGAGACAATTGATGACCTATTTGGCGAAGTGGCTGGCAATATTAGCCGCTGCTTCCACCAGAAATTGTTCCGCCCTCGTTATCAACTGCATTAGCGGACAAAATAAGACACGTTGCAAAATTTATGGCATACACGGTGTCCCACGCAACACTCTTCACGACTGGCTATGCATTGCAATAAAAAAATTCAAGCATACTGTCATTTTCTGTTGAAATTTTCATTTATTTGCCTTCAAGGTCATCCGAAGGTCATCTGTATGCTATGTCATCGAATGCGTCTTGATACAGGCCATAATACTCTTAAGTCAAAAATACAAAGTGCCATTTAAAAAAATAAAGGTGACCTTGACCATTCTAAAAAAATAATTTTTTACAAACTTTGTTCTTTATTGCAATGTATAGCCAATCGAATACTGATCAACTTTTGTTGAAACTATTTTTTTGTCCGATTATCGCAAGTACTTGAAAAATCGTGAAAAGTGTTACCCGGTATGTAGACGTTATCGTAACAATATTTGTTTAAACTACACCTTCTGGGACCAAATTTTTTAAACTTTTTCTTATATAATCGACTATGTAGATCTTGAAAAGAAATTGACAAAAATCGAAGTTTTAAGGCGAGGAATTCACTAGTGCAAAAGTTATGCGTGTTCAAAGTTGTACTGAAAAGTCTGCTTGAATTTCTTTTTATTACAATGTATAGCCAATCGAAAACTGAACAACTTCTGTGGAAAATATTTGCTGGTCAGATTATCGCAAGTACTTGAAAAATCGTGAAACGTGGGACACCCGGTATATGGTACCTGGTACCGATTTCAGTTTTATCGTAATTCGCATTTTCATGAATTACACGGAATAATTCCGGAAACTCGGTGGGTTCCATTAAAAAATTGACGAATCCCCATCTCGACGAAGTTGCGAGAGATTTTTCAGCGACGAGACAATAAGAGTTCGGTAAAATAATTGAACGGTATGACGTAACGTGATTACGCATGTAGAACTCGGAGAATAAATTATCCGTCGGGACATTAAAATTGTAAATTCTCTCGCCAGGAGAATTCTAAGGAGATTCGCATTAACAGATTTGCCGGGGACCGCGTAAGTCGAGTCCCACGGGACAGGAACCGTTGGTCTAATTTCGATGGAGAATAGTTGGCCAACTGTCGATGACTGGCTAGCCTAGCCGTCCCTGTAGGTTCGCACACAATAGCACCAACCCCCTCTGCCACCCTCTACACGTCCCGTTAACCACCGGTCATCGCGAGACACTTCTCTCTCTCTCATTGTTAACCTAAACCTCTGCGGACCGTCTGAATCTTTCATCGACTCTCCCGCATTTTTCCCCCGGTTTTGCGCTACCGCCGCACAGTGGTCCAAATCGAGAAATTCAGTGACTTTTGGCCCGAAAATGAACTTTCATGTATCGATACCTGATCAATGAACATTGCTTCCCAAATGTCCATAGACCTCGGAAATGGAGAAATTAGTACAATTTATTAAATATTATAGTTGTAATAAATATTGAAAGTTGGACATTTTAAGAAGAGTATTTTTCACGAGAAAAATTGCTTCACTTTGATGCGATGCCCTGACGTTCCTATTTAATATTTTCTCGCGCTTTTTTTTTTTAATTAAAGAGCAGATTTTTGCGATAAGAAATCGTGTCTTACATTATTAATTAGTCTGCACAATGTATTAAAAGTTAATGCTGGACTAAATGGAGAAAATTATAAAAATTTTTTATATTCGGTAAGAGATATCTTTAAAGTCCCAGGAAGTCCCAGTTTCTAACAAATTGGACTATTTTCAGTACACCTTCCTCTATATGATGGTATAAAAATTATTTCCGCACTCTTCCGCCTTTGCAAATTATAGCAGTTTAAAACTGACAATGTTACGTCGCGTCACGTCCCCTTACGTTTACGGACTACACTTGTATTGAATATTAACAAATGAAGATGTATTTTATAGACTTTTATTGACATCGGACCCGCACATGTCAGCAATGCGAGTGAAATCATGTAAGAAAAGAATACAAAATTTAGAACCAGAAGGTGAATTATTAATAATTAAATAGTAGAAAAGGCAGGCTTTGAAATGGATGGACTATAAAAAATAATGCTAGACAAAACCATTTGAGAATGAAGACTGACAAAGTATAAACAAATATTATTTTTTCATATTTCATGTTATTATTATTATATTATAAAACCATCATTGTTATCACATTTTTATCACAAAAGATTTACAAAAATGTTACTAAATTATTTTATATTATATACAATATTACAAATATTATCAATTATTATAAAAAATATCTTTTGACACAGTTATGTGACGTTTTTACCTTACCCGACTCCTCAAATTTACATTTTTCCCAATTCATTAAACATTGCATGTGTGAAACAAATATAAAATACACACTTAGAAAGAAAAAATGGTTTGGAAGATTGTATTTAAACAATTTTTTTTTTTTAGTGAAAAATATCAATGAAAATTAATAAGAAATTATTGTTTAACAAATTTAAAAAATATTAATTTTTCTTTAGTTCAAATTGACTATTTTTTTAATGAATTTTAGTGCAAATTTCATCCCGATAACTCTTATGGTACAAAAGTTATAACAAAAAGTCACTGAATTTCTCGATTTGGACCACTGTGCGCCGCTTACACTCCCGGACAAAAAGATAGCACATGGGTAATATTTCCATATTTTGAATGGTATGTTCATAGTTTCCTAAATCTTATAGATTGAATGTAAACAGCACGTCTTGGGAGCGTAGTAAACAAGCTCTAACCTGGAAGTATTTGTTTTTATTTCGGTTTCTCGGAATATGCTATAAAAGAAGGGAGGCGAAAAGATAGCACACCTAGAATTTTCATAACAATTACCAGTGTTTGTCAAACTTTCTGTGAGGCTAGACGTGTCAGTCAGTTTAAAACACTTAAATCCCAAGTAGTTTAAAAGATTGAAGCATTTGGCAGTCATGGGACGAGGAAAGAGATTGAGTAAAGAAGAGATTAACACAATTCTTGTTTTAAAGGACCAAAACTGTTCTATCTCTAAAATTGCTTCGGCTATCAAAAGAAGTCGGAAAGTAATTTACAATTTGATAAAAGATGTGAAAAATTACGGACGGAAAAAAGTACTGGCCGGCCATCAGCGTTAACGAAACATGAGAAAAGAGCAATTCTTCGTGCGGCATCGAATTCTTGCCTAACAGCGAGACAAATTGCTCATGAAACAGATGTCAAAATCAACGTTAGAAATGTACGTCGTGTCATTCAAACCTGTGAACATCTTATACGGAAGAAAATTCAGAGAAAACCGCCACTAACAGAACGCCACAAAATGGATCGTTTAAACTTTGCAAAGGAACACGTTCAATGGAAGAAAAGATGGCAATATGTAATTTTTTCTGATGAAAAAAGATTTAATTTAGACGGTCCTGATGGCTTTAATTACTATTTCCATGGAATTAGAAAAGAGCAATTATCAAAAGTTCGTCGACAAATGGGCGGAGGCAGCACAATGGTATGGGCCGGAATTGGGTACAACGGACGAACAGATATACAATTCATTGACTATCGAATGAATGCTGCAATGTATAAAGAAACTAATTGAAGAGCAACTTAAGAATCATGCAGTTCTCATCGGAGAACCAAATTATGTGTTTTCCAATAGGACAACGCGTCCGTTCATAAAGCAGGTGTTGTGAAGGAATTTTTTGCGTCCGAAAATATATCTGTTCTCCCTTGGCCTGCAAGGTCCCCTGACATTAATATTATAGAAAATTGTTGGGGAGAACTATGACGAGCTGTTTACGCCGGTAATCGACAATTCGATACGATTCAAGATTTAAAGGAGTGCATTAGAAGAGAATGGAACAGACTTCCACAAAAAAATAAAAAATTTATACAAATCTTTACCGAGACGAATGGTGGAATTAATACAAAACGAAGGAAGTTCGACACATTATTAAATCGATAAACAATGTCATTTTGTTTGTAAGAATTTCATTTGTTTTAAGAATTAGTTCAAGTGTGCTATCTTTTCACCGGCCTGAAATATGATAATTATGTTAAGAAACTGGAAGGACTGTCGTTATTTTCATTTGTCACTTTCGTATTATGCTATTTAAGTGAAATGTATACATATATTATTAAATGTTTATAGAACTTTGAGCTTAAATATAAACATTCATAAAATTGATTGTTGTGCTATCTTTTTGTCCGGGAGTGTACTATCTTCCCTCTTGTTCGGTTTCATAACAACACTCGCCTACGCTGAATCTCTACGGTGTTCCTTTTGTTGTAAATTGATTTATCGCTGGCGTGCAAATTCCAATTTTTAGCTGTCGATTCGCAGGAATTCGGGGCTCTTCCACAGAGTTAAAAATGCCCTTTTCCAACAGTAGATATATTATCATAATATTCTTATATTCGTTTAAACTACACCTTCTGGGACCAACATTTTTTAACTTTTTTTTTATTTAATCCTGTAGATCTCGACGAGAAAGTGACAAAAATCCAAGTTTCAAGGCGAGGAATTCATTAGTCCAGAAGTTATGCGTGTTCAAAGTTGAGCGATTCGAATGATTCTCTACATTTTCATTACTGTTCGACGAAAGTGTGATCGCTCAACGTTAACTTTGTTAATTTTGTGCTTCTGATATTTGTATCGAGATTGAAATTACTCGACAAATTTATGTCTTTGAGCATATATCATTCGAAATAGGTCTAAATACTTGGATAGACACGTTCTTCTTATGTTTACAAAGTAATGTGAAATACTTACTTTTGGCGCTCCGTAAACCTAGGGTTAAACACGCATAACTTTTACACCGGTCAACTCCTCGCTTTAAAACTTCGATTCTCGACACTTTCTCGTCAGGATCTACAGGATAAAAAATAAAAAGATCAAAAATTCGTTGTCCCAGAAACAGCCGAATATTAATTTCAATTCGAATAGCGTGTTTATTTTCAAAAGATCCAAAGTTTAAAAGAGCCGCCATTTTCTTCCGAATGAATACGTTCACACTCGTATACCGTAGAAACAGTTTTCACCCTTAAGATCAGAACGTAATTTGAAATAATTGAAATAATATCGAAACCATGAGTGGTCTACACGTTGAATAACGAATACACCCACAGCTGAAACGTCACTTCGCCACGGAAAGGCGACTCCATTGTGGTAGAGCGAGTGCGAACAATGATTTTCGTTAGTAAAAATGTTGTGAACACCGGGGGTAGCATTTGTTAGCATAATATTCGACGCGATGTTTACCTCTCGGCCCCTTTGAAAATCAAATGTAGTTGATTCGTTTATTCTTTCAGTCGCGGGGCCGACAATGGCCGCGTGGAAACGCGCAACGCTGAAATCTACAGGGATAGCCGGGAGAGAGAGAGAGAGAGAGAGAGAGAGAGAGAGAGAGAGAGAGAGAGAGAGAGGGGGAGAGAGAGAGTTGCCGTTGTTTCGTCTTAAACAATAGGAACCTGAAATTACGGCCACTTGCAACCATAGAATCTTGGGTATAAATGCAATTAACTTACAGGAACTGGAGTCTTTGTCATTTGCGCGCAATTAGCGCCGCGAAATTCGAGGTCCGGCGACGCCTGTTCTTTCCAGAAGGTGCTTCTAAAGTCTCGTAGTTCCCTTTCCACTCTCCCCTCCCCTCCCCTCACCGCCCCTCCTGCCCCTTAAAT
Organism: Seladonia tumulorum; assembly: GCA_913789895.3. Taxonomy (NCBI): domain Eukaryota; kingdom Metazoa; phylum Arthropoda; class Insecta; order Hymenoptera; family Halictidae; genus Seladonia; species Seladonia tumulorum. The sequence continues at coordinate 15,350,263 of OU565270.1, read as the reverse complement.
CCTACGGCCATCACGATATCGTCCTTAAACTTTCCACTTACGACCGACGTGTCGTTAACCCATTCATCGGAATTCGTTCCCTCTCTGCAATCACTATTTTCTCGACGTTACTCCAGCCATTATACCGCGCGAAAATGAACCTCTTACTATTTAACCTCCCGAAGATAAGAGACTACGCCGTTGCACGTTTATTGCTGCTCCTAATAAATTCTGCGTGCCGCCATATCTACGTGCACGGGGTGCAAAGAAATCTCTGGTCTCGACCGCCATAAGTGTTTTCTGCATCCTCGGATCGATAAACATAACCTCTAAAAGCAAGACTGCCAGTAAGTGTGTCCGTAACCTTCAATTTCAAGCTCAAATTTTTTCTTTCTAACCTTGCGTTCATTTCGCCGGTGGTTCTAGCGTTAACGATAAAATGTTTGCCGGAGATAATGGGGGCCGAGAGAATTAGGCTAACGGTTAGCGGTGACGGTACAATTGTTTTCAGCAAATGAAATTTGTCGTGGAATTGTTTCCCTGATCGAATTGAGAGCCGGCGAAAGCAAGAATGCGTGGGCGGATATAATAGGTTCGTAAATAATATATATTCTGTTGGTAACCGCGGCAACAGGGCCGCGGAGGCTTTGCCTTTGCAAAAAAGAGAGAGAGAGAGAGAGAGAGAGAGAAAGAAAGAAAGAAAAGCGTAATTAACGCGAAACAATTGGTGTTACTGTCGGCGCCCAATTAGTATCCTTGAAATCTATTGTTCGGTAACGCGGTCCTCTGTTTCAAAGGTACCTGGGGGTGGGGGGAGGAAGGGGTACAGGGAGCGCGAGGAGACTCTCTTTCTCTCTTTGATAAGTGATTCTTTGTGATTTGGCTCCACTATTCAGTCGAGAGCTGATTTTAAGTGTTCTCCGTCGGCGTGAAGTTTGACGAACTGCATTAACGACGCACGCAACAATAGCGGACAGATGGCCGAGAGAGCGTGACGGAAAAAACGCGTGATTGAGCGACGAGAGTCGCGGCGAGAAAGAAAAAAAAAAGAAAAAGATAAAACACATTGTGCGCGAGGAGAGTCAATTGCAGTCGATACAATGCTGTTTGTATTACGCTTTCAACGGCGCATTTATTTTCGAACGCGTTTAAACGTAATTTATTACACTCGTGTCGCGCGCAACACCTTTCAACGCTGAAAGCCGATTAAACTCTCGGAACGTGTCTCGGACGAGTATACTCGTCACGCAGAGGGACGTACCAATGATTAGTGACGAGTATACTCGACACACAGAACAGCTGTTACAATACTCCAAGACGAGAATCAAGTAAAGATTGAAAACATTTGCAAGTTTTTGTACGGCGAGTATACTCGTCATGAAGAGACACCAATGTTTCGTGACGAGTATACTCGACACACAGAACAGCTGTTACAATACTCCAAGACGAGAATCAAGTAAAGATTGAAAACATTTACAAATTTTTGTACGACGTGTATACTCGTCATGAAGAGACACCAATGTTTCGTGACGAGTATACTCGACACACAGAACAGCTGTTACAATATTCTAAGACGAGAATGAAGATTGAAAACATTTACAAATTTTTGTACGTGTATACTCGTCATGAAGAGACACCAATGTTTCGTGACGAGTATACTCGACACACAGAACAGCTGTTACAATATTCTAAAACGAGATTGAAATGAAGAAAGATTGAAGACATTTGCAAATGTTTGTACGACGAGTATACTCGTCACGAAAATTTTCGATTTTGGTACATTAATATTTGAAAATACTCTTAGGCGAGAATGAAACAGAACATGCACTAAAAATTGTAGATATTTAGAAATATTTGTACGACGAGTATACTCGTCATGAAGAAGTGGTAAGTACCTTTTGGTATTTTACATTAATATTTAAAGGACACACTGAGGCGAGAATGAAACAAATCATACATGAAAAATTGGAGATGTTTCGAAATGTTTGTACGAGTATACTCGTCATGAAGTAGCAAGTACCTTTTAATATTTATACTGATACTTGAAAATACTCTGAGGTGGGAACGTAAGAGAACATACATGAAAAATTGAAGATACTTAGAAATTTTGGTGCGACGAGTATACTCGTCACAAAGATAGTCGTTTGCAATTCACAAGAAAATTTTAAAATACTTTCAGACAAGAGTGAGACAATAAATAGAAGAATTGAAAGTACTTACATATTTTTGTGCGACGTGTATATTCGTCACGAAGTAAAGCAACTTGTTTGACTTGAATGGTTAATTTAGCAGCTTCGAAGTAAAATCAAACTCTCCACGATGAACAAATGGAATATTGGTTTCAGGGTAGTAGAAGTAAATTCCCAAATGATGTTTTACTTAGTTCACTATTTCAGATAGATACATTATTATTCACGAGGAATGTACGTGTACACTTGAAGAATGTCACGCCGAGACTGAGCGTCGAAGACGAAGAATTCGTGACGTAGTATTTACCGACCTTTCTGTTCTCGTGACAAAAACTATTAGCCACTGGTACGCGGAGGCATCCTGTTTGAATAGGGGCGTACTAATAAATAATAAAAAGTTGTTCTGACAAATGTAATATTTTATTTTCAAAAGTGCAAATAAAATGGACAATTAACGATTCCCTATTTGAAACAGTATTTTAGTGGGCCGTATAATACTATCCTGGCCGTTTTAATACTTTAGGATTAAACAAAGAGAAATGCATGTTCTGTCGCGCAATTGGAAATGTGCTCAGAAAAAAACAACGGAAAATTCGCGACTTTTCAGGGGATTATTGTTTCACGAGCGATTGTAGGCTTATTTCATCGGGGCCAGTGACCGCTCATTTTTTTCGGGTACGAGCCTCTCGGACCGTATGAAGGATCGCGAGCATGGCTCCCAGGTATTACGTTTTCTCGAAAAAATTCCATCGGACGAAGTTAGCAAGAGGTAAAACGCCATCAACGGATGCGCAATTTTCCGCACCGTAGGACGCGGCCCGAAAAGGCCACGATGGAAAATGGACTACGATTTGCGCGAGACACACTTACGATGATACAATGACGCCGGGAAAGGGGGGATAGGATACCTGTCTTGCACGGTTCTTTGCCTCTCTCGTTCAATTTTTTCGCCCTCGGAAAATAAACTGCTCGCGTTAAGGCTCCGCCATTTTATAGAAAAACTCGCTGCTCGGTAATCCACTGTTTCGTTTTTATTAAAGTTCATCGACGGTTTCTAAAAGCGGAGCTTGCGTAAAATAATTGCTCTCTTGCATTTCGGTATTAATACAGTTACAATTACCTGGCGATATTTACGAAACAGGTGTGGAATAATATTTTAAGAAACATTTTCTCCTCTCAATCATTTCCTCGCGAAACTTTTGTCGATATATTCGTCACATTTTTCTGATTAAAATGATACCAAACACGACACCGATCGAATCGTATTTGTTCGCTTGATCCACGATTTAGTACAACCTCGCTTATCCGAACCGATGATAATATATGGATTCTCCATTATTAAACAAGTAAATATGATCCACATTATGTCACGTTTGTGCTCATTTTAATCGGAAAAAGGTCACGAATATGTTACTGGCAGTTTAAAAAAGAATGAATTTTTTTACAGAACTTTTTTGCATTATTTCTTTATTCCATTGGACAAGCAAATGAAACCCAAACTGTATCGTGTTTGTGCTTATTTTAATCAGTAAAATGTCACGAATGTGCCAGTACAAGTTCCTTAACTAAATAGCGAAGAGCAACAAAGTTTTGTTTACTAATATAACAGTAACAGAATACATGAATCGTATAGAAGTAGTATAGTGGATGTTCGTGTGAATGATTGTATTTTTCTGCGCGACAATGCTTTTGCAAGTGCATACGTTTTTGTTATAGCCTCTTTATTGCAAAGTTGAAGGTGTTATTTTTCTAAGTAATGGCGTATATTTGTTATTGCCACTTTGTTACACAGTTGAAGGGTCGGTCGATTTGCCCGAGGGTTGTAACGATAATTTATTATCAGAAATCTCTGTAAATATTGCAAACAACCCGCTCTTGTTTCCCCACGAGGTTTTTATGCCGGCGCGCGAACGCGGTTCCATTTGCTTGGAATAAACTGTTATCTTTATTGCGAAATCGCTATAAGATAATCACACTTTTCCAGAGTGCAAACACGTTGATTGGTGCATACGCATACACATGCATCGGGCACGTTCTAGAACCGGGCTAAAAATGCATGATAACAAAAATACGCCCGGCAATGTTGAAAGAAAGAATTCGAATCGATTTTATGTTTGTGATAAGTGAAAAAATAAACAGTAAGTATAAATCGTGGGAAATGATCGTCGCAAACTGTACTTTATAATACTTGCCAACGACAAAAGAACATTTTCTATTAAAAACTTATTTTCTTATTTCCGATAATTAGAAAAATCGAGTGAACAATTTATACGGACGATGTCGGTAAACATATAATAACAGAAGAGACAACAAGTATCAAAATAAATAAAGTCGAATGAAAATGTATGTTTTCTTGTAATAACTTTAATAAGCTACGGAACAATACAAATGATTTTTCCCGTGGACGCATAAAAACCGCAGTTTAATAGTGGTATTAAAAGAGATAATATTCCTTAAAACAACACGATTTCGCGTTTTTAATTACTTGAAAAATACTGAGCGAATAGTCGGGAAAGGTTTGCAACGTCCGTCAGCATAAAACGACAAAACACAAAGCTCGTAATCCGTGTACTTGCATAAACATGCATAATAATGCTAAAAGAAAATCGTCCACACGAAAATCGATTTGGCGTTTTGAATAATCAGAGAAATAATAACTAGCCGACAGATTTAATGTTTTTGCGGTGACGGTAGCTGCGTTTTCAGAACGACTGAAATTATTTGAAAATTTCTGTGTACTACGGCGAAACGATTAATTAAATTAACGGTGTGTTAAAAACGAAGGAAATCAAATTGCAAAAATGTTTTTCGCAACGCAGATATGGGTGTGTAATGTCGAATAAAAGAAGGCACGAAACGACGAAATAAAAGACGTACAGTTTTCCGGGTTGTATCGGGAAAAAAATCAGGAACGCGTGAAAAACAATGGAGGCGACGGTTTAACAGAAGAAAAATTACAGGATGGAAAATGTTTCTCGTAGCTTGCGAATGCGGTTGACAAGGGAAGGGGGGAGCCGTCGGTGCAGTTTTATTGAGCCCTCGATGCGTTACTATCAAAATCGCCATCTTTGCGCGCATTATCCTCTCGAGATTCTCGCTTTTAGCACCCTAGCCTTGAACACCCCGCCGTGTTCCATTATTCGCATTGTTCGAGCATTTGGCACTCGGGACCCGAAAAAACGTCATTGTCGTTAATTTTACGGGTTCGCCACTTCCGGCCTTTTCAGAGCCTTCATTCACGACATACGGTCGCCATAATAAACGGCCGATTGTTCGATCGGGGGATCGCTACTGCTCGCGAATATGTTGCCGTTCAAGGACCATTTCTCAGTTCTGCTTTGCCGAAATTCTCGTTAACAGACTGCGGATATTTCTGCAAAATATTTTTGTCCACAAATTTATTTACGGTATTCATTACGACGGGATTACCTTTCTCGATATTATTCGCCGGGGTTTTTTCCCTTTAATTTTATGAATGTATGCCTTTATATTGAAAATGATCTTTTTTGTATTGTCTCTTTCTCTCACGCCAGCTATTCAAACAGGATGCCTCCGCGTACCAGTGGTTAATAGTTTTTGTCACGAGAACAGAAAGGTCGGTAAATACTACGTCACGAATTCTTCGTCTTCGACGCTCAGTCTCGGCGTGACATTCTTCAAGTGTACACGTACATTCCTCGTGAATAATAATGTGTCTATCTGAAATAGTGAAATAAGTGAAACATCATTTGGGAATTTACTTCTACTGCCCTGAAACCAATATTCCATCCGTTCATCGTGGAGAGTTTGATTTTACTTCGAAGCTGCTAAATTAACCACTCAAGTCTAACAAGTTGCTTTACTTCGTGACGAATATACACGTCGCACAAAAATATGTAAGTACTTTCAATTCTTCTATTTATTGTCTCACTCTTGTCTGAAAGTATTTTAAAATTTTCTTGTCAATTGCAAACGACTATCTTTGTGACGAGTATACTCGTCGCACCAAAATTTCTAAGTATCTTCAATTTTTCATGTATGTTCTGTTTCATTCTCGCCTCAGTGTGTCCTTTAAATATTAATGTAAAATACCAAAAGGTACTTACCACTTCTTCATGACGAGTATACTCGTCGTACAAATATTTCTAAATATCTACAATTTTTAGTGCATGTTCTGTTTCATTCTCGCCTCAGAGTATTTTCAAATATTAATGTACCAAAATCGAAAATTTTCATGACGAGTATACTCGTCGTACAAACATTTGCAAATGTTTTCAATCTTTCTTCATTTCATTCTCGTCCTAGAGTACTGTAACAGCTTTTCTGTGTGTCGAGTATACTCGTCCCAAAACATTGGTATGTCTCCCTGTGACGAGTATACTCGTCGTACAAACTTTTGCAAATGTCTTCAGTCTTCTTTATTTCATTCTCGTCCTAGAGTACTGTAACAGCTTTTCTGTGTGTCGAGTATACTCGTCACGAAACATTAGTATGTCTCTTCATGACGAGTATACTCTATTATTTAGCATTTTATTCGAAGGATTCTCGATATAGTGGCGATTTTAGTTATTTCAATCTCTAAAATATTATTTCTGAACATAATTTTTAGTTGTAGATTATCGAAATAAAAATATTTGCGGAAATTTTACTGTTTGTTTAGAATAGTACTTGAATTGTAGGACGATAATTTTTCAGGATTATTTTTTATTTGAAGGATTCTCAAAGTAGTGGCAATTTTATTTATTTCAATTTGTAGAACATTATTTCTAAACATAATTTTTAGTTTTAGTTTATCGAATTAAAATTTTTGCGGAAATTTTACTGTTTGTTTAGAATAGTACTTGAATTGCAGGACGATAATTTTTCAGGATTATTTTTTATTTGAAGGATTCTCAAAGTAGTGGCAATTTTATTTATTTCAATTTGTAGAACATTATTTCTAAACATAATTTTTAGTTTTAGTTTATCGAAATAAAAATATTTGCGGAAATTTTACTGTTTGTTTAGAATAGTACTTGAATTGTAGGACGATTATTTTTCAGGATTATTTTTTATTTGAAGGGTTCTCAAAGTAGTGGCAATTTTATTTATTTAAATTTCTAGAACATTATTACTAAACACAATATTCAGTTTTAGATTATCGAAATAAAAATATTTGCGGAAATTTTACTTTTTCTTTAAAATAGTATTTGAATTGTGGGGCGATTATTTAAAATAGTATTTGAAATATCGTTTCTCCAAAATTTGATACAGCTCTGATTAGATTGCTAAACTGTACTATTATAAGAGTATTAAATCTGCAGGTTTCTAAAGTAGAAAATAGTGTGCTTGTTACCACAGTGTTTTTTCGTAGGACAATTTAATATGGAACAGAAGAAATTGTGTGATGCAATATTCTTGCAGAATTTGGTTTCGTTTGTAACAGAATTAATTCGGAAAAATAAGTTCCCGTATGAAACTCGATGCATTAGGGGAGACAGTTTGAGGTTCTAATCATAGACTGTAGCAATAGAGTAACTTTGTGCGCAGTCTTTCTTCGAAATTGGGCTGATTTGTCAGAAGGTTTCTCGTGGAATTAGCGAGTTGCACACTGTATAACAGCGCAGAAGTGCAGTTTCCGCGAGGTGCAACTAATCTCGAGACCATGTCCCTGCGTTACAAGAATTCATCAACTTTACGACGTGAATTTTAGCGCCGAAGTTAAATTAAATCTCACCCAGCGCGAAACAGAAGATTTTTTTTTTTAACGACGAGTAACAAAAAACACTGGGGGGTTAACTTTTCCCGAAAATCCAACGTCAGATAAACAAAGTAGAAATTAAACTTGAAATAGCCGAATCAATACTAGCGTGTTTAATAATAAACTTTCCGTATTTCGCTTTGCCAAATATATATAAAGCTACCTTCATTACGCTCGGCAATAATGCACGCAGAAATAATAATCAAAGTAATAATTAAATTGGTTAATTATTACTATATAATGTATTCGACGAGTCAGTTAATTAATAACTTCCGCGAGTTATTCGTTGTTTAATAACATTGTTCAAGTTTATATTGTACAACAAGGAGATCTACAAGCTATTCCTTACACAGTACAGGATGGTTAAACCTTGGGAACCCAGAAATTTTTAATTTTTTACTATATAATCCTGTGCATCCTGACGAGAAAATTCCAAAAATCGAGGTTTCAAAGCGAGGATTTCATTGGTTCAAAAGTTATGCGCGTTTAAGGTTGATTTTAAGCGTTTTTGTTGAGCCCTGTACAGTCGTTAAAATGACTAGACCGCGGATTTTTATGCAGATTTTTAACTGCTCTAAATTGTAATAATTACTCTACTTACTTTCTAACAAAATAATATTTTTATCCGTGTGTTTATGAGGTTAAAACATTATTCTCAATGCAACGAATAATTCAGAAGGCGGACATCTGTCGTTTCTTTTCCGAAATGAATTTTCCCAGGAATTAAATGAAATTACGGAGCAAAATTGTTATTACGAAATCTACTGTTGCCTAAACAATTTTAATTATCCCAAACGAATCGTGCCTTCATTACGTATCATTAAAAATTTCCCGGACTCATTAGGAGCCAGCAGATTTTATGCGTTTACAACAAGAGCCAGGTAAGCGTAATTCAAAACAACAAAAAAATTAAAGGAATTTATGCATATTGTTGTATTACTTTAAATCTGTTAATCGGATCAAGAAAGAAAATAATTTTCCGTTTCACTGCAGTTTGTTGCAAATCGGCTGGACAACTTTCGTTTTGCATAAAGATTCGTTCTGTCTATAGTCATCACTATCTGTAATAAATTGTCAAACGTCGGACGAAAGAGTGAAATTCACGAGAAGTCGATGCACGATTTATGATAGGATTATGTCAGATGAGTTCACACCATAATTTCGACTTATGGGTCTTAGGAAATTAAGTTCTCGAGTATTTCATTTATTCACTCTAGCTTTTGGCTCTTTACGGCGACTGTGCTCGTCAAGGAATGGCAAATTTCTTGTTGTAAACCAATTTAAAATTATAATTGAAAAAGGACCTAGTATCAGAATAAGAAAAATTAGTGTGCCCGATTCATTATATCTTTTACCTGTATATGATGAATATACTCGTCGAAGAAAATCAGTATTATTTTTCTCCAAAGCATTGACGTTTCCAAATTACAAATACATATTTAACCCTTCGCACTCGAATGGCGACTATAAGGCGCCACTAAAAATTGCTATATCATTATTCAACATATTTTTTACATTATTAAATGTTTGGATTTAATAAATTACTAAAAATGTCAGTATTGTACCAGTAAATTCCACCATTTTCGTAGGTACACCATGAAAAACAAATATGTGGAAGGAAAATATTTTAGATCGGAAGAAATGTTTCGTTTTGGAGTTAAAATAACTTCGAGTGCAAAGGGTTAATAGTACACGGTAATAGTGGTAAATGAGTAATAATATACAGGTTGTCCAACGCAACACCACATTATCACCCATTCACGTAGACTGTCATTTCTTGTTGAAATTTTCATTTCTTTGCCTTTAAGGTCATCCGAAGGTCACGGTATACTAGGTCGTTGAATTCGTCTTGACACGGGCTATAGTACTGTCAAGTCAAAAACACAGTCATTTAAAAAAAATGAAGGTGACCTTGACGATACTAAAACAAAAATTGTTTTTTAACTCTTTTCTATTGGAATGTATAGCTAGTCGAAAACCGATCAACTTCTGTTGAAAATATTTGTTTGTCAGATTATCGTAAGTGCTTGAAAAATTGTGAAAAGTGTTACACGAGACACCCTTATATTATACATATGTATACAGTAAGGAGCAAAACTGAACACACATACGATATTTTAACAAAAATAATTTTTTATTAAATAATTGCACGTAGAATACAAAAGAAACAAAATACTCAGTATTATCTGCAATCTTTTGGCTTTTCAAAACAAACTTAACATTTGTGATATTATTATTATTTCGCTTCATACAATTCTTTTTCGTGTAGTCGGTTTTGCACCGCAACTAATTTTGAGTAAACATTTCAGATTTTCGTACACTTAATATTTCGTCCATGAACCTTTAACCTTGATAATTGCCTGAATACGTTTAGGCACACTTAATACTACATTTTCGCAATATTCTGGTGTAATAGAATACCACTGTTCCTGCACTCTTTGCCACAAATCAGTTATCGTTCTTGGGGGAGTACTATAGATATTCTGTAACTTCATTTTTAAATATGCCCAGACATTTTCAATCGGGTTTATGGCTGGACTTTGAGCAGGCCATTCCATGGTTTGAAATGGTTGAGTTTGCAGTCAATTCTTTACACTTTTCGCATAATGCCCAGGAGCGTTATCATGTTGGAATACGACATCACACTCTGGTATCGGCATATTTTCAATTGTTTCCAGTAAATTTTTTCTAAAATATCCTTATACGTATACTGGTTCACCGTACCTTCTATTCGATGTAGTGAACCTACACCGTACGCCGTAGTGCACCCCCACACTATAAGTGAAACACCACCAAATTTTATTGTTTGCTTCACATGACGCGGTAAAAGAGGTTCGCCTTGCTTCTTCCAACACCAAGGACATCCATCCGATGAAATTCGATTGATTTTAGATTCGTCGGAAAAAATTACTTTTTTCCATTGCTCTATATTCCGGCTTAAATATTTTCTTGCAAAACTCAGACGGGCCCTGACATTCTTTTTTGATAGAGCAGGTTTTTTTCTTCTCAACATCGCTTTCTAATAACTTTGCAGCCATTGATGCCGTCGTTGCAATTTCTGAAGTAATGTATTTCGTCAATCTTCTCTTCTCCTGACAAGATAATCATTTCGGACGGCCTCCAAAAGATGCAGGGACTCTACTGCAGTATTTTTTCCGTATTTTGTGTACAACTCCCTGACTGACGACAAATTTTCTAGCAATTGCTCGCGTTGATAAACCCGATTTTAATTGGAAAATGATATTATTCTTCATATCTTTATATAATGGCTTCATGATGTTATATTGATGCGTGTTAACGCATGAACAACGATAAACTAATAACTACTGCACTCCTGGTCGTGGCATTGACCGTGATGGACTACCAAGTTGTTTACAAAATCTGTGTTTACAGTTCCTAAACCCGAGAATCTTAGTGCGGTGCAAAACCGACTACACGAAAAAAAATTGTATGAAGCGAAATAATAATGATATCACAAATGTTAAATTTGTTTTGAAAAGCCAGAAGATTGTAGATAATACTAAGTATTTTGTTTCTTTTGTATTCTACGTGCAAATATTGAATAAAAAATTATTTTTGTTAAAATGTCGTATGTGTGTTCAGTTTTGCACCTTACTGTAGGTATATTAATATGGTATATTATTATATATAAAAATAATAATAATATAATATATTCCTCATATTGTGGCCCCAACAACGTGATCACTAGACCGTGGATCGTACGGTTTAACGATAAAAAATTAAAAACTCCGCATCGCATCTTGAACACGGAAAAAATGATTATGAGAGAAAAATAAAATGCAGCCTTCTGCTTCTTCTGAATGACAGAGAAAATGTTTATATGTTGCATAAAGGTCCGCCACAGTGTGGTGATCAGCCAGCGTATTTGCAAACTTTTACGACCGAAACCCGGGAAGTTAAATGGAAAGCATACTTCGGGAGCGTTTTTCATTTAGCCTTCTCCTCGTTACGAGGATGTCTATGTTCTTTTTTCTTCTTCTTTTTTTTTTATGGCAAGAATGGCGCATCGAATGCAGCTGATACAAGCGGTAGAGAACGTTGCGCACACCGACGTTCCACGGGCGGAGGGTCTAATCGCGCGATACGACGTCTACGCACGGCCGCGTTTGTACATCTGTATTTGTTGTTGATGCGAAAGAGGCGCTCGACCATGAAATAAAGAAGTGCGCGGCGCGCGCACGGCGGGTTCCGTATGTAAACCTGGAAGAATAGCTTATTTTAAAGCGATCACGAAACGCTTTTCATGTCCGCCTGGATGATGGAATCGTGCTTTCATTCGACCGTCTCGTTGTGAAAAATGATCCACCGTTACCTGCCAACCAAACCAACCCTTCTCTCTCTCTCTCTGCCTCTACCCTGCCCCGGCCTTTTTTCCACGTTTTACCTCCTTCCCGGCGTACATGCATGCTCGAATGCAGGGTAAAGCACTCAAACCCCTCCCCCCTCCCCCGAATAATGCTTTTATTTTTCTGGCCACGTAAGAAAATTTCGCGAGCGTACGCGCGGATTTATCTCCCGAAAGTTTTACCTGCTCTCGACCAAGTTTTAATCGTTTTCGGTATATACTCCGCGAGGTTTATGTCAACGGTGTACAACCGAGATTCGAACGAGGGGAAAACGATTCTCCTGCGATCTCTCTATTCGTCGGGATTCGAATCCCCCCAGTATTTTTGCAGTTTCGTTGACGTTTCGTCAAAACGACTGGTTCCTAATTTTTTCTTCCACAATTACTGAAATTATAAAAATGTTTTCAACAGAATCTTTTGAACGAACCTTTTCATTGAAGCACATGTTAGAATAAAAATGGTATTAGGTTTGAATAGATGTAGTCTTGTCATTATTACAAAGCAATATTCATCAGTTGTATTTATTACTCGGTAGTTCTAGTGTTAATCACCTTTCATTCGGCGGAGAAAAATTTTCAGAAAAATATTATTACCGGCTGTATCGTTTCACGGCAAAATTTTCACTGGAAAATTGTGCATTGTAATTTTACCGAACTACCAAACTGATTTTTTCCACAGAATCGAGGGTGATCAAAAGATTCTGTTAAATTAAAAAATGTGTGCGGAGTTTCAAAAATTGCAGCACCTTAAATAACAATCTTACGGATGTCTAATTAGGCTCATTTTGTGGGGTCAAGTATCTACTTTCACTCCTACTAAATAATTTTTCTTTGAAAATTACTAACATGCTATAAAAAAATATTGTAGAGGAGAATGATATTCCAAAGAATTTTGTTCAATTCAGAAATGTTTGCGAAGTTTCAAAAATTACAGTACCGTAAAAAATAACCTCACGGTTGTCCACTTAGGCTTATTTTGAAGGGTAAAGCATCTACTTTCCTTCCTACTAAATAATTTTTTCTTGTAAATTACTAACGCGCTATAAAAAAATATTGTAGAGGAGAATGATATTCCAAAGAATTTTGGTCAATTCAGAAATGTCTGCGAAGTTTCAAAAATTACAGTACCGTAAAAAATAACCTCACGGTTGTCCACTTAGGCTTATTTTGAAGGGTAAAGCATCTACTTTCCTTCCTACTAAATAATTTTTTCTTGTAAATTACTAACGCGCTATAAAAAAATATTGTAGAGGAGAATGATATTCCAAAGAATTTAGTTCAATTCAGAAATGTCTGCGAAGTTTCAAAAATTACAGTACCGTAAAAAATAACCTCACGGTTGTCCACTTAGGCTTATTTTGAAGTGTAAAGCATCTACTTTCTCTCTTACTAAATAGTTTTTTTTTGTAAATCACTAACGCGCTATAAAAAAATATTGTAGAGGAGAATGATATTCCAAAGAATTTTTGTCAATTCAGAAATGTCTGCGAAGTTTCAAAAATTACAGTGCCGTTTAAAATAACCTCACGGTTCTCTACTTAGGCTTATTTTGAAGGGTAAAGCATCTACTTTCTCTGTTACTAAATAATTTTTTTTCTTTGGAAATTATTGACGCGCTTTAAAAAAATATTGTAGAGGAGAATGATATTTCAAAAAATTTTGTTCAATTCAGAAATGTCTGCGAAGTTTGAAAAATTACAGTGCCGTAAAAAAATAACCTCACGGTTGTCTACTTAGGCTTATTTTGAAGGGTGAAGCATCTACTTTCTCTCTTACTAAATAATTTTTTTTTTTGAAATTATTGACACGCTTTAAAAAAATATTGTAGAGGAGAATGATATTCCAACGAATTTTGGTCAATTCAGAAATGTCTGCAAAGTTTCAAAGATTGCAGCACCATGAAAAAAATCGTCCGATAGTCTACTTAAGCTTGTTTTAAAGGTCGAAGCCTCTACTTTTCCACCCGTTCATTTCAAATGTTTCGAACGATGTTCCCGCTCGCTGAAATATTATTCGCCAGACACGTATTTAAATTTCCGTACGAGGGAATTGTTTCGTACAAGCCGGAGTAAAGAGGAAATTAATTTCTGGGGCTGCAAACGATGGTTTCGAATGAAAGTGAAATATACGAGTATCGCTAGAAGTTATTACTGCGAGAGTTTCGCGAACGCCGATAATTTTTACAGCACCCCTAAGTGCACGAAAATCGTCGCTGTAACGTCGCCGGAGCGAGAGATCGAATATTTAAAATCGAGTGGTCCGTACGCGATTAAAGACTGTCGACGGTTCGGCGCTCGGATCTCGCATTCCCAGTAAATTAGCGGATTAATCGACCGAATGGCGGATCGAGAAGCGAACTTGCCGGTGGAGCCATACGGTTGCAGTTAAAGCGAAGGAACGCGGGAGAAAAGCGCGGAGAGCAAAGGTAAGCGAGCTAGGAATCATGAGTAGCGTGCAATCTATACAGCTCTCCGGAGAGGCTTTTCAGCAAAGAGAGAACCAATGATCTTACTCAAGGGAAATAACATATTTATGGGCTGCGAATGGCGGGTCTCTTGCCGCTGCGACATCGACTACTTTGATCTCAGCCGCCCGCCGCCGCGCGCATCAAAGTATACCGAAAATCAAAAGCAGTTTGCTGGAATATGTAAGTGGATTTTCGGATACTTTGAAATCCGACTACCCCTCATCTTCAATATTCGAAGGGCTGCGTACAAACACGCACGAGAACCCTCCCTTGCACACCGTTTTCCCCTTAAAAAGTCCGTTTTGCGCTACGCGTTCCGAAAACAATGCATTTTTACCGCCATTGCTTCGGTTGATGCAGATAAAATTTACAAACAGTTAACAGCCCCTTGCGTTCCAAATTTTTCTGTATTCACAAAAAGCCTATTTTATGAATCTTTAACAAACCTGATAAATATGTGATAATAAATACATATATTTCATCAGTTTTTCAGTCGAGTTTTACAG
The DNA here is from genome assembly GCA_913789895.3 of Seladonia tumulorum. NCBI lineage: Eukaryota > Metazoa > Arthropoda > Insecta > Hymenoptera > Halictidae > Seladonia > Seladonia tumulorum. The sequence goes on along the minus strand of OU565270.1, from coordinate 15,335,037 downwards.
TTTTCGAGAAAGAAATTCCTGAAAGCAGCTTTTTGTCCAGCTTTCTTGACTAAGCAATAACTGCTTAGAGAATGTTTAAACAATTTCAAAATGTTCAATGAGCTTCCTCGGGTTTCTTCAGGGCTCTAACGCATTCGTGAGATTTTTCTGATTGAAACGATACCAAACACGACACCATTCCCATAATTTGTTGTTTGTTTAATCCACGATACAATAGAACCTCGATTATCCGAACTAATCTGAATGAAGCATGGATGAATAGTCACTTAGCTACTGTTCTAGATTATATCTTTACCGATGGTGAGTCGAGTTTTATATGAAACACACTTCGAAACATTTACTTGAATAATGGATTTGAATAATAATTCAGGTATCGGTTCGGATAAGAGACGTGGTACTATATCGCGGATAAAACGAGTAAATATAATGCAAATCATGTGGTGTTTGGTCTCGTTTTAATCGGAAAAGTGTCACGAATACGTCGGCGGTAGTTTCGCAGAGTTAAAAAAACAAACGAGTATCGTCAAAAAGTATAAATAGAAAATGTATTTCTTCGTTTCATTTATTCGTTTTTAAAAAACCGCAATCTCAGAATCGTATATTTCAAACAAATACATCGAACCAAAACACGGTCGGTGAATGACAAAAAATGTTACGTAAATTCATAAAATAGGTGAATTTTTATGCAGAAAAATGTATAACAATTTTTTACAATGAACATCGAACAATGTATTTATGCATATTTATACTTTCGCGGTTCTTCGAAGTTCGCTGCCAATCGATACATTGTTTATTAAAAGGCAGGCTTCGATATAAATATTGATGTATGGTAATGCGAAAGTTAAGTAGCGTCAGAATTTTTTTTCTATTGTTTCTCTTCCCTGTATCTGCGCGATGGGGTTGGAAGTTTCAAACAAAAAAAAAGAAGGAAAAAACGGACAAAATATATAACCAAGACAGAAATTAGTTTCCCCAGACGCATCTGTACTGGAAGAGTAACTCGTTCGCTAGAGAATATCTCGTTCGTTGCCAAAGTTTCCGCGATAAGAAGCCAGATAAGCACAGTTGTCCTCTTGCCCTAGGAAAAAACTTACAAACAGTAACGAAAGAAACGCCTGGCTTTTTCGGAAGCTTGATTCTAAACGTTCATAGTCCGGTCGACAACTTAAATTTGAAGAACCTCGTTACCCGACTGCGAATTCTGGGCATTTTTTGGGGAATTTTTGACTTTGGAACGCGTAAGACGAAAAGTTCAGAAAATGTTTCAAAATGATTTACTTAGAATAATTTACACAGTGTACCTTCAGATTTTTTCCAATTTAAAAATATTTATCAAAATTGTGACCGACCCCTTGAAGGTCTTATGAAGAATAAAATTTTTTATGAACAAAGCCGAGAAGACTGATGTTAAAAATTACAATATTAGGTTATTTTTGACTTTGGAATGTGCAAGACGAAAAGTTCAGAAAATGTTTCAAAATAATTCACTTAGAATAATTTAGACAGTGTACCTTCAGATTTTTTCCAATTTAAAAATATTTATCAAAATTGTGACCGACCCCTTGAAGGTCTTATGAAGAATAAAATTTTTTATGAACAAAGCCGAGAAAACTGATGTTAAAAATGACAATATTAGGTTATTTTAGACTTTGGAATGTGCAAGACGAAAAGTTCAGAAAATGTTTCAAAATAATTCACTTAGAATAATTTAGTCAGTGTACCTTCAGATTTTTTCCAATTTTAAAATATTTATCAAAGTTGTGACCGACCCCTTGAAGGTCTTATGAAAAATAAAATTTTTTATAGACAAAGCCGAGAAGACTTTGATGTTCAAAATTACAATATTAGGTTATTTTTGACTTTGGAATGTGCAGGACGAAAAGTTCAGAAAATGTTTCAAAATAATTCACTTAGAATAATTTAGACAGTGTACCTTCAGATTTTTCCAATTTAAAAATATTTATCAAAGTTGTGACCGACCCCTTGAAGGTCTTATGAAGAATAAAATTTTTTATGAACAAAGCCGAGAAGACTGATGTTAAAAATTACAATATTAGGTTATCTTTGACTTTGGAATGTGCAGGACGAAAAGTTCAGAAAATGTTTCAAAATAATTCACTTAGAATAATTTAGACAGTGTACCTTCAGATTTTTTCTAATTTAAAAATATTTATCAAAGTTGTGACCGACCCCTTGAAGGTCTTATGAAGAATAAAATTTTTTATGAACAAAGCCGAGAAGACTGATGTTAAAAATTACAATATTAGGTTATCTTTGACTTTGGAATGTGCAGGACGAAAAGTTCAGAAAATGTTTCAAAATAATTCACTTAGAATAATTTACACAGTGTACCTTCAGATTTTTTCCAATTTAAAAATATTTATCAAAATTGTGACCGACCCCTTGAAGGTCTTATGAAAAATAAAATTTTTTATAGACAAAGCCGAGAAGACTTTGATGTTAAAAATTACAATATTAGGTTATTTTTGACTTTGGAATGTGCAGGACGAAAAGTTCAGAAAATGTTTCAAAATAATTCACTTAGAATAATTTAGACAGTGTACCTTCAGATTTTTTCCAATTGAAAAATATTTATCAAAGTTGTGACCGACCCCTTGAAGGTCTTATGAAAAATAAAATTTTTTATGGACAAAGACGAGAGGACTTTGATGTTAAAAATTACAATATTAGGTGCACAATATCCTGAAAAATCCATCGTCTGAGAACCAGATACAATATAGCGCATTAAACCATATTAAACTTTGAATTTCCGATGAAGTCGCCTAAGTTCAAGTATTGTTTTGTAGTCGGGCAATATTTTCCAATAAAAAAATTACGAGATACTTTTTAAAGTAAGCTATTTTAAATGTTAAAGCATCCTTTGAACAAAGTCTTACGGCCTTTGAGAAAAATATTCCTGAAAATTGCTTTTTGTCAGCGTGTTGCAGCGCTCGACAACAACTTAAAGAACGTTTAAAACATCTTAAAATGTTCAACGTGCTCCGACAGGTTTTTTCAGGCTTCCGATACATTCGTGACACATTCCTGATTGAAACGATACCAAACACGATGCAATTCGGGTCACATTTGCTCGTTTAATCCACGTTACAGTCGCATCTCGATTATCCGAACTAACGAACATAGGTGTCCGGATAATAGAACAGTTTACCTAGCTACAACGTTAGATTAAATCTTTACTGATTTGTATAATAAATCATGTTGTCTATGCTTCACTCTGGACTGAACCGTTTACATTAAGATAAGGGAGGATAATGGGGAACATAAAGTTCGGATAACAGAGGTTCCATTTTATCGTGGATTAAACAGGCAAATACAATCCGAACTGTATCGTGTTTGGACTCTTTTTAACCGGAAAAACGTGACAAATTTATTCACGATAATTTCATAAAGAAATAATTATAAACAAAAAAGTTTTGTCAAAAAGCTTGCCAAATAGAAATCTATTTCTTCGTGTATAGATTCTAGTGAGTTAAAAATATTTCTAATTTCTAATTGTAGTAATAATAGTATTTCTAATTTGTTTTAAGTAACTGAACTAAATGGAGAATGTTGTCGGTTCGGATAATCGAGGTTCCACTAAATCGTGGATTAAACAAGTAAACGTGATCGTAATGGAGCCGTGTTTGGACTCTTTTTAATCGGAAAAACGTCACGAATCTGTTGGCGATAGTTTCGCAAAGAAATAATTGGAAATGGAAAATTTTTCCCATTGGATTGATGGTTCTCCTCATTTTCCGTGTCCTTGTCGTGAAATCGAATGGTGATCCTCTATCGGGTTCGATATTCCTTGTCTTGGGCGGTTTTCCTCGGGCTCGACGCCCTCGCCCTCGAATACAGAATTCCAACAGCCACTCTGCTCGTAGTTTTCAACGAAATCAGACGTTCGTATGCTGTGACCAGCCCTGATCGGTAAACACACAAACGCGTCCCGCCTTGAGAAACGGAAAACTGTTTTATAGTCGAACCATCCCCCACGCTAAATCATATTAAAACTCGCTATACATCGTAGGGCAAGGGTGGACCTTAAGCACAACTGCGCCTAGCACCAAACTGATTCTAAAAGCTTGCCAAAAATAGGGCCAAAAATAACAGGCCAAAATTAAAACGTTTTCATATATCAATAGATAATTCAGCGAATGTTTAAGTGCCTCCAGCAAATTCCCCAAAAAAAATCTAGAAATTATTTTATAGAAATCAGAACGAAGGAAATGTTTTTCTTTTTAAGTAGAAAATTGGGGGAAATTCTATCGATATTTATCAATATTAAATAACGTTTTCATGTATCAATAGTTAACTGAGCGAACGTTTAAGTGCCTCTAGCAAATTCCCCCCAAAAAATCTAGAAATTATTTTATAGAAATCAGAACGAAAGAAATATTTTTCCTTTTAAGTAGAAAACTGGGGGAAAATGCTATCGATATTTATCAATATTAAATAACGTTTTCATGTATCAATAGTTAACTGAGCGAACGTTTAAGTGCCTCTAGCAAATTCCCCCCAAAAAATCTAGAAATTATTTTATAGAAATCAGAACGAAGGAAATGTTTTTATTTTTGAGTAGAAAATTTGGGGAAAATGCTATCGATATTTATCAATATTAAATAACGTTTTCATATATCAATAGTTAACTGAGCGAACGTTTAAGTGCCTCTAGCAAATTCCCAAAGAAAATCTAGAAATTATTTTATAGAAATCAGAACGAAAGAAATATTTTTCCTTTTAAGTAGAAAACTGGGGGAAAATGCTATCGATATTTATCAATATTAAATAACGTTTTCATATATCAATAGTTAACTGAGCGAACGTTTAAGTGCCTCTAGCAAATTCCCAAAAAAAATCTAGAAATTATTTTATAGAAATCAGAACGAAAGAAATATTTTTCCTTTTAAGTAGAAAATTATGGGAAAAATGCTACCGATATTTATCAATACTCAGTAACGTTTAAATGCAAAATAAAGATTACATAGTTTATTTTATCTTTTAATAATTTCCCAACAGTGACTTGAGAATAATAAAACACCCTATTTCCGTCGCACTGGATCTGTTCATTTTTGTCACGAACGCATGAAATCTGTTTATTATGGAAAATGGGAAGCTTCTGCTTGGAGAAAAGATGCTAGTCTGTTTTCAAGGAATGCATCGCAATCCGTACGATATCATTCTGCAGAAACGTCTCGATGTCTCCGGGCTCGGTTGTTTCGGTATGCATGTTTTATCGGTTTTTGCACTTCCAATCGGTAAAGCCGGATCGTCAAACTCCGGTTCCTCGAAGTTTGTTTGCGAAACAATTATCTGTTGCTGATGCTAACTGAACGCCAAGGTAATTGAATTTGTGCAGTGTAGGATGCAGAAATACGTCATGCGTGAAACAATGAGCATTCTAGTATTCTCTCCTGGCTACGGATCCGGCTGCCTGGCTCTATGGGCGAGTTAAGGTTCGGCAAATTGCTAATACCGCAGATTATGTCTTCGCGGATCGAGAGCATTATTAGCTTATTTCACAGTGAGCGCCCGTTGGTCCGGCCCCTCGCCTACACGTTTGCCGCCAGATTCGAATTTTTCGTCGGCGAAATTCTCTGGCGGATTGTAACACGCGGCTGGCAATCACACCGAAAAACCACATCGAGAGCTGAAGTTGCGGTTGAAAAAATAGTCGATCTTCGAAACGCTGCAACTTCGTGCCAACAAATTGCACGACAGTCTATCTGGACTCATGTTAAAGCGTCGAGCAGTGGCGGCTCGTGTAGAGACACTGCGAAACTGCACAAGCTGTTATTTCCACTTGATAGTATTGTTGGCATTTAACTTCTCAAATACGGCGCGCTTGTCCGCGACACTGTCTCCCAGGGACGACAAGCCTGATCCCACATGGGAAAAAGCCACTATAGTGGCTCGCACCGTTCAAACTGAGGCCCTTCACGGAAACCCACTATAGTGGCGTACCGTTCACACTGATGCCCTCCACGGAAACCCACTATAGTAGAAGCGTACCGTTCACACTGACGCCCTCCACGGAAACCCACTATAGTAGCAGCGTACCGTTCACACTGATGCCCTCCACGGAAACCCACTATGAAACCAATTGAACACACTGAATTAAACTGAAATACACTGAATTAAACTAAACAATACTAAATCTTATTCGCCTATCGTCTAATCACTTGAATCGTCTATATTTCGCCGACCGCGGTTAGTTTTTATAATTATTACGGTTGCAAACGTCTTTCGCCGAGATCGCGTTTCAAAATCCGCCGCCTTGAATGTCGCGCTGTTTTATCGTTCGCTTGTTAAAACTATTTATTGTTTTTGACCATCGGTCTCTGTTCCGCTCGCAAGCCCAAACACTACCGTGTAGTAGCAGCGTACTGTTCAAAGTGATGCCCTCCACGGAACCCACTATAGTAGTAGCGTACCGTTCACAGTGATGCCCTTCACGGAAACCCACTATAGTAGAAGCGTACCGTTCACACTGATGCCCTCCACGGAAACCCACTATAGTAGAAGCATACCGTTCACACTGATACCCTCCACAGAACCCACTATAGTAGTGGCGTACCGTTCACAGTGATGCTCTCCACGGAAACCCACTATAGTAGAAGCGTGTACCGTTCACACTGATGCCCTTCACGGAAACCCACTATAGTAGCAGCGTACTGTTCACAGTGATGCCCTCCACGGAACCCACTATAGTAGTGGCGTACCGTTCACAGTGATGCCATCCACTGAAACCCACTATAGTAGTGGCGTACCGTTCACACTGATGCTCTCCACGGAAACCCACTATAATAGAAGCGTACCGTCCACAGTAATGCCCCTCCCTGGAAATCCACTATAGTGGCGTACTGTTCACAGTGATGCCCTCCACGGAACCCACTATAGTAGTGGCGTACCGTTCACAGTGATGTCATCTACGGAAACCCACTATAGTAGTGGCGTACCATTCACACTAATGCCCTCCACGGAAACCTACTATAGTAGTGACGTACCGTTCACACTGATGCCCTCCACGGAAACCTACTATAGGGGCGTACGGTACTTAAGAGGTTAATATAATAAAAATATGGCTTGAAGTTGGCGTTTTGATTCGCACTTTTTCACTAGAAAATTGCTGCTCTATTTCGTTCCACCGTTATATTACTCATTTCCTTGCCTAATCGCGATCATGCGGCGTCCAGGTCGCTCCGTGTCGAGATGGTAATTGAAGTGGAAGGTTTCCTCTCCCAGATGAGCCCGGATAGATCGTCTCGAGATCTTTTCCTACGGAGTTAGATCGGTCCAAACAGTGTCATGTACAGACATCAGGTTGGTTCGACTTTTACTCGTCGCTCGGGCAGTCTGGTTGCCTAATCACGATCGTGGGACCCCTAATTGGTGCAGGATGACCCCCGTATCGACCCGGTAGAACGTGCCTGGTCGACGCATCCGGTCAGTCTCCCCGACGGTTTATCTTTTATCCGGCGATTCGACCCGCAAGACGAAATTCCGTTTTCCCATCGGAAAACGCGTGGCGCGCTTAGGTTTTCCATCGAGCGTAGGGGTCGCGCACACGTTCTCCAACGTTGAGGAGCGGGCCGATTCAGCGCACGTCGCGCGAAAAGGAAGCGGAGAGGAAAGTGGTCCGGGCAAGAGAGGAAGAAGTGGAGGAAGGAAAGAGGAAGGAAGGAAGGAAGGAAGGAAAAGGTGGCTGGCGCAGGCTCGCAGGAAAAACCAAAGACTTCCTTCTCCTCCCTTCCTCTTCCCCTCCCCTCCCCTCCCCTCCCCACAACGGAAAAGCTGTAGAACGGAGACAGAAGCATGTCGTATCGGCCAACAACAAGACAAATGATGATTGCGACAAACATTTCGAAGCATACCGGCCAATCCCGACGCCGGCAATCTCTGTCCCGTGGTAAACGTTCAATTTCATTCCGCCCGGCTAACAAGTCCGCGAATCTTTCTTTCGTTTTTCGTTTTTTTTTCTTCTTCTTCTTGTTCACCCCTCCCCCGGACGCGCGGAGTTCATGTCGTTTGACAAGCAACAACGATCGTAACTTCCCTCACTTTCTCCCGTAATAAAAACACACCCGTCCTCCCGGCTTTCCCGGATCATGCGCCACCCCCCTCCACCTTTCTTTGATCTTTATTCGGTGCTACAAGTTTCTCTATTTAGAGGATGCTGTCAGGGATACTCCTTTTCCCGAGCAATCTTGCGACGCGGGAACTGTTGCTATACACCTTTCGAAATTACCGATGCTGTACGTCATTTATTTTGATACAACTCTTTCCCGAGTCCGTCTCGATTTAACATTTTCCAGATCAGAACAGGATTACCGAGAAATATCGACTCGGAAATGTTCCCACGATAATGTAGAGAATTTTCACTGGGCCACCTGAATTGCTATTCGAAAACGGGGCTGAACTTTCCCTCGGGAAACCAGAAATTTTTTACTTTTTTTAACGCACACCTCTAGATTTTGGCGAAATAATTCCGAAAATCCAAGTTTCAATCCTAGGAGATCACCGGTTCGAAAGTTATATGCGCGTAAAGATGATTTTTTAGCGTTTCTGACAAATAAGGGCGACGCTTGACGAGCGGAACCGTTGGAAATGGAAGATCTACCGATTCGATCGAGTGCAACTCGAATATCCTCGGCGACAATATTTTGCCAAGATACATAGTGTCAATATTGAGAGTCTCGCGTGTAATATTGAATCGGTGCATCGCGATACAGCTCGACAAATGCATCGTGCAATGTACATGAAAATAGAAAATACGTATCAGACGGTATACTAATTCCTCCAACATTTCCGAAAATCTCAAGTCGTCCGATCTCGCTTTAACTCCAGGTATACGGAACACTATTTTGCATTAGATTATAAAAATAAAAACACATTTTTAGCAATATTTTTAAAATAATATATACCGTAAGAAATAAATCTGCTAAATAATTTCTCACGTATGCATCCTTAGAATCTTAATAATTTTAAATTAAAAATGTTAGAACAGGTAAACCTAGTGTTAAAAATATTTATTCTACAGGATTTTCCAAAAATGTTGCACTTCCTTGAAACAGGTGATTCCTCAGGTGATTCGAAGTAATATTTTCCTTTGCGAAAATATTCTCCGTGGTATCGTAAAGGAGTTATTAATGAAAAACCACGGACGCTGGGCGTGGCGTGAGCATGGGCGGAGACGGAATCCGTAGAAGCGACCTGATTGGTCCGTGTTTTTCGTCAATAACTCCTAAACGAAGCCACGGAGAAGATTTTCGCAAAGGAAAAAGTTTCTTCGAATGACATCAGGAATTACCTATTTCAAGGAAATACATTTTTGGGACCCTGTGGTTTTGAAAGTATGCTGACTTCGACCAACTGCATATGAAAATGCACACAGTTTAAGTCGCTGTATCTCGGTAAAGAAAGATCGCAGCGTCGCGAAACCAATCTCATTTTCAAGGGAAAGGACAGCCGATTCGATCGAGCGCACGTCGAACCTCGTACGACAATTTGTTGCCGAGATGTATCGCGTCGAGGCGTTAACAATGCGACTCTCTTGTGTAATATCGAATCGCAGGTGCATTACGATGCAGCCCGACAAATGCACCGTGAAATTTAGAGTCGGGCCGGCACTCGAAGGGAATGTGGAGCGACCGGAGGCTCCTAGCGCCACCCTTATGGTTTAATAGCGCTGGTTTGCGTGGTGGAAAAGCCAGAATGCGAGGCACGTTACGAGCCTCATGAATTGCGTATACACGGAATAATGCGTGTAAAATCTTTTTCTCGAAGGAGAGAGAGAGAGAGAGTGGGAAACGCACCTAACTCGGTCCTCTGCCGTTGCGTTCGCATAAATTTCCCGCGACCGAGGTTTTCATTTAATCTTCGCAAACAATGTAACCGTCCGCAATGAATTACTAATAAAAAAACGTATAGCGGGACGATCGACGAGCCAGCCCTCCCCGCGTGTAAGCGTTATTCATCGCATCGCGTATTCATTTATGCGTATACGAGTATTCATATTAATTCGCGGCCGTAATGATCGGTGCATTATGCAAGCTAAACTGCTTCAATTTTCAAGAATTCCGCGTTGTGCTCCAAGTAACCACGTCTGATTGTTAATTGCGTCGGCATTTTTAACGAAGACACGACAAAACGGAATACGCTATGACGTTCAGAATTTTTTCGAAATTTTCCGAGTCGTGTATACATTAATTACAAAATTGCAGGAATATTTGTAGACCTGTTGTTGTTGAGAGCTAGTTTCATTTGGTGGACTTTCCTTCAATTTTAGTTCTGATTAGACTGTGCTATCTGATTTTTTATTATAATGGACTCACGTCTCCCTGTTTTTAATTTTTACACAGCAATTTTTCTCCAATTACAATTTTTATAGACTCATAGTCTCCCTATTTTTAATTTTTACACAGCAATTTTTCTCCAATTGTAATTTTTATAAAGTCGTGTCTCCCTATTTTTAATTTTTCTACAATTTTAATTTTTATATTCAGAGAATTGACACAAAATTTATTTAATTTACTTTAGTCGTTTCACTTACTGCATCTATTTTATTATCTTTTACATTTGAACGATTTACGAACTACTGACCCGCTGGATTTCTATAAAAAATTTTGTTTATCACGTGGAGGGTGCAGTAAGCTGTCACGAGGTTCCATCAAGTTTATCAGATCGCCTACTAAAAAGAAAAAAACAAAGTTTTAAAAGTTCATTAGCGTTCTAGTTTTTGATAAGAACTCACAACACTATGAACACGTACCCCGGAGCTAGGAAAATAGATCTAAAATAAACTAATAATTCAAACATGGATAACTGTCGATAAGAAAGGTGTCATAGATATTCGTCACGCTTTAAAGTTTAAACAAAACCGAGTAATTGAATGTTTACCAGTGAAATGATTGAAGCGACGCGGGCATACCGTTCTATCGCGTTCGCGTGCATCAGCGACGATGCATTCGCAATTTCTCAACCTCTGATAAGCGTGCGTGTCCGTTCCGTCTGTTGTACGCATGATCAGATGTGAACTGCTTCAACGCATCGCTCCATACGATATATCCCATTTGCCTTGCCAATGTGCCATTTTAAATCCAAAAACGCTACACGCTTGACAGAGTTTGTTAAACTGAAAATCGATTTAGAAAATTTATTTCGTTGAACGAATCTGTATTTGGAAAAATTAAAGAAAAAAAAAACTACTGCAGCTATCGGTCTAAAATTTTGTGGATCTGTTCAAACATGTTTCTAGAATGTTTGGTAATTTTTTCGAGTAGAAATATCTATTTCATTCAAAGTTATAGGTACCATTCTATTTTCAGTCTTATAATGCTTGCTATTAGAAATTAACATCTAATTAAAAAACAACTATTGCAGCTGTGATTATAAAATTTTGTGGAACCGTTTGAGAACGATTGAAGAGTGTATAGTAATTTTTTCGAGAAAAAATATCCACTAGATTCAAAGTTATGGTTAGAATTGTGTAGCTTTATAACGATTTTGGTCCTATGAATGTTGATATAGTAAAATTCGATAAAATAACTATGGCACGTACGGACCTGAAACTTTGTTAGTTTATTTTAACATATTTCATGAATGTATATTAATTTTTTTGAGACAAAATATCCACTGGATTCAAAGTTATGCTTCGAATTGTGTAGCTTTATAACGATTTTGGTCCTACGAATGTTGATATAGTAAAATTCCATAAAATAACTATGGTGCGTCCGGTTTTGAAACTTTGTTAGTTTATTTCACTATATTTGAAGAGTGTATAATAATTTTTTGAAGAGAAAATATCCACTGGATTCAAAGATACAGCTAGAACAGTATGAACACTCTTATATTATTGTAGCTAGTAGAAACAATAAAGCAATCTTTAGGAATTTCTGGAAGGACATGTGTCCGTCTTAATTTTTTCAAACTTTTTCCATATACACTACCGGCCATAAGTGTTTACCCACCCACATATTTTATTAACATTGTAGTCCACGGTTCTACGGTTCAGCTTCAATAACTTTGCTATTTCTCTGTTACTTTTTCCGATGCTATGATGGGACACTATTAGAGCGCGCGTTTCAATCGATAATTCTTTCCTCCCTGACATTATTTAAAATTTTCGCAAAATTCTTTAGGCACGTGAAAATCAACTGTTTACTGTATGAAAGCTTAATGCAGTATGAAATGCAGTATGAAATTTGAGAAGACTAAGATACCTGTATTACCTGCGTTCATATTCCCTACTGACCGTTATAAAAATTTCAGAAAAATGGGTTTCTTTACCTGAACTCCAAAATTGTCGTTTTTCATAAAAAGCTGTAAACTCATTTACAGTACCTGATTTTGTATGTACAGAATATTTTGGATGTTTTTTATTAGCCTTATAATTAGAATTTAATGCTACGGACATTTTCATAACAATAAAATAGCTATTATTCGAATAGTAACGAAATTTGAAGGTGGGTAAACACTTATGGCCGGTAGTGTACCTCAATCAACATTAGAAAGCATCAGACATTTTTACAACATCTCGAAAATTACTGTAGCGCAAAATATTCGAGAATCTGTTGATGCGCAACAGTTTTGAAGACTGCATTCTCCCGAAGCTTTTACGGTACACTGCTACGCATCTTAGGCGAACGAAAACATTTTCCCCGTTCGGGAATATAATACTAATCGGAACACACAGAAGTATTTTCCCCGGCGTGGTTTTCCAAAATGGACCGCGTCTGTGTTCGCAGTTTCATTGCGTGCGGGGCAGGTCTGAATAGCTCCCGGAGTGGAGTTTGAGGGGTCGGGTGATGTGGTCGGCGAATATTTAACGAATTTTCGTAGATTTGCAAACGGCGGTCTCTACGCAGGCAATCATTCAGGCCGATTTATCAGGCGAATCGGTTCGAACGAACACGGGAGCTCGACCATATATCCCGGCTCCAATTTACATCCGAAATCCATTTGGCCGATATGGCGTTCGTCACGATATTTGGGTCGATCTACGACTTCTTGAGCACATTCCTCGAGTCGGTCACGTACCCCCGGTCTCTGGCAAGATGCCGAAATTATGAAATCAGCAGTACGTGCGTGGGATTTCCGCGAGGGCGCATTTTCCCGTTGGATCGTAACGTGCGCACGCGTACAGAAACATAGAGAGAGAAACATAGAGAGAGATAGAGAGAGAGAGAGACAGAGAGACGAGGACAAATAAACAACCAGGGAAAACGGAGATATAGGGGAGGCAGTGACAAACAGGCAAACATCTCGTCGCGTAAGATGTATTAACTTGCTCCCCGGAGTCCCATAATCTCTGCTCTATGTCGCTCCTTGCGACCCGCGAATATATAGTGACCAAAGGTTGCGGTTTCTCCGAGCGCGTATTCCCTGTCGTCGATAGATTCACGCCGGATTTATTGGGATCAAACCACCGTCTTCCTTCCGGGCCCATAATTCCCGGTTATCCAACCCCGCGGATCCAGATCATTCGCGATCCACGAATTTCAATCGAAAAATGCACCGGCCCGACGCCGGCGACTCCGCGCCGTCAAAGATTTGTAGCTAAATCGACGGAAAGCCCTGCCTGCGTTCTGCCACGTGTAACTTCGAATCCGGTGGATATTTTTTCTTGAAAAATTTAGGCCCTGTTCTCCGAACATATGCGAACGCAAGCCGTCAGATTTCAAAATGACAGCTGCGATACTTTCTCTTTTGCGATCGACTGTAATCGTTTGGAAGGTGCGCGTTACACTTTTCTCGGTGTAACTTTGGACCAAGTGGATATTTTTTTGTTTAAACAAATTGTCTGTACTCTTGAAGCATGGTCGAATTGGTCTGCAAAATTTCAGGACAGTAGGTGAGATAATTGATTTTTAATCGTCCGATCTGAATCCGTAACTTTGAGTCGAATGAATGTATTTTTTCTGATTAAATGTTAGGTAACTTTGTACGAAGTGGATACTTTTTTGTTTAAACAAATTGTCTGTACACTTGAAGCATGGTCGAATTGGTCTGCAAAATTTCTGGAGGATAGCTGCGACAACTGATTTTTAATCGTTCGATCTGAATCCGTAACTTTGAGTCGAATGAATGTATTTTTTCTGATTAAATGTTAGGTAACTTTGTACCAAGTAGATATTTTTTTGTTTAAACAAATTGTCTATACTCTTGAAGCATGGTCGAATTGGTCTGCAAAATTTCAGGACAATAGGTGAGATAATTGATTTTTAATCGTCCGATCTGAATCCGCAACTTTGAATCGAATAAATGTATTTTTTCTGATTAAATGTTAGGTAACTTTGGACCAAGTGGATTTTTTTTGTTTAGACAAATTGTCTATACTCTTGAAGCACGGTCGAATTGGTCTGCAAAATTTCTGGACGATAGCTGCGACAACTGATTTTTAATCGTCCGATCTGAATCCGTAACTTTGAGTCGAATGAATGTATTTTTTCTGATTAAATGTTAGGTAACTTTGTACCAAGTGGATACTTTTTTGTTTAAACAAATTGTCTGTACGCTTGAAGCATGGTCGAATTGGTCTGCAAAATTTCAGGACAATAGGTGAGATAATTGATTTTTAATCGTCCGATCTGAATCCGCAACTTTGAGTCGAATGAATGTATTTTTTCTGATTAAATGTTAGGGTGTATTCTAAACAATATACCTGCACTACTTCGCAAACTTTCAGTATAGTTTCAGGTGTAATAGTCTTCTTTTAATCGTCCACTCTCCCGTGCCTGATTTCATGAAAGCACTATAGAAACGCGTAGAATCTAACTATAATTCATTTCTTTGCCTTCAAGGTCGTCCGAAGGTCATGGTAGACTAGATCGTTGAATTCCTCTTGATACGACCTAGAATACCGTTAAGTCAAAAATACAAAGTGCCATTTAAAAAAGTGAAGGTGACCTTGACGATACTAAAAAGAAAAATTTTTTTCAAACTTTTTTTCATCGCAATGTATAACCAATCGAAAACCGATCAACTTTTGTCGAAACTATTTGTTTCTCAGATTATCGCAAGTATTTAAAAAAAATCGTGAAAAGTGTTACGTTCCAACGACCCGTTCGGATAATAGAGGTTCCACAGTATCGTGGATTAAACAGGCAAAAACGATCCAAACTGTATCGTGTTTGGACTCGTTTTAATCGCGAAAAGACGACGCACGCGCCAGTGCTGATGTGATTAATAAATAATCGAAGCGAACGAAGTTACGCCAATAAACGACTATGGTCTCGAAGTTTCCGCGCGTATCGAGACCCATTAGTTATCGTGCAGGCGAACGGTGGCACACAGTTTCCTCGTCGCGCACAAAAGCATCGATTGTAGTATAAAGGCTAGCCTAATCGCGGCAGGAACGTCTCATAATGCTCATTCGGTGGTTCCTGGGCAACAGTGTGTCGTCAGAGGGAAACCGGAAGCTCGCTAGGCTGGCAAGTGTCGGCGTCGATGCGACGACACAGAGCTAGGAGGGAGGGAACACAACAGGGGAGGAAAGTTGTCCGGAATGGCAAGCGTCGACTTGATGTTTGGCGTTGGGGACAACCCAAGGCTAGAGACTCCTCGGGTTCCTCCATTGAACCGGTGAGAATTCGCGGGACACCCTGTACAGAGAAAACGGGGTTCGCGGGCTCGGTCTATTGTCATTGTAGTGTACCGAGCCGGGTACTTGCGGATCCGGAGCGCAGACGAGCAGAGAATTTCAGCCTGTATATATACTATACTGGAATAGAGAGAGAGAGAGAGAGAGGGAGAGAGAGAGAGAGATTGCTCTCCGAGTGTATTTATGCCGTCGCGGGGGTGTACGTGAGAGCCTGCGTGTGTTTGTACGGTGGGAGAGATGGTTCGGACGCATTCCGCCAGCCGCCGTTGTCTCTCGAGAATGCCAAATGGAATCTGAATTCTGTCGGTTAGGCTCGAGCTACGGGAAATACCGGTATCAATGCTGAACGGCGGCTGCTCCGTTCTACGTCCAACAGGATGCGTTCAACTGTCAACGGAGCTTAAACGCGCCTATTGTAGCGTCTACGTCCTACCCCCTCATTACCACGGAGACTAAAAAAATTTCCGAGATGCGACGCGAGTCGTTAACCCTCTCGACCCGAGCCCTTTCTCTTTGGATCTTCTTGCTTTTTCCTTGGAGAAATCGATGACAAGCGAGGAGGATGGGTGGTAACATGAGTTCCAGTCTCGTATCGTCACCCTTATCGTGCCAATTTGACACGGTTTTTCCTATCCACGAATGTCTACCTACCCAACGAGAAGTGGTATTATTTTGAAATTTTGTGGATCCGTTCGGAAACGATTCAAGGATGTGTCCCAAAATGTACTATCTCGAAGCAGGCGATTGCTGAGGTGATTTCAAGCAACTTTTTCCTTTGCGAAAATCTTCTACGCGGCTTCGTTACGGAGTTATTAACGAAAAACAAGGACCAATCACGGCGCGATCAGGACCTTTGGGCGTGGCGTTGGCGTGGGCGGAGCCGGAAACCGTAGACGCGATTGGTCCGTGTTTTTCGTTAATAACTCCGTAACGAAGCCACGGAGAACATTTTTGCAAATGAAAAAGTTTCGTAAAATTATCTGAACAATCATCCCTTTCGAGGAAATACATTTTTGGGAATGTATAGTAATTTTTCCATGTTAGAATATCCACTCGATCCAGAATTATAATTGTAAACCCTGCAGCAATTTTGCTATTCTAAATTTTGGCATTGGAAAATAAAACAAAAAAACAAAAATATTCCATCTATTTCTTTGAATTTTTGCAGGTTTATTTAACAATTTTGTGGAGAATATACAGTAAATTTTCCAAGTAAAAATATCCACTCGATCCAGAGTCATAATTGCAAACTCTGTGCTGATGTTGCTCTTCTAAATTTTGGCATTGGAAAATTAAAAAAAGAAAACAAAAATATTCCATCTATCTCTTTGAATTTTTGCAGGTTCATTTAACAAGGCCTGAAGAACATACAATAATTTTTTCAGGTAAAAATATTTATTCAATGGACAGAATTGTTTGCACTTATAAGGGTAGAATACTATGATTAACAAAAAAAGCTGCATACATGAAACCGTAATGCTACAAGTGCGTGTTTTAATAAAAAAAATTTGTCCAGAGTGAAACGTAATTAATCAACGATGCTGCACAAGCTCGCGTGACAGAAGAATTGCGCGTTGACTTTAACGAGAAAATCAATTAAAGCGTGTTAACACTTTGGTCGGAAGAATT
Organism: Seladonia tumulorum; assembly: GCA_913789895.3. NCBI lineage: Eukaryota > Metazoa > Arthropoda > Insecta > Hymenoptera > Halictidae > Seladonia > Seladonia tumulorum. The sequence goes on along the minus strand of OU565270.1, from coordinate 15,317,807 downwards.
TCGTTCACGTAGCCGGTCCCCGGGTTTTTTTTTCGTTGCTACAACAATTTATCTTTCGTTCCGGCCCGCACGGGGTCTCGCACTCGATACTCGGACTCCGTAGACCCGCCATTAAACCATAAAACGTGAGACGAATCTCTGAAGCGAAATTATTTTTCATTTTTCTATAAGCGACGGATCCCAGCACCAATCAAAAATTCTCCTTATACAAGTAACGCCACGGAGCGGTTAAAAAGTTACTATTTCACATTACTTTGTAAGTGTAACAGAAGCGCAAATAGTCGGAATTGTAGCAACCTTTATTGTAATAATATGTCCAAAGAAATAAATTCGACACGGAAATTAATTGTGAGTACAACAATAGAAAGTAAAAACATATCGATAATTTAGTGACAAAATTTTATTCTTAATTGTTTTTTACGAAACCCTTACTGGTATATTCGCGACATTTTTCTGATTAAAATGATACCAAACACGATACTGTTTGGATCATGCTAGCCTCTTTAATCCCCGATTTAGTGGAACCTCGATTATCCGAACTAATCAGTAGATCATGGATTTGCACATTGAATCTTGTTGAACATGCTTATTTTAATCTCCTCTTGTAATCGCGTCAAAAAGAAAAATTCAGTCAAACAGAAAAATTCAGATATAGCCAGTTCGGATAATCGAGGTTCCACAAAATCGAGAATTAAAGAGGCTAGCATGATCCAAAGGGTATCGTGTTTGGTATCATTTTAATCAGAAATACGTCACGGATATGATGATGAAACTTCCATACGTAAATCATTAAAAACAAAGAAATCCAAGTCAAAAAATCGCTCTCGTATCACGTTACACTGCTCAGCAATTAAACTTTTGGGGACGATTTGAGGATAAGTTCTTCGCAAATATCGTGCAGGTGTATTTCACACGTGTACCGAGAGATTACTGTCATATAATTTTAAATGAGAAAATTCGATGCCGCGGTTCTAGCGTTAACGAACGTTGAAGCGAATTAGAAGGTTGTAAGGTTGTGAGAAAGAAGAGGGAAAACGTTGGAACGTACGGGCGAAGTCTCCGTTGGCTGTAAACCAAGCGAGAGTTATGAGTAGAAAATGTCAGACGGAAAAGCGGACTGAAGGGCTAAGACTAGGGACGAGGACTATGGCAGACACGATGACTTTGAATAATACATCCAGTTTCTCCTGCCTTTCCCGGCAAGTATATACATACATATATATATGTATATGTATATGCAACCCCCGGCACACAGCCATTCCCCGGGCTTTCGTATATTGCAGTCCGAGTTATTACGTTAGTGCCCGGCGACTTCGCCGTGTAACGCTTTAATTAAAACATCGCTAAGTAATTCGATACGCCTTTCTTCTTTCTCTGCTTCCCGTGTCTCTTCCCTCCCGTGCTACGGAAAGTCGAAGAGTTTCTAATTTTTCAGAAGTTACATGGAGTTACGTGCAGTTATATTAAACGAACGAACGGTGGTAGGGGAGGGGGATGGTGGGGGGGAGAGGGGTAGGGGGATTCAGCCCTCGGAACTGGAACGCGAATCCGCCGGCTTTTACGTGTATCGCGAGCGGAATTTAAATTGAATATTATCTGTAGTAAGTTACGGCAAAGAGTCCGCTTAATGGCCACGTCAGGGCTGGTTGATGTCCGAGAATTCGGAGAGTGAAGGCTGCGATGAATTTGTAACGCTGATGGTTCGAGGGTCGAATCAAATTTCAATTGTCCCTGGAAATGTTTGAGACTGTTTGAACGAACCGAATCTCGAAACTTTGCCGGGTTCGGTTGGTCGACCGCTTCAAACTTCGAATTTTTGACACCCGAGGCTCTTGCGCACGGTTTTGCCGCTTGAGATTCCCAATTTTTTTACGTTCGAGGTGTTTGAGAATGTTTGACGCTGCATACTTCTTCGCCTATAGTCGAGCGAGGATGTTTGTACTCGTTAAATTTTAGTTCTACAATGTAGGTTTGAGGCGTTTGGAACATTTGAAACATTTCGAGCTCCAAATCTTTCTACGTTCGAGATGTTTGAGCATGTTTGACGCCTCGAACTCCAAATTTGTCGGCATTCGAGAAGATTAAGGCTGTTTGAACGCGTCAAATTTTTAGTTCCATCTATATTTGAGGCATTTGGAATACTTTGAACATTTCAAGCTTTAAATTATTCTACGTTCGAGGTGTTTGAGAATGTTTGACGCCTCAAACTCTTAATTTGTCTGTATTAGAGGAGATTAAGGCTGTTTGAACGCGTCAAATTTTTAGTTCCATCTATATTTGAGGCATTTGGAACACTGAACATTTCAAGCTTTAAATTATTCTATGTTCGAGGTGTTTGAGAATGTTTGACGCCTCAAACTCTTAATTTGTCTGTATTAGAGGAGATTAAGGCTGTTTGAACGCGTCAAATTTTTAGTTCCATCTATATTTGAGGCATTTGGAACACTTTGAACATTTCAAGCTTTAAACTATTCTATGTTCGAGGTTGTTTGAATATGTTTGACGCCTCAAACTCTTAATTTGTCTGTATTAGAGGAGATTAAGGCTGTTTGATCGCTATACTTGAGGCATTTGGAACGTTTTTAACATTTCAAGCTTCAATTTATTCCATGTTCGAGGTTGTTTGAGAATGTTTGACGCTTCAAACTCCAAATTTGTCTGTATTAGAGGAGATTAAGGCTGTTTGAACGCGTCAAATTTTTAGTTCCATCTATATTTGAGGCATTTGGAACACTTTTAACATTTCAAGCTTCAATTTATTCCATGTTCGAGGTTGTTTGAGAATGTTTGACGCTTCAAATTCCAAATTTGCCGCAACCAGGTCACCGTTATTCTTTCGAAAAGCTGTCAGACAATTTTTTCGAAAATTCTCACATGTTTACCACAGATTCACGGTAATAAAATGTACTTTCAGGCTAGTAAAAAGTATAAAAAGTAATTCTGACTAATATTAAGCTATTATAACATGTATTAAAATTAGTCTGCGGATCTCTATGCATTTATAGTGCGTACAAAATTTTTAAATACAGGAAAACCTGTACATTACAGTAGTTAATTAGACTTTTATTTAATTTTTATTACATCAACAAATTTTCTTGTTATAAAAATTACTTTTTTCCGTATTTGTACTTTTATAAAATAATCTCTAATTATAGTATATGTTAATAATTACGTATTAAACGCGAAGCATAATTTCTTGCACTTTAATTTATTAGTCGGAATGTCACGATATCTTTATGTCACATTAATTAGATTTAAAAATCGTTTCATTCTCACTCCGACGAAATACAAGCAACATTTGTTAACGCAACAACAAAACAAGCGAAAACAAAAGATTTCTTTAGAAAACCAATGTTCTACGTTCTAAACCTCACGTGCAATAACATACCCTAAAAATGAATGAAAAACACGGATTGCAATTTTCAAAACGAAAACATTCGAAAAGTTCGTCTCAGTTTCACTCCGAAGTTAAAGCAACTTTCGTTAAAACAGGCAAAGAATTGCAAAAGTGTTACATTCTGTAACGAAAAAAATGCCACTTGCCTTCCAAGGCATGATGTAGCAATGTATCCTAAAAATTTCCAAATTTTCCAAAAAAAAAAAAAGAAAAGAAATGTCTAAAGCTACACAATCGTAACCAGGTTTTATCCACGCGATGAAAGACGCGCAAATGTACTAAGTTTGTAAGAAAAAATATTTTTTCCTTCCAAAGACGTGTAACAAGGTACCCCAAAAATTTCCAGAAAATGCGCCTTGCCATTTTCCAAAAAAAAAAAAGAAAAGAAAAGAAATGTCTAAAGCTACACAATCGTAACCAGGTTTTATCAACGCGATAAAAGACGCGCAAGCGTACTAAGTTTGTATGAAAAAATATTTTTTCCTTCCAAAGACGTGTAACAAGGTAACCGAAAGATTTCAGAAAATTACGCCGCACAGTTTCTGCCCGAAAAATTCGCAAAGCCGAAAATGGATTTGCAGAGAGTTTGCGTCTTGTTTTCGCTCGGAGTAGCAGGCTTTATTAACGCAATAGAAGAACTGCCGTGACGTGTTTGGCAGGAGGATTGACGAGAGAACATTCTTCGGGCCCCGGAGAATGATTCGCCGCCATTATCACGGTTACAAGATTCCATTAACTGTTATCGCGTGGGAGGCTTCGCTGTTAGACAACCGGGTAGGTAGCTCCGGAGCTCCGTTACTAATTCCATCCCCCGAAGACCGATTCCTGGTCTTCTCGATTTCCTAGTCGATTCATTTGGCCCGTCGAAGATTCTATTCGGTTGCTCGAGATTGGCAACCGCGGGACAAGGATCGACACACGGCGAATTTCGGAGGAGGTATATGGGGTATCAGGAGCACCGACGGGACCAGAGAGAGAGAGATGGGGCAGATACGATGAAGGAGAAGCCAAGGATTTATGCCGAGAGATACCTAACCCCAAAAAGACTCGAACCGCCAGAAGAGATCACTTGTATATAGGGAACTAATCGGAACCGAACGAGGTCGCTTTAAATGGATGAGGTCTCAGAGACGTGTAACCGTGCTCGGATCCTCCAGTTAAATGATGGCTGCGCGATTGTGGCCGCACTGATAGAACCCACAATTTTTATCCCTTTAAGTTATTGCCCTCGGTTTAATTGCGCTCGTTTATTCGCCACTGTGTCTACTTATTCAACAAAACGAAAGAAACTTTCTTTCAAATGTAAAATTGAAAACCTATAACTCCGACTCCAATGGGTATTTTCACTTGAAAAAATTACTGCACATTCTTCAAACATACATGAACAAGTTCGGTAAGTTTTAAAGTGATCGGTGCACCAGCTATTTTTTATCATTCGATTTGAATCGCTATGGGAATTCATTTACGAGATCGAAGACACTTCTACCTATAACTTCGGATCGAATAGATATTTTTACTTGAAAAAATTACTGTATATTCTTTAAACATATATGGACAAATGTAATAAGTTTGAGTGATCGGTGCACCAGCTATTTTTTTATTATTCGATTTGAATCGCTATGGGAATTCATTTATGAGATCAAAGACACTTCTACCCATAACTTCGGATCGAATAAATATTTTTACTTTAAAAAATTATTGTATATTCTTTAATCATATATGGACAAGTACAGTAAGTTTTAAAGTGATCGGTGCACCAGCTGTTTTTTTATTATTCGATTTAAATCGCTATGGGAATTCATTTACGAGATCAAAGACACTTCTACCTATAACTTCGGATCGAATAGATATTTTTACTTGAAAAAATTACTGTATATTCTTTAAACATATATGGACAAATATAATAATTTTTAGAGTGATCGGTGCACCAGCTATTTTTTTATTATTCGATTTGAATCGCTATGGGAACATTTACGAGATCAAAGACGCTTCTACCCATAACTTCGGATCGAATGGATATTTTTACTTGAAAAAATTACTGTATATTCTTCGAACATACATGAACAAGTACAGTAAGTTTTAAAGTGATCGGTGCACCATCTATTTTTTTATTATTCGAATTTATTATTATTTGAATCGCTATGGGAATTCATTTACGAGATCTAAGACACTTCTACCCATAACTTCGGATCGAATAAATATTTTTACTTGAAAAAATTACTGTATACTCTTCAAACGTACATGAACAAGTCCAGTAAGTTTTAGAGCAATCGTTGCACCGGCTGTTTTTTTATCATCGGATTTGAAGGTTATGGGAATTCATTTACGAGATCAAAGACACTTCTACCCATAACTTCGGATCGAATGGATATTTTTACTTTAAAAAATTATTGTATATTCTTTAATCATATATGGACAAGTACAACAAGTTTTAAAGTGATCGGTGCACCAGCTATTTTTTTATTATTCGATTTGAATCGCTATGGGAATTCATTTACGAGATCTAAGACACTTCTACCCATAACTTCGGATCGAATAAATATTTTTACTTGAAAAGATTATTGTATATTCTTTAATCATATATGGACAAGTACAGTAAGTTTTAAAGTGATCGGTGCACCAGCTATTTTTTTATTATTCGATTTGAATCGCTATGGGAATTCATTTATGAGATCAAAGACACTTCTACCCATAACTTCGGATCGAATAAATATTTTTACTTGAAAAAATTAGTGTATACTCTTCAAACGTACATGAACAAGTCCAGTAAGTTTTAGAGCAATCGTTGCACCGGCTGTTTTTTTATCATCGGATTTGAAGGTTATAGGAATTCATTTACGAGATCAAAGACACTTCTACCCATAACTTCGGATCGAATGGATATTTTTACTTGAAAAAATTATTGTATATTCTTTAATCATATATGGACAAGTACAATAAGTTTTAAAGTGATCGGTGCACCAGCTATTTTTTTATTATTCGATTTGAATCGCTATGGGAATTCATTTATGAGATCAAAGACACTTCTACCCATAACTTTGGATTGAATAGAAATTTTCACTTGAAAAAATTACTGTATATTCCTGAATCATGTTCGAACAGCTCCGCAAAATTTCAGAGGAATGTCTGCAGCGGGTTTTTAATCGGCGAATTTTCGCATCGTCGAAATGCCCATAATTTGATGCTCGAAAAAATTGGGAATTTCCTCGCGGCTGGATTGTTCGATCGAACGGTGGTAGGGGTTGGTAAACGAGTTTAAAGGAGGACAGGGTGGAAGTTCTCTTATCGAGCGTCCTTCCGTTTTTACCTCTCCGCGGACTTTCGTATCTTTATTTTAGGTTGCTGACGGGTCCGGGAGCTTAAGAGCCGTTCCGTAACGTGAATCTCGCGGGGGTTAAGCAGTCGAAAGAAAGAAAGGGGAAGAAGTGGGGGGGGGGGAGGAACGAACGAGAAAGAACGAAAGAAAGACTAACTGAAACTGAAATGAAGATATAAAAAAGACAAAGGGAAGAAAGGGGACAGGCATGCGGTAGATCTATGAGAGAGAGAGAGTAAAAAAAAAGAAAAAAGCAGCGAGGATACCGCACCACCGGGTCCGCGAAAAAACGAGATACAATGAAGAATACCGGGAGCAGAAAGAGAAATGGGAAAACCGTGGGGGCGTGGGGGTGGGAAAAGAGGGAAGATTCGGGGCCAAGATAATAAGGTCAGAATAGGCAAATGAAAGGGGAACATCATACGAACATTACCGACGGAACGGGGCAACGCGTAAAGGACGCGGCACCCGGATCCATTTCGACAAATGAGATTTTTAGTTTATCTCTAATTGAAAGGTAAAACCTTATTTGTCTAGACGGCTGTGTACAAAAAGAAGAAAGAAAAAAAACGAGAAATTATTGCATCCTTTAGCACCGGTAAATTCCAAATATTCTGCTTTGTTTCCCATTAAGATCTACAATTGAGATTCACCTTGCTGATAGTTTTTTAGTGGAATGCATTGTTAAGAAAAATTTGTTGAACTTTGTTCTGTTACCTCCCTAAAATATTACAGTATCCTTATTTCGTCCCTAAATTTTTCTATTTATCCTGGTCTGTATAATGTATTTTTATTTATTCTGATCTTCATAAAGGTATTATTATTTTTATATTTTCATCCTTGTAAAATGATCATTATTTTTATTTTATCTTTAAAATTTTGTATTTAGTCTGACCTTTATAAGATGATTGATTATTCCATTAAAATTGCAATTTACATGGAAATCGACCAATAATTAAGATCTTTAACAGTGTAGGTGTATGCTAAATGATGTTTTTCTTGTAGAATACGTAATTAAAATTGGTAGAACGTTCTGTTTTCACTTCGAGGGATTTATTTAATCTATTTATTCGGATCTTTTTAGGATGATTGCTCTATGAAAATGGAAATTTGCATGCAAATTTGTCAAATTAAGATTTTGAACAGCACATGCTAAATTATAAATCTTCGTAGACCCGCTCGTGCCACTGCAGAACGCAATCTGTATTTTAGGCACGTTAATGTCACGATATTAAACAGCATTATTTAAAAAATGAAACATTATGTACGACCTTCGCTAATCTCTAATTTAATTTGCTTGTGACACGTGTTTAACAATTTTGAGCCTCGTGTCAAGGTGTATTGAACGAGTTGCATATTAAAACAGTATCGAGGAGTAATCTTTTGCATGACACGTTTCCACGAAATGTCTTTAGGCGATTTTCGGATAAGCACTCGCATACGTAAGCACTTGTACAGGGTGTCTCAGAAATCGTGGAGCAATTAAAAAATTACGATTTCGTCATTCTTGGACAAAATAACGAAAAATTGTATCGTATAGATATAACATAATATTATTTACCAAGGAGGATTCCCATCACTGCTCAGGAAAATTCAGGACGCTGCCAGGAACCACTGGCTATCACTAGACTGAGGATCTTCATGCATTTATGGCACATGCAAATTTCTAAAATACAAGAGAATAAAGTTTAATAATTTCATAACCTAGAAACGTTTTGGTAAATAAAAGGAAATTCTTCCCTCATTTTAATCTTTGTAAAAATATGTAGGGACATTAGCATTTGCATAAGGATCCGCAGTCTAATTATCACTATCACGCAGCGCCCCGTTTCCAAGTAGCATAATCAATCTTCTCCATAGAACAAATTGCTATGTCCACTTTCCGACGCAGTACCTGCCCAAAATAAATTCAAAATAAACTTGGGAAATTTCGGTTCGATTTAAGAAAGAGTTTGTTTATAATTCTGAATGTTGCAGAACCGTTTCGTGGGTGAAAAAGAAGAAAATTAGTACGATAGATCAAACCCTTCTTTATCAAATAAAAAAATATTCAACTCGATTCGATAAATAATTGTCGAGATAAAAAAATGTACAAGTGGAGTTCGATTTGTCATGAAAATTGGCAAAAATTCATAACTTCCGAAGTCTGTATTTCGCAAACAAATGCGAGCCCAGCGAGACGATGACTTAAACTACCCCTAATTTTGCATGAACCATAAATGTGGTACCACATTTTGAACAAAGTTCCAGAAATCGACTGCGAAATTAAATATTTTTCCCGCGGAATGACCTGTGGACACGAGAATGTAGGATCGGAAGAATATGCGTCCAATTTGTTTTAAAATTTTCCACACTACAAAATTAATTTATGAATGCAAAAAAAAAAATTACACAAAGTAGACCGAGCCTTCTAGATTCAAATAAAAAAAAATTCAATTCAATTCGATGCGCAGTTACCGAGATAAAAATTCACAAGTATGCACCGTGTCTACGCGAAGGTAACGATTAATTGAATTTACGGATGCTTTTAACACGAATATAAAATGCATCTTTGAAACTGTTTTAAAACCGACGAAGCGATGACTTAAACGCGCCCTCATTTCTCATATTCAACGCTATGGAATACTGCATTTCGATCAAAGTCCAGCCCTTATAATCGAAAAAGACGGTACCGGAGGAATAAGTTCGAATAAGCTGTAGGTAAATCGTGAACAGTGACTGGAAGACTCGCTGTTAGAGTGCACTTGTACGCTAATGCTTTGGACAGGGGCGTGCGCATCGGTATCGCGAAATTTCCGGATTACCGTTGGGCGCTTTTCACGCGGGAGCTAAATTTCCAAGCTGGAATATCGTTGACGTTTACGGCATTGCCAAGCGCGATGGAAAGGAGCAAAGAATGTAGTCGTTTTAGCCCCTCTGGGGACAGAAGTCCCGCTTCTCGGGGCAGAACTTTATGAAGATGCAGTGGCAGCCCCGGTATCTTAAAGCAAGAAAAAATGGAACTTGGGTAAAGAGGATCAACGGGTAACAGAGAACGAGAAGTATAAAAATGAAAACAGAAGGGGGTCGGGATCTGTAAAAAGGACAGGGCCAAAGTGCAAGAAAAAACAAAACTGTCGTGACGGGGGTGGGGCGGAGGGAATAGCGGGGGGAAACACAAAGAAACGAGACAAGGGTGGCTTATGTCTGCGCAGACCTTCGGGCGTAACAGCGAAAACGGACTCACCGAGTCGCGGATATACCGAGAGCCGAGCGTGTCGTACCACCTCGGGGCCAATCTTGATAAATATTTACGACTTCAGTGCATATCGCGCGAGCAAGGGCACCCGCCTGCTGCCCTCTCCACCGCCCGGCCCTTCTACTTTCTTGGCAGTTACTCAACGACCCCCTAATCTACCTCCAAACAACGAATTTCGAACAATTGATACCCTCCTTTCTTTGCACAACTTTATCCCTCCTCGGTGGCCCCAACCACCGACCAACCAATTTTTAAACAATTACTCCGGAAGCTGGAATTTTCAAACTTTGTAGAACTCTTTATGCATGTTCGAGGAATATACAGTAATTTTTCTAAGAAGATCCACCCACTGGATCCGAAGTTATAGCAAAGGAAGTATGACTTCATAACGAACAATAATTCTCTGCAGATAATTTCTCTACAGAACTTTATCCCTCTTCGGTGGCCCCACTTAACCAATTTTTAAACAATTACTCCGGAAGCTGGAATTTTCAAACTTTGTGGAACTCTTTATGCATGTTCGAGGAATATACAGTAGTTTTTCTAAGAAGATCCACGCACTGGATCTGAAGTTATAGCAAAGGAAGTATGACTTCATAACGAACAATAATTCTCTGCAGATAATTTCTCTACAGAACTTTATCCCTCTTCGGTGGCCCCACTTAACCAATTTTTAAACAATTACTCCGGAAGCTGGAATTTTCAAACTTTGTGGAACTCTTTATGCATGTTCGAGGAATATACAGTAGTTTTTCTAAGAAGATCCACCCACTGGATCTGAAGTTATAGCAAAGGAAGTATGACTTCATAACGAACAATAATTCTCTGCAGATAATTTCTCTACAGAACTTTATCCCTCTTCGGTGGCCCCACTTAACCAATGTTTAAACAATTACTCCGGAAGCTGGAATTTTCAAACTTTGTGGAACTCTTTATGCATGTTCGAGGAATATACAGTAGTTTTTCTAAGAAGATCCACCCACTGGATCTGAAGTTATAGCAAAGGAAGTATGACTTCATAACGAACAATAATTCTCTGCAGATAATTTCTCTACAGAACTTTATCCCTTTTCGGTGGCCTCACTTAACCAATTTTTAAACAATTACTCCGGAAGCTGGAATTTTCAAACTTTGTGGAACTCTTTATGCATGTTCGAGGAATATACAGTAATTTTTCTAAAAAGATCCACCCACTGGATCCGAAGTTATAGCAAAGGGTATATGACTTTATAGCGAACAACAATTTACATTCTTTTCTCTGCAGAGCTTCACCCCTCTTCGGTGGCTCTAGTTAACCAATTTTTAAAAAATAGCTACGGAAGCTGGAATTTTCAAACTTTGTGGATCTCCTTATACATATTCGAAGAATATACAGTAATTTTTCTAAGAAGATCCGCCCACTAGATCCGGAGTTATAGCAAAAGATGTATGACTTTATAACGCAGAATAATTGATACATTCACCTCTCCTCTGTGGCTCTAATTATCCAATTGTTAGAAAACAACTACGGAAGCTGGAATTTTCAAACTTTGTGGATCTCCTTATACATGTTCGAGAAGTATACAGTAATTTTTCCAAGAAGATCCACCCACCGGATCAAAAGTTATAGCAAGAATTGTAAGCATAACTCTGCAGCGATTGTGTTCTTACAAAATTCGAGATGGTCAAATTCGATAATTAAATGAAAAATAACTGCTGCACGTATGGCTCTGACACTTCGTAAATTTATTGTACTACGTTTCAACAATGTATAGTAATTTTTCTAAAGAAAACCATCCATCCGATCCAAAGATTTGGTTCTTGTAAAATTCGTAGATAAGCATAACGTTAATGCAATCTTCATAAGTAAACAGTGTTGAAAAAATTACCTCTTATCGTACAGCATTTGTTCAAAGTAACATAGGGTGTTCGATTCGAGGCAGCAGATAATTCCTGAAGCATATTCTAGATAGCAGAAACGGTGATTGCAAATATAAATAACAAAGCGGAGGAAAAACATAATTCACCGATAATTTAATGTCGGATTGAATTACTACTAAGAGTAGAAAGAGGACTCGCGCGTTGATTTGTGCTTCAGTGAAGCAAAATAAATCTCGCGCAATGAAAAATTTGTTCATGTCGAACACCTTCGACCTTCGTTTTTATGAATAAAGATAAAAGTCGTCAAAAGCGATATATATAATTCACAACGGACGAATAAATTGTCTATGACCTCGGCTTGAGAAATATACTAAATTACTGATCCGTTGATTACTAGGTGCACAATAAACACGCGAATCTCGTATGCAGAGATATCGATTTCACGAAAAAAGGCTAATCCAGTTTTCTCTCGTGTATAGATCAGAGGAGTGGATTTTCATTGAAAAATAAAACTTGGAAGATCGCGACCCCCGCTGACAGTAAATTAATAACGAGAATATAGGGAACGGTGGCCGAGAAGAACCACCGAGAAAAGAAATCTGAGAATAATTCCAATCCCTACATAATCCGGAGCATTCATCGTTGAGGAAACAGCTTTAAGATGGTAGCTGAAAACTCGGCGAAATAATATTAAGAAGAATCGCTCGGTTCCCGGCTGAAGAAGATTGGGCAACAACAACGGGCGAAAAGCATTGTTAAATTTCTGTTCAGACGCTTCTGTTTCTCAAACTTAAGTGTTCGGTCTCTCTCGACGTTACATTGTCTCTCAACTTTCCTATTAGAAAATAATTCTCGTAACAGATTTAATCATTCTATACAAAGAAAAAGCCGTCAATCCGATTCGACGAGCAGTTCCTGAGACAAACAATTTATATATTATTAGCTACCCGTCATTATGCGGATACAAATATAAAAATGGTCAACTGCAGTCTTCATCAATTTATGTGTCGAAATAGACAAAACTGGAAACATTAAAAGCTCTGTATTTCCTAAACAAATTTAAAATCAGAGAAGTGGTGACTTAAACTACCCCTAATTATGCAGATATTACACTATAGTATAGTTTAGTTTGAACAAAATTACCAACATCGACTGCAAACTGCAGTCTTTATTAATTTCCATGTCGAAATAGACAAAACTGGAAACATTAAAAGCTCTGTATTTCCTAAACAAATTTAAAGCCAGAGAAGTGATGACTTAAACTACCCCTAATTATGCAGATATTACACTATAGTATAGTTTAGTTTGAACAAAATTACCAACATCGACTGAAAACAACAACATTCAAATTATTTTCTGAACAAATTTAAAGCCAGAGAAGCGATGACTTAAACTACTCCTAATTATGCAGATACGTCGCTATAGCCCACCACGTTTCGAGCAAAAACGCGGATATTCAGCGAATATCCGACTTCGATCTCACAGCGATATTTATTCCCAGAAGAGAACGCAGGTTGTGATATGCAATTGCAACAAATTCCAACGTCAGTCGTTTTAATCAGTCACAACGCGTTGCATTGATAGTGCAGCGCTTACGAAACACTTTAGCCCGGTGGAAATTTCATTCTTGCAGGCAGCCGCAGAGTACATCGAATATTTCATAAACGGAACAACGCAGCCTGAATTCCAAAGTTCCAGGCGCTCGTATTCCCCTACTTTATCTGGCCATATTCTGTTTTCTTCTTTCATGGCGTGCCTTCTTATTCATTGGCGATCCCATTTCCATGAGAAAATCGCTAATGCACTCGAATGATTCTCCCCTTTAATTTTAAAAACGCGTTCGTTATTTGCAGTCGAGCCGGGTATTTACAGGAACTCAGCGAAGGATATTGCATTTAATCGAACGAATTAATACCGCATAAATTATCTAGGAAAATACAGGAGGCAGAAGCCAACCGATCATACGAACGGTCATTTATTTATTATTCACTACACGTGGAATAATTTTACACCCACTGAAACACTTAAAAAATTTCTTGAGAATTTTTCCATTTATTTTTTTTTTGAAGGAGAGAATTCCAGGCCCAATCAACCGATGTTTGAAAAGTTGAAAAATGATATTTGAAAGAGATTTATTATTTCGTTGCGTTTGAACGATATGAGAGGTTTATTTGCTACATTCAGAGGCCAACGGAATGATTACGGGAATATATGAAGTCTCGGATAATGTAATTTATGAATATTCCTTTGTTATTCGATAGCATTTACACCGTTGCCTTCTACGTTCTGTTTTAACCGAGTAACCACCGCTATTTGGTTAATGGTAATGCGCGTGTATCCGGTTAACCGTAACCGTGTCGCTGTAGTACGGCGACATACAAACCGATTAATCGGCTCCGTGGACACATGATAAAATTGGTGGAATCGAAAACATGCAGCTGAATGTTAAGGAACAACGGAATACCGGGAACACCGCAAATTAACGTCGACTCTACGCTCTTCCAATTACTCGGATAAAACAAGAATTTATTCGCGATTGTGTAAACTTAGTTCACCAATAAAAGAAAAAATCCCTCGCGTGGTAAAACAAACCTTACTGCGGAAAATAAAAAAAAATTCAAGTCGATACGACGTGTAGTTCTCGAGAGAAAAATGTATACGCGCGGCTAATTCTGCAGGGGTACTATCGGATATTCGAAGCTCTGTATTATTTAAACAAATTCGAAACCAGTAAACTGATGACTTAAACTACCCCTAATTTAGGGTGCTTTACATTATGCGACAGTTGATTTTCAATAAAAATGCGTTATTAGGGCAGCACTCGCAATAAAAGTTTCATTTTCAAAGGTAACCTCTCTATATCTTTTTAATTCAAAACTATCAACATTCCGAGCGCTATAGTTCTTAAACAAATTAGAAGCCAGTAAACTGATGATTTAAACTACCCCTAATTTAGGGTGTTTTACATTATGCGACAGTTGATTTTCAATAAAAATGTGTCAATAATGTAGCACTCGCAGTAAAAGTTTCAGTTTCAGAGGTAACCTCTCTATATCTTTTAATTCAAAACTATCAACATTCCGAGCGCTATAGTTCTTAAACAAATTAGAAGCCAGCAAACTGATGACTTAAACTACCCCTAATTTAGGGTGTTTTACATTATACGACAGTTGATTTTCAATAAAAATGTGTCAATAAGGTAGCACCCGCAGTAAAAGTTTCAGTTTCAGAGGTAACCTCTCTGCATCTTTTAATCGGAAACTATCAACACTCCAGGAGTCGTATTTCTTAAACAAATGCAAGATCAGCAAAATTATGACATAAACTCCCCCCGATTTCGCATGTACTACACCATGTCAGAACTCATTTTTTCGCACGGTTACCCTACTTCGTAGTTTTTACGCCGATGTGTTCTTACTTCGTTACGGTGAATCGATTCAATATTCGAATCGACTGCATCGACAGCAGCGCGGCGGCGTACACATGCACGCGTGCATCATACGTGCAAGATACTCGACCGGATAGTATCGAGCCGTGCATTATTAACTCGACTATAACGACGGCAATAGCAGCTACGACCTTAGTAACACCGACGACCATCGGAAAGTCATGAATATCGATAGCGCGATAAACACTCGAGCATCCGGCTTAAAAACCGCGCGCACTATGAAAACTACATACTCTCTGTTCGCCGGTAATTTCGTTTCATCCGTAACATGCGACACGTGTTCGCGTGCGGAATTAAATCAGCGAGTCGTAAAGAATTTTCGCGATTAACTTTATCCTGTCGTCTAGAAACAGCGAGTAGAGTAAATCATACCGAATCGCAGCGTGCACATTTGTAATTGAAATGGATGCATATTATAATATTAAATATTTTCAGAGCACGCTGCGTACACCAATAGTTTTGATTATCTAAACTACGCACTTGTTGTTTTTAGACGGGTCGAACAACATTCTTCGCGGAAGTTTCGTGATATCACCAACTGTGCTACTAAGAAATTATTTACGTTGTTCGAGACGCTGCGAATTGGCAGAGACCATTTTTCATAATGAAACTAATGAGATCTATATGTTATTCGATCATTCATTCTGCACGTGCATTTTTGAAAAGCAACACGTCGATAACGTTCTCTAATTCCCTCTTCAATTGCGAAGGAAAAATGTAACAGTTATTTAAGTATACCTTTGTATATTTTATGTATAGGAAGTATGCATTTACTTAGAAAATTACCGCATCCATTAAGCAGTCTCTGCAGATAAGTCTCGTAGACAGTGACGGGATGAAAGAAGATTAAAGCGCTGTTATTGGCTCGGGGACAAAATCTGCGAAACATTCTCGCAATTTATTAATGGAGGTCTCTCTGTGAATGAAATATTTTTGAAACAAATTCGAAACTAGCGAAATCACGACTTAAACTCCTCTTCATTTAGGACGCTCTACACTATGCAACGGTTAATTTTGAATAAAAATACGTCATTGACCAAAAAAATACAGGTTTCAATTCCAAAGGAAACGTTCACACCTTTTAATCGAAAACCATTACCGACCCTGTATTTTTTAAACAAATTCGAAACCAGCAAAGCGATGACCTAAACTACCCCTAATATAGGGTGCTCCACACTATGCAACAGGTAATTTTCAATCGAAATGCTTCGTTAAGGTAGCACTCACAATAAAAGTTTCAATTTCAAGAATCGAGAATTATCGACGCACAAAGATCTATATTTTTTAAACAAACGCAAAATCAGCAGAACGATGACATAAACTTCCCCCAATTTAGCATATACTATAAAGTACCATGTTTCATTTTGATGCTACGTTCATTATTGCTGGCTTTTGCGAATAGAATTTTCAAGCGAAGAAACAATGTTGTTGAGACCGTGTTTGCCACTGTGTTGCAGATAATTGGGAGGTCCCAGATAACGAGTGGGATGGTTAATAAATTCCTCTCGTTTTAATGTACACGCCGATGTTAGATAATACAGCTTGTACGTATCTGCTTAACTGTGGCGTGCAATACGAGGCGCAAAAGGAATACCGAATGCTTGGTTTGCATTAAAGCACTCCCTTGAGCCGACCCGAGTACCTAAGTATGATAAACTCGCACACCTGACTGTATTACAAATGCGAACAGATTCAGACCGTCGATCCAGTCAACGTAAACAATTCCACGCCGAAAGCAACCGCCGCTGTCAAATCTATAGGTAGGCTCTCACCTTTCATAGCAAATACAAAATTCAATTACCGATCTTTTAACGCGAAGTGTCCGGTTCCTTCCCGGCTAAAATGAATCCCCTTTTGTTTCTCGCTGAAGCTTCATGCGCGAAAGACGAACCGTTGGATCGACACATTTTTGCCGTCGAAATACGATATTTTTAATATAATTTTTTAAATATACTGTGATATGTTCTGTTCTGGGAAATTTTAGTATTATAAAGAAAACGTTCAAACCGATCCGATGAATAGCGTCCGAAATAAAACAAGCACAGATCTATTTCGATAACTGACAACAGGCAAAAATCGGGAAATTCAAGTCTTTTTATTTCTCAAATAAATTCGAATTTGCCGAAACGATGACTTAAACACCTCCTAATTTAGCATATATTTCACTATAGCATACTTCATTTTCAACAAAATTGTTTACCTCAACAGGGAAAGGTATATGCACTGTTCTCATCAATTCACAAGTGAGAATCGATAGAAATTGTAAAATTCAAATAGCTATATTTTTTAAACAAATTCGAATCCGGCGAAACGATGACTTAAACCCCACCTAATTTAGTATATATTTAAAGATAGCAAACTCAATTTTCAACAAAATTGTTTACCTCAACAGGGAAAGGTATATGCACTGTTCTCATCAATTCACAAGTGAGAATCGATAGAAATTGTAAAATTCAAATAGCTATATTTTTTAAACAAAATCGAATTTGGCGAAACGATGACTTAAAACCCACCTAATTTAGTATATATTTAAGGATAGGAAACTCAATTTTCAACAAAATTGTTTACCTCAACAGGGAAAAGTATATGCACTGTTCTCATCAATTCACAAGTGAGAATCGACAGACATTGGGAAAATTCAGATTGCTATATTTTTTAAACAAATTCGAATTTGGCGAAACCATGACTTAAACCCCACCTAATTTAACATATATTTAAAGATAGCATACTTAATTTTCAACAAAATTGTTTACCTCAACAGGGAAAGGTATATGCACTGTTCTCATCAATTCACAAGTGAGAATCGATAGAAATTGTAAAATTTAAATAGCTATATTTTTTAAACAAAATCGAATTTGGCGAAACGATGACTTAAACCCCACCTAATTTAGTATATATTTAAAGATAGCATACTTAATTTTCAAAAAAATTGTTTACCTCAACAGGGAAAGGTATATGCACTGTTCTCATCAATTCACAAGTGAGAATCGATAGAAATTGTAAAATTCAAATAGCTATATTTTTTAAACAAATTCGAATCCGGCGAAACGATGACTTAAACCCCACCTAATTTAGCATATATTTAAAGATAGCGTACTTCAGTTTGATCAGAACTGCTGGGATTGACTGTAAACCTCGCATGTGATTACCCCCAAAACATCGGGCGACTCCAATTTCACTCGATGCTATTTTAATTCCACCAAAAGATGGTGTCACACGACGATCTCGTGGCTATTCCGGATTTTTCAAGATCCAGGACAGGGCGTGGTAACGAGGTGAATCTGTTCGCAGCGGGCGATGTGTGAATAAATAAAACCGTGGGCCAGGACAGAGAGAAAGAGAGTGAGCGAGAGAGAGTGCGAAGGGAGAGTGAAGTTTTTGCGCTGAATAGGGCGGCTACGAGCCAGAGAACAGAAAGACTTTTCCCGAATCGTGGAAATCCTGGCATACGTCCGTGGTATTTCATTTGGGATCGGGTTAAATGGAAAAAGGACCGAATAAAGAAAGACGAGATCCTGTATGCAGGGAAACGTATTAGTCCCTCAAGGATAGCCCGGTGCGGTTTCAAGAAGCACATGCATACATTTATCTTTCCCCGCGTATTTAACGTTCCACGTGTGTCGCGGCTTAGCGAGAATCCAAATGGTTCCGTTCATTAAAACGCGATAGAAAATGATTCTAATTTCACGTCCCATTATTCACGATTTTCGTTCCGCGGGAAATTCCCAGGATATCATTTTGATCCGGTGTGAAAAACGCTACGGAGGATGTGTTTTTATTATTTAGAACAAAGTAACCACTGCCCCGGGAACCTTCATTCCATTTCTTAAACAACTCCGGTCACGTTCTCGCCGTGAATCACGATTTCTCCGTGTCCATTAAGAACATGTTTCTTTCGTTTCCTTCCGCGTCGGATCTATATTTGGCCTCTCGATGCTGTTTCTTGTGCTCTCATAACTGCATTTATTTACACGGTTTAAGCGTCGCGAACGGCCATGGAATATTTATAAAGAGTTGGACGTGTTGTGTTGCTGGACGTGTGCGCTCTTGGAGCAAATTCGAGTTTACCTCGCGGTTCGATATTACGATCGACGAGCGCGTTGGAAAATGTATGCGCCCGAAGTGTTTATAACGCGCTAAACCATTTACAAGGAGCACGCCGAACATTTCCGGCCGTTCCCAGCGGGTCTGTTCGAGAGCCGAGGGCGCCTCCGTTCGGGGACCGTCATTTTATTTTAATCGATCGAATACGTTTAACCGATCAATTAGAGCGAACGTGAGCCCGAAGTTACCCGAGGTCGCAGACACTTTAAAATTAACGCCGGCCATTGCTGACATTTCGGGGGGAGGGGTCGTGACTTTAATCGGTAACGAGACATTTATCATTCATGCCGAACACTCGGTTGCTAAATAGTATTAAGTAGCGAGGTAAATATTATTAGAACAGGTCGTGCACGATTTTTATGCGGAACTTGCGAGCAAAAGCAAATTTAGGTAAGGCAAAGGCAGTTTGCATAAAAAGAGGAAATTTAGTTCAGCAATAACAAAAAAATCTATTATGATGAAAAAAGCCTTCCCGAGTAAGGTAAAAAAAGATTCGAGTCGATACGATGAATAGTTTTCGAGATAAAAATTTTTAAGTCCAGCCAATTGCACAGGAAACGTCTATATTTTATGATCGAAAACTTGGATTATTCGAAGCGTTGTATTTTTTAAACAAATTCGAAATCTGCAATGTGATGACTTAAACTACCCTCAATTTAGGGTGCTTCGCACTAGGCAGCTGTTAATTTTTAATAGAAGTATGTCATTAAGGCAGCACCCACGATAAAAGTTCAATTCCGAAGGAAACGTCTATATTTCGTAGTAAAAAAATATCAAGGCTCTTTATTTTTTAAACAAACTCCGAACCAACAAAGTGATGACTTAAACTACCCCTAATGTAGGGTGCTTCATATCATGCAACAGTTCATTTTAAATAAAAATACGTCTTAAAGGTTGCACTCACAGTAGAAGTTTTTATTTCAAGGGAAATCTTTATAGGTATCTTTTAAACGAACAGAATTTTTAATTTCTTTTGTCAATAATTTTAACTACTTTAAAGCTTTGAAATGACTTGAAATTTTATTATTGTACTATTTTTTTTAACGAAATTATCATAGTTGAATTATCGACTATTCTTTGAGAATCCGAAATCGAGTGTTCAAATGATTTTTGGATCCGCTGTATTTCGAATAAATTGATAAACTCCGCAATCTATTCATTACCAGTGCGGCGAAACATTGGTCATAGTAATTGCGCATCGCTGCCCGTAATAGGTTTATTAATAGTAATAATAGGAGCAACAATGGCAATGATAATTATAGCGACACTAGTGGCAGCAATAATAATAACGATGATAATTACTAATAAATATAGTATTCTCTCATTGTTATTAATTCCTATTAGTATTGTTCATTCGATAATCATGAAAGTAATTACTGAATTTCAGAAGAATTAATTGGAATTAATTGTACCGACCTGGAACGGGATAAAATCGAGCATAAAAGAGCTCAATTCGACAGAATCAAGTGTAACTCAATGTAATTGAATAGAGTTGCCCACGAATTAGACAGAATTAAATAAAACTGAATCAAACTATGTAGATATCATTGAACATTATTGAACGGTATCAAACTGAATCGAATAGGATTTAATTGAACCGAATCGTATAGGATTTAATCGCACGAGTGTAACTGAATGCAACTGAATAGAACTGAATAGAATTGAATAGGATCAATCACACTTGAATAGAATTCAATTACATAGAAGTAATTGTACTCGAATTGAGTTGAATAAAAATTCTACACAGTTGAATCACATTGAACAGGACTGAATCAAATGGGACATAACTGTACGTAAACAGTAATTAGTAAGAAAGTAAGTAAACAATAATAATAACAATGACAATACCAATAATAATATTAATAAGGATAATATTATCCACTGTAAAGTATAAATTATTACCGAATATTATTATTTTGATATCTTATTACATTGGTTTATTCATTTTATATTTTATATTTATTATTTATTACTATATGTTATTATTATTGGAGATTATATAAACATCATAAACCCCGAATATGTATATTATTAGTATGTTTACCCAGGAATATAGAGAACAACACACAGTAAGAATTGTATGATACAATAGCATGAAAATTGTATTAAAAAAATCACGAAGATACGAATGTCGAATGGCGCGTAAAGATAAGGCGGTGAAAGGTTTTTCCCCGCTCACGTGACCTTCTTCTTTCAGGATACGTGACGCGACCTCGGCCGTAAGGATGCTGGGGTAAAGGCGGTTGCGCGCGTGCGCGGCTGCGTGTAAATACGTGGCCGTCGGTGCGTCGGCTGTGTGCACGGTTTTCGGTGGCTGTCCCGAGGGAGAAATGGTGTGTCAAAGCGAGGGCAGAACAAGAATCTCCCACCGGAATGTGGCTTCATGGATTTTCGCCTGGAATTTCGAGCAGGAAAATACAGCTTTGCAGAAGTTGCCGCGGCGCTCTCTCCCTCGGCCATCCCAATTTTATTAAGATCCTCCTAAGAGAACCAGAACGATGCTTTTCCCCTCCCCTCCCCACGACTACACCGCCCCCGTACCTGTTCCCGTGGAATTCCAATTTGAGTGGCCTTCGAATACCGTATGTACGACAAAGAATCTCGAAATCGGTGGGTGGGGCCGAGAGAGGGGGTTAAGGTTTTTTTTCCCAGTCGAATCGCGGACAAGAGATTTCGCCCGGATATTATAGCGCATTATTCAAGGCGATACGTGTCGGGCGTCGCACCTTTCTAGGTTAATCGCCCGACATTTATCTCCATCTAAGGTCTCCGCTGCTAAAGTTCACGTCTCAATGAACATTAATTTCACGGTTAACTTTAATTTCGAGAGAGAGAGAGAGAGAGAGAGAGAGAGAGAGAGAGAGACGCGTCTATTTCATTACCGATTCCTTGCAGCTACCACGCAGGAGGTTAGAGACGTTTCAGGATTGGCTTAGAGCCGCAATTTAAAAGGCTCTATGAAAAGAAGGAAAAGGGAGGAAATTCGTGGATTCTAGTGTTTTAATAAAGAAATGGAGTGCTTGCAACTGATTAGAACGAAGAGGGTAATGAAAATAATTATGACTTCAGAAGGTGACAAAAGGGGGGACCGTTCGTGAACGTTCGTGTGTTAATATAGTTACGGTTAACGGAAGCAGACAAGTGGCGTTTTATTTATTTATATCGTATACTTTGCGAGATACGAAATTGAATTACTTTGGACGAAGTAGTTACTCGAAAGAAATTACTTCAAACGAGGTTTCTCCAGATCAGGTTTAAATGAAATAGAGTGAAAATTAACAGAAGGGAATAGAGTTGAATAGAAACGAGTGTAATTGAGTGAAATTGAGCACTATTCAGTAGAATTAGATGAAATTAAACGATACTGGATATAGTTGAATAGAATCGAGTGCAATTGAGTGAAATTTAACACTATTGAGTCGAATTAGAGAAAATTAAACAATATTGAATGGAGTTGTATAGAATCAAGTGTAATTGAGTGAAATTGAACATTCATGACTAGAATCAGATACAGTTGAACACTATTGAGTAGAATTCGATAAAATTGAACCATATTGAATAGAATTGAATCGAATCGATTGTAATCGAGTGACATTGAACACTATTGAGTAGAATTGGGTAAAATTGTACAATATTGCATAGAATTCAATAGAATCAAGTGTAATTGAGTGAAATTGAACATTCATGAGTAGAATCAGATACAATTGAAGACTATTGAAGTAGAATTCGATAAAATTGAACCATATTGAATAGAATTGAATCCACTCGATTGTAATTGAGTGACATTGAACACTATTGGGTAGAATTGGGTAAAATTGTACAATATTGGATAGAATTCAATAGAGTCGAGTGTAATTGAGTGAAATTGAACACTGTTGAGTTGAATTCGATAAAATTGAACAATATAGAATAGAATTGAACAGGATCGAGTGTAATTGAGTGAAATTGGACACTATTGAATAAAATTGAATCGACTCGATTGTAATTCAGTGAAATTGAACACTATTGAGTAGAATTGGGTAAAATTGAACAATATTGCATAGAATACAATTGAGTCGAGTGTAATTGAGTGAAATTGAACACTATTGAGTAGAATTCGATAAAATTGAACAATATTAAGTAGAACTGAATAGAGTCGGTTGGAATTGAGTGAAATTGAACATTCATGAGTAGAATCAGATGAAACCCGCTAGCACTCAACAGAACCGAACGTAACTGCGCGTAGACGCGATCGAGCCGTCGCTAAATAAAATAAAAATGGCCGGGGCGAAAAAACACCGACGCGATCTCGTCGACGAGAACTTTTCCGATCACAATGCCTTCCGTTGTCGCGTTTCTCGGCAGATTAGACCGAACAATGAAGGATCGATGATGGCGGGGGGTGAGGCGCGCGTACGGTAGTCACGGAAAGAATGGAATTCCATAAACTGATTCGGGGGCGTCGCGACAGTTGTATGCAGCCGCTTAAATCAGCGGCACGTAGGACAAGGTTGATCGTGCGTGAACAAAGCAGACGGTCGGGTGTAAATCAGTCTCTCGGTGTGCTCTCTTTCTCTTTGAAGAGAGAGTCTCCTTCCGTCGCGAATGGCTCGGTTACCGAGGTGGCAACGGAGCAAACTTCCCTTTCGACTCTTCTTCTTTTTTTTTCTCCGTTGATCACCCGGTGCCGGTTCTCTCTCTCTATCTCTGCTCTTTCGAAAAATCGTCTTTTATGCGGGAGGTGGGGAGGGGACCCGTTAGCTCGTCATCGCGTCGTTTGCTATAGCCGTACAACGAAGCACGCGTGTCGCATCGAAGCGCGCGCGTGTTAGGCTGCGGGAGCAGGGAGGGGGGGGGGGAGAGACAGGGCACAACGGGGACCTCGATTCTATCCTAACGTAATTCAGTCTCCGGAGCTTTTCGCGGAACAATGGCTAATAATTGCCGACTACTTGTACAAGAGGACGTGATGAACGCGGCAGACGGTGCCGTCTGCCCGACGAACACTGCGCACGGATAAACGTATCCGCCGAGGAAACGAAGTTTGCGAAACGGGGACGAGTCTTTTGGGTATTATTCTCCTCCCCACGCTCTCTCTCTCTCTCTATCTCTTTTCAGCTTTATCCATCTTCCTTCCACTCCCCTCCCCCCTCCCACGTTCTTCTTGGTTTCAAAGAGCCATTGAACTGAAAGAAATAATAACTAGTTCGACCGAGTTCAACCTACACAAACGAATCGATGGAGATTATTTACTGTACAAAGAGAATCCACTAAACTTACCTCGGAAAGGCTTCGGAGATAGTTTTGCGAACGTTTTCACCGCTCCGAGACGTTGTCGAGAGGAGGGTGTGTTGAGCGGGCTGAGGGGGAAAGGGGTGGAACCAAGTTTAGGGGGACGATTGTATAGCTGGAAACGGCGGGAAGAGCTCTCGTGTACACGCAACTGTCTTATAACACCGTTCTGGTGTAACGCCGTGCGAAAATCGCGACTATTTTCCTGTAACACGATGCGCTGTTAACTGGGACTTCGCGTAGCATGATTTATAATGGACCTGGAAAATCCTTCGTACTCCACGGACTTGTTTTTATGTTTAATTTGTTAGTTTTGCTTGGCACCGGTTTCTATACGACACGGAACGAATTGTGTTGCAGCAGCGTTCACCGTGAACACACGGTGTCACTTAATTTGCACCCCTCTTGGACTTAACCGAGTGGTTGACTTTCCGGGTTAAAACGTGTACACATTTTTCTCGGACACCCCGTATATGTGTCTTTGCTTGTGAGATGTTACGAATTTTTATTGCTCCGTTACACCCTGTATACTAGATAACACTGGAAATATATTTATGAATATCGGACGATGAAATACTGGATTGTATTGAATGCACGTGGGTAAACAGAATTGAATGGAATTCGATACAAATGAATGCAATTGAATGAAAATGATTATGATTGAACAGCATTAAATGGGAGCGAATCATACTGAACTGTATTGAGTAGTATTTAAGAGAATTGAAAGCAGTTGAGTAAATTTGAGTTGAGTAGAATTGAATACAGTTGAATTAAATTCAATATAATTGAACGTAATTGAGCACATCTTATATCAGCCAAACAGAATTGAAAACAACTGAATCGTATTAATGCAATCGAAAGTAATTGAACACAACAGAATACAATTGAAGATGAATGAATAAACCTGAATTAAGTTGAATAGAATTTAAGAAAATTGAAAGCAGTTGAGTAGAATTGAATACAGTTGAATTAAATTCAATATAATTGAACGTAATTGAACACAGCTTATATCAGCCAAACAGAATTGAAAACAACTGAATCGTATTAATGCAATTGAAAGTAATTGAACACAACAGAACACAATTGAAGATGAATGAATAAAACTGAATTGAGTTGAATAGAATTTAAGTGAATTGAAAGGAGTCGAACAAACTCGAATCGAGTCGAAGCGAACACAGTTGAATTAGATTGTACATAATTGAATGTAATTGAACAGAACTTTGTCTTAGTTAAACGTACACTTGTATACCACCGAATCATGTTGAATGCAATCGCACGTAATTAAACGGAATAGAATACAATTGAATACGAACGAATGAAACTTCATTGAATTGATTAGAACTTAAGTGAATTAAAAGAAGTAGAGTAAAACTTGAGTCGAATCGAATTGAACACAGTTGAATTGAATTTAGTAGAATTTAAGTGAATCGAAAGGAGTTGAACAAACTCGAATCGAGCCCAATTGAACACAGATGAATTAAATTGTACATAATTGAATATAATTGATCAGAACTTTTCGCAGTGAAAAAGAATTGAAAACAAACCGAATTAATCGACCAGAACTGAATAGAGAGTATCCGTTTCTTTCTCCCTTGCCGTTCTCAAAGAAACCGGAAAGAAATAATAACTACTCGAATCGAGTTCAACCAACGGAAATGAATCGGCAGACATTATTAACAGTACAAAGAGAATCTAGCAAACTTTCTTCGTTCAACTCGAACTGTTTCTCGCGAACGGCTGGTACGCGATATTTTTCAATCTATTCCCGGGAAGATGAGGGAACCGAATCGCATGGGTCATAGTTATGGGACAAGGTGTTCCGGCGGCCGTAAGTGTCAACGCGAGGCTGACTCGATCATAGTTCTCGGCCGGGGGAGATGCGCGTCTCGGATCTATAAAAAATGAGGATAAAGGAAATTTCCCGGGCGCGATAGGTTCGCGCGCTTCGTTCGGGGCCGGTTCTCCAGGGGTTTGTTTGATGCGTTTGTCCGAAATCGAGCGTGATCCTCGAGCGTGGGTAACGTCCGCGAGGGTGACGGCAGTCGATACAAGCGAAAATTGGGCCGGGACAAGATGGTATTGCTCCTCTCGCCGTTGGCGAATAAGCTCTCGGGGAAAAAGTTGATATTAGATAGAAACCTCTGATTCAGAAACGAAAATGCCCGCGTTCGAGAAATCGTATCTCACGACGGGGGACCTCGATTCCTTTCGTGACCGGGAAGTTTATGCTGCTCGGAAAATTTCCAGCTCGATCGTCCTTCCACACAGCCACACACACACACACACACACAGCCACACACACGCACTCGCACAGACGTAGTTGTAGTTTAGCCGAGATCCCGAAAAGATAGGTGAAATTAAAATATAGTTTAAGAACGGAGCACTTGGAATTCTGGAACGTATACGTTTCCGCACTTTTTTTAGGAGAAGTGTGTCAGTTTAATCGATTTCGGAAACTTTTAATTCACCCCACCGGAGAAGATCGTTTAAGTTTAGCGATTGCGATAGGAAATACCCGGAAACGCTGACCAACGCTCGCATAAACTAGCTTCCATTTTTCTCGGCTCGTTAGTGGGGCGTTGTCGCCGAGGAAAATGTACGCTCGGCGAGATTACTATGCGACACTACGCGGAATCATACAAGTCCAATATTATAGTTCGTTTACTGTATTCAGTTTTATCGAGTTTCAATCGAATTCGATTCTATCTGATGCTATTTGATTCTTTTCAAGATAAGCAAATTTTATTCAATTCCATTCAACTTGGTTTAAGTTCTTGCAAGAGTATTCAATATTATTTCATCCGATTTCCAAACGATAAACAGTACGACGAGTTTCAGTAGAATTGAATGGAATCGAATTGCAAAGTAGTAGAATTGAATGGAATTGTATTATCAGTAGAATTGAATAGAACTGAATCGAAATTCAGCAGTACTGAATAGAATTGTATTATAAGTTAGCAGAATTGAAAATAATTGAAGGGTGAGTAAGCAGAATTGCATAGAATCGAATATGATTGAATTTTCAACCAGTACAAATAAATTCGAACTTATCAGTTCGTAAGTTCGTAAGTAAGTAAATTCAGCAGTACTGAATAGAATTGTATATGGTAAGTTAGCAGAATTGAGAATAATTGAAGGGCTAATAAGTAGAATTGCATAGAATTAAGTATAATTGAATTCTCAACTAGAAGAATTAAATTGGAACTTAATAGAACTCAATTGAAAATTAACAGATTCGAATAGAATTAAATAGAATTCAGCAATTGTCAACAGATTTTAAGAATTTCCAAATTAATAGAAGTGCTTAAATGAAATTGCATATGTATCAGTAGAATTGAATAGAACTCACTCGAAATTCAGCTCTACTGAATAGAATTGTATAATAAGTCAGTAGCATTGAAAATAGTTGAAGGGCGAATAAGTAAAATTGTACAGAATTGGGTATAATTGAATTCTCAACCAGTAGAATTAAATTAGAACTTGATAGAACTCAATTGAAAATCAATGGATTCGAATAGAATTAAATAGAATTCAGCAATTCAATTGCGTCGATTTTGAGAAATTCGAAATTAATGGAAGTGCGTGCAATTGAACCGGCAATCAACCGTATTGAATAGAATTGTATAGAACCTAATACAATAGAATGGAAAATAATGTAATTGAATTGAACCGAACACAATGGAACAGAATTGAACAGACTTGAATTCAAAATCAATAGAGTTCTATTAAACCGAATGATTGTCGATTCGAATTCAGTAGAATTGAACTAGAAATTCATAGATCACCATAGAATAGACTTGAAATTAAATAACCAATAGGAATTGAACGGAGTCAAATTCAAAATCAATAGAGTTCTATTGAGCATAATAATTTCCGATTCGAATTCGGTAGAATTGAACTAGAAATTCATAGAGCACCATGGAATAGACTTGAAATTAAATGACCAATAGGAATTGAACGGAGTCAAATTCAAAATCAATAGAGTTCTATTGAGCATAATAATTTCCGATTCGAATTCGGTAGAATTGAACTAGAAATTCATAGAGCACCATGGAATAGACTTGAAATTAAATGACCAATAGGAATTGAACGGAGTCAAATTCAAAATCAATAGAGTTCTATTGAGCATAATAATTTCCGATTCGAATTCGGTAGAATTGAACTAGAAATTCATAGAGCACGATAGAATAGACACGAATTGAATAACCAATAGAACGGAATAGGCTTGAACGAATAACAATTGATTCCCTAATTCAATTCTATTCAATTCTACCGAATCCTACTGAATCCTATTGAATCCAATAGAATACCAAATTAATCTTCAACGAGTGAGAGAGGGAGAGAGAGATAGAGAGAGTTGTATGTAGGTTGAATTTCAAATTAAGTCCAATGATAGCCGAATCAGTCAAGATCCCGGAGCCGTCTTTCCGCGTCGATAGTCCTGGGCGCAAGAAGACGGACCACCGAAGGATCCAGCTGAATACTGTCTTATTAGCGACCATTCGAAACGGAATATCCCCTAATACCGGGCGGGCCGGGGGACAATTTATGCCGGCGATAAGAGATTGTACAGGAGATTGCAGAATATGTCCAGCTGGGCTTATTACTTGCACCTGCACGCGCACGCGAAGACCGATACATGCGGCTTTGCAATATGCTGCATGCGCCCGGGCGTTTCAGGGTACATGTTGCACATTCACGCACCACCACCACCACTACCACCACTACCACCACCCACCACCAGCACCATCACCGTACACCGGTGCGGTTAGCTACATACGTCATGGTTATCGGAATGACCCACCGCGGAATAAAGCATTTCGGTTTTTAGGCATTGTTTCGCTCCGCTACCAGGAACGCGACTGCGTTGGCCAGCCCCCCTCGTAAAGCCAGACCATTTTTGCTCGTTGTCGCTAAATTATCTCTTTACCGATACAGGGGGCCAGCCCGTTGTCTGAACAGATTATCAAAGAGTAATTATATGCCCGCCATTTTTAATACTCGAGCTCCCGGAAACTACCCGCTTCGATTCCCTCGCGTTTTTCCATTGGAATTCGGACGTGTCTTACCGGAAAAGAATTGAACCTCATGTTATAACATGACGAAATTGTGCAATTTACTCATACGACACTGAAGCGTTTAGTAATTTATTGAACACAAATTTAATAGTGTAAAAAATAATTTGAATAATTTTTAGTGGCGTCTTACAGTCGCCATTTGAGTGATGAAGGTTAACCCAGCTTTATACCGGGTGTCCCGTTCATCCTTGCCAGTATCATTAAAAAATGTTGTTTTCTCAGATCTCTCAGAATTTTTTTTCCAGATGTGTCTCAATTGTTAACGGTCCAATGGTAACCGAGGGATTCGCGTGGAATCGAGTGGAGTTGAACGGTGCACACGGACTCCTGATTTCGAGTCGGGTTCGATGGAATCACGATGTTGAATAAATTATTACAGGAGCGAACAAGGATCGAACAACCGACTTCTTCGGGACAGCGGTGCAATTAGAATGGAGGAGTGTAGGAGAATAAGTGCGATTCCGGCGACTATGTTTCCGCGATCTCGTTTCACGGAGGGGAGCGTCAAGTAGAGTTTCCACGGGCGCTTAATATGTTGTACAGCCTGACAACGAGCCACGTCTCGCGCGCACGATATCCCCGGCCACCTCGGAAAACATATCTGATACGGTTTTCCAGAGCATCGTCGCGAGCAATTCGACGCGACGACCTTGCAATTTTCTTGCCCCGATGTTTGCCGACCACTCCCGGGCTGTTTGATCGCGGCCGCCCGGAAACATATTTGCACTGTTGATATCTCAACAATCGCTAAAAGCTGTCGTTCACGCTCGGGAATTGTTGTCACTACAGAAATGAGCAGACGTTGTAATCATTTTCTATCGGGCTGTCCGAGACCGGGGCTTGCAATACCCATTTGCTCACCGGTCCATCGGTTCTATCAGATAGAGGGAGAGAGAGGGAGAGAGGGATGATGCTGCTCCTCCTCTTTCTTATTATCTCGACTCCATGCTGTTTTTTCTTCGTTTTGCCGCCCTCTGCCTCCCCCCGATCGAAGACACAACGATATTTTTCCGCTTTCTTGTTTCTTGTCGGCTTCGGATACTTCTTTCTTTTCTTTTCTCCCCCCCCCCATCCCTCCCTCCCTCCCCCTCGCTTCATCCGGCTACAGCTTTCGCTGCAGTTCGCGCGATCCCTTCTCCACCGGGCTCTCAAATCTTATTAGCTTCTTAAGTAATTATCAGACTTACTACTCGTTACAGCTTCCCCCCTCCCCCGGCCGGGTTTTCCTTTTTCTTCTCCGAGACCCTGTAACGATTTTTAAAGCGCGACGAGCCTGGGCATTAAACATATTTTCAACGGGGGGATTCTCTAAATATGATGCGCCAAGGACTCTGCGGATTTTTGCAACTTAGCGTGGCTCGTGGCTTCGGTTTTGCTCGAGTCTGCTCGGTTCGGATGGTGTTCGATGCGCAGTGGAACACCGTGCTCGAAACGGGATCGAAAATGCGTGCAGACGTCGAGGCTGCGTGACGAAGTAGGTGACCAATCCCCATCACGAGTTTCAGAGCCATGAATACCTTGTGATGGGGTCGATTAAAAATCAATAGGAGTGCGTAGGATTTCATTGGAAATCAATGGTACTGAGAAGCATCGAATGGGATCGAATAAAATTGAATAAGATTGAAAAGGATTGAATAAAAGTGGGTAGAATTTAATAGAATTGAGTTGACTTGAGTAGACCCGGGTAGACCTGGACAGAACTTGAGCAGAACACGCGTAGACCAGAGCAGAATTGGCAAGAGCTTGAGTAGAACTTGAGTCGGATTTAGTGGACTTGAGTAGAACTTGAGTCGGATTTAGTAGACTTGAGTAGAATGGAATAAACTTGAGTATAAATGAGCGGATCTTGAGTAGAATTGAATAAACTTGAGCATAACTAAGCAGAACTTGAGTAGAATGGAATAAACTTGAGTATAACTGAGCGGAACTTGAGTAGAATTGAATAAACATGAGTAGAATTGAATAAGCTTGAGTATAACTGACCAGAACTTGAGCAGGCTTGACTCGATTTGAGTCGGACTCGAGTGGAATTGAATAGAATTGTGTAGAACTCGAGTAGGCTTGAATAGAATTGAGCAGAACTCGAGTAAAATTGAATAGAATTGAGCAGAACTCGAGTATAATTGAATAGAACTGATTAGAACTCGAGTAGAATTGAATAGAACTGATTAGAACTCGAGTTGAATTGAATAGAATTGTGTAGAACTCGAGTAGGCTTGGATAGAATTGAGCAGAACTCGAGTAAAATTGAATAGAATTGAGCAGAACTCAGGTATAAATGAACAGTATTGTTTAGAACTCGAGTAGAATTGTATATAACTGATTAGAACTCGAGTTGAATTGAATAGAATTGAGTAGAACTCAAGTAGGCTTGAATTTAATTGAGTACAATTCAAGTAGAATTGAATAGAATAGTGTGTAACTCGAATATAATTGAATAGAATTGAGTATAACTCGAGAAAAATTGAATACAATTGAGTGGAACTTGACTAGAATCGAGTACAATTGAAAATATATCAATATTTCTTCGTGTATGCATTCCTCTCGAAACTGTGTAAAATCGAAACATCTCGATGCAACATCGTGCGCCCTCGGTAGACATAAGCGGACCAGTTTTTTTGCTTATGTTTGCCAGTAGAATAAGCTGTTGCGAGTACGTGTACACCTTGGGACACCTTGTACATCCTTCCTGGAGTTTCTGGGCCGGCGTTTTCCCGTTCCCGAGCTTCCTTTCCAAGGTTTCGCGCTGGCGTGGTTAACCTTTGGACATATTTGGCGATCAGACCTCCGGCACCTTGGCTCGCGTATCTCTCGATTTATTGCTCCTCCAGCTTCCGCAACTTTTACCGCGTACTCACCACTTTATTCTTTGTTACTTATCTTTGTTTCCCTCTTTCCACGGAGGTACAAAAGCCCGCGCGAACTTCTACGTGCCGGTTAACGACTTTCGAAGCGCAATAAAACGGCATCAAAAAATCGTACGTCAAATTTTTGTTGGCTCGTTGCGAGGAGAAGGCTTCCGGACTTTAGGTCCGTTCAGGTTGATGCCGTGGAACCGATTCATTCAGTTTCCCAGAGACGCTCGAATTTGTTGAACAAATTCATTGTTCTCGGTGGA
Source organism: Seladonia tumulorum (assembly GCA_913789895.3). Classification (NCBI taxonomy): domain Eukaryota; kingdom Metazoa; phylum Arthropoda; class Insecta; order Hymenoptera; family Halictidae; genus Seladonia; species Seladonia tumulorum. The sequence goes on along the minus strand of OU565270.1, from coordinate 15,284,977 downwards.
CTAATTGGCGGCACACTGTTCATTCAGAATGCAATAAATCGGTGAGAAAAAATCGCATTTCAAAATGTGTGGTCTTGCTAGAAAGTGAAGACTTTGACAGAACTTCCGATCAGGGGAACAGAAATTTTTTAATTTTCTGAATGTAATATTATACACTTTCCTCAGAAATTATAGAACTCTAAGTTCAACCTCGAGGGTAACTTTAACACTGTCGTACTCGAACGGTTATGTTTACTTCTACAGCATTGTACAGTCGGAGAAACTACACTTGACTCGAACAGGATTGAGTCATTAGTCAGTAAAAGTGATTCGAATAGGTTTCAGTTACTAATTAGTTAAATTGAATTGAATAGTATTGAGTTACTAATCAGTAGAATTGAATTCGGCTTGATTAAGTTATTAGTCAGTAGAATTGAATTCGACAGGATTAAGTTACTAATCAGTAGAATCGAATTTGACAGGATTAAGTTATTAATCAGTAGAATTGAATTGAATAGGATTGAGTTAGGACTGACTCTACTCTTCAGTAGATTTGAATCGGAAAGAGTTAAGTTATCAATCAATACAATTGAATTGAACGGAATTGAGTTATTAATCAGTAGAATTGAATAGGACAGGATCGAGTTATTAATCAGTAAAATGGAATTGAACAGACTTGAGTTATTAACACGTTGACTGCCGTGGGGGTCACCGGTGACCGGCACACAGTGGGGTATTTGGCCAGTTTAGCGCGCCAAAAGTCAAAATTTTTAGTTTGTTCAAAATGACTGAAACTTTTTTCTCGTGTACCTGAATATATATGCGAGTAATATACAATAATATTTTTCTATAAATAGTACTATTTAGTAACATATATACACTTGAAAGTGACATATTCTCGTGACCAAGAGAAGGGTCGAAAAACATGTGTTAAAGAAATGATTCTTTTCACAAGTTTGGTGTATGGAATCGGGATAAAAACATTTCTAGGATGTAAAGGAAGGTATATAAAGTAATTTTATAGCTATTTGTTCTAAACGCTTCGGTGGTTTTGATAGAATAAACAATCGAAAATGGTACAATTTTTTTCAGAAAGTTAAAATGTATTATGTAATAACTTTTTTTCTCCGCAAAACACCTCTCTAATTTTTTTTTTGAGGTTATTCAGTAGACATTGCTTTACAGAATCCTGAAGAGTTTAGGTGCAACAGAGTGCCACACATGGAGAAATTTAACTTTTTGTTAAATGGGGTTTTGGCCAAATGGGGTTTTGTAATAGCAATTTCTCTAAATCTGACAAAAAAATGTTTCAAATAAAAGTTTAACAGTATTAATAAACGTATAAATTGCAATACAAAAAACATTAAGAAAAATTTGTTTAAAAGAAAAAAACAAGATCGCTTCGATTTTTTAAACATTAAACTGTATTTTTGATTTGATAATGTTGTAGCTGGTATTAAGACGAATTCAACGATATATAATATTATGACCTTCACATTACTAATAACGTCGTAATAGTTTTGGCGCGCTAAACTGGCAAAATACCCCACTGTGCGGCACTCGACTTTAATACAGCGCCGTGGGGGCCACCGGTGACCGGCGCATCGCATAATGAAAAGTTCATGTTGGCGCCTCGGACAAACCATGGAAAATCCGTCCGGCAGTCAACGTGTTAATCAGTAAAATTGAATCGTGAATCGGTTATACTCGAACAGAATTGAATACAATTCGGGGACCGAGCAAATAGAATCCTACGAATCTTTGAACAGTGCGTTTCACCCGCTATCACGAACAGTCAATTAACCAACTCGGAGGAGGCAACTCGACCAGGAGAATCGAGAAGCCCGGGCGATACACTCCGGAGCCTAACACATCGATAGTAAATGGCTGGGACCAGCTAAGTCGTCGCGGGACGTATTGAAGTGTTTTGAAGAGATGGCAGAAGAAGCAAGCACCGCCGTCACAATAAAATCGCCATTATTCATGGGTGACTTGCTCGGAAAGGAGTCTAGATATAGTGACTACAGAAGAGGTAGGTATAGTGAAGTGAGTACCGCTCACGGGAGAAAACGTTGAACCATCGTCGTCGTTGTCGTTGTCGTCGTTGTCGTCGTCGTAGTACCGAAAGCATAACGACTCAGGGTTCAGAAGAGAAAGTGGAAAAGGAGGATGGGATCAGAGGGAAAGAATACGCAGTCAGCGGCGCAGGCGGCGACGGCGGCTCGATTTACATCGCGCAGATTAATGCTGAATTGACTAAACGAGCTCCGAAGCAATTGCTTGCCGGCAATAAAGTCTCGCTATGTCGACAGTTTTATTTGCTTTGGCCGTTACACGATTCCTCGTTTCACACCCGGATGCGTTTTAACTGTTAGCAGCTAGAGTGTGTGCGCGCGCGCGCCCTCGTTTTTTCCCGGGGATACTTCATTTGATAAAACGCGCGGAGAACGATTCGACGATTGCGGTTGTTCTTCCAGAAAAATCCACGTCGGAGAGCTTCCCCCTCCTCCTCTCCGCAGGCCTCGGTTCTCGCGAAAACGTGTACTCGCGAATATCGCGAAACTTTTACCGGCAAGCTCGCCAAGAGAAAGAAACTCTCGGGGCCCCGGCGAACTCTTTAAATTTCGATTCAACGGGCGGCACAATTTGCAACTTTTTAGTCCGCCGCGCCCGGAACCGTAATTTTACGAGCCGCTGGGTAAAGGGTTCGCACGAGTCCCGGCTGCGGTGTCGCCGCGAAAATCGGGAAATCCCGGTCGACATCGGTTTCGAATTGATTTATTCGTCGATCGAGACCGGGCAGGATTTTTCTCCCTTAAGGGCGCGAATTAAAGCCGAAGGAATGCACTCTCGGATTGATTTATTGAAATTTATTGGAAATTTCAGGACCGTTTGCAGCACCGGGAAAAATCGCACGATTGTTTCGAGAAACGTGGTTTAAGGGTAGGGGTTCCTTCGAATTAATTTTTTGCAATGCTTCCCGGTTACAATTTTTTTCATTTCGAGGACGCAAATGAAAGCTGAGAGAGCGCAATTTATTTATAAAATCATTACGATTTAAGAGAAATTGTGGAATCGTATGGAAAATTGTGGAAAATCGATCGATTATTTTGAGAAAGATAGTTTAAGTGTAGGGGGTGCTTCGAATTAATTTTGCAATGCTTCACGGTTACAATTTGTTTAATTTCGAGGACGCAAATGAAGGCTGAGAGAGCGCAATTTATTTATAAAATCATTACGATTTAAGGGAAATTGCGGAATCGTATGGAAAATTGTGGAAAATCGATCGATTATTTTGAGAAAGATAGTTTAAGTGTAGGGGGTGCTTCGAATTAATTTTGCAATGCTTCACGGTTACAATTTTTTTCATTTCGAGGACGCAAATGAAAGCTAAGAGAGCGCAATTTATTTATAAAATTATTGCAATGTAGGGGAAATTGTGGGATCATATGGAAAATTGTGGAAAATTGATCAATTGTTTTGAGAAATACGTTTCAAGGGTAGGAGGACTTTCGAACTAATTTTGCAATGCTTCCCCGTCTGAAATTTGTCAATTATTAAGGGCACTAACTGTAGCTAGTTCATCAGAAAAGTTGTTACGCCAAATTTTCTTAACGATAACAACTTTATAGAACAATTCCCGCTCAGTCCAAATAACACTGAATTAACGTAATGTAGAGTCAGGAAATTTTTCGTCGAAATTGTTGGATTAAAAAATAACCGAGCAACATGGTACAGAGAAAAAATTTGTCCGGAAACTACATTTTCTCGGTAGGTCCAGTCCTATTAATTTGTAAATCGAGACCGTAACCGTGCGCCCGGTATAAACGAGCTTCCATCGTTTATTTAGCAGCAGGTATCGGGGAAAATGTAGCCTGATCCATTTCTGGGAGGAAAAGCTTTACTCTCACTTCCGCCATAAATCGTCCACGCGAGTGACGAGCTCTGTTAACCCTCCCTTACACGCATATTTCTCAATTACATTATCTACATCATTCGAAAGACACACAACGTCCATTTGCATTGGGGACGCCACAGTGGACGCTATACCACAGTGCTTTAACAGCAATGTCGTCTACAGGGTGACCCACGAAAACTGAACACCATTCTCATAATTATTTAATTTTAGACACCATTTATCAACACACTCGTGACATTTTTCTAAATATATGAATAAATATATGATAAATATTTGCTCGTTTAATTCACGATTTAGTAGAACCTCGATTATCTGAACTAACTACAATGAATTTTAATATATTTAATCGAGTTGCAATTTCCCACTCAAAAAAATTAATCTATCATAAATCGAAATTTCTAATGTTCAGCTTTTTTACTCAAGTCACTACACAGTGACATATGTGCCCATAATTATGAAAGTGGTCTAAGTCAAAATTAAAAAAAAAATGAATTTATCACTTATTTCACACGACATGATTTTAAACTAAATTTATTCAATGTAATTTTTTTTTTTTATGACAGACCACTTTCATAATTATGGGCACATATATAATATATGTCACAAATGTCTAGCGGATAAAAGTCCCAGAACTATCCCCACTACCGCCGGTTATATCCCTTGAGGGACAATGACCCGAGGCTACTAGAGTCACTACTATTCTACTAGAGAACTACTCCTCGCCGATACATGTCCCCGAGTAGGCCCGAGTTTTGGACATGTATCGAGTAAACACTGTACAAATCGGTCTCGCGTAGGGCTCTGGTAGGTTTAAACAGCAACAGTTGATTTTTTAATTTATGTCCAACAAAGCCCACTCTCCCAGCTCTCATTCGCGCTCTCGAGCATAAAAAACCAGCATCCCGAATCCGAGATAATCCGGCGGAAACGAGCAGGCCGAGAAAAAGTTCGAACAGCATTCTGAAAGAATGCTCTCGCTATAGTAATTAGAAGAGTCGTTACCGGCGGTGATAGCAAGGGAAAAACATTAACGGCTCGTTACTCTGGTTAATCACGTATGGAAATATTTAGCGACGCGGCCGTGAGAATAGACGGTGAAAGGGGATGAGAGGAGGGGGTGAGGTGGTGAGGGGGGGGGGTGCACTCGACACAGAAACGCGAAATCTGAGAACCGAACCCGCGAGTGGGCAGAAGTGACAGAAGTGCGAATGGATCCGGGAAAGGAAGATGGAACGGGATGATAGGAGATGGCGAAAAGAAGAGAGAGAGAGAGAGAGAAAAAAGTAGAGTTAACGATGACGGTAATACCGTCCGTATAATCCTTTGCCGAGGGATTTAGGTCAGGAATCTTTAATCTTCGTTGAAAGAAAATTCTAGAGGCCCGCGAAGGGGAAAGAAGTAAAAAGAGCGCGACGGTGAAAAAATGCGCGACAGTCCGCAAAGAAAGAAAGCGGAGAAAGGGAGAAAATCGTGGGGAAAATATACGCGCGGGGAAAAAAACACCTGATCACCGATTAATTGGCCCCGTCGGCGTCGGTTCAGAAGGTTTGCTGCTAGCGATTATGATATCTCTGACAGACCTCGAAGTGGACGATCAGTTGAATTTGATAACGACACCCTAAAATCTCTAGTGCTGACCTGTGTCACTTTTGGAATTTTTTTCGGAGGAACTGAGCGGCGCATTTTTCTGAAATGTTTTTAACAATTTTCTCCAGGTCTTACAGTATAGAAAATATTTTTTTTAACCTTCTCAAAATCGCTTCAGAGAAGACTGAACAAAAACTCTTCGGGTCGGTACACAGGATCAAAGGATGATGTTCTGTGTCACTTTTGGAATTTTTTTCGGAGGGACTGAGCGGTGCATTTTTCTGAAATTTTTTTAACAATTTCCTCCAGGTCTTACAGTACAGAAAATATTTTGTTTAACCTTCTCAAAATCGCTTCAGAGAAGACTGAACAAAAACTCTTCGGGTCGGTACACAGGATCAAAGGATGATGTTCTGTGTCACTTTTGGAATTTTTTTCGGAGGGACTGAGCGGTGCATTTTTCTGAAATTTTTTTAACAATTTCCTACAAGTCTTACAGTATAGAAAATATATTTTTATAGCAACATTTGTTATTCCCAAAATTGCTACAAAAATCAAGCATCAACACACTTTCCAGGATTGCAAATCGTGCAATTTTCAGAATATTTCCCGGCGAAACCGTGTGCCGTAATTTTTCCAAACTTTTTCCATAAGAGGGGGATTGAAAATTTGCAGGAAAGATGCTAAACTGTCCTTGATAATGATTATACAGGGTGTGTTTGGTCACTGGTGGTACCAAGCGAAAAGGGGGTGATTCCACATGAAAGAATAAGTCGAAAATATAGAATAAAATTTGTTCATCCAAAGTTTCGTTATCGAGAAAATCGAGTTTGAAATGCAGCATGCTATTCGATAGGAATTGTCTGACGCAACTGTCTGATCATGACCGACCAAATCTACTTCCTGCATATACTAAAGCACACAAACCTGACAGATCTTCAAAGTCGATTTTCTCGAAAACAAAGCCTCAAACGAAAAATGTTTATTCTATATTTTCGGCTTATTCTTTCATGTAGAATCACCCCCTTTTCGCTTGTACCACCAATTACCAAACACCCTGTATAATAAATTGAGAAATGAAAGGCTGAATCTACTACAAAGTTTGTTTTATTGTAGATTTCAATATTTATCAGATTTCAATTGATTACTTATGGGTCCCACTAATATTTTCAGTATAAACGGCGGCGAAAGCGAGAATTTTCGGCATTGTCCGCGGCTACTTTTACTTTCGGGCTGAAAGTGCTCGGTTTTCATTCAGCCCGATCGTAAAGCCGATTGGCATCGCGCGTTTCGCGTAAAGTGAACCGGGAATCGTGGCGCGCGGTGGTCGCGTTCGCGGCGTCCGCTCGCGCGGAAACGCGTGCCGGATTTTTTATGGGGCTCTCTCTCGAGATCCATGGTAAATCGGACGATTAATGGAAACGATCGAGAGAAGTACTCCTGGTACTTTTCTTTGCATTTTTAACTGCACAGCGGCTCGATAAATGCCAAAACCATTGACGCGAAATGGTCGTTGCATCGTACGCTGACGCCATTTTCTGAAAAATTATTGGAAACCTTACGATTTTCTTTGCGAACATGTCCGGGACAGTTTTCCGAGTAAAATGATACTAAACACGATATAGTTTGGACCGTGCTTACTCGTTTAATGCACGATTTAGTAGGACCTCGATTATCCGAACTCATGTCTGAATTCTGGAGGAACGCGATTTTAGGTAATGTGTCAAAATTTTTTATGGTTTACCGCGAGAATTCTTGGACTTTTAGGGGTGCAAATAATAGCGCAAAAATCGATGTTTATGACAAAGTTTACGTTTGAAAATTTTAGAAATTGACTCCTGATTTTATTGTATAAATTTTTCAACATCGCAGGGCTCGAATGAAAACTGAAAGGACAAGCTTCAGAGTAGTCATTTTAGTTTATTAACACTAGGACGACCAAGCACTAAATGCAACTGGCATACATTGCCTTATAATAACAACAAAATAAGATTTGTTTAGATTTCGTATTAGTTTTGTTTAAATATCTACTTCGATAGAGAAGTTTATTAAAAAATGTTCTCATGGAAACATATTTATAATTTCAATATCTAAAAGAAAAAATTAGGAGGAAGTCATTTTGACCTATCCGGTAGTTCTAGTGTTAAATTATTATTTATAAAACATTGTGATTTGATGAGCTTATTACGTTATTGGTCCAACTGATTTGACAGGATGTAAGGATACGAGGTAGATTCAAATGAATTTTTCATCGGTTTTCTGCGAAAATTTTCCAACTTTCAAAATGTCGTACTTTGTGACGGAATCGTTTAGGTTTGCCGGAAATTGCGATGTTATGTCGAAAATTGACGCCTATCGATAGAACCCGGAAATACGATTTAAGGACATGGGATTGCTAAGGACGTGAAATTGATTTTTCGAAAATTCCCCGTGGTCATTTTTTTAACTTTTCAGGTTGTAAATGGGAGCCAAACGTACTTTCTGGTAGAGTCAGTTATGTTTGTAGAAAATTACGATGTTATGTCAAAAAATAAGTGACAGCTATTCGTAGTAGCAGGTAAGATGATTTAAGAACTTCTTCAGAACTTTTTCGCAGATATTTTTGAACTTTTGGGGTCGCGAGAAAAGTTGCGAGATCATACTGTGTGATTCATTTAGGTTTGCAGAAGATTGCGATATTTTGTCGAAGATAGTAGCAGGAAATATTATTTATTTATGCTGATGCTACACATGTCTTTTATGCTTATATTTTGCTTTAAATAAATAATATTTTCATTATACTGTATCAGACCTTCCTAACTGTGTTCTCGTGAAGCAATTTGGAAATAAATGTTGAAAACTCTTGACAATTCTGAATAGTACAGTCATGCTTCGCAGTGAATGTACTATTGACAAATGATGTTGAAGGTTATTCGACATTTGTCGGCCGAAAAGTCCCCACCAGACAGTAAGCAGACCAATTAAAATTTCCGGTTCGCGCGCATTGATCCGGAACAAGGTGCACTTTAACAATGAATCATTGCGCGATATGCAACAGTATCGGTGTGCCATCCGTCCCTTTGATAAACCGCCCTGCACTGTTACCGAAACGCACGATAATTTTTGCAAAAAGTCCCGACAATCGGAACTGTGTTTATTCAACCCCGAGCCTTCTCATTACACGAAGCAAAATTCGTGCAACTTCAACAATTTTTTGGGGGGAAACTGTGCGGCGTAATTTTTTTAAACTTTTTGACCATTTTTCTACAGGTCCTACAGTACAGAAAATATTTTTTTTTAACCTTCTCAAAATCGCTTCAGGGAAGACTGAACAAAAACTCTTCGGGTCGGTATCCAGGATCGACGGATGATGTTCTGTGTCAGTTTTGGAATTTTTATTTCGAAGAACTGGACGGCGCATTCTTTTGAAACTTTTTGAACATTTTTCTACGGGACTTATGATACAGAAAATATTTTTTTCAACCTTCACAAAGTCGCTTCAGAGAAGACTGAACAAAAACTCTTCGGGTCGGTACACAGGATCGGAGGATGATGTCCTGTGTCACTTTTGGAATTTTTTTCGGAGGAACTGGACGGTGAATTTTTGTGAAATTTTTTTAGCATTTTGCTACACGTCTTACAGTACAGACAATATTTTTTTAACGTCCTCAAAATCGTTTCAGTGAAAACCGAATAAAAATTCTTCGGGTCGATATCCAGAATCGAAGGATGATGTCCTGTGTCACTTTTGGAATTTTATTCGGAGGAACTGGACGGTGAATTTTTGTGACATTTTTTTAGCATTTTGCTACACGTCTTACAGTACAGACAATATTTTTTTAACGTCCTCAAAATCGTTTCAGTGAAAACTGAATAAAAATTCTTCGGGTCGGTACCCAGAATCGAAGGATGATCACCTGCGTCACTTTTGGAATTTTTTTCGGAGGAACTAAGCGGTGCATTTTTCTGAAACTTTTTTAAAAATTTCCATACAGGCCTTACAGTACAGAAAACATTTTTTTGAGCATTCTGTTTCGTTTCCAAAATTGCTAGAAAAATCAAGCAACAACACCCGTTTCGCGTCGACGGCAGCAAGATTCACTTTCCAGGATTGCAAATGGTGCAATTTTCAAAATATTTCCCGGCGAAACCGTGTGCCGTAATTTTTCCCAAACATTTTCGACATTCCGCCACGGCATAGTACGTGGTAGAAAACATTTTTGTCCCGTTCGTAAAATCGTGCTACCGAAAAATAAACGAAAACATGCGATCCGAGCCGATACGACAAGCTTCGGTGTTAAAGATCGCGACTTATGCGACATTCCGAATTTTCGTTCGACAAACCGCGCGCCAAAAATTTGTTTAAACTGTTCGCGGTACGTAGCCGGACACTTTACGAAGCGGTAAAAATTTTTCCAGTTGGGAAATCTGGTCCCCGACGAGATCTGCAAAAATTCTCAATCGCGTTCGAAGGTACAGCTTACATAAATTAATTTCTCTCGCGATGGATTATGTTTACCGGCTCGCAATCACTGTGAAAAAATATTACATCTGTCGGATCTAAATTCGCGGTGCGCTAAATTGTCGGCGAGCGCAGAGAGAGACAGAGAGAGAGAGAGAGAGAAAGCGGGAAAAGAGGGAAAGAGGGAAAGAGGGAGAGAGAATAGGGGGAAGAGGGGAGGGGAGGTGAGAGGGCGAACTTCGAAGGTACAGCTTAAATAAATTAATTTCTCTCGCGATGGATTATGTTTACCGGCTCGCAATCACTGTGAAAAAATATTACATCCGTCGGATCTAAATTCGCGGTGCGCTAAATTGTCGGCGAGCGCAGAGAGAGACAGAGAGAGAGAGAGAGAGAGAGAGAGAGAGAGAGAGAGAGAGAGAGAGAGAGAGTGAGGAAGCGGATAAAGAGGGAAAGAGGGAGTGAGAATAGGGGGAAGAGGGGAAGAGGGGAGGGGAGGGGAGAGGGAGAACTTTGTTGACATGGCGGGCAGTCCGGTAGGTAGCAATGAAAGAGTCGTTCGTTTATTAGTTCGGACTGGCCGGCACAATTGAAGTGGAACTCCGCGTTCATCACGTTTTCCACGAAATATTCCTACATTTTTCCCAGCGTCCCTCGCGGGGTAGCACCGTGAAATAGACCACGAGACGGGTCCAATATCGTCTGTCTTGCACAGATTACAGCTCCACCTACTTATTAGGAACGGCAAATATTTTCGGTATGCTCCTTTACCGGAACCGGTCCAAGAATCCCGAATATTTCCGCAACGCGGATAATCAAGCCGTTTATTCCACCGTGATGGACACACGTACCGACGGTTATTTGTTAGTACTCCCCGACTACCCCGAAATCCAATTTATTCATTTTCACCATGTTTAGGCCAACATGGCGGCGGCCTTGCCTGTCAAGAACACTAAAACTCGCACAACTTTTCAACCAGCGAATTCCTAACCTTACAATCTGTACTTCTTGGAATATTCTCGGGAAAATCTACACAGGATTACATAAAAAAGAAATTAAAAATTTCTGGCTTCCCAAGGTGAAGTTTAACCACCCTGTACTGTGTAAGAAATAGCTCGGAGATCTCCTTGTAATTGTACAGTTTATATTGATAAACTCGAACGAAGTTATTAAACAACGAATATAACTCGCAGAAGTTATAATTAACTGACTCATCGAATACATTATATACTAATAATAGTTAACCAATTTAACACTTTGACTGCCAAACAAGAAACCTGAAAAATTCCATAAAATCAAAAGGTTATTTAACACTAGAACTACCAAGCAGTAAATGCAACTGGCATACATTGCCTTATAACAACAACAAAATTGCAGTTGTTTAGATTTCATACCAGTTTTGTTCAAATATCTACTTCGATAGAGAAGTTTATTAAAAATTTTCCCATGAAAGCATATTTACAATTTCGTTATTTCTAAAAGGAAAAATTAGGAGCAAGTCATTTTGACTTATCTGGTAGTTCTAGTGTTAATGAAATAAAAATTGAAAAAAATTAAATGTATGATATTGAGTAGTCCTCCAACTTTCTTGCACTTTACATGTCCTAATCAAATTTGTTGCAATGAATATATTAACGTAAAAATTCATTTTAAAACCTGGACAAATAATTCCGTCACCCATATATGGGCGACATGGCAGTCAACGTGTTAATTATTAGTTTTATTATTTAAATCTTAAAAATATGCCTCTTAAAAAATCTTAAAAATATGGCTCTACGCTCCGCAGTGGAAGATCCGTGAGGAGATCTAATTGATCGAGGAATTAATCGGAGCGCGTGCAACGGTGTTTTTCTTTTAAAAAAATCGAGATCTTGGAAAAAGGGCCGGCGAGCGTAATCACTTTTTTCCGAGCCTGTCAGCTCGCCGGATTCGTCACATGTTCGATGTCAATCACAATGTTCGTCCCGCGCCGCGCCTAGCCGGGCCGGGCCGGGCCGTGTCGGGCCAAACAATTTTTCCGCCGCGTCGGAGGTGACAAAGAAGCGAGAGTAAACAAAAGAAACTGTGGCTGCGCGGAGTGGTCACACGGAGGTATTGAAAAAATTGTCTTTGAAAGAGTCGAAAATAAAATGGTAGGTTTTCATAAGGCAATATCGAGCGGTCGTGCGATACTAGAAAATACCGGGAAACGCCGTTTCTGTTTTCTCATTGTTTTTTTCTTTTTCTTTTGTTCTCTCCCACCCCCGCGCGATCTTTCATTCCCGGCAAGAAGAAAAAAAAAGATCTATAAAGTTCCTCCCCGGCCCTTGAGTTATTAGCTTCGGGGCGATTTTAATTTTAAATTCTCGCAAATCGCGTCTCCGCTATCGATCGCAAACCGGATATCTTACTATCGGATTCTTCAAACTCGGAAAATAATCCGAGCATGCGCAGCAGTCCATATCCGAACCGATAGGAAGAAAAAAGCGTTCGGATAACGGAGAGTCGATGTATTTCAGAAAATAAATTATTGGTCCCGGAGCCATTTTTGGCCTCCGAAATGTAACCCAGGGCATCTATAAACAAATACAGGTTAAACATTTCCGAGCACTCTACGTTACAAGTCTATTAGCGGATTTTGTTTGCGATAAAAATGAACAGATCGAATGCAAAACAGTGAAAATATTTATTGAATCGTGTTGCATCGTTATTTCAGTAGCTATTTTTATTTCCCATAAACGTTATCATTGGCAACTTCTGACTCGGGAAGTATCGATCGAAGGGTCGATTTCATTTCGAATTGCGGCGAATGAAATTTTCCTAGGGGATTATAATGACGATAGCGGGTAATCCGATTTTGTTTAATGCACGGTACACCCCGCGCAATCCCGGGAGCAGTTCTCAACGCGATTACAAAGGCCAGAGGCTGAGAATTTGCGATCGCTTCATTGGCGAATCGCTTGTCTTCCCGGCGAAGACAAAGAAGAACAATAATGGGCAAGTGAAAAGGAACAAAAGCGAGGACGGCGATACCATTATCGGCAAAGTCAGGTCAGGAGAAGGGAATGCCCCGTCTACTAAAATATATCTACTAAACATAGAAATAACATCGTCGAAACCGAGACCTGTGCGACAGATCAACCAAACGATCTGATATAAATAATTTTTTCTGAAAAAACTGCACACCCCATATATTCGAATCTTTTCGGGCCTCTTGCTGCAGGTCTTCCAGGCCAGAAAACAATTTTTTTAATGTTCTCAAAATCGCTTTAATAAAAATAAAAATAAAAAAATAATTAGCGTTGCTCTAACAAGATTCAAAGATTGCGCGACTTCCGGAATTTTTTACCGTGAAACCGTGGGCCGAAGAATTTCCAAACTTTTAGAGTATTTTGTGACACATCTTACAAGGTAGAAAACATTTTTTTCCAGCGGGCTCAAAATCATTTTAACAGAAGGATACGGTTAGTCAGTGTGAAATTGGATCGTTTCGTACGGAGTTAAAGTGTCCATTGTCTCGAAGCGGAGAATCTCGAAAACGTTGAGAAAAAATATTTTCTACTTTCCCAAGACCTGTATCGAAGTGTCGAAAAATTTTCAAAAAAAAATCCAGCTGATAGTTTCCCGGAAAAATATTCCCAAATCCGGGCCTCGAACCTCAAGACTTTAAAATCGATTACCGTTTCTATCTGAAGTGTCTTGATCACAGTCTCTCTACATATGTCGCCAAGGGCTGGACGATAAACGTCGTGGAATTATCCCCACTACCGCTGGGTACATCCGGTGAGAGGTCACGAAGCTTGAAAGACCTCGGGAGGTCGAGGAGTGTAAACATAACACGACTCGGATACGTCTCCTGCACGATACATGTCGCTGGCAAGACCCCTGCTGTTGACATAAATCGTAGAACAACGTCGGACGAAAAGTGGATTCGTATTGTACACCGATTCGAGCTGCCAGTGAGTTCTGAGTGTATCAATTCGGAATTTAGAAAGTGGAAACTCGGAAGATTCGAGTTCTCGCGAGTAGGGATATTGGCTGTTTTACCATGTGCAATAATGCTGTGCGTAAATAGATGTTCCCGAATGCTCTCATAACATTCCGGGGCTTTGACTCCGTTAGTTGGCCCAATACCCCACGCAATACCTTCCCGTATTCTCGTGCGAAGCGAATCGAAATGAGAAAAGTTTTTGCAGTGTAATAAGCGACATATCCAACCGGGCTCTCCGACTCGCGCTGCACCGCTCCGCTCCGATCTGCTCCGCTTCCGCTTTGCGTTTTCCGTTTCGGGATTAACGCTACGGAATAGCACAGGATGTAGCGTTAGAAATAATAAAAGGAACGAAAGCGAGGAACGGATTCCGAGATAGGAACAGTCCCGTTGTAAACTCTAACGATGCCTTTCGATAAGTTCGGCCGCCTAACGAAATTCCTGCGCTTCGATCCCCTCGGCTTAGCTCCCTACTATACTCTTCTTTTCTTTGAAAACTGTTCTTATCCGAGGCGAATTTCAAACCTGAAAAGTTCCTCGCCCGTGGAACTGCTGTTCCCAGTCAGACAGGATTTTTCTGCGATTTTTTCTTGGCAAAATTCGATCCACACGATACTTTAATTTCCAGTTCTAAAAAATTTGCTACATTACGTGCTGCGTCCCAAAAACCACGGTTCAAGTGTACGGGGTTGTTTCAAGTCGATTTTTCGAATGAAGTTTACACCAATGTGTGTGTGAATTTTTTTGGCAAAATTCGATCCACACGATACTTTAATTTCCAGTTCTAAAAAATTTGCAATATTACGTGCTGCGTCCCAAAACCACACGGTTCAAGTGTACGGGGTTGTTTCAAGTCGATTTTTCGAATGAAGTTTACACTAATGTGTGTGTGAATTTTTTTGGCAAAATTCGATCCACACGATACTTTAATTTCCAGTTCTAAAAAATTTGCAATATTACGTGCTGCGTCCCAAAACCACACGGTTCAAGTGTACGGGGTTGTTTCAAGTCGATTTTTCGAATGAAGTTTTCACTGATGTGTGTGAATTTGTTTGGAAAAATTCGATCCACACGATACTTTAATTACCAGTTCTAAAAAATTTGCTATATTACGTGCTGCGTCCCAAAACCACGGTTCAAGTGTACGAGGTTGTTTCAAGTCGATTTTTCGAATGAAGTTTACACTAATGTGTGTGTGAATTTTTTTGGCAAAATTCGATCCACACGATACTTTAATTTCCAGTTCTAAAAAATTTGCTATATTACGTGCTGCGTCCCAAAACCACGGTTCAAGTGTACGGGGTTGCTTCAAGTCGATTTTTCGAATGAAGTTTACACTAATGTGTGTGTGAATTTTTTTGGCAAAATTCGATCCACACGATACTTTAATTTCCAGTTCTAAAAAATTTGCTATATTACGTGCTGCGTCCCAAAACCGCGGTTCATGTGTACGGGGTTGTTTCAAGTCGAATTTTCGAATGAAGTTTACACTGATATGTCTGATAAAAAAAAATCAAAAATTAAATTACGGTCGTGGCTTTCCGTCCAATTTAAAAAATTTTAAAAATCATATGAAACACAGTCTAAAACTACGTAGCACGACTTGACTGAAATCGATGTACCACTCAATTCGACTTACACCAAATTTTACAAAATCAAAAACGCTGACCGAACGGATATCTTTAGTTGAGAAATTGGTTGTATCAAATATCGCTGAACATGCCTGGAAAGTTTCAGGAACAACAGCTGCAGCAATTTGTTACGTCGTCAAATATTGGACCACAAAACACGTACTCGGATAATGGAGAAAATTCCCCGGTTCGGATAGTAGAGGTTCCACCGAATCGTGTATTAAACAGACAAACGTGACGCAAATTGTATCGTGTTTGGGCTCGTTCGATTCGGCGAAATGTCCGTAATGCGTTGGCAAACGTTCCTGGAAGAAATGATTGAAATTAAGAAAGTTTAAACAAATTAGACCGGAATAGGTCTCTGTATCGGGTCGTGGCGTTGGTGCGCAAGATTTGGACAGAATCGGGGAATGAATATTAGCGATCCCCGATTGCGGAAACCGAGTTTCAGTGAAACTGTTCCGAAGAGGTTCCTCTGGTTTTCAAAAAGAATTCTTCGGAGAGATGAAGGGCTCCGGTCGGCGACCGGGTCTAAAAACGAACAGAACCGAGAGAGAGAGAGAGAGAGAGAGAGGGCTGCAAGCGAAATGTGAAAAAAGGGACGGAATGAGATTAAACAAGAGCCGGTCCATGTCAGCTCCTTCGACTGTAGGTGAACCTGTTACACGTTCCGGTGTGGTACATGACAGCCGCCACCTGGGGAAATCCCCGATGGCAAATGTTCCACGAATACATCGATCTGGGTTATACGGGCAGTTACCTCGCGACTTCTCTTGTCTCTTTTCAGCTTTTTATTTCTCATCTTGAGAGATGTCGAGGAATCGATACAAGCTCAGGGACACCCCATTGAGAATACCGGAAATTCGCGAACCTTCTTCGCAGACGCTAATACACGGCAAATTCGAAAAAAGACGAGAATTTTTCTCGGACCCAACCTCGTTCGTTACCGGTTCCCATAGTTAGCTCCCTGTATTAATTATATCCATTTCCATTGAGCAGTTTGGCTTTGAGAAATTTTATTTTCAAACGATTTTTTCCAACGAATTTGTTGCCAGCATTTTTCTCTGTCGCGTCGGTGCCATAATCTTTAATTTGCCGGCTGATTTAGTTGACACGAAACTTTGTCTACGTCCTAGAATAATTGTGTGGATTTTCAAGAAGCAGTATCGTTGTGACGCATTTTTAAATTCATGCCTTAACAGTAGATATTGCTTCTGCTGCGGGCTAAACTTTAACTGAGGGAACTACAAATTTTGGATTTTTATCCATAATAATTCTGTAGACTTTGACGGGAGAATGCCAAAAATCCAAATTTCAACGTTAGGAATTCACTGGTTTAAGAGTTATGCCTGTTTAAAGTTGAGCGATTTCAAGCGTCTTTGACAAGTAAGGGCGCCGCCATATTGGTATGTACTTAGACATCGTCCAATGAGCGGAGCCGCGAGAAGGTTGGTCAGAGAGTGTGTGGCACTATGATTGAAAAGTTATGTTATCGACATCACCGCGTGCTTGTAGCGCCACCCGGCGGCTCCGCTCATTGAACCACGCGCGCCGGTGAGTACACACCAACATGGCGGCTCCCTTACCTGTCAGAAACGCTTGAAATCGGATCTTAAGCACGCGTAACTTCTGAACCAGTGAGTTCCTAATGTTAAAACTCGGATTTTCGTCACTTTCTCCACAAATCTACAAGATTATATCAAGAAAAGTCCAAAATTTGTGATCCCCTAAATCAAAGTTTAACTCTGTTGTCTCCGTATCCCTCTGACGAGTTTGGAGAATCGAGTAAATTAATCGAATGAATTAAACACGAGTAAACACGACCCTAATTGCGCCGTGTTTGGACTCGTTTCGCTTGTTATTAGCTTTTTCATAACAGAAAGAAACGATAACGGGCTCGCAGACGCGTGTCGGTGTCTGGATTAGCAACCCTGGGACAAGAAACGTCGGTTCCGTCGACTGTTGCCGTATTCTTCCTGCCCACCGACTCGTTACCATTCCTCTTGTCATCGGTGGAACCGATGCTGGCCCTATAATGCCGAGAAAATAGAGGAGAGGCTTTCAAGGAGGTCGTTAAAATCAGATTATAAGGGAACACCGTAGCCCGGAAGTTTCACTGTACAACCAGCAGAAAACACACCGAATCCAACAGGCGAGTGGAAGAAGATTGGATACACCCTACACGCAGAAAGATTAATTCTTCCCCGTCGAGGAATTTCGAAGTCCCGATCGATTTCGCACGTGGCATTTTGCCGGGGCCAGGATGTTGCAAATGTTCCTTTTTTCATTGTTTCTATTTTTTTTTTTTTTTTTTTTTTTTAAGGCAATGCACACGAAAGAGTCCCCGGCGCAGACAAAAGGAAATGCGGTGCGATTCACGCAACCTGCAACTGCGACCGATAAAACAGAGACGGGCTCGTCTCCACTACGCAAAATCATTCATCCGACTTTTCCCTATTCAGTGATTCCATTTTGCTCTCGTGCATTTCTTCTCTCGCTTCATTCTTGACCTATAATCTTCTGCCCCAGCTACCTCGAACCCCGGATAACGTTAAATGAATGCTACCTGATTAAAAATGCGTATTATTCGCGACAGAACCACCGATCACGATCCAATTTACCGCCATTTTCGTTCGACAGCCTGTTGGCATCGCTTCCAAAAATTCATCAGGTACCTATTATCGAGGTTTCAGCGTTTTTGTGGTGACCTTATGGAACGCATTTAACGATACATTCATTTCTAATATATTGCTACATCCTAAAATCCCGATCGATAGACCCACAAACGTGATCCGAAGGTTTGGGAATGTTTGAAAGCGATTTTGCAATACTTCCCGCGAGAATTTTTTAACATTTGACGTCTCGAATGAAAGCTAAAAGAACGTACTTTGAGACAAATGAATTGCAATTTGTGGAAAATCGCTATGCTATGCGATAAATCCTAAACTCTCGATCAATAGTTCCATACACGTGATTCGAAGGTTTGGGGATGTTTGACAGCGATTTTGTAATACTTCCCGTAAGAATTTTTTGACGTTCAAGGACTCAAATGAAAGCTAAAGGAACGTACTTTAAAATGAATTGATTGCAATTTGTGGAAAATTGCTGAACTATGTGTTGCATTCGCAAGTTGCGATTCGTGGTTCCATAAATAAGGTTTGTGGACACGGGGTGGTGTGGAATGAATTTTTCAGTGTTTTCAACGAAAATTTTGCAACTTTCCAGGATGCAAATAGAAGCCAGAGGAACGTACTTTAAAATAAATTAATATCCATTTGCCGAAGTATGACGATATCACGTGCTAAATTGAGAAATCCACTAATGTGCAGCTCGATGCGACAGGGAAAGCTCCGAATGTGTTAAGCCGAGTTCATAATGACTCTCTGACGGATAGTGGGGCGAACTCGTCAAACCGAATCTGCCATCATCTCTTCTGGAAAGCAACGCTAATAGCTCAGCTGACAATAATTGCACTTGCCATCCGCCGTGAAATCTAAACAATCGTACACAATTACTACTAAAAAATAAATCGACGGGACACACCTGGAATGGGGGTACGCTATTACGTAACGAGCAACGTGCATTTTTAACACTTATTAGTCAGAGGAGCGTTAAGAGCGTGAAGAGCACTGAAATTTGCATAGTTAAACAAATTACCGCTCGGTGATCTCTCGAGGATAATAGACCCCACTTTATAGCTTTCTGCTCCATATAATAACTTACAGTGCATCCATGGGGTATTACTGTAACGTTTTTCTCACCACACAGGCGGCGAGAAACTGAATTTAAACAGGCCCCAGAATATTCAGAAAAATTTTTCTCCTCACTGAAAGCACCATAGATTAAACGATAAAACCCCGTCACGTCTGAGGGTCCATGACCACTAAAACCATCAAACGAAGGTTTGAGGTTGTTTGAAAAAAATTGTTCAATACTTCCCATAAGAATTTTTTGGCGTTCAAGGACTCAAATGAAAGCTAAAAGAACGTACTTTAAGATGGATTAATTGCAATTTGCGGAGAATTGCTACGCTACGCGCTACATCCTAAAATCTCGGTCAATAGACTCAAAAACTTGACCCGAAGGTTTGAGGTTGTTTGATAGCGATTTTTCAATACTTCTTATAAGAATTTTTTGGCGTTCAGGGACTCAAATGAAAGCTACAAGAACGTTCTTTAAGATGGATTAATTGCAATTTGTGGATAATTGCTATGCTATGCGCTATATCCTAAAATCTCGGTCAATAGACCCATACACGTGACCCAAAGGTTTTAGGTTGTTTGAAAGCGATTTTACAATACTTGCCATGAGAATTATTTAATGTTTGATGTCTGAAATGAAAGCTGGAAGAAGGAACAGTAAGATGGATTAATTGCAGTCGCTTCGCCTCCTCTACATCGTGTAAACGTATCGTAGAAACCGAACGCTGTTAATAGAGGCTTCAGTTCCAAAATGAGTCCAGGCTTATACAATTTGTTTATACAAAATTGTGACTCTTGTTCACTGCGGGGAACCCTTTATAAATCGTCCCAGCGCCAATAAAAATGTGCACGTTGCAACGTCTCCGTGGAATTTCGAGCCCCACGATTATAAGACGCGCGGGATTCGGTCGGGAGTTGTAATTCTGTTTGAATTTACATTCAGAGCCGTGAAATTTCGCGATAACTTGGCTAAGCCCGCAGCTCTGATTATGAATGCTCGTTTCGCTTATCCCGTTCTTAATCCGCGGCGTTCCGTGGCGCGGCCGCGATTGTTCCGTTCGTAGCGTTAAGAAATCCGCGCTCCGCGAAGACAGGGGAAATATTACGGTGGAAAAAAGGAATGAAAAAAGGGGGGGGAAGGAGCATAAACACGAAGGACGAGATTTTCCCGGCGATTTCTATCGCCTCGATTCCAGGCTCCTTGATACTCCCATCCCGGCCGGATTAGCGAACGGGTCTTCCGTCGAAACAGTTGCAAATTGTTGCCGTTTCCCCGCGGAACTTTACGAATTCTTCGAGTAACAAGTTCCCCGGTACATTTCCCTCGGGAAAGGACGACGCTCGTCGTCGTCGTCAACGAAGTGACCGCGATGAAAAGCGATAAATAAGGATCGATTGGATTTCTACTAGCCGAGCTGGAAGTTTTGCTCCAATAATAGGAGGAGGGAAGCCTCCGGTTCTCGCTCTCTCTCTCTCTCTCTCTCTCTCTCTCTCTCTTGGTTCTCTCTCCCTTCCGCTGATTCAACCAGTAACTTCTGGACTAAGCGGATTAACCGACCCTCTGACGACGGAAACGGTTCTGTTCTATCTGCTACCGTAACTCGTCGTTTATCCAGAGCTCATCCTCTGAGACGATGTTATGATAAGAATCGTCCACTTCGTTGGAACTTGGTTAATGTAACCTATTATGCGCGGATTCGAACGCGAAGATGAAACAGAAAGGCGCGGTCGGCTTGTTGGCTTGTAATTTCCAAGAAAACCGCGCCGCTTATCATTCTAATTGCGCGTCCTTCCCGCCCGGAGCCGTTCGTGTCTCTCGCGCGCGTCACTATTAAATCTGTCCCCATATACACTTGCTGACAAAAGGGCCTAGCCGATTAAGATGGTCAAAAGTGCCCTTAGACGTTTTTTAATGATTGATGAACCATTCGAAAGCTGACCAAGAAAAACCCCTCTGAGCAAAATTTCAACCCCCTATCTTACTCGTGAGGGTAGTTACAGGGTAAATTAGATTTTGAGCTTTTCCGCGCATTTTCCGCACTCTGATGCAGCCTAAAATTCTGAAAAAAATGTGGTATATTTTGGACCCTAAGGCAGATTTTTGAGAATTTTTTCAGATTTTTTGGATGCAAACTGTGGTCGTAAAAAATGAAAAACCTCAAAAAAATCGGAAAAATACAGGTTTCTCAAAAATATGAAAACATGCTATTTAGCTGTTTAGTGCCCCAATATAGTACTATAACAGGCAGTGTTGTCAATTTTTTTTAGATTTTTGGTTGGGGTAGATCATTGTCAAAAACAAGAAAAACCGAATTTTTTCGACGTTTCTGCTATTAGGAGGAAAGTTACACTTGTTGATTTTATTACAAGTATATATTAAGTCATTTTTAATGTTATTACATTGAAACAAGTAATTGTTTGACCCATAAAATGTGATTTAAGAGAAAGAGTAATTGTATTTCGTGTGATATATACCAAAATGTTTGCAACGTTTACAACATCGCCGGTTGGCAGGGCGGTCAAGGCGTCTGACTACGGAGCGGAAACGCTGGGGTTCGAATCCCGTTGGTGGAAAAGTTTTTTTTTCCATACATCATCTTTATTTTTTCAATTTCTTATTACCCATGGTTTATTCATGGGATTTTTTAAATATTTTTTTAATGGTTTAAAAATATTTAAATAACATTTTTGAGTAAAATACATGCAAATATAATTTTGGAGTACCTATTACTTCCACGATTTTCTAATTGTATATGTTCATCATTACGGTCCTGTATAACATTCTTAATATTAAAATTCCTTAATCTAGTTTCTAAGCCTTGCGTCTTCAGAAATTAGGGAAGAAATGAGAAGGACTCTGAATAAATAACACGCAGCAAAGTATTGGTTTTTGTCAAATTGAAAAAAAGGGCTACATACTACCACTGTTTTGAAAGTGAGGTGTCAAGTACAAATAACTTAAGCCAATCCTTTTTCTTGTAAGGTACATAAGAAAGTAATTCCCGTTTATAGTTACTTGACTGAAAGACTTGTACTGTGGACATTTATGATACGGATCAGGAAGTTCATTATTTTCGATGGGACGTATATTCATCACCAGAAAAGTACAAACAACGAGTACCAACGAAAGCCATATTCAATCCAAAGAATGTACCGTTGTGTAAACCCTTCACAATCTGCACAACGAATGGTTATATTGTAGACACTTCTAGACTCAATTTCATACAGTATCCTCGGCAGATAATCTTGATTTTCCGGAAATGATAGAAGTAGATTTAAAAATTCTTTTCACGGAGTCTTACCAATTTTCACAAGCAATTTCATATCTGACGGAAATCGTGGACGAACACAATAATATAAATATTCATTGCCTAATCGAAGGAAATAATATCATTAAATTCGAAGTAAAATCGCAGTCGTATAAATAAAATATAGTTAAGAATGTTATTTAAATATTTTTAAACCGTTAAAAAAATATTTAAAAAATCATATAAATAAACCATGAGTAATAAGAAATTGAAAAAATAAAGATGATGTATGGAAAAAAAAACTTTTCCACCAACGGGATTCGAACCCCAGCGTTTCCGCTCCACAGTCAAACGCCTTCACCGCCCTGCCAACCGGCGATGTTGTAAACATTGCAAACATTTTGGTATATATCACACGAAATACAATTACTCTTTCTCTTAAATCATATTTCATGGGTCAAACACTTACTTGTTTCAATGTAATAACATTAAAAATGACTTAATATATACTTGTAATAAAATCAACAAGTGTAACTTTCCTCCTAATAGCAGAAACGTCGAAAAAATTCGGTTTTTCTTGTTTTTGACAATGATCTACCCCAACCAAAAATCTAAAAAAAATTGACAACACTGCCTGTTATAGTACTATATTGGGGCACTAAACAGCTAAATAGCATGTTTTCATATTTTTGAGAAACCTGTATTTTTCCGATTTTTTTGAGGTTTTTCATTTTTTACGACCACAGTTTGCATCCAAAAAATCTGAAAAAATTCTCAAAAATCTGCCTTAGGGTCCAAAATATACCACATTTTTTTCAGAATTTTAGGCTGCATCAGAGTGCGGAAAATGCGCGGAAAAGCTCAAAATCTAATTTACCCTGTAACTACCCTCACGAGTAAGATAGGGGGTTGAAATTTTGCTCAGAGGGGTTTTTCTTGGTCAGCTTTCGAATGGTTCATCAATCATTGAGAAACGTCTAAGGGCACTTTTGACCATCTTAATCGGCTAGGCCCTTTAAGAAACAATATAGTCGTTTGGGAATTAGTGTATATTTTTAATGTCCTGAAATACACATGTCCGAATTAAAAATAACATGACGAGATTACGTATCATACATGAACATACAATAAGTTTTTTTTCCGATTATACTTGTATAAGCACTACAATTAATATTGAGTCAAGGAAACGAAAGAAAAGTTTGTGACATAATTTAAGAAACATACTGTGCTTGAATCATGTAATCACTTTTAACAAAAAAATAACAATGTGCAGGTGTTTATACTTTTCATGATGATCTAATAAGATGTTGGATAACCCTTGGATTTGATGTCTGCATGGCATTGATTCGATTAATCGAACACAATGCTTGGGTGGTATTTTAGACCATATTTTCGTAATTTCTCGCATTAACACCGCTTTATTAGTAAATGAATGACTCCCGAATTGACGTCCAACGTAATCCCACAAATGTTAAATTGGGTTCAAGTCTGCAGATTGACTTTGCCACTTAATTACATTAACATTTTGCTGCATGAGAAATGCCTTAATTAATTTAGAAGAATGTTTTGGGTCATTGTTATGTTGAAATAACCACTCCATTGACATTTTCTCCTTAGCAAATGGCAACATATGATTTTGCAAAATACACAAATTGATTTACACAAATAGATTAATACTTTTTTGTAAAGAATATGAAGGAGCATTAGCTGATGCAATAAAAAATATATGATTCCATTTTAAAAAACATGAATGACCTTCATATGTCCTTTACACGTCCACCTACAAAAAAAAATGTACCATCAGAATGTGCCCCTCTCAAAACCATTCAACTTCACCTCAAAATTGTTTGCTATACGTAATAATAATGACGTAAATCTAGATGGCAAAATGTGGTGCCCCACCCTGTATATATATATTTGTACACGCTCGCACTGGACCAATAAAAAGAGGTCAAATGGTCAAATGCTTGTCCAATCCAACAGCTTTGATTCTTTGGCGTTTTAGCTGCTCGTTAGCTGCCACTTTTGGCGCATTGCTGTATCGCTGTTGCTCCGCTTTTGTTTCCGTTGCAATAATACCGAAACCTGAATCGTCATAGCTTCGCGCCCAAAAGCTTCCACGAGGATCGCTTCACGAGATCCGAGGAAATAATTAAACGACGACCAAGTTCATTCTGCAGGGAACCGCGAAGTGTCCAGAAATTCCAAAATATCCAGCCAGCCACGATGTGCTGACAGCACCCGAAGTGGCAGAAACGCTTAACCGGCTATTTGCCAACACCCGTCCGCGAATGTTCGCAGCCGCTGACGTAACATTAGGTTTTCAGCATATCGATGCCACCGCCATGACTCTTCTTGTCTGTGGGTGTGTGTGTGTCTTTTTTTTTGTTTGTTTGCTGGAACACGTATTTGTGTCCAATTAACATAGCCGTGTTTACGATTCGCATCAGCCGCGCGCGCGCGGCCATAACAGAAAAGTTTCGGGCCCGATCCATAATTAGCTACGAACCCACGGACAGCGACATTTGATTTTATTTTTAACGACCGAACTTCGCGACCAACCGCATTTATTTAACCGCACGGCTGCGCGAATATACTTCAGCTCATTTTTATTTAATAATTCCCAGAAGTTGTCCGACTTAATTGAATATTCCCAAAACTGTCTTGGAATATCTTGCCCGTTTAACTCTGTCGCGATAATTCTCGCTGTAACTTCTAATCGAATGGACATTTTTAGTTTAAATAATTACCGCGTACTCTTGAAATATCGTCGAATATGTCTGCAAAGTTTAAAAATAATAGCTGCAGCGGTTTTCGTTCTATCGTCAGATTTGTGAAACGGAATTCACAGCCGTTCGGATAATCGAGGTTCCATTCAATCGTGGATTAAACGAACAACTGTAGTGCTAACTGTATCGTGTTTGGGCTCGATTTAATCAGAAAAATGTCAGGAATGTAAGTATGGTGAAAGTGTAATTAAAGACCGAACAGTTTTGTTATTAAATTGATAAACATTGTCCCACTGATATATCTAATTCACTTCTCGGTGATCCAGCGGCAATGTAGATGAATTTCTTACGATATTGAGACACCATTACACATCGCTACTCCACCATTAGTACTAATCCCAATTCGATACAGCTATCGCTGTAGCGATTTCACAGTCAGTTTCGTACCAGCCTATTATAATGATGATGCGATTAGTGTGCGAGTCAAGCTCGAAGAAAACAGCGACAGGAACACGTTTCACCAATTGAAACTGGCTGAATAAATTTTTTCACTGGCATTTTTAAATAGCCCGTACACCGTCTTAGTCAACGAGAAGTTATTCTTGCGGTCTCACAATTTTCATACTACACCGAAGTGGAGTTCACGTGACATTTCTTTTTTTCTGAAAAATAAAAAGATCGTCTTATAGGACATCGTTTGGGCACCGTGGACAGCATTGAAAAAGATTGTAACCGACCAACTGAAAACAGTTACAATAGAAGCAATAGAAGAATTCCAGCATTGTTTCCAGAAGAGGGACCAGCACCGCCTCCAGCGGTGTATAGCTCCGCGAGGGCGCCATTTTGAACGGGATAATGTCGGATTCTCCATCAGATGACACAGAAACATTCTCATCGAACTAGTCTCTGTTACTGTTCAGACGTGATCGTGACGAAACAAAATTAAACCGACGCGTTTTGACCTTGACGTGACCTTAAGAATTAATTCTGCACAATAGCCAATCTCGAAGAGTACCCAAAAAATTTGTAATATAGGCCCCCGTATAGAAAACGGTTGTAAAATACTTTTAAAATACTTTCTCTGCAATTCTGGCCAATTTTAATTTTTTCCAAAATTCTTTGCCCACGCCATGTGGTAAACCTAACCTTTCTAAACAGTTCTAGATTAAGTAAAAGATATCAGGGTCATACTGTACAGTATTAAAAAAATTTGTGATATAGGCCCGTATAGAAACCAGTTGTAAAATACTTTTAAAATACTTTCTCTGCGATTCTGGCCAATTTTAATTTTTTCCAAAATACTTTGCCCACGCCATGTGGTAAACCTAACCTTTCTAAACAGTTTTAGGTTAAGTAAAACATATCAGGGTCGTACTGTAAAGTATTAAAAAAATTTGTGATATAGGCCCGTACAGAAAACAGTTGTAAAATACTTTTAAAATACTTTCTCTGCAATTCTGGCTAATTTTAATTTTTTCCAAAATTCTTTGCCCACGCCATGCGGTAAACCTAACCTTTCTAAACAGTTCTAGGTTAAGTAAAACATATCAGGGTCGTACTGTAAAGTATTAAAAAAATTTGTGATATAGGCCCGTACAGAAAACAGTTGTAAAATACTTTTAAAATACTTTCTCTGCGATTCTGGCCAATTTGAATTTTTTCCAAAATTCTTTGCCCACGACATGTGGTAAACCTAACCTTTCTAAACAGTTTTAGGTTAAGTAAAACATATCAGGGTCGTACTGTACAGTATTAAAAAAATTTGTGATATAGACCCGTATAGAAAACAGTTGTGAAATACTTTTAAAATACTTTCTCTGCAATTCTGGCCAATTTTAATTTTTTCCAAAATTCTTTGCCCACGCCATGTGGTAAACCTAACCTTTCTAAACAGTTCTAGATTAAGTAAAAGATATCAGGGTCATACTGTACAGTATTAAAAAAATTTGTGATATAGGCCCGTATAGAAACCAGTTGTAAAATACTTTTAAAATACTTTCTCTGCGATTCTGGCCAATTTTAATTTTTTCCAAAATACTTTGCCCACGCCATGTGGTAAACCTAACCTTTCTAAACAGTTTTACGTTAAGTAAAACATATCAGGGTCGTACTGTAAAGTATTAAAAAAATTTGTGATATAGGCCCGTACAGAAAACAGTTGTAAAATACTTTTAAAATACTTTCTCTGCAATTCTGGCCAATTTTAATTTTTTCCAAAATTCTTTGCCCACGACATGTGGTAAACCTAACCTTTCTAAACAGTTCTAGGTTAAGTAAAAGATATCAGGGTCGTACTGTACAGTATTAAAAAATTTGTGATATAGACCCGTATAGAAAACAGTTGTAAAATACTTTTAAAATACTTTCTCTGCAATTCTGGCCAATTTTAATTTTTTCCAAAATTCTTTGCCCACGACATGTGATAAACCTAACCTTTCTAAACAGTTCTAGGTTAAGTAAAAGATATCAGGGTCGTACTGTACAGTATTAAAAAAATTTGTGATATAGGCCCGTACAGAAAACAGTTGTAAAATACTTTTAAAATACTTTCTCTGCGATTCTGGCCAATTTTAATTTTTTCCAAAATACTTTGCCCACGCCATGTGATAAAGCTAAACAGCCTTCAGCCTACCAGCCTTTCTAAAGAGTTCTAGGTTAAGTAAAAGATGTCAGAGTCGTACTGTTCGGTATTAAAAAAGTCAATTTTATTAAGCGTGTCCGAATGTTAGTGGGCAAATGATAATTTTCAAAAATGCGTTCGAGTGATTCCTTTTTTGGGTGGTGTAGCCGATGCGTGGGATTAACGTGAACGCAACGAGGTTCATTCCGAGATCGCTGGCGGATTATCGTCGGCGCGAGCCCTGATATCGAGACGACGTAATCAAAAACTACTTTTCGAAAGTTCTTCCCGGGGACATTAAATTTCCGGGGGTGGAATGGGGCCAGCTGGAGCTACGGCGGAGAGATATTCGCGTACAACGGCGCGAGGGTTACGCCACTGGGTGCCTATAATTTTGCAAATAGGCCCTATAACTTTGTCATTACAGAGGGAACGAAAGTATTTTCCGGTGAGTTTACGAGCACGATATCTTCAACGTCATAGTTGCGCGAAAGGAGGAAGATTGACGGGGAAGCGCCCGTTATTTCCGAGGAATGATGCTCTCCGAGCGAATGCGGGACTAAAATTAATGAAACTATCCATAAAACTGACCCACCGTTGCGACTGCGCGAGCTTCGCCTTTATTTATTATGCCAGCGTGAGCTTTCGAACTACGAACAATCGATTCGCATGAATATTTTAAATATCCCGGTTATTTCCGGCGACAGTGACGCGGAATAAGTTTATTAGGTTAGCCACGACCCTCGAATTTTTTCGTCGATGCTTTTGCGCATCGAAAATATTTAAATTTTATCTAATACACACATTTGCTAAATTAGACAAGTAAGCTCGTGGAAGCCGATAGCGAAAAAAACTAATTTTTTCCGGAAAATCCGACCGGACCAATACAACTGGACCAATACGCCTGCACACTCAAAAAGCTACAAATTCGACAGTTTTACGAATTTCGAAATCAAAGTTCGGAAGGGTGTTCCGCAAGGTTTAGACGAACAGGATATACGATTTTTGAAGAATTGATTTCCCTAGTTCACCGAAGGTATGCAATTCCAGGCAGTGACGTATCGCTGGCGTAATTAGAGCTCTGCCAACGAAATTCGAGGGAACCTAGGTAACTTTACACTGGCCTAACCGCCTTCTTACCGTTCGTAGAGTGTCCTCGGGTGTTGGCAAGAGCCAGAGGAAGCATCCTATTCGAGTGTAGCAGTATTGACAAGTAGGGTACGGTGGTGGTAAATGCGTGTGCTCCCTCGGTCAGTCGGTGACATGTGTGCTTAGTAGCTATTGTTCGAAACCAGTGTCAATATTCTGGGAACCAGTCGCTAGATAAAACCTACACGATACCAAGACCATCGAAACCTCGATTGAATGGTCTGCATATGCATCTGATGCTTCGGGTTCATGTCAACACGTCAATTGTCGTACCATCCATGAACAAGTGAAATTATTTGTCTAAATTTAAAAATCAATTTTTATATTCGGTACCACAAATACTTAGTTTGTCTCAATGTTTATTCTGACAAATAAATTAGATTGATTCTATAAACGTAGTATAGAACTGAAACTATTTCCACTCTTGAGATATTTATGAATTTTATTTAAACTGAGAATTTGAACATACCTTTCTCCAAGTAATAATTAGACTGCGGATCTTTATGCAGAATAAAAATTTTCTACTTGAATTGCGACAGACTGGAGTGAACTAGAAATTGATTTCCTTTCTTAATATGTTTAATAGGCTGAAAATAGTGCAACTGTCTTTTAACATTTTTCTAATGTTTTCACTGTTTTAAAATACGCCTACACATTCTTGTCATAAATGCATAAAATCCGCAGTCTAGTAATAATAATTTAACCCGAATATTTGTGTGGTATTTTTAGAATTTACTGTTATGGCATACGATTAGTACAGTTCTCTGTTCCTGTTACCTTCTCGTCAGTCTTTGTCGACGACGGAGCCCAGTTTCTAAATAATTCGACTCACTAGAAAAATAGTTAAAAGTCGTCAGGATGCGACGGTTTCCCCAAACAAGTTCGAAAGCGCAACCTAACGCAGTCGTGGTCGGGGTGCTCGTTTTTTCCCGAAAAAAAATTGTTGTAGAACAACTTTCCCGCGGAGTTTGCCCCACCAAAAATGATATACCGGGGGACAAACTTTTTTCCCCGCAGCTGATGCGTCCGAGTTTTTCTAGTCCCACGATGCGTAAAAGCAATAAAACCCGTTCGAACGTGCCACAGCACATCGAAACGCAAAGTTACTTCTCGAGAGTGGCCGTCGTTTCGTCCGTCTATTCGGTATCCAATCGGGTAACCCGATATAAAGGGAGTCACAAAAATATACTTCCTTGCACAGGATGATTCCCGAGGTCATTTCAAACAACTTTTTCCTTTACGAAAATCTTCTCCGAGGCCTCGTTCGGTAGTTATTAACGAAAAACACGGACCAATCAGAGCGCGGCTGTAGTGGGCAGATTGTGACGTGGCGAGAGATGGCGCTGAGCGCGGCGACGGCATTGGCCGAGCCGGAATCGGTTCGCTCTGGGCGCGCTATGATTGGTCCGCGTTTTTCGTTAATAACTCCTGAACGAGGCCACGGAGAATATTTTTGTAAAGGAAAAAGTTGCTTGAGATGACCTTGGGAATCGAACTATTTAAGGAGGTACAACATTTTTGGGGCACGCTGTGTTATGCACTGCTGTAGATGGGAAATTGTTTCGTGGTGCCGGATGACGTTCGATTGGCTTTTAAAATCCGTTCCCTCCTGCGAACATTTTTTAATTTTTGGCAGGAACTTTTGAACACACATCTATTCACCTTTTCTGGAAAAATCGCGATCACGACGAGAAATCGATAGATCGAGGTCGATAGCTCAGTCACGTTGGAGTTTCGAACGGTTGCTTTAAGTAGATTTTTGGACTACTTTCCAGGGGGAGGGGGGTTTAACTTGTAGGGTTGCAAATGGGGGTGGAGAAACGTACTTGATGACAGGTCTACCTCCGTTTCTGTGATAATAGGCACACCATAAAATCGAGAAAACCTAAAAGACAGTTCTGTGAAACATGATTTAAGGGTGTGGTGTTGCCCGATTCAATTGTTCCACGCTTACCAGTACAAATTTCGAACTTGTTCAGGGGAAAGGGGTTTCCACCGTGGCGAGGGCTGCGCGTGCAACACGGTATCCTGTTTTTCAATACGTGGAACTAATTCCTGTAGCAATCACATTCCCGATCGAATATTTCCAGCCGTTGGTGGAGCATGTATTTTAATTCCCGGTTCCCAGGGAATCTGCAAAAATGTAGTGGCCCATTTATCCAGAGGGAGAGAGAGAGAGAGAGGGCCTCAGGTTTTCCGCGATTTTTAATAACGGGGGTGGTCCTCAGCGGCGATGGTAAGTCGCCCGGGGAGAATATTCTCGTCTTGTTTAAAGTAGGCCGACTAAGAAGACGTCGAAGAGGAGAGCGGGTGCGGTGCCCGTGTATTGACAAGCCCTGACAAAGGGAAATTCTTCCTCCTCGCTGCGCGCTGGCTTGAAATATGTATACGTCCCTTCCCCCCCCTCTCCCCCACCCCTATACGGTATACATGTGCATCGCGTATGTATCTCTCCGGGTACCGCGGATTCGGAGATTCCCCCGATCTATCACGACACACGCGCGCAGATTGTAAACTAGGATTGACTACGATATCGAGAAATGGGACGGCCGCTAAGCCGGGATCCGCGATTTATATTTGATCGAATTCGATACCGGGATACCCGGCGCGGTCAATCCTGCCGAGAGAGCGCCGCCGCCGCAATAATTCGAGAAAGATCTTCCCGAGGACGTTGACGGCTCCTTAGGGAACGGATCCTTCAGATAAATGGAAACTCCGGCCTGTCCGGGATACTTTTACCTTCACCACGCCCTGCACGCCCCCCCCCCCACCACCCCTCGCCGCCGTGTCTCTCGTTCTTTTATCAAATTCCCGCGGATTTTAACGCCACGACGCGCGACATGCCTGCCGCCATCTTGGGCAACGCTAATACAGCGGACAAAATGGTCACCGACGGGAACAGAAGCTCGAGCTGATTTTAGATTTAATCAGAAAAGACTCGAGAAACGAGTGTTATCTTCATTCTGTAATTTTCCTAACTTGAACAGCTTGGTATGATAAATTGTAATTACCAATAAAGTTTGGTGGTCTTGACAATTTTTCAAAAATCCTGGAATATAAAATTTCACAGAATTTGGAACGATTTTTATTTATTTCAGATCTACAAAGGCTACTACAACTGAGAATTTTGAGTATAATTGAAATAATAGTTATATATCTAGTTATTTTTATTATAAAAACAGCAGTCCACTAATAATCGATCCGGAAAATGTTTATCACCGAACTGAGAGAAATTTAAAACCGTAGAAAGATCGAAAGAATCATGAATTAATGAATTCAATATTTTTTAAATTTTCAACATAGATAAGAAATTCCTAAAAGGATCTTAAAAATGTTCAGATAGTCCTAGAAT
The DNA here is from genome assembly GCA_913789895.3 of Seladonia tumulorum. NCBI lineage: Eukaryota > Metazoa > Arthropoda > Insecta > Hymenoptera > Halictidae > Seladonia > Seladonia tumulorum. Next base: position 15,252,651 of record OU565270.1, on the reverse strand, counting down.
ATAATATTCGACAGAATATGGTACGATTTTTATTTATTTCCGATCTACCAAAGTTACTGTCACTGAGAATTTTTAGTAGAAAAATAATGGAAACAATAGTTATATATATTTTTTTTATCTAGTTGTTTTTATTATAAAGCCAGCAGTCCACTAATAATCGATCCGGAAAATGTTTATCACCGAACTGAGAGAAATTTAAAACCGTAGAAAGATCGAAAGAATCATGAATTAATGAATTCAATATTTTTTTAATTTTTAACATAGAAAAGAAATTCCTAAAAGGATCTTAAAAGTTTTCAAAAGGTCCTAGAATATAGATTTCGAGAGAATATGGTACGATTTTTATTTATTTCAGATCTACCAAAGCTACTGTCACTGAGACTTCCGAGTCGAAAAATAATTGTAACGATAGTTGTATTTTATCTACGTATTTTTATCATTTTCATCATAAAGTCAGCAGTCCACTAATAATCGATCCAGTAAATGTTTATTACCGAACTGAGAGAAATTTAAAACCGTAGAAAGGTCGAAAGAGAATCATGAATTAATGAATTTTTTAAATTTTTAACATAGAAAAGAAATTCCTAAAAGGATCTTAAAAATTTTCAAAAATATTCTTGGAATATAATATTCGACAGAATTTGGTACGCGATTTTTATTTATTACAATTTAGAGTCGGAAAATAATTGAAACAATAGTTATGAAGAAAGAAAGAATAAAAGAATTAGAAATTAATATTTTCTTTAATTTTTTGACAGAGAAAAGAAATTCCTAAACGGCTCCTGCGTCTTGGCAATTGATCCAGAAAATTGATTACTTTGCACAACAATCATTACATTCGCCGTTAACGAAAATATGTTCCACCTCGAATATTCTGGGTAATTATGATGACAGATGTTCGATTTGATCGAATACTCTTGCGCCTGTAGATATTGTTCGAAGACCCGAAAGGATATAAATGGACGAACAGGGCGAGGCCAGTTAAATGCAATCCGCATTGCGCGCACGTCAAACATAATGAACAAAAACAGGATTTATAATTGGTCGAAGTATCGTCTATACAATAACTGTCAATTAAACATCGCCGGATTTTTGCTCGAATTTTCTTTCGCATTACAGTTTCGCATTCGCCGCGGTGAAATGACAATGCCAGTACACGCTCGAGCCAAATAATAGCAAATCGAAAGGACACTGAAAGGACATTGATATTTATACGCATTATTCGAAAATCATTTAAATTAATCGTTCAATTTCGTTCCCCGTTACTGATGTAATTTAGCAAACTGAGAACTGAAAAATAAGATCGAACCGTCGGTTTAATAACACTTTCATAAAAAAAAAAAATAAAAAAAAACACGGTTTTTGTAGGTGCGAAGAATGACAAGTAGTATGAATATTCATAGCAGCGAATCGATATCGCTTTTTCTATTTATTTTCGGTAGTCAGGGTCATGCGGAGGTTATGTTATTATAGGTCGTCGAACTCGACTTGATTTTGATTATCGCGTGAAGTTATTAAAAGTATACAGTCTCGTTGAAAAACATTGATGGCCTTCAAGGTTGTACGGAGGTCATAACATTATACTGATGGATTCGCTTTAACCTTAAAAAAAAACACTTCAATGACCTTCGAATTTTGACATAAATGACCTTGACAAAAATTGATCACTTTTTTATGTTCCGAAAATTACGGCCCAACATTTATCTTCGATCATAATTGATTTTAGGAACTACTATTATTGCACATATTGGATTTCGATTTTGTGAATTTCCAACAAGCCACCACAAACTATAGCAAACACACAACTGGTTGAAACACGATTGTTTATCTCGTTCACGAATGAAATTGATACACTCGAGCCAAAATTGTTTATAACTCGAGCCCTTGTGTTTACCTTCGATTTTTAAATAATCCACGGTACGACGGTAATTAATTTTAGTAACCAATATTGCATTCGATTTGATTTTAATTTGATTTTACTCACACTAGACACGAAAGTGTTGATATCGAACGCATTCAATGAAACAGAGATACACCGACGAAAAAAAAGCTGGTTTTTATTTTTCGACCGTCGGTATTTTTTCAAGGGACATCCTGCAGGATTATCTGAGTAAAAAACTGAGTTTAAAAAAATTTGAAATCGATCGGCCGGCAACGGGAAGTCGTGACGCATCGAATTTGAAAATTTTTTTATTTGCCTAACTCGTTGTTCTCGATTCTACTTCTATCGTTACTATGCACGCGTACACGCGCGCGTGTGTTGTATTTGTCCTTTCACGCTCCCCGACAATATACAAACGAAACGTGGAATAACTTTGACAAAAAAAAAAAAAATCGTGACCTCAAAATCTCAAAAGTTGACTTTTAAAAATACATTTCTCTTCGGAATTATTTCCCATCTACATCATCGACTCTACATTATTTATGTGCTATGAAAAACATACAACATTAACAATCAACACTGTACAATGTACAATAAAGAATCTACATGATATACAGAGTGTCCTTGTTTTTTGTTAATAGCAACTTCCTGATGAATCAGCCCTCTTAAGGAAGCAGAATATTTTTGGTACACCCTGTAGAACTTTGTCCAATGTAACATGTCAATTACAGGATCTACATTACGTAATGTAGCATTTACATTGTACGATAAACAATATAGGCTCAATGTTTCACCGTGTATTACCCATGGTAAACGCAACAAGGGAAACATCATCGTTATTCGTGAATATATGAAAAAGCTTTTAAACAAAAACGCGACTATTCAATGAAATACATTTAATGGCCGAGAAAAAAAAAATTTCTCCCGAAGCAGACTTTTTCAGATTCAACAGTAACAATCTATTTTTTAAATTACTTTACATTTCGTTTCTATATTTCTATATTACCGGAGCGCGTGAAAGCACAAATAAAACGGCACACGCGCACACACATATAGAGACGTGTACGGTAACAAATATAGTACAATCGAGAAAAACGAGTTACGAGAATAAAAAATGTTTAAACTCCATGCGGCGGAGCTTCCCCATCGGCCGTTCGATTTCAAATTTTGCACAGATTATTTATTCAGCGTCACAATCCTGCTGCCGTTCCGAAACAATACTCAAAATATGTATATTTTCCCTGGGTAAGATTCATCTCAACAGGCAAGTCGAGAGGCCAGTCCCGTGTGGACGTTGTAAAATGTAACAATTGTTATGAATTTTTTCCAAACTGTAAAATAATATCACCGGCAAATGAAAACGTAGCGAGGCAGTAAAATTTCATCCAAATAAACAAATAGTTATACTCTTAATAGCCACACGCGTGTGACGTAATTATTGATATAAATTTAAGGGGTTACACCACCATGTAATTTAAAAATTACAAGTAAAATAAAAATTATTTTCTCCAGCAATTGTTAAGTAAAATGAACACTATTTTTAAAATGAACATTATTTCAAATTACAGTAGTTACTACTGTTCCAGTACCTTGGAACCTGATGACTAGACATCGGATGTTTATGCAATTTCCAATTTTTATAGAAACATTTTAAGAAAGTGGAATGAAATAAAATCCTATTTTTAATGGGGACAGCCTTTGTAGATCCAAAGCAAATAAAAATCTTGTTAAATTCTCTCGAATTTTATATTATAGCATTTTTTTAACATTTCCAGAAGCCATAAATGCATAAAGATCCGCTGTCTACTGATGACAGATAATAATTTATAGCATCGCCGTTTAGTCGTTTTAAATAATAAAAAAAATATGAGAATAAAGCTAAGATATTGCCAAATACCCCCTAAAAAGATACTTTCATTTTATTGAACAATTACTTGAAAGAAAAACTTTTTAGTTATACCGATACAGCGGATTCTCGATACATGTCAACAACACGGGTCTTGCCAGCGACAAGTATCGTGCAGGAGACATACTCAAGAGTTCTAGGCTTCTCGGGCTTCGAGAGGGCCCTCATGGGGTATACCTCGCGGTAGTGGGGATAATACCGAGACGTTTATCGTCCAGACGTTGGCGACATATACAGAGAAACCACTGTAATTTTCCTCCTCGAGTGTTATAGCCTCAAGTTGCTGCTCCTCGATCGAATTATGTCTGCGATGAGGAAGTATTCGAATCTCAGGGACCGACAAAGGGATTGTAATTCGTTGTTCATCCGGCTTCGAAAGAATCTGCGAGCGGAGGAGGGGAAAAAAAAAGAAACCGGTTGATTAAAAGGGCGGCTGCATATAGAATTAGCTTTCACCGAAGTGAAACAAAAGGATTCTATTTCCGGGCAGTTTCTTGTGTTTCACGGAACAATGTTCGCCGAGAAACGAATACTCTGTCTGGGGAGAAGAGAAACGTTTTTCACTATTTTATTCGAAGGAGGAGCGAAACAAAAAGAAGGCGGACGTTTTAATGTGGGCGCGCAACAATAATACGTCACTACGCAATTACGTCTCGATAGTGGAATAATCATTCTTGGGCCGGTTGAATAGGGCATCGAGCTGCAGTTACGCTCTCGTCAGAGACAATGTAATGAGTATCAAAAGATAATTGCGTCCATTCAGTCGAGAAAACTCGTTTCTATAGCGGAGAATAAACGTTGCATGCAGGTTGCTCCTCTTTACAACACTTCTGTGTTTTCCTTTTGCCATCCGGTTATTGGACACGCACCGACACACAGACACCTGTGCGAACATCTCTTATACGCTGCGGCGAACAATTCGCTAATTCGACAACTGAATCCGGCCTGGGGGACAATCGCCGATGCACATCCGTCCCGTTCCAGAATAATTATGCACGTCCGACACCGATCGTCGCGTTTTTTCCCCCCCAAAAAACCGCTTTCCAATGGCGAAATTAATTTTGAGTACGAGTCGTTCAACCATTCTTGTCTGACAACAAGAGAAATTGCTATTTCTCGTGGAAAAGAATTTTTAATGCCACCGAACCGGTTCAGTACAGTGTTTACTCGACATATGTCGCAAATGCCTAGACGATAAATGTCGCACTGCTGCGGGTGTTGTTCGTGAGGGGCCAAGAAGAGAGACCTCGGTCGCCGTGGGTCAAAGAATAGCATCTCCTGGCCGATATATGTCCTGGCTGATATATGACATATATCGAAATGGTACAACGTTCTTTGTAGGGTGCCGAAGATAGAGAAGGATACCGATTGAAGAAGAAAAAGGGATTGGGGTTCTGACCGAAGGACTGATTCTTAACTGACTGACTTTTAAATTCGAAAATTTCTTAATTTTTGAATTTTCAGTAACGAAACATTTACTATCGTGTCAGTCTCGTTTTTCTGATTAAAATGAGTCCAAACACGATGCAATTACGATCATAATTACACTAGCGACATTTACGGTAGAGGTAGACGAATTCTTAACTTCTCTTGTGTTGCACAGGTAATCGTGATCGTAAGTAGGTCGTGTTTGGTGTCGTTTTAATCAGAAAAACGAGAGGAATACGATGGTAATGATTTCGTAAAGAAAAAAAGAAATTAGTAGACCAGTGGTGGGGATTTCGACAGTTACGGCGGAGATCTTTCCGACATTTTACGGAGAGAATACTGTGTACCCACGGGCTTCTAAGGGTTACCTGGCTCGGGTTTCCGCAGCTAGCGACTTATTTGTTCAAGAGGAATAGCCTAGATCGAATTGGCTGTTGACCTAGACATTCCGAGTGGATGGTCTCTCTCTCGAACGGCAGCAGGGAATCAGATGGTGACAAGTGGCTGTCTCGCAGTGTCTACGAAGCATGCATCCGCGAAGACAAATAGAACGGCGGTGCTTTCTTTCTCGGACGGTTTACAGCTGGGTCAAATCTCAATAGGACCTTATAAACCGTGCTTGCTCGGCGCACGAATCGGTTACTGGGTCATTTCGAACAGCTGACTGCGACACGGACTTTCTGCGAGCCCTGCATCTTTCGCATCAGCAGCTCGCCAAATCGCGCGAAATACCTTTCTCGCGACTTTAGACCCCCCACCCCCCACCCCCACCGACCCCCCAGTTGTCTGGACAAAAAAATAAAAATGGTTTCGAAAGGTTACAAATTTTGTATTTCTGGGAGAACCTGCACACACGGGGAAACTGCCGTGACAACGCGAAAGAAATGGAATTAAAAATCGCATGATGCTGGGCGTAGTGCGCCGTGTATGTGGCACATTTTTCGACGATCGATATCGCAAACTAAATTCATAGAGGAGGCGGTGTGTCTCGGTGCACGAATGCGTTCGATCAGGCTTCATTATTTAGTCTGTCGAGGGACAGTTATCGAAATGTAGGCTACACGATTCTTGCGCGTGAATCGCGGCCCGCGTACTGTTCGTCGAATTTATAGAGTTTCATTTTTTCGCCGGATATAATGAGCGGTAATGTTTGCTTCTCGTCGATGCACGCAAGTTTTCCAGGAATTTTCTACCGGACACGGAGTTTATACGGTTGCGGGACACGAGGATAATTTTACGCTATTTTTTTTTTTTTTTGCGAGCGTCAGCGAAATATTTTCCTTGTGTGTGCGTGAGCAAAAAAGAAAAAAAGGAAAAAAAAATATAGCAGTGCGACGGCAGGCCAAAGTAGGCTAGTAGGCCTAGAAATGTGCCCGACTGTTAGGTCGTTGGCCTTACCCCGACGATCTGATATTTCGTTCGTTGAATAAAACACTGTTCGCGAGCGAAAGAATTTTTTCAAAGTGAGTATCTCGCGCTGCAGAATAATAGTAAAATAATCGCTTCAACGTTTCTGAGCGTGGGGAGATGCTGTTACGCTTGCGAATGGTTGTACTGTACTAGAAAACTTTGCGCAAAGAGATTGTGCTGGAAATTTATAAAAATAAAAATTGTCAGAAGTCAAATACAAATGTTTTCCTTCTTCTCGAATAATTTTAGTGCACTGTGTCTATCTGTGTCTATCTGTAAAGTTGTACTGAAAGAAATCTTTGGCTATGAATTACGGATTTGGAAGAATTAATTGTTGCTAATTTAATATGGAATTTTTTTATTTTTATTTTGTTTTTTGTTGATTTAGAAATGATTAGGTTACTTGGTATGATTTGTTAAAGATTGATCAATAATGACAGGTTTAGTGAAGTGAGTCTGTAACTTAACAATTATAGATTTTGAGAAATTATTAGATAATTGTTTCTAGGCGATTTGCTAATGTCATTAAGATTTTGTGTAATTTTTGCCAATTTTGAAACTGACAATTTGGTATTAGAAGATAGTATACTGTATTATAGTATACTGTATAGTATTATTGTTATAGTGGACCGTCTTGATGGATTATTTTATAAATACAGTGACTATATTTATTGAGAAATCACGAATAAAGATGAGAACCAGTATTAACCTTGTGCTATTGTCTCCGTACACAGGCGTATCGTCTAAAATAATGTTGTTCGACATAAGCTCCAAAGCTTAGAAAGCACCACCCTCCAACCATAGTCATCGATTCCTCTACTCTAGCTCTAAGTAGGCGATCTTCGCGTAATCGGTACAAAGTAAATGTTTGATCCCTGGATCTTAAGTAACCCTAATATTCTCGGAAAATGATCCCATAAACGTTACTACATTCGCAACCTCGATTCCAATGGTTTACAAATAACATTTTCGAATCGAGGAAATTTCCTAAAAAAAAGTTCTCGTAAGTAAAAATAAAAATTTATAAAAATCGCCGATTCAACTATCTAGTATTCATTTAATATTTTTCGTTGAAAAACGGAATTTTCATTTGTAAAGAACATTTCTGACCATTGATAAATCAAAATTTAATGGAACTTCCTAATCCTAATAGTGACTAACTTAGAATAAAAATAGATGTGAAAAGTAGAAGATGGTCAAATTAATGGAATTTCCTAACAAAAAAATTTCATGTACTAGAAAATAAAAATTGAACTGAAAAATCGAAGACTTAAAGGAATACAAAATTCGAATTGCTAGAAAACAAAAATTCAACTCGATAATCAGGATCCTTTAAATTAAAGAAATTCTCTAATCCTAAATTGAACTGTTTATTTTAATAGAATATTCCGTTTACTAGAAAATAAAAATTTAACTCAAAAGTCCTTTAAATTAAAGAGATTTTCTAATCTTAATTTTAACAATTTTGATATAAAATTCCAAGGGTCTTTTAAATAAAATAAATTTTCTATTCTTGATGTTACCAATTTTAAATTGAAAATTTAGTTGAGAAATCGAAGGGTGGGAGAAATTTTCTAATCTCAATTTCAATTATTTCAGAATGAAAAGTTCGTTGGAGGAATTTGCTAAAAAATTGTTGAATGAAAAATGTTCTATTTTATTTATAGTAAAATATTGACAGAAAAATCGAGAACTTTGGAACGAAAGGAGTTTCGGTGCGAGTCGCAGGATTTTGTGAAACATTTTCGAGACAAGTCGGACAAGTTTCCCAGTATGGATTTTCCTTGTACATTGTTTTTGAATCGGGAGTTTCCGCTTTTACGTTTAAAAACACCGTCGCAGTGTTCCTACGGCGAAACTAGCTCCTTCCAAATTGCCTGTGACTAACGAAATACATGCATAGGTATATTGCGTTCGTCAGCAGTATCCCGGCCCATACTGTGCCAACATTACGAGTGGTTTCACTCACTTGTGTAATCTAATTCAAACCCGTAGGGCAGAATTGCATGGAAACGCCATATATCTTAGCGCCGTGAAACATTCTACCAGTTCATATTTTTCCACGGGGGGCGCCTTAATTAAAACACGCTTCGCCTAGCGAAAGGAAATTGACAAACGATTGTCGAGATTGCTTAAAGAAATGTTCCGCTCCAGAACTACCATTATGCTCAGCACAATTTTTCAGAAACATACACCATAAAAGAATATACAACCCGTGCGATTTTTATCGTTTTCACACTGGAAAAAAAATAATAATTTACCTACCTCAAAACTTCATGCAACAAGTTTATTTTTAAGACGGGTTCTAATATTTTTAATTTACAATCACCGAGATGGTAAAGATCCATGAGAAATTATTCAAAAAATTTATTTCTTTGACTATAAAAAGGAGTAGTTAAAAATTTCGATAGTTATTTTTATGAAATAATGTAAAACAGTAATTTTATCTGAAAAAGTAATGGCAACTAAAATTTGACTTTTTCACACCTCGAGAATCGATTAAATTGTCGGGTGCAATGGCGGATTAGATTTAATATTAATTTGTCATTAAAAACGATTTACTGTGCGCATAAACACGCCGCGACTGTCAATATGTGTTAAGCACTGCAATTATGCTATTTGCAAGTGTCCACAGTTCCCATACGCACGCTCTACGATCATCCTGTTGGCAAATATCAATGTGTATCGCACGTACCGCGATTCTGTGCGGCAATGAGTGATAATTTCGAATTCCCCGAATTCGCCGCCCTGGAAATATCAAATTTTCCGAGGCCCCGTACATTTTTGCTCGAGCTTTTCAAGAGTTTATTGAATGAGCAACGTCGACGATACAAGATGCAATCATTAATTATACGCAAACTCGCGATTCACTAATTCCATTCAATTTCTATTTAACTATTTTGATAATTTGTAAAAGCGACAATCACGACGGTAAAGAACAGTGATAGAAAATTAAATTTTCATTTAACTGCGCCAAGAATGTCGACTTTTGGGGACGACAAAAATAAAAGTATCATTATTGTAGAGTCTTGTTAAACTTTCACCGAGCTTTGTGAATAACGATGAAGATTGATAACGTTGGGAATAGAAGAGGCAACTCATTTAGAGTCTCATTAAATTTCTAACGGACTGTCTGAACAACATTTATATTTTCTAAAACTACTAGTGTTAAAAATAATACAAATAACCGAGTCTTGTCGAGTTTAATTCAATTTCTATTAATGTCGACGCTGAAGCGAACGTCCCACTTTAGATTCTTATTTGGTGCTGAACTTTTTCAACAACGTAGGAAGAGGCTTCTGCAAACGAAAATAAAAGACATAACCTATTCTCGTGGCTCATACAATTTTTACTTAATCTCATCACCAATCGATAAGACAATGGCGACGAACGAACATAATCGAAAACTAGGTTCCAGAGACTTATTTTCACGGCTAACAGTGTAGACACTCGCGAACGAGAAAAACAGGCAGCATGACCTATTTTACAATTCTGTTAAATTCCTATAGGACTGTCTCGCCAGTGTAGAACATTCTTACTGTAGCGAATAAAAGAAACAACCCATTTTCGAGTCTCATTAAATTTCTACTGGACTGCCTCTACAGTGTACAAGATTACTAACGTGGAAAATAAAAGGAGCAATTTGTTTTACAGTCCTATTCTCCTAGTCAACTCTTTCAACAATGGTCTGCAACGTCAAAGATACATAATCAACCTCCTTTGAAGTTTCATTGAATGTCTACAGCAATTGTTCCAACAATGTAGAACATTAGTAACGTGAAAAATAAAAGTAACAACCTATCGTAGGTTATCTTGATACTTAACTGTTTTAACAATGCAGCTGATTGCTACTGTAGGGAAAAGAGTGTACATATTTTAGGATCTTTAAAATTTCCAAATATAAGAGCAACCTATTATCTAGTCCTGTTTTTTTAATCAACTGTCTCGATAATGTAGAAAATTGCCAATATAGAAAATAAAAAAAAAGGATCTATCTTAGATTGCTCACAATGTAGGAAATTAATAACGTTGAAATAAAAGAGCAGCCTATTTTCTAATCTTATTTTTCTAATCCACTGTCTGAGTAATGTAGAAAATTGCCAATATAGAAAATAAAAAATATGATCTATCTTAGGTTGCTCACAATGTAGGAAAATAATAATGTTGAAATAAAAGAGCAGCCTATTTTCTAATCATATTTTTCTAATCAACTGTCTGAATAATGTAGAAAATTGCCAATATAGAAAATAAAAAACAAAGATCTATTTTAGATTGCTCACAATGTAGGAAAATAATAATGTCCAAATAAAAGAGCAGTCTATTTTCTAATCTTATTTTTCTAATCAACTGTCTGAATAATGTAGCAAATGGTTAATATGGGAAATAAAAAATATGATCTATCTTAGGTTGCTCACAATGTAGGACAATAATAATATTGAAATAAAAGAGCAACCCATTTTCTAGTTTTATTTTTCTAATCAACTGTCTCGACAAGGTAGCATATTGCCAATATAGAGAATAAAAAAAATCTATTTTAGATTGCACACAATGTAGGAAATGAATAACGTCGAAATGGAAGAAGCAACCGATTTTGCAGTTTCTATTTTTCTAATCAACTGTGTCAACAATGTAGAACAATTTTAACGTCGAGCAGAATAGGAATAGCCTTTTTTCGAGTCTCATTCAATCCCTACTGCGTTTCCAGCAATTTACGGAATTGCCAACGACAAAAATAATAAAAAATAAAAAGAAAACTAGCTTGAAATTAAATTTTCGAGTCCCTTCAAATTCTCCGCAGTAGCAACAATTCCCAAGATTACTAGAAAATAAAGGAACCTAATCTGAATTTCCGCGTTTCATTAAATTTCCTCTGAACTTTTTTTCTTTTTCCAGCAATTCGCCAAAGACTGCTAACGATAAAAATAAAAGAAACAACCTGTCTTTGGCTCATGAATGAGTAAAAGGCAATTTCGAGGCTGCGCGACGCTTTTCAAAGGAACATCGCTCGTTAACGATCACAGTGAAGCAACCCGGAGAGAAGATAATACTGCTCGATAAAGATATGAGCACTGATTAAGGACTGCGGGAATAGTCTTTCGATCGTTTCACTCTGTTTCAGTCCGTTTCCCTGCAAAAGTTTATTCAGCAAAATCCGGAAAAGGGACCTCGAGAAGATTCGGGATAGTAATTGGCCACATAGTTCGTCAGCTCAACTTTTTCTTCCCGTTTCGGAGCAATACAGTGGCTTCTCGATATACAGGGTGGGGCACCACATTTTGCCATCTAGATTTACGTCATTATTATTACGCATAGCAAACAATTTTTTAGGTGAAGTTGAATGGTTTTGAGAGGGGCACATTCTGATGGTACATTTTTTTTGTAGGTGGACGTGTAAAGGACATATGAAGGTCATTCATGTTTTTTTAAATGGAATCGTATATTTATGAATCATATTTTTTATTGCATCAGCTGATGCTCCTTCATATTCTTTACAAAAAAAGTATTAATCTATTTGTGTAAAAAAATCATTAGTTTAGGAGATATTTAGCTAAAAAATAGGAGATATTTGTGCCTTTTGAGTATGCGTAAAATGCTTTTGCGGCTAATTCCAGCTTGTCTTTCGATATCGCGAGAGCTAACGGATGGATTTAACGTAATTGCGGCTAACACTGGAATTTCGTTTGCTTCATTTGTTATTGTTTTATTACGAATTGCCTTTTTGCGTAATAATTGCCCCGTCTGGTGAAATTTTTTAAAAACATAATCAAAGGTACGACGTGATGGATGATTTCGTTGAGGAAATCTATTGGCGTATAATGATTCTGCACGTATAGCACTTTTCCCAGCTTCAAAATAAATTGATAACATGTCTGTCTTTTCTTCTTTAGAATACTTCATTATGAAGTGATTTACCGTATCGCCGTATTCACCGTATCAGAGACGTAACAGAGACTAAATTTCACAATGAGTAGGAGAGCAAGAATTATCAACACAGAAAATGTAAATATTTACATTGGTAATTCTTGCTCTCCTACTACATTATCACATTGAATTCATAATATTGACCAGAAAGTGGAGATTTCCTAACAAATTAAAATTAAAATATCTCCTAAACTAATGATTTTTTTACACAAATAGATTAATACTTTTTTGTAAAGAATATGAAGGAGCAACAGCTGATGCAATAAAAAATATATGATTCCATTTAAAAAAACATGAATGACCTTCATATGTCCTTTACACGTCCACCTACAAAAAAAATGTACCATCAGAATGTGCCCCTCTCAAAACCATTCGACTTCACCTAAAAAATTGTTTGCTATGAGTAATAATAATGACGTAAATCTAGATGGTAAAATGTGGTGCCCCACCCTGTATGTCAACGAAACGGGTCTTGTCACTTCTCATGCTTGTTGGCACGTGTTATACGCGACATTTATCATCTATGTCTCGGCGACATGTATCGAGAAATCACTGTAGCTTTAATTTCATATTTCTCGACAGCCACTTGGAATTATTCAAACGATTTGAATAATTTCGACCGCTAATTGATTCCTTCTCGCCCGTTAAATATTAATAAATAAATACTATTCCGCCGTCATTCTCGGCAAAAGAACGGATCAACACGGTGTTTAAAAATAATACGAAACGGCAGAGGTTTGTTTCAAGTGTTTTTTGCCGTGTTTGCAATTATGAGGCTCGCTTGTGATTAAAATATAATTATACTGACGTTTCAAACGGCGAAAGGACTTTTACGAGTTCATTATTAAAGAATGTCGTGCGCACTGCACCCGCACATGTGTGCGTTTAAACGCGTGTGCCTCGAGAGCCTGGAGAGCGTGCGTGCGTGTACACACACCGTGTACGAGGTGGGCGAGGTCATTTCACCGGCCGAAAAGATATTAAAAAATTTAATTTCAAAGATTACTGTTGCAGAGATTTAATTTCATTTTCGTAAATCCGATTTTTCACTCTAGAAATAAGCTCCGTGCAGCGTCCAATTTAGAATCAGGGGACTACATACTGAATAACCCGAGCTCTTTCACGGCGTTTCTTGCTTTGTTACGCCACAATTGCTGCTAACTACTAACTAGTCTTCGTTATACGTCGTTCCGACATTTATTAGACGCGATAACGATCGTTTCTTCTGTTTTATTTTTTTCCTTTTCTTTTCTCGTCGAATTTGTACGCCGCCGGAATTATTTTAACCCCGAATTTCCCGGCGTTTTAAGTGGAAATTAATTACGCTCGTTACGGTATATAAAGAAGAAGAAAAAAACGAAAAGAGGAAATGTTTAATATCCTTGAAAACCCTCCGAGTAAAGAACGCGATCCAATATGTATAAAAATTGCGACAGTAAATTTCTGCTGTAATACTGTGCCGCTGTGCCCAAGTTTCGCCGTTAAATATTAAAGAGAATTTTCTGTAATGGATGAAACGCTGCTCGATAGTTTTTAACGCTTCCCCGGCGAAGTTTACACAAGGAGCTGCAGTTGGATCATTAATATGTATTGAAAAAGGTATAGTCTCGCTTTTGTTCATAGCAATTTGCTCCACGTTAATGGAAAGTTCGGGAAGAACCTCAAGACCAAGAGGGTTCGTCGAATTTGCAGAAATTAAATTGATTTCCCAGCGACCGATAATACCTATATACAGGGTGGGGCACCACATTTCGCCATCTAGATTTACGTCATTATTATTACGCATAGCAAACAATTTTTTAAGTGAAGTTGAATGGTTTTGAGAGGGGCACATTCTGATGGTACATTTTTTTTTGTAGGTGGACGTGTAAAGGACATATGAAGGTCATTCATGTTTTTTTAAATGGAATCATATATTTTTTATTGCATCAGCTGATGCTCCTTCATATTCTTTACAAAAAAGTATTAATCTATTTGTGTAAAAAAATCATTAGTTTAGGAGATATTTTAATTCTAATTTGTTAGGAAATCTCCACTTTCTGGTCAATATTATGAATTCAATATGATAATGTAGTAGGAGAGCAAGAATTACCAATGTAAATATTTACATTTTCTGTGTTGATAATTCTTGCTCTCCTACTCATTGTGAAATTTAGTCTCTGTTACGTCTCTGATACGTTGAATACGGCGATACGGTGAATCACTTCATAATGAAGTATTCTAAAGAAGAAAAGATAGACATGTTATCAATTTATTTTGAAGCTGGGAAAAGTGCTGTACGTGCAGAATCATTATACGCCAATAGATTTCCTCAACGAAATCATCCATCACGTCGTACCTTTGATTATGTTTTTAAAAAATTTCACCAGACGGGGCAATTATTACGCAAAATGGCAATTCGTAATAAAACAATAACAAATGAAGCAGACGAAATTGTAGTGTTAGCCGCAATTACGTTAAATCAATCCGTTAGCTCTCGCGAAATCGAAAGACAAGCTGGAACTATAGCCGCTAAACATTTTACGCATACTCAAAAGGCACAAATATCTCCTATTTTTTAGCTAAATATCTCCTAAACTAATGATTTTTTTACACAAATAGATTAATACTTTTTTGTAAAGAATATGAAGGAGCATCAGCTGATGCAATAAAAAATATATGATTCCATTAAAAAAAACATGAATGACCTTCATATGTCCTTTACACGTCCACCTACAAAAAAAAATGTACCATCAGAATGTGCCCCTCTCAAAACCATTCAACTTCACCTAAAAAATTGTTTGCTATGCGTAATAATAATGACGTAAATCTAGATGGCAAAATGTGGTGCCCCACCCTGGTCATATATAGATCAGTTCTACCGCTGCAGAAATCGAATTCTGCGATCACTTCAATATTTCATACTTTTTTCCCTGTGCTACGACATACAGTCATCAATCATTATAGGAGTCGCGGTGGAGACCGGAAATAGCTCTATCTTCAGAGGAATTATATTTTAGTCGAAACGCGTGCTTTCGTCAATTTGATGCCTCGTATGTTTTCAACGAGCTCGAATTTCGAAAAGTGATGACTTAAACCCCTGCTGATTTTGCATACAGCACGTCATGCGAGCAGTCATTTTTCACCAAATCTCGGAGATTCACCGGAGAAAGCAAATGATTTTGATGCGTTAGAAAAGGATATATCTTTTTAGGAATTTTTCAGTAACTTCAAAATTGTGTAGCTCATGAACAAATTAAAAATGATCGAAACGATGACATAAACCCCCTCTAATTTTCTATTGATTATACATATATTGCAGTCATTAATTTTTAACAAAATCTTTAATATCGACCGGGAAAAGCGATCGATTTAGGATGCTGCATTAGAGAAAGGCACACATATCTTTATAGAAAATTTTCGATGACATGAAAATTGTGTAGCTGTAAAACAAATTGAAAATTCACAAAATCATGACATAAACCCCCTATAATTTTCTATATATTATATAATGCGGTGATTAATTTTGATCAAAATTTCGAATATCGACTGGGAAAAGCGACTGACTTAGAATGCTGCATTAGAGGAAGGAATATATCTGTATAGAAAATTTTCGACGACTTGAAAATTGTGTAGCTGTAAAACAAATTCAAAATTCACAAAATGATAACATAAACCCCCACTAATTTTCTATATATTACATAATGCAGTGATTAATTTTGATCGAAATTTGGAATATCAACTGGGAAAAGCGACCAATCTAGAATAATGCATTAATGAAGCACGCAGCAGTTTAAAATTTCTTTAATAACTCGAAAGCTCTGTATTTTATAGACTAATTAAAAATCGATGAAACGATGACTTAAACTCCCTCTAATTTTCTGTGCTTTACATTGTACGATCATTAATTTCCGGCAAGCTTGTAGATATCAATTGTAAAAAGTGAACGATTCGAAAGAATGTTCCAGACGAATGTAATATTTCCAATGTTCCAGGAAAAAATGCATGAGGATGTTCTTTCGAACGAATTAAAAGGAAGCAACTGTTCGATTTCGAAACGCAATCTGCCTGACGTTTGAAAATTTTCTTCAAATGCAAATTTCGTCGCGCTTAATTACGGAAGGTTTTATTCCGCCAGTATTGCGAGTACGTGCTATCGATACCGGCGCGGATAATACAAGCGCGACCGAGGGACCATGCTGCGTTATAACGCGCAACGGAGATACGTACAAGAGCGTCTGCTGTAATTGTAGAAGGGTGCTTTCCGCGTAACAAGATAATCGAAGCAGCATCAATAAATTAATAGAGTTCAGGAAGTTCAGATGTTCTCGGCGAACACAATTAATAACGCGTTATCTATTGATAGACCTCGGGTTGATCTGCTAGCATTGTTCCAGCTTTCCTACGACTCGATTCGATCATAGTCGAATCGTAAAAAACTTGCCGGAAACGTTAACCCTTTATACTCGAAGCTATTTAAACACCAAAACGAAACATTTCTTTCGCCTAGAATATTTTCCTTTTATATATTTCTTTCTCATGTTATACATACGAAAATGGTGCAATTTACTCGTACAATACTGAAATGTTTAGTAATTTATTACGTGCAAATGAATTTAATAATGTAAAAAATATTTTGAATAATTGTACAGCAATTTTCAGTGGTGCCTTACAGTCACCATTCGAGTGCTAAGGGTTAATACATTTTTTCCGGGGCGAGAACGAAAACGAAATTTCCATCGGCGGATTAATTCGACAATTCGATTCCAGGGATCGAGTCTTAAGTCGAAATGACGTCATCGTCGTTGACGACGTCGACGTCAATTACTGCTACTACCTTTACTACCGTACCGCATTTGCATAAACAGCCACGACTCAATCTCTATGCTAATCGACTTGTTCAAGTCCAAAAAGTACCTGCGTTAAGTACGCATACCTGAATTCGCGCATGCATATGCATACACGGAGAACGGTGCGCGCGCGCGCGCCCGCACGGACGGGCGCCTTTCCTCCTTTCATATTTTTGTTTATCTTAGCCGTGCCCGATGCTCCGTTTCGAAGTGCAACTGCAGCCGTCGATACACACCGAGTGCATATTCATGAGGCTCGACTCTCGGCGGCGATGGCGGTGGCGTTCGCCGCGTTTGAATTTTAAAAGACGCTGTTCTCGCGCGCGCGAGCCTCCGCCATTTTATCAAATTAATCGACATAATTAACTTGCAGACTTCCCCCACCCCCACCCTCCTCGTCCGACGGAATCGTCGCCGACGGAAGCGGAAACCCCATTGGAAGCCGGGGACAAAAGGTTCGCCGGTCGAATCGAATCAGCTAATTCTTGATTAACGGATCGAGGCACACTGGGCCAAATGATCCAGCCGATCTAGCTGGAGAAAAAGTTCTATGCATCAAATCCGACTACTGAGGTTAACGCTAAATCTTTCAAGCACAAAACATTATGAAAATGAAACGTCTTATAGGACAAGATCGAATTTACTTAAACTTTGCACGATTTTCGATAATGATGGAGATTATATAATAAATTAAGAAATAAAAACTTGAATTTACCACAATGTTTATTTCAGATTTCAAAATAATTGATTACTCATGGATCCCCCTAATAATACAAATGAAAACCGTTTGACATTGGAAACATTTTGAAACATTATCAAAATGAAACGTCTTATAAGACAAGATCGAATTTACTTAAACTTTGCACGATTTTCGATAATGATGGAGATTATATAATAAATTAAGAAATAAAAACTTGAATTTACCACAATGTTTGTTTCAGATTTCAAAATAATTGATTACTCATGGGTCCCCCTAATAATACAAATGAAAACCGTTTGACATTGGAAACATTTTGAAACATTATCAAAATGAAACGTCTTATAGGACAAGATCGAATTTACTTAAACTTTGCACGATTTTCGATAATGATGGAGATTATATAATAAATTAAGAAATAAAAACTTGAATTTACCACAATGTTTGTTTTAGATTTCAAAATAATTGATTACTCATGGATCCCCCTAATAATACAAATGAAAACCGTTTGACATTGGAAACACTTTGAAACATTATGAAAATGAAACGTCTTATAGGACAAGATCGAATTTACTTAAACTTTTCACGATTTTTGATAATAATGGAGATTATATAATAAATTAAGGAATAAAAACTTGAATTTACCACAAAGTTTGTTTCAGATAGCAAAATAATTAATTACTCATGGATCCCCCTAATAATACAAATGAAAACCGTTTGACATTGGAAACATTTTGAAACATTATCAAAATGAAACGTCTTATAAGACAAGATCGAATTTACTTAAACTTTGCACGATTTTCGATAATGATGGAGATTATATAATAAATTAAGAAATAAAAACTTGAATTTACCACAATGTTTGTTTTAGATTTCAAAATAATTGATTACTCATGGATCCCCCTAATAATACAAATGAAAACCGTTTGACATTGGAAACACTTTGAAACATTATGAAAATGAAACGTCTTATAGGACAAGATCGAATTTACTTAAACTTTTCACGATTTTTGATAATAATGGAGATTATATAATAAATTAAGGAATAAAAACTTGAATTTACCACAAAGTTTGTTTCAGATAGCAAAATAATTAATTACTCATGGATCCCCCTAATAATACAAATGAAAACCGTTTGACATTGGAAACATTTTGAAACATTATCAAAATGAAACGTCTTATAAGACAAGATCGAATTTACTTAAACTTTGCACGATTTTCGATAATGATGGAGATTATATAATAAATTAAGAAATAAAAACTTGAATTTACCACAATGTTTGTTTTAGATTTCAAAATAATTGATTACTCATGGATCCCCCTAATAATACAAATGAAAACCGTTTGACATTGGAAACACTTTGAAACATTATGAAAATGAAACGTCTTATAGGACAAGATCGAATTTACTTAAACTTTTCACGATTTTTGATAATAATGGAGATTATATAATAAATTAAGGAATAAAAACTTGAATTTACCACAAAGTTTGTTTCAGATAGCAAAATAATTAATTACTCATGGATCCCCCTAATAATACAAATGAAAACCGTTTGACATTGGAAACATTTTGAAACATTATCAAAATGAAACGTCTTATAAGACAAGATCGAATTTACTTAAACTTTGCACGATTTTCGATAATGATGGAGATTATATAATAAATTAAGAAATAAAAACTTGAATTTACCACAATGTTTGTTTCAGATTTCAAAATAATTGATTACTCATGGATCCCCCTAATAATACAAATGAAAACCGTTTGACATTGGAAACATTTTGAAACATTATCAAAATGAAACGTCTTATAGGACAAGATCGAATTTACTCTTAAACTTTGCACGATTTTCGATAATGATGGAGATTATATAATAAATTAAGAAATAAAAACTTGAATTTACCACAATGTTTGTTTCAGATTTCAAAATAATTGATTACTCATGGATCCCCCTAATAATAGAAATGAAATCCGTTTGACATTGGAAAACTTTGAAACATTATGAAAATGAAACGTCTTATAGGACAAGATCGAATTTACTTAAACTTTTCACGATTTTTGATAATAATGGAGATTATATAATAAATTAAGGAATAAAAACTTGAATTTACCACAAAGTTTGTTTCAGATTTCAAAATAATTGATTACTCATGGATCCCCCTAATAATACAAATGAAAACCGTTTGACATGGAAACTTTTTAAGAGCCAAGGGAGGTCTCACGTGATTTTTGCAGAGTCAGCAGGTAGGCAACTGCTGCATAATATCCGTCCACAGCCTTCAAGATCCGTCTTGATCT
The DNA here is from genome assembly GCA_913789895.3 of Seladonia tumulorum. Lineage (NCBI taxonomy): Eukaryota > Metazoa > Arthropoda > Insecta > Hymenoptera > Halictidae > Seladonia > Seladonia tumulorum. Next base: position 15,232,281 of record OU565270.1, on the reverse strand, counting down.
TGATCCGACGGGTCTCAAGTCTGTGACCTAAACTTGTCACATTTTTAGCTCTGTATTATTTTATATCTTGAATTCCAGTGCTTCAAGTTTTTGGCTTTGTTTCGCAGAGAATCAAGACAAGATATAGCTCGATTTGTAGCTGAAGATATTTACTAGCGCGCGCTGCTCTCGATTTCATCCAGAAAGCTCATCCAACAGCATAAAAATGCTCGGACTCCACGGTATGCGCATCGTCAATTTGTTGGCCTACTTCTAACGCTTATATTACCAAATATCTGCATAATCTCGTCAGCTCGTGACCAGCCAGATTGAACCTTCCTCATTCGAACGAGCCCTTTGCCAGCGTAAAATATTCTCATAGGAGGACGAAAAGTTTTTCAAGTATTTTTCCAAAAGTATTTTTCTCGGTAACGTGGTCACTCTACCGTATCGCGAGTCTACAGCCAATTCAGTAATTGCCTAGGAAAACGTTTTAATTATTTCAATAATTGTGAAATAGAAAACCGGTCATTTTGACCGTGGTAGGGTTAGCGTTAACTTGTATGGGATTGTTGTAAATAGGAGGTCTAAATTTTTGAGATTATGGTATTTTTGATCGCGAGAAAAATGTCTAAAAAAATATTTAAATTACTTGTAATTTTTTAAAGATAAAGTAACATCACCTTACTGCTCAATTGTCAATATAAAGAAATTATTGAGAAAATTGAACTCACTGTCTGTGGGCGCAATTTGGCATTTAATACAGCAGAGAACGTATTAACTTATTTTAACTTAGAACTATTTTAAAATTCGAGACAAATTTCGATTTCTTGTATTTCGTAATTTATTTTGTGAATAAATAATTGCATTTTTTTTTACCTTCGAGTTCTGGCTTTTTTCCTTCTGATTATACAATCTGGCCCAGTATGCGACGAGACGATCCACCGTAAGATTCAAGCGTGCGCGTATTCCGCGCGAATATTTTTTCCTATCTCCCGAGAGATAATGCGAGTATCGCTGCCGAGCAGCCCGACACAGTATTTTTGCCGTAGGCTGCTAATGCGGACGGTCCCGTCAACACAATCACTATTCACGAATCGAATCGAATTAATCGGGAATCCGGTTATTCGAGCTCTATCCGGCACAGTATAATCGTATCTTTTCGAACTTATGGCACTCTGCGCCGACGTTTGACGATTCGGCCGATGTTTCCCGTGCTGTTTGCCGTATGCTCGAAATGCGAAACCGATCGCCATTCGGGCGAGACGCGCGGACAGTGCGGCGCCGATTAAATGATTTTAGAGTACACGTGCGCGTCGCTTGTTTCACTATTTCGCTACTTTGACCGATTTTTAATAACTGAACGGTTCGACGGACATTCGCGAAATTTGCACGATGTTTGGACAACGTTGCGAGGAGTGTGTGCAAAAATTTATAGCTTGGAAGATTAATTGTTTACCGAATTATGATTATTCGGATTATTATTATGAAATTCGTACGTTTTCGGATACAGGGTCGTTTAAAATCGATTTTTCGCCTGTTTACCAGGGATCACTATCGATATTAATTATTACATTCAAGTTTGTCCAAATTATGATATTTTATTTATATGAGAACTTCTGATATCGATTGGAAAAGTCGATCTCGATTAATTCAATGTACAAAGTAATACTTTTGTTTGAGAATTGGCAAACATTAAACGGCCTGCCTGTTATAAACAAATTGGAATTCGACAAAGTGATGACTTAAACTCCCCTCAATTATCTCTAATCTATTTCATGCGATCATTCATTTTTATCAGAATCTTTGATATCGATCGGAATCATCGATTTCGATCAATCCATCGAAAAAAGTGCATTTATTTGAGGATTGGCGAACATTAAGTGGCCTGCATGTTATAAACAAATTGGAATTCGACAAAGTGATGACTTAAACTCCCCTTAATTATCTCTACACTATTTTATGTGATCATTCATTTTGATCAGAATCTTTGACATCGATCGGAATCATCGATTTCGATCAATCCACTAAAAAAAGTGCTTTTATTTGAGAATTGGCGAACATTAAGTGGCCTGCATGTTATAAACAAATTGGAATTCGACAATGTGATGACTTAAACTCCACTCAATTATCTCTGCACTATTTTATGCAATCATTTATATTGTTCAGAATCTTTGACATCGATCGGAATCATCGATTTCGATCAATCCACTAAAAAAAGTGCTTTTATTTGATAATTGGCGAACATTAAGTGGCCTGCATGTTATAAACAAATTGGAATACGGCAAAGCGATGACTTAAACCCCGCCTAATTATCCTTGCACCATATCACGCGATCGTTAATTCTACTCAAAATTGATGACACCGACCGGAATACATCGATGTTGAACAACTGATTAACACACGAATTTCAGCTTCAGTACTCCGACATAAGTGATCACAGCCCGGTAAACAATCGACCTAGGAAGTTGAAACTTTTTGCACAGGTTCTCCCGAGTATCACCTAACAATCACCAAATTTCCGCAAATTTCCATTGACCCGGTTGGTCGCAAAAAATTCCGGAATTCACGCGTCACCGTGAATCAAGCCATCGCCGTCCGTGGCCGGGAGCTAAAAAGACTTAGATGGCTCGTGATCGGTTAATTATTTGCAGGTTACGGCGTACCTGTCGCTCTAATGAGAAAAAGGGGGCGCCGGTGTCCGCCTGGGACGGTATAGTTCATCCCCTAATCGAGAGGGAAGACGTCCCAAGGTGGCAGAGCGCGCGCGAGCTCCGCTTTACGATCGAGCCGTTGCCATAAACCAGCGATTTATCCGTAACAACTTGTTAATCGACGGTCTCGCCTCCGTCGATCTCCCCGAATCTCTCTGCAATTAACGTCTCACCTTCCTGAACGAACAAGCTAAAAAACACAAAAACAAAGATCGCAAGGAGAGAACACGCGCGCGCGAGATTCAGGAAATCGAGGCAATCGGTCGGCTCTCGATCGGCTCGAATTGATCTGCTTATCGGGATCGTATAAATCGGCGATAATCAATTTGCTGGGGTCGAGGTAGTACGTGTCTGTCGGTGGGTCCATTCGCGGGCATAGATCGGCAGAGGACAACGTCAACGCCATTAGCATCGACATTAGCATTAGCATTAGCATTAACGCCGACACCGGCAGCAACGTCATCCTCGGGATCGTCCCCTCTGTTCGCCTGTTGGCGCCTGCATACATATATCCACGGCAAAACTGCTCGCTCTTCGTTCCGACGGACCTTCCGTCCGTTCCGTTCCGTTCCGTTCCCTTTACCCTTCCTCTTCGCAGCCGTGATTTATATTGAACACGTCTAATACCATGTTTGCCCCGTGTAGACTCGGTCCAATAGCCGCGAAACCTTTCGCATATGGAATCCGACCGGCCGCACGATATATAGCCTGTCGCCCGTGCTTCCTTCGCAAAAATAACCCAAACACGTCCCAACCCCCTCCACCCCAAAATTCGACAACTTATTTCTATTTAGCGTCGCGGTTTTCAGGCACCTTTAGCCCAATTTTTCAACTTCAAAATTGTGTAGCTTATAAACAAATTATAAATTTACAAAATGATGACATAAACACCCTCTAATTTTCTATAGATTACATAATGCAGTCATTAATTTTTAACAAAATCTCGGATATCGACTGGGGAAAGCGACTGATTTAGAATACTGCATTAGAGGAAAGCACATATCTTTCTAGAAATTTTTCACGAAATTTAAAATTGTGTAGCTTATAAACAAATTATAAATTTACAAAATGATAACATAAACCCCCTCTAATTTTCTATAGATTACATAATGCAGTCATTAATTTTTAACAAAATCTCGAATATCGACTGGGGAAAGCGACTGATTTAGAATACTGCATTAGAGGAAAGCACATATCTTTTTAGAAATTTTTCACGAAATTTAAAATTGTGTAGCTTATAGAAAAATTATAAATTTACAAAATGATAACATAAACACCCTCTAATTTTCTATATATTACATAATGCAGTCATTAATTTTTAACAAAATCTCGAATATCGACTGGGGAAAGCGACTGATTTAGAATGCTGCATTAGAGTAAGGCACATATCTTTATAGAAATTTTTCAACAACTTCAAAATTGTGTAGCTTATAAACAAATTATAAATTTACAAAATGATAACATAAACACCCTCTAATTTTCTATATATTACATAATGCAGTCATTAATTTTTAACAAAATGTCGAATATCGACTGGGGAAAGCGACTGATTTAGAATGCATTAGAGGAAGGCATACATCTTTCTAGAAATTTTTCACGAAATTTAAAATTGTGTAGCTTATAAACAAATTATAAATTTACAAAATGATAACATAAACCCCCTCTAATTTTCTATATATTACATAATGCAGTCATTAATTTTTAACAAAATCTCGAATATCGACTGGGGAAAGCGACTGATTTAGAATACTGCATTAGAGGAAAGCACATATCTTTTTAGAAATTTTTCACGAAATTTAAAATTGTGTAGCTTATAGACAAATTATAAATTTACAAAATGATAACATAAACACCCTCTAATTTTCTATATATTACATAATGCAGTCATTAATTTTTAACAAAATGTCGAATATCGACTGGGGAAAGCGACTGATTTAGAATGCATTAGAGGAAGGCATACATCTTTTTAGAAATATTTCAATATTTTCAAACTTCATTCGCGCGTCAGAAGAAATTAATTATTCTGTTTTTTCTTTTAACACTAAACCTACCGCGGTCAAAATGGGCGGTTTTATATTTCAAGATTGTCGGAACTATAAAAATTTATTTATGGAGCATTTATTAATGTTCTTAATGTCCTTTAGTAATGTTCAGTTTCGGAATAGGCCAGATTTTTCATTAAGACGTCCTTCCGAGAGGAAAATTAAAATATTGTGGGTTTAAAAAAATATCTAAAACATTCCTCGTGCAAGCTTGCATTATTTCTGTTTACGTAGATAGATTTAATTTCCGGAAATTTTGTTTCCACTGGATTCCAACTTGGTTAAATTTTTTCCACAGAGCTTTAGAATTATTTTTACTAGACTGTGTGCGAGCATGCGAGATTTAAAACAGTGGAACGATTAAAAGAATCTGAGAATCTTTTTATCTGGAACGTATTACAATTATTAAATGACAAAAAGAGAATATTCCATTTTACCCCTGTCGCAATCGATGCAGTCAATTTTTATTTTCCATTGATGTCTTCTCTGTAATGATTACTGTTCGATGTTTCAGATTATACATGCACAGTGATCTCTTTATATATGTTTTGGACAATTATCGAGTAGACACAGTATACAAGAACCGGGAGGTTCGGCAGTGATAGTGAAGTCACAAAGAGCAAGGATGAACCTGTTTTTGCTGGACTCGGTAATCCGATCGAATTCAATTTTTACGGACTTCTGATAGAAAAATTCGATTGTTATTATTTTTTTATGCGTTGCGGTTTCAGATTATAGAGTCGAGAGTGGCGATGGTAAACTTCAATGGCTCAGCCGAGCCAGTTTTTTATGCGCGAAACACGTTTTCCAAAGCATTTATGCCCGATTTAGTCGCCGGTTTGATTAAATTTTGACAGATTTTTTTATAGGTAAATTGAATTATCATGATTCCTTGATGAATTCAGGTTTCGAGCTACGAGGATTGACAGCGATGGTAAATGTCGGAAGCTTGGACGAATATTTTTCCATTAAGCAATAACAGTTTTAATGCATCGGAGTATACAAGAACGAAGAGAATTGCTAAAAATAATAAACAATTGAATTCAATTTTAACAGAAAAAATTAAACTATTATTTGTTTACGCGTTCGGGTTTCTATGTATCATATACCTAGCGGGAAATGGTTTCCAATTTTTAGCGAATTTCTGATAGAAAAATTTAAGCCGAATAAAAATTTAATTAGAGTGGCAAGTAATGAAGACTTGTCCAAACACTTTTTCCATTAAATGGATAACGCTTTTCTAAAAAGTATTTTCACTGGATCGTCGAGTGGATATTTGACGAATGTTTTTGACAGAAAAATTGAGCGATCATGAACATTTGCTGTGAATTAAAATTTTCAAACAGAGCGTTCTCAATGTATTCTCGAAGCTTAGTTTTTTCATTAAAAGGACAACGCTTTTCTAAAGTATTTTTACTGGATCGTCGAGTGGATATTTGACGAATGTTTTTGACAGAAAAATTGAGCGATCATAAACATTTGCTGTGAATTAAAATTTTCAAACAGAGCGTTCTCAATGTATTCTCGAAGCTTAGTTTTTTCATTAAAAGTATAACGCTTTTCTAAAGTATTTTTACTGCAACGTCGAGTGGATATTTGACGAATGTTATTGACAGAAAAATTGAGCGATCATAAACATTTGCTGTGAATTAAAATTTTCAAGCAAAGCGTTCTCAATGCATTCTCGAAGCTGAGTTTTTCATTAAAAATGATAACGCTTTTCCAAAGTATTTTTACTGGATCGTCGAGTGGATATTTGACGAATGATTTTGACAGAAAAATTGAGCGATCATAAACATTTGCTGTGAAGTAAAATTTTCAAACAGAGCGTTCTCAAAAGATTTTTGCTTATATGGTGGAACAGGGAGTGACGGAAGCTTAGGCGAACAGTTTTCCATTAAAGAACACCATTTTCGAAAGCCTCCTCGCCGGATCCACCGGTCCCTGATTTTTGTTTGTTTCACGTGCTCAAAGGTCTCGTGAAAGAAGAGTTCGACTGTCGCAGCGAAGACAGAGGAAATTAAAACGCTACACAAACGATATTACTGTTTGACACAGGCTTGTGTACGCGTCGCAGGCTCGCAAAGACAAAGACAAAGACCCGTTATACATGGTGATAATTCGGGAAATGAGTTTCCTTTCTTCGGAATTTGGAATTTCAATTTGCCATTGGAATTTCACTGTTGCTGTGAAAATTATCGTTTCGATCGTACCGTGTTGATCGAGTTGATCGATCAGTGTCGATCATGACACTTCGGCTTGATTCGATCAAAATCTGGCGCACGGTTTGACAGAGAAGCATTCGGCCCGTCTTGGCATTCAGTCAGCAGTCAACGACGGGAAATGATTAGGCCTCTGTTGAATCAACTGTTCGGGTAAACGTCGTGCAATTTAATGCCCGCTCTGGCTAAACCGTTTTCGAAATTAATGGCTCCTTGATACGCTAATGAATTGGTCACTGTCGTGGAATTAATTTTTAGCTCTAATTTGTGAAACAACGCATTTGCAGTATTGATGAACTTACAATGGCTCAATTGACACTAGGTTTACACTAGGTTAAGATTATTAAGATTCTAAGGATGCATGAGAAAAGCAAATTTATTTCCTTGGGAATATTTTATTTTAAAAATATTGCTAAAAATGTGGGTATCGTGTTCTCATTATTTTTATAAAGTAATGTAAAACAGTCGCTTTCGGTGCTCCGTAAACCTGGTGTTAATTGGCCTCAGATTTGAATCGTCAGCTTCTATTTTCAATATCAAGATAACAACAAAGAAGCTACAATTTAGACAAATATTTCAGCAAAATTGAATCATTCTGTAATTTAACACTATTATGTCCGAATAATTTCATTGATATCAATTTCAATCTCTCACGAGAACTACAAAATGACTAATTTTTGTTTTCAATTTTGAAATAATTGATTGCAACTAAGATGTAATAATGTAGAGAGCTGTTTAATTAAAGAAAAAAAATTTTTGTCATCTAAACTAATTTCTTACTTGGAACCTTACTTGGTTTAAAGCATTAAGTAAATAATAATAATTGATTGAATAGTCTCTTAGAGGAAGCAGAGAATGATTTGTGCAAAGCAACGACAAGGAAATGAAAATATACTACCGGTTCAAATGTGCTGTAATCATGCTAATAACCACGTGCTAATATTCACGTTAATAAACTTATACGCTAAACGTGACACCAATACCATTCTCGTTGTTCCAATAAACACAATTGAGATACCACAGAGGCGTCCTTTTTTGTACGAACCTGGAACAAAAATAACAGACACCCATTAAACAGAATTAAAAAGACTTTTTATTCCACATACATTTTATTGCGACTATTCCGGTAATGGATATAATTTATTTAAAACTGCGAGGCAATGCTTAAAATTAGTTTATTCAATCCATTGCACTACAATTTTCTTTGCATTTACGGTGATTAAAATTTCTTCTTCTTTATCTTTTATAATTTGCTAATAGAAAACTAAAATTTATATTATTTTTAGTCCTATACTTTTTACTAATCCTTAAATATTGATTACACACTACACAAAAATCATTTCAGAAATCTCAGAAATTTAAGAAATAATTTTTTGAAACATTTCAGAGAATATTGTTTCAGTTTAACAGAAATTGATAACGTATTTAGTAGATATTGTTTAGAATTTTCGTCAAAAGTTTGACTCGATAGTGCTGAGAAATATATTAAACAAATAGCATAAACATTTAAGTCAAGAAGTATGTAAATATGTCATTCCGGAAATATTTTGAAAAGGAATTGTTTGGAGCGAGTTTGATTGTTAAATAATATTAATCAAGGAAAAAAGGGGTAAACCAAACAAAAAGTTCTAACAATGCGGCATGCGTTACTTGAGCGTCAAACATAGAATCCATAGCATAGTATGGGGTTGGAAATTCCGTGTCAATAAACGAAATAACGAATGCAAATAAATATATTGACATTTCAAATGAAAATTCGGAAGTGTCAACTTTAAAAATGGATCTCGACGAGGAATCAGTTGAAACTGGAGAACGATCCGAAATATGTCAAAAAAAAAAACAAAAAAACAAAAAAAAACGGAATCATATTTCATAAGATTGAAAGAATCCCATAGAAAAATGGAGTTTATTTAATTTAAGGATACCGAACAAACCTACTGTAATAAAATCGAATTTTGAATAAAATTGCATCTTAAGTAATTACTAATACAAATAAACATTAACTTTCACACATTTTATGAAAATTTGCAGAGTATCAAGGGATGACAAATTCAATTTCGTCTATCTAAAATTTTATAGAATCTCGATTAATTGATAAAAATTCTGATGCATAATCGATATTGCAGTTGACAGTATTTCATTAAATTCCACTTTGCTAATTTAAATATTTAGTGGAGTCTTAATTCACTAAAATTAATCGTTAAGTCTCTCTGACAATTCATTAACTATTAAACCTGTCCACTTAATTTCATCCACATGAAATTTTAGGTAATATTTATGGCAAAATGGGTAAGTAAAAAGCTCGTTACAATTTCAGGTTGTCACCATACAATGTACATTATCAATATTATACAATTTCACTGACATCAACTTTTATTTGATTCTAGTAGGTTGCAATCGACGCAAAAAATTTTTAGTTTGCAAAAATGTGCAACATTTCTCGCAATGGTAATCAATTGAATTGGTTTAATTTTTGTAGTCCTTAAGCTTGAAGTTTTGGGTAATATTTATGACAAAATGGACAAGCAAAAAGCTCACTAAAATTTCAGGATGTCACTAAATCGATTTTTATTTGTTTTTAGTAGGTTGCAAGTGACGCTAAAAGTGTTTACTTTGCAAAAATGTGTTTAATATTTCTTGCAATGGTGATTAACACTAGAACCCCACCGAACCAGTCAAAATGACTGGTTCCTAATTTTTTCTTTCACGATTACTGAAATTATAAAAATTATTTCTGTCAGAATTTTTTTCGTGAATCTCTTTATCGAAGCAAATGTTGGAATAAAAATGGTACGAGGCTTGAATAGATGTAGTCTTGTCAATATAACAAAGCAATATACATCAGTTGTATTTATTACTCGGTAGTTCTAGTGTTAATTGAATTTAATTTGTAGTCTTCAAGATACGCTGACATTAGATCTGTCCTTTTATTGTCGTCTACGATAACGGAACCGAAATCGCATAAAAAGTGGTTCGCTCTCCGGGCCGCGTTATCGCCCGAACTTTTCAATTTGAATACCGAAATTGATTTCGCCGAAAGAAGCAACAGCCGGAGCAATATCAAGTTGTAAAAAGCCGAGCGGGAATGTCGTTGTCGCGCGGACAAAACCGTCGCGCGTCGGTCGTCGACGAGCGCAGCCCGGTTAAATTTTGTATAAAGAAGAAAATTAATAATTTTGATGCGTTCGCGAGCGAGCTTGCACGTCACGCGAGCTATCCGGATCGGATCGAATCGAATCCGTTTTCCCCGCCCTTGTTAATGAATAATTTATTTTGATTCATACGCTGTCAGAAACAAATATCGCGCGCACCTGTTTTCTCATTTCCTTTTAATTCAATTTGTATTATACGCCCGGGCTTTCATTCTTACCGTACTGTTCTGGGCGTGTGTGTATGTGTCCCAACTAAAGAGAGCGAGAGAGAGAGAGAGAGAGAGAGAGAGAGAGAGAGAGAGAGAGAGTGAATGCGTTTACAACGTTATTGTGTCTACGGAATATCGCCAGATATTTTTATTGTTCCGAGATTCATTGTGCCGGGCACACGAACGTGAAACGCGACTGCACGAGGGTAAAGTGCAGCTGATGGTCGCTCGAACGTGACTATGGAAGATTGAAGTGTAACGGACGGCATTTCGAACGTAACTGACAATTTTGTGTTCTGATTTTTCGGGCAAACGACGACGCCGCCGCGCCTTCCCCTCTCTCCTTCAACCCTCGCCGTTCAAACGCACTCGCTGCCAAGATTTTTTTACCCTAAACACGCGTTTTACGCGTGCACTCGCCGGAACACGTCCAGTCGAAATTCACGTGTCATCGGTCGAAATAGTTTCCGCCTTAATCGGTAACTCTGCAACTATTTTTCATTTTGGGAACGACATACGGTGACTTCAATAATCGTGCGCTATTAAAAATCGCATAACTTTGTCAATATTGGACTATACTACTTGATTTGTTTTTTTTTTTTTTTGAGAAGTTAGAACAATTGGATCACTACATAACGTGAGAAAAATGTTTGATTAAAATTGCAATTGGTCGAAATTACAGAGAAAGTACTAAAAGTTGTATTTTGCAACTTTTTTATGTACGTTAGCCAAGTACGTTTTGTACATCTGTAATTTAATTGCAATTTTTTAGGTAAAAAATTTTATTCACTTTATGTGGCAAACCAATTGTGCTAACTTCTTAAAAAAATGCATGTCGTATAGTCCAATATTCACAAAGTTATGAGATTTTTAAGAGCGTATGAATATTATCCAATCCAATGAAGAAGGTACTATTGTTATTTGAGAATTTGCAAATATTAAGTGGTCTGCATGTTATGAACAAATTGGAATTCGACAAAACGATGACTTAAACTCCCCTCAATTATCTCTGCACTATTTTATGCAATCATTTATATTGTTCAGAATCTTTGACATCGATCGGAATCATCGATTACGACCAATCCAATGAAGACGGTACTATTGTTATTTGAGAATTTGCAAACATTAAGTGGCCTGCCTATTATAAACAAATTGGAATTCGACAAAACGATGACTTAAACTCCCCTCAATTATCTCTGCACTATTTTATGCAATCATTTATATTGTTCAGAATCTTTGACATCGATCGGAATCATCGATCGGAATCATCGATTACGACCAATCCAATGAAGACGGTACTATTGTTATTCGAGTATTCGCAAACATTAAGTGGCATGTCTGTTATAAACAAATTGGAATTCGACAAAGTGATGACTTAAACTCCCCTCAATTATCTCTACACTATTTTATGCGATCATTCATTTTGATCAGAATCTTTGATATCGATCGGAATCATCGATTTCCATCAATCCATTGAAAAAAGTGCTTTTATTTGAGGATTGGCGAACATTAAGTGGCCTGCATGTTATAAACAAATTGGAATTCGACAAAGTGATGACTTAAACTCCCCTCAATTATCTCTACACTATTTTATGCGATCATTCATTTTGATCAGAATCTTTGATTTCGATCGGAATCATCGATTTCGAACAATCCATTGAAAAAACTGCTTTTATTTGAGAATTGACGAACATTAAGTGGCCTGCATGTTATAAACAAATTGGAATTCGACAAAGTGATGACAAACTCCCCTTAATTATCTCTACACTATTTTATGTGATCATTCATTTTTATCAGAATCTTTGATTTCGATCGGAATCAGCGATTTCGAACAATCCATTGAAAAAAGTGCTTTTATTTGAGAATTGACGAACATTAAGTGGCCTGCATGTTATAAACAAATTGGAATTCGACAAAGTGATGACTTAAACTCCCCTCAATTATGTCTGCACTATTTTATGCAATCATTTATATTGTTCAGAATCTTTGACATCGATCGGAATCATCGATTTCTATCAATCCACTGAAAAAAGTGTTTTTATTTGAGAATTGACGAACATTAAGTGGCCTGCATGTTATAAACAAATTGGAATACGGCAAAGCGATGACTTAAACCCCGCCTAATTATCCTTGCACCATATCACGCGATCGTTAATTCTACTCAAAATCGATGACACCGACCGGAATACATCGATGTTGAACAACTGATTAACACACGAATTTCAGCTTCAGGGCTCCGACATAAGTTATCACAGTTCGGTAAACAATCGACCTACGAAATTGAAACTTTTTGCACAGCTTCTCACAAGTATCACCTAACAATCCCCCAATTTCCGCAAATTTCCATTTACCCTGTCGGTCGCAAAAAATTCCGGAATGGTGAAACCGTGTCGATGAAAAAACGTTGTTGCGATTTAAAGGTAACCCGATCGGGCCCGTGTCGACCGTGTTTCGACCATCTCGAGCCCCCCGCGAACAGTCGATGATTTCGCGGGGAATAACTGCAATTAACGAGACTCGAGATGGTTGAAGTGGCGAGAAAAAGCAAGAGAGAGAAAGAGAGAGAAAAAAAACGATTTCGTGGGAACGTTAAAGACGAGTTCTTTGCCGTGTAATTTGCATCTGGATTTCTTGATAACCTTGGGAACGGAGTCGGAAGGGGTCAGAAGCTCGAGATTACCAGCCAATAACGGTGCAACGGTTAATCAGAGCGGAGTTAATTAATTGCTTTCTCGCCAATCAGTCGGTTTTTCCGCTGCCGCGGTCTCCCACTTACACGGTTTCTCCTTGTCGAGTTGTTTTTGCCTGGCAGTGGTACCGACGCGACGCCCCGCGTCCCGGCTCGTTGCGGCGCGCCGCGTCGGTGTACTAATGCTACCGGCAACCAAAAAAGCAACATTTAATCGAACGCAGCGCGCTCGCCGATCAATTTTCTTCTTTGCCGAGGAATTTTTGTGCTTTGGTTTCCATGAAACTTTCATCTAATGCTCGCGCGGCCCGGTTGTTCTTCCGTGTTTAATCAATACCTGCTTGAATAAAACATCAACCGAACCCGCGGCGCGGCGCAAGTACCGCCGGGAAATCGTGTCTTCTCGTCGGACATGTCTCCCCCCCCCCCCCGTCGGAAATGTATGATAAAAATTCGAAGTTTCGCGATTCCGCGTCGAGAGTCGCGTCGCGTCGACTCGATTGTTTTTAATTTTGCGTTACCGGGCCAGGACACGCAATTGATTGATGATCGTCGCGGTATTGCGACCACTCCCCCCCTCCCTCCCTCCCTCCCCATCCTCCTGGTCGGTTTTAACAGAGTTCCATAAATAAAAACCGTGTGGCATCTAGGACGGATAAAGTGTACTTGCGTTCAATATCGACGGTCGTTCGTTGCGGCGATTCGTCAATAAACAGAAGAAGAAAAAAACACGATCGAATATAACCGTGCCACCCCGGCGACTGTAATCACGAATTAACACTAGGTTTACGGGGCACTAAATGTGCCTACTCTACATTACGTTATAAAAATAACAAAAATGTACGTATCCAAATTTATAGCCGTTTCTTTTACAATATATACAGGGTGGTCCACGCAATTGTTACAAGTCATAACTCCGTTATTATTGCATTTACGAAAAAATGCCAAAGAAGAAAGATAAATGGCTCGAAGAGCACTACATCCTGTAGGCCTTTAAATTTTTTTTAGATGCAGCAGTGCATGTGCAATTAACAATTGCATCATTTCTTTAAATAGAAATGATTCTTCTGTTCACTCTACGTAAAAAATGATTAGGGTACCATGGCAAAAGAATTATTAGATCTCGAGATATTTTCAAAAAATGTCTTTATCGAAGAAGATACTCGAACACTTCATGACTATGTTGTAAAGGTAAACACCCTTTCGACATTGTTATCGTAACAGAAACTGATTTGTACGAGTAAGCATTTCATCATTCAGTAGCAATTCACGTATCGTAACTCGAGTACGAAAACTAAGAATTTGAAAAGTGTAACTGTATTTCACTAAATGCAGGGAAATGTATTTTACTAGCAGTGAGAAACAAGATACATATGTGTATGTACGATACTTTTGTGTTGTGTGACAAAAATACGAATGCTGCCGCAAAACATTTTTTGAAAATATCTCGAGATCTAATAATTTTTTTGCCATGGTACCCTAATCATTTTTTACGTAGAATGAACAGAAGAATCGATCTGTGTAAAAAAATATATGCATTTCTATTTAAAGAAATGATGCAATTGTTAATTGCACATGCACTGGTGCGTCTAAAAAAATTTTAAAGGCCTACAGATGTAGTGCTCTTCGAACCATTTATCTTTCTCCTTTGGCATTTTTTCGTAAATGCAATAATAACGGAGTTATGACTTGTAACAATTGCGTGGACCACCCTGTATATATCCAAAGAAACCAATTTGTTGAATAATATCTTCTTCATGCATCCTTACAATTTCGATAATTGTGAATAAAGAGGTACCAGAACCCGTCATTTTGACGGGTCCCGTAAATCTAGTGTTAAACATTCCGCGGACCTTGGAGAGATTCGCTCGGTTTTAATTAAAAAAACAAAAAAAAAAGAGAAGAGGGGAGAGCGCACGTGGAAATCATTAAACCCTTGTGGATTTCCGAGGATTATACCCCTTGCATAGTGTTGCACGGGGACAAGGTATTTTTCTTTTTCGTCCTCTCTCTCTCTCTCTCTCTCTTTCTTTTGTCTCGGTTTTACACCTCCAGAATGACGATCAACACGGGAACCAGTAGCCTGAGCACACACGCGTATCGCTTCTATCATTTTAGAAGAACATCTCCGCCCTGGAAGACACCAACGCCCGGCAAAAAACCCGAGAATGTGGAGAGAGAGAGAGAGAGAGAGAGAGAGAGAGAGAGAGCTGGCGTGAAACATCGGATCATGGACCAGTCTCGTATTTGTTAAAATCTGCGGTAAAAACCGTCAATGAAAAACACACAAAAGCTTTCACGAGCTCGCTTTGTTACGTACTATCGAGTTACAAAGAACATCCATTTTGAACGGGAATGAAATATTTTTAAATATTTTACGTTTTACAAGAGAGGAGGAAGGCTTTGTGATCCGTTTCGTCGAGGGTGTAGTTCTCACGGATGATAAATGGGATTGATCAGCACTTGACCTTGTTTTAACAGCCGCCCTTAATGCTGTAAGAATTTCCCTAGAATGTTACTAGAACGTTTCTAGCCTGCATCTGGAATTTTATTAGATCTCTAGTCTGTCCCTAGAAGGGGATTTAGAATGTCGCTAAAATATTTTCTACCCTGAGAATATTACTAGAATATCAATAGAATATCTCCAGCAATTCTAGAAAAATACCTCTGGTATATCCATAACGCATCCCCAGAATGTAATTATTAACCCCTTGCACTACTTTGACGAGTCTGTCTCGTGATGAAAATTTTGTGCCAAAATTGAATATCACGAGTTTGACTCGTGACTTATTAATTGTCTGCCCATTCCGGCGGACATGTTTGGCACGGCTTTTTCAGAGTTTCGGCGTAGTGCAAGGGGTTAAAAAATTTTCACCAGAACTATACCAGGAGAATTTGACTCTATAAGCATAAAAGAATGTTACTGGAAAGTGCGGTCTACGCTGGAATGTTACTATAAAATCATGACTAGTTTCACTGGAATGTTACTAGAAAATCTTGACTAGTGTCACACTGATATGTTACTATAAAATATTGTCTATTGTCACACTGATATGTTACTAGAAAATCTTGACCAGTGAAATGTTACTTTAAAAATTGACTAGTAAAATCTAGTGACATGTCACTAGAAAATTTTTGTCTGAGCTCTAGAATATTACTAGGACGTCACAAGAATGACTATGACTATGAAACCTACGACATCCTCGCAGACTTGGAACGAAACCAACGATTTCCTAGAATCTTACCAGAACGTCTCCGAAATGTCCCTAAAAAGCGTTTTCCGTTTCTGGACCACAGTAATTGAATATTAATGATCAATAAATGACAGACGTCTCGACCGTAACGAGATTAACGTTGACTACGTAAAACGAGAACTCCAAATGTAGCCGAATGTGCTGGTACTTTCTGATCCAAATTAGGAAGCGAATTAATTACTAGGCCATCGGATTTGAATTCGTGATCGCGACGAATATTATGTCCGTCGATGAGGGCAAAGACACGAGCAACATTTCCGTCTAAATTCGGACGTGTCGAGCGTGTATGTACGCCAAATTTTGTCAGATTAAAATTCATTAAACTTCCCAATTCAGGAACAGATTAACATCCGAGAATACGCGCCCTAGTAAAATCGCAAGGAATGCTGGTTGGTCCCATTCCCCGCGTAGGGCAACTAAGAAAAACGTTATGCTAAACGGGGAGCCTCGTCGCTTCGATTAAAACACCGAATCAGCAGTCGTAACTTTATTTTCACATCGTATAATGACATCAGGAAGTTAGTCAACATCCTGGAGGATATTAAATTACACTCGAACTTCCCAAAGAGTGCACTGCCTCGTCCTTAATAATTCCGAAGTTAATGCGACGTTGAAAGTCGTTAAGAAAAGTGCTTCGACTCGCCAGAAAGAGAGAGAGAGAGAGAGAGAGAGAGAGAGAGAGAGAGAATAACCAACAATATTTTTTAATGACAAATTGTGCCCGATTAAAATACTCGACACGGCCCCTAGCGAATTTTTGTATCCTCGAAACCAATTTTGGGATTGCAGAGCTTAATTGGCTCTGTAAAGTATCGTACGGTTAATTAGAATTGTCACTGATAGCGCCGGGAATGTAGCGTGGCCAAAATTAAATAGCGAACTAGAAAATGATCGCCGGAACTATTCCTGTTAGCATAGATTTGCATGCGTTCGCGCTGCAGCTCCGGGCTGCAACTTTAAAATGCAATTATTTGAAAATCGGGCCACGCTGAAATCTATACGTTATACACGCGTTAAATGATTTTTAGCTTCAACGCTAATGATGTTTTAACGTCCGCAAAAATTTGTCTGCATTTGGTTCTGAATAAGAATCATTAATAAAATAATGTGTTCAGTGATTTCGTGGTATACGTGAAATAGGAGGAAAATAAAAGCTGCTCAATATAATAATTTGTATTTTACGAACAAATACGAAACGAGCGAAGTGATGATTTAAACCCCCTCTAATATAGTGTGCACTATATCATACTACGTTTTCGCGAATTTGTTTAATCGATTTTACATGGCACGAGCGCATTAATAATAATATCGTTTTATGCGACATACATCTCCGCACCTTCAAGTCAGACATTTCTTAAATTTTCTGTACAAGATCAATTTTTTAAACAAGTAAATATTGCTATGATGGATGGAACTATTCTGGTTAGAATAAAAAAAGAATCAGTCGAATCGGACAAGTGGTTTTCGAAATAAAAATTCGCGAACATAACCTGTCTTTTCAAGAGGATAAACTAAAGCTGCACAATATAATAATTTATATTTTACGAACAAATACGAAACGAGCGAAGTGATGACTTAAAGCCCCCCCCCCCTAATTTTGCATATTCTATTTTATACAATATTTAATTTTGATCAGAGTTAATGGAATCGACAACAAACATCGATTATTGAGCGATTCTTGGGTAAAAATATTTGCACAGCAATTCGTATAAATTCGTTTGCAATTTTCAATATTTCACAATGAATTTTTCAATAAAAAGATATTGTTTACAGTCAATCAAACCTACCCAATCGAAATTACGGAAAGATTGTCCGAGATCAAAATTGACAAACGATTGCAGCCTTTCGTGGGAGGAGTAAAAAATTGTGAGTAAAAAATTATTTACATTAGGGGCTTCCTCACCGATTTTGATGACCTTGAAATATGTTGTCAAGGTCATCATTCTGAACAACTTTTTCCTATACATGTTACCGCCGCTCAACTTTAGTTTCCGAGATATTAAAAAAAAAAATTTTAACATCTCAAAAAGTGATCGGAGTAAACAGTTGCAAAATATGAAAGAAAACCTTGCATCCAATATTCAACATAAAAATAATAATCCTACATTACAAAATACTAATGTGAAGTGTACAGTGTGTGAGATGGAACATAATCGTGTGCATGCCTCGAGACAAACGAAAGACACTAGGTTCACGGGGCCTGTCAAAATGACGGGATATAATATTTATAATTTACAATTATTGACATTGTGAAGACGTATCCATGGGGAATTATTCAACAAAATTATTTTTTTGGGTATATATTATTTAAAAAATTGATACAAATGTTGATAGACACGTTCTTGTTATTTTTGTGAAATAATGTTAAGTAGTCAGTTTTAGTGCTTTGTAAATCTAGTGTTAAAGGGACATTGAAGTTACAAAATATGAAAGTAAACCTTGCATCCAATATTCTACATACGAATAATAAAATATAATACTAATGCACTACAAACTACATTATAAAATACTAATGTAAAGTGTACTTACTTCTGAATCTTTTGTAACTCCGTCGGATCCACAGCACACAATTATTCACTCACGAGAATAGGTCCGAATAATTGAACAATCACTAAACAACACACACACAACACACTTAACGAAATAGTGACAGCAGACGAGAAGATGTTACTCCGACCACGAATAAAATAATACTGCGATTTTAACCGTTCCCCTCCCACGGACGTGTGATACGAAAACAGGGAATTCCGGGAAATAGGGTCGACGCCCCGCCATAATTTGTTTACCTTGGTTTTGTATCTAGTGTTTATGGACCCTCAGCGTCTAACCTGCCTAGGGTAACCTGACCGTACCACCTCCGTGGAAGGGATCATTGTTCAAATCGCAGTATTATTTTTTTCGTGGTCGGAGTGATATCTTCTCGTCTGCTGTCACGATTTCGTTAAGTGTGTTGTGTGTGTGTGTTGTTTAGTGATTGTTGTTCAATTATTCGGACCTATTCTCGTGAGTGAATAATTGTGTGCTGTGGATCCGACGGAGGTACAGAAGATTCAGAAGTAAGTACACTTTACATTAGTATTTTATAATGTAGGATTAGTATTCGTATATGGAACATTGGATACAAGGTTTTCTATCATATTTTGCAACGTATATTAACGATCATTAATGATTTGGTATATAGTATAATTTAATGTGGTTCAAATAAGATACTACTTTAAATGAAATATTTTTATTTTGATAACCAGATAGATAAAATGAAATATTTTTATTTTGTATTTCAAATATTTCCTTACAATGAAAATAAGTTGAGCAAGTAGTTAATATTATAAATTATAATTTTTAACACGAGAAGCTATAATAGTTCGCAAAGTATTATTTGTAGTTTAATTACGAATATGTAACATGTTGACAAACAGACTACAATATCGTAATAACATTACAGGCAACAAAATATCATAAAAATATAAGTTACTGTCAACTATTTGAAATACTATTTTACACAGTCCTACAAAATAAGTCTGACTATTTCCAATATTTTCCAAATAAAATACAATTTTTAAATAATATTTCAAAAACTTGTAAATATTTACCTTCAAATCTAACCCACACCTACTGCGATCAATTTTTGAGATGTTGAAACTTTTTTGCGAATATCTCGGAAACTAAAGCTGAGCGGCGGTAACGTATATAGGAAAAAGTTGTTCAGAACGATGACCTTGACAACATATTTCAAGATCATCAAAATCGGTGAGGAAGCCCCTAATGTAAATAATTACCAAATTGTGAATTAAAAAGTCACGGGTTTTCGAAAAGTTGTTAGACTTTGACACCGGGTCTAACGTATTTTAATTCACGGGAAATCTCGGGCATCCATTGGAAAGAATGATTGATTCGTCGGTCGAACGCGCATTGACATGACAAATTACGTTTCGATGAGAAACAGCAGCAAATTATGATGCATTGTTCGCAACGCGTAAAAGTTCCAGTTAGAAGGACGAGGGAAGTTCGAGCGTAATCTATTGATTTAAGTCTATTCAACGGTGATACGAGCACAGTTTTAAATCTGCACATATTCTTCGCCGGAAGAAGCGGGATCGATCATGCTCGGGCTGCCGTGCCGCGCGGCGTTGTTCACTGTCGAACAATTAAAACGAAAATCAAAGCGTCTTTTCTAACGAGAGCACGAGAGAACACAATACGGACAACTTTTACGACAAGTCCTCGTTAATTAAATTCTCAACTTTCTATTTTAAAAGTTGAGAGCATTCCATAAATTATTGAAGAATTCTCACGGGTAAAGGATTAGTTACAACGTTCCTTGAATTTCTCGACACTCTTTGGCGCGCGCTCCGGTAGTTCGCAATTTTTTTTTTTTCTGTTTTTTGAAGAAACGTTCCGAAACAACCGGGACCGTAACTCGAGGCCACGTGTTTAAGTAGGAGTTAATCTTTTTAAAAATGCATTCGCAGCTGAACACGGACTGTGTTTGCACCGGGATGCACCCGTAAACTCTTCGTCTTCCCTCCACGTTTGGTTCCCCAAGCTCGAGAAGTTCGAACGAGATTAAAAAATAGTTGGAGGAGTTTTTCGATGCATTATTAATCGGCGAATACACCTCGCTCGAAGGGTAAACGGCCCGGGTTATATCGTGCACGGCGAAGAAATAGGGGCATAATAGGCTCGTTACAACTAGTATGGCGGTGACGTTGTACCCGCGGTTCCAAAATCGAAGCGACTCCAACGAAAATGGACGATAAATTTCATACGAATGTCGTTTCGGCCGGCATGGCAGAGTTGTAAAACGGTGATTTATTTACAATGCGAACTAACTGATTTACAATCGCGGCGAAAACCATGCAGCCAACGGCGTTTCACAGCCGCGACCTGCTCAGCCTCCCCTTCTCACCCCCTCTCACCCCCCGCTCACCCCGTTACGCCCCGGTTTCCTTCGATTCTCTCCGCGTTCCTCTTCATTTTTCAATTTGTTTTAGTAATCGACACGGCGGATCTCGAACACACATATATGTACACATATATATATATATATTTAGTTTTTTCACTCGTTTACGCTTCGCGAATCTCTTGATTAATTTTTCAGCCCGACAAATCGCTAAAAAAGCCTCTTATTATTAAACCCCCAGTTTTATGCATCTATGCACAGAAATCAACCTGTCTTTTCAAGAGGACAAATAAAAGCTGCACAATACAATCACTTGTATTTTACGAACAAATACGAAATCAGTATACTGATGACTTAAACCTCCCCTAATAGAGTGTGCACTATATATCGTACTATCATTTCGCGAATTTGTGCAATCGATTTTACATGGCGCGAGCGCATTATTAATAACATCATTTTAAGTGACATACATCTCCGCACACACAAGTCAGACGTTTCTTAAATTTTCTGTACAACAGGATAAATTTTTTAAATAAATAAATAAATATCGTTTTAAAGAATTGAACCTTCCTGGTTACAATAAATAAAGAATCAGTC
This sequence comes from Seladonia tumulorum, assembly GCA_913789895.3. Classification (NCBI taxonomy): domain Eukaryota; kingdom Metazoa; phylum Arthropoda; class Insecta; order Hymenoptera; family Halictidae; genus Seladonia; species Seladonia tumulorum. The sequence continues at coordinate 15,210,523 of OU565270.1, read as the reverse complement.
GAATCGGACAAGTGGTTTTCGAAATAAAAATTCGGGAACGTAACCTGTCTTTTCAAGAGGATATACTAAAGCTGCATAATATAATAATTTGTATTTTATGAACAAATACGAAACGAGCAAACTGATGACTTAAACCTCCCCTAATATAGTGCGCATTATATCATACTACGATTTCGCGAATTTGTGTAATCGATTTTAAATGGCGCGAGCGTATTATTAATAATATCATTTTAAGAGACATACATCTCCGCATCTACAAGTCAGACCTTTCTTCAATTTTCTGTTCGATAACATAAGTTTTTTTCAGTAAATAAATATTATTCTGATGCAATGAACCTTTCTGGTTAGAATAAAAAAAGAATCAGTCGAATCGGACAAGTGGTTTTCGAAATAAAAATTCGCGAACATAACCTGCCTTTTCAAGAGGGTACACTAAAGTAGCGTAATATAATAATTTGTATTTTATGAACAAATACGAAACGAGCAAACTGATGACTTAAACCTCCCCTAATATAGTGCGCATTATATCATACTACGATTTCGCGAATTTGTGTAATCGATTTTAAATGGCACGAGCGCATTATTAATAACATCATTTTAAGTGACACACATGTCCGCATCTACAAGTCAGACCTTTCTTCAATTTTCTGTTCGATAACATAAGTTTTTTTCAGTAAATAAATATTATTCTGATGCAATGAACCTTTCTGGTTAGAATAAAAAAAGAATCAGTCGAATCGGACAAGTGGTTTTCGAAATAAAAATTCGCGAATATAACCTGCCTTTTCAAGAGGATACACTAAAGTGGCACAATATAATAATTTGTATTTAAGGAACAAATACGAAACGAGCAAACTGATGATTTAAACCTCCCCTAATATAGTGCGCTCCATATCATACTACGTTTTCGCGAATTTGTATAATTGATTTTACGTGGTACCAGCTAATTATTGATAATATTATTTTAAGCGACATACATCTCCATGACATACGTCTCATACAATATAATCATAATATTGAATTATTAAATATAGCCATGTAATGATTCGTAATCATAATAATCATCATTAGTATTATCGCGTTATATAATTATTTATTTGTTTACTTTGTTGACGAACGTTTTGTTTATCCGGTATTCTTTTTTTCAGTCATCGTTTTTTCTTAACGACTGGAGGTCAAAGTGTAACGTCTGTGCACTTAGGCGTACCGTGCCCGCAGACCGTTTCGAAAATTGGGATCAAGTGAAATTCTTCTCCGGGATCGATATCTCGCGGTTCGCTACAGTTTCCGCGCCTTGCCGCGCATTTTCACGGGCTCCCGCATGCATATGCAACTGCAGCGGCGCGCAGATATACGGCTCGCAATAATAAGAGAATTTTTCGGCAATACAATTAATCTCTTACCCTCGGTTTGCTCTTAAATTGCATCGCATCGCGCCGCGGCCGACGCGTTACGCGCCGCTATTAAATTTCAAATGTTTCGGTCCGGCAACGTGAATTCTTCACTCTCATTTCGCTATGCGGTAGACTGCATTAACCCTCGGGCCTAATTCACAACCCTGCGATTGTTCAGAACGGTGTTTATAACCGAAGCTTTTATACATACTTCCGAGGACACTTGCCGTAAACAAATTGATCTCAATCTCTGACAGACAGATTTATTCAAGTTAGCCTCAAAATATTTCAGTTCAAATAATCGTGGCCTTTTCAACAATCTATTTCTTCGAGATATATTTTGCTTTTAGCTTTTTCGCCTAGTTTAATATGAACAAAATGTTTCACAGAAATGGCTCCAGCGAAAATGACGGTCACATAAGGTAAAGACACCAGTAGTTGACCATGTACCAGTAGTTGACCATTTTATAGAAAAATATAAAAAATAAGGTGCATCAAAAGTGCACTTATAAGTGCGCTTATAAAAACCTTATTTTTTATGTTTTTCTATAAAATGGTCAACTACTGGTGCCTTTACCTTACTTCCAGTTTAAGATTAAATTTAAATAAATTGATTTTTTCGAGAAAGCGTAATTTTATATTCGAAAACAATTGTCGAATCTCCCTTATTTCTGTAACTGTTAGAACCCCTTGATCACCTCCGATGGAATTAAATGAGAATTTTGATATCCCGGGTCAAAATAGACCCAAGCACCGTCACCAGAGGGTGAAGCATTTTTCTGCCGAAGGAGAACAGAAAGTTCGGCATGGAAAATCAATTTGGAAGCCGTTTAAATCATCGATCGTTCGCAGCGCTCGCAAAAGTGCGCTCCAGTGGCATAAAAATCCATGCAGCTCGATGACACGCGGTTGCATTCCAGTGGCATAAAACTGAGGCGGAAAAAAATCGACACTTGCGACTGGAATTATTGTTATTCAGCAAGAATAGGTGTTTGAAACTGCCACATTGCCCGGAACGAGAGAGAAAGAGGCAGGTAGCGTTACCATATGCAATTGTTCGAATTCATTAGTATTATTTATAGCACGGAGTACGTTCGTGTTTTTCGCCCCGCGTTTATCGTCTCCGCCCGCGATTCCCACGAACACGAAAACCGGAATTCGAACGGGAAAAATCGCTGGCTATGAAAATATTTTATGGAGATTTTTTTTTTAACGCGAATCACGGTCGAATTTTCAAAAATATTTGTAATATCTGCAGAGCCATAAATTCGGGGCTCCGTAGTTGATAAACGAATCCGAATTCTGCTATCCGTACCTACAAGTCGGTCCTTTCTTAAATTTTCTGTAAAACAGGATACATTTTTTAAATAAATAAATATTGTTTTCAACGATTGAACCTTTCTGGTTAGAATAAAAAAAGAATCAGTCGAATTGGACAAGTGGTTTTCAAAATAAAAATTCGCGAACATAACCTGTCTTCTCAAGAGGATAAACGAGAGCTGCATAATATAATAATTTGTATTTCATGAACAAATAAGAATTGTGCAAACTGATGACTTAAACCTACCCTAATATAGTGTGCACTATATCATAATACGATTTCACGAATTTGTATAATCGATTTCACATGGCGCGAGAGTATTATTAATAATATCATTTTAAGACACATACATCTCTGCATCTACAAGTCAGTTCTTTCCTAAATTTTCTGTGCAAGAACATCAATTTTTTAAATAAATAAATACTGTTATGATGGAATGAACCTTTCTGGTTAGAATAAAAAAAGAATCAGTCGAATCGGACAAGTGGTTTTCAAAATAAAAATTCGCGAACATCACCTGTCTTCTCAAGAGGATAAACGAGAGCTGCATAATATAATAATTTGTATTTCATGAACAAATAAGAATTGTGCAAACTGATGACTTAAACCTACCCTAATATAGTGTGCACTATATCATAATACGATTTCACGAATTTGTATAATCGATTTCACATGGCGCGAGCGTATTATTAATAATATCATTTTAAGAGACATACATACATCTCCGCACACACAAGTCAGACGTTTCTTAAATTTTCTGTGTAAGAACATCAATTTTTTAAATAAATAAATACTGTTATGATGGAATGAACTTTTCTCGTTAGAATAAAAAAGGAATCAGTCGAAACGGACAAGTGGTTTTCAAAATAAAAATTCGCGAACATCACCTGTCTTCTCAAGAGGATAAACGAAAGCTGCATAATATAATAATTTGTATTTCATGAACAAATAAGAATTGTGCAAATTGATGACTTAAACCCCCCCCCTAATTTTGCGTATTTTATTTTATGGAATATTTAATTTTGATCAGAGGTCCTGGTATCGACAATAAACAGCGATTCTTTGTGGGCGTAAATTTCTCCGTCTATATCGAGGCAATACTGTAGTTCGATTTTCCGGCGATCGTGAAGTTTCTCTGGGTAATACGGAGTGACCAGTATGCTCAGGTTATGGGGTCTGGCGGTTATCCCTCCTAATCCGTTCTTCAAAGCTGCCCGGAGCTCTGTATATTACAATGGCCGCTTAAAATAATTAAATTCCGGATGGAGTGCCGGGTTCGCAGTCTAATGTAATTATTAAACAAGTTGAAGAAAGGTCGCCGGCAACAGTGCAGCCAATTCGAGAGATAGTTTGGCCCCGTGGCTCTGTTTCGATAAATATTAACACAGCGTTCATGTGCATATTAATTTGCTGCGTTCCCTATCTTCGATTTTTCGTTTTTGCAAGCGAAAAGCCTGAAACGAATCGATGCGTTCGCCACAGAGGTTTCGAAATAGGGATTTTTGGACGGGCAAAGTTTCCTTGTTAGTGTAGCTCGGGGATTTGCAGGCGCACATCGTTGAAAGTTTATCTGAAAATTGCTCAGCTGAACGTTTAATTATCCGAAAAATCCTCGAGCAACTTTTATCCGCGTTTTCGAGTAATTTTTCGGCCGTGAAAAGCATTTATCAAAACGGCCGCGGCCGGCAACGCGAATGCAAACATGTACGTTCTCGATAAAGAATATTACGAGTTATTTCGGAGAGCTTTCGAAACAGTATTTTCGGTTCGAAGCTGTGAAAGAAGGATCGATGAAAGGGTCGACGAATTTTGAAATATTCTATTTAGCGTATCCGCAGTTTTGTTCGTTTTTCACTTTTTCGGCGAAAGATGAATGACCTTTTGTTACAAATTTAGCCAGTTAATCAAATAGGCTCGGCCGCTAGCAACTTCACAGCATTTTCCAGCTCGTAAGCACGAAAACGAGTATGAAAATAAAAAACCGTTTTGAATATAGCCCGATGCCGAACTCGCGTGCGAAGTTTCAATTACAATTGGCGCGCGATAGTTGGGTTATGGAAAAATTTTTGCTGTATTTAGCCGGCGATATACATCCTCGAAACGACCATAAAGCCCCGCCAAATCAATATATCGGAACGGTTACCGCTGTGTAGCTGCGTCGAAATTAATTTTTAAGATTCGTTCTTTCGACTGTGAAAATCAAAGCACCGAAACGTTTAAATAACTTTCAATGTATCGGCGGCAACATCGATGATTAAAATCGGGTTTTCTTTGGCATCGGAAAAGGGGAAAGAATTATTTTAGAACGATTAACGTGATCTCAAAAATCCCACAAAATGAGGATTTGTTGAAAATCAAAGCATCGACAAATTCCAAATTTTGTTGAATGCGTTAGTTTATTAAACCAGCTCTTTGGATTGTAAAAAGGGAACGTGTTATTTTAGAAGTATCTGGGTGAAATTAACAATTTTCAAAATTTAAATAAGATATTGCACTAGCAATGATAATAACTTTGTTATCAGGATAAAAACTTTGTTTATGCGGATATAAAAACCATAAAAGCTCACTGAGGAGATCAAATTTAATTAAAACCAGTTCCTCGGATTTAAAAAAAAAGAATAAAATGTTCTTTGAAGAGGATTAAATGTATCAAAAAAACGAAATTACTGAAATGTCTAAACTAAAACCAGTATTAAAGTTTATTTTTAAATTCAGTTTGTAAAAACGTTCCACTGAGACGTTAAAATTCATCACTGGTTCATCCCATAGATTATTAAAAATTCCGCGATATACTCGAACTTCGAGAAGACGATAAAAGTTTTGCAAAATCGTAACGTAGAAAGGTAAAAATAGTTCGGAAGAAATCAGGATCGAAATGAATTTTAAATCAGGCGCATTCTTCGACCCAAGTGGAAGCATAAAATGTTATTTCAAGAGGTTCGAAAACAACCGTAAAAATCCCGTAACGCGAAAGCAGTAAAATTTTCAGATTAACCTCGACGTATCGGCAGTGAAATTAATTTTTAAAAATTCTGTCACTTTTAGTTCGGAAAAAGGAGCAAAAAAGCGTTATTTTAGGAAGATTGGATTGCTTCTAAAAATGCTACAAAGTCGAAACATGAAAACACGTTAAATCCGCCTCAATATGCGTCAGCATCCAAATGAATTTTTTTAATCAGTTCGTCTTCAGACTGAAAAACAAAATGTGTAAGCAATCATTTCAGCACGATCGAAACAACCATAAAAACCTCGTAAAATGAAGCCACTAAAAAGTGTTCCACGCAACGAATCACCCCGAATTGGAAATTAGTTTTCCAAACTACATCGTACTTTCGATTATGAAAAGAGTGCAAAGTATTATTTCAGAAGGTTCCGAACAACCATAAAATCCTCATCAACTTCAAGGCACTACGATGCTCAAACTTCCTGTAATATAATAAAATTACTCTCTAAATCTGTTCACACTTTCAACTAAAAAAGAAAGAGTCAACTATTGTTTTAAAAGCGTCTACAATGACATGAAAGAACGATAATATGTTCAAATTCATCGTCATTTATCAGAAACGAAAAGAGTACAGTGATATTTTAGGAAGATTACATAATTACATCACATTACAAATAATTACATTACAATTGGTAACAATTTGAAAATCACTGTGAACAATTTAGAAAGCACTGTGATGTTAAAACTCATCTCAATGTTTCAGTATAGAGAAATTAATTTTTAAAATTAGTTCAATCTTCAATATTCAGTGTACCCTGGTCGATACATGTTCTCTGGTGTTTTTGGACATATATCGAGTAGGCACAGAATTTTACAGGGTTCGAAGCAGCCTAAAAATTTAAATTGTCATTTTGGATATATATCGAGTAGGCACAGTATTTTAAAGGATTCGAAGCAGTCCAAAAAATTTAAATTATCATTTTGGATATATATCGAGTAAGCAGAGTATTTTAAAGGATTCGAAGCAGCCTAAAAATTTAAATTGCCATTTTGGATATATATCGAGTAGGCACTGTATTTTACAAGGTTCGAAGCAGTCTAAAAAATTAAAATTGTAATTTTTGACAATTATCGAGTAAGCACAGTATTTTAAAGGATTCGAATCAGCCTAAAAATTTAAATTGTCATTTTGGACATATATCGAGTAAGCACAGTATTTTAAATGATTCGAAGCAGTCTAAAAAATTAAAATTGTAATTTTTGACATATATCGAGTAAGCACAGTATTTTAAAGGATTCGAATCAGCCTAAAAATTAAAATTGTCATTTTGGACATATATCGAGTAAGCAGAGTATTTTAAAGGATTCGAAGCAGCCTAAAAATTTAAATTGCCATTTTGGATATATATCGAGTAGGCACTGTATTTTACAAGGTTCGAAACAGTCTAAAAAATTAAAATTGTAATTTTTGACATATATCGAGTAAGCACAGTATTTTAAAGGATTCGAATCAGCCTAAAAATTTAAATTGTCATTTTTTGGACATATATCGAGTAAGCACAGTATTTTAAAGGATTCGAAGCAGCCTAAAAAATTAAAATTGTCATTTTTGACATATATCGAGTAGGCACTGCATTGTACAAGGTTCGAAGCAGCCCAAAAAATAAAAATTGTCATTTTTTACATATATCGAGTAAGCACAGTATTTTAAATGATTCGAAGCAGCCTAAAAAATTAAAATTGTCATTTTTTACATATATCGAGTAAGCACAGTATTTTACAGGGTTCGAAGCAGCCTAAAAAATTTAAATTGTCATTCTGGATATATATCGAGTAAATGCTGTAATTTACAAGGTTGGAAGCAACTTAAAAAATTAAAATTGCCATGGATGTAGCAGCCTCGAAATTGATTCGTAAAATGAATTTATCCTCCAGACGAGAACAGTGTGAACCATGTTACTTGAGCAGTATCGGCATAAAAATCAAAGCGTTGAAAAGGGCCGAGGTCGGCGTCGCGTCGCGTCGCGTCGCGTGGCCCGACGTATCGGCTGCTAAAACGAATGTTCAAAGCCGTCGCCGAAAAAGAAACGGAAGCTTTATTTTCGAAAGGCGGTGTGTGGTAGCTTGTTGCGTTTCGCTCGGAGTGAGCCTAAAAATGCGCACGTCAAGAAAAGTGGTATCCTCCTTCCGAGTTGTTGAATTTTCCAGAAGGCTCGAAACCGGCTCTCGCCATATGGGGCGAGCGAGCGAGCGCGCGCGCGAGTGTATGGCGAACGGAGACCAGTGTGTGTGCGCGTGTGCGTGGGTGTAGTTCGCGTTCTAAATTTGGGAAAACCGGTGCACAATCCTCTCCGACGGCGTTCAAGACCGTCCGCGGCGTTCTCGTGGGTTTACGATACGTCAAGCGCTATTGAGAGCCACGAAGAAACTTCAACTCCTCTAAGTCTTAATTAGAATTTTGGAGTTGCGCGGGCTGTAAACGCGGAAACTAAAATTAATACGACAAAGATCCATAGAAGCTTTGACCCCGGCACCGGGAATGCCGGGAATCACGTTCACGCTCCACCCCCTGACGCGAAATTCGCAATTTACGGAAAAATTAGGCGTTTCCCCTCCCCCTCTCCCCTCCCCTACCTCCCCCAGGGGAATGTGATAGCTATTTTCTTGGACAGTGATCGTCGGAAGCTGTGTCCTCCGACGGGCTTCGACAGCAGTGATTCCGAGCAGTGAACTAATTAGTAAGTATCGTTACCCGAGACGATAGTTTTTCAGCGGCCGAAGCTGTCTTTTAAACAAAATAACCTTGTTAATGGAAATCGATAAGGCCGCCCCTTGGAAGTACCATGGACAAATTCCTTGGGAGAATGTTATTACTAGCTTCGGTAAGCAGACTTGCTTTATGCAAAATAAAGCACGGTTTTCTTATTTTATTCCATTTTAACTTTGTGAAAATAATTGGACGAATCTTTCTGAATTTATTTCGGGGAAATTTGATGAACAATATTTTTAAAAATGTGGGGTTACTTTGCTGCTGATATAGAAGCCCTGAAAATAATTTCTAATTTTCTCCAACAATTTTCCTTGAGAATTTAGAATGTAACATGTAGAAATATTGTACTTGCTAAATAAACCACTTGGTTTAGAGAGCTTTGTGTAAACAATTCATGAATCTTTGTGAATTTATTTTGGGACAGTGTGGTGAACAATATTTTTGAAAATATGGAGTTACTTTGCTGCCGATTTAAAAGACCTGAAAATAATTTCTAATTATCTCCAACAATTTTCCTTGAGAATTTAGAATGTAACATGTAGAAATATTGTACTTGCTAAATAAACCACTTGGTTTAGAGAGCTTTGTGCAAACAATTCATGAATCTTTGTGAATTTATTTTGGAGCAGTGTGGTGAACAATATTTCTGAAAATATGGTGTTACTTTGCTGCTGATGTAAAAGACCTGAAAATAATTTATAATCTTCTCAAACAATTTTCCTTGAGAATTTAGAATGTAACATGTAAAAATATTGTACTTGCTAAACAAACTCGGTTGAAAGAAATAACGAGTAAATGAAAATTATTTTTCTGAGAGGACACCCTCTTGTGCAAACTAGTGAAAATCGTAGTGTCTCGAAATTTTGTTTATTGCAGAGGAGAGCAAGTCGAAGGACGCGTCGATAAATGCCACTAACAATAGCGAAACCGACAGACCTCGTTTAGCGGTGGAATAAAATATTCGTTACAGCTTGTGGAGGACTTTAATAGGTCACCGTTACTTTTTAGAATGAGGTCTAACTCGAACAATGACCACGGTGTACACGTATGCATGTCTGTGTACTAGTGTGTGTGTGTGTATACGAAACGCGGCCGGGCGATCAATGCGACCCGCTTCCGCAATTTTCTTTTTTTTTTTGTAAAAATAATTTGCAACATACTGTGTTCCGTGGCGTCAAAAATCCCTATACGTATAAATCTCACTGTGCTCGCGTGTCGTCGGCCATTTTGGCGGGAATCTAAGTATGTTAATGGGACAATTTCCTGCACCTTGCTCGTTTACGCTGTAATTTCGAGTTTTACACACAAAAAAAAAAAAAAAATGAAATGGCCCACGCTACCGTGAATCGATCCAGGGACGCTATTTCAAGGTGCAATGCCACCTTGTGGAAATCTTCCCGCAAAGTTTCCCTAGCATGATCGACGTGATCCACGCGCTCGTTCAAGCTCGGTTGAACGTATCTTTTTCGTTCGAGTTGTTCCGCTTTAGCTGGCTCGAGTAAACATACAAGAAACACGAGTCGCGCGAACGTTAACAGCATACGGAACGATATAGTAATGAAATCATTGCAAAGCGACCGTGATTGCGATCGCTTTATTATATAGTTGCATGGTAAACAGCAATAGGGGGCGCGCACACGATTCTCTGCACAGCATTTCGACAGTATCTTTAATTTTTTTCCTTTCTGATACGATCCTAATCGTGTAACATTGACGTCTGCTGTAGCCGGTCGTTTGTGGACTGATACGAATCTAAAGCTAATAGAAAAATCGATAGTCGTTCCTTCGGCGACCGCTCGTTTCGGCCGTTCGAATCTCGTTAAAATTAAAACAAAATAGCAAAAAGGGTATAGCCGGATGAGATAGTCAAAAATTCCCTTGAACCGAATTTTATCGACGATGTGCCATTCGATAGAGCACCAAGAAAAAACATATTGTACAAAATTTAAACCCTGTATCTCGATCGGGCGGGTAGTTATGGGGTAAAATCGAAAAATCAGTTTTTGGCCTATTTTCTCTAGTTAATGACGTTTAGAAATTCTGAGAAAAATCTGGCACGTGTCAAGAACCCTAATACATAATTTGCAATTGGTTTCAGATTTTTAAAGTGAAAATCCTGCTTGTAAAAAAACAAAAACCTCAAAAAAATCGAAAAAATGCAGATTTCACATGGAAGTTCTAGAGTAACAATATTTATATTTTTACAGTAGGAGTATATTGTCATAAGTATTGTTCATGAATTTTTTCAGATTTTTTGGTTTGGTGCGCCGTTGTTAAAAAAAAACAAAAACTGATTTTTTCGACGTTTTTTCCGCGAAGAACTAAGCTAACCTTAAAATTATTACGTTCTATTTATTCTGTAAGTCTATCAAGCACTGATAAACCTTGAACATTTAAAAAAATAATTAAACAATGAAATCGGCTTGATTAGTATTTTTACTATGTCAGCGTATTACATCTAAAAGTATTAACCACATTCCCAACAACTCGATTGTTGCTTATACTAGGTTCGATCCCGGTATACGTATACATTTTTTTTTACTTGATTAATTCTTTTTTTATGTCTAATTATATCAATGGTATGTTTGTAGATTTCTTTTAGAAGCAATATCTAAATATTAAAAAAATAATTTTAAGATAAAATTCCCTAACCCTAGTAATCCATTACCTGGTACTGATGATCGACAGAGTCATAAAGCGAGTAGAGAAAAGAAAAGGCGAACATAAAGGTAAAGGTAAACGGACGGGCTAAAGGTACAAAATAATAAAACACGGACACTTTGTCCGTCCGTTTTTACAAAACTTTGTACTCCAGGCACATGCAGTTTTGTCAAATTCGACATTTGCAACAATAACGTTCGCTGTGCGAGCTCGACTCGGATGTTTACATAATAAAATAAGTTGTGAAAGAGCAACGATTACACCCCGCACGCTCGCGAATGCATCTTTTGCGTTGATTCTAATTTTAGCGGGATCGCCGGCCATAAATCATGGAAATCGCGCCGTCCTTGCGGCGCACTGATTCATTCATTAATTCGTTATTAAATGTAATTAACGGCACGAACGCGTTCTTTAACTGTAACGATGATTACAGGCGAGCCGGCTATCCGGGCCGGTCTGTCACAAAATCGTGAGCACACGCGTGACACATGGACGCAATAATTAGTAGGCGCCACAAATATTATTAACACGCGCCCCGGTATCGGGGAGCATTGTATTCTAAACACGCCCGAACAATCGAACATGACTCGCTTTCGGGAAACGTTGAAACGGTGTTATTATTTCGAGCCAGCCCCCGAGTGAAAATCGCGATTAAATAATATAATCGGAGCTATTTATGCGATGGCGTTTTCCCCTGGAGCGGTTCAGTAGTATAGCACGGCATGGGTCAGACGCAGCCCAAGTACAAAGTCGATTTTACTTACGAACTGGAAGTTTTAATAATTTGTTAAATGGAAACTTTTTGGTGTATTAATAGTAATTTTTATACGTTTACATTACTTAGGTATCGGTAATTCAAGAGAATTTAAAATATATTCAATTTCAGTGTGGTTTTAACAAAATTGCCAGGGTATATTTATATAAATTATAAATCAGATTTTATATATATTTTCAATTAGGAGATTCTATTGGAACTCATCAGTTAAATCAATTTTAAAATAGTTTTACCTGAAAGTTGAATTAATTTTTAATATTCTATTAAACCGATCGCTCCTATATTTAATTAAAGTAACGATTATGCTATCGTATATACTTCGGTCGACGTGCTGCGACCGTTATAAAATTTCAATCAGCAGGACTGGCTTCGAATCATAATGAATAAATTATGTTTCTGTACCGTCACAGATGCATATGATTGTTTTTCTGAATATACAAAACTTCCAATCGATCAATATGTGTTGTCACTAGACCGCGGATTTAAGAAACTTGTGAAATTATTTTCGACATGAAAATTCTTACAATCAAATTAGAGGAATATTGTTTTTCAAAAAATGGGTCAAAGATGACTCGAAGAAAGCAACAGGGTTAATTTAAATGCACGAGAATCGTAGTCGAATCGAATTAAGCTGTGAAATCCAGCCACATTCATCATGCTCGGATCTCTCTCCGGCAAATAATCATCTCTTCCGTCATTTAACGCTATTTTTAAAGAATAAAATATCATGGATGTCAGAAATTTTTACAGAAATAGATTATGTTATCGCTGAATAGCGTAAATTGGAAAATAAACAAAATATTAGCAACTGCAATCATTATATTGTGAATCTGCATGCCAAGAAGAAATTAAACACAAAACAGTAAATAAATAAAAATTTAAAAAGATTGAAAAAAAAAATTAATCATTTAAAGAATACAAAATTACGGTTGTATAATCTGCTAGAATTATTAACGAAAAAGTACGTTGCTCCGACATCTCGGGATCGATGCAACGAAGTTTTTATTTTCTATAAATATCCACAGTTTATTAATTATTGCTTTCAAGTCCCAAGATATCTCACTGGTTCGGGACTTAAATTGCTTTTCTGGAGAATGATTAGCAAGCCTTTCACGACGAATCTCCGATTCTAAAAACACTATCAAGTTCCCGCCAGTGATTAAAGTCAACGCTTTCAGCGGCGGGAAGACTCCGTCTGCTTTAGGAAAAGTGCTCGATCCGTTGGAAAATAGTCGTCGAATTTATAATTAGTCGTTCAAAAATAGTCAGAGACACGGCTGGACCCGACGATGAAAATTTCAGAAAACCGGGAAAAAACGTCTTTGAAAAGTGCAAAGATAAAACCGGAGCTTGGAAGCGTAGCACTCCTTTGCCGTCCAAACCCCGTGAAAAATTCAGTAATTTGCACCGGCAGGCTTTTTTTAAACGCGCCCGACGAAGATTGCCCCTGTAATCTTGAAATTTCCCCGCCAACTACAATTAGATGAACCACTGAGAAAAATCGTACAGTGTCAAATTGTTAAAATTGTCAAAATTAATTGTTCAGCTACCACAATTTACAATACTAGTATTGCAAGGTACTGTAACATTTTTACGATTTTCACCATCTGAATTACTGTATTTTCATCTTAACGATTCAGCAGAAATCTCGTAAATATTAACCCTTTGCAGATATTTTAACTCCAAAACGAAACATTTCTTATGACCTAGAATATTTCCCTTGTATATATTTTTTTTATGTTATACATATGAAAATGGTGCAATTTACTTCTACAATACTAAAGTGTTTTTAGTAATTTATTACATACAAACAAATTTAGTAGTGTAAAAAATATTGTGAATAACGATACAGAAATTTTTAGTGGCGCCTTACAGTCGCCATTCGAGTGCTAAGGGTTAATTTCGGAGGACGTGCCGAGTGTCATTAAAAATGCTATTGATTCCGCAGCAATTGCAAGCTAGTAGAACCGAACAGAATTTGTTTCCTCCTAAACAACAATTTAAAAAAAAGTTCGTGGAAATATATCGACACTCCCAGCACTGTATAAAAATAACAAAAATATATCTAGTCAAATTTTTAGCGGGTTTTACCATAATATAAATTTCGTTACCAATAATTCTTAATTAAATCTTAGTTAAACTGTTTTGAATTTCACGTACCGATTTTTCTTTACGACTGAATGATATAAAAGGTCTGAAAATAATTTATAATTTCCTTAAACAATGCTCCATTCGACTTTAGAAACAATGTGAACCTGTTTAATGTAAGCCAAATGTACTAATACTGTACTTGCTATATAAACCACTTGGTTTAAAGCAATAAATAGATAAAATACGTTATTTTGATTTAAGAAAATTTTAATTTTTTTTTATTTAAATCTGACGAGGCTAATATCACTGGGAATATTTTATTTGATTGGCGAAGGGGTTATACACAGTTAGGAGGCCCAAAAAAAGCAATTCTTTAAGAATTTTTCCTGAGAAGACCTTTACATCTATTAATGTAAAAATTTGTACACATATTATGGTAACTTTTAACTGTATTTTAACATTTTTTATTTGTAAAAATAATAATTTGGAAACCTGCTATAGCTGATCTCCTGGAGCTCCTCTAAAAAAAGGCGCTTTGCGGTGACCACTATATCTCTGGACTGGATCATCAAAAATGAAAAAACGAAACTGATTTCGTTAAAGAAATGTATAATCTAGTAATTAATCGAAGGAATAAGCAAAATAAAATTTTGTGACAAAATGGCAGCTTTTCAAAGAAAAAATTCGATTTTTCACAAAAATTTTGGCCTTAAATTGTTTATAAAAAAAAAATACTCATCGGAGAGAAAAAAAAGCTTCGCTTAATTACTAAAAAATATACTTAAGAAGCTTGTGTTAAAATTTGAGAGCGATCGGTTCAGCCGTTTCCGAGAAATCTTGGTCACCGACTTTGAAAACATAGTTTCGAGAAAAACGCGTCGAAAGATCGCGTTGAAATGCTCTGACGCTCTCAAACGCTCTGACACGTCTTTACAAACATGCGTGTAACTTCGAAAATAATCGCCGGATTGACTTGAAATTTTTTGTGCGTATACTTAGATATTAGTACATTACGAAAATGAAATTTAAAAAAATCGATTTTTTGAAAATGATAACTGTATACAACCCCTTAAGACTAGATCTATCTCTTTCCCCTTAGATCTAGGGAAATTGCGAAATGGACAAACCAACCGCAGTGGAATGGGAACAGATAGGGCCACGAATGGTTGCATCATGGTGTCCTGCCACGGCCAATGGATACTCTGGGCGACTAGCTAATGACGCCGGGGCGGACGCGAAACTCCATGAAGTAATCAAGCGGCACCCGCGAGCGGAATTACGATGGAAAGGCAGTAAATCACAGAAATCAATTCTCGAGAAGAAAGCGTTCAACTGCTGGCTGAACGATCAGCCATAAAACTTTGGCGGGTCTGGCCGGTGCCCGGGACAAAAGAATGAGATGACTGAGTCGGCAGTTGCGCGGGGTTTGGGAGCTCGGCGGAGGCTGGAAAACAGAACGAAACGCTGGGAAATGGAGAAATGTACCGTCGGAATAAAGGAGCTCCGAAAGAAAAGCGAAGCAAAACAGGGTTACGGAGATTGAGTGCAAAAAGGGCGAATAACCGTAGCTCGAGAGAAAGAGAGAGAGAGAGAAAGGGAGAAAGGGAGAGAGAGAAAGAAAGAGGGTGGTTTCTGTAAAGCGTCCGAAAGAATTTGGCCGTTCGAGAAGCAAAGGTTAACCGCGAAGTGGCATACTGTAGACAGAAAGCTCGGCAAGAGGACAAGCAAAGGATGGACAAGGATTCGATTGGCGGTCGGTCGCTCGGTTTCCTCTACTTTACCCTTTAGCACAATGACCGGCCATTTGGGAATTCTTAGACCGTGCCACCCACGCGATTTTCCCTCTGACCAAACCCCATGACTCACTCCTTTAGTCACCGACGCCGTGAAACTTGACTAAGAGGCCCGGCCAGCGCGTTTACACTCGAGACTTTCCGGCTCTCGTCCTCCGCCATACACACAATTTTCAAAATACCCATTCACATGACACACAAAATCTTCTGCTGCTGCGGTCAAATCTGTTAACTGGTTACTATGATGGTGGGGTAACGAGTTTCGTCGTTTTTCTTGATATTATATTATAAATCTCTTTAAACTTCTACAACCAAAAGGACGATGCCTGAAATCCTGCTAAATTTATTGATAAATTTTCGTTCATTGCCCACCGTCTCAAATCTACGTTATGTACCAAAATTTTATTATAATAGGGATATTTTGACCGAAGGCCCAACAATTGCAGAAATTCACAGGCGAATTGACTGTAAAAGTCGGTACCCTTACTCCGCCGCGGTAATTAGCACCGCGTCACGCTGCTACCTACGCCACCTTCTTTAGCCACTAATAAAACAATAAACGACACATAACCCAGTGGTATTGTTTAAAATACTATACAAGTTTATACTAAATGCTTATATTTCGATAAAACAAGCCACAATTCCTTCCTACGCACGGCAGATGCAAGACTATCTTCCATTATGCATAATTATTGTTAAATGGCAAAAAAAAGAAAATCCTGAAACATGTATCCCCTATTTTTGATCAAAGGTCACACACCCAAGTTTACATTAAAATGAACTAACAATAAATAACAGAAACTGAATAACAGAATATATTGTTTAAACCAAAAACTTTTCTTAAAATTTTCTTGCGCGACTACATTTCTCATTGAAAAACACACAATTTAAAAAAAAATTCAAATTTTTTCAACCTCTGGTTTCTGAGATATCTCAAAAAATATGGTTTTGACCCCCAACTTTGAGGGCTGTTTTCACCCCTTCAAAAAGTGGATGGTTGCCGATAAAAAAAAAACGTGTCAAATATTCTTCAAAGAACTATATGTCACATAAGTTTCATCAAAATCGGAAATTCGCATCTGAATATGTTCCATTGTCAGCCACAAAGAGATAGGACCACCGACGACATCTTGTTGCATTTTAATCGTGTACGTCGATCATGTATTGGTTTGTTCGGAAAGTAATTTCGTTTTTTCCCCAAAGGAGTTCATGAATCATGCTACTGCCAGAAAAAAAGGTGTTGGACCAGAATGAACAATATATAATTTAATAGAAATATTTATTCGCTCGAAGAAAAAATCGTCTTTCATTTTCATAAAGAAAAACGAAATTACTTGCCGGACAACCCAATAAACGAACGTTGTACAGAAATCATATCTGTCTATACACCCTGAATTTGCCGGAAATCGTTTCAGATATATTTTTCCGCGGAATTAATTTTCAAGGTCAAAAAGGTCAAACATTTTTATTTATCGCATCGTACTCTATTCGTTCGAAGGATAAAAAGTGCAAAAGGAACCACAGGTCGAAACTCGATCGTTCTCTTGAAAAATTATGATTACGTAGATTAGGCGATAAGGTAGAGTGACCAGGTTACCGACTAAAATGGTTTCACGTGCCTTAACCCTTAGCACTCGAAAGGCGACCATAAGGCGCCACTGAAAAATGCTGTATCATTATTTTAAATATTCTTTACATTATTAAATTTTTTGTATTTAATAAATTACTAAACACTTCAGTATTGTACGAGTAAATTGCACCATTTTCGTATGTGTAAAATGAAAAAAAAAGTATATAAGAGGGAAATATTCTAGGTCAGAAGAAATGTTTCGTTTTGGAGTTAAAATAGCTTCGAGTGCAAAGGGTTAACTTTTAATTACGAGGATATTTTTCCCTGGGAAAAACTCTATTTAGCTAGACTCGAACTCGACTCTATCGAGCCGGGAACAAGATACCTCGTCCGTGATATCTACCGAAATAAAAATTAACAAATTAATGACCCATCTTTTTGCCACCGACTGTAGCAAAGCCCCAACTTTCGACGCAAAACAGACCGCCAGACTTTCGCGTTACTGCAACCCCCATTCTGCATGGGTTCTCGCGCATCTTGCGCCCCCTCGTTCACGTGGAAACCCCAGCCGCGATATTTACGCGTCAATCATACCCGCGGCGCCAAAGAAAACACTTCTCGCCCGCTTGTTCGTAGTCGACTCACTCACCTTCAACGAAAAACTACGGCGATCATGCTCGGGAACGATTTATCTTAATCGCGGGTTGTTACACTACGGCGATAATGCTACGACACAATGCCTCGCGGATGTATTCGAACGCTAGGGAAGAAAATGTGCGCGTTGCACTTGAAATCTGAAAATATTATTGTTACTACTGTGAGACGCAAGCTTGAAGATTGTAATAGTTGTATCAAGTATACAATCATTTTTGTCCTTTTTATTTGGACGGTGTTGTCACGCTATATGCCAATTACGTTCCACGAATGCGTTACACAGTGAGCTCTCGATATATGTCAACAAAACGGGTCTTGTCAGTGACAAGTATCGTCCAGGAGACACTGTTCTTTCATCGTTCGCTACACGAGTAAATATCATGGGAATTATGTTATATTTGGTATTATTTTCATTAGAAAAATGTCAGGAATATGTGGGTGAAAGTCCCATAAAAAAATAATGAAAAATAAAACAGTTTTGTTATTGTTATTGGATTAGTAGTGGTCTCACACCGATATAAATAAATGTATCAAACATGTAATGTGTAAAAATTAATTCCTGACCTTGGCGATTAATCACTCCATCAGTCTATCATAAATTCAAATCTTTTACCTCGATATTGGAAGGTGGTGTAAGTGCACAGAGAATCATGAAGTAGCTAATTGAAATAGCGTTAACATAACAAAATGGTTGTATTTTACAAACTCGGCTGAAATAGTGTTAATAAAATAATTAACACTAGAACAATCAAGCACCACATGCAACTGGCATACATTGTCTTATAGTAACAACAAAATTGCACTTGTTTAGGTTTCGTAGCAGTTTTGTTTAAATATCCACTTCGACAGAGAAGTTTATTAAAAAAAATTTTCTCACAGAAATATGTTTATAATTTCAATATTTCTAAAAGAAAAAATTAGGAGCAAGTCATTTTGACTCAGCCGGTAGTTCTAGTGTTAATAAAAGTAAGAAGTAAACAATGGGCGCGTAAGCAATAACAAAATAATTCATTATATTTCAAAAGTTATTCCAACTCGTGGTTTTACAGTAAACAGCGTTAACAAACCGACTGGCACAGTGGTAATTAATTAATTAATTTGTACACTATTGTACACTGTTGTAAACTGTTAATAAAATGTTTGTACTTTATAAATATACTGAAACAGAACCTAGAGCTCTATTTTATTCCAACTTGTGGTTTCAAGGTAAAAAAGAGAATCAGCGATTGGGTATGTTAAAGGCGTGTCCTCGCGTACCGTTCTCGTGCAGGAGACCTCCCATGGGATCCATGGGGAATCGAGGACACCGGCCAACAGGTCCTCATTGTCATTCTTACGTCCCCAGCTCGATCTGCCACCCCCCATTGTCTTGGATAGAAAATTAGAAACTACGTATACACCGTGCTCTCTTTTAATTCAAAACTTCCGGAATGTTCAAGCCACACGCTAGCATACTCTACTAACACAACGCTCGGCAGGTACACGCTTGCTGCATTATTCCAAAAAGCTGGTACATTTGCTGCCTCAAAATTGATGTCTCGAAACCGCGACGCTCCCCCACCTTCCGGTCTCTGTTTAAATTTTCGCGGAAAGATTTCGTCGACGCTCTTTGTCGACTTTCCGTTTCCGTGCCTCTGCGTAATATCCTATACTGCTCGGATTCAGCGCAGCTCCAATTCGCCGATCGGATTTGTGCTTCGCCTAAGTGGAAATAACTGTCTAGACGTTCGATCGACCATTTTTCTTGTCCCTTCGAGAATCCTACTTTTGACTGCTCTGGCTTTAACATGAGCTCGTATTACTGCTTTTCCTTGTTCACGCAATTATCACAAGTCACACTTGAATCGGAATATTGAGTTTTCAAACACTTTTTGGGTTCGTTGCATAACAAATAATTAATTGCTTACGCAGCTTAGTGGCTGGGGGGCATTATCTGACCAAAATCTGCAGGACTACATTAAAAAAATTTAAAAATTTCTGGTTTCCCGAGGTGAAGTTTAGTCGCTCAGCGCGTTAGAGTTCATATTCGAATTATTAAATAATTGCTTGCGCGGCCGTGTGGCCAGAGGGCATTATTTCACCAAAATATGCAGTATTACATAAAAAAAAGTTAAAAATTCCTGGTTTTCCGAGGTGAAGTATAGTTACTGAGCGCGTTAGAGCCCATCTTCGAGTATCGGAATTTTGTGGACGGAGTAAAGATTATTCATCGGATGACACATTAGTATTCCCGGTGATTATTTGAACAGTATAATGAATTGTTCCCGCACAAACCTAATCCATAGACGACGCCCTATCGCTATCCGCAGCGCGGTGTGCAGAGCTAACGAAGTCAGGTGCGAAACTTTTCCCATGACTCCCATGTTTTCCACAAGCCTGAAAGTTTAATGAATGATTTCGAAACTGCTTAACTTCGCTAATGCTACACCATGGAGTCCGGTCCCTTTTACCACGCCGGAATTTATATTTCTGCGGTCGGAAGATTTCATTAACGCATCCCGCGGTAAATGTTTTAGCGTGTTCCGCGTTTATTCGGGGAATCAAAATTAACATTGATAAACCGAAATAATAAATCGGGGCGAGCTTGTTTGCGAGCCGCCGAGGTTTCGAAAACGCCGAATTTGGAAGCTCGGTTGTTTATTATACGGAATATCTGCTGGTAATAAACACCGATCGCGGTGCAGTATAATATTATGCGTTATGCTTGACATTACTGCGTTACACGTATCGGATACCGACCGCACACACAGTGAACGAAGAATTTAGTGACATTTCGAGAAAAAATAAATCAACTTATATTTATCTCATTTTTACTGTTTTTCAGTTTTAAATAACGTTCTATAAATTTTTTGGTTAAGAATAGTCGGTTAAAGATAGTTAAACTTTATGTTGGAAATTATTTGCATAATCCCGGGTCGCATAAAAATATTATTTGCAAGCATGAAAAATTCACTGCTAAGCAAATAGCATCCGATTTATTGTCATTGTAAAGATAAAGATTGAATGCTATTTTAGGGTAAGAAAATGTAAAAAATTGGGAAAACAAAAAAAAAACATGAAATATATTAAAATTTGTGCGGTCGGAGAGCAGTTATTTTTAAATATTATTTAGTGAAAATCTCATTTCGATACTCCCAGTAGTTCGAAAGTTATGCCACAATTACTGCGGCAAGTAGAAATAGCCCGCCATAGTCAGACGTGGGCGGACCGATGCTCCTCGAAACGAGGGCCCGGTTCGAAAAGCCATAACTCCGGTAAAAGTGATCGTATCTACATGTTCGACGGCTCGTTCGAAAGCGTGGAATATGTATTTTCATTCGACTTTGTAAAATTTTTGGCCACACAACGTTCCGACGAAGTTACAGCGAGGTAAACAGCACCTTGCACGTTCTGAGAAATTTTGGGCGATTTTGTAACATCGCGTAAACGGAATAAAATTTATTAAAATCAAAATGGAAAGCGGCTGTCTTCCTGTGTGATACCAGCTTTGAGTGGCTGTTGTGCGATTTTTTCTGACTGAGTTATTCAACTTCAAAGCGGAAGTGGCCTTCTCAACTTGAATTGCTGATGGAAAGCGAAGGACCCATCGTGGTATGTTGAACGAAAGAGCAATGGAAAGGTCAGACTTTCCTCTTCAAAATGTGTACTTCGCTTTTCTGATATGAGTCAATACTTTGATGCACTGAATATTCAAAGTTGTCAAAACTTTAAACAATGCAAGAATGCGATAAATTTATTTTTTTGAGCATATATTGTAATACAAATGGCTGGGACTGTCAATAAATATATTGATATTTTTATAAAGCAACTGTGAAACAGTCAGTTGCTCCGTAAACTTGGTGATAATGAACAAGAAATAATTTTTAAAACACAGGCAGTTAGCACAAGGCTCAGGCCAGACATAACCCCCAATCTACCCACCATCTTTAATTAAAAATTAGGCCAGACGTAACCCCCAAATCTACCCACCATCTTCAGTTACAAATTAGGCGAAAGAAGGTATCACGCAACAAAGAACAGTTTAACACTACGTAAAGGATTAACACTATGTCTAATATTTTTAATTTATAATCACCGAGATTGTAAAGGTGCATACACGAGAAATTATTCAACATTTCTTTGGGTGTAAGTTATTCTTAACGAATGAGTGTGGATAGTTTCGGGACTTTTATCGACTAGGCATTTGAGACATATATCGAGTAAACGATATAAAAAGGAATGGCTAAAAATTTCTACGGATAATTTCTTGGAGTTTTTTACAAAATAATGTGGAACAGTAATTTTTATTGGTAAACTGGAATTTACGCTACTGTTCGGTGACCCAAGGACGCGAAAGAATCGAGCTGGGTTGTCCGTTAGCGGTTCAAGGCCGATTCGGCAACACCATAGAGATCGGTTGGCGATTCATCTTTCGCGGTATCAGGATGACACGTATTTATACATATTCGGAGGCGTCGGTACGTCGGTTGTGTACACACCGGCATACGTTTGCACAACTAATTGAATCGAAAATACATATGCATAAGTATACAACGGTGCAAGTTCGCGATGATAGTTCCCGGGGTGTACGTTCGTGTACGCATTTGCATGCGTTATTGAATTTCCATGCATACATACATTCATAGAAAGACTCTCTTCGGGCGCGGGATATCTGGTCTGCTGTGCCGCCGCCCCTCCCCCTCCCCCTCCCCTCCCCGCCGCCGTGCTACCAGCCAGTCGGAATCGCTTACGTAGAATACGTTTCCGTGTTAAACGGCCGAAGTACGTGATTTCATTTACGATACGGACTCACGATCGTTCTATATCCGTTGGAAATATAGGCGCGTCCCTTTCGGGCCGAGAGGCCGCCATCGCGAACCCGACCGGTGCGCGATGGTGTGCGAGAAGTCGCGACGGTGTGCGCCGCGCGCACGGTCCTGCACTCCATAAACCACGGAAAACCGGATCAACTAGGCGCTTCGTGCGGAGGGACCGGCTTCAAGCCTACTTCCGGGATTTATGCGTCACCTCGAGATTCATGTTTCACCATCAAGCCAGATCTTTCGGACAAGCCCGATCTTATCGATCTATGAACCTTCCGGCCGCGATATTTCGCCGGCCGACGCACAGTGGTCCCAAAGACCGAAAACGTGGCCAAAACCTAAAAAATGAACTTTCAGGTACACTACCGGCCATAAGTGTTTACCCACCTTCAAATTTCGTTACTATTCAAATAATAGGTATTTTATTGTTATGAAAATGTCCGTAGCATTAAATCCTAATTATAAGGCTAATAAAAAACATCCAAAATATTCTGTACATACACAATCAGGTACTGTAAATGAGTTTACAGCTTTTTATGAAAAACGACAATTTTGGAGTTCAGGTAAAGAAACCCATTTTTCTGAAATTTTTATAACGGTCAGTAGGGAATATGAACGCAGGTAATACAGGTATCTTAGTCTTCTCAAATTTCATACTGCATTAAGCTTTCATACAGTAAACAGTTGATTTTCACGTGCCTAAAGAATTTTGCGAAAATTTCTAATAATGTCAGGGAGAAAAGAATTATCGATTGAAACGCGCGCTCTAATAGTGTCCCATCATAGCATCGGAAAAAGTAACAGAGAAATAGCAAAGTTATTGAAGCTGAACCGTAGAACCGTGGACTACAATGTTAAAAAATATGAGGGTGGGTAAACACTTATGGCCGGTAGTGTAGGTAAGTTTTAAGCATGGGGTTGGTTACTCTAAGAGTGTTTCTAAATGGTGGTAAAAAGCAAAATGATCATTTTTTGATACCTGACCAACAGTCACAGTTCGAACTTCGAGTTCATTGGACCGTGCCTTTTTAAGCTTGTGAAGCGCATTGCCAATTTTAAGTGTACAGTGTACAAATTGTATTGAAACGAATTGATTTTAATTGTGCATTATGGATGCTGTTTCTGGAGGTAGGTTGCATAGTTTTTAGTGCCAAATGTTTATTGTTAACTGATATCTATGTATGCAAAGGAGAGAGTGAAAGTAAAGGCATACATTTTTCAAATGTAGAGTAAAAGTTGAAAATCTCGCCATATCACGCGCGCTAAAACTTGTTGGAGCTTCTACTACATAGTATTATCTTGCAATTCTAAAAAAAAATTGGCTGCACATATTTGCACTTTTCGTCGTAACATTGTTTTTTGTAACGCAGAGTAGGTATTTTGTGTGGTTTCCTTGCATTTCTTGTCAAACTGTGAAAGATATGTAGCAAGTCTTTCTGTAAAATTTAAACAGATTTTGAATAGAATGTCAATTTTTTATAAAGAATCATATATCCGAATTTTTTTAATACCAATTTTCAAGTAGAACCAATAATTTTTGAATGTATATGTCCACGATATTGGATCCGCCATTTTGTTTTTCCTAATTTCAAGTTCAGATTCGTGATCAGCGACTCCAAAAACGGCGTAATACCAATTTTCAATTAGAAACAATAATTTTTTAATGTATATGTCCGCCATATTGGATCCGCCATTTTGTTTTTCTAATTTCAAGTTCAGATTCGTGATCAGCGACCTCAAAAACGGCCTAATGCCAATTTTGAAGAAGAAACAATAATTTGTTAATGTACATGTCCGCCATATTGGATCCGCCATTTTGTTTTTTCTAATTTCAAGTTCAGATTCGTGTTCAGCGACCCTAAAAACAGCCTAATGCCAATTTTTAAGAAGAAACAATAATTTGTTTATGTAAATGTACGCCATATTGAATCCGCCATTTTGTTTTTTTCTAATTTTAAGTTCAGTTTCGTGATCAGCGAGCCCAAAAACAGCCTAATACTAATTTTCAAGCAGACCCAATAATTTGTTAAGACGTTGTGAGGTTTTGACCACGTTTTGGCGATCCTTCTTCTGTCCGGCTTCTCCTGCACCGGAAAAATTACTTCAGCTTCGGGTCCACGTTTCAACGAGTGGTCCAACCGTTTCCGGTTACTAGAACCACCGGACGAGTCGAAAAGATTTTTTACTGATTTTTTCCTTTGGAAATGTTGCATTTATAAATGTGTCTCCGTGAGAAAATTTTTTAACACTAGAACTACCGAATAGTAAATACAACTGATGAATATTGCTTTGTAATATAATGATAAGACTACATCTATTCGAACCTAATACCATTTTCATTCTAACATGTGCTTCAATGAAAAGGTTCATTCAAAAAATTCTCATGGAAACATTTTTCTAATTTCAGTAATTGGGAAAGAAAAAATTAGGAACCAGTCATTTTGACTGGTTCGGTAGTTCTATTGTTGCCTGTCCAAGTAGATATTTAAATTTTGTTGGTTGTTCTAGTGTTAAGGTCTGGATGATGAAATTAAGGACTCCTTTCGATTTAGCAGCCCTAATAATTTTTTTAACACACTAGATTTAGGTTCTAATATCGTTAATTTCAAATTTTTAAGATTCTAAGGATGATTACATTTTCCGCCTGAATCGCAACCAACTAAAATAGAACTCAAATTCATTTTCTATCTTATTATGTTTAGAAGATTGAGAATAATATAACAGTATGTTAAAATTTTTCTAACATTTTTGCTATTTAAAATCACACCTACCAATTTTTGTTCTAACGTTTGTAGTGGTAATAAAATTGCATTCAAGACCAGAACACGCTCTCGGTATTTTGTATTTAAAATAAATCTTGATAACCATATATAAAATAAATCTCGATAAGGCTGATGTTGGAAAATCATTGAAAGAACTTTCATCGATCAGTGTGCTTATATACAATTTTTCCAATTAATACAATTTTTCTTCAATTTTTATTTATTTCTTGTTCAAGAGTTATTCAATTTATCAAACTAAAGGCTCGTACGTTGGGAAACACGTATAACGAAAAAGTTGCCAATGCGTGATCCACTCTTTGATAGCGAAGCATCATTCGCAAATACTTTCCTGCTTGTGAAGAGCGCGCGAAGAGTATGACGACCGGACAAAGTTACGACCCCGCTGCCTGGTGGCCTAGTGCGTTACTCGTGCAATATCGAAAATGTTGTGTATACATTGTAACCCGCGCGCTCCATCTTTAGTACGGATCAAGTGAAGAAGCTTTCGAGCGGAGTTTACATTCCAGATTAAACGCTGTAGATTTAGTCGAAGAAGACTGGCTTGCGAGGGCCGCTGCTGAATCAACCAAAGCTGCCAAGACGTATGGGCATTAAGGGGAAACTCCGTGAGACTGGCCCGAGACCATCCTTGCCCAGATCCGCTAACTCACAATACCACTAGCATCGTTCGCTGAACAAACTTCTCGCTTTTTAAGGGGTCAGCCTCTTGAGCAAACTGCTGAAAATTAACTCCTACGCGACGTTTACTTTAGCCTAGGTCTCCCAACAATTTTTTTTTTTAAATCGTACGATCATATTGCTGCACTACCGAAGTGAGAACAAATTTTTCTTTATAGCAAGAAATAATTTTTAGTCTAGCTTATGTCAAAAGAAAGATTGAAGAAGTGGAAGCACTCGGAGAACAAGTACACATGCTTCTGCAAACAATTTTGTACCGAAAAGTGAGAATATTGAAAAATTTCAATATTACCGATATTGAAAAGTGATAATATCGAAGTCCACATCGTGCATATATCAGAAATTCCAAAAAAATTAATCAGTCGAATATTTTTTGTGTCACGTTGCAGGGCGATTTGAAAACAGTATTTTTCAGAAAGCCTGCTTACAGTCTCAATTATTACTCCTAGAAAATTTTAGCAATGCTATACTAGTTTATTACGTCCAACCTGCTGCCCATAAGTTCTCCGTTGGATTTGGAGAAATTGGACATTTTCTTCTCGCCTTTCCTCAGCGAATCGAAGAAAATAATCGATTCTATACACATTTCGTTGTGATTCGAGCAAGTTTGGGTTAAACTTCACCTTGACAACCCAGAGATTTTCAACTTTTTAATATACAATCCTGTACGCCTTGACCAGAGGATGCCAAAAATCGAAGTTTCGAGGCGAGGAATTTGTTGGTTCAAAAGTTCTGAGCAAATTTGGATTAAACTTCACCTTGGCGATCCAGAGATTTTCAGCTGTTTTTACGTAATCCTGCAGATTTTGGCGAGAAAATGGGAAAAATCGAAGTTTCAAGGCGAGGAATTCAGTTGCTGAAAAGTTATGCGTGTTCAAAGTCGATTTCAAGCTTGTTTGACAGGTTGGGGCGCCGGAGCAGGGTTTAAAAAAAAAAAAGGAGCACACGTCAAGCAAACTAACTGGTTTCTCGGAAAATATTATTAAACTTTCGGCCAATTAGATTACGCCGCGGAGTTGCTTCGTGAAAGTAAAGCGCTTCCTCCGGTTTGTCTCATTTTACTGCGTACAGGTTGGAATGTGTGCGGCACACCCGTAGCACATAGGCCAAGAAGGAGAGACGGAAAAAGGGAGAGAAACGGGGAGAGGGGATACATATATATATACATATGTACATGTATATATATATATAGAGTGAGAGAGGGAGACTTAAACGAGAACGAAACCGCACGAGGACCTCCGCCTCGTGGACAAAACGGATGTACGTATATTGTAACGGAAGATGAAACGGTGAAAATGCTTTACTCGCAGAAATTACTCTGCAGACCTAATTGGGTAAAAACTTCAACAATTCTTTGCGAGGACGCGATTTATTCGTCACGTACCACTTATCCCCCGCGTTTCATCCCCCTCGTCAAATGGAACATACACTGGGGCGCGGTCCCGAAACAGGGACGTAATAACAAGCAGAAAACAAAAAAATTAAGAAAAAAAGAGAAACATAAGAAAAGACGTGACTCTGCCACCCACGCTTTCCGCGAAAACTGATTTCGCGACATGACACCGTTGTTTCGAGGATCTAATATAGTTTCTGGTTGATACAGTGGACGAACTTTCCAGCAGGCTTCTACATACAGGGTGTCCCAGTTTTTTCCGGCCAAACTTTGCCAGTGTGTTCTACACGCAAAAGTAAGAAAAAAATGTTATATGAACATATGCTCTTAAATGTTTTATTAAGGAGTTATAACTAATAATACAAAATGATAATGAACTGGCATTTCGTCGACACAGCGTACGAACGTATTATGAATATCTATGTTTGTGTTTACATAAAGTCTTATGTTTACTTGCTGAAGTAGTTGATATCGACATTTTTTATTAACGTTTTATTAGCGAGTTAACATTTCAAAATGACGTCCGTTATTACGAATACAGGATTGGCATCTAACAAAAATTGACCCTATCGTATTACTAGTGCTCGGGCACTTCCATTACAAAAACCATAAATAAAATGCATATCAGCGTATTCACGATTGGAAAATTCTCGTGGCATCTCGATATGAAGTCGTACAGCGTACTAAACATTAGCTCAGTAGAAATCAATGTCGATATCAACTACTTCAGCAAGTAAACATAAGACTTTATGTAAACACAAACAGAAATATTCATAATACGTTCGTACGCTGTGTCGACGAAATGCCAGTTCATTATCATTTTGTATTATTAGTTATAACTCCTTAATAAAACATTTAAGAGCATATGTTCATATAACATTTTTTTCTTACTTTTGCGTGTAGAACACACTGGCAAAGTTTGGCCGGAAAAAACTGGGACACCCTGTATATAGTTCACGAAGAAGTATTTATGTGTTTCACGAAGCTTCGCTAGTTCGGACCTTTGCTAGTTGTACACCTGCAAAATTTACACGGTGGACTTATTAATATTGTGGTGTTTATGTTTTTGCGATAATTTAGTGCACTGATCCGGCACGTTGTAATATTATATACAATTTATAAGAAATACATAATGGTAATTCTTAGTACATGTTTCTTCTTATCTAAACGTCTGTCATATCATTTCCTAACTGTTAGTTAATTGTACTGTCAAATGATGTGTACTCTGTATTCGAATCTGCAGAGTGGAATTTATCTCTATAGAATTCAATTAGACATTAATACAAATTCACAGAATTGAATGGGTTTGTACAGAATTCAATTTCAAATTCATACAAATTTGTAGAATGGAATTAATTCCTATAAGAATCAATTGAAAATCGATACAAATCTGTACAATTGAATGGACTTGTACAGAATTCAATTAGATACGAATACAAATCTGTATAAATGAATGGACTTGTACAGAATTGAATTAGATATTAAGACTTTGTAGAATTGAATGGATTTGTACAGAATTCAATTAGATACGAATACAAATCTGAAGAATTTAATTGATACGTATAAAATTCAATTGAAAGTCCAGAATTCGATTAAAAATTTGAAGTCTGTAGAATTGAATGGACTTCTACAGAATTCAATTTGAAATTAATAGAAATATGCAGAATTGAATGGATTTGTACAGAATTCAATTAGATATTAATACAAATCTGTATAAATGAATGGACTTGTACAGAATTGAATTAGATATTAAGACTTTGTAGAATTGAATGGATTTGTACAGAATTCAATTAGATACGAATACAAATCTGAAGAATTTAATTGATACGTATAAAATTCAATTGAAAGTCCAGAATTCGATTAAAAATTTCAAGTCTGTAGAATTGAATGGACTTCTACAGAATTCAATTTGAAATTAATAGAAATCTGCAGAATTGAATGGATTTGTACAGAATTCAATTAGATATTAATACAAATCTGTAGAAATGAATGGACTTGTACAGAATTGAATTAGATATTAAGACAAATTTGTAGAATTGAATGGATTTGTACAGAATTGAATTAGATATTAAAACAAATCTGAAGAATTTAATTGATTAGTCTACAATTCATTTGGAAGCCAATAGCACTGGATACTGTTCCATTATAAATGCAATAGGATTGAACGAAATAAAGCTCGAAAATTGATAAAACTGAACTAGGAATAAAAAGGTGTAATTGAATGTAATTGAATGTAATTGAGTAGGCGATTTTATTTAGAATTCAATGAAAAGCCAACCTGGTGTTGACTAGAATTGAGTGAGAAAGTGGTGGAATTTAACAAAATTGAATTGTATTGATCAGTAAAATGCAGTAGAATGAAATATAACTGAATATTTTTCATTGGAAGCAATGGTGTTCTTGCAGAAACTTCGTCCACTGCGTCTTTCTCGCTCGAGATAGGTCTGAGTGACCATCGACAAGCCGTAAATCTAAGATTTCGAGAGGAACCTTTGGACGAAATCCGTGACACAGACCTCCCATGTCCGAAAGAGCACTCCTTTTTCTCCTTTTTTTTTTCTCAAGAGGGAGAGAGTGGGGGAGCATAGCCGAAGCCATAATCCCCCGATGCAACATTTCTCGCAAATGTAGAGCTTAAATTCCGATGTACTATTTCTGCAGATATTTTATCAGTTATTTTTATAGAATTCGCTCGTCGTTCTGCCGTCTATCCGTTCCCCGAGAGAATCGAACGCGCGAATATTCGTCGGCGGATATCGAACGAGTCCCAGGCAACCCGTCTCCGTCCATAACTTACCCTTTATACTAACAGCAAACACAAACGCGAGCGTAACAGATAAACTTTCATAGCCGGTGTCCTCGTCGCATGAAAAATTTCACGGTGTATTTTCTCCGCTGCTTTTGCATCGCGTCTCTCTCTCTCTCTCTCATTCGTCGCTCCTGCCATACCTGCGGTAAGAAGATTCTAGGGATATTCTAGGGACACGGTGGAACCACGCGAGCAAATGCGTTGCACTTCACTTTTTCTTGTTTGTTGAATACTACCGGGCAGAATGAACCTGGGGATGGAACTTTTGAGTTCCAGGGGAAATTTTAAATTCTGCGGTCGAAAACGGGTCGAGGGTTAAATAGTTGTATGCAGACGGATTACCAGGCAGGGTGAAAATTTTCTATATTATCTGTGCTCATCTTTCATACCCTGTTACAAGATTCTGTGAAATACTCTCTTCACATTTCGCCGCGTATCTTAAGGTAAAAATATTTTTGGAAAATGTAACCTACTGGAGCCGGAACTAGAGGTTTCGCCCTTCAAAATGAACCTAGATAGATTATAATACGATTTTTTTTCACAAAGTTATACTAGATTATATTTGCTATACTTTCTACACCCTGTTACAAATGTGATAAAATACTCTCTTCATGTTTTAACGTGTATCTTAGGGTAAAAATATTTTTGGAAAATGTAACCTACTGGAGCCGGAAGTAGAGGTTTCGCCCTTCAAAATGAACCTAGATAGATTATAACACGATTTTTTTTCACAAAGTTATACTAGATTATATTTGCTATATTTTCTACACCCTGTTACAAATGTGATAAAATACTCTCTTCATGTTTTAACGTGTATCTTAGGGTAAAAATATTTTTGGAGAATGTAACCTACTGGAGCCGAAATTAGATGTTTCACCATTGAAAATGAACCTAGATAGATCTTCACGTGATTTTTTCCTGCAAAGTTATGCTGGATTAAATTCTACATATTGAAAATTGTTTGGATTAACTGCAACCATGTAGAATTTCGATATTAAGGATGAATGTAGTCCGTGAAACACAGAATCATTTAGTGACAGTAATACGTGCTGACTTAGAAATTAATTTCTGCGCCGATAGTACGATAATAAAATGTTTTGAGAGCGCTTCTTGAATCAAAGTCGACACAGAAATTGACTGGATGAAATTGTTCGCGACAGAAGCGTGGCTACTGTTGTGGAAAAGTTTGCTGAAACAAATCCTTAGCAGGGTGAAAATTGAATAATCGTCGACGGGTAATGCCGTTAATTAAAATTTTCGGTCGATAGCCATGATTCGAAGCGCGAGAAGAACGCGCGCGCAACTGTAGCGCAGCTTTATGTTATTAGACTCATTGACGAAGCTCGAGGGAGTTTTTTCAAAAGGACAAATTTCCGATTGCTGAAAAGCACAACAGTGACAACTATGCGCTGTCGGGCTGTTGTCGCAGATATTTACGCATTTTATAACGCACGCGAATTTTGATGCACAACAGAGCGATCGATAAACGTTAACTTTATTTCACTTTTTACGCGAGGAAAACCGTTTGAGTGTTTTGTTTTATTTTTGTTGCACACGAGAGCCACAAAACAATAGGAACGTTGAACATTAAGCTTTTCCAGTTGTAAAATTTAATGTACAAAATTGTACAACCGGAAACCGTCTTCGCGTGCAAACGGATATGGAATAATAATTATTTTGAATGGATCTTATTATGTTTGATAACAATTTCTACGAGTAAAAACACTTTGTCACCTGTTTCCCGTGCAAAACCATATTTTCACAGTATCTGTAACAGTTACTGCAAAAAAGGAAATAATACTTTTTAATGCTTTGTACACTCGCCTTTGTTTTCTACGAGAACAAACATTCGCTTCGGTAGCGACTCAATTTTTTTTACACTATTCTATTTGTTCCCTGTAAACGGTGGAAGCGTGAATTTGCCTCGCGGTAACTGTTTATTCTTGTGCTTCGAAAACCAGGCGAAGTAATTCTTTTTAATAAATTGATTCCTTGTCGTAAGGCGATATCAGATGCACAGGTGTCCTCGTTTTTGCTTGATAAAACAGTGAACAAAAAAAAAAAAAAAAAATCGTACATCAACTCTCGAGGAGTCGTTGTAAAGAGGAGGCTTCAATTTTCAAATCTACGTTGGTTTCGCTTACCAGCAAAAATTGTCGAAAGTTTTTCAAGCCGTTTGAGTTTGCAGCATTCTCGAGAGAAAATTGGTGTTCAGTTTCCATGCTGCTGCATCATGCACAAATATCTTAAAGGAAAATACTACAAGCTTTAACACTACGACTGTTAACCAAAAATAATATATTTAATTCAAAACTATCAAGATTTAGAGTCGAAACGACCTGCTCTTAATTCTTTCTTTCAGAAATATTGAAATTATAAATACGTGTCCATGAGAAAATGTTTCAATAAACTTCTCTGTCGAGGTAGACATTTCAATTTTGCTGTTATCATAAGGCAACGTATGCTAGTTGCATTTAGCATACTAATAACTTTGTAACACTAGATTTAGGTTCTAATCTAGGTCCTATTTTTAATTTAAAATTGTTAAGAGTCTAAGGACGCATACTAGAGAAATTATTTGGTAAATTTATTTCTTTGGGTACATACGATTTTTAAAATATTGCTAGAAATGTGGATAACAAGTTCTCGTTATTTTTAAAAAGTAATGCAAAAATTACTTACAGTGCTCCGTAAACCTAGTGTTAAAATGAGTCCTGGCTCATGGTCGTCATGGTTGTCATGAGAAATTATTTAGCAAATTTATTTCCTTGGGTACGTCTTATTTTTAAAATATTGTTCGAAATGTGGGTACCAAATTCTTGTTATTATTATAAAATATTATAAAATAGTCATTTTTAGTGCTCCATAAACCTATTGTTACTATTATAGTCCTGGCCCATGGTCATCACGGTCATCGCTAGAAATTATTCAGCATTTCTTTGGGTGTTTGAAAAATATTGCTAAAAATGTGTGGCACGTTCTCGTTATTTTAAAAAAATACTGCAAAATTACTTTCCGTGCTCCGCAAGCCTATAGTTAGAACGAGTCCAGGCCCATGGCGGTGCCATTTGTCGTTGCATAACGATCGCAATTTAAACATCAACGATACACGTTCTTCGTGTAGAAAGAAGTTGTAATTATGGCAGAGCATAAATGAAATCTCTCGGTGAAACGGTGAGCGCGGTCGAAGCGGAATTCGCGAAGACTATACTTTCGCGAGTGTCGGATCGAGATCATAGAGGGAAAAGGGTGTACTGCAGGCGGGCTGCAGGTACAAAGCAAAATCAATTGTAATCAAGACCGACGTATAAATCAAATCGTCGTCGTCGGGGGTGGAAAGTAGGGGTGGGGGATGGGGTGGAGAGTGTACAGCAGGTCGCTTCCTCCTGAATGATTTGTTACCAGGACGCTTTAGGAACCTCGGCATAGTGTCTTTCTCGCTTTTGTCCCCACCTCCTTTCGCAACTGTCAGCACGCTCGAAAGCCCATTACCTCGTGAGAACCAGAGGGGTGACTGTCGTCTAGATACGACGCCGCCATCCACCCCCGCCGCTCGCCACCCACCCCTTACACACCCCTGCAACAGACACAGAGAGGCCGCTACACGCCGCGGGGAAAACTTCTCCCGTATCTTTTCAACTTTCGGCCACGAAGAAACAATATCCATTGCGTACGTGCGCCCGTGATACGGAACGACACCGCCCACCGACGGATATTGCTTGCTACCGCTTTCAACCATCGAGAAAGTTACCTCTTTATGGCACCTGTCAATAGTTATTCCTGGATTTTATTTCCATTACTCTGAACGGTTTAAGCAGAACTCTGCCTCCGCCGTCTCCTTACGTATTTTCTTCTTCTCCTTTCTCCGACGCCACTCTCATCCCCCCTTCTGCCGCACAGAATCAACCACTATGCCGGTGTTAGGGCTAATGTTCTTCGTTAAGGGGTTATACAGGCTGGGGGGCACCACATTTTGCCATCTAGATTTACGTCATTATTATTACGCATAGCAAACAATTTTTTAGGTGAAGTTGAATGGTTTTGAGAGGGGCACATTCTGATGGTACATTTTTTTTTGTAGGTGGACGTGTAAAGGACATATGAAGGTCATTCATGTTTTTTTAAATGGAATCATATATTTTTTATTGCATGAGCTGATGTTCCTTCATATTCTTTACAAAACAGTATTAATCTATTTGTGCAAAAAAATCATTAGTTTAGGAGATATTCAGCTAAAAAATAGGAGATATTTGTGCCTTTTGAGTATGCGTAAAATGCATTAGCGGCTATAGTTCCAGCTTGTCTTTCGATTTCGCAGAGCTAACGGATGGATTTAACGTAATTGCGGCTAACACTACAATTTCGTCTACTTCATTTG
Organism: Seladonia tumulorum; assembly: GCA_913789895.3. NCBI lineage: Eukaryota > Metazoa > Arthropoda > Insecta > Hymenoptera > Halictidae > Seladonia > Seladonia tumulorum. Next base: position 15,175,707 of record OU565270.1, on the reverse strand, counting down.
TTATTGTTTTATTACGAATTGCCTTTTTGCGTAACAATTGCCCCGTCTGGTGAAATTTTTTAAAAACATAATCAAAGGTACGACGTGATGGATGATTTCGTCGAGGAAATCTATTGGCGTATAACGATTCTGCACGTGTAGCACTTTTCCCAGCTTCAAAATAAATTGATAACATGTCTGTCTTTTCTTCTTTAGAATACTTCATTATGAAGTGATTCACCGTATCGCCGTATTCACCGTATCAGAGACGTAACAGAGACTAAATTTCACAATTAGTAGGAGAGCAAGAATTATCAACACAGAAAATGTAAATATTTACATTGGTAATTCTTGCTCGCCTACTACATTATCACATTGAATTCATAATATTGACCAGAAAGTGGAGATTTCCTAACAAATTAAAATTAAAATATCTCCTAAACTAATGATTTTTTTACACAAATAGATTAATACTTTTTTGTAAAGAATATGAAGGAGCATCAGCTGATGCAATAAAAAATATATGATTCCATTTAAAAAAACATGAATGACCTTCATATGTCCTTTACACGTCCACCTACAAAAAAAAATGTACCATCAGAATGTGCCCCTCTCAAAACCATTCAACTTCACCTAAAAAATTGTTTGCTATGCGTAATAATAATGACGTAAATCTAGATGGCAAAATGTGGTGCCCCACACTGTATACAGTCATGACGCCCAAAAAAAGCGATTCTTTAAGAATTTTTTCCGAGAAGACCTTTACATCTATTAATGTAAAAATTTGTACACATATTATGGTAACTTTTAACTGTATTTGAACATTTTTTATTTGTGAAAATAATAATTTTGAAACCTGCTATAGCTGATCTCCCGGAGCTCCTCTAAAAAAAGGCGCTTTGCGGTGACCACTATATCTCTGGACTGGATCATTAAAAATGAAAAAACCAAACTGATTTCGTTAAAGAAATGTATAATCTAGTACTTGATCGAAGGAATAAGCAAAATAAAATTTTGTGACAAAATGGCGGCTTTTCAACGAAAAAAATCGATTTTTCACCAAAATTTTGGCCTTAAATTGTTTATGAAAAGAAAAATATTCATCGGAGAGAAAATAGCTTCGATTAAGTACTAAAAAATATACGTAAGAAGCTTGTGTTAAAATTTGAGATTGATCGGTTCAGCCGTTTCCGAGGAATATTGGTCACCGACTTTGAAAACACAGTTTCGAGAAAAACGCGTCGAAAGATCGCGTTGAAATGCTCTGACGCTCTCAAACGCTCTGACACGTCTTTACAAATGTGCGTGTAACTTCGAAAATAATCACCGGATTGACTTGAAATTTTTTGTGCGTATACTTAGATATATGTACATTACGAAAATGAAATAAAAAAACAATCGATTTTTTGAAAATGATAACTGTATATAACCCCTTAACTCTACCCGCCGTCGCAGGTATCTGCGAGACCCACCATCCGGACTCGAGGAGAATTTATTCTCCTCCTACCGATCAGATATTTTCACCCCTTTTGCAGCCGAGATTTATTTCTACGAAAATATGCATATTTATTATTTTTCCGTGTATATTAGCATAGACACTTTGAGCCCTGACTCTTGAAATGACAAATTACAAATTATCAATACGAATTAATAGCGAATTATTTCTTTATAAATCTGTTGGTAACGTATTCGTGACGTTTTCCGGATTAAAACGAGCCCAAACACGATACAATTAGGATCAGATTTACGCGTTTAATTCGTGGTACAAGTAGAATATATTTCAAAATCAGCAGTTGGCCTTCGAGGATGAAAATTTTCAAAAAATACTAGGATATAAATTCCATAGAATTCGGTACATTTTGTATTCTCAATTTGCATTGAATCTACAAAAACCACCACTGAAAATCAGATTTCATTCGATACTTTTTTTCTACAGTTCACAAAAATTGAAAACTAAATCATTATGCAAACTAAAAATTTGTCTGTGTTAATTACAAGACGCAGGACCTAGACATTTCTCCTTTTAATAATATTATTGAACTGAAACTAATACTACAGTTCTTTTAAATTCCGTTAATAATATTTTCACTGTTTTGCATTTAATCTGTCAATATTTTTGTCATCAGAGCAAAAATAAAACTATTCTTGCAACTAATGCAGAAGATTTTGCATAAAAACCCGCGCTGACATTGCAAAGCAGATTTAATCGCAAACGGGATCGCCATCGCGCCAGAGTCAATATTTTAATTTCACGTTCCGGGGATTAGCAAATAATTTGATGTAGAAACGCGTCGATTATGGTAATTGGGAGATAAGTATGTGTACCGTTCCGTCAAATTTCGGTTCGACTTGCGGATCGTTTTTCGCGGGCCGCCGCGGTTATGGCTGTTTGCGATTGTTAATATCTACGAAAACAGTGTCGACGGTGTTTCATTATTGTTGATTTTCGTCGTTGTTTGTCAGGTAAAACTAGCTCCCGAAATATGTCCCACCTGTTGCCGAACGCTCTATGTATCACTGTCTACTTAGAACCGTGTATTCATCTTCCGGAGATTACTAAAAAAAAATGAAAAAAAATGAAAAAAGAACTAAAAATCGCGAACGATCTCCTGAACGGGTAAAAATTTTCGACAAAAATAAAAAAACGCTCATTTTTACGAATGCGCATACATTAAATCGTTTCGGGATTCGCCACTACACGGAACGGCATATGATAACAACAATCGATAATTAATGGTTGCACGAATTAAACAGCTTTGCGCCAATTAAATTTTCACGTGCGATCCCGCTCGGAAACGAAATTCCGTAAAAACGATACTTTTACGATTGAAATGAACGAGCGTGATTAATGCCATAATGATACCGAGAGTAGCGTAAAATTGATTCGATCCGTTGCCGATCATGCGCGATTTTTGTTATAATATTCACTCGACTCGGGACGAGATTTTTTGCGGAAGCGTCTTTGTGATCGAAAGGGCTTTAAAATAATAATTATGGAATCTATTGTTCCAACATTTTTTAATCCATTCGCTGTTTTTAATATTAAAAAAAAAAATTTCTAATTTGCATCCATCGGCTACGTTTTTGATATTAAAAAAAAAATCATTTCTAATTCGTTTATGAACGCTGATGTTCTAATAAAATTTATTCAATAATTTTTGCAATGGTTTCCAAATTTATATCCACCTTTTTAATATTAAAAGAACTGTAAGATAAATTTTAGTGACTATATAAACGTTGATTCATACGTTGGATAATTTTCAAGTGCTAATGAAAGCGGTCTTAAAATTGAAATGGCTGTAGATCCATAATAAATCGGGCATCGATCGTTTCAGAATCGACATTCGTCAGCTAAATTTTTAACATTGAAAGTTTCGTCGGCAATGAAATTAGTTCAATAATTTCCCTCGAGTGTGTTTTTGTAGTTTAAATTATTATAAAGTAAAAGGTCTGAAATTGATCACTTTAAAATCTGCACCCATCCGTCAAATCCTCGATATCAAAAACGGAGCAACAAAAATTTTAATCAGTTTAATTTCTGTTCGTTAAATTCTTATTTTGCACAGAGATTCGCAGTTTAATCGTATTATAATGATTCGGTTCGAATGATTTCAAGGAAATCATTAAACAAATTAACGACGAGGTTATTCTCCTTCCGTATTTACCATTAACTCTAAATAAATAAACAATCGTGCACGGAAATGATTAGACCAATTAAGATTCAAATATATTTTCACGAAAGGTTAGTTATCCGGAGCTAATCTACGAATTTGATCAGATTTAAGGTCGTTTCTATCGAAATAATTAGATTCGACCGAGGGAATTATCACGAGGATTGAAAATGACGCGTTCCACGTCTCACCTTTCGTTTTCTATATTTGGATGAAAATTGGGTAAATTATAAAGTCGTATAATTATAATGAAATTTGATCGATACTTTTTCACTTCGTCGCAAGACGATAAGGCAAAGGTTCTCTCGGCTCTCGTAAAAGCGATATTGCAAGTAGAAATGGTAAATAATATTCATCCGTGGGCGATTGCATCGAGCGTGGCGTCTGATACGCGAATAATTTGCGGACCTGGCACAGTTTATCCGATCAAATACCTTTTGCCGAGGATTAATGCGCTAATAGACTCTGCTGGAACGGTGATGCAGTTGCAATGGGAAAAGTTGAAACTACTGTACACAATAGAGAGAACAAGATTGAATTAAAGCGTCGTCGAGTTATTGCTTCGGTCCGAATTAATTCGATTATTCTCCTCAATTATTTCGACCTGCTTTGTTGCACGTGATTTTGACTTTCTGGAGGGGAAAACAACCTTGGAGAAAAAGTGGCAATTGAGGAGTTCAAAGTGATGGCTTTGCACTTTCAAACGAGCTTGAATACATTATTCCACGATTTTTTTTTACACGAAGTTATGCTAGATTACATTTTCCATAACCTGTTAGTTTTCTAAAAGACTCCACATTTTAACGTGTATGTTAGGGTAAAAGTATTTTTGGAAAAAGTGACTTGCTGGAGCTGAAAGTAGAGACTTCACCCTTTAAAATAAGCCTAGTTGGGTGGCTGTCAGATTATGTTTCTCGATGTTCCAATTTTTTAAATGTGAGACTCTTGAACTTGGACAATTCTAAAAAATACTGTCCTTACTTCTTAGCATGTTTCACAGTGAAAGAGCAACTAGAAAAAATAAAAATTTACCCGGGGATGAAAGTAGACTCTGTGCCCTTTAAAATGAGCCTAGTTGGGTCACTGTCAGATTATGTTTCTGGATGTTACAATTTTTCAAATATTATGAAAGCTCTTGAACTTGGACGATTCTAAAAAATGCAGTCCTTATTTCTTAGCATGTTTCACAGTGAAAGAGCAATTTTGAAAAAATAAAAATTTACCCGGGGATGAAAGTAGACTCTTTGCCCTTTAAAATGAGCCTAGTTGGGTCACTGTCAGATTATGTTTCTGGATGTTACAATTTTTCAAATATTATGAAAGCTCTTGAACTTGGACGATTCTAAAAAATACTGTCTTTACTTCTTAGCATGTTTCACAGTGAAAGAGCAATGTTGAAAAAATAAAAATTTACCCGGGGGTGAAAGTAGACTCTTTGCTCTTTAAAATGAGCCTAGCTGGGTCACTGTCAGATTATGTTTCTGGATGTTACAATTTTTCAAATATTATGAAAGCTCTTGAACTTGGACCATTCTAAAAAATACTGTCCTTACTTCTTAGCATGTTTCACAGTGAAAGAGCAATTTTGAAAAAATAAAAATTTACCCGGGGATGAAAGTAGACTCTTTGCTCTTTAAAATGAGCCTAGCTAGGTCACTGTCAGATTATGTTTCTGGATGTTACAATTTTTCAAATATTATGAAAGCTCTTGAACTTGGACCATTCTAAAAAATACTGTCCTTACTTCTTAGCATGTTTCACAGTGAAAGAGCAATTTTGAAAAAATAAAAATTTACCCGGGGATGAAAGTAGACTCTTTGCCCTTTAAAATGAGCCTAGTTGGGTCACTGTCAGATTATTTTTCTGGATGTTACAATTTTTTGTAACTCGTAGAGGCTTTCAATTGATGAAAATCGTAAGAAATGTTGTTCCAATTTTCTCGCAAAGTTTCACAGTGAAACTTAAAAATAAAACACCTTCTTTTTTATTCGAATGAATTTCTATTTTTTCTTTTTCGCACGTTGCTAATCCAGCAGAAGAAATAGTTTTCGCACATTCCAGCGTTAACACTGGTTTCGCAAAGTCAATCGTCGAAGTTAAGTTTGCGAAGCCCTCCGCCGAGGATTAATGCGTTAATGGGCTGGCAGCACTACGACACAGTATCCATGGGGAAAGTTGAAGGTACGTGTACACCGTGGAGCGTGCAAGATCGAACGAATTTCGTCGGACGGCCGGTATTCGCAAGCAGCGTTTCGGGAGAACTTGAACTCGGGACACAGGTGTTGCCTCTTTGTAATTTCGTTCCTCGTACGAATGAATAAATCTACGGTAGCTACACCGTAGATTTTCTCGAGGTTCCGTCGATATTTCCTTTCACGGCTGTACACATCGCGGGAATTATTCCCGCGTCCATGCTTTTGTGTTGGTTCAGTCCCACATTTTTTTTACCACCCCCCATCCCCATTCTCTTCGATCTTTATCCTCTTTTATCAGCGGAAAGTGCTTCGCCGGGTTTCACTGACACTGTTTGCGCCGCATTAGTCGCATTGTCAGATCGTACATTGCAATTCTGCGTATACATACGTCCCTTTCCAGTAAAAAAAACTCAGTAAAACGATTAACATCTATTTCCAAACACATCAGAGAAAATAAAAATATCGTGTACGATCCAAATACGAAATCCTTTCCTCCTTTAGTAATCTCAATAGATTGAAAACAATATATTCGGCTGAACTTTGCTTTTGGAAACCAGACATTTTTAATCTTTTTTTATGTATGCCTGTAGATTTTGGCGAGAGAATTCTGAAAATCCAAGCTTTAATCCTAGGAGATCAGTAGTTCAAAAGTTACGCGCGTGTAAAGATGCGCGATTTTCAGCGTTTTCGACAGGCAAGGGCGCCGCCATGTTATATATCGTCCAATGAGCGGAACGGGAAAAATCGCTCAAGTTTAAACACGCATAACTTTTGAACTGCTCACGTCCTGGGATTAAAACTTGGATTTTCAGAATTCTCTCGCCAAAATCTACAGAATTACATGAAAAAAAGTAAAAAATTTCTGGTCTTCTCTGGGTGAAGTTTAACCATACATTCCAATTAATTCTCTTGCTATTTTAAATTACACGTGATCGCTTTTCTCTTAAAAGTATAAAACTAGTTTAAATCTCATATCAATTTTAAAGTTTCCTTTTCTTTTACTTGTTCGATTCTTTAATTTTTTTTTCAGTAATACAAGACAGTTCTGTCAGCCTCAGGGAAAGGACAAAGGTCGACGATAATCATTCGTGTCTTTTTCAATGCACGAGTAATCATTTCTTTATCGTGCACAGTAATTGCAAACCTTGCAGGAGTTATCGGGAACGTCGATGCCGGGTTTAATCGCGATTCGATTTTTCCGTCACCGATGGATTTACTTTGACTTTACATTAGCCGTTTCATGGAAGTCGGATTTAATCCGTACGCTTCTTTTGTTTCGCGTAAAATGTTTCGCCCGTAACGTCGCGTCCGTACGAATGCCTGCGTGGACAGAATTCGCGATCCAATTGAAAATTCGCATCGACGGCACTCAACCTCTATTCCTGCAAGGAACCGCCGCGCTGAAAAACAATTTTCCTGCACAATTTTTCTTCGGCCGATACTGTTCGTATTTTCAGAAATTTTCCACGACTTCGGAAGGGTCGAATTTTATTTCCGCGAGGAACTGCGACGCTGAAAAATTATTTTCTTGCAATTTTTCTTGGTCCAACGCAGCTCAAATTTTCCTAAATTTTAGAAGATTTTGGAAAAGTCTCTGACACTTGCGAGTTTTATTTCTTGCAAGGAACTGCGACACTAAAAAATTATCTTCTTGGAATTTTTCTTGGTCCAATGCTGCTCAAATTTTCCTAAATTTTAGAAGATTTTGGACAAATCTCTGACACTTGCAAGTTTTATTTCTTGCAAGGAACTGCGACACTAAAAAATTATTTTCTTGGAATTTTTCTCGGTCCAATACAGTTCAGATTTTGGAAAAGTCTCAAATCTAAATTTTAGAAGATTTTGGAAAAGTCTCTGGCACTTGCAAATTTTATTTCTGCAAGGAACTGCGACACTAAAAAATTATTTTCTTGGAATTTTTCTTGGTCCGACACAGTTCAGATGTTCACAAATTTTAGAAGATTTTGTAAAAGTCTCTGACATTTGCAAATTTTATTTCTGCAAGGAACTGCGACACTAAAAAATTATTTTCTTGCAATTTTTTTTGGTCCAATGCTGCTCAAATTTTCCTAAATTTTAGAAGATTTTGGACAAATCTCTGACACTTGCAAGTTTTATTTCTTGCAAGGAACTGCGACACTAAAAAATTATTTTCTTGGAATTTTTCTCGGTCCAATACAGTTCAGATTTTGGAAAAGTCTCAAATCTAAATTTTAGAAGATTTTGGAAAAGTCTCTGGCACTTGCAAATTTTATTTCTGCAAAGAACTGCGACACTAAAAAATTATTTTCGTTGGAATTCTTCTTCGTCCGATATAGTTCAGATTTTCATAAATTTTCGAAGATTTTGGAAAAGTCCCTGATACATGAAAAATTTATTTCTATAATTTTGTTGCAATTAATTTTGTAAATACGGTGTCGAAGACATCAACTGTTCGAGACCACTTTGATGTTGGTAACCGTTGTTTAGATTTTCCCGTTGCGCTCGATTATCAATAATATAATCGCAGGATTTTGTATTCCATGCGTTAAATGCTGGAACGTAATCGCATTACATTTATAACAATATGTTTACACGTCATTTCGCAGCTGCACTGCTGCGGTGCGCTGATAAAGCCAAATTGAATATATTTTAACGTATTAGGTTACTCTATAAATTTCGCTCGCCATTTTGCGGGTGTAAGCAGTCCATCGGCGGGTTACTCGATTCGAATACAACTGTCGATACCGATTTACACTGTCAACAATTTCGAGCGTTGCGTGGCGATCGCTCGAATCAAAAGACCGTAAAAAACAATGCCGTAACTGCAACGGGAACTTAATCCTCGACTATCGTGTTACCTGAATCCATTGTCAATAGATTATTCGACTGGCTGGTGCTAGTCTACTATTTCAAGGTCGGGGAAAGTGAATCAACAAAGTCGAAGTGACATCGAATAATGTGGACTGGCCGTTATAAAAAATATAAATTCTATTGGAATTAAGGCGGTTAAAATTTTTGAAAATATACATTTTCATGGAGCGAAGAAAATTGCGAGCAAAGAAAATTATGACGTACAAATATATAACAAATTGTAATCGAGTGAGAAAAATTGCTAGAGAATTATTTCAAGCATCGTAGTTTATCACAAAAATCACTGGAGTCGCAGAGCCTTCCAAAATGTATTAAAATTTATGAAAATAAAAATTCTGTTGGAACGAAGAAAATCGCGAGAAAAGAAAATTATGACGTACAAATATAAATTATATTGGAGTGAGAAAAATTGCTAGAAAATTATTTCGAGCACCGTAGTTTATCAAAAAAATCACTGGTGTCACAGAGCCTTCCAAAATCTATCAAGAATTTATAAAAATTACAATTCTGTTGGAGCGAAGAAAATCGCAAGAAAAGAAAATCATGACGTCGAAATATAAATTGTATTGGAGTGAGAAAAATTGCTAGAAAATTATTTCAAGCACCGTAGTTGATCACAAAAATCACTAGTGTCATAGAGCCTTTCAAAATCTATCAAGAATTTATAAAAATTACAATTCTGTTGGAGCGAAGAAAATCGCAAGAAAAGAAAATCATGACGTCGAAATATAAATTGTATTGGAGTGAGAAAAATTGCTAGAAAATTATTTCAAGCACCGTAGTTGATCACAAAAATCACTAGTGTCATAGAGCCTTTCAAAATCTATCAAGAGTTTATAAAAATTACAATTCTATTAGAGCGAAGAAAATCGCAAGAAAAGAAAATCATGACGTCGAAATATAAATTGTATTGAAGTGAGAAAAATTGCTAGAAAATTATTTTAAGCACCGTAGTTGATCACAAAAATCACTAGTGTCATAGAGCCTTTCAAAATCTATCAAGAATTTATAAAAATTACAATTCTATTGGAGCGAAGAAAATCGCAAGAAAAGAAAATCATGACGTCGAAATATAAATTGTATTGGAGTGAGAAAAATTGCTAGAAAATTATTTCAAGCACCGTAGTTGATCACAAAAATCACTAGTGTCATAGAGCCTTTCAAAATCTATCAAGAATTTATAAAAATTACAATTCTATTGGAGCGAAGAAAATCGCAAGAAAAGAAAATCATGACGTCGAAATATAAATTGTATTGGAGTGAGAAAAATTGCTAGAAAATTATTTCAAGCACCGTAGTTGATCACAAAAATCACTAGTGTCATAGAGCTTTCGAAAATCTATCAAAAATTTATAAAAATTACAATTCTATTGGAGCGAAGAAAATAGCAAGAAAATTATTTCTATCTTCAGCAGTATCTTTCTTTTAAATTTAGTCTTTAAATTTAAAGATCTAAATTTTAAGCGCGTTTGTTTCAAAAACGGAGACATCAGAAAGACGATCGAACCAATTAGTATAAAAATTGGCAGAAACGAACCGACGAATATCATTGGACGTGATCCTCGCCGGGAAATTCGCGCTGAAACTGGACTCGCTTTGCTCGATTATCGTTCCCTCGATCGGTATCTATCGGGAGTAGTAGCATACTGATATGATTGCCGCGTTTAGCGGAAACGCTGTCGAGCACTATGCCGACCGATATTGCGATCATCGACATCCCGATAGACGAGTCATCCCGAGAGCACGGCAAACATTCTCTGGCGGGCGTGTGTATGATTCTTTTGTGGCTGTTTGCCCCGCCGACAGGCGACCGTTAACGATTAATTAACGCGCCGACGACCGGCGCGGCGCGACGACGCGGAGAATCGAATTCCGCTCGCGTGCCAGACAGAAAGAGAACGATTAGTATGATATGTATAAAATGTATGATTCATTTCTTTCGTTCAGCCCCGCCATCACGTGACGTAATGGTCCCGGAGCACGTACGTATTCCCGGGACGCACGACAGTCATAAAACAATTTGACCGACCGCGACACCTAATCCTCGTGTTCGGTCTTTGGGACCGAACAACGGCTAAGCTCGTGTTAGGGTGACGGGGTGCGGGATTATAACGAAGTCGACAAAGTGCGATTAGAGACGGAGAGGGGACCGTGTACATGGTTCCATCAAAACTGCGACACGAGGCCGCAAATTGAATCGGTGCCATTTACGCAGCCCTGTACTTCACTCGTTCCTCCGACACGGTTATTGCAACACATAGGAGATTTAACAATTTTTGTTATGTGTAAATTAATTTTCTTTGAAAAATGGATACATACTTCTTATTGTATTATGTTTGAGCATTAAAACAAAACCGTTTCTGTGACACATTAACTACCAGCACACTTGGCACATAGGAGATTTAACAATTTCTGGTATGTGCAAATTATGTTTCTATGAAAAATGAATATATACGTCTTATCGTATGATGTCTGAGCAATCAAACCGGAAGGACGTGGCACACACAGTGCCAAAACCATTTATGTGACACATTAACTACTAGCAAACTTGGCACATAGGAGATTTAACAATTTTTGTTATGTGTAAATTAATTTTCTATGAAAAATGGATACATACGTCTTATTGTATGATGTTTGAGCAGTAATTGCTGAAAATTTCAGCTGGATATCTTAAACCGGAAGGACGTGGCACACACAGTGCCAAAACCATTTATGTGACACATTAACTACTAGTACACTTGGCATATAGGAGATTTAACAATTTTTATTATGTGTAAATTAATTTTCTATGAAAAATGGATACATACGTCTTATTGTATGATGTTTGAGCAGTAATTGCTGAAAATTTCAGCTGGATATCTTAAACCGGAAGGACGTGGCACACACAGTGCCAAAACCATTTATGTGACACATTAACTACTAGTACACTTGGCATATAGGAGATTTAACAATTTTTATTATGTGTAAATTAATTTTCTATGAAAAATGGATACATACGTCTTATTGTATGATGTTTGAGCAGTAATTGCTGAAAATTTCAGCTGGATATCTTAAACCGGAAGGACGTGGCACACACTGTGCCAACACCGTTTCTGTGACACATTAACTACTTAGCACACTTCGCGCATAGGAGATTGAACAATTTTTGTAATGTGCAAATTATTTTTCTTTGAACAATGGATATATACGTCTTATTGTATTATGTTTGAGCAGAATTCTCAGAAATTTTGAGCTGGATATCTTAAACCGGAAGGACGTGGCACGCACTGTGCCAAAACCGTTTCTCCGATACACTGACTACTGGCACACTTGACACATAAGTGATTTAACAATTTTTGTCACGTACAAAACTAGACAAAAAAAAATCTAATTGCTGTTATTTTAACACTAGATTTACGGGACCCGTCAAAATGACGGGTTCTGGTACCTTTTAATTCACAATTATCGGAATTGTAAGGATATTATTCAAAGAAGAAGATATTATTCTTTTTTCTTTGGGTATATATTGTAAAAGAAACGGCTATAAATTTGGATACATACATTTTTGTTATTTTTATAACGTAATGCACATTTAGTGCCCCGTAAACCTAGTGTTAAAATACTGTACACGTTTTATTTTCCAGTCGAAACTCCTGCAGTCCGAGATTAATTCCGGCCAGCGTTTAGGCGATTTTCGTGCGCGGTGAGCAAATGAGAGGGAATCTGATTTTTCGAAGAGGCCCTGGTCGATGCAACGGACAAAGCTTCAAACGAGGAAGCTGTTTATCGCTGATTGTGGAGTCGCAGATTGAATGCAAGCCGCGGAAACTGCATCGGGTCAAGTGCCTCACAGGGAGAGCTCCCGAAATTAGGTTGTTTGCGCGGGATCCGCGACAGTTCGTGGCAGTGTGCAGGGTCTACTAAAAATCCATTCGAACCACTTAATGAACTCTTAATCAGCCCGACGAACTTTTCCGCTAGTGAGAACACGCGACGTACACGCGGCGAAAACAACAATAACGTAGGAATAACAGCTGACGTGGGTGCATAATGCTCGTTGTTTTCCTCGGTGGAAGATATCCGCCGCCTTTGATGTGCTAATTTGAAAGCGTGTGACGCCAAACAGGGCACTCGGTGGCCCACGCTCGTTCGCAAACATCTTTTCCGTCGATACCGTCGCCCGCAACAATTAAACAACAATTAAACAGTTTCGCCACGCGGTTTACACCATCTAACTAAAAATTTCCCGTTCTGGCAAAAGTTTTTCAAGGATAACTAACAATTTAAACATTCCGGACTCTTTTGCAATAGTCTCAACGTGACACTCTACTTTATTTCCTATTCTTTCTCGGAATAAAATATTAAAAAATTGCAGATATTCGACGTTCTCCGAACGGCCTTTGGTTGGTGCATCAAAGGATGGCCACCATTGTTGACGAAAATTGAATCGTTCGAAACGGAATTTTTTTTTCAGTCCCAAACTGGAAGGTATTAACACTAGAACTACCGAGTACTAAATGCAACTGGCATACATTGCCTTATAATAACAACAAAATTGCATTTCTTTAGATTTCGTGTTAGTTTTGTTTAAATACCTACTTGAATAGAAAAATTTATTTAAAAAATTTCTCACGGAAACACGTTTATAATTTTTCAATATTTCTAAAAGAAAAAATTAAGACCAAGTCATTTTGACTCATCCGGTGGTTCTAGTGTTAACTGGAATGTAGCTCAGAATTTTCAAGAGATTTGTAAAAAATGTAAAAAGGAATTGTAGGAAAATTAATTTCATAAAATTGATAAAAAATATTTGAGATATCAACAAAATCTTATGGTACGTTTCAGCACATTTTACTATTTTGATTATCAGTTATTTGCAAAACTTCCATAGAAATTATGTAAGATAAAAATTATATGATCTATGAAAAACTGATTTTCTGAAGTTTCGAAATGATCGACGCGCGAAATTTCGCGGTTAAGAAAAGTCAAAGTTAAGGATTTGATTAGCGCAATAGCTAACCATATATTATTAGTCGGCTGTGAGTCAAACGAAGGTGAAACCGGCGCCATTGCTCTGACGCATATTAAGCGCCATTAAATTACGACTGGCAGATTGGATTAACGCGGCTTACGCTTATAAGCCGACTTGGTTTTATGAGCTGAGACATACGCGGCTCGCGCGAATAGTAAAACTGTATAATTCATCGACCGAAAAAGCGAGTCCTGTTCGATTGTTACTGCGTTCATTCTAATTCTACGATTTTAATTAACATGGCGCGACCCGCACATTTCTTTGTTTAATTTTCATATGGTTACACTTACTCAAAAAAAGCCTATTTACACTTCTTAACGCTGAATCTACCGAGCTGATCACTAAAAATGATTACTTTGTAAAATGATGTAGTAATAAGAATTTATTTATTCAAATTCGCAGCAATTATAATCATACCGCAATGAAATATTGAATCTCGATAGACGTTAATTAAAGAATTTCAAATCTTTCATTTACACGGTTTTAAAGCATAGCATATATTATCATGCGAATGATATAATTATTATGTAAATATATATAATAATTATTTTATAAAAAAATTGGTTCCATCGGATCAATTTTGCTCTTCGCTGCGTTTTTATTTTGCAAAATATATACGTGTGGTTTATACGCTTCGGTACATTGCGTAATAACAAATAGCAACATAACTCGTAATCGCAAGATAATGTTTAATGACTGTTTCGGTTTATAAATTTCGGGCGTTCTGAAATATTCGAAAATGCATAAATATGGATGCAATTTATGCTATGAAATATGAAGAGAAATATTTGAAAATTATCCACCTTGACCAAATTAAGGTGAAATACTAGTAAGCACCACTAAACAACGTTTAAACAACAGACACTTGCAATTTACCGTAAGAACGAATGACAACTGTCTGTAGGGCTTGAAGAGGCACTGACAAAGCACCCTGAGAAACGAAAACACAAAGCGGTTTGTTTACAACGACAACAAGACCGAAACAAAGCACTGTTGTTACTACAAGGCACGAGCATGAAGATTATTTATGGAAAAGTGGAAGCGAATCGAGTAACGTTTGTCGAAGTAATAACACATGTATTGCATTTCAAATGTATTACAATAGCTTTTTTTAATTGTCACGATGTAAATAGCATTGTGCATGCAATTTGAATAACACCGATGAACGGGTATACTGTGAACAATATTTTTATGCTGAAACCGTTGTTTGAGGTTTTACAGGCCACTCGTGTATGTTTGCGTGTACAGCGAACGATCAAATTGTTAGAGCCAATTGCAGAAATTGGCGTATTTTGCGTTGAAACAATCAACTTTGAAACGGAAGTCTAACTACCCTGAATATTGATTATTTTTCCATGAAATGTGCATTAGCATACATATGTCATAAAGTATGTAAAACGGGCACATATCGCAACGATATCATTTTAAAACGACCCCTGACCCCTAAAACAGAAATGTGCAATTCCTTTCTAAACAATTTCTCGGTTACAAATTATTTCTTTATAAATCTGTCGTTAACATATTCGTGACGTTTTCCTGATTAAAATGAGACCAAACACGATACAATTCTGATCATATTTACGCGTTTAATTCGCGATACAATGGAACCTCGATTATGCGAACCAATCATACTTCCTTGCAAGGTTCCACTGTATCGCGGATTGAACGCGTAAATACGAATCGAATTGTATCGTGTTTGGGCTCATTTTAATCAGGAGAACGTCACGAATATGTCGGTCAAAGTTTCATTAAATAAAAATAAAAAAATTTTTTGCAGAATTCCATTGGCGTCAAATAAGAAATCTAAAACGCGTCGTAATTGAGCCGTTCGGTGGTTTGTGATGGCGGACACGTAAGGGAGGTATTTTTCGAGGTTAGAGAAGGCGGTTTCCGATGAGACGTTCCTGTGTGTCCACAGTGTTTTTTTTTTCTCCGTAAAATAGACAACATTTGAATTTCCAGCTCGAAACGGCGCCTCGTTTGATTTCCACTCGCGCAGAAATTTTACTGCGGAGAGTGGTTGTCCTGGAAGAACGACGATCAGAAACGTGAGGAGCGTCGTCGAGTGCACATCGCCGGACGTCGTCGTCGGCGTTGCCGACAATGGATGTCGAGAATGTCGTGAATGTTTGCCGCCCGGGGCAACGAGACTTGGTACTTGAGGCGTCAGTCGAGCGACAATCTTGTCGTCGTCATCGCCGCGCCGTCCTTCTCATCGAGATTTGCTTCGTGAGGCGATTCCTCGGTTCGGCTTTTTCGAAAATCCCGCGTCCCTGTCCCGGACCAATTAAATCGTCGACCAACGTTCGTCGAGTATTTCGAAAATTAACTCTTTGCACTCCAAGCTATTTTAACCAGTTAACTGTGAAGCTCAATTTCAGAAATCCCCCACGGCGCGAAATTAAAATCATGCAATGCGCAATATACACGAAAAAAAAAAAAAATAAGAAAAATAAAAATAAGGTTCAAAGGGGGGGCAGGGCAAGGGTTCGAAAATTACATTTCTATTCGATAAGAAATTAACAATTCATTAACGTTAACGGCACCGCAATAGAGATTTGAATTGACGTGTATACACGTCGCACACGCTTAACCGGTTAACTCGAAAACATTTCTTTCGACCTAGAATATTGCCCTTCGATATACAGGGTGTTTGGTAACTGGTGGTAGAAGCGAAAACGGGGTGATTCTACATGAAAGAATAAGTCGAAAATATAGAATAAACATTTTTCGTTTGAGGCTTTGTTTACGAGAAAATCGACTCTGAAGATCTGTCAGGTTCGCGTGCTTTAGTATATGCAGGAAGTAGATCTGGTTGGTCATGACCAGACACGTCAGACAATTCCTATCATGCTGCATTTCAAACTCGATTTTCTCGATAACGAAACTTCGGATGAAAAAATGTTTATTCTATATTGTCCACTTATTCTTTCATGTAGAATCACCCCCTTTTCGCTCGTACCACCGATTATCAAACACCCTGTATATTCTTTTTTTTTCCATGTTATACATACGAAAATGGTGCAACTTACTCGTACAATACCGAAATGTTTAGTATTATATAATATTAATATTGTAATATTTTGAATAATGATACAGCAATTTTTAGTGGTGCCTTGCAGGGTTACAAGGGTGAACCTCGGCCACTTAACAAATTAGCCGGTTCCGCCGAAAAAAATTTCGCAATTTTGTAATGCCCCATTTTTAGAAACAATTAACGCCGCCCCTTTCCGAAATGAAATTCGCCGAAACGCGGGCCGCTCGTAAATTTATAATCGAATCGAACACGGTCGTCGCGCCGCGCTGAATTACGAATACAAATCGATTTTTTCCGCAGCATTTTCTCAACAAAATAAATTAAATCAACGAACCTGGAATTTTTCGCTCATTAAAACCGGTTATTAATTTCGAGAATAGTATAATCAATTTCAGATTTTCAATCGAATTGCGCGATGACATGTCCAGCACTTTTAAACGAATGGAAATGGCGAGAATTGTTAAAATTTTCGAAAGACACGCTCCCAACAAGGTTGCTCGTGAAATTGCACAAAGACAGACATTTTTCGGCTGGCCTAAATGAAACGCGCGGAATTAGTGAAACTAACATTTTGAAATTTTTCGCTCGCTAGGGTGCGGCATTAATTTCGAAAACGGTGTAAATTATTTAAACTTCAAAAGGACTCGTTCGCCACAGAATAATTCGGAAAATTTCGCGATGCTGTATCACATGTGTATTACGCAAAATAATCTCTACTTTGAGATTCTAATTGCATTAAATAAAAAAAAAAAATAAAAAAAAAACATGTGTATTACGAAACATCTCACACTGCGAACGCAAAAATGTTGAAATATCTAAAAACGGTATAGCGTCGTTTAACCCTTAGGATTCGAGCGCGGCGAATCTGAGGCGAAAAAATAATTTTTGCACCAATTGCGTATGCACAAAAAAATTATCTAGGTGTATGGTTTTCTAGTTGAAATAGGTTCCGAGCGCAAAGTGTTAAATAATGTTAACCCTTAGCACTCGAAAGGCGCCACTGAAAATTGCTGTATCATTATTCAAAATATTTCTTACACTATTAAATTTGTTTGTGTTTAATTAAGTTACTAAACATTTCAGACTTTTTCGAGTAAATTTCACCACTTTCGTATGTATAATACGGAAAGGAAAATATTCTATGCCGGAAGAAATGTTTGGAGAGAAAATAGCTTCGAGTGCAGAGGGTTGAAAAAAAAAATGCGTAGCTCGGCTAAGTGATGTATAAAAATTTTATTCGGGGACGATTTCGAAATTATTTCCCGGCCGAAAAACAATTGCCGGTTGCATACTTCATTATCCCGGGCGCAGGAATTTCCGCGAAACTCGAATTTCCGGTCAACTTTCCCCGCGGTTGTAAAATATTAGAAGCAAACGAGATTACAGGGTTAGCATGAAAGGATTGCATGTAAAAATTCCCCCGCAGGATAATCCGACGTGGTTTGTCGTTTATGTTCTCGTTCCGGGATTTCTTCTCGACGTTGACAACGAAGACGCGGGGACGAGACAACGTCTGACGACTGCGAGATTGCAGAACCTGTTCGCGAAATTAAGGGCACGAGCGAGCAAGCGTCCATTTATTCCGCGACCACATGAGGCACCCATGGAAAATTCAGCAACCCGCTGACAAACGCCGAGCCGATGCCCCGACAATTTCAGAAACTCGCGAAATTAGTTCGCCTCAACCGAATTACAAACTTCTTTCGAATTATCTCCGCCGCGGTTTCTCGATCGGCAATTTTCCTGATTGGAAACCGATCGAATCGAAGATGCTCTCTTTCGAGGTAATCGATTCCACTTCTGTTTTTGATCAATTGTCGCCAATTTATAAATTCGCGACTATTTTTGACACTAGAACGACCAAGCACTAAATGCAACTGCCATACATTGCCTTAGAATAACAACAAAATAAGATTTGTTTAGATTTCGTATTAGTTTTGTTCGATAGAGAAGTTTATTAAAACATTTTCTCATGGAAACATATTTATAATTTCAATATCTCTAACAGAAAAAATTAGGAGGAAGTCATTTTGACCCATCCGGTAGTTCTAGTGTTAAAGGAAACTCAAACGCAACATTTAACCCTTTGCACTCGAAGCTATTTTAACTCCTAAACGAAACATATATATTTATTTCCCTATATATATATATATTTTTTTTTTTCATGTTATACGAGAGTGGTGCAATTTATTTGTATGATACTGAAATGTTCAGTGCATAAAAATCCACAATCTAGTCATTATAATTTAATACTTAAGTACTGTTATAATCAGCATCAACTACACTAGAGTATAATATATTATTATTTATTTATTTATTATGCTTTAAACCAAGTAGCTTATTTAGCAAGTATAATATTTTTACATGTAGTTTATATTACATAGGTGTTACATTATTATTGTTTCTAAATTCATAATACATTATTATGATATGTATAGGGCAATATGTATTTATGGCAAGAATGATCAAATACGAAAGATTAGAAATATTTAAAGAATTTAAAAACATTGTTATATTACTTACGATTTATTAAAATTATTAAGAGAAGAGACGCAGTTCTATTTAACACTAGATCTACCAAGCACTAAATGCAACTGGCATACATTGCATTATAATAACAAGAAAGGAGGATTTGTTTAGATTTCGTATCAGTTTTGTTTAAATATCTACTTCGATAGAGAAGTTTGTTAAAAAATTTTCTCATGGAAACATATTTATAATTACAATATCTCTAAAAGAAAAAATGAGGAGGAAGTCATTTTGACCCATCCGGTAGTTCTAGTGTTAAAGGAAACTCAAACGCAACATTTAACCCTTTGCACTCGAAGCTATTTTAACTCCAAAACAAAACATATATATTTATTTCCCTATATATATATATTTTTTTTTTTTCATGTTATACGAGAGTGGTGCAATTTATTTGTATAATACTGAAATGTTCAGTGACTTATTAAATACAAATTTGATAATGTAAAAAATATTTTAAATAGTGGTACAGCAATTTTTAGTGGTGCCTTACAGTTACCATTTGAGTGCTAAGTGTTAAAAAAACAATTATTCTGTACTGAAATTTTTTGAAGCTGTCTGACCATGATTCAGGTGTATACAGTAATTTTTTCAAGTGAAAATATTTATTCGATCCGAAGTTATGGGTAGAAGTGTCTTTGATCTCATAAATGTTCCCCATAGTGATTCAAATCTGATGATAAGAAAACAGCCGGTGCACCGATCACTATAAAACTTAATGGACTTGTACCATCTCGCATCTGTACCATGATCTTTGAAGAATATACAGTAATTTTTTCAAGTAAAAATATCCAACTGATCCAAAGTTATGTTCAAAACTGTTTTGTCTGAACTGAGACAAGGCCATCCCCACCATAGCTCCCTCTTACCCCCACCAATGCGCTGTTACTGTGGGAAGCTGAATGAAACAGAGGATGGTGGGGGAAGCAGGCGTTTGAGGGGCCCCTATCGTGCCCATCATTGATCTACAGTGTAGTGTCTATTAATTTGTAAACTGTTCCCTTCTTTTTTAGATTGAAAAATAAAATCATTAAAATAAATATGCAATAAAGAATTACTAAAATATCTGGGAAACTAATATTTACCAAAGTATTAGTAAGCTGGACTAAATTCGAAAAATCTGATGACGTTT
The DNA here is from genome assembly GCA_913789895.3 of Seladonia tumulorum. Taxonomy (NCBI): domain Eukaryota; kingdom Metazoa; phylum Arthropoda; class Insecta; order Hymenoptera; family Halictidae; genus Seladonia; species Seladonia tumulorum. The sequence goes on along the minus strand of OU565270.1, from coordinate 15,155,303 downwards.
ATTTCGGGGAATAGAATGCATGTTTTAAATGAACGTAAAATCCCGCAAATAATTATTTCAGGCTTGTGGTACGGTTCTACTACTGAGTTAGGTTTTTTCTAAAAAAAACAAAAATAGTCGAGCCAGATCAGAGTTAATTACGGCTCGTCCGAGCCCGGATAAACGGATCCGTGACCTCTCCCGCAGGATGAATAAGGGATGCCGGCTCTCCGGGCATCATTTTTTAAATAACATCCATAATAAAGGAGTTACGCGACATGTAAAGCTAGAGTAACTTTCAACCGAGCATTGTAGCACAAGTATACTCGGTCGAAAGTTCTCCACCGACAATTCCCTTCCATGGAGAATTTTCCTTCAAACAAATTACTGTAACTTTGCCGTACAAAAGGAAAGTTTGCAAAACTACTTTCAATATTTCCTTTCACAAGCGGCGGAACGTTTTAATATTTTTTTTCTGTTTTGCTGCGTAGGGGTCGCATGAAAAAAAAAGAAAATAACTAAACAGGAAGCTTCTGTCTGCGAAAGCTGCGCTAACAAACGTCCGCTCCGTGTTTCGAGAAGCTTTCGGTGATCGAATTAATCCGAAATGATTTCCAAAAACATTCCTCGCGAACGTACAGAAGGTGAGCAACCGACTGTGGACGCTTTGTGTAAAATAAAATATTGTTGCGTCGAGACACAGAAAACGCTTGAGGGTTAATCACTTTTGTTAACAATTTTAATATAAAAAATAGCGGTTTTCTAAATATTTTTTTACTGTGCCCTCAATCTAAAAAATCTGAAAAAATTACATGCCAACTACCATGACGAGACGCTAAAACTGTAAAAATATAAACTTAGTATCTCATAACTTCTACGAGAAACCGGAATTTCAAAATTTGTTTTATTCTTTAAAATTCGGTTTCGAAGCTAAAAATTCTGAAAAAATTCATAGATGTGTGCTTTAATAGTTAAAATATGCCCGATTTTTTCCAGAAATTTTAATCGAAGAGGATAAGAGAAATTACGAAAAACCTTCACTTCCAATGTTACCCCATTTCGACCTCCCATGACGACATATGGGGTTGAAAATTGGCACAAAGTGTTTTCTTCGGATAAGCTATCGAATGGCCTATTGCAAATTCAATTTCTTTTAGGGGCACTTTTTTTATCGTACTATCATTTCATACAAAATCATTATAATGGAAATTTTTTTTATTGGCAATTTTTTGAGAATCGAGTATTTAGTCAAATCTATTTCTGTCACTTTTTTCGTCCTTCAAGGATGGCGGAAATAATTTCAAAGTTCGTTTAAAAAGCAATATCCTGTACGTAGAATGATATGTAAAATAACGTTGCAAATCCTTAGTCCAGTGATCAATTAGAAGAATAAAGCAACTTCGTTTCGCCATGCTACCCGCGACATAATTGTCGGACACAAAGAGAAAAGGCAGAGAGCGTGCGACGGTCACGCATGGACATTAATCAGCTAATGCTAATGCGAGTTTTTTCTTTTTTGAGGTCAAAGCCCGGTTGGCAACAATTTAGCGAAGTTTTAACGCGTCACGCGATAAAGGAAACGTCCGTTTGATTGGATGTGTCTGCCATGCTGGACTGTTTTTACCACGGTACTCTCGAATTTGTTCGTCCGCAGCATGCTCTCGCGTTTGTAAAAATAATACAGACTTACCTTCCGTCTGTTTTTTACTTGAAATTCTCCCCTCTGTGTTTTCTGGACACATATCCAGATGAAGTTTCCGCGAAGCCGCCGCGGGAGAGAAGAAATAATATCGAAAACACTGGTGTTTGGTAATAACAACATGTAACTGCAGAGAACACGAGCGCGAAACACTGGACTGTCGAACGGCGATTCTGATCATCTGGTCGTGCTCGCATAGAAAATAGGAAAACTCGAAAGTAGGTGGGGGGTCTCGCAAATTGTGTATGATTGGTTGAGGGTGTGCTTTGGAGGGTGGTGGAGGAAGTGGAAAATTAGGAAGAGTAGGAGTAAGAGGCACATTTGGTTAGAAGCGGCTACAGCTATAAAACTATAAATCGGTTCAGCATGTGCTCGTCAGCTGAGTTTCCTCGGTTTTGTCGACTACCCTAAATTACGGTAGGTTCGCTATATTTTTAGCCGTGCCTTAGTTTTTTTAACAGTCGTTGTGCTGCGAGTAGGTGAATAGTCTATCCGACCTTCACGGTCACGCGCTTGTCCCTTCGCAGAGGGTTTACGTCAAATTTGTTTTTTGTTCCATAGAATTCTACGCGTCATGAGGATACAAACAAGGTTGACCTTGAGATTAAAGGACAAGAGTACAGTACTCTCTTTTTTACAGAGTATTCTGCATTCTTCATCGATCAGAACATGTAGAATAATAATATAAAATAATATAGAAAAATTCGAACTGTGAGATCTGAAAAGTCTCGAATCACAAAATATTTATTTATTAAATAAACAAATATATTATATTATATAATAAATAATATATATTATTATATATTGTTATACAGTATTATTATTATATAATAATATTATTATATTATTATATTATTGTTGTTTTTATATTTATTATTATTTTTTATTCATTATTTTTTTTTAATTATATTTTTATTTTTTTTTTATTTATTTATTTTTTTACGAAATTTAGGTTTCGGAACTACCCACGGTTTTTGTGTCGTATGCTCTTTAAAAAAGTATTACGGGCATTGGATGGAAAATTAATTAGTGCAGGAGTTGTTAATTATTTTGTGCAACATTGCATTGAACTCTGTGCAATGTGGCAGGGCGCGTAGGTGATTCCCAGGAAATCAATTATTCCATCCAACTCGATCTCTCGAGTTGTACTTGGAAGAATTTCCAGAGTAACAAACCGCGAGCTATCGAAAGTTTAACAAATTGAAAGTTTCGAACGAAAAAGTCCCTGGTAAACGTTTCCGGCGTGCTCGAACAGAGACAGGGGTTCGTAATTTTTCGAAATTGCCCCGTCGAATTAGCAGGAGAGTCTCTCGACGGGATGTTTACCTAGTTTGGTTCGATTAATTGCGATTTGTAATTCATAAAGCAGCAAACGACGAGCACAAAGAGGATCGATCGCGAGACAGCTGCAGCATCTTACATAGCGCTTTGTTATGCATACGGCACGAGGAAATTTTCTATGCCGAGTGGCGAAACGCCACTGTAAATTCCCGGCATAAAGAACCTCTGGAGCCGGCGAGCATTAAATCGGGCCGGTCGACTGCCAATTAAACGATGCTTCGCGTTTCGATTCGATTCGATTCGATTCGATTCAATGAAAAATCTGACACGTGTTTTCCGTGGTCTTCTACAGGGTGTACAAAAAAGTAATGGTGATCTAGGGGCGAATCTACACCGCTGGATCGGTGGACATTTGTCTAGGAAACTTGCCGCAAAATTGTTCATAACAAAGGAAATTTTTGTCAAAGTTTTCTTTTACATCAAAACCTTCTATACGTCGAGAAAAGGGAAAGTTTGAAAGAAACCACATGTCGCAAATAAATAGTTACTGAGGTACAAACTGTTAAAGTTTTTGCAAAATTTGTCGACGAGACAAAACATAAATGAAATTTACGTAATTGAAATTTAACACTAGGTTGACGTGTTATATAACTCTTTCTTAATATTCATTATGACTTAAAAATAAGTGTAATTAATATAGGCACAGTAAGAAGGTGTTGATGTAAAAAAAACAATTTTCTTTGTTACAACATTCCAGAGGTGTCACCCCTAGGATGTATGACCATTAATTTGTGTGTATATATTCCAGTTTTTTTTTAATTCTGTTTTTGAAAATAAATTGTTGAGATGTAAATTGTATTTTTTTTTTTCAAAGTTAACTTGTATTTCGTGTGTACATTGTCATCGAGCGCAGAAGTAGAGATTCAACGGTACACGAAACTGCATGGTAATGACATAGAACGAAAAACGAATTACAAAATAAACAATTTTCAAATTTCGCACGGTGCAACTTCCGGTTGTCGGACCGATTTCAAATTTGCCACGGATTATTTTTTCACCGTATACCGAGCTCATCCGCGGATCTTGTCAACAAAGTTCAATGCTCGAAAAACAAGCTTCGGTATAGTGTTCGTTCTAAATGGTATTACGCACCTAGCAGCATACAAAAGGGTGAACTTTATTCAATTTAACTTTACTGGATTTTTAACGGCGTTTAAAAAGAGAATTGTCACTCAAGAACACCTTGTCTATGTCAAAGGCATTACATTTTTAAACCACTAATCCTATAAAATACGTGAAGAAGTTAAAAACATTTTTCAATGAAGTTGAATCAGTTGAATAAATATAGTATTTAACGTCATACATTTCTAACATTAACAAATGCCACATATAAATAAGTCAAATTGAATATAAAGTATAGAGAATATATATAAAAATGTACAGACTAATTTTAGTGTGATTAATATGCATACAACATAGAATCCACTAATGGCTTGGAAAATTAAATATAAACTTATAATTCATGTATAAACATTTTTGTGGTCCACTGTCTGTTTTGTTCGCCGATTTTCTTGTAAGAGACCATCGACAAAGGTTAAACATTGCAAATATTTGACTTTTTGTTTATAGTTTCTGGATAGTCTCAATCAAGAAAATCAACGATCTATTACTATTTCGAATTGTACAGTACATGAAAAGAGTTCGGAAGCTCGACAGATGTTAATTAATGGCAAAACTGTTTTATTTTTAATTATTTCTTCACGAGACCACTACCAACACGTTCGTGGCATGCTTCCGATTAAAATGATCCCAAACACGGTACGATTTGCATTATATTTACATGAATAATCCACGATTTAGTAGAATCTCCATTATCCGAACCGATGATAACTAAATTCTCGATTATCCACTTCGATGGTATGACCCAGTTTAATTTGAAGCAATCATATAAAATCTAAAGCGAGCATATGCAACGAAATTCACTGTGTAAACCAGTTAAAATTTAATCTAGCAAATGCTTCGCTGATTAGTTCGGATAATCGAGGTTCCACTGTATCGTGGATTAAACACGCAAATACGAACCGAACTGTGTCGTGTTGGGTATCATTTTAATCAGAAAAATGTCACGAATATACTAGCTAGGGTGTCATTACAAAAAAAAGAATTAATAACAACAATCATCATTTTTCACATACATCAAGACACTACCGTAATTAGGTGAAACAATTATCAAGACAAAAGTTGGAAAACTAGAAGGTGTATAGATATACATAGGTAGCATTCATAGTAAAGGGTACACAGACAAGTGTAAAGCAAAGGTGCACAGGTGAGAACTGTTTAGAGAAAAGATCTACAAACTAATCCTAATTGCAAACCATTAACAAACGAACCAACCTCCTCGGTAAGGCCTAGTAGAAAATGTTCGCGGGCCCCCTGGAACAAAAACATATACAAACCATAAGAAATCGGCCCAACGAAAAAGCATCTACGTAATTCTAATAGCTCTTGTTACATATACAGAGTGTCCCAAAAATATTCAATACATAATTCGAAGTAACTTTCTCCTTTGAAGAAATATTCTCTTTGTTAAGGAATTATTAACGAAAAACACGGACCAATCGGAGCGCGGTTACAGCAGACGGATTCCGGCAGAACCAATACCAATGTCCCGCTCAAGGTGACCTTGCCGCCTAGGCGGATCCGTCTGCTGTAGCCGCGCTCTGATTGGTCCTCGTTTTTCGTTAATAACTCCTTAACGAAACTGCGGAGAATATTTTTGCAAAGGAGAAAGTTACTTCAAATGACCTCGGGAATCGCCCATTTGAAGGATGTATTTTTGGGACAACCTGTATGTGTATACCGTGTGTCGCGGTGCAACGTGGGACGTTCGAATAGAAAGGAGTGCTGCAAGGATATTTGATTTGTTAGGGGTGTCAAGCTAATGGAGCAACGAAATCGAAACGGATCGCACCGTTCCATCCGTTCCCATCGGAAATATCCGCGAGAACGATGATCCGTTTCCGAGATAAACAAGAGTCATCCTCCGAAAGAAGATTTCGTGAAACAAAACGGTGAGGTACCTTCCACGGTGGATCGAAAAAGTATCACTAGCTACACGATTCTCGAAAAATTGCCAATATTTAAACTTTAATAATTTCGTAAAAAGTCCTCAGTGTCCCAGCTGCTGCATCCTGTAGAAATATCTTGGAGTGAAATGAACACAGCGTAGGTAGAGACTTCGAGCTTTGGAACGAGGCTTATGGTTGTTTGTTTTTACATCGACAATTTTTCGAGAATCGAAAATGTTTAGCAAAATTATCTGATACCTGTTTTCTTATAAAAATAACGAGATTGAATTTGTTTGGATTTTGTGCGGTTCTTATATTTTATTTCATTATTTCCCACGTAAGGATCTTTATAACTTCAGTAATGGTTAAGTGAAAATCTGGAACCGGTCATTCTGACCGGCGATGGTAGCTTTAGTGTTAAATAATTTCTGGATCCCACTGGAAATATAAACGTCCCTTTATTTCCCCAGAATTCCACCACATATAATTTTTCATTACTCCCTCGAATCGGCGTTTGTTGCGCTAAGGCAATTTACATCACGGTAATTAAATTTAACTAATTTCCACGGGAACATAGGTGTACCATTTATTCGTCCATTTTCATGGTGTCACGATCAAAGGCGTCGTCGCATACAGGAATTCGCGTGCGGAGCTTTCCGGGCGATTGTAAAAGCATCGTCGACTGTATCAACAATCGGGTCGTCCGAATGTAACGCCTAGAACGCTGTGTGTACAGCACAGTCTCCCATACCCCAATTGATAGCAATATGGAAGTATTCTGATAGCAGAAATTCCACCTTTCCGATACTAAAATTCCATTTATTCAAATAAAAACCAATCAGCTCCTCTCGTCACTTCATTTGATTAAGTTGCTTTTCATAAATCGCTCAACATTAAACACGCATAATTCTTGAACCAGTAAATTCCTCGCCTTGAAACTTCGATTTTCGTTTTTTTTGTTGTCCAAGACTACAGTATTACGTAAAAGAATAGTTAAAAATTTCTGGTTTCCTAAAGCGAAGTTCAGCCATCTTTTTAATTTTCACTTAATTCCACCTTTCCGAAACTAAAACTCCATTTATTCAAATCGAAATCAGCTACTCTCGTCACTTCATTCGGTTAGGTTGCTTTTCGCAAATCGCTCAACATTAAACACGCATAATTCTTGAATCAGTACATTCCTCGCCTTGAAACTTCGATTTTCGTTTTTTTGTTGTCCAAGACTACAGTATTACGTAAAAGAATAGTTAAAAATTTCTGGTTTCCTAAAGCGAAGTTCAGCCACCTTTTTAATTTTCACTTAATTCCACCTTTCCGAAACTAAAACTCCATTTATTCAAATCGAAATCAGCTACTCTCGTCACTTCATTCGGTTAGGTTACTTTTCGCAAATCGCTCAACATTAAACACGCATAATTCTTGAATCAGTAAATTCCTCGCCTTGAAACTTCGATTTTCGGTATTTTGTTGTCCAAGACTACAGTATTACCTAAAAGAATAGTTAAAAATTTCTGGTTTCCTAAAGCGAAGTTCAGCCATCTTTTTAATTTTCACTTAAATCCACCTTTCCGAAACTAAAACTCCATTTATTCAAATCGAAATCAGCTACTCTCGTCACTTCATTCGGTTAGGTTACTTTTCGCAAATCGCTCAACATTAAACACGCATAATTCTTGAACCAGTAAATTCCTCGCCTTGAAACTTCGATTTTCGTTTTTTTGTTGTCCAAGACTACAGTATTACGTAAAAGAATAGTTAAAAATTTCTGGTTTCCTAAAGCGAAGTTCAGCCATCTTTTGAATTTTCACTTAATTTCACCTTTCCGAAACTAAAACTCCATTTATTCAAATCAAAATCAGCTACTCTCGTCACTTCATTCGGTTAGGTTACTTTTCGCAAATCGCTCAACATTAAACACGCATAATTCTTGAATCAGTAAATTCCTCGCCTTGAAACTTCGATTTTCGTTTTTTTGTTGTCCAAGACTACAGTATTACGTAAAAGAATAGTTAAAAATTTCTGGTTTCCTAAAGCGAAGTTCAGCCTTCTTTTTAATTTTCACTTAATTTTTCCTGATTTTGTTTCTTCCTATGGATGTTCCGATTAATTTTTTCGCCTAGTAATACTCCCACTCTTTGACCGGTTAAAGAGGAACGTGTGGGCGTGTCTTTTTTCGGGATGACCCGTTATGAATTCAGAGAGCGACGATAAGGGAACGACGGCTTTTACCGTGTCTGTATTACCCGGGCATTCATTAGGTTCCAGACCGCGTGCACGGAAGATTAAGTTTCTCTATCCGGGACTGCTTTGTTCGATCCAGAATTCGAATCAGTATTAGGGTAGTTCATACGCGGTGCGCGGCGAAAGTTGATATTGTTGGAGCCGGGCGCGGACGGCGGCGCGGTTAGTTCTCGTCGGACGATCGGAATCGATAGATAATACTCTGTTAGGCGAGATACACCGGCGGGGGGAGGGGTAAGTGGGGAACGGGGGGTGGGGAAATATAACGGAGGGGAATCGGATACCGGTGTTTTCCTCTCTACCGGAGTTCGAAAGGTTTCGCGGCGTTCGCCTTATTGTTTCCCTTGATTTCATCGCGTTCGTTGCCGTCGCGGCGCGCCGCGTCGCGACGCTGCCGCCGCCCAACGCCCGGTAATAGCGCGCGGCCGGGAAAGTACGCTCGTTCATATTCATGACCGCATGCATATACAGAAGAACATCGTCGTAATCTTTGAAAATCTCGCCCCATCGGGAATTTCGCGTTCGCGTGTACCACTCGTAATCGTTTAACGCCGCGGAACGAATTAATTCGTAATTTATCGACCGCCCGCTGATAACGCTTGCTGTCTCGGTTGCTGCGATATTTTTTTATTCTTCTCTTTTAACAACCCGCACAATTCTTGGCTCTCTAAACCCTTGCCCATTGCACTCCGGAATTTTTTTAAACACCCGTTAACCGTTTGCACTCGAAATTTCTTCCCCCCTAAAATATTGCCCTCCTATATATACATATATTTTTTTTTTCATGTTATACATCCGAAAATGGTGCGATTTACTCGTACAATACTGAAGTGTTTAGTATAATCTATTAAATACAAATTTAATAATGTAAAAAATATTTTTAGTGGTGCCATCACTATTAGAATGCTGAGATTTTTAGATAGAATTTTGATGGATTATTAAAACACTGAGGTAGATTTTGGAGAAAACAGTGAAACAGAAATTAAAAAAAAAAAAAATTAATTGAGCCTTCATAGAGGTGAAAGAAGATTATTTTTCTCGTAATTTTTTAAAGTTCATAGTAGCCTTTCGAACTCGGAAAATTGTAACAAATACTCCCCTTATGTTTTGCTGCGTTCGACAGAGAAATAATTTTGACAAAATTTACCGGAGACGAAAGTAGACTTTGAAATGTGCCCGCATACGTGGTGACTTTTGATTGTTGAAAGTTGTAAAAATTTCTTTCGTTCTTTGTCGGATCCAACACGTAGATCGAAATCAGTTAAAAGAAAACCGAGTGATCGAGCGTACAATTACACGACTTAGGCGATTTGTACCTGCCGTGCGATGTACCGAACCGTTCATTAAAAAAATTGATTAACATAGTCGCGCTCAAGTTTCGTATTACCAATTTAGCGTGGCGTCAAGCAGAAGCTATAAATAACAGTGTAAAAATAGTACGTTACGCTAGAATTCGACCGAGAGCGAGCGCAAACAATTAATTATATTTATAACGAACGGATTCCTTCAAATTCGGTACATCAAATGGCTTAATATGACTTAATTGAAAGTATGGTCCATGAATCATGGGAGGTCAACGCGTGACTCAAACGTGAACGAACTTACGAACCAACCTGATCTAAGTATCTAAGAGATTGAAACTCGTTGCAATTTTGTAATGCAAAACTGGCACCGAAATGCCTTTAACAATTATACTAGCTTCATAATTGAACCGTTAATTACCCGAGTTGACTAGCTCTGTAAAATTCAGAGCGGAGAAAATTAATGGACCGTTCATTTTCAAAAGCTCCTTTAATTTTAATCGTACAAGGGTATTAAGCATTAATGTTTAATGGTATTAAGCGTTCAATGGTATTAACATTGAGATGTTCTGTTAAAAGTATTTAAATAGTAAATTTCTGATGCTCGAGGAACTGTCAATATTGGACGTTAAAAAATGAAGTTCCTCAAAAAGATCGATGGGTTAAATTTCACCCTGGCAACCCAGAATTTTTTAACTTTTTGATATATGATCCTGTAGATTTTGGCGAGAAAATGCCAAAAATCGACGTTTTAAGGAAAGGAATTCACTGGTTCAAAAGTTATGCGTGTTTTTATTGGCATTTTGTCCCCAAGGCGTACAGGATTATAGTAAAAAGTTAAAAATTTCTGACTATCTGACTAAAATTTTAATCTAATTAATTAGTTCTCTAAATTCTTGAAAATTAGTTCTGTACAGTTTGGACGAGTTGAGCGATGGTGGTCGATGAAGGGTTTTAGCATATTTCGAAAAATTATCGATAGACCCCGTTTCGTGGAAAAAGAGGACGGTTGAATTTATTAGGGTTGTTCCGAGACAGTTTTCAGCTCGTTAGGCGGAGCCCGATTCGCTCTTCGATCGGAAGGAAACAAATCGTCTCCGAGAAAGTCCTTAAACAGCAATTGACGCATCGTAGGCCCATACACCGGCAAGATTTATGGGTTTTTCAGGTGGTCTCCTTGAGCAGCGAGTTATTTGCTCGGTGATTTATTACCTGGCCGCATTACGCAACTCTGCCGACGCCGATACTACAGCTAGGCGACCTCGAATGTTCATTAGCAGTGTCTTTAACCCTTCCAAAGTTGCGCGCTTTCGACTATTTCGACGATTTCGTCGCTGAGCCCTTTCGAACCGTTGCGTATCAATTTTCCTCCAAGTTGAAGTCAACATTTATCCTTTATTTGTTAACACACAAACCCCTCTTGGACCAATTCAAAATTATTGCCAACGAATCAAAAAACTAGTACAGTAGATCTAGCAAAAATAATGCAGGTCAAAACAGTTGGATAGTCAAGAAAAATTCAATTATTTAATTTAATGACAAACCTCCGGCGTTAAACCGAACAAATATTGATTTACCGATAAACAGTGCAGACAATTTTTATTCAAATTAATAGTCCAATTGAAAGCAAATAGCGGAACACAACTAAATAGATTCTTGTCAAGTATTGGTTCGCTGAAAGGATTTTGAAAAAAAAAATCTGCAATTGTGTCAGGAATTACTTGAAAAGAAAGCGCTACTAAAAAATTTGCCATTCAAGCCGGAAATGAAAATGTACAGTACGCGTTTTGCGGATCAACGTTGGTGGTTTGATTATTTCGTGGAGGACCTTTCGTGAACAGAGAAAGCTCGACTTCCGGTGGAAATAAAGAATCGATCGGTTCGATGGCTCCGTTGTACCCGAGGGTCGGCAAACAGCGGGTAACTTCGGCCCGGTAAAAAATCGTTGTCCAGATTCGCGTTACGTTTTCGAAGATTCGCCGCGTCTATGGTTGTTCGGAGGGTTGTCTGTCGACAGCCCCCACGGGTACGGTTTTGAGATACTCCCAATCAGCGGCCGGGTATATAGCTTCAAGTATCAGAGTATAAAACAGGGTCGTGGGTCCCGTGCACAACCCTTCGGTAACGGATCCGAGCGGTGCCGAGCGGTGCAGAGCGTTGCAGAGCGGTGCAGAGTTGTGCAGAAGCGTATCAGAGCCGGCGCCGGAGCCTTTTTAAATTTGTAGCGAGAGCAGCATCGAAGTGAGATGCGAGCACGAGCCGTAACAACCGCAGGCCTCCCTCGACGCGGTTACACAGACTATTATCCCTTGTTGCCAGGGTTATCATTGCCCCCACAACGATCCTACCTAACGGCTGTGAAGGAGAGAAGAGACGAATCAACAATACACCGGCCCTCAGACACCCGGCCTGCCCGCCCCCATGTTGCCAGCAGCCGGAGTTGCGAGAGCCTTCCGGATTCCAAATTACCACTACTTCATTGTTTCAATTCCAGCAGTCCAAATATTCCAGTTTCGTCTCGTTTCCAACGCCTTTGCTTCAACGTACGCTTTTTACTCTTGTTCGGCTAAAGAGATGCAGAGAAAGGTAGAGAGGGGAAATGTAGAGGGAGTGAGGGGAATGTAAAGGGACAGAGGGGGCAGAGAGTGGGAAATATATATAGAGAGAGGGGGCATAGAGAGGGGAAATATAAAGGGAGAGTGAGGCAGAGAGAGGGAAATATAGACAGAGAGGGGGCACAGAGTGGGAAATATAATGGGAGAGAGGGGGCAGAGAGAAGTAAATGTAAAGGGAGACAGGGGGCAGAGAGAGAAATATATAGAGGGAGTGTGGGGGCAGTGATAGGGAAATGTAAAGGGAGACAGGGGGCAAGGAGAGGAAAATATAGAGGGAAAGTGGGGGAAAAGAGTGGGAAATATAAAAGGAGAGAGGGGGCAGGGAGAGGAAAAAAAATATATAGAGAGAGAGGGGGCAGAGAGAGGGGAATGTAGAGGGAAATATTGAGGGAGGGAGAGGGCAGAGAGAGAAGGAAGTGGAAACAGAGTGGTGGAAAGAGGAGTGAGAGGGGGAATGGGAATGGTGAGGGGTAGAGGGGAAAGAGATGGAGGAAAAAGAAATTGAGAGGGAGAGAGGGGAAAGAGAGTGAGACAAGGAGAGAAAGTTCGAGGGGGAGAGAGAAGGGGAGAGAGAGGGAAATTGTTGGAGAGGGAGAGGGGGAGAAAAATAGTTGGAATAATGAAAAGGGATTGTAACGCGTTGGATTGTAATTTCAATTTTACATGCGCCGTTCTTTCGTGTAAGCTCACGCCGCCCGTTGCTCGCGGTCGATGTTCTCTGGAAACCGAACCACATCCAACGAACCTTCGCGGCCAATTTCTGTTGCGCTGTCTGTTGTGCAGGTTGTTCCCGAATTTGCCCCGTTATTATACCGGACAGATCGTGCAAGTTTTAACAGGTATTTTTATGATTCACGCCCGCCATTAGAATCGCCGGAACTTGGAGAAGAAATGTTTGCGACCCTGTTTCGGTACATGGATGCTGGTTCTCGTAACTTTTACAAACGTTATTGGATCCGCTCCAAATTTTATGTCTGCAATCTCGGCACTCTCGCGTCCTGTAATAGTTTGCAATATTATTTTCGGATCTCACCTCGAACGTTCATATTTTATTCGCTCCGAGTTCTAATTGCGAACACGTTCAGCCCGATTCTCGTACATCGTTACAGTGAATGTTTCACAATTTTTTCGAATTTGCGCGAAATTTTGATACATACGGGGTGTGAGACTATATACAAGTATAGTTTGAAAGATATATTGAAAATATATTGGAAAATATATTTTTAAAGATACGTCAAATGTCTTGAGGACATAGTTGAATGGTTCGATCCTGTATGTGTGATAATGGTTATTTTTATTTTTAGAGATGTCGAGGTCACCTCTAGTTTTTTTTTTTTATTGAGATTTACCTTCTTTTAAACACCTGCGAGGATGGTACCTTTCATCCTGTGTATTTTAACGACAATAAACTTTTCTGTAGGTTTCCTCTGTCCGTGACCTTGAATGACTGAGCAATTATATCCACTATTAATTCCTAATGAAACGGGCTGTCATTGTAGGTATTTAAAAGGTTTTTTCTCCCGTTTAAGAAAATGAAGGAGACCTTGTAATTTCCAAAGGAGAAAAAAAACAATAACCAATACACCAAATCACAATCGCCTCGTTTATAAGACATTTGACGTCGAAAACAACACAGACACTTAAGGTGCAGACGTCAGGCGACTATTATATTATTAATAGGCATATATTATTGTAGTGCCAAATAATTTTTCGCCCGGCATATTTTCATATGTTCGAAGTCCCAGTAGCGATCATGCGAATACTCGTTCGTTTCAGTGCATCTAAATGTTCCAGAAGTACCACAATTTTTACCGAATTTGCACAAAATGTCAAAAAATCCGTCTCGAATATACTTTCGTATACGTATCGCCGTGGTTTGCAACGTAATTTCTCGTGCTCGAGTCTGATCCTCATATTTTATTTATTCGAAGCTGTAACACAGCCACGGTTTCGAATTGTTTCGCGAGCCACGGCAAACCCGCGCGCGTCTCCTCGTACCACGACGTAATTCCTTTCGGAATTTTTTCAAAATATGCGAAAACGCGAAAGGTGTCCTTTTGCCGGGGCGCCGTGTGTAAATGCTACGGAGACGTCGCCTGCGTCTTACGTTCGCGGAATGCATAATCAAAGCGGAGGTCATTGTGTTACGGCGGGGGGGGGGGGGGGAATATTGTTTCAAAGGGGTCGCGGGAAACGCGGAAGCTCGTTATATGCGAGGGAGGGAGAGAGAGAGAGAGAGAGAGAGGGGGAAAAAAAAAGAAAGGAAACAAAGAACCGGTGGAAACGACAGTTGCCTCGGCAACTTTCGAGCACAAAGAACAGCAGGTGTTCCTTCGTTTTATCGAGGTTTTCGAATTTGCCGTTGGAATACGAGGGGGGGGAGAGGAGTCGAGGGTCGTTCGACGGATCGATCCTGTGCAGATAACGCGATAGCAAATAGCGAAAAAGGTAGAACTTGTCCCTCGCGGAAGTTCGTCTGACTCGAAAACTTCCCGGACGGAGGTTCGATCACCGGGCGACGTTATTAATTACGGCGGCATAATTAAAAAGCTGTTTATTCGATCGATCGGCCGCGCAACGAAATCGAACCCGCGGCCACGAGGTTCGAATTCCTGTGCGCATAACTTTTCCCTCGGAAAACCGGACAAGGGCGTAGCCTAACCGGAAAGATCTAGCAGTGATATTAAAGACTATCTTGTTCCACCCGGCCACAATCTGCGCGGGAACGTTAGAAACAAAAGGCGAACTGCGGAAAATCACAAAAGCGCGGGAGGATTGCCTCGCATAGCGTTATCGGGGGCGCAGGCAAAATGGCGGACGATGCTTTCAGTCTTGGCCGAGCTGGCTAACGTTGTTAAGAACAAAGAAGCCGTCATTTTTTCCACCCACCCCAGGAATATACACAGCGACCGCATTCAAACTGAATTTCCAATGGATGGAACGGAATAACAGAAAGTATTTGTTCAACAAATGGCCCAGGGACCGAGCTCTCTTCTTCAACTACTCGCTCCGACAACTTCGCGGCTACTGTCATTAGAATCTAATTATTTCTCGGAACAGAATGACAATTTATACGGGACGAGTTTAATGAAGCTCACACGATGCTATAGAAATATTTGTTTTTGTTTTTTTTTAGAGATCTCAAGGTCAATTCTATTCTTTTTTTAACGGGACCACCACCTTTCAAACAGCTTCGACGATGGTACCTTTCATCTTGTATGCTATCATTTACAAAAATTAATATTTGTAAACTTGATATGTTTCCTCTGTCTGTGACCTTGGATGACCTTGAGCTATTACAGTCACTGAATTCCTAATGAGAGGGACTATCGTCGTAGGTTCTTAAAATTAGGTGATCCCGTTTGAAAAGGTGAAGGTGTCCTTGAGATTTCTGAAAAAAAAAATCACAAAAGCAAATATCTTTATGTATAATAAAAATAAGTGTTCACCTAGTCTTCAGCTACTCTAAAGATTTTTGGGATGTAAACGTTAGAGGTCACTCTCCCTGTATATGTCTATACATTTGCTTTGTTATTTAATAACTTTAACTATGACCGCATGGTAGTGCACATGTGATTGTCTTCAGGGCTGCAATGATTAGAATTTAAATAACTTCATACAAGAGAAAAAATCAAGAAATATGTTGTACTTCTTAAAAGCAGGATAACGTTTGTACTTAGCAGTTCGTTTGAAAAATTCGTTTTCCAAATTGAGTGTTGGTATTGTGTTGCAAGAGAGTAGAGACAGTCATTGAAAGTTTGCAAAAGCTTTGTCCCGAAGTTATGAAACACAATCACCGGATATTTTGGGGACCCGACCACAATTTTTTTTTCATCGATACGCGTGCAGATCTATGACATTTTCCCCGAATTTCAGTGTTTTCAATCCGCGGTAGGAAACAGATAAACTCGGGTCCGGAATGTTTAAAAAAAATATTTGTAGGCGGAGCCTCTCGAGGTAGAAATTAGGAAGGACTCCTTCGTGTCCTTGAAATTTTTCAATTTTCTTTTTTCATTTTTCATTTTCATTAATTTTTCATTTTTCTTCGAAAAATCTACAGCTTAGGCATTGTATTTAACGTAATTGTTAATTACAAAATTTGTCACACAAAATCTATGAACAGTTAAATAATTACAGCTAGGTTAGAACGTTGAATAGCAAGTACAATATTATTAGGGAATAAACATTTGATTGAACATTTCTTAGAATTTGATGATGCTGAATTTTGGAAGTTGCTATAAAACCTAGTTATGAAATTGAGTGATACTTGAAACGTGACACAGACCTAACTAACCTCTGAACATTCATGTTATTATGAATTACCAACCAAGATCTATGTCACTCATACCCCAGGTTAGATCTGAATGAGATCTAGGTTAGATCTAGTAATTATAGGCAAACTATGATAATCATATATCTTACAGTAGCTGTCTCCAAGACACAGTAATTTAGATAGTATTAAACATGTGCTGTGCTGAACATATTTCGTTGTACACCTTGTGATATATTTTACCAAATGTCGATTCTTGTTTTATAAAATATTCGTTTAACATCGTTTTCAAAAATGTGTAAAAATGTGTAGAAATTTTTATTTCTCATAAAGTTCCGCAGTCTATGCATAATTATTATATTATTAAACCTTGTAATTTCTGAAGGATCGTACTTCAAGAGCACAGAATTTCCAAAAAAAGAACGAATTTTTTACTTCACCAAAGGCACGTAGCATCTCAATAAGGATCCTCCGTATCCAGAAACTGGAAATAATGATCAGAAACTACTATAGCGGCTTGCGAAGCCAAAGTCGGTGCTTTGCCAGAGGCGATGGTGAGCGTCATTAGGGCGTGATTGACATTAACTGCTTTCAATAGAGATTAATTAGTCGAAACTTGGACGGCTAGGATAGTCTCTCGTGTCTGATCCTGGAGCACCAGGCTTGTATTACCCGCTTTGACCGAAAATTATCAATTTTTGCCGGAACCCATCCCAGAGGAACCATCACCATCTTAAAGCACATAGAGTATGTATATCTAAAAATGTGTCTCCAAAAATTGTGTCCCACTTCGAGTAACTATAAATCCTACAATTTTGAGGATTTCGAGTTCAAAAAATTGTGATGTGTAGTTCAAATACTAGAAAATATGTGTGCAAAATTTCAATTTAAAATGGCCATCTGATTTCTTTAGAAAAATTTCCATGGCCCAGAAAGTAACTGCTTAGATCAAAAGACACCTTAGAGGATAGCCCCCTATTCGAGGGGCTACAATTTTTACAATTTTGAGTATTTCGAGTTCAAAAAATTCTGATATGTAGTTCAAGTAGTAGAAAATATGGTTGCAAAACCTCGATTTAAAACATCCACCGGTTTTCCTTAGAAAAATTTCCATGTCCCACAAAGTATCTGCTTAGATCAGACGCCCCCTTAGAGGACAGTCCCCTATTCGAGGAGCTATAACTCCTACAATTTTGAGTATTTCAAGTTCAAAAAATTCGAGTGTATAGTCCAAATGATAGAAAAAGTGTGTGCAAAACCTCAATTGAAAACAACCATCGGTCTTTCTCAGAAAAATTTCCATGTCCCACAAAGTATCTGCTTAGATCAGACGCTCCCTTAGAGGACAGTCCCCTATTCGAGGAGCTATAACTCCTACAATTTTGAGTATTTCGAGTTCAAAAAATTCGAGTGTATAGTCCAAATGATAGAAAATGTGTGTGCAAAACCTGAATTGAAAACAACCATCGGTTTTTCTCTGAAAAATTTCCATGTCCCAGAAAGTAACTGCTTAGATCAAAAGACACCTTAGAGGATAGCCCCCTATTCGAGGGGCTTCAATTTTTACAATTTTGAGTATTTCGAGTTCAAAAAATTCTGATATGTAGTTCAAGTAGTAGAAAATATGGTTGCAAAACCTCGATTTAAAACATCCACCGGTTTTCCTTCGAAAAATTTCCATGTCCCACAAAGTATCTACTTAGATCAGACGCCCCCTTAGAGGACAGTCCCCTATTCGAGGAGCTATAACTCTTACAGTTTTGAGTATTTCGAGTTCAAAAAATTCGAGTGTATAGTCCAAATGATAGAAAATGTGTGTGCAAAACCTCAATTGAAAACAACCATCGGTTTTTCTCAGAAAAATTTCCATGTCCCACAAAGTATCTGCTTAGATCAGAAGCCCCCTTAGAGGATAGTCCCCTATTCGAGGAGCTATAACTCCTACAATTTTGAGTATTTCGAGTTCAAAAAATTCGAGTGTATAGTCCAAATGATAGAAAATGTGTGTGCAAAACCTCAATTGAAAACAACCATCGGTTTTTCTCTGAAAAATTTCCATGTCCCAGAAAGTAACTGCTTAGATCAAAAGACACCTTAGAGGATAGCCCCCTATTCGAGGGGCTACAATTTTTACAATTTTGAGTATTTCGAGTTCAAAAAATTCTGATATGTAGTTCAAGTAGTAGAAAATATGGTTGCAAAACCTCGATTTAAAACATCCACCGGTTTTCCTTAGAAAAATTTCCATGTCCCACAAAGTATCTGCTTAGATCAGACGCCCCCTTAGAGGACAGTCCCCTATTCGAGGAGCTATAACTCCTACAATTTTGAGTATTTCGAGTTCAAAAAATTCGAGTGTATAGTCCAAATGATAGAAAATGTGTGTGCAAAACCTGAATTGAAAACAATCATCGGTCATTCTCAGAAAAATTTCCATGTCCCACAAAGTAACTGCTTAGATCAGACGCCCCCTTAGAGGATAGTTTCCTATTCGAGGAGCTATAACTCCTACAATTTTGAGTATTTCGAGTTCAAAAAATTCGAGTGTATAGTCCAAATGATAGAAAATGTGTGTGCAAAACCTCAATTGAAAACAACCATCGGTTTTTCTCAGAAAAATTTCCATGTCCCACAAAGTATCTGCTTAGATCAGAAGCCCCCTTAGAGGATAGTCCCATATTCAAGGAGCTATAACTCCTACAGTTTTGAGTATTTCGAGTTCAAAAAATTCTGATGTGTAGTCCAAATAGTAGAAAATAAGTGTGAAAAAGCTCAATTTAAAATAGCCACCTGACGTCTTTAATAAAAATTTCCAAGCCCCAGAAAATGGCGGTTTAGATCAGAGGACCCCTTTAAAGCTCGACTCCTTTGGCGCGGAATGGCTCGCGGTAACGATTCAAATGTGGCCCGCGTTAAATTGAATGTCTGGCAACACGATTTCAAAAACATAATTTATATTTTACGCAGCCGCGGCGCTAAACCGTCGGGGTCCCCTTGGTTATTCAGTGAACCAGCGCCGCGAAAATGAACTGCAAATTCACTCCTCGGGAATATAAGTGGAATAAGGAGAGAACCACCAGCCCCCGTGCAATTGCTTTGAAATGATAGAAAAATACAGCGGGTGGCGATGTACTTGAATTAAGGGCGACCCACTCTTAAACGCGCTGCCACACACACACACACACGCACGTGTGCATCCAAGTATCTGTATATAATGTGTACGTATACGTGTGCACAGTCGCGCGGGCCCCAGTTATTTACTTCGTCCATTATACGTGCATCCGTAAGTGTGTTCTCGCATGCCACGCCAAATGGCGAGACCGTGTATGTTTATCAGCTTCCAAAGGGAATATGCAAATTGAATTGTTTCGATCCATCACGGTGTTTTTGGACCCCATAATTGAACTGGTCTAAACTATACGGAACTTTCGAAACTGTTCGCCGAATATAAACGAAAATATATTTGCACATATTCGATAAAAACGTTCGTTATGGTACATTCAATCATCGGAACAATTGTGAAAGAGTCAAAATTGAGGATGAAGGAGATCACAATAAATTTCTTTTTAATTCTATATTTTAATCGGTGGCAATAGAATTTTAAATATTTTTGGACAAATAGATGAGAGGTGAGAGACATTTTTTAATCTAAAAATTCTCAAAATGTAAGTGGAATAAAATCTGTATAATATGTGAATCCCAACAATTTTAAAAGTATTAATATTACTCGAAAGCTTGGTGTCTCATATTTCTCTTCTCTGACAATGTTTTAAAATACAGAAGCGATTTTGTTCACAAGAGAAACATTGTTGTTCGTGCACTGCTGTGTTCTGTGTTTTTATTGAATCCTTGACAGAGTACGATGAGTTTGACGGATCCAATGTGTAAACATTTTGAAAGTTTGGTCCTCAGAACGAAGTCGAGGGTGAAATACTTTTCAGCGTCTGAAACGGTCTGTAATTTTATCGCGCGTCCTTCAGCCGGCAAATGAAATATTTTTCGCGCTTTGGCAATTAAAAAGGATGAATATCGGTGCTCGAACGAGACACCCCGTGTCGTTCAACAAATAGTCGCGTTAATATTTAACGAAACGCGTCGACTCAAAGTGACGTGAGATTATTGGAAACAACTTATCCGCAAACCCGATTGCAGTATACGCACGCGGATCGTGCTCGATCGATTTCTATCTGTGAAACGATGCAGCAGAATTTCTTCGTTGACACAAAAGGGCAAAGAAACAAGTTTGCGCGGCTCGGCGAAGCCATTGTGACCCGCAGAAATGAAATTTATACAGAGAGAAACGTAAAACTTTCGACTAAGAATTTTCCGCGATGGCGAAGACATTTATTGTAAAAGTAATTTCGTGCCATTACCGAGCCATCTCGGCGATACGGAATTTCATAACCTCCATAAAACGTCTATCTTCCGCGTCTTTTTCTAACTTGCGCGAGATAATTCGAAAGAAGATGCCTCCGGGTCTCTGTTAAACCTGCGAAAATTTTAATATTTATATTTCCATCAAATTGACAGATTTTCACAGACGAGTACGTGTTCTCTTCAACATCTTCGTCTCCGTTTATCAAGAAACCTGTTTACAGTCATTTACAGAAACAGTTCTCATTTAATCGCTAAAATTAAAATTAAGACATATGTACATACATATTAAACATATTAAAAATGCAATATTCTAACTCGTAAACTGACTAGAACAAAATTGATATACTAATAGTTTCTTGATTAATGTAGAATCATCTTGTTCTTTTTGTTACTTTAATAAATAAACATCAATTTTCTGAAAAGCTAATATCGGTAAATAGTTTACAGGAGAATTCAATAATTTCTGCTCACCAAGAGGAACATATTTAAATAAATTTTATATCATGCTGTACTGTTTAAATATTTCAAGAATTACATATTTAAGTAGTTTACAGGAGAACTCAATAATTTCTGCTCAGCAAGTGGGAAATATTTAAATAATTTTATTTCGTGCTATACCGTTTAATGCAAACCATTTAAATATTTAAGTAGATTATAGGAGAATTTAATAATTTGAATTTCCCCAAATATCGAAATCGATATCCTTTCAATACTCTACACGATACTTAATAACATTCAATTTCTTAATTAACATGACCTCTAAAGTCCCCCTCTCGCAGAGACTAGGGAAATAATTACCATTCGACTTAATGAAAAATCTCACAAAAGGAATATCAGAACAGTGCAACACACACGATACAGTGTGTAAAATAACAATTAAAGGTACAGAGTGAAGCATTTCAATTTCCAGGTCATTAACTTCCAGCACATTCGTTGCGAAATCTTGGCAATTTCTTTTTCGGCAAAAGCGTGCTTAAGACTTTAAGGCGACTGTAATTTTTTAAAAATGGAGCTACATATCTCCTAAGCTGCACAGTCTTCTCTTAGACGGGTTCATTGCCTCGGGACTGTACCTGACAGGTCACGCGATCGTGATAGGTTCTGTCTCGAATTTTCTTCGAGACGGTAAAAAATCTCGAAAATTATTACCTTTACTCCAGAGCGAAAGCGAAAATTGTAACTCGGGTGAAGGTGCCAAATAATTTACCCCCGGAATCATGACACAAAAATTTGCTAAATATTTGTCCAAACGCTGCTAATTAGTACGGAGACTAAATTTGACCAGCCCGTAATAACCGGTTCGCTTATGGCAACGCCTTCTATTCGCTCACCCTGAAAATTAATTTAACTATTGTTATGTAATTTTCATCAACACACCCGTGACGTTATTCCGATTCAAACGATACCAAACACGATACCGTTTGGACCGTGTTTACTTATTTAATCCACGATGCGGTAAAACCTCGATTATCCGAACGATATCTGAAATTCCCATTATGCCAAATTATGTTTGTTTTATATGCAAGCAGTTCGTATAGTAATACTGTTTAGTGTACAAATTATAGCTATGTGAGTATTAACCGAGCAATCTTATTGCACTGACCAGTTCGGATAGTGGAGGTTCTACTATATCGTGGATTAAACGAGTATGTGTGATCGAAAGCGGGTCGTGTTCGGACTCGTTTCAATCAGAAAAATGTCGGGAGTATAAAAACGAGTATAAAAATGACTAGCCTGCGGATTTTATACAGTTCTAACAAAAAATGATACATAATAAAAATCCCAGCGTCAGAAGTAGCTGCGATATATTATCTTGCGAAATTATTTTCAACGGGAACGACCTTAAAAATGCAATAATTTCGAACCAGAAAAATCTGAAAGCGATTTGACCTGCGGGGGTTCGGTGTTAAAGAACGAGAGACGAATGGTGCAGAGCGGTGGCGAAAAAAAAAAAAAAACTGGCAAGTTGGTCCGAGGAAAGGGTTCGGGGGCCGTTTATGGTCGGTGCGAGCGCATCGACGCCTCGGCACCTCGACTCGTTTGCTCGGTACGTGGCAATCGACTCTCGTGTGAAATAGTCGGAGGTAATAAGACGAGGGAACGCCACCTGTTTCCAAGTGTTATGAAACCTCCGGCCAGTGGTCCCGCCTCCGTTTCACAACGACATCACGCCATGTAGATACACATTGTACCCTGTCCGCACACTTACATCCCCCCAGCCCCTCCATCCCCCTCGACCAAAGTCGCTCGGCTAACACCGCGTTACTCCCATCAAGCCCCGTTATCGCCAAGGTTACTCCCCGCGAGTCCGCAAGATTTCGTCGCCAAACACTCCAGATGACGCACGTGTACCATTCGCCAAATGCGACTTCCTGGAACCCGCAATCTTTCTCGATTATTCGCAATTTTTTCACATTGGTCCCGAAGCCGGAAAAGGTGGCAAAAACCTAAACAATGAACCTTCAGGTAGGTAAGTTTTAACCGTGGGGTTCGTTACTCTGACAGTGTTTCTAAGTGGGGGTAAAAAGCAAAAACATCATTTCTTGATACCTGACCAACAGTAACAATTCGAACTTCGAGTTCGTTGGACCGTGAATTTTCAAGTCTGTAAAGCGCATTGCCAATTTTAAGTGTACAGTGTACAACGAATACAACACAGTGTACAAGGAAGTGTAAAGTGTATAAATACAGTGTACGACGAATACAACACAGTGTACAAGGAAGTGTAAAGTGTATAAATACAGTGTACGACGAATACAACACAGTGTACAAGGAAGTGTACAGTGTATAAATACAGTGTACAACGAATACAACACAGTGTACTAGGAAGTGTACAGTGTATAAATACAGTGTACAACGAAGTGTTCCGTGTTGGAAGGAATCAATTTTAATTGTGCATTATTAATGCTGTTTGCGGAGGTGAGTTGCATAGTTTTTATTGCCAAATGTTTATTGTTAACTGATGTCTGTGCGTGCACAAGAGAGAGTGAAAGTGAAGGCATAAATTTTAAAAATGTAGAGCAAAAGTTGAAAGTCTCACAGAGTCTTGTTTGCCAAGTGCAGTTTTATAGATTTTCGTGTGTCGAATTCGAATTGATTCTTCTTTTATTTTAACCATTAGCTTTATTCATCATTACTTCATTTAAACTAGCTTCTTTTTATAAACGGTAGCCTCGAATTTGGTCGGATATATTATTAGTAGTAGACTGAGGATCTTTATGCAAAATAAAAATTGTCTCGAATTTTGTCGGGTATATTATTATTAGTCAAAATTGTCTCGAATTTGATCGGGTATGTTATTATTACTAGACTGTGGATCTTTACGCAAAATAAAAATTGTCCCGAATTTGGTCGGGTATGTTATTATTACTAGACTGCGGATCTTTACGCAAAATAAAAATTGTCCCGAATTTGGTCGGGTATGTTATTATTACTAGACTGCGGATCTTTATGCAAATTAAAAATTGTATTCACATAAAAATGTGTATTTTTATTTATTTATATTGTATTTATTCACATAAAAATTGATTCCTTGTCCGGATAATTTTGTAGACAATGTGCACCAGTGACATTAAATTTATTTTATTTATTTTTATTTCCACCTTGTGTTTCGCCTACTAATTTTTGCCACGAATAAAATCCGCAGCCTAATTATTATGATGTACGATTATATAATTGTACGATTAATAATTGTACGACTAATAATTGTATTATTTTCGGTAGTCATCTTCTCCATTGTCGTCATGACCTTCACGGACGGATAAATTATGTTGGGTCAATTCTGTCGCCGCACGTGTCGTTGCGAGATCGTTGGATCGGACGTTGTGGACAGTCTGCGGAGAGGATCGGGACCATAAGAACGGCCGGGGGGTGTCCCTCGTTATAAGACTATCGATTGAACCGCACAGCGAGAATAATCGCGCGTTTATTTCTATCGCGATATTCGCTCGTCGATGGCCGCACAGTGGGGCGCGATTTCGACCGTAGAAATTGTGGAGGCTACACCGGAAACAGAGATCCCCGGTTTCCCGTGCTGGCGTTCCGCCAACAACCCATGAACTTTTAGAAATTTTAGTGCTCGCGTCATGAATCTTTGATCGCGTTCCGACTGAACGAATCCGGGGAAACAGAGGATCCGTTTAATTCTCGGGTCGCGCGATTGTCTCCCGAGAAATATCAAGGATCGTTGCGAACGTGGACCAGTCGGCTGGCCACATGGTGGTCGGGATCAAAGAAATCCGGTAGCAAGGTTCAACCTTGC
The DNA here is from genome assembly GCA_913789895.3 of Seladonia tumulorum. Taxonomy (NCBI): domain Eukaryota; kingdom Metazoa; phylum Arthropoda; class Insecta; order Hymenoptera; family Halictidae; genus Seladonia; species Seladonia tumulorum. The sequence continues at coordinate 15,130,211 of OU565270.1, read as the reverse complement.
CGAGAGATCTGTTTTATCGCATCGATCATTTATCACGCGGGCTGAGCCACCTAAATTCATCACCTCGAATAACGACTAAATTATACGTTCTAAAAAATGCGTTCTAAAAATATTGTTTCAACTGATTTTAGGGTTAGGTGTATCAAGAGGGACGTGACATTGTGTACAGTGCGTGCCGCACAACAGTGACCACGCCTCTAGCTGCGCTATTGGCTGAAGCGGTCGCACGCACTATACAGCGCGTGACGTATAAGCCTAAGCATTGGACTACCGGAGCGTCAGTGGCGGGGATGGGCAGAGCGAGCGAGTGTCCTCTTTGACCTTGTGCTGTCCATACTGCTTGCGAGCCAGGCACAGTACGTGACTTCTTTATTAATGTAGGCGTTTTAGATTTAAAGATCAACTTTGCATTTTTGAAAGGTTCCTTTTAAAAATCTTTTCACGCATCAATTCCGGCTTCTTATACTCTAAAAAAAAAGTTATGCATATCGAAAAATGATTAGTTGAGCAGATAATTTAATTTGAATATTACCAAGTTCTTAAATTCTCCTAATTTTCCTCCTACCTTCAATCGCACCAGTGTGCATCTTTGTCGTAAATAAATAAAGTCCACAGTCTAATAATGACAATTTTTAGTTTAGTTCCTCTACGACGAATCTCTCAATTAAGTTGTTCAGAAATGATTTGCAACAGTAATGAATTGCACAAAGATGTGCGAAATAAATTGTAAAATGAAGATTGCAGAAAGATCTGCGAGATACATAAATTAAAATTATTCGATAATTTCAAGTATTTTAATGTCTTCACAGATTTCTGATTGACATATTAATCATTGCCATAAACGCATAAAATCTGAAGTTTATGCATCACGTGCAGGGGTATCTTGATCAGAATATTTACAACAAATTTATAACAAACATTATGTCACTTGAATGCATAAAATTTGCTAGCACGAAACAGCATTGTTAAAATTCATTGGATCGCCGAACGAAATTTATAAGGTATTTTTCTTTCGTCGATTATGCTCGCGAGACGCTAAGTGGATTAGCTTATTTTCAACTTGAGGGTGTTTAATAGCCAGTCTTTTTTCATGCAACAACCACTCTCTTTGAACGTGGAACACTCCCTCTCTCTCTCTCTCTCTCTCTCCCTCTCGTTGCGAAACGCCCGGAAAGGTTAATCGAAAGCTTGTCTGATAATCCCGTGACTTCATTTAAAGTATTTATTTCTTTGGAATTACGCGATCGATCAATATGTCAATACCATAACGGCTCTCCTCTCCACTTTCCTGGAAGTTCGATAATTTAAACCCTTTACCGCCCATACTCGCTTTCAACTTTGATAAATGATACTTCGCCCGAGCACGTCACTTTGTTCATACGTTACATCTATCTCGCATAATGTAATTCAGTCTTAATTGATGTTTATCGCGCACCTTTACGCCGGCCCGGCTAAATCGAACAATTAACTTCCTAAATAAATAAAACCGACTACGAGTGTAACAAGAATCCCACTCACTTTGCGACAGGGACGTCACGCGTGAAAAAAATACCCCGGGACCACGTAACTTCAAAAATGTAGCGTTACTAATTAGTAGGGAACCATATTAAATGACGTGTCTTATATAGATTAAACTTGTAAATAATATTCATCTATAAGACGCGTTATTTTTCACAGAGTATTCACTTAAAACGTTATAAAACCGGTGAATCGATATCCGAACAGTTTTGACTTCATAGAGACTTCAGCAGTGTCGCTAGCGGTTAAACTTCACCTTGGCGACACAGAAATTTTTAACTTTTCCTTGCATAATTCTATACATCTTGATGAGGGAATTCCAAAACTCGAAGTTTCAAGTTCAGGAATTCGTTGGCTTAAAAGTTATGCGTGTTTAAAGTAGAGCGATTTTAACTGGTTCAGCGTGGGACTTCCCCTCCAACTTTTTCCCCTCGATTCGTGCTCCCTCCTCTCGTTGGGCGACTCTGGACTCAAATGACATGAAAATAAAACACGATTCAAGGGATTCCCCCTTTCGGTTCAGGGCTTGTAGCATATATGACGTTTCTCCTACGATTACCTGTAGTCCAAGGGTTGATCGCGAGCACAGATGAGATAGGTTGATCGCTACGGCTTCTCTAATAGCGAATGAGCGGCCGGCAAAGCGGCGTTTTGCGTTCTATTTCGGTGCGTGGAAAGATAGAGGAAGCGTTCGAGTTTAAGCTTAAGTTGAGCGAGCACACGGTCCACGGACAGGAGCATGAGCACGAGCCCGTGCATAGTCTGCGGCCGAGGTATTCGGAGGGCAATTGTTCGCTTGATGGAACTCTGGAACTCGAGCCACTCGAGCGCAGGGGCCGTGTCCCTCGCTGCGAGCCTAAAATCTGCAATAGTACCGCAGTATGTTCGTGCTACTTTTACTTATATCTCTTCGTATAGCTGTATGTCTCAAACCCTCCTTTCTTCCTCTCTCTCTCTCTCTCTCTCTTTCTCTCTCTCTTTCTCTCTCTCTCACGCACGTATACGGGTTTACTCGTGTTAGGGGATGTGCAGTAACCTCTAGGATTCCGTACTCTCGCTAAATCGAAAAACTTTCCCACTCGATGCTCAAGTCAACAGCAGAACGAATCGAAATAAAATGATAGTAGTAGATACGGGGTCTGGGATCAGAGCCAGCTGTGGACGAAACACTTCTGAATGATAACACTTGGAGAGGAAGAGCAGATTTTTATCTCCGCGCGGGTGATAATTAGATGCGGAATGATAATTGCCCGCGTGAAACGCGACGGGCCAGACGGACGCGTTTCAGCCATTTTAACGAGCCGAGAATGACGGATTGACGTTCTTAAATTATTTTTACCTTTCTTCTATTCTGAGCTCAGTTTACACTAAAATCAAATCCGCAGTACAGTAACAATAGTTCAGAAAATGAGCTGTTGAGCTTTGTGCACTGTTCGGCAAAAAGATTGCACGCGTTAACGTTTAATTGTTTATCATTTATTTTCACGTTGCAACTGAAATTTGTCTCTGGACACTATTTCACGTAACATCAAAGTAGATTTTAATATTTGCTGAAATGTTACGTGTATAGGAACCTGAAATATAGAGCACGTAGTTGGTTCAACTTGTTAGTTAACTTTAGAAAAATATTTAATCTTCGATTATTCGTTTACCGACATATTCGTCACATTTTTCTGATTGAAATGAGTCCAAACACCATACCATTTGCACTACGTTTACGCGTTTAATCCACCATTTACTAGAACCTCGATTATGCGAACTGATCAGCAGGCTAGACTCAATTTTTACTGTTTTTTACGTTGAATCTTGTTGTATATCGGGGTTTAGATTTTGTTACTATAATCGCTTTAAATCAGACTAATTCCATGCGAAATGCCTGCAAACGAATAATAGTGAATTCGGATGTCACCGGTTCGGATAGTCGAGGTTCTACTAAACCGTGGATTAAACGAGCAAACGTGCTCCGAACTGTGTCATGTTTGGTATCATTTTAATCAGAATGATTTCACGGATACGTCGACAAAGGTTTCACTGAAAATAATCATTAAAAACAAGTCATTTTTCTAGACTTTAACGTGTGCTTTAATAGTATTCCACTTTAATCTAATAACTTTTGACCTGCTCTGCGCATCACCGTGTTAATTAGTCACAAGGACAAAATGAGGACAAAAATTCCGAAAAGCATGATTTACCCCGAACAATTATCGATGTCAATTAAATCTATTCATAGACGAGTCAGGCTCGCAGAGAACGCGCCAAATTCCGCGTTGTATGTTACGGATTAAACGATAGTGTTAATGGAACTGCATAATAAAGTGTGACAATTGACGCTGTACGATTAATTATCAATGTTAGTTGAATCATTAAATTTGTGGTGTAGAATGTAGAACGACGTTCGGCTGCGTTGTTAATATAACACCGAAACTAAATATTATTTCTAATCAATATACATATGTATATGTGTGTGTGTGTGTGTGTGTATGCACCATATAATATTTACCGTAGAGATTCTTCTGTCGATAATCGCAGCACGTTTGTCTCGTGCCGCGCGGTATCGATTAAACATATTTTCTACTTTCTTTCACAACTTCTAAAGTAATAAAATTTCTTATTTATTTACCGTGTACGCGAGCCGGAGCGGTGTATTAGTTCGGCTCGAGCGACCATAACGAATCCCAAGTAAAAATAAGTCGGGCCGGGTATTATTTCCAGGGTGTATCAGCGAATTAAAAAAAAAACCCGGGACGGCACGCAGGCTATTTAACGTTCAGCCTTTGACGTCAAGGTGACAAGTTAATCGGATTTTCTAATTCAAGCGTTATCGTATCCCGGTTTTCTTGCGACCCGCAGAAATTGAGTCGCGCGTGCCGACTTGCACGGCTTTCCCCGTGGAAAATCAACTGTAATGGAAATGCAGCTTTGATTCCAGTTCCTTTCATTCGCCCGGCGCGAGCCCGCAATTAAGCCGGTCTAATGTGAACCTGCGGAAAATCGATTCTCTTCTCCCCATCTTCTACCGGCGAAAACACAACGAATGTTCTCTATCTTGCGCGACGTTAATAAGGGCCCATTCCCATTTACAGAATTTTAACACGCCAACTGAAAAATTATCGAGTTCAACATTTTTCGTATATAGACATATACAGGACGTTCATTTGAAAATATGAAAGATATTTAAAAAGTGGAAAACACTTGTCCAAGCATTTCGAGGGGGAAAGACGGGGCAGTATCAGTTTTTCATTTGGGTGGCGTTCTCAAGGTCATTTGAAGGTCAACTTTATTTTTTCCAATGGAACCTATACTTTTTATTATGGGATCTTATTTTACGTAAAACTACCAGTAATTTTGTCCAAGGATTTCGAGTGGGAAAGAGGGGAGCAGTATCAGTTTTTTATTTCTGTGACGTTTCCAAGGTCATTTGAAGGTCAACTTTGTTTTATCAAATGGAAACCTATGTTTTTCATTATGGGATCTTATTAGCAATTTTCGTAGGATGCTTTTTTCTATCCGTATACTTAATATCTTTCATACTTTTCGAGATGTTGGAGGGGAAATTTTTCGAATGAACACCCTATATATCTAAGTACAGTGCATTCTCGATATATGTCCACAACACGGGTCTTTCCAGCGTCTAGTATCGTCCAGGAGACATACCCGAGTCATGGCCTCATAGTGAAATTTTTGTGCAATTATCATTATTATTGTTTCAACCATTTTATAATTACTTTATTATTTATATTATCACTTCACATGGCTGCCACGACATCTCACTTTTCGATTGATGAATTTTCATCTTCAAATTTTACACGCATGTAAAATAGAAATCACTGTCTCTTGTGAAGTAGAATTATTATTAGTTTAATTTTTATTGTTAATTTTTTTCTTTATCATTTTTGTAGTCGGCAAGATAAATGAATCTCTACATCATACCTGAGTAAAATTTGAAGAGAATGGGTCAGTTCGTTATTGAGATATCGTGGCAGCCACGAAAAATGATATGCTGCTGGAATCGTACAATAATTAAAATAATAACGGAGATAATTGCATGAAAATTACAGTGTGCTGTATTTCTGAACAGTGTACGTAAAATGATGTTTTTATGGAAATATTTCAGCTTTTAGTAATTTATCTAAAATTATTTAAAATTTTTCCCGGGCTTGCTGTGAAATTCTGTTCTCGTTTATTAAAACGAGATAATCATAATTGATTTCTATACAAATCTATTGTATCAAATTCTTGTGTAACCGAACAAATCTCAATTAAACATCTTTTTCTTCGTTTTAAAGAAACCTAGCGATCAAACATCATAAGTCAACACTTTCCGCATTTTTCCGATAAAAGCAATTGCAGATGTTACTGAAATATGTACTAATATACCCCGGAGGATTATCTGCGAGAAAGATGTTACAGTTTCCTGGCGAGCAGCCCCACCGAAAGACATAAAAATTCACTATTTACACTGGCGGAACTCCCTTAACGCTCACTCTTTACAGTTTCCCGGCTAACCGATCCTCCCGAGCAATAAATAGCATAATTAGGAAACCCAACGATCTTGGTAATTCGCAAAGGTTCGAAACCGCAGGTCTCAGCATGTCTTAAAGGATTTTTCCCGCGGTTTCCGCGACGGTTTTATTCGCACGGAGTTATTCCCGGGGAATAATTTTCCAGGAACGGTGACGCGCTCGGTGAATTTTGTTAACCAACTTGCTTGAAAATTCCGGTTCGAATTCCGGTTTATTTGAATTTCAGAAGCTCCCCTTGTCGAATGCTCTCGGATAAAATCGGTACTCCCTGCTAGCCTACATCGTGCCAACTATGGTTGGCCCCGAACAATCGGCGAAGTTCCGTTTTTCGTTGCTGTTTTTAGCCCCGACATGAATTCAATAACATATTTCGGGTCCGGGTCGGGTCGGGCCGGGTCGGGCCGGTTCGACTTTGCTCTTTATCGGACGGGCGACGTCGGAACAATTGATTGCACAAGCAAGACAACGTCATCAAAATGCAAAATAAACTCCCCGGGACGACGACGGTTCCTTTCGGAATTGCAGATTCGCGACTGAACGTTGGAGAGACGCCATATTTGTTATACATATGCAGGACAGGGACGGAACGCGCCACGTGACCGGGCCGTGGAAGGGGAAATTCCGCGCTTAACGTGTTATAGTCAACTTTAAACACGCATAACTTTTGAACCGGTGAATTCCTCGCCACAAAACTTCGTTTTTTATCATCTTCCCGTCAAGATGCACAGGATTATATAGGAAAAAGTTAAATATTTCTGGCTTGCCAAGGTGAAGTTTAATCTCCGGCTATTAACCCTTTGCGGTCGGAAGGCGACTCTCAGTCGCCACGGCGTTTCGCGCGACAGGTCGGATGGCGAGTGAGAGGCGCCAATCGGTGTTTATATTAGATTACGTTAGCTCCAAGCTATAGGAACGCAGCATTGGTATTTGGAAAGGTTCCTTAGCTGTTTATATTCTTTCGTATGAAGTATTAAATGACACATCTTAACGGAGATAAGATAAAATTGGTAAAAGGTAGTAGTGGATCAGGTAGTAGCAGACACAAACCGCTATGCTGCAAGAAAGTTAGAGGAAACAGCGTTATCCTCGCGATCAATTTGGCACACGTGGTATAATGTCACGAATGCAGAATTTTTTGCGTTTATCGCAGTTATAGTAAATATGGGGACAATAACAGCGGCCAATCTGAAGGAATATTGGTCAAAAGACCCTACAAGTAATATTCCATTTTACCCGAATACATTTTCGAGAGAGCGGTTTAGCCAAATTTTTTGGATGCTACGTGCAGAGATAGTTTCAGTATTTAGTGTTTGTATTCGGTGTTTAGGTAGCAACACCAGAACACGTTTGCAACTGATAACTGGCTACCTTGATTACATAAACTCCAGACTTTTGAACCATTTCACACCGGACAAAGAAATTTGTGTTGATGAATCTGTCGTCCAATTCAAGGGACGGGTTTCATTTATTACATACAACCCAAAAAAACCGACTAAATGGGGCATCCGAATATATACACTGGCAGATTCTGGTACGGGATATATTTGCGGAATTCTACCGTATTATAGCAGCCTTACAACACAAAAATTGATAAGACCGGACCTTCCAGTATCAACAAGAATTCCGTTGCATTTATACACAATGATCATTTAATTTGTAAGATCATTTTATTTGTACCTGTAAGGCGCCCGTCACCTTCGCGAAAATCGCTCCGACCTGCCACCTCGCTCGGCCGAAAAAGCCGCCGACCGCAAAGGGTTAACACTGGCCGGAGACTATAATTTTTTGACACCTATATTTTAGTGGATAGTAAGACGAACTCGGTAAGCATCATAACAATTTTTTTTTTATAATGACCTTGAAGATTCCTGAAGAAAGAGTTGGTAAGAAACTTTACTAAAATCGTTCTCTATGAACCTTGCTATACTTGATAAGAAAATGTCCGAGGTCCGCCCTGTACATAAATAGATAAACTGTCTTATTATTATCTCTTTTATACTACATTTCGTCGAGCAGCGTACAATAAATCGATATTCGACGATCGTTATCACATAATCCGGTTTAGCAGAACTTGCCAGGGTTTTATATTGCGTTATCGATTGTCCTTAATAATATCCGTAAATGTATTTTTAAAATTCCGGCCGCGGGGGCTATTCGAATCGATTTTCGCGGCGCATAATGTGCAACAAATCGAATTATATTGGATCAGGTTAGGACACGTCTTCTGGACGCGGTTAGAGTGTCTGAGCGAAGCTGATGGCGGGACACGCTGCTGCTGCTGCTGCTGCTGCGGCTTCTGTCTAAAAAATGTGTCGTCAGCGCAATATAACGCCGAAAGATATATGGGCCGGACTTAGGAACAAACTGCGACGAAAAAAGCCGTTCTCCGTGAGATATCCCCGCGGTGACGCGAGGGTATCAAATTATTAACTTGATAACTGGCAAGATATACGTCGCGGAAGCGACCAAATTTAATGAGAACGCGCCGGACAAAATAAAAAGAACCGCCTTGGCTTCGAAATCCGAATTTTTCTTTGTCACTTCTGTACGGGGCCAAAATCTCCAGCCAGGTCGTTTCTGGAATTTTTTTACGGAAAAACCGTCTACGCGAAATTTTTGTTAATTCAAGATTTTGTCATTTTAATATCTACTGCAGGAAGAATTAATCCTCTTTTGTCTCCAATCAACGCCGTTTGTCTTTCGTATCTATATATTTAAGGGATAAGTGAATTACTCTATAAAGTGCCAAAAAAACAATAAAAAAATCTTCGAATAATTTTGTCTGTGAAACCTTCATGGACGCATTCCTGATATTCTCCTGATTAAAACGAGCCCAAACACGATACCGTTTGCACCGCATTCCCATGTTTAATCCACAATTTAATAGAACCTCGATTATCGGAACCGATGGTGCCAGAATTAAAATTCCTCATTTAGACCCCGTCCGCAATTGTTTCCACAATTGAACTTAAAGCGATCTATATACATATATACAAATCAGCGATATATAAATCAGCAATAATTGAGCGTAGCACATGTTCGACCGACTAGTTCGGATAACAGAGGTTCCACTAAATCGTGGATTACACGAGCATGCATGATCCAAACCGTGTCGTGTTTGGTATCGTTTTAATCGGAAAAATGTGACGCATTTGACAGTAACAATTTCGTACAAGAACAATAAATAACAACAAAGTTTTATCGTTAAATTAGTACTGTCAGGCCGACCGTTTTCTTTGCTCGCTATGCTTATCTACGTTCTAGCGTCGGGGGATCAAAGATTGAAGTGTGCAAGATACCAGAAATAGTGTGTCCGAACATTCCGGTAGAAAAGTTTGGACAAACACCGAAACAGAGTCGACAAGTCGACACTTATAATTATTAAACACGAATTAGCCGGCGAGGCGAGCCGCCCGTTGAAAATAAGCTGTCTTTGCGCGTATTGTCTGGCGAGAAACCTTTTCCACGGCGGCGATTGTTCCCGGGCATCTAGAAGATTCAAGTTTAATGACTGGAGAGAATAATTCCGTAAAATCAATACCCGGATTCTCTCCGCGGGGTCTGCTATCGCTACCAATCTTGCTTCCTTGTTACGTCGAGCAGTTCTTTTCGGACCCTCTCGTTCCTCGGGACGATATTTTAGCAATTTTTGATAATCTCGTAACGCTCGGATAAAGTCAGCTGACACGGTCCTCTTCCTCTCTCTCTCTTTCTCTCTCTCTCTCTCTCTCTCTCTCTCTCTCTTCCTCTCTCCACTTCCTTTCCTATACGTTTTGATCTTCTTGCTCGTTGTTCCCTTAATTTTCCAGCTCGTTTGTTTCCCCCCCACCCGCTTCCCTCCCGGGCCGAGCTAACGCAGTAAATCTTTGTTCTTTTATTCGTACCGCGTTCCCTGTATCTTCTACCTAGCCAGCCTCTTGATCTTGTTGGTTCATTGTCTCGCGGACCATTATTGTTTGCTTGTTCTATCAAGCTTTCCCGTTGATCACCTAATTCATCGGCCGCCTTCGCCGCTACGTGTCTAAAACACGAATCGACTCTCCTGTGAGACGCAGCCGCCCGACTGCTATCAAATTCGGCGATCTTCGACGATCTTCGACGATCTTATCCGGACAGCGAGCCTGTCGAACTCATCAACTCGAAATTTAATAGATTTATCGACGAACGGTTCCTCCAGAATGTGCTCAATTTCTTCCGACTAAAAATAGTTTCGACGCAGTTACAGCGAAACCAACGTCATTCGGCATCGTAATACTTTTAAGCTGTGACGTCGGAACGATCCGGTACCGGATCGTTTCTCGTTCAAATGGGAACACTGTGGGCTTTTAGGCAAAATAAAGCTGAGAGACTATTTTATTTCCCGTTGCAGCTGACCTTGAGCGACCTTGAGATCAGAAAAGGTTGTGGTGTTCGCCTTGTAGTACACTGCCGGAACGTAAATAAGAGAACGTTCCATTTAGAAAAAGAAAAGAACTGAGTTGACCTTCGTATAACCTTGGTGCATCCAGCAATAACAAATTTTAGTAACACCAGAATATGGTGCCAATCATTTTTCGTTTAAATGGGAACACTTGAGTATCTCTGTTACCGATAGACTGCGGACTGTTATGCAAAAGAAAGCGGAGAGACAATTTTATTTTCCATTGCAGTTGACCTTGAGCGATCTTGAGACCACGATAAGTTATTGTATTCGTCTCGGAACACAGTGCTAGAGTGTAAACAAGAATCCGTTCCGTTAAAAAAAAAGAAAAAAACAGAGTTGACCTCCACATCACCTTGATGCCTGCACAAAAGATAAGACAATTTTATTTCCAATTACAGTCGACCTTCAGAGCATAATAGAGCGTTGTGTTCGTCTCGGAACATATTGCCGGAATGCAAACAAAAAAGAATCAGACCGTTCCATTTAGAAAAAAGAAAAACAGAGTTGACCTTCGCATCACCTTGACGCTTCCAAAGCTTCCTAACATCAAATTATGATGCCAAGCAAGCGAATTATTTGGATGACCCGTTTTAAAAACCCCACCCCGCGTGCAACAAAATTTTTCTATTGGAACGACGTTCTATTTAACCCTTTGCACTCGGATCCATAGATTCTAGACTCATAACGACCCCGGTCAGAGGGGACCCTTGGAGGGTACATCCGAGTGCAAAGGGCTAGTAACTTCCCAAGAAAACAAATTTGTAGAACAAGCCTCGAGCTCTCGCAACCAGGCAGGATTTGATTTTCGCGAGCGGACGAACAAGATCTGCGAGAGGATCGACGGAGCGGGTGATCCGCGAAAGGATCGATTCGGAGGGCAACAGGGGCATCGATTCGGAACGGTTAAATCCCGATTTGGGAAGCACAGCGCGTCGCAGTAGGCCGTAGCCCGTAGCCCGACAGCTGAAAGTTCCAACGCGGCGGTCCAGACGGTTTCGGTGCAGTAGTACACTTTTATTCCCCACCGTACATACGTACATAGCCCGTATGTATTTCGATGCATGTATCTCGGGTAGCCGAAGGGTGCTAAATTCTTCCTCCAGCTCGTCCTCGACCTCGTTTTCCGGATGTCATGAGTCTCGACGGAGTGCAACGTCGTCAACCACGCCGTCGCCCGCCTTCTTCTTTCCAGCTTTCTCGGTGTGGCCCCTCCGGTTGCTCATTTACCCCTCCCCGCCCCCCCACCCTCCACAACTCGTTCCTGGATTCTATACGCTTTCTTTTCTCGTTTCTCTCTCGCAGCAAAAATCGTCCGCGCTAGCTCGTCCTTTCAGTCGCCTAGCAAAAATCGGACTTAGCTCTCTCTCTCTGGTCCTTTCATTCGCCTCGCAACTTCCGTTCCCGAATTTCTTTCCTCCGACATTCTCGCCCTTTAACATTTCTTACGCGTTAAATATTTCCGCGGATTCCTTCCTTTGGATCTCTCCTCGTCCCGGTTATAAACGAATTCCTTGTTTTACGATGCTCCTCCACCGAGAGGTGGAAAGATCTCCCCTCTCTCCTCGTCTCTCTCCCCTCTCCTCCCTTCCCCTCTCTCGGTTTTCTGTTTTCAGCGAATTCGTGTTCTATACATATTTTCGTTGGATCGCTTGGTCTCATTCTCAACCTTTCTATCTTTCGACTCGGTCTCTCCTATCCGACTTCATCGAATAATTAACTTCGACGTGGCCTCTTCTCCTCTCCCCTCCTCTCCTCGCCGTCGGCCGCGCGCGACCCTTTCATTCCACCCTTCCGTAGCTGGCTGCGATTAATCTTAATTTTCGTCGAGGTATAATCTTTAATTAAATCGCCATTGATCCGATGGCGGACTGGCAGACGCGACCAATCGAGTGGCTCCGTCCGAAACAGGGGAGAAAAAGGAGAAGAAAAGAGACGAGAAAAACAAAAGAAAAGAAAGGCGAAGACCGGAGGGCAAGGTGCGGATCCCGCGCAAAGAGAAATCAATTTTCGCGGCCGGGAACGATACCCTAATTATCAATCTACCGTCAGAAATAACGGACGCTGGGGATCCTCGAAAATCATCCCCCCTACCTCTCCCCACCTGCAAATTGTTTCCACCTTGATCTCTCTGCCAGCGGGCAAAGATCTCTCTGTGTGTACGGGGAAACGAGGCGAATGATGCGGATACTTATGGCAGGATGAGCGGCCAATCTCTTTTCGAGGAGTAACCGTTGACTCTCGACGATTATGCGCGCACCCTTTCGCACCTTTTTAATCGAACGATAGCCGATCGGAACGGGCACGTTGACCGGGGGAAAGATCGACAGTGTGCTCGAGATAATTTTATCGATATTGAGGGCACTCCGAGGGGTCAAGTGTCGATTTCTTTCAGTGGACCTTTTCGGAAAGCCCTTGGATATTGTTAACCTTGAGGCTCCGCTGCGACATCGAATTTTGCGGGAGCAATGAAAATTGTCTACTTCGATCGAATAGAGAATATCGTGTTTAACACTAAACGCACCACCATCGGTCAAATGTTCTAGATTTTTTATTCGACAATTTTTGAAGTTATAAAGATGCTTTCATGAGCTATGATTCAATAAATATCTTTAGTAGAGCACTAAATAAATTAAATCTTGTCATTTTTATAAGGCAACATGTACACTCCCGCCCATAAGTCTTAGGACACTGGTCTGGTTTTTAGTAAAACACTGGTATTTCGTATAGATTATGTCCTGGACCTTCAATTTCTAGGTCAAGTTTTTGCTTACTTCAAAAACTGATATTATTATTTTATGTTGAATTAAATCTTGTCATTTTCATAAGGCAACATGTACACTCCCGCCCATAAGTCTTAGGACACTGGTCTGGTTTTTAGTAAAACACTGGTATTTCGTATAGATTATGTCCTGGACCTTCAATTTCTAGGTCAAGTTTTTGCTTACTTCAAAAACTGATATTATTATTTTATGTTGAATTAAATCTTGTCATTTTCATAAGGCAACATGTACACTCCCGCCCATAAGTCTTAGGACACTGGTCTGGTTTTTAGTAAAACACTGGTATTTCGTACAGATTATGTCCTTGACCCTCAATTTCTAGGTCAAGTTTTTGCTTACTTCAAAAACTAATATTATTATTTTATGTTGAATTAAATCTTGTCATTTTCATAAGGCAACATGTACACTCCCGCCCATAAGTGTTAGGACACTGGTCTGGTTTTTAGTAAAACACTGGTATTTCGTATAGATTATGTCCTGGACCTTCAATTTCTAGGTCAAGTTTTTGCTTACTTCAAAAACTAATATTATTATTTTATATTTTGCTTTTTATTCAGATAACAAGAAATTTTACCCTGAAATTCAAATCGCTGTACACATTGACGTTCGCTCGAGCTTGTCCCGTTGCGGGTCACGAATGACCCGGCCATAGCGGGGCATAGCGTACGGAGGGCGAACAGTGTCTCGAGTGGCGGGAACTTCGGATTGCGAAGTTGATAAAACACCGAGAGTAGAAATACGTACCGTGGAGACGAATAAAATTACACGGCTTGTATTTTCTAGAACGGTTCCGGGCCCGGCTGATCCTCGTCGGATTTACCGTTCGGCGTACCGGACGGCGCCGAAAGTCTTAATTCTATTATTCGAGATCGTTTCGAATTTCTAATTCCAACATTAACAACACTCCGTCGCGAAAAAGGCTACACCAACGCGAGCCCGACATGTTTTAATAATCTTGTTGGACAGGTCTCACTGGTCCCGAACTATACCATCATCCACCGGCTACCTATGTTCTCGCGTTTCGAGCGCGAAGTTTACCCGAAGTATAATAAGATCGCTTCGCGTTAATGCCCGTCCCGGGCAAGTTCGCCCGTTGCTCCGCCGTGGAGACGTCATTATTGCTGATAAACTTTTCTCGAACGAGATCACGGTTAAATAAATAGGATCCTATGGACGCATAAATCTTTGAGCCGAGACGCAGAAACGTGACCGGACTATGGCCCGATGAATTTTCAAGATTTATCGCCGGGCCGCGAGTAACTGCTTAATCGAGTTAGTCAGGATACAGAGAGAGAGAGAGAGAGAGAGAGAGAGAGAGGGGGGGGGGGAGGGAGGGGGAGGGGAGGGGAGATTTTCATCGTGCCGCGAGCACGTTCGAATCAACGTTAATTACAATTCCTTCCGATGGTATCTGCCGGTAAAGACTGTCGGCTGCCGCTGCGCGCGGGCTCCCGCTCGGATTCGAATGCTAGATCAAGTGCTAATTTCGTAGTTCCGAGCCGCTTAACGTTTACACCGACTCGTATTTCCGTTTCTTACCTCAAAGTCGCAGAAACGCGAGACCCCCTTTGCCACGAGATATTATTTCGTCATAGACGTATCGTGTTCGCGTCGTTAACCGAGATATCAACCGGAACCCCACCTCCCCCCATCACCCACCCCTTTGTTTGATGGGAGTACTCGTGATACGGCCGAGACGATTAGCTTCTAATGCCTCTGACACCGACCGGGATAAATATCGAAATTCTTCCCACGAGGCCGTAATTGTCGCTTATCGTATGTCGTATATAGTAAGTATAGTGTGTAGTATTTTGACAAAACTTTTTTTATCTCGCGAAACTCTTACTGGTCTATTCGCGACATCCTGCCGATTAAAATGAGCCGAAACACGACACCTTTCGCATCGTTTTTACTCGTTCAATCCACGATATAGTGGAACCTCGATTATCCGAACTCTAATCGGTTGAGTGGTCGGACGATGGGATTGAAGTTATACGGCTACAGTGCTAGATTGTATCTTTTTGTACCAGTATAGACTAGACTATATAGATGGATTACTTCAGATTGTACTGTTTGGGGAATTTAGGTTTCATCGGTTCGGATAATCGAGGTTCTACTAAATCGTGGATTACACGAGTAAACACGATTCAAACCATACCGTGTTTGGGCTCGTTTTAATCGGAAGAATGCCACCAGTACGTTAGTGCCAATTTGAACGAAACCAATTAACAATCGAGTACAAATTGCAAAATTAAAAATTACGAAAGAACTTCTATGAACAGTCAAGATTACTTCCACTATTTGAAGTGACATATCTTCTACTACACAGTGTTGCTTGCTGAGACGAATTCAACTGTAAAATTCAATAACTCCAACAACTTGTTAACATAAATACAAGTCTTGAACGTTCGTGCTAAAATAGTTGTTAACAGTCACGCCTGTTCGAGAGCAAGTGACGTGGAAACTCTTCGCGGAAATTAAAAATTGCATTAATAGCACCGCGACTAGATTCCCCTAATTTTTCCACCGTTCAAAAATTGCGCTCAACTATTTCCGCCAATAAAATCAACCGATCGACTGGAGTTCGAAATATTTCGTCGTTCGGGCCGTCGAAAGCGTTCGGAAAATCGCCGGGGGAATTTAATTCGGTAAAACTCGGCTGATACCGGTCGCCGCAAGCTGTCCGCTTAACCCTTTCCCGAATTGCCCAGACCAAGGGCCCGACACAATGCATTTATGCACAATTTCAACTCGACCGTCGCGACGACGTCGTGGTCGTGTCGCGGCAAAAAGTGTTCCCATTTTTCTAACACAATGCGCATTTATCATGGACAATTAACACGAGCATAAGAAAAGTTTTAAGGCTCTGTGTTCCCGCGGCGCGGGAACGGGCACTCGCCCTACACGGTTATCTCGAAATTCACGAGGGCGTATTAATTAATAAAATACCGAGTGGAATACACCGTTCATTACAATTTTCATGAAACGATATATTCCGATAGAAACGAAAGTAAAAATTCATTCGGTTTTTCTTGTTTTTGACAACGATGTCCCGCAACAAAAAATCTGAAACAAATTGACAACACTGCCTGTTATAGTACTATATTGGGGCAATAAACAGCTAAATAGCATGTTTTCATATTTTTGAGGGGTTTTTCATTTTTTACGACCACAGTTTGCATCCAAAAAATCTGAAAAAATTCTCAAAAATCTGCTTTAGGGTCCAAAATATGCCACATTTTTTCAGAATTTTAGGAAGCATCAGATTGCGGGAAATGCGCGGAAAAGCTCAAAATCTAATTTACCCTGTAACTTCCGTCACGAGCGAGATAGGGGGTTGAAATTTTGCTCAGAAGGGTTTTTCTTGGTCAGCTTTCAAATGGTTCATTAATCGTTGAAAAACGTCTAATGGCAGTTTTGACCATCTTAATCGGCTAGGCCCTTTTGTATTTTAGTGCCTGGGGGAGGGGGGAAGAGAATTAGCACACCCCCATAAGAACTCGCCACCCCCCACCCCGAGAACTCGTTTATTCTCGTTTCGCGTTTTATTGTGGCTGTAACCGGTCTCTGTGAAATCGCGGAAGTTTTCGCCCGGGGCTCGGAGTGATCTCTCTTCGGCACCGGGGGTCACGCATAATCGTGACCGGGCCGTGTCCAGTAATTAAAACGAAATTGTATCTCGTGTGTTACCTTTCTGCGCCGGTGCTGTCCCGTTGAAACAGTAATTTCCTTCTAGTCCAAGCAACCGTCGACGAGCAACACTCATCCGCGAGGCCCGCCGGCACGAGAAACGAGTTCCCGCGATATTTTATGGGACTCGTTATTAATCACGGAACCCATTAAAACTGTTTTCGCCGGGGACTTAATTGATCCGCAACAATCGTGCGTTACAACTCGGCTTCGGCCCCGGCACCGCCGGAACTTTATTATAATAATGCTATACATACCGGACGATCGAATTTTCGGCTTTCCAGCGTATGCCCCGAAATAGCCGAGATTCCATTGTGTTATATATTAATTCGATAATTATAACAACTAGCACTTCGGGACGGCCATTAATATTTCCGCCTATTAATTCACCAATAATACACCGGCAACCGCCGTACCAGCGTAGACTTTAATTACAAACTGACGATCCTTTTTCTATCCTCCGGCATTGTGTTTAATTAATCGCCGCGTTTCGATTAATTTGTTAAACGATCGAACGCGAGTTTAATAGTGGCAGTTGAGCTATCGCCGGACGCCTTGGACACGTCGGGACTGTTCCACCCGGAAACCCGAGCGAAACAAATGTTTACAAATTTTTCCGCAAACCTTGAAATTATCGTTTCCAAAAAAAAAAAAAAAGAAATAGTTACCGAAAAATTGTCCCTGATCTTGAATTTCGCGGTCAAATTTTCTACTGCATTGTACTCCACGTGTCATGTCAACAAAAAATATTTGACCTTGACATTCAAGGTCAAGGACAATTTTTCGGGTAACTTTTCTTCACAGATCTTCATCGCTCCGAACATGTAGAACATTTCTTTACAGCCTGTACAGTGACCCTCATTAATTAATATTAATCCTAATAGACACCTTAGACTAGACGATAACTTTTCAAATATTGGACCGTACGATTTGAAAATTTTTTTTTTTTGAGAAGTCAAAACGATTCACTGGTGCGATGAAGAAATTTGTCGAAAATTACGGCGGAATTGCAGAGAAAGTGGTGAAAGTTGTATTTTTCTTGTATCGATTATTTCAAGAATACCTTTTTTCCATTAACACTAGAACTACCGGATGGGTCAAAATGACTTTTCCTCCTAATTTTTTCTTTTAGAGATATTGAAATTATAAATATGTTTCTATGAGAAAATTTTTTAATAAACTTCTCTATCGAAGTAGATATTTAAACAAAACTAATACGAAATCTAAACAAATCTTATTTTGTTGTTATTATAAGACAATGTATGCCAGTTGCATTTAGTGCTTGGTCGTTCTAGTGTTAATTTTATTTAAAAAAATTGGAAACTGTTTTTAAATAAATCGTTTTAATTACCACGAAAGTTATGAGAACTGTGCAGAAAACATAGGGCAGTTTCTTCGACAATGAGGATACAAAAATGGCGTTATCTTGAAATGCGAGCGAACGTGTGCGTCGTCGACTCATAATGACACGTATAAACTGTTTATCCCCGTAGATCATTTAAAATTAACGGCTCAGGAATGGTGAATAGGCGCCGTGCGCCCCCTCAAGATCGCAGCAAACACGTTTGTCACGAAAGACAGAATAATTAGAGTTCGCGGTGCCATTAATCCTGGAACAATCGAGGGAACGTTACAATTACTCTTATTACTCGATTCGGACGATGTATCGTTTATGGACACTCGTTAACACGATCGATAGACGCCTTTAATGCACCGATATTAGCGAAATTCCTGGTTAATTTCAAGTTTGCGTATCAATCCGATCGGTCACATTGTCAGCCACGGGGATAATTAATCAGAGGAGGATGTCACCACGCTTGACGTAAACTGCTGAAAGTTGGCGAATCTTTGTCAATTTGTTCGAGACGATTCACCGAACCAATCATCTTAAAATTATGCGGATAGTTTACCGCGCCACTGATGCAACACATTTTTACGACCGAGAGTAACAATAATGTTGTCACAGTGGTTTCTAACGCTATGACTTAACGACAATTATTAACGTATCCTTCGAATATTATTTATATTCATCTCTAAACAATTTAAAATTTTTAGCATTAAGGAAACCCCTCCCACTATCGATTTATGCAAAAAACAAATCGATGAAAGAGCTATACACAAAGGAGTTACGATAACTATACAACGATAAAAAATGAGTAGTTCAAATTAAAAACAGTAAAAGCATTAGAAGAATTTCAAAATACTGTTAAGCATTAGTTTCAACCCATTATTAACACTAGAACTACCGAGTAATAAATACAACTGATGAATATTGCTTTGTTATGATGAAAAGACTACATCTATTCAAACCTAATACCATCTTTATTCTAACATGTGCTTCAATGAGAAAGTTCATTCAAAAAATTCTGATGAAAACATTTTTATAATTTCAGTAATCGTGAAAGAAAAAATTAGGAACCAGTCATTTTGACTGGTTTGGTAGTTCTAGTGTTAAAAAAGAAAATAAAATGTTTCATTCGAGTTCGTTCGGATTCAGCTGGAAAATTTTTATTTCAAGAAATGTGGCGCCTGGGGTACTGGCAAAATTTCTGTTCGAAAATCAAAGGAGATTCTAATCACCGGTAGCTGTAAAATAAATCACGGGTTGCGAGCGGTTAACGCAACGGAAAGTGGCCAGAAGAACCGGGCAGACAGAGGAGTAATTTGCTTGAGGTAAAACTAATTGGTCGACGGTCGAGGCCGTCTTTGACAGAGTTGATCCGAGGCCAAAATCTCGCATAGAGCACCAGCCTCTAAACGCGAGCCCACCAGCCGGGAGGAGTGCTCGTTAGGATTTTCTGACAACTCGGTATAATGATTGAGCTGTTCCGAGGCCCACGAGGCACCGGAACACGCCCGACCAGATCTTTTCGTGCATTGTCTTCCGTTTTCCAGGCCCGGCAGCGCTCAAAGCAGAGAGCCCAGCCTGAACAGGGAACCGTTGCTGCAGCTTTCCTTGAAATCAATGTAGCAGCCTGACAGTGCAAAAACTTGATGCAAAAATCTCTTTCTTCTTGAATCTCACAATTATACCTTCTCCTCTATTTGTCAATTTCACTTAAATCTCGACTGTTGCCGTATTTTAGTATCTTTATTTGGGATAAATAATCCCACTATTTATCCCACTATTTTTCTTCTTGAATCTCACAGTTATACCTTCTGCTCTATTTGTCAATTTTACTTAAATGTCGAATGTTGCCGTATTTTAGTATCTTTGTTTGGGATAAATAATCCCACTATTTATCCCACTATTTTTCTTCTTGAATCTCACAGGTATACCTTCTGCTCTATTTGTCAATTTTACTTAAATGTCGAATGTTGCCGTATTTTAGTATCTTTATTTGGGATAAATAATCCCACTATTTATCCCACTATTTTCCTTCTTGAATCTCACAGTTATACCTTCTGCTCTATTTGTCAATTTCACTTAAATCTCGAATGTTGCCGTATTTTAGTATCTTTATTTGGGATAAATAATCCCACTATTTTTCTTCTTGAATCTCACAGTTATACCTTCTGCTCTATTTGTCAATTTCACTTAAATCTCGAATGTTGCCGTATTTTTGCATCTTTATTTGGGATAAATAATCCCACTATTTTTCTTCTTGAATCTCACAGTTATACCTTCTGCTCTATTTGTCAATTTCACTTAAATCTCGAATGTTGCCGTATTTTAGTATCTTTATTTGGGATAAATAATTCCACTATTTTGTATTTACTCGCTACTGAATAATTTTGAATAATGATAATATCAATAATAATAATCATTTTTCCAAATTTTTACACAGCACAAAATACACGGATCTGTCTCGCTGGAATTACGTAAATATATGCAACCGTTTACCTTGTAATTTGTAGAAGTTATCATTTTCACGATGAGAGTACCCTTTCCGTTTGTATAATACCCATTTTGTTGAAACGCATGTACATCATTATTCCAGCACAAAGGATAACTGTAGAAATTAACTTGGTTTTTGATTTCGCTGCTTCAGATGAATGTACCGTGGAAGCTGATGCAATTCTAATTTTAATTAGGCGACTTCAATTAAGTAGTTTGATATATTGTAGCCGTACCTAATTGTGTAACACATTGATTACGCGAGAAAACTGTGGGACGAGAATTTTCTTCTTTCTTCATTACTAATGTTGTATTGATTACATAACATTGAAATACTTTATACGGTATGTTAATTATAACATTGGAAATAAATGGAGAAAAAAAATTCTTACTTGAACAAACATTTTCGTTCATATTTAATGTCAATGACAATGGAAATGGAGGGAGAAAAACATTGTTACTAGAATATTCATTGATATTTAATTTTAATTTCATTGGAAATGAGGGAGAAGAAAGTTCTCACTAGAATAGACTTTTCATTCATATTTCATGTCAATAACATTGGAGATGAAGGAGACAAAAATTCTCACTAGAATAGACTTTCATTCATATTTAACATCAATAACATTGGAGATGAAGGATAAAAATATTCTCACTAGAATAGACTTTTCATTAGTATTTAATTTTAATTGTGTCGGAAATGAAGGAAAAACAAATTTCTTATTAGAATAGACCCCATTCGTATTTAATTTCAATAACATTGGAACTGAAGGAGAAAAAAATTCTCAATAGAATAGACTTTCCATTCATATTTAGCATCAATAGCATTGGAGATGAAGGAGAACAAAATTCTCACTAGAATTGACTTTTCATTAATATTTCATTCTAATTGCGTTGGAAATGAAGGAGAAACAAATATCTTACAAGAATAGAGTTTCCATTCGTATTTAATTTCAGTAACACTGGAAACGAAGGAGAAAAAAATTCCTCGCTACAATAGACTTTTCACCCATATTAAATTGCAACAACATTGGAAGCAAAGGGGAGGAAAAATTCTTACTCGAATAGACTTTTCATTAATTTCCTTACGCCTCGTTATTTCTCGCGGGTGTGTGTTCTCCGGAAGAACGGAAAAAATTTTTTTTACGGTTCTTTTGAATAAACTTTATCATGCTCGGATCAAAGAAAGAATCGACGTAGTTAGTTGTGGGCTTTCGCAACTCCACAGCTTTCACTTTGTTCCGCAAATCCTTGGGATCCGGGGCGTTACGAGGGTAACACTGGAATATTTTCTGATCTTCCGCAACAACGTTTGCTGCACATTACACTTTCCACTTACGTTACTTTCTCTCTCGCTCCAAGCAGCGAGATCAAACTGATCTATTCCCGACACAAAAAATTTGAAAATTTGTGAGTGAGATTCTCATAAAATTCATCGTGAAATCAAAAATCACAAAATCTTTAATTTGGGCAAAGTAACAAATATTTTGTGTTGTTTTTTAGATTGTTGCTTTTTCTCCTAGTTTTCAAGATCATCGGTGTTTTCGTTTTTAAGTAACTATGTATATTTTCGCGTTGCATCTCGTAGCTTATAGAAAAATACATTAAAATATGTACAGTGACCTTCAAATGACCTTGAGCTTAAAAAACGGAGCTTAGAAAGGACCTTAAGAAAATATTTTCTACGGGATACCGACCCTGCCATTGAAATTATATGTAGAAAATTGTTTACTTGGTCAAAATTGAGGAGGATATTCTGGTGGTCGCATTTACTGGTGAGACACCTTGTATGCATGTACAGTGAGTAACGAAAGTATTCGAACGCCCTTTAAATCAGTATAACTTTTTTTTTAAGTGAATCAAACGACCTGCCTTTTTTTGAGGAGTTAGAAGAATTGGTTTTCCAAATGATGTGTAAAAAAGATTTTGAAAAAATTGCAATTGGTAAGAATTACATGAGAAAATAAAAATGGCACTTTTCACAACTTTTTTATTTGAACCTGTAGTGAAAATTTAAAATATGCGTTTTGTAGATATATGTTAGTTATATACATGCTGCAAATTTCATTGAAATCGATTATACACAAGAGCTACAACTAGTTAAAAGTGGTGAAAAGCGTAGATTTTCACGACTTTTGGCCAGTTTCTACTTAAAATCCTCAGATTCTAACATACATATTTTGATACGTGCCATTTTTATCTGCGTCAGCCGACTTCGATGAAATTTTCAGTACGTGTATAACTAACAGAGATCTACAAAACGCATATTTTAAATTTTCATTACAGGCTAAAATAAAAAAATTGTGAAAAGTGCCATTTTTATTTTCTCATGTAATTCTTACCAATTGCAATTTTTTCAAAATCTTTTTTACACATCATTTGGAAAACCAATTCTTCTAACTCCTCAAAAAAGTCAGGTCGTTTGATTCACTTAAAAAAAAAAGTTATACTGATTTAAAGGGCGTTCGAATATTTTCGTTACTCACTGTATATATGGTGCACAGAGGAGAATGAAATGCGCATCGTTCATGCATGCACCGAAGCATGTTTTTCATCGGGGGCGATATGAAAAATCGTACTTGCGGCTAGCGGCAATTTTAATCTGGCAAACTTATTCTCGAAAGCTGAGGAAAAAAACGCTCGAACGCCGGGCCGGGCCGGACAGACTATTGCGGCTTTTATGCGCGCGATACTTCGTCGGGTTAAGGACATATTACATGAATATTTCATCTGACCTGTCGAGATCGATGGGTAAAATCGAATCTCCGTAAAGGAGAATTTCCAATGCGTCTTTCATATGGATAGAAACGAGCCTTTGTCGACAGCGAATCCAAATAATTGCGTCGCGATAACTTTTCCCATAAAATGCATCCGATGTTAAGGGCCAACGCAGACGGGTCAGATGATCGTTATTTTTTTAATTGTATTTTTTAAAAGTACACAACCTTAGAACCACTCTCTCAAAATTTGGTGCTCGAACCCGTCGAAATGACAAAGCTGTGACGATTCCAGAACGTTTTTCCCAAAATGCAATCTCTTCGTGGTCAAAATCTCAAAAACCGATGAAATTCTCATAAGCTATTCCCAAACTGTTTTAATTTACATACGAGTACAGTGTTTACTCTATATGTACATGTCGATGGTTAGACTGTTTTGGACATATATCGAGAGTAAACACTATAGTTGTACCTTACCGCGACTTTTAACCCATTTGCATTATTAGCGTATAAATACGCTAAATATATACGCTCAATTTTGTTGGTCACTATCATTATTCGTTAGCTAAAAAATAGAAATGGAGGGTGTTGTTGGAGTAATTCTGATTTTTCCTTATAATGCTGAAATATGAAGTTCTTTTACTCGTAGTCATTTTTGTGCTTAACACTAGAACTACCAGGCACTAAATGCAACTGACATACAATGTCTTACAATAACAACAAAATTGCATATGTTTAGATTTCGTATCAGTTTTGTTTAAATATCTACTTCGATAGAGAAGTGTATTAAAACATTTTCTCACGGAAACATGTTTATAATTTCAAAATCTCTAAAAGAAAAAATTATCAGCAAGTCATTTTGACTCGTCCGGTAGTTTTAGTATTAAATATAATTTTAAAAAAAGTTTGGTGACAAAGAGGCCTCCTCTTTTCATATATCCTTACGATGCAAATGGGTTAACGAGCGTTTTTTCGAAATTTGTCGAATCACGTTTCTCTCTCTATCTCTTCCACGAAACGGAATTTTCGCAAAAGAAGACGGTGTTGGCCAAACTATCCCATTGAAATAATTTCATTTAAATACGAGTGTAATATGTACGTCGCGGGTAACACCTGTGGCTCGGCTCCACAATGAGGTAGAACTTTTTTAAAACCGGAAAGCGAATATCGCTTGTTTTTCAGGCATTCCGGCGGCCTTTGTCTAATACTAATTTAATGCCAGCGTGATTTATGGAACTAGAAAGCGGCGTTCCGCGAGAATAAAAATGTGGATTATCCATCTGCTGCGTTCCGCGTTAAAATCGCCAGGCCGCTCGCATCGGGGTATCGGATTGAAACGTCCGAAAGCTGAAGGAAGAAACTCTCGGCGCGACAAAGGGGACTTGTATAAACATTTGAAAAATCTTTTCGACGACCCGAGACAATCCGTGTCCGCTATAGCTCAACTCGAGAACGGCGGATTTCATTTATTTCCCGCGACGAGTCAATCGATTGATTTACGATACATTTCCCGCCGTTATTATTTATCGGAAGAATAAAACTTTTTCGAGTCTTTTGTAGCAGCTCGCTCTCTCCCTCTCTCTCGTTCCCCTGATCGATCGCAGCCCGCAGATTTTACAGCGATTGCATGACAAAGTTTTCTCTTTCCCTCTGGTTTTTTATAATTCCCATCGGTTGCCGCTTTTGACGGGCCAATCTCTCTTTCTTTCTCTCTCTCTCTCTCTCTCTCTTTCGGTCTTCATAGGAACCAGTTTATATCCCGTCTTTTAAAATTCCGACCAAGCTTTGTACATTTCGGCACGGATTATTTACTACCGAATTGTCAATATTATGTTACACCCGGCGCCACGAGATATTTCATCGGACGTACCAAACGATAAAGAACTCGCGCGGCCGAAATCTGCTGGTTAACCCCTTGTACTACGATTTATTTCACGGTTTCAGTGATCAGAACTTTTTTATAATTTCCTTAAAAAAGGAGAAAATTTATATCTATTGTATGCCTATATGTTCTCCGATAGCTGTATATTAACAACGCCGAAAAAGAATTTTATTTCGGTTTAAGGGAAATTCATAAGAAACATATTTATTGGACCCTGTTCAGCATCTTCGTCACGAGTCTGACTCGATATTGTAGAGTAAGGGGTTAATACGACAAAAATAAATGTCTACGGATTATTTGGCCGAGAGAAAAGCCCATCGTGCTCGGTTTTGTAACTTGCTGCAAGATCGTAGCATTATCGAATTATATCTGGTTCTTTACTACCATAAACGAACGAGCCATTCGATAATGAGGGAGCGTAACGAGCCGTTTAATGCAAATATGGAACAAGTCATAACAGATAATCATTGGATAATGAGGAATTCAATAAAAGTTGTGTACAAACGCAACAATATCGTTACGCTTGTCTTATGCAAGCCGCGCTAAAATTATATTACAGTTAGTTTAACGAACAAAACCCTTGAGATGTTGTTTTCGACCAAACAGACAAACGTTCTTCCACTTTCGTACGAAACCGGTCTTAAAACTCTGTGCTAGTCTTAATTAACAATTTCATTGTGCCCCCTTGTTGTGAGGTACCCCCATCCGTAATACGTCGAAAGCCGTCCCCGAGCCATCGTCTTATATCGAAAGAAAACTGTGGATCTCATAATAGTACAGTGTTTACTCGATATATGTCCAAAACACTTCTTAACCCTCACAGGGTATACCCTGGGGTGGGGATACCGTATAGTGGGGATAATTCCGCGACATTTATCGGGTAGGCCTTGGCGACATATATAGAGTAAACACCGTACTTGTATGTAAATCAAAACAGTTTGAGATTTGGATTTTTTCAAAGAAGTTAGCACAATTGAATTGCTACATAAAGTGAAAAATAATTTGTACAAAAATTGCAATTGGTCGAAGTTGCAGAGAAATTACTAAACGTTGCATTTTGCAACTTTTTGTAGGTGGACCTGTATCGAAAATTTTATATATTCTTTAGTAGGAATTTGAGCAAAAATGATGTTTTGTATCTATGTATTAACTATCGAATTTGCAATTTAATATGATTTTTTAAATATTTATTGATAGATCATTGTGATATGAACACTTTTATAAGATCATACAAACAGTACGATTTAGGCAACTGGTATCCTAAATGGTACCAGCCGGTTTCCAAAATCGTACCTCGTGTGTTGGATTAAATAGATACAAAAAATCATAAGAGAAACTGTATTTTGCGCTTAATTTCAGTTTAATATACAATACATCATAAAAATAAAATGGTCCGGTTGTCGGACCGAAAGCGTCGGATTTCTTTTTAAAAAAGAATAAAACCACTTTTTGCCAGCCATTTTAGTGTTCTGATGAAGATTCTAGTTCAATAATGTGGTCAACTAATTCTTTTTCAATACCTGCAGGTATTGTTTGTATGGCTCCAACCTTTTTTTAATGTAGAAGTAGGTCTTTTTATCAATCCAAGGAGGTGTCTTCTTAACGTTGGCTTTGGAATTTTATACCGTCGAGAACATTCGTTGAATCCGTATTTTTTATTTCTGTAAGCCTCTATTGCTAATTTCATCTGTTCTTCTGTCCATTCACAATATTTTCGCTTTCCCATGCTAAAAAAATTTGAAATATTGTAAATCGTTTATTTTCACGGTACAATTTGAATAACAGTATCTTAAATCGTACTGGTACGATTTAGGAAACCACAGTGTGGTACGATTTAGGAAAAAGACGTCCCGCTAAATAATTGAAGCTAACCTTTAAAACATTATCAGCATGTTTTATAAACTAAATAGAAATAAATAATATAACATAGCTAGTTTTTAAAAATATATAAGACTACCTCAGAAACTGTAGATTTATATTTAATTCAGCCGATTAAAATCGTTTAAAATTAACATCAGACTTGCCTGATTTCTTTGTGCTTCTGTCATTCACAAAACAACATTTCGTGCGAATGACTTTTTGGTCCTACTTTATCGACATAAATAAAAGTTCATATCTTTACCACCAAGAGGCATCAAAATGCATTAATTTTTAAAGAAAAGGGCTGGTACGATTTAGGTGACCAGTACGCATTTGGCAACTCTCCCCTACATATTCTGAGAATTTCATCAAAATGGGTCAACGTTCCAGATACAGATGTTTCAAAATACCCCTCACGGGGTATCCTCCGCGGCAGTGGGGATAATTCCGCGACGTTTATCGACCATATCCCGGCGACATATACAGAGGAGTTCACAGTATTGCACCGACATGAAGCTTGCCACAGAGGGTTCTCTTTGGAAGCCGGAAGGATCAATTTGTTTTTGGGGCACCTTCTATCCTCTTGATCCGACTGCACCCTCTCCAACGCGCGGATATATTTCCGGTGGGGTGGGGGGATGGCACGATAGGGACTGGGCCGGTTCGGGCTTTTTCGCATGGGAATTGAAAAGCCAATAAACGCTCTCGATGCTTTTAAGCTGGTCTCGGTTCGGCAAGTGAAACCGTGACGTCGCGCCGCCATGCCGGTTACGCGAGTCGTATTCGCGGAAAACGTTTGGTATCCGCTCGCGGGGAAGTTTCCGCAGGCTCGGCGGGCCCCCGGTAAGTGGCTTTTATTCTGGCTTCGGGTAGAGCGAGAGACGAAGTTCGCGGATTGCAGACGACCTTAATAACTTCCTAACCGAAAGACTATTAGAAACTAGCCTAAAGAAACTTGACGAAAACAGTCGGGGCGCGCGGGCTATTGTGGAAAAGTTTATTCGAAAATGTACTTCTTAATCCAACCTGTCTGCTCCGCTCCGCTCGGCGGCGAGAACGCAATAATGCGGGCAAAGTTAATCCTACGCGAGTTGTCTTTGCGATCAGACAGTTTGCTTTTCAGCTTCTAGAGAAAGAGAAAGAGATATTCATAGCGACGTTTTTCCAACGAACGTCGTCTACGAGTGAAATTCAACGAGCCGGCGGGACGAGAGCCCGGGAACGGCATCGAAATTATTCAAGAATAATTTGATTAGGATTAAGAAATTCGATCATCGAGAACCGATAACTCCGACGAGATTCCCCGGGCCGGCCGTCCGGCTATCTCTGCGATCTCTGCCGGTTGTGTAGCCGGGGCTTCCAGTTAAAAATTTGACGTATAAATCTTGTACGAGCTGCGGCCCCGATCCCCGGCGACAGTAACTGCGAGGGAATAACTCTGGATGTCGTTGAATCGATCGTTGACTCGGCATTTTTACGCAAACTCTCGCAGACAACGGCACCGTGTGAGGAACGAGAGAGAGCCTGGTGGCGTCGTTGCAAAGGTGCCTATCGCACCTGAGCTACACGACAAAATCGTACCGAGGACGCGCAGCGTGCGCACCAAACGGTATTCCTTCGTTTTCCCGGAGAAGGTTGCCAATTTACCTGGACGTGACATGCAAACCTCTTGAAACCCTACGATCGATATTGTTGCATCGTAACAGGAAAGTCAAACGCCCCGACGGACATACGTATGCGCCGCGCGCGAGCTCGCTCGACTCCGGCTTCGGGAACTGGGACATCGAAAACTATCCGAGTTTTCTGCGTTTATTGTTTTCCATGGAAAACATCATATCGCGCCGTACCGGTCCGAATAGAACGCGTTGATTGATTCGTCCGTCCGGGTTCACTGTCACGGTGTTCGATTGGCCAAAAACAATCGCGGTGAGGTCAGGCTCGCGCGTCTATGCAAATCGTCGCTTTCAAATAGAAAATTGATCGCACAATTTGCGCGGGAACGGTGTTCCCTTCTAAATAGACTCGTAGGCTCCGCATACAGTACAAACCTATCGCGTATTTGTCCGACTGTAATACCGTGTACATTATCGTTCCGGCGATCGTTCGTTTACATTATTACACGAGGAAGTATTTCAACGGCCGCGTCCGCTACGATTAACAAACGGAACGTCTCTGTGTCGCAGCACCGAGCGGGAACCGTTGGCGTGCTGTCTTCGACCGGTGCTCAAAAACTGTTGCGATATCGGTTTCGCTTCTTGAAACAGTTATGGAAAACTTTTATTCCGAATAACTGTTACCGAACCCGCCTGCCGTTCGGACTGTAGCAGGTTCCGTTACGGTTCTCGCATCGGCTGCTATGTCGGTTCCCTAACTGGTACTTTTTAGGCGCCGCGTCGATTCCGAAACTGCTGTTGAATCGATTCGAGGAACCATTATGCGGACTGTGTCACGAGGAAAATGAAATCGCGATATATTACGGCCCACAGATTGCTGTGTACGTGCACCTCTTCTTCGAAGGCGAGAATTTTGATCACAGTGTTTACTCCATATATGTCCCGAACGCCTAGCCGATAAAAGTTCCAGAACTATCCCCACTGCCGCGGGGTACACCCCGAGAGGTGCCACGAACCGAGGTCTCTACTGTACTTTTCTACGCTCGGCGTGGATCGAAGAATAGTATCCCCTGACCGATATATGTCCCTCGCTAGACCCGTCTTTTGGACATATATCGAGTAAACGCTGTGTACTGTTCGGGATCGACGGAGAATATTTTTATTATGTACTTCTTTGTACATTCTTCACCTGTCCACTGCTTTAACTAGTTAACCCTTTGCACTCGAAGGTTTTTGAACTTCAAAAGGAAACATTTCTTCCGACCTAGAATATTTCCCTCCTATGTATTTGTTTTTATGTTATACATACGAAAATGGTGCAATTTACTCGTACAACACTGAGCTGTTTAGTAATTTATTAAATGCAAATAAATGTAATAATCCAAAAGATATTTTCAATAATAATACAGCAATTTTTAGTGGTGCCTTACAGTCACCATTCGAGTGCTAAGGGTTAACCGTGGCGATCTCTTTGCAAAGCACCCACTAGTGCGCGATAATCTTAGATACTGCTTACGAGTTAGCTTTCAGGAAGTTATAAATCCAACTCAAATTATTTATAATTTTCATTTGTTTGTTTCATTTCGTCTTGACCTCTAAACCTTTTTAAAACATATTAAAATTTACGAATATAATTTAGTTTTCGCCAGAATTACAATTTGAATATCAAATTGTAACAAAATTTTACGCATGACGGATATAGTCGTCATGACATAAAATTGTGCCACACCTTCATGACGGATATAGTCGTCGAACACACTTAACTGGTTAAATTGCACCTACATTTTTGTTATAAATTCTGCAGTTTTATTTGCCGTAATAGGATGTCGATATTGTTCCAGTATTGAGTAATGTGAAATCATTAATATTGTAAGTTTAGGGTAAAGCGTCTATTTCCAGCGTTATAGCATTTATCTGTTGCTTTTGAACATATAAACGTATAAACAAAATTAAATATCAACACATTGCGTGCGTTTCGTGGCGCATAA
Source organism: Seladonia tumulorum (assembly GCA_913789895.3). Lineage (NCBI taxonomy): Eukaryota > Metazoa > Arthropoda > Insecta > Hymenoptera > Halictidae > Seladonia > Seladonia tumulorum. The sequence goes on along the minus strand of OU565270.1, from coordinate 15,099,379 downwards.
TGTCGTACGGTTGTGACTGGATTCATATTCCAGTAAGACAGTACAATAGCACGCGTTGCAAAACTTGTATAAACCTAATTAACAATGAAAATATGCCTGTTTCATTGTAGCCTGCACGGTCTGCGTTAATGTGCTATCGATCATTGATGGAGCAACTCGCGAAGTTGCAAACAATGCCGAAGCATTCAAGAAGTAGAAAGACCTATCGCGTCGGGTTGCAATAATTAATTGAAGTCAGGAGAAAATTTAGAACGTCACTCGTTGCAGAATAAAAAAATAAGAGAAAATACGGAAAAGTGTGTTCCTTACTAAATAAACATTACACTGGATACGTATGTGCTGAACATTAATATACTCGGTTAAATAAATCTGTGTCATTTTGCAATTTTTGTTCGTTCGACACAAAAGTCGGACTGAGAAACTAGAATTTTTACTCGGTTGTTATTGAAGATAGAAACAAATTATGCAGGCAAATGTTGCATGGTTCAACAAGCCGTGTCATACTGTACTGCAAGCTTCCACGGAAGTGCATCAGTGCAGTTCTAAAATGCAAATCTTCACAATGGTAGAGCATTGAACCTTTCACTGTAGCTACCAGAGAGAAGTAAATATTAAAAAAAAAAAATTTTCACGAATGCACCATAATACTCTTCTATTCAGACTCTTTGAACCGTTTGGTTGTAAAGCATTAATCAATATATAATAATACGACGAATCTACTTACGTAAACAAAAATCATGGAATACCAAAAAATCGAGACCCAGTTGCACGTTGCAGCTTTATAGCTTATTAAATCATGCAAACAATTCCTCCACCATTTCTGCCTGTCTTCATTCACCCTCATCAGTCCTTCATTTTCCTCGCGTGTCAAAGTGACACAATGGTAAAACATCAAATGAAATGGAACGGTACGTAACGAACTTCGCTAATTATTTTATTGCGAACAAAGTAACGATCATGTATATACACAATATGCTGCTCGCTTATTCCCACTTCTCGATTTCATTAGGACGTGTTCCACTTAGCTTTGCATTAAACTAATATTTACATTCTTATGTACACAATCCACAATTTAGCCGTTTCATCAGCTATTTGTCCAAGGGCAAAATTAAGTGAACATACAATTTACTAAGTGTTCGAATATTGTTGAATTTTATTCAACTGCCAGTTCAAATTTTTCACTAAATACCTTAGGTATTATAAGGACACAGAATAAATAAAAGTGAAGGTTATAAAAATAATGTAAATTCGATTAAATTTCATTAATACCTTATTTTTGACTGTACATTTAATAGAAAAATAAAAGTCATAATGTTACTGGATAAAAGTACAGTAGAGGCCTCGGTTCATGGCCCCGCGTCAGTGGGGATAGTTCTGCGACTTTTATCGGCTAGGCATTTGCGACATATATAGAGTAAACGCCGTACACTCTGTATACCGTATCCGTCCGATTAAAAGTATCTTCTAGAAAATCTAGAAAATCTTGGAATTATTTTTTTGTCGCCGTCGCTTCACTGTTTTCGAATTAAAAAAAAAAAAAGGAAAAAAGAAACGTTAGGATGATCGATAGAAGCTGGACACAGAGAGGCGCAACGAAGAGTTACCGACAAGATTAATTTGTCAACGGATCCTGTGTCGGATCAGCTCGAATATCGACTTCGATAATTCGTCACTGACTAATGCACTCCGCCGTAAATATAAGTACCAGGCCGGATGGTAAATCTCATTTAACAGCGCGAGCGCATGAGAGCGGTATCGGGATCGGCATCGACGTATTCGCATTGTCGTATGTGGATCAAATATAAATGCGTTCATCTATTCATAACGGGCACAACATCATCGACAAGTCCTACGTGTCAGGCTTCGACAGCGACAGGATTCTCCGCTTCAATGTATTACCGATCGGACGTTGACCGAACTCCTGAAAATTAACGAACCGATTCGGCGATGTGCTTCGATTCAAGGGAACATCCATTTTTTTCCCGATATAAATCCTGTTCGCCAAAGCAAGCACCGTCGCCATCAAAATTCGCTCCATAAACGCGAAAACTTTCGGTCTGCCGAGTCACACTTACAGAAGAGGTACTAACATTAGACTTCTAAATTAAAAAATAATTTTATTTCTGGTTTCTCGAAACTTTTACCTCGACCTTGTTTTTCTGATTAACTCGACAACAAACGCGATATAATTACGATCAAAATTACTCGTGTACCAGGCGATCAAAATTTCAGATTCGACAATTACGGTAGAGGTAACACGAATTCCTACCTTCGCGTCTTACACGAGTAAAATGTTTTTCTGATTAACTCGACAACAAATGCGATATAATTACGATCAAAATTACTCGTGTACCAGGCAATCAAAATTTCAGACTTGACAATTACGGTAGAGGTAACACGAATTCCTACCTTCGCGTCTTACACGAGTAATTATGATCGTAACTATGTCGTGCTTGGGTCCGTTTTAATCAGGAAAACTGGACGAACACGATGGCAGAGATTTCACGGGAAAAAGATCAACTTTGAAAAAATTCATGAAAATGATCCGTTAATCCGAAAGGGTGAAAACGTTTCCCAACGGAGATACAATTTATTCCAGGTAAACAATGAGAAGCCAGCGCCGCTGATATAATTAAGATAACCACGGCCGTGTATCGTTAATGAAGTCTTTTGGAAGTTGAAACTTTCGCGGAATAACTATCCCCGCTTACAAATAGATAAAGATGCCGGTGATTCTCTTTTGAATGGAACTTTCACGCAGCCCCGAGATTAATGTGCCGTGAGTCGGCGCAACAAATTCAGAAGCTTGAACTTTATTTCGACGGCCGGCTCGCGTTTTAACTAAATCGCCCGTGAAAACGGAACCAAGTGAACGCGAATATGTATGTGTACATATTACTCCTGTAAACCATACGGTACATTTATGAAACACAAGGGCCGCACGAATACCCTTTCAAGTGCGCTCGTCATTGTGTGCATACTGATGTATCGTTGTGTTTGTTTGTTTTTTTTTTCACCGTCGTGATTCGACGGAGCGCGGAACGAAAATGCGGTAATTTTATTTTTCGAGGGGGGAGAAATTTCCTTCGGCGTTGTGAATTAATAATGGCGATTATTTCAATGCTAAACTTGCCGTCGAATGTGGCTGGTCGGTGCTATCTTATCAAAATAACAAAACTGAATTTGTTTAGATTTTAATTTTAATCAGTCCTCATAAAAGCATGCTCATAGTATTAATAATTGTAAAATGAAAAATCTGAAACCCGCCATTGGACTGTTGAGAAGTGATTAAAAGTAGGAGGAAGAATGAGTATTAAATTTACGAAGCATCTGGTTGGCCATTGAGAAGTTATACTACTGCGATGGTCACGGAATTATTTGAAATTTTTTTCAAGAATAATTATTCAAGGTGCCGATTTGAAATTTTTTGGGTTTGTCAAACGACGTTTCTGGAGCACGCTACAATTTTCTCAAGTTAAAATTATGTGTTACTTTAAAGCTACAATAATTTCGAAACAACTCGTTGACCCTTCACTTAGATGCAAGTCGAACTGGTGCTGTCTGACCATTGAAGGGTTATACTACTGCGACGAGCATGGGATTATTGGAAATTTTTCTTAAGAATAACTATTAAAGTTATCGATTTGAAACTTTGTGGGTTTACTAATGAACATTTGTGGAGCATGCTAAAAAAATTTCCAGTTAAGTTGTAACAGATTGAAACAAATTGTAAAAGTTTAACCACCTGCCTTATAATATCGAGTCGCACTGGCGGTGAAGATTATTTGTTAAATACGGTCCACATGAAATTTTACACTATTTATTAACATTCTATTTCTCTGTAATCAATGTCTAGCCATTGCAGAAAATGTAGGCATATAATACATAGATGTAAATTTTCCTTCCTCATTTATTTATATTTTCTAAATCTGTATGTGATAATCTGTAATTCACAACCCGTACAAATATATCAAATGAAGACGTGACATTTCGGTATTGCGTATAATTCATTTGCAACAAAACATTCTTTAACCATTCATCGTGGCAAAGAATATTTCATAATATTTTACGTGCGAGGTTTTATATATGTTCAATAACATTACATTTAATAATATTTTATCTATGTGCAATGATGAAAAATGTTTCATTATAGTTTATGTTCAGTATTAAAAAATATGTTATCACATTTCATGTGCAAAGTTTTATTTATATATTCAAAAACATCGAATAAATGCTGGAAATAGACGCTTTACCCTAAACTTACAATATTAATGCTTGCACATTACTCAAAACTTGAACAATATCGACATCCTATTACGGCAAATAAAACTGCGGAATTTATAACAAAAGTGTTGGTGCAATTTAAAGCAGTGGACAGGTGAAGAATGTACAAAGAAGTACATAATAAAAATATTCTCCGTCGATCCCGAACAGTGGACAGCGTTTACTCGATATATGTCCAAAAGACGGGTCTAGCGAGGGACATATATCGGTCAGGGGATACTATTCTTCGATCCACGCCGAGCGTAGAAAAGTACAGTAGAGGCCTCGGTTCGTGGCACCTCTCGGGGTGTACCCCGCGGCAGTGGGGATAGTTCCGGGACTTTTATCGGCTAGGCGTTCGGGACATATATGGAGTAAACACTGTGATCAAAATTCTCGCCTTCGAAGAAGAGGTGCACGTACACAGCAATCTGCGGGCCGTAATATATCGCGATTTCATTTTCCTCGTGACACAGTCCGCATAATGGTTCCTCGAATCGATTCAACAGCAGTTTCGGAATCGACGCGGCGCCTAAAAAGTACCAGTTAGGGAACCGACGTAGCAGCCGACGCGAGAACCGTAACGGAACCTGCTACAGTCCGAACGGCAGGCGGGTTCGGTAACAGTTATTCGGAATAAAAGTTTTCCATAACTGTTTCAAGAAGCAAAACCGATATCGCAACAGTTTTCGAGCACCGGTCGAAGACAGCACGCCAACGGTTCCCGCTCGGTGCTGCGACACAGAGACGTTCCGTTTGTTAATCGTAGCGGACGCGGCCGTTGAAATACTTCCTCGTGTAATAATGTAAACAAACGAGCGCCGAACGATAATGTGTACGGTATACAGTCGGACAAATACGCGATAGGTTTGTACTGTATGCGGAGCCTACGAGTCTATTTAGAAGGGAACACCGTTCCCGCGCAAATTGTACGATCAATTTTCTATTTGAAAGTGACGATTTACATAGACGCGTTAGCCTGACCCCCCGCGATTGTTTTTGGCCAATCGAATACCGTGACAGTCAACCCGACTGAAACCTTTGCAAATGAATCAATCGACGCGTTCTATTCCACCGGCAGCAGTATAATCGCCGATTATCCCGGATTCTGTTGCATTTTCATACACCGGGACCGGTGAATCGTCGCGTTTTAACCCCGACGACCCCCGGTCGATTCCTATTTCATTCCACTTTTCGACCGTTCTTCGCAGCGCGAAATTTCATCGACGCGGCCAAAAGTACCATTGAGAATCGTTCGAAATCTGTTGATAATCTTTTGATTTTATTCTAAGATTTTGTTTTCACCGCATAGTACGCGAGAAACCGGAGATCCATTTTTCCCAGAAAATTCGGCAAATTCAAACGTCCCCAGGAGCTTTGAAAAATTTTTTTTTTGGCCGAATCCTCCGAGGCCTTGAAGATTGAAGCTTACTCTTTGCAACGACAGCTTAAGAATTGATGTGCGATTTTTTTTTTAGTGATATTATCGAATTTTGAATGAGAAGTGTGCCGTTTTTCGGTTTTCAATGAAGCAGTGGACAGAAATCGTACATTAACATTTTTAAGGTGTCGTTGTAAAAGCAGGTTTGAATTTTCAAATCTAGGGGAGTTTCATTTATGAAAATAATTTTTCAACTGTTTGGAATTTTTGAGTTGATGGATCCACAGTTAATCGGTAACTATACTATATAGATGTGAGTATCTTTACTTACTGTAGAGTAAGATAAAAATGACTGTCGTTAAAAAGAAACCTGTGAAGGTCATTTTGACGGTTCTTCAAGGTCATCGCATTCTTTTGCACATTAACATGTACCTGTGTTTTTTTTTTTTATAACACGATGCGGTAGTCTGCATCGAGACGAGTTCTACAGACTATGACCTCGAAGTGACCTTGAAGAAACCGTTGAAATGACATTCACAGTAATTTTCACAACTATTCAATTATTTTTGCTTAGATTCAGTGATAGCGGAAATAATTCGAGTGGTCGAGCAAAAATTAATAGCATGTATAATTGTGAAATAAAGTTACTAGTGAATAGTTAGAAGGACGGTGCTCGATAATTAAAAAATCCGATGAGACGCCAAATTGCTTTCGAATCAGCTGGTACAAGGGCTTGCGTTCTTACTCGAGCACCTCCTCCGGTTTTTCCTGGCATCGCATCCTCGGCGGCTCCTTTCTTCTTATCATAATCTCGTCCGTTGAACCGAAGATAATGCGTTCGGTAATTCTCGTCGGTAGCGAGCACAGAAGTACGTCTGCGAGAGATTGATTCGTTTCGAGCTATGCCTCCCCTCTCCTTCCCCTCATTCCCTTTCTTTCTCTCTCTCTCTCTTGCTCCTCCCTTTTCTCTGTGTTTCTCTCTTTGCCCCGGCCATCTTGATATTAATCGCGACGGAAAATTTCGGCAGCTCGATTAAATCGGAGATTCCTCGAAATTGAATGAAAAGACACCAGGAGGAGAGGGGAGAGGGGGGGGCGGACGGTACACGGAATGAATCGTTACATGTAGCAGCGCGCAGGATGGCCTTAATGTGTTTTTAAGCATTCGTGTAACACTTGCGAGCCGGTGATTTATCATTGGCGTCGCGTCGGCTCTTTCGACTTGTACACACTTAGCATGTTATCGGCCCGGGCGGTGTCAAAGCAGAGAAAAACGCGTGAGCTTCGATCCACCACGGTAATGCACCGCTCTCGAACGCTAACAAGCATGTTCGAATCGCGCTGTTTCGACGAACCCCCTTCCAACGTTGCACCCTCGAAAAATCTCCGCATTTTCTGCAAACGTACACCGAAAAGCATTTGGTCCTTCAATTTACGACTCTGATCATTCAATTAATATATATGGCACAATAATAAATTTGAAGAAATTATATTTATATGTCGTAGATTTAAGCGTGTTTTCTTAGGTTAAGCATTTGCCGTTGGAAGTTGCCGGAGTCGGTTGCCGAGTGCTCGCGCGTGTATTTACCCTAGTAGCACAAAAATATTAGATAGATATTTCTTTCAAATATTGGAAAAATATTTTTTAAGCCACATTTTTTCATGTGAGAAAAATATTGGATCTGAATATTGTATATATGTACAAGAAATATAAATTGAATGTTTAAAAAATATAAGCTAAATATTCGGAGGATATAAAATAGATATTTAAAAAATATAAAGTAAATATTAAAAAAATGTGAATTCAATATTTGAAAAATATAAATTCAATATTTAAAAAACATTCAATAAAATTTTCAAATTATAACAAAAATTAGAAACTATGAATATGTATTACTTTCTGCGGACTGCTTGTTGAGGGAATATTATCTGTATTTGGAAAAAATATTGGTAATTATTTACATTAGGGGCTTCCTCACCGATTTTGATGACCTTGAAATATGTTGTCAAGGTCATCATTCTGAATAACCTTTTCCTCTACATGTTACCGCCGCTCAGTTTTAGTTTCCGAGATATTCGCAAAAAAGTTTCAACATCTCAAAAAGTGATCGGAGTAGATGTGTGTAGGACTGTGTAAAATAGTATTTCAAATGGTTGACAGTAACTTATATTTTTATGATATTTTGTTGCCTGTAATGTTATTACGATATTGTAGTGTGTTTATCAACATGTTACATATTCGTAATTAAACTACACATAATACTTTGCTAACTATTATAGCTTCTCATGTTAAAAATTATGATTTATAATATTAACTACTTGCTCAACTTATTTTCATTGCAAGGAAATATTTGAAATACAAAATAAAAATATTTGATTTAAAGTAGTATCTTATTTGAACCACATTAAATTATACTATATACCAAATCATTAATGATCGTTAATATACGTTGCAAAATATGATAGAAAACCTTGTATCCAATGTTCCACATACGAATACTAATCCTACATTATAAAATACTAATATAAAGTGTACTTACTTCTGAATCTTCTGTACCTCCGTCGGATCCACAGCACACAATTATTGACTCACGAGAATAGGTCCGAATAATTGAACAACAATCACTAAACAACACACACACACAACACATTTTATAAAATCGTGACAACGAACGAGAAGATATCACTCCGATCACGAAAAAAATAATACTGAGATTTTAACAATGATCCCTTCCACGGAGGTGGTACGGTCAGGTTATCCTAGGCAGGTTAGACGCTGAGGGTCCATAAACACTAGATACAAAACCAAGGTAAACAAATTATGGCGGGGCGCCGACCCTATTTCCCGGAATTCCCTGTTTTCGTATCACGCGTCCTTGGGAGGGGAACGGTTAAAATCGCAGTATTATTTTATTCGTGGTCGGAGTAACATCTCGTCTGCTGTCACGATTTCGTTAAGTATGTTGTGTGTGTTGTTTAGTGATTGTTGTTCAATTATTCGGACCTATTCTCGTGAGTGAATAATTGTGTGCTGTGGATCCGACGGAGGTACAGAAGATTCAGAAGTAAGTACACTTTACATTAGTATTTTATAATGTAGTTTGTAGTACATTAGTATTATATTTTATTATTCGTATGTAGAATATTGGATGCAAGGTTTTCTTTCTTATTTTCCAACTTCAATTCTAACCCATACCTACTCCGATCACTTTTTGAGATGTTAAAACTTTTTTGCGAATATCTCGGAAACTATAGTTGAGCGGCGGTAACATGTATAGGAAAAAGTTGTTCATAATGATGACCTTGACAACATATTTCAAGGTCACCAAAATCGGTGAGGAAACCCCTAATGTAAATAAGTACCAAAATATTCTACTTCCAATATGAAATAGATTCATTTAATATTTAGAAAAAAATATTTTTCTCGTAACATGACATAGATATTTCCTGAATATTTAAAAAGAAATATTTGTTACGTAATATAAAATAAATATTGTATGTATATTTGAATATTAAAAAAAGATTGAATCTCTTTTTAATATTATATGAATGTGTATACAATATTTTGTGCTACTAGGGTACATTGTAGCGCGGCCGAGACGTTTGATCGGCCGCGACAGTTCGGATCGGTTTTCATTACGCACGGCCGAAACGTTTGATCGGCCGCGAAATCGGCTCCTTTGGAATGCGTGCACGTGGACGGAGTGACTCTGCGGAGTGGGGGAAAATGCGAGGCAAAGCCCTCGATGGCCCGAGATCGGCCGGCAGATTTTGTTGAGGACTCGAACGATTCAGATTCGCGTCTCCGCAGAGTCAAACTGTCAGGGCACTCGACAGCTCGACAACACGACACGCGAAGATGAAACGCGTGAACTCCGGGTCGCGCCAAAATGTTCGCGCTACGACATACATATTAAAGAAATTACATGTCGCGACATTATATGGTGGAAATCTGTGCAAGAAAGCTGCCTTAGAATTAATTTCAAGGTCAAAAGGTCAAACATTACGTCTGTGATCATTTAATTAATATATGTAGAATATATATACAATAATAAATTTGAAGAAATTATATTTATATTTTAGTATATTAATGTATCAAAGAAATTACATGTCGCGACATTGTATGGTGGAAATTTGTGCAAGAAAGCTGCCTTGGAATTAATTTTCAGGTCAAACGGTCAAACATTACGACTGTGATCATTTAATTAATATATGTAGAATATATATACAATAATAAATTTGAAGAAATTATATTTATATTTTAGTATATTAATGTATCAAAGAAATTACATGTCGCGACATCATATGGTGGAAATCTGTGCAAGAAAGCTGCCTTGGAATTAATTTCAAGGTCAAACGGTCAAACATTACGACTGTGATCATTTAATTAATATAGATAGAATGTATATACAATAATAAATTTGTGCAAGAAAGCTGCCTTGGAATTCATTTCCAGGTCAAACGGTCAAACATTACGACTGTGATCATTTAATTAATATAGATAGAACATATATACAATAATAAATTTGAAGAAATTATATTTATATTTTAGTATATTAATGTATCAAAGAAATTACATGTCGCGACATCATATGATGGAAATCTGTGCAAGAAAGAGAGCTGCCTTAAAAAGGTGAAACATTTTTTCCTATTGCGTTTTATTCCACTCAACGCAGGGATAAAAATTGCAAAAGGGACCACGGGTCAGAACCCGCAAGCATTTTATTAAAAAATTGTACAAAAATTTTGTCTATCTTTTCAAACTTGCTAAGCTTTTAATTTTTGTTTCTTTCATTAAACTGATTTTATTTGCATCCAAGTGAGCAAACAAACAATTTTCCGACGACTTCATCGACAGCACGTATAAACTCCATTCGAGAGATCAAAACAGTTTGATAATAAATAAGACACATTACCCTAATTTTTCAAGAGAACGACCGAGTTTAAAAGGATTCGTCCCCGTTGCACTGTTCATCCGTGGGACGAATGGACTGCAGAAAGAAGAAAAAGTGGTTGACCTTTTGACCGTGAGATTGAAGGTCAAAATAAATTTCGCGTCACCTTTCCTACATTAATTTCCGCCGAACCGTGTCTGCAGAATCTCTCGGGCCACGATATATCCGCTCGACATGTATAATTTCTATACACGCGGTGTAACAAGTTTGCGAGAGTATCGCGCACGATCTCCACACATTCGTACGGCGCGCGCACACGCGCACGGTCCACGGAGGATCCAAGAGAATGGGTAGATCCCAGCGTATAAAAACCGTGTCGCGTTGCAGGCAAAGTTAGAACGGCGCGTGGGACTTTCTCTCTCTCTCTCTCTCTCTCTCTCTCTCTCTCTCTCTCTCTCTGCGCGTGTTCAAATTAGATATCCCGTTTCATAATATTTTCAACGGTGTCGCCTATCCGTTTTCCCCGGACCGGGAGTCTCTGCTCGCCAGCTCGGCAGATGTTGATGCGTTTTCGCGTTTAACAAGGTGGTTCGTGCCTCCAGTTTCCGGCGGCTTACCGATTTTCTGGTCGCTTCCTGCGCGCGGAGCTGCCGCCTCTGCGCCAGGGATAAAGTTCCCGTTCCCGTTCCCGGTTCGTATATGATCCTCCTTCGATAGCTGAGGGGGATGTTGAAAGCGCGATGCACAGCGGAGGGTGGATGCATACCAAGAATGCAGCTCAGTGTACACAGATTCGTGCGGAAAACCACGAGAACGGGTGAAAGCTTTCGGAGCGGAACGCGACGTTTGTTGTCAAAGACGAAATCTTCTCTTCCTCCAGCATCTGCTCTCTCTCTCTCTCTCTCTCTCTCTCTCTCTTTGTCCTGGCCTTTCTCTCCTCTTTTCTAATGTACGGGACGACGATTCACGGAAGCACGGGTCGCGCAACAAAAGCCGCCCGGGATCCTCCGAAGTTGAAATTTTTCAATATGGAAAATCAGCGGAACGATTGTTGCGTTCTCGAACCACCCCTGGCCAGCCTTGATAATTCGCAACTGTGCAATTTTGCTTGATGGTCGGTCTCGACGGTTCTTCGAGAATAATCGCGGATAACAGCAGTTAACCCGTTTTCGAGCTTCCTCTTTTTTCCCCTCGCCCCACCCCAGTTGTTAGGGATTGAAAAGGGTTTTTTCGTTACGTCGCGGAACGAGGAGATACCGGGAATTTTTATTTAACTCCTGCGCCCTTATTTCGCGCGAAACGCGAACTTGATTTATGAGGTCGTACCTGCACCCTCCTTCACGTCCCCTACCCCTTGCCACTACCCCTTGTTGCAGGATTTCCTGCTTCCCGGGGAAATTAAGAACCGAGAGGAAGAATTCAACGCTGAGGGAATCGTCGGGGGTCGATCCACATCGGTGCCAGTTTAAATGGCGGATTGTTTTGCGGGAAATGGGATTGTTAGATTTTTCAGACGTGCAACTATTTTCCGGGACTACTGTGAACAGCGGAAATGAAGTAGAAATGTACTTTTGATTTTTGTAATTTTAATAAGTCCAGAATGGAATCGCTGTGCTCATAGATTTCCTAAATGTCTATAAAATTAATATTATTATTTTAGTTCGTATATTATATTTTATTGATTCGGTTTCGTCAGTAGTGCACAAGATCCATATTCTAGTGATAATTTTGATAATTAATTTTTCGGAAAATTTGTTCGTGTTACGAAACCTTTTTTTTCACAGCCAGCTGATTTCACATTCGATACGTTCACTCTCTTTAAGTATCCACTTTTCCTATTCTTCATTATTTCTTAATTTCTTTTTAATTCCAAAAATGAATACTTCTAACCTGAAGAGACATTAGAAGACTTTAAGAGTACGATCACTGTGGATCTTTTTATGAAAAATGAAAGTTGTGTGGGTTAATCGAAGCCAGCACAAGTCGAACGAAATTTCTTTTTTCCTTGAATAATTTTAATGTGCGCAAAATTCGCAGTTTAGTGACAATATTTGGTAATTAATTTTCTGGAAAATGTCCCTTACTTTTCCTATTCTTGATAATTCATAATTTTTTGTTCAATTCTTTAACTGAAAAGACATTAGAAAACTTTAACCGGTTAGCTGTTTTTGACGAGTATACTCGTCAGGAAGAAGCGACAATATTTTGTGCTGCGACGAGTATACTCGTCAAGAACAGCTAACCGGTTAATTTTTTCGACGCTACTTGGGTGCACATTTTTCAAAGAGGTCGCAACAGCTAAGAGTATCACCACCGTGGACCTTTATGCAAAATGAAAGTTTTGCAGGTTAATGGTAGCCAACAGAACAACATTTAATTTTTTCTGGAATAATTGTAACGAGTTGGAAACAAACTTGTTCTGAAATTATTCCGGCTTTTCTGCAGTTTCTGTAATCGTACAATCCGCGGTCCGTTAAGTTGTGTAACGATTTCGAAGATAATTGAAAGGGAAAATTTTTCTCCTCATTTTCTCGGTTAATTTCAGTAACTAGCGACAGGCATCTTTGTAACGTCGGGTTCTCGCGCGAGATCCTCGAAGTCTCCTCGGTTTACAATATGAAAATCGGAGCCGAGAAGTCGGGCTAATTGAGGGTGACTTCGGGCCCCGAGGGTTGAAGAAGAAATGTTTCGATGGAAACATTTGTTATTCATTCAGGAAGTTTGGATGCTTTACCCAAAGCGAGTCAGAGAGTAGGAAACTTCGTGTGTCAATAGGCACGTGCATTATTCACATAGCGAAACGAGGGTGCTTCGCCCTGGGAAGCGAGTTCGATGCTTAGCGTCGCTTACTGTGTGCGAGATCGTACCTACGGCCCGCTTTCAAATAGCTGAGTTACCGTTTGAAGTGAGCACTTGCTTTGTGGTTACAGTTTAACAGCTACAAAGACTTTCACAAATATTTAATAAGCACGATTGCTGTTTGTTCGCGAGTTTCCGCGAGCCGTTGACGCGCACTCTCTCCCCCCCCCCCTCTCTCTATCTCTGTCTCTCTCTTACTCGCGATATCATTTACATACTAATTGGAATTTTCGATTTTCTATTTTCGAGACCTTCCGTGGATTGCTTCGTCAGGCTCTCGTCCCGGTAATTGACGGAAATGCGAAACATTTTCCATCGAATATTGATTCTATTAATATGCACAGCCGATGTGATGAGATGATCGAGGAGGCGTTCCGTTTGTGCCGAATTTCAGCAAGTTAATCTGCTGATCACTGCGATAACTTTGGAAACGAAGTGCCACTCGTGTTGCACAGAAACAGTATTTTTTTCGAAATTTTTAACTAACTATTTCTTTACAAAAATATCCGCAGCACATTCGTGCCAATTTTCCGAGTAAAACGATACCAAACACGATACCATTCGCGTTACATTTGCTCGTTTAATTCACGATTCTTTAGAACCTCGCTTATCCGAACTCGTCAGTGAAACGTATATTAATCCTTCCTGGCTGATTTACCAAACTTGAGAATTTTATGCGATCTCTAACTTAAACTGTGTCTTTATGAAACACGTTCAAATAGATAATGGAGAATTTAGATATCATAGGTTCGGATAGTGGAGGTTCTACTAAGTCGTGGATTAGGCGAGTAAACATGATTCAAATGGTACCGTGTTTGGGCTCGTTTTAATCAGAAAAGTGTCACGAATACGCCAGTAAATGTTTCCGAAAGAAATAATTCGGAAGAAAAGAGTTACCGAATTAGGGGATTCTTCTACGGTTTTCGAGAGAGGAAGCATCGTCATGATTTCAATAAAAATAAAATAAAAATCCGCTCATTTCAGGAACATGTTCGGAGCATTTTGGAAAATCCTCGGTGGATTAATTCTCTGTTCCCATGCTAGGGCCGCTTCGCAAATATTCAACGAAGCCATGGGGCAAAATTTCGACACTTAACATGTTGGCCGACGACCAAGAAAATCGTTCCGCTGCATTATGCGACGGCGCCGGTTTTTCAGGTGGTATAAAATCCATGGGAAGGTGTGGATTTTGTGCGGCAATGATCGCATAGCGTGGAGGGCCGTTCACAGCCGGAGCACAGGTGAAAAATTAATTGATAACCCTGGTCAAAGTTTGACACGACCGTATCGAGTTTGCAAGTGTCTCCCTGCGGCGAGGGTTTATCACCGTATTGTTCCGCGAGTCAGCGATGGGAACTGACGCGTAAGGGATCTGGATTCTACTTCGTGCACTCGGTTCACTACGGACCACCTTCTCCAAACACTGTCGATCGTCGTGCCCGCAATGTTTGGTTCCAAGTTATTCTTATTCCGAAACCTTGGAAATTCCAGCTTGTTCGCTCCGCGGAAAATTACGTGCACTCCCGTGCATAAAGGTACGCCATCTTTTGCACTAAACAGTAAATTACGATGCTATTAAACATCCAAAGATGCAACCGATTCGATTAGCTCACGATTTCCGAAAATGCGGAAAAGATGTGCACGATATTTGTAAATGTTAATGCAACAACGACACTTATTTAATTAGTTTCGTATAAAACCTTTACCGACATATTGGTGACATTTTTCTGATTAAAACGAGCCCAAACACGATACCAGTTGCACCATTGTTGTCCGTTTAATCCACGATTCAGTAGACCCTCGATTATCCGAACTCGATTCAATCGTTACTGATTTCTACATTGAATCTTGTTTTATACACTTGATTTAGACTATTACATAATCGCTTCGAGGTGAACTGTATCCGTATGCAACACGGATCCAATTGGAAAATCGAGTATTTAGATCTCACGAGTTCGGATAATAGAGGTTCTACTAAATCGTGGATTAATCAAGCATCTGCGATCGCATTGGTATCGTGTTTGGACTCATTTTAATCGGAAAAATGTCGCGAACATGCTGCTAGTTTCATAAAGGAATAAATTGTTGATGTCTTGTTTATCCATAACTGAATGTTTTGAAACGTAATAAAGATATTGTTGTATTAAGATTAACATAGCATGGAGCTTGTAGGATGAGCTTGTAGAATCAGGCGATCTGTTCCGTTTTATATTCGCCAGAATCAATGCCCGGTAACTTATGGTCGGTGGTGTACGCGAAATAAAGTTCTCATCTCGACGTAAAGTATACTCTTACGTCCACACGATCTCAACAATGATACAGAAATCTCCTTCTGGCAGAAGGGAGGTTTGTTTCGCGAGTATTTACATTTCCGTAACAGGAAGATCTCGCTCGACGTTATTTTCCTAGGATATCATGCGAACAATAATAACCACAAACGAAAGATGCTTTTCTAATGGACTGTTCGCCGCGTTGGAATTAATGTTTTGCGAATTCATGGAACACCCAGGCTCGTTGAGTATTACATGTACGCATACCAAATAGACTATAGAAAACAAAACTTTTGATATTCGGTTGATTATATTCAAGAGTAATATTGTTACTGTTCCAGGTTTCGAGAAGGTCTAAACAGATTATCGAATACGTATTGTATTCCTTATTTTGGCGAAACTTTACTTTAGGAAACCAAAAATTTTCAACTTTTTTTTTATGTAATCATGTAGATTTTGGCGAGAAAATGCCGAAAATCCAAGTTCCAATCCTAGGGGATCACTAGTTTCGCGCAAGCTATTATGCATTGCAAGTTATATTTACAAATTTTTTTGCTCGCGTGTGCGGAAAAGATATTTTCTCTCAAAAATCGATGCCATTTAGCGGCTCCGCTCGTTAAGCGACGCGCGACGGTCACCACAACATGGCGACGGCATTGCTGATTAAAAACGCTGAAAATCGCACACCTTTACACACACATAACTTTTGAACTAGAGATCTCCTGGGATTAAAACTTGAATTTTCGGCATTTTCTCGCCAAAATCTACGGGATTGCACTTAAAAAAGTTGAAAATTTTTGGTTTCCCGAGGCAAAGTCTAACGCCCATTCTAATAATCACGTCGAATGTTTAACGCGTTAATGGGAAAAAATAAATGTTGAAAAGAGATAAATTTTGCTACTAACCACTATACTATTTTTGCATTTATTATATATCGTGACGTTGTTCTTGATTTATTAAAACTATTGAGGTAGGATGCACATTTCCTTCAACTGCGGAGTTTGTAGAACATTTTTATTTTGTTCGAATCATGTTCAAACTTTGAATTTAATTTTATAATTATTGAAGTTGCAAAGACTAAGCCTGTAATTGTTTAAATGATTAATTTTGGGAATTTTCGCGGTGACTTTTTGCCAAACGACCAGCCAAATTCTGGTTCTGGACCGCAGTGTGTCGCCGCGAATGATAATACAAAGGACAGCGCAGTCGTTTCGGAAACGTTTATTCGTCGGATTTCGCATAGTCGTGATAGTGACGTTGTCAGTGAAGTTTTCCGACAAATTCGGCTGTCCTCGAACAATGACAAGCCGCGGCGTTCCGCTGCGCTTATTTTCTAAACGACTTCGCTAGACAATGCGAAACAGCGAATTTAGACAGCATTTAAATTCGGCAGAAAATGGACGCCTCTTCGATCATACCTCGCAACTGTTCGCGGCTCTATTATACTTATAGTTCGCCACCGCATCGAGTATCGATTCGTCTCGGATTACAGGTCGTTGGAAATAGGATAAAAAGGTACGATCCATCATTAAAAAAACCTATCTCCTTGATATCTTCACTTGCAACGTCGTAACCGACATACTTTGTATTTCAGACAGCCTCAACTGCGAGTTTTACAATAAAATCGAGCAAACATTCTTCATTTAACGGGACTGTAACGGATTCGATAAAACGATTTCATTTTTTACATGGAAAAATATTTCGAAACTATGCTCACGGAATTTTCGAGAATTTTAATTTTGAATCTGGAAATTCTTGCTACAACCCCAAAAATTATTCGAGCCACACTTACGCCGAAATATATTTTTTTCTAAGTTTTCCAACTCTTGAAAACGAAGAGCTTGTAATGTTATATGTTCAAAGTGCCGCAATTTTTTTAAATTAAATCGTTTAAATTTATTTTTCGAATTTCTTCAGCAAGGTTGTCTGGAAGTCCAACAAAAACACTTGCCACGCTATAATGCTGGGACGAAAATTGTTGCTTATTGTGTCCGATTCAATTTTGAAAAAACCCGGGTTGGCATAATGGCGAAAAAGCTCGGCGAACCTAATTTCCCGACCCGGCAGCGTTTTAAACTCGAATATTTACGTGCCAAAGATTGCATTCTCAAGCGATTCGTTTCTTTTTCTATTTTTTTCTTTTCTTTTTTTTTTCTTTTTGCTGATAATCAGGAGCCGCGAGCGCATTTAAAAGGGAGCAAAGTACAACATTAGCATGCAATTTGGAGATGTTAATTAAACAGAAACCGTCCCTTTCGCGGAGTTGTTAAAAAGACATCGGTGAGAGACAAATTGAACTTAAATAACGTTCCACCGGCAAAAACGGAGGAAGGAGGCGGCGTTTTACCTTTTCCGCATTTGTAATTAATTCTCCTCGCGTAATTACACTTGTCTTTCGAACAAATAGGAGAACGGTTTCTTATTTTTCACCGTTACCTCCGGCCCGGCCTTTTGTCTTTACCGCCTTGCATTCGCTTAACCATGGGACTAAAGCGAGCCGCAGCTCGTAATTTTTCCGAATGTCTTCGTTCTTGATTTCGAGAGACGTTTCTTTCTCCGATAGACAATTCCTTCCCGTTCATTTGTTTAACATAATTACTTAACGTGACACGATTAACGGGAAACCGGTGCGACGGAATATAATTCATTTATTTTCTGTTTCATTTAATATTTATTCTCATTGTAACCGATGCGAAAAAAGAACTTTTATCAACGTTCAATCTCCGGAGAAATATTCAGAGTACAAATTAGTCGATACATGTCCAGAACATGAGTCTGGCCAGGGACATACAGTAAGGAGCGAAACTGAACCAATAACCACAAGTTTTGTATAAATCATTATTTATTTCTAGGAATATAGAAGAATAACAAAAAATCAACATTATAATTGTTTTTGTCATAGTTAGAAGTAACTTAAGAAATTTTTTTCAATAATTAATTTCTCTTCGATTAGCAATGACGACAAAAATAGATTGACTCGGTTTTGCACCGGTCCCTAGAAGAAATGTTTACGTGACATGTTCTAGTAGTATGTTTACATCTAGCACTTTGGTATATTTACAAACTATTAGTCTACGTCTTAACACTCGGTTCTTCGCAATCTGTCGACCGGAAAAGCACACAAGTGAAGTAAGAATAGATATGAGGTCAATTGCTCCAAATTGTGTAAAAAATGTCATTTCTCTTTTTAATGACGGCTTGTCAACGCGTAACACGGCGAAAACCTGCAGTGTTAGTCAATCGACAGTGCAGAGAATAAGAAAAAAATACTGTAAAAGTATATTATTAAATGTTGGAGGAAGACCAAAAATATTATCACCACAGGATGAACGAAGGATTATACGGTTTGTCACATCTGGTGAAGCTTCAAGTTCCATTATGGCTTCAAAATTATTAAAAGAAGATACGAATATACAAATAAGTCAGTGAACAGCACGAAGAACCCTGAAAGGAGCTGAGTTTAGAAGCATTAAGAAAAGACAGAAGCCGATGTTATCGAAAGAAACTATTAAACGTCGTTTGGAATTTGCTAGAAAATATCAAAACTGGACAACTACGGACTGGGAACGGGTTATTTGGTCAGACGAGACCAAAATTAACAGAATTTGTTCAGATGGCATGTCTTGGTGCTGGATTCGTAAAAATGTTAGGCTTAAACCACGACATGTGAAACAAACGTTAAAGTATGGAGGCGGATCCCTAATGTTCTGGGGGTGCCTAACAGCATTTGGTGTTGGATCACTGCACCGAGTTAATGGCATCATGAATCAGTACATGTACAAGGATATTTTAAAAGATCATCTGATAGATGCTGTTGAAAATATGCCCTTTGAAGAAAAGAATGTAATTTTCATGCATGACCGAGACCCTAAGCACACTGCTAAAAGTGTAAAAAATTGGCTCTGTACTAAAAAATTTTCTGTTCTGGATTGGCCTGTACAGAGCCCCGACCTCAACCCCATAGAGAATCTAAGGGGTTTACTAAAAAGACTACCTCGGGATTCGTATGACTTCCAACCAACATCAATCACAGATTTGTATGATAGAATTCAAGAACAGTGGGAACAAATATCTCCGGATTATTGCAAAAAATTAGTAGAAAGTATGCCAAAGCGAATTAGTGCAGTTTTATAAGCGCAAGGGTTGTGGACGAAATATTAAAAATAAATGATATATTAAATATTGCCAAGTATTGGACATGGTGCAAAACCGAGTCAGTCTATTTTTGTTGCCATTGCTAAACGAGGAGACATTAATTATTGAAAAAAATTCTTAAGTTACTTTTAACTATGATAAAAATAATTATAATGTTGATTTTTTGTTATTCTTCTATATTCCTAGTAATAAATAATGATTTATACAAAACTTGTGGTCATTGGTTCAGTTTCGCTCCTTACTGTGTATCGGCTAGAAGATATTATTCGCACGTAGAAAAGTACAGCGAAGTACAGGGGGGGGGGGTGTGAGATCACTACTAATCCGGTAACAAAACTTTTTCATATTTAATTATTTTTTCACGGGACTTTTGCTTTTAAATATGATAGAATTCCGATGATATTTGCTTGTTTCACTGGGTATATCCCGCGGTAGTAGATCCGGGACTTTTATCTGCCAGATATGTGGGACATAAATCGAGTGAAGACTGTATTTTGATTTTAAACGCACTTCAGAAATTCTTTTCGCGAGAACTATTAAACTATTTGGGTTACAATTTTACACACATGGATAGTGGAGGTACATACATAATTTTGTTTAACCCATTCGAGACCGATTGCACACCGTGTGTGCAATGGATTTCCGAGGCTATAAGACGGCCTGCACACCGTGCGTGCAATAACAGTAATGTGCAATTATCAGTTATTCTGAGTAAACTAGTCGTCGAAATAAGATTTTTCTGGAACTAATGAAATCTGTAAAGTACAGGAAAACAAAATTTGGCATTGGTTTTACTGTGTACCAAAAAATCTAAAAATTATCATTATTATGTCAATTATGTGAATTCACTTACGAATTGGGTGATTTCCGTAGTAAACATGTTTTTTTATTAAAAATGAACAATATAAACAAAAAAAAAAATTTCGCTCCTGGGGACCGTGTTCGAAAAAAATCGTCGTCTCGAATGGGTTAAGAGAAAACAATGAAAATTGTTGAACCAGAATATTTAAAAAATTGTGGCCCATTCTTCTCGAGTTTGTCAATTATTCGAAAGCAATTAAAATTTATACACATCTGCGTAGCTCTTGGGGCGCGCCGCATGAAAATCCCTCATTTTGCATAAAAGTCAACAGACCGATAAAAAGTTTTGCGCTCGCCATTTTGACGCAGTTCCAGTGGAAAAAAAGGAAACGTTGCGGAATGAAATATCGGGATTTTTAAAGCAGACGTAACCATGGTCGTAGAAGTTAACGGAAGACGTTAAAATTTTGGCAACGTTCGTCCCGTACCTGGACACGGTGGGGAACGTGTTTAACATGCTCTTTAATAAAAGGGCCCCCCCCCCACGGTTTTGAAGCAGATTTTTCGCGGTCGTCTGTATTCGACTCGTTACTGTTTCCACTGCGCCATTTTTCTTTCGAACGTATCAGTTAAACTGCAACTTGAATTCGTGCCAGGCCACAGATTTAGAGGATTTCTGGTCACCCACTTTTGTATCGTGCAATGACGTGTAGCTTTCTATTGTGAGCCGGGTGTCCTGTAGGACGTCTTTCGAGGAAAATTCACCACGCTATCCCGGGGGCAGATTTTTCACGGAATTATATCCTGTTTCAATTTCCGTAAAACGAATCGGCGCTCGCGGAAATAGCGTAAATCTATATTTTTGCCGAATCGGGACCCGGCCCCTCTGTCAGATCCCGGGGACGCTCGAATTAGTCTCCAGACGTTCTGAGAAACGTCCTCCGACATGCCAAATTTTCGACGGACACGACCCGTTTCCTGGGCAAATAAAACCGGTTATCGTACAAACCGGTGGAGAGGATTCGCAGTAAAAACGAGTGATTTAAACAAATTTTTTTCTGCATAAATATTGAATACAGAGGACCAGGCCTTTTTAGGATATGAACAACTAGTCTTCTACTACAAGTGTCTTTTTTTAGACCAATTCTACCCACTATTTAACACGTTGACTGCCATGTCACCCATATATGGGTGACGGAATTATTTGTTCAGGCTGTAAAATAAATTTTTACGTTAATATATTCATTGTACCAAATTTTATTAGGATCTGCAAAATGCAAGAAAGTTGGAGAACTACACAATATCATACATTTAATTTTTTTCAATTTCTATTTTATTAAATAACTTACTTCGATTTCATGGAATTTTTTAGCTTTCTTGTTTGGCGATCAAGGTGTTAATGTTAGCACTAGAACTACCGAGTACTAAATGCAACTGGCATACATTGCCTTATAATAACAACAAAATTGCATTTCTTTAGATTTCGTGTCAGTTTCGTTTAAATATCTACTTGAATAGAGAAGTTTATTAAAAAAATTTCTCACGGAAACACGTTTATAATTCCAATATTTCTAAAAGACAAAATTAAGAGCAAGTAATTTTGACTCATCCGGTGGTTCTAGTGTTAATAAAGCGTATGTTATATTCTCCACAAAGTCAAGCCGCCGCACAGTGGGCAAAAACGGCCTTTTTCGATTCAAAATCAAAGAACTTTCGATAGGAATGAGGTAGAGCGATGAAATTTTTTTTAAATGAAATCTGAAACTTTGTAGAATATGGGAAAAATAGGGAGATTACGGTACGAACGTTTTTTAACCTTGAGAAAATTCGTTAAAGTTGCACAATTTCAAGGAAGTGCCAGTAGTAATGACAGCGATACGTCAAGTGATGACGAGATGTGAAGTGCTCCATGTTTCGTAAGTAACTCAAAACGTTAAAATACTTCGTTATTAGTATTTTTATTGTGTTTTATATATGAGAATACGATATACTTTCCAACTACCCTAGTAGCACAAAAATATTGGATAGATATTTTTTTCAAATATTGGAAAAATATTTTTTAGCCACATGAGAAAAATATTGGATCTGAATATTGTATACATGTACAAGAAATATAAATTGAATGTTTAAAAAATATAAGCTAAATACTCGGAGGATATAAACTAGATATTTAAAAAATATAAAGTAAATATTAAAAAAATGTGAATTAAATATTTGAAAAATATAAATTCAATATTTAAAACACATTCAATAAAATTTTCAAATTTAAGAAGTTTCAAATTATAACAAAAATTAGAAACTATGAATATGTATTACTTGTAACTTATATTTTTATGATATTTTGTTGCCTGTAATGTTATTACGATATTGTAGTCTGTTTATCAACATGTTACATATTCGTAATTAAACTACAAATAATACTTTGCTAACTATTATAGCTTCTCATGTTAAAAATTATAATTTATAATATTAACTACTTGCTCAACTTATTTTCATTGCAAGGAAATATTTGAAATACAAAATAAAAATATTTCATTTTATCTTTGTGGTTATCAAAATAAAAATATTTGATTTAAAGTAGTATCTTATTTAAACCACATTAAATTATACTATATACCAAATCATTAATGATTTCTGAATCTCTTTTTAATATTATATGAATGTGTATACAATATTTTGTGCTACTAGGGTAGTGTGTTATCAAGTCATTTTAACGAAAAAATTACATTAATTTGAGTCACAAAAATCTATTTTTTTCAAAAACTAGAGGTGGTAGACAAATTTTGAAAACAGATTTGAAATCAGCGTGAAAAAATCTATGGGAAACGATATATAGCACGTTAAAAAAAAATTTCCGCGCGTATTAGCGGCAAAAACAAAATTTTCTTGAAATTGTGCAACTTTAACGAATTTTCTCAAGGTTAAAAAACGTTCGTACCGTAATCTCCCTATTTTTCCCATATTCTACAAAGTTTAAGCTTTCATTTTTAAAAAATTTCATCGCTCTACCTCATTCTCCTATCGAAAGTTCTTTGATTTTGAATCGGAAAAGGCCGTTTTTGCCCACTGTGCGTCGTAGGCACTCTCATCCGAAATAAGACGAACGCCGGTTCCGAGCCGTCGTCTTCTATCGGAGTGAAACAGTATTGGTGTAACATCGATGTGGGTCAGAAATGGCTCCCCCATAGGTCTGGAAGGCGTTCGAAATTGTACCATTTTCGAGACAAAACGTGTCTCGAATTTCTCGCTTGTGCAAAATTAAAAGAAAACTGTTTGCACAAATAGACTTTAAGTTGATCTTTTTCCGTGAATGTCGGGCGATAATTTTTCAAAAAATCGCTGATTCCACGGATTTCACGGCAGTCGAAAAATTGTGAGACGCAAGATATCTGATTTTAAGAGTTATTAACTGGAAAATACTGGGAAGAAGAACTCGGGCCTTAACGGGTCAATTGTTCACGTGTAAAATCTGGCATTTTCGAACAAAAATTCGACGGATTTGCAGAAACATGGATTTGGCAGATGGATATCGAGTGAGCAGAGTCCGGGAGTGGGGGTTTATGCTTTTCAATCGTGGACTTGTTATTTCCCTGGTTTTCTGAGAGCGTGCGTGTCGAGCGATTCGCGTTCACCGTTCAATTTGTTTTTATTGTGTCGCGGCTTGAATATTCGCCGGTTGTAATATTCGGTGTAATCGTATTAGGGCTCGCCGGAGGATCCCCATCATTTTCTATGCATTCGGAGCGGCGGAATATTCGATCCGGGCTCTAATATATGTAGCTATACATCCGATACAGTGATACCGTAAAAAGTTCCAAGGCGTAATACGGGTTTCACAACCGGCAGAGCCCCGGCGTAGAAAGAGAGAGAGAGAGAGAGAGAGAGAGAGAGAGAAATAGAGAAACGGAGAAAGAAAGAGGGAGAAGGGGCAAGCCATTCGTCCTCTTCGGTGAATATTATATAGTATATAGGACCGTGGAAACGACTAAACTCCCGCGCCGCCGATAACCAGTTCACCATTACCAGCAGATTTCGTTTTCGTTCATCCACTTTTGGTATCAGCTATCAGCCACGGCTACGGATTTCTTGCCTGTTGGTCCCTTCCACTGAATTTACAACCGACACCGATGTCTGTTCCTTCCACTGCAACCCCCGCTTTTTCCCTCGACCAGGGCCGTACCAACCGGCTCGCCGATTTTTGAGCCAGGCAAAAAATAATCTATTGCCCGACCGGGAACGGACGCTTCCCTCTCAAACGAACCGGGATTATTTCATTCTCTGGAACAGCTTCCTACCAAATTCAATTGCAATCTCTGCCAAAAACTTGACGTGGGACCCCATTACTGTGGGGCTACCAATTACTCTGTGCCTGTATTAATTACACTAATTTTGAAAGCGTAACGAATATTTAGAAAGAGATATATAACATCTATAGTAAATAATTTTAGGGAAAAAATTTAATATCTTATTTTTCAAATATTTATTATATGCTTTAACCCTTTGCACTCGAACGGTGACTGTAAGGCACCACTAAAAATTGCTGTATCATTATTCAAAATATTTTTTACATTATTCAATTTATTTGCATTTAATAAATTACCCAGCATTTCGGTATTGTACGAGTAAATTGCACCACTTTCGTATGTATAACATGAAAAAATATATATGGTAGGGCAATATTCTAGGTGGGAAGAAATGTTTCGTTTTGGAGTTAAAATAGCTTCGAGTGCAAAGGGTTAAGAAGAAGTAGAATTAATATACGCACAATAATTGGGTCCCCTACCCTAGCTATTTTTCATAAGCACGATTTAAGAAAAATTTGTCCCCGTAATTTGTCACCTCCTGAAGGCCCCAGAAGTGAAACGATAGAGCCCCATGAGACGATAGTAATTTATTAACATAGCCTTGTTAATATTCATTATTTCTTGGCAGAGTCTTTACCAACATATCCGTGACACTTTCCCGAGTAAAACGACTCCAAACATGGTACCATCCCGATCATGTCTACTTGTTTAATTCACGATACAGTGGAACCTCGATTATCCGAACCATCTGGACGTGTCCCTCGTGAACACAGATAAATCGAAAGCTACCGTATAAACATCTAAGGGCAGGATGCACAAAATTCAGCAAATGAGTAAAGATTCAATCTGGCATGTGTCCTACTAGTTCGGATAATCGAGGTTTTACTAAATCTTGGATAAAACGAATAAATATGTTCCAAATGGTGTCGTGTTGGGTATCGTTTTAATCAGAAAAATCTCGATAATGGCTTCGTACAAAAATAATTAACTTATGATGATTTTGAATTTATTTAGAAGAGAAGAAATTTTTTATTTCAGCAGAAACGACTGTTCTAACGTTCTCCCTCCATTCTGTATTTTATGAACTAATCTGTGAAAATGGAGATTTGCGTAAAGATTATTGTTAATTATGTCTCTTGTACAGTAGGTCTAGATGTTCGAATTACAGTGACACAACAAAATTTATTTACATAGTATTTAAGGGACCAACTTGCAGCAGGAATATTTTTTCCAAAGCCATTTCTGCAGGGAAATTGAAGATTAAAGCAGACTACTGATAAGATTAATTATAAGACTATTACCGGGATTATTATTAATTATGTCTCTTGTACAGCAGGTCTAGATGTTCGAATTGCGGTGACACAACAAAAATTGTACACAGTGCGAACAGTATTTAAGGGACCAGCTAGCAGCAGGAATATTTTTTCCAAAGCTATTTCTGCAGGGAAATTGAAGATTAAAGCAGACGGAAAGATCATTAAAGCCACCTCTTTGACAGGAGCATAAAAGTGCAGTGTTGGAGTTTGCTCAAAATTATATGACCCGGCGTGAAGAGTGGAAGAACGTCATATTCTCCGACGAGAAGCATTGAATTTAGACGGAGCTTATAGTTTGAAATGTTACTGGCACGATTTGCGAAACGTAAAATCACGTAGTCTCGAGAGTTGAAATTTCGGTGCGGGAGGTTTTATGCTGTGGGGTCTGCACTCGATTATTGCTCGAAGAGGCCAGCATGCAAAGTTTCTTAGAAAATTAATGCAGATAAGTCAGACAGACTCGTTGAAGAAATATGTTCACTTTAACTCGCCGAGCACAATAATCTAGAAAACGTAATTCTCTACGATAAAACAGTTCGTAATTAAAAAAATTCAAATACACTTCTTTGAAGTTGCATAACGTACATTTCTTAATACATCAATCAATGTAGTTTGTAATCCCCCGCGAAAAAAAGTACTAAGCTACTTACGGTCTAAAACCATTAATTCAGGAAATATTTCAATTCGAAAATGGCGTAATCCCGCACAGTAAGATTAAAATATCTTCCGAACTAATGGTTTTCCAGCCGTAAGTGGCTAATAATTTTTCCTAAAGAATAAAAAAACTGCGTCGCAAAAAAAAAATATTATAGACATACAGTTTCTCCCTGAAAAACACGATTTGACCTTCATTCGTCCTCTAGAGAGACTACTTGGATCTAAAACTAATATTTCGGCGATCAATCTTCAGTTAGCGATCCCCGTGCGTGCAGTAAACTGCATAAAGAGACATAACGAGCAGCAACAACAACAACGTAGAAGTTTATTACCGTGCGTGGGGGTACGCGAAGCTTATAGAGTACGCTGTTTTCTTTAATCTTAACGTATTACTTTTCTCCGTGTTTTTCCCCGGCGAGAAAATAAAAGATATTAATTTCAGGCATTTACCGTTACAACGTGGGGAAAAAGGGAAAAAGGCTCGCGCGAGAGAGAACAACGTCCGCTGCCCGGATTAATAAGGTTTTCATTCACAACATTATTCGCCTTTGACCGCAACGGTCTACAACGCGGAGCGTGAAATAACAGAGCGAGGCAGGCTTGTTGGACCCCCATAGCGGAGAGCCTAGGTTAGTTTATGCGCGCACTCACGCTGCGGTTTCATAAGGGAGCATCCCTAAGAAACAATCTCCAATTTTCTTCAAACTTGCCCGCGAACACACCGAAAAGTAGTAGACCCGTTTTATGGGGAAGTTCGCGGCGCCTGTACCTACTCTCCTGCGCGGTATGGTGTGTTTAAATGCGTGCAGAAATTAAACGCAGAGAATGCACATTTCTATACAGGGCGAACAACATACTGTGCGCGAAATAATTCGTGCCCGCCGCGATTAACATTTAGTTATGGAGATAAAAGAAAACTTTACTCTAAATCTCTCTGCAGTTTGTTAAAAAAAAAAACCTTGTTATATATAAGGTTTGTAATTCGCGCCATTATGTCGTGCAGTGACCTCTGTTGTGAGTCCCATAATGTAAGTGGTTAGATGCGTGCATTTGTTCTTTTATAGTATTCCTAATGGCGGAATGTGCCGAGCCACGTGCAGAAAGGAATATGTTAAATCTGTATTAATCCGTATTATAATAAAACACATTCAGTTAAATATATATATACACGCATATACTCTAACAAACCTCATGTGTCGTTCTGATTTCAGGACCTTTAAGACCGTACTTTCAAAAAGACACAAATGTTCATTTATCTTCATTTCAGCTACATATTTTTTGGTAAAAAAATTTGTAGACATGCCTTAAAAATTATTCAGTATAATTCCCGGAGAGTTTAAGGTCACTTTTAATTTTTCAAATGGAATCATGTATTTTCTTATGCATTAGTTGACACATCTAAGTATTTTCCAATGGAAAAGTGTTAACCTATGTATACCTAAAAATGATTAATTCAGGAGATATTTCAACTTCAATATCGTGGAACATACTACATTCCACGTTTTTGTGGTCCAACCATAGGGGGAACATTGGTTAGACTTTCGAATTACTCTCCCAAGCTTTCGGGACCTGTTACGGGTCATTCTACTCGTTTCGATGTGCTGAATAGGAATACGAGTTCCATTTTTAGCGGAAATTACAAGTTAGTTAGATATTTGCTAAAAACTTTCTCGCTGGCGTATTGAACTTTGATGGGGAGTGTGAATTCGTGACACAGGCAGAGTCACAGATACATTTGTCATGGATAAGTGGATTCACCTCTTCCCCTACACCACCTCTCCAGAGGACATAACCTAACCTGAACCGTTTGAGGGAGTATTCTGGTTTTCGAGTACTTATCGCAGGATTCTTTAGGAATTTTTTTCAGGGAAACTACTGAACCTTTGGCATTGGGATTTTGCACACACGTTCATTGGTGTTTGAAGCGTACGTCCGATTTTTCTGAAGTAGAAATAAGTAAAATTACATGAGTTGTGTATTTTTTTATAGAGTATGTTTTCAAAAAAGGTGGGTCAACGTTATGAATTTTATCAATTTTTCAATATTCGTCGGCCTTTAGCACGATAAAAATAATAGGAGAAAATTTGACGGATTATTTTGAGAATCCAATAAATTTGTACCGGTTCTATACAGTGTCTTATCGTCGGGCGGAGTGTATTAGGCAACAATATACCTCTCCACAGGACATAACCTAACCTGAACCGTTTGAGGGAGTATTCTGGTTTTCGAGTACTTATCGGAGGATTCTTTAGGAATTTTTTTCAGGGAAACTACTGAACCTTTGGCATTGGGATTTTGCACACACGTTCATTGGTGTTTGAAGCGTACGTCCGATTTTTCTGAAGTAGAAATAAGTAAAATTACATGAGTTGTGTATTTTTTTATAGAGTATGTTTTCAAAAAAAGGTGGGTCAACGTTATGAATTTTATCAATTTTTCAATATTCGTCGGCCTTTAGCACGATAAAAATAATAGGAGAAAATTTGACGGATTATTTTGAGGATCCAATAAATTTGTACCGGTTCTATACAGTGTCTTATCGTCGGGCGGAGTGTATTAGGCAACAATATACCTCTCCACAGGACATAACCTAACCTGAACCGTTTGAGGGAGTATTCTGGTTTTCGAGTACTTATCGCAGGATTCTTTAGGAATTTTTTTCAGGGAAACTACTGAACCTTTGGCATTGGGATTTTGCACACACGTTCATTGGTATTTGAAGCGTACGTCCGATTTTTCTGAAGTAGAAATAAGTAAAATTACATGAGTTGTGTATTTCTTTCCATAGAATATGTTTTCAAAAAGGTGGGTCAACGTTATGAATTTGATCAATTTTTCAATATTTGTCGGCCTTTAGCACGATAAAAATAATAAGAGAAAATTTGACGGATTATTTTGAGGATCCAATAAATTTGTACCGGTTCTATACAGTGTCTTATCGTCGGGCGGAGTGTATTAGGCAACAATATCCCTCTCCACAGTACATAACCTAACCTGAACCGTTTGAGGGAGTATTCTGGTTTTCGATTACTTATCGCAGGATTCTTTAGGAATTTTTTTCAGGGAAACTACTGAACCTTTGGCATTGGGATTTTGCACACACGTTCATTGGTGTTTGAAGCGTACGTCCGATTTTTCTGAAGTAGAAATAAGTAAAATTACATGAGTTGTGTATTTTTTTATAGAGTATGTTTTCAAAAAAAGGTGGGTCAACGTTATGAATTTTATCAATTTTTCAATATTCGTCGGCCTTTAGCACGATAAAAATAATAAGAGAAAATTTGACGGATTATTTTGTGGATCCAATAAATTTGTACCGGTTCTATACAGTGTCTTATCGTCGGGCGGAGTGTATTAGGCAACTCGAGCCGAGAGGCGCGGAGATTAAATTATTCGATGCTCGGCGTGTCGCGGTATCGGTGATCGAAAAAGGAAAACTCGAGTGGTCGATGCTTTCCTGCCGATGAATGGCGACGATTCCCCCAAGTCGAAGCGCCCGGGGGCTTCTGGAACCTAATTAACGGACCGATTCACGGAACCGGTCGCACCACCGCACCGCCAGGGGCGTCTCGCAGGGGGGCTGTTTATGCCGGCCATTGTTCACCCTGAACCGGTCCCGCGAACGTGTTAATTAATTTCCGTTCGAATGTTTCGCCTCTGCCGAACAATAATGCCAGTTTTTCTTGAGAGCCACCGAGGAAGTTCCCATTTGCTAACGATAGGCGCGGGTCCTAGTCGCAAATCATACCACCGAAGTAACCAGCACTAAGCATGTTCAACAATAATAACAATCGATAATACCACTTCAGTGTATCATTACTTCTCATCCAAATTGACCGAGAACAGTTCATCGAATGTACATTGCCATTTATAACTGTGAAAATTGTAACAACTACACCTCGAGAAACTCGGTACGTATGCTTTATTTTTAGCTAGCGAATCAATAACATTTATGGTCAGCATTGGTATCTGTTCATTACACTATAATTCACGAATGGCCCATCAAAAAATTGCTCTATCGTTGTTCAAAGTATTTTCTACATTATTACATTTATTTGTATTTAACTCCTTGCACTACTATTTATTTTGTGATTACAATGATTAGAAATTCTTCATCGTTCAGAATTTCATTGAAAAAAGATAGTTCATATTTATTGTATGTCTACATTTTCCTCAGAGGACATATATCAACTACAAAAAAATAAATTTTTATTTCGATTTAAAGGAAATTAATAACGTTCACATTTATTAGACTCTATTCAGAATCTTCATGAAGAGTCTGGCTCGTTATTGTAGGGCAAGGGGTTAATAAATTACTAAACACTTAAGTATTGTACAAATAAACCGCAACATTTTCGTATGTACAACATGGTAAAAGATATATAGAAGGGAAATATACTAGATCGAAAGAAATGTTTCGGAATTGAAATAGATTCAAGTGCAAAGGGTTAATAATTATTGTTAATAATCAGCGCGTTCAAGCGATTTATATACCACAAGATTCATGCTACCGATCCGTAAAGATCCAACCCAGCACCGTAGCAAGATAGCTATTAAATTCCCCGAGTATTGGCGTTCCACCGATCGAGTTCGGATAGTAGAGGTTCCAGTTTATCGTGTATTAAACACGCAAATGTAAACCGAACTGGGTCGTGTTTGGTATCGTTTTAATCGCAAAAGCGTCGCGGATATACACGTAAAAGTTTCATTCGAGAAATCGTTGGCGCTCACAGGCCACGACGAAAAATATACGAAGGATCACACTACTCGCGATCGAAAGCAGAGGAGAAAAGTAGTTCGGAGAAGCAGAACGTTTCGG
Source organism: Seladonia tumulorum (assembly GCA_913789895.3). NCBI lineage: Eukaryota > Metazoa > Arthropoda > Insecta > Hymenoptera > Halictidae > Seladonia > Seladonia tumulorum. The sequence goes on along the minus strand of OU565270.1, from coordinate 15,067,659 downwards.
AAACGAAAGAGTCAACTCGTACGATCTTCTGGGAACCAAATGACAACGATACAACGACAGGGTATCGAAAAAAAAGAAAAGAGTTATTCTCTTTCTCGGAGGGAAGAAGTTAGTTACCCCCCGCACTCCATTGAAATACCGTCTTTGCGACGATGCATCGAGGAACATTTTCGAGTGACATATTTCGTGGGTTGTTTCGTCGGTGTAGAAACGCGTCGCGTCGGCCGGAAGGGCCCGGCGATATTCGGAGCTCGTAAAAATAGCGGAAGGAAAACGGTGAATAGGTGGAATCCAGAGGAAAGAGCGCGCGGAAGGACCGAGGGCATGGAATAAGGTAAAAGGGATGACTGGGGCTAAGCGGGTCGGACAGAGAACGATCGCGGAGCGAAACGCGGCTGGACCCGAAAAGAAAGTAAAAAGGAAGAAAAAGAAAAAGGTCCTCGGAAAGAGAAGGACGGACGGAGGGCTGTAACGGAAATGGTTGCGCGGAAACGTACGGCCGCTGCGTACGACATTCGAATTACCCGGCGCCAATAACGATATTTATGAGAGCCGATCAGCCGTCTATCGATTTTTCGGGACCCCGGAATTTGAATCGAAGCTCCGCTCGGAGTCTCGAGCCTCTAAGAGCCTCTTCATCCTCTTATTGTTCGCGTCTTGGACCCGCTTCGGAACTGATTAGGAAGGACCTTCGTTGCACGCTTGTCCACTACCCATCTGCTATCTTGTCCTACGGGCTTTTGCTTTTCGGTGGTTTCTCGACGAGGCGGACAACTAATTTATCCGGTGTCCTGCTCGTTTTTCAAGTCCGGGAACAATCGTTGCCAGGCGTCGAATTACCAGACAACCAGGTAATCCGATATAGCGTCGAACGACTTCGTTGGATTCCGCAGGAAACGCGGTTTTAACGTCTTGCCCTCGTGTTATGGCGCTACTCGACCGAACCCGCCGATGATGATTACAATGGGGCCGTTCTACGCGCGGCTCGATCGATCAGAGTCGAGCCACTCTAACGGCAAATGGAAGAAAATAGGAATTATTCAGCCGCGTTGCGTGAAACCACCCTTCTCCGGGTCACGCCCACGCATCGCAATTTACCCTCCGATGAGAACCTTGTAATATGGACGAAATTGTAAGATATTCGCGGAAATTATGGGATTTCCAGCTCGGTGCGACGGTTTTACGTTGACACCACTGTGCAGTAAAACTGGCCGGAATGCGTTGTTTTATGGGAACGACGGGATTTAATTTATCTGGATTTTTAAGACGTTTCATTACACACTCCGGCGAGTTATGGTATGGTAAACACGACTTTGATATAGCACGCTGGAAAATTCCAGCCTGTACGGTTAGTACACGGTTTTTGACTAAACTTTGAATTACGGGACCAAGAATTTTCGAATTTGTTTTAGAGGATCCTGTAGATTTTGACGGGAACATGCCAAAAATCCAAGTATCATCGTCAGGAATTCACTTTATTTTATGGGAACGACGATATTTAGTTTATTTGGATTTTTAAGACGTTTCATTACACACTCCGGCGAGTTATGGTATGGTAAACACGACTTTGATATAGCACGCTGGAAAATTCCGGCCTGTACGGTTAGTACACGGTTTTTGACTAAACTTTGAATTACGGGACCAAGAATTTTCGAATTTGTCTTAGAGGATCCCGTAGATTTTGACGGGAACATGACAAAAATCCAAGTATCATCGTCAGGAATTCACAGTAACGTTATTTACTTTCTCCATAATTGTTCTTCGAATGAAAATTTCGTATTGACTATCTTATGTTCACTAGCTGAGAAACTGACTGACACTGAGAGACATCTAGAGCCCACCAATGTTTACATTTGACGTAACAAACATATCCTTGAATACAATGAAAGTAACAGAACTTTACAAGGTAAAGAAAGTATTATAACTTTCCATAATGAAAGTAATAGAATGAAAACAGTGAAATATCTCAGCAAAGGAAATGTTTAGGATAAATACACTTTAGTACTTTTATACTGAGAATACGCCAATCTATCGAAATCGAGCATAAAAAATTGGACATTCTCTCCAATTGCAAGAATATCGTTTATTATGTAGTGTCCTGAACCCCACAACTTGTGTAAGTAAAATTTTCTCGCATTGTTTGAAGTAACCAAGATATTCAATTGGTCAGAGCTCGTGGGACGCACTGTATAAACATGGAACCCTTGGAATTTTCGGAGCGTCTTGTAATATTATCTCGTGACATGGCCGCACGAGACGTGTAGGATAGTCAAATGAATTTTGCAGAATCAAAGGCGGAGGCGAAGTTCGGTCTCGCACGAGTTTCCGTCGATAGGTATCGATCGTACATTACATATAGCAGGATGTTGAATAAGCTACCTGAACGATATGATGTAGAGCTGTAAAAGAATATTACGTGTCCAATTCCTCTCGAGTATTTTATCGCCAGGTCGGATTTATATAAGGCTCCGTATCTCCGTCCACAAATATAAGTCCTCCTTGCTATAATTTAACCTAACGCCGAGTCCCATTCGGACTTTTCTTCGTTCCCTTCCTCGAGCATGTAGTACAAAGACAGTATTAGTCTTATTCCCAGTCGGAACATCAATAGAACGTTCCCGAAGCCGCTCCATGTTTCGTAGATTAAGCAATAAAAAGGTAAATTGAGTAATAGACATAACGCCGCGGGCAGATGGTCATTTTCCTTTTATTTTCATACTCTATTAGGATCGTAACGGCCCGATTCGGAGATTTCACCGCCCCGTAAATCGCGAATCAATAATCGTTATACCCACGAGACGTCTCAGGCTATTTGTGCTGATGCTCGTCGTGTGCGCTTGATGTAGATTGTAATTACTATATTATCCTGGTTGATCTAATATCGATCTTCGGCGATGACGCGCGTAATTAACGCCGTGAAATAAATGCTATCTTTCGGGAATTTTCTATGCAACAATTTATTATGTTTTCGCGCATCTTTTTCTTAGAACACATTATGTATTTTATCAATTTATGACTACTATACTATTCTGCTTGATCAAGCGTCTACCTCTAAGCTGTCATGCTTAATTAATTGTCCAGTATCGAGACGATATTTCTGGAAAAATTAATAGACTGTTCTTTTGGACGAATCTCTTTATTTGAATGTACATGTCTCGTGCGACTTTTAGTAATTTTTCTATAGCAAAATCGTAACGAATGCCCGAGCAACAGTATCTGTTCCAGAATTTATTTTCCTAAAAATAGAAATGTTATCGAGTAAACAAAAAATGGGATTTCTGGAAAAATTAACTTTTTACCAAACGACGTTCGTTTATCTCGAAACACAATTTTTCAATGCTCAAATTCATCGCTTTTTCGTGAATATACACAAATATTTTTTTATCGAGAATATTCCTCCCCCATCGCCTAAATAAAATAACACAAAATCCTCGTATAATATGATCAAAATAAGTGTTGAAAAAGACTGTGTTTATTTTATATGGCAGCGAATGCGCAAGCCTTTTTAAACAATTTTCGGTACGCGTATACCGTCATATAAAATACATGCATAATGTTCTTCTCAACAGATTTTTGATCGCATTATACAGGGATACACTGTATTAACAGAATTTCCATGAATTTTTACTTGCGATAATGCAGCTCCGTGATATTGTACCACTTTCCGGAAAAGAGGCTGTTACTCAGCTACTTTCCAAGATTTGGCAACAATAAAATGATCATAAGTTGTGCACCGTATATACTTTGAAACAAGCTACTTGTTTAAACAACGTGTCCATTAATTTTTCTAAAAGAAATTCCCAAAGATCACTTCGTGTTTTCAAATTAACTAGGCATGACCAATTAATTAATTTCAGCTAACGGTAAACATTTGATTAATCATTATAATATTATAGTTACATGATGTATAATAGATGTACTTCAAAATGTGCCAGTTGTTTAAACAAAAGGTCCACTAATTTTCCAAAAAGAAATTCTCAAAGATCACTTTATTTTTTGAAGTCAGACATGATTATTTGAGTAATTTTAATTGAAGATAAATATTTGTTCAATCGGAATAGTATCATAGTTACATGGTGTGCAATATACGTACTACAAAATGTGCCAGTTGTTTAAACAAAAGGTCCACTAATGTTCCAAGAAGAAATTCTCAAATATCACTTTATTTTTTGAAATCAGACATGATCATTTAAGTAATTTTAAGTGAAGATAAATATTTGTTCAATCGGAATAGTATTATAGTTACATGGTGTGCAATATACGTACTACAAAATGTGCCAGTTGTTTAAACAAAAGGTCCACTAATGTTCCAAGAAGAAATTCTTAAAGATCACTTTGTGTTTTGAAATTAGTCGTGCATGATCCCCTACATAGAGTAGCAGAAAGTTCTTTGAGTTTCTCGGTGAAAGAATGATTTAAGAAACCGTAAACTTTTTAACGAGGATTGGGAGAAAGGCTGGTTACGTTCTACTCGAGATTTTAGTTATCCTTATAGTTCTCGAGGCACAGTAACCGGAAACAACGGGAAGTCTTATCGTTCCCCCTTCTATCCAATTCTAATGCGTCTCGTGGCTATTAATTTGTCTTTTAGGGGAAGTACGTAGGTACACACGTACAGAACTGCGAGCTATGCAAGGAGTTTCCTGAAACAATTCGAGCATTTCACGCGACAAACACTATTGCTATTTGACCTTATTATACAAACACCCGGTGCATACCGCCTTCCCGTGACAGATATTCCACGTTGTTTCTCCCAAAAACCGAAACGAACTCTCGTTTCATTAAACATACTATATGCAGCAATAATAGACTCTGTACATTACAATTATTCAAAAACAATACTCCCCACTGTTGCATTTAAATGTTACAGTATTAAACTCGGTGGAATTTTCGTGACTTTCTTAAAAATTTGGTGCGCATAAATGTTGCTAAAAGTGAGCAAAAAAATGATCACACAAAGTTTTGAAAATGGATCTGCCTGTCCCACAAAAATAAAAACAGTGTGAACACTGAAAACTGTGCACTACTATACAAAACTAGTTTACAAAAATTATAATTTATTCAGATTTCTCCTTTCACAGCAATATGTGCTCGAATCGAGAAACTGATTTAATAATTTCCAATGGAATTTGTAATAAAATTAAAGAGAAGATAAATAAGTAAAAGAAAATATTTTAATAAGTGAAACCGGTTGTGGTACGATTATTGTTAAAAGTGGTGAGGTATTAAATTGTAATTAAGCTTGGAAGATAATGGGGCAATTATTGTTATAAACCAAGTAGCGTTTTCATGGTAAAAATAATCAGTCTATCTACTTTTTAAAATTCGTCGCGACTCTTCTGCTGGAACATTTTTCAAAAATAAGAATATTTTAAAAATAATCTGTTAAAAATTTCTAGAGTTCCCTGGAGCTTTCCGGCATATTTGATGAAAATAGTTTAATAACAATCGAGCCGGTGCAGGGTTTATTCAGCAGACGCGGTGTGTATTTTCGCAAGATCCACTGAAATAAAGTAATTATCGCGAATTCGAAGTATTGGAATTTCACGAACGAGAACAGACACGCGCACACGCAGACACACACACAGGCCGGTGTGGCGTCTATGAAATTTGACTTGGAAAATAGTGACATATTTCCGCGATGCACAGCTTTACCGACGCGCACCGTGCCAATTTGAATGCGCGTCGTGCGAACTTTTCGACCGTTTAGCGCGGCTGATTAATGCAATTGTGTACACACTGTATTCAATAATATATCGAATAGTTGATAATATTAATGTATCGCTCGGTGCCGTTATACCTTCCAATTATGCTCATTACAAGCGCGTTGTACCGTGCGCGCAGAAATAATGCCTTTTATTATTATCATTATTTAAACAGTCAATAACGGCGTCGATTAAACGCTGTTCAACGTTGCGAACGTTGCACCGTTCAACAATTAATATTTTTCGGAATGGGACGTTCGGGACCAAGGAGTGATATTTCGAGAGATTTTTTAGTTCCGAACGAGGACGGTCAGTTAAATAATTGAATTTTCATTATTGTGAATTATTCTAGTAAACCAACGCTGTGTGTACGTATTATTTAATGGCTGCGAATAATTGAAAATTCTGTATGGACGCACAGATGTGACATTAAAAATATTACGAAGAAACAACAGGTCTGAGAGAACAATACACTGCGGAGCCAAAAAGTGTTTAAACATTTCCGATACTCGAAAAATTGGCGATATTTCGATAAAAAGGTATCAACAATCATCCTAACGTTCGCTTTTGCCTTCAAAATTCCGAGCAGTGGCAAATCCAAAAAATTTCACACATTTCCAGGTAAACCAATCGACAAAATCCATCTTAAAAAATCTCAAGTCGTTCGGATTGATTTTAAATAATTTCTTAGTTTTTCAAGGTTGTCCACTTGAATATTTGCACACAACCAAAGTGCAAAGAGGGTCGTTTCATGTTGTTCAGTTTTTCCCGAAAGCACTCGTGATAAAAAATGTGTTCGAGGGTACACAGTACAGTGAATTCTCGATATATGTAAACAACAATAGTCGTATATCATAAGAGACATCGGGTGTTATGTTTACGCTCCTCAGTTCCCGAGGCCTCTCGATCCCGGTGGTATCTCACAGGATAAACTCTGCGGAGGTAGCGGGGATAATTCCGCGACATATATCATCGAGGCCTCGGCGACATATATCGAGAATTCACTGTCAAATGTCCTCCACACTCCCCATATCAAATGCAACTTAGTATTCGTAGAGACTTTCCAATGTAGGAATTCTCGCCTCGATTTCCCGGTATCCGAAAAGCGTCACTCGCACCCCGTTTGGGTCGGGGCGGTTCAAATATTGTACGCAAGAAATTTCGAATGAAATTTCTGCCGGACCGGAACGGAAGTTTCGGAAGAGTTTCGCGAAACCGATCAATTTCGAAGCGGACGTACGGGGTTGAGAGGTGGGGGGTGGGGGTGAGGGGTGAGAGGAGGAATCGTCGTCTAGGGCGAAACACGTGTGTAAGTATTTGAATCACGAACCGATCCGGAGTGATTCCGGATTCGCAAAGAACAGGGGAACAGGTTTTCCCCCTCGGGGATTGAAATTGTTCAGAAGCATTTCCGAATACGTAGCTTCGTATTTGACCTTCGACACGTCCTCGGTGTAGCAAGTGCACAGGGAAAATCGTGTCAGAGGAAAACCAGAGAGGAGAGCAAAGAGAGAGAGAGAGAGAGAGGGGGTTGGTCGGAGGGTGGTTTGCGCGGGCGGGAAGGGTGGGGGGAGGGGAGGAAGGGGTGGAGGGCGAGGCTCTCTCGCGAGTATGAGAAACGACGAAGCTAGTCGTCGCGCAAACGAATAACTAGAGGCGGTTGTTCCGAACAAGTTCTTGTAGAGAGCATACGTACAGCCGCTGCACAGGTACACGTTTTACTTAAGTACGACACACGGCATACGTACACACGGAATTTAATTAGTTGCATACTTGAGAGTACACCGGCGTACCTGCATATGATAGATTCTGCTCGACGCGACCCGCCGCGAAAGTTCAGACCTTCGTTGTGCTCGTTTCCACCGCGGAAAAGACTGCGCCGCGCGTTTAAACCGCGGTGTAATTACTCGCGTCGATACACCATGGCTTTTTTTTACCGATCCGGAGCGGCCGATTTTCATGGGAACAGGATCGAAATAAATCCCCAACAATTTAAGTGATTCTTTCAATATTACTTCGAATACGATAGTCCAAGTTTTAAAATTCCTAAAATCTACAAAAATTTTCCACACTTTGTAATATTGTATACATATAACAATCACAAAATTTTTTCTCCTCAGTATACTTATAAATGATTTTGAAGTGTGTAAACATGTCTCCTGGACGATACATGACATTGGCAAGACCCGTGTTGCTGACATATATCGAGAATTCACTGTAATCGAGTAGACACTGTAGCGGAGTGAAATAGTCATGAAATTTTAAGGTGATTGGTTCAATGCATTGTTTGAAATAAATTCAGAAATATTATAAATAATACTTATAAATGATAAGTAACATTTTACTCGTTGCTCGCATATATACAATAACGAAATTATAAAGAGAGGATTCATTGAAAAGTTTTTAGCACAAGTAGAAGAAAAAAGTTGTATTCAACATTCTTTTTTTGTAATTGACAATTTTGTGTAAAAATCCACAGTCCAATAATCACGTTTATAAAGAAAGTGTAGTTTTCTTTGGCGATGGACGCGCAATTATTTAAGACGCCATAACTTTAAAGAAATTAATTCTTTTCACTGGGAAAAAATTCAGCACACTCAGCGAACATTACGGGATAATCTTGCAAAATTTCTGATTGAAAAGTCGAGCAGTTTCTCTTTAGAAAAATTCTAAAAATAGCCTAATGCCGCAGACGTCGCGCAAGCACGGTCTCTTAGCAAAATACGATCGATTGAAAACGTTTGGCAGCGCGTTTGTCAGCGAGATACTCGACTTTTGAAAACACTTTGATTTGTTGTGAAGGTTTCGCGCGGTTGCGCGCAGTCGGTGAGCATTGCAAATAGAGACTCCGAATATAGTCGACTTCGAAAGAAGCTTCTTGCTTTTCTGCCCGGGGAAAAAACAGCGAGCCAGCTGCATTTCCATAGCGCGTCACGTCGCAGGAAAAACTTGTACCCCCTTTTCAACCCAGTCGTTTCTGGTTTACTCTACGATCCCGAGGAACGACTGCCGGCGAAATTCAAAATGGCAGCTTTGGCGCGAGTTTACGTACTGCAGTTTCCGGCGTAGCTAGAAGCTATCAACACGATCGAAATTGAAGTTACGCGAAGAATCGCTTTGAATTCAGAAGGCTGCCGAGAACGGATCGATAAAACCAATTGATTCTGTAAGCCTGCGGAAAACGAAGCTCAGGCATTTATTAAAAATATGCGTTTACAAAAAGACGACCAATTTTCATTTCATTATTAAACCGCGCATCTCTATGCGAAATAAAAATTGCATCCGTTCCGGGATGCAGGAGCTTCTTTTCTGAACGATTCTAACGAGTTGCAAAAGTCATTAAATTTATTTAACACATTTTAACTTTACGTACAAAGAATCAGCAAAGAATATAAAATTTTTATATGCGTGGCCGTTTTTGAGAAAATCGACTTTGAAAATCCGTCGAGTTCGAGTGCCTTGCGATTGTTACTAGTAGAAGGAATCTTCGACAAACTCGATTTTCTCAAAAATAAAGCATAAAAATGGTTATTCCTCGTCTTAATAATTTTATTATGCATTGTAATCGTTGTTAAATCGTCTGATATATTGGTATTTTGCCTACTTATTTTTATCACGAACGCATAAGTCTACTAATCATCGTGGCCGCGTAATAACTTGCGGCGCAGGAGGTTAATTAACGTTTTTGTAATTTCGAGGAATGGGGTTTCGCGTGACAGGGCCCAATCGCGTCTCCTCTTCCCCGTTCTATTGTGTAATGGGGATCTGTTCTATCAAGCGGAAGTTCACACAAAGGTTAACAATATCGATGACTCGAAGAAGCAGCGAGATACGACAGAGTAAATTTTAGCTAATGCACTGTGCCGGTATAATATTACGAAGAGGGAAGGATAGTATGGCACGATGCCATGGATTGCAATGCGATCCACCTGCGTAAGGGAACGCGTGGGTGAGCCTGGATAACGAGTCAGGATTAATCGAAAAGAATTTTACCTATGCTTTCACGGTGGTCCGATCCGATCGCGAGCCGATCGTTCGGCTTGGAAAATTACGCGAATCGGGACTGACAACTTCGTTCCGCGAGCTGGGAGTGCCGAGCAATTTGCTGGAAAATATTCAGTCGACTCATCGCATTATAAATCGATTTTAAGCGAATTTTATTGGGGCCTGTTCGAACGCAAAAATATTCAAAATTAACCTATCATTCACTGTGATAAATTTCAACTTTCTACTTTCGGCTCCATTAATTAAATTACCCCTTGACTGTTTCGCAATTTTTCAGTTTGATATTCAGTTTTTGACTTATTAACTATATCATATGTATATTATAAATAGATTACTAATAGGATTTCATTAAAATTATTCGAATTCGAAAAGATTAAAAATTAAAGTGACATTCACTGCGATAAATTTCAACTTTCTACTTTCGGCTCCATTAATTAAATTACCCCTTGACTGTTTCGGAATTTTTCAGCTTGATATTCAGTTTTTGACTTATTAACTATATCATATGTATATTATAAATAGATTACTAAAAGGATTTCATTAAAATTATTCGAATTCGAAAAGATTAAAAATTAAAGTGACATTCACTGTGATAAATTTCAACTTTCTACTTTCGGCTCCATTAATTAAATTACTTCTCGACTTTTTAGGAATTTTTCAGGTCGATATTCAGTTGTTGATTTATTTACCACACACATACACACACACATCATATGTATATTATAAATAGATTACTAATAGGATTTCATTAGAATTATTCGAATTCGAAATGATTAAATATTAAAGTGGCATTCACTGTGATAAATTTCAACTTTCTAGTTTCGGTTCCATTAATTAAATTACCCCTTTGTAAAAATGTTTGAGCTTGACATTCGTTGCTTGAAGTGCAAATTTTTCAGTTTTTGATTTATTAACCGTCTCACGGGTTCCTCAATATGAAAATTCACACTGTATAATGATTGATCTCTTTCTGTCGCTGTAGCGTGACGCATTGAAAATGCGACGCTATAAATAAAACATAATTCGTTGATTTAAAGCATGGCGCAAAAATGGATGAATTATTCTACTCCTACGGGACCATTCCCGAGTACCAGGTTCAAATTATTTTGATTTTGCGGTGTGCGTCTGAGGTACTCAGGCAATTTGTTAATTTATACCGAGTTTTTATTACACCGAAACCTGTCCGCCGAATTTCGTTTGCTGCGCCGCATGTATTTGCACATAGTTGTGGATGCATATTATAGGGATGGAGATGTAGGAAGTCAAACGAGGACTTCTTGCATAGTTCCCTGAATTTTGCATAAGCCTCGCGCGAGCATGTTACAAGAAGCATGAGATACGCGACGCGAAGATCTTGCACGCGTCCTTGATTTGGGAAACACACGGGGCCCCCGCAATCCTTGTGTTCAAATCCGGCCTCGAAATCTCGCTTATGATATATCAGTCGTTAACGCAGAAATTCCGAAGCTTAATTACGAATTCTAGAAGTTTCTTGGCTGGCAAACCACCGGCAACTCGAATTACCTTGCGTTGCCGAAGTATCAATATGAATGCTTCAGCTTGTTGAGAAAACTTTCGAACCGGGAGCAACATCAAACTGAAATTTTGCCTCTGAAAAGTGTTAAACAAGTGGTATATTTTAGGTTGATATGTAGACTAGCCCAAAATGGTATTCAATCTCCATTGGATATTTTTTAACAAAAATTTGGCATTTTGTAAATGATTTGAAAGTGTGAAACCACTTGTGTGCTAAATTTTTACTCAATATTTCTCAGTATAACAATTCCATGACATCAAAAAAATTCTCTGTCTATTCCATGTCTATGTGGCTTCTGTATCTTGCAATCAAGGTTAAACTTTCCCTGAGGAAACCAGAAATTTTCAACTTTTTCTTAGGTAATCCTGCAGATTTTGGCGAGATAGTGCCAAAAATCCAAGTTTCAATCCCAGGAGATCACTAGTTCAAAAGTTATATGGTGTAAAGACAGATAAGCAAGACTCCTAGGATTTTAACTTGGATTTTCGGAATTGTCTCGCCGAAATCTACAGGGTACTATAAAGAAAAGTAAAAAATTTCTGGTTTCCTCATGTAAAATTAAGCTGCGATCAGCATTGGAAACTTTTATTTTCCAAAATAATTTCTCACTGAAAAATGGTACTTCATTAATTTCTGAATTGTCGAGGTCCTCATGGCCTCGGGAAGCAGAAACGAGTATCGACTGGAGGAAGTAGACATTTTAACAAAAATAAGTCCTGAAGTGTTCGTTATCCGATGAAACCGATCCGGAACCGTTCGAAACTATTTGACACGGTAATTTCCATCGAACGTTCCCTTGGAAAGAACCGAGGGCCCTCAAAGTTGCCCGTGCAAAACATATCGTTGGAATATCTCGCAAATTATTCCCGGAGCCGGTCAAACAGTTCCGACGTTCTGTATCCTTTCACGGTGAAATTCTGATACGCGTGCAGAGTTTCCTTTTTCGCAGAAATATCCCTTTGTTTAAATAACGTATTTCCCGCAGTGGTTTTTTTTATCGAGCCTCGTGTTCGGCCGATACACACGCGGGCACACGTACATACGTAGTATCGAATTTCGGTCGAATTTGTAGATAGCGCTATAAAAATATTTAAAAACACAATAACACCGTTGGGAAGTAGGGCTGTTTATATTGGAACGGAAAAAAGGATCTATCACGCTCAGGTGAAGCTGGTCCGGGTTAAAATAACCTGCCGCTCGTCGAGCGTGGCTGAAGCATTTTAAACCTACAATTATGTTCCCTCCTATATCGTATTACCGAAGAATGCACTTTATATTTATCAGATTACACTTTGCGGAACACGAACGCAGGGAAACCGAACGATCCAGTGCCACCGGTCTAAATCTCCGGTTTCCCCGTAGATTTCCTTCGTCGGGAACGTCGAACGGCTTTCCATACTCTCTTTCATTCGTTGTAAGCAACATGGATCAATTTAGCTACGACGATGTTGCCATTCGTCACGTGAGTAACGCGAATTTCGTTTCACACTGATACAAATTTTTGCACGGAATAAAAATTGTATTAATTGCAACACACAGGAGCTACTCTCCCTCCGTTTCTCTCTGAATAATTTTATTATCTACACTTCTCATTGAAACTTTTTGACCCGTAAAAATACATTTCAAGAGATGATTCCAGAGGTCATTTGAAGAAACTTTTTCCTTTACGAAAATCTTCTCCGCAGCTCCGTTATTGAGTTATTAGCGATAAACCCGGACCAATCGGAGCGCGGCTACAGCGGACGGACTCCGCCTCGGCCAATGCCAACGCCGCGCGCAACGGGACCCGCCTCCGGGCGGAGCCCGTCCGCTGTAACCTCGCTCTGATTGGTCGGCGTTTTTCGTTAATATCTCTTAAACAAAGCCGCGTAGAAGATTTTCGCAAAGGAAAAAGTTACTTGAAATTACCTTGGGCGTCACCTCTTTCAAGGAAGTACATTTTTGGGACAACCTGTATATTCGTTCGGCACAGTGTCCTGGTTTCTTGTATAAATTCTATGATTAACAGTTTGCTGTATTTTCTATGGTAGCGTGCAATCGACGCTGGCAAAGATATGCGGTCAATGACGCATCCTCTCGCTCTTCGTTCACCGTAGTCACGCTAGGTCGAGCTCGTCACAATAAGAAGTGGCAAAGAAGATGATAGACTAACATATTAACCGGGATCAGAATAACACGCCCATCCGGGAAAGGACGTCTCGAGTACGACAGAAAATACAGTTTTATTCTCGCGGCCGTACCTGGTACACCTTCGGTCAAGACGTCTAACGGTTTCCTCTCGTTCCCCATTCGTGCACGCCAATTCAAAAATATTTGAACGGGACTTCCGTGCACAATGGGGTCGGATTTTATTGCGGGAAATTTTCCGCGTGTCACTACCACTGTAGTCGACATTTTCGGTCGATTTTGGTGTTTGGAAAATCAACTCGATACGGAATTGATATTTAAACGGTAGGTCCAAAAATGTAATTTTTGTTTTGATAAGCTGAAAGTAGGGTCTTTCGAAAGTGTGCTGAAAAAGTTTTGTAAATGCACTTTAGAGAATAGCGAAGTTATAGTTGGTTCACAGTGTCGAAAACAAGTGTGGGGATTGTTATGGTATTTCAAAAAGTACTGTACCGATCGAGCTGAAATTTTTTGTATTTCTTCGGAAAGTGAGTGGGTATCGTTTGGTACAATAGTCTGGCCAAAATGTATTTTTTCTCTAATTTTTCCAACGTCCCGAGGTCGAAGGTACGCGAAGGTTCGTTTTCACCTTCTAAATAGAAAGAGCCGTAATTGAATTTCTTTGAAATCTACTCGTGTACTACACGCAAACCCTTCCACACAAACGCTAGGCTCCCTTTCTGCTCAACTGACCCCGTTTTCGATCCTTTATGAATTTACACGGAGCGCTTCGCAAGATATTCGAGCCGCGCGTTCAATTTCAAAAAGGAAACGCCATTTCGTAGAGCGATAATATTGTCGGCTGAAACGTCTCGGTTGAAAAGTTCGCCGGTCGACAACGTTTCGAGATCTCTCGCGCGAGTCGTCGTGGCAGCCAGCGGGAAAAAATCTCCCGAATGGTATAAATCAGGGGACGCTATCGTATCACAATATTTGAAATAGAATCTCCTCGATGCTGATTTTCTATTCACGTTTTTCGCATCTTTATTCAATGGGGGGAAGATCAACGGAATTGGGTTTGAAGGGGTTCATCTCCTGTATGTAATGTATACCGAATGGAAGGGACGACAAGCATAGCAAGTTGCATGACTTTAAAATTCGTCTGACCAAACTTCGGCCGGCCTGAAACGCTGGCTCCGCGGAGGCGTTCGAAATAAACTCGATATATGCTAATACGGCTACTCAAATATCAAGTAGAACGTCTTACGGCGGTTTCAGCGGCGAACCCGTACTCTTAGAAATTAAATTCAACTTTGGGGAAACGTTTCCGGTTCGGCACACCGCTCCCGTATCCGTTTGACTACAATACACTACAAATACAATAGACTACAATACACTTTCCCGATATCAGCTCGTTCGATGACGTCCGGTACTAGGCTCATAAATGCTCTAGATAAAAGATGCGCACTTTTCTATACGTTTATCAACGTGCGTAGGTAACACGGAATTGAATTTCGTATTTTATTTAATTTTATAATGACAAATAATTAATTTTCATGCCATAATTAAGGTTCGTTTCCACGCATTCTTTCCGAAATACGTTCATACAAGTAAAATCGAATTCACCTGCACCGGCAGATTTAATTTTATTTAAAAAAATGTCCGGATAAAATGTTGTACTTTAAAGGAGCGACTCCTGAGCTGATTTGGAGCAATTTTTTCCTTTGCGAAAATATTCTCCGCGGCTTTGTTTGGAAGATATCAACGAAAAACACGGACCAATCAGAGCGCGGTTGTAGTAGACTGGCCCCGCCCGGAGGCGGGTCCCGCTGAGCGCGGCATTGGCCGAGCCGGTGTCCGTCTGCTGTAGCCGCGCTCCGATTGGTCCGTGTTTTTCGTTAATATCTCCTTAACGGGGCGTCTGAGAACATTTTTGCAAAGGAAAAAGTTATTTCAAATAATCTCAGGAATCACCCTCTTGAAGGGAATACATTTTTGTGTGACGTTAACGGTCCACACGGGGTATAACGTTCGCGAGAGGGGATTTAGTGTTCGATACGTCCAGCGTGAAACATGCGACTTGCAGTCAATAAAAAGCAGTCCTGGGTCAATAAAAAAATAAGTATAAATAACAGCGGAAGCAGTAAATGCTCGAGAAGTTCGGCTTGTCGGTTTTTCTCCACGGAATAACCGGAGCAATCGATTCGGGTGGAAGGCAGACTCGACTCTGTCGCGGAAAAAAGGTAATCGCGTTTCGCGTGTGCTTAGGCTCGCTCGCGAAAAAGTACGGTCGTACGACATTAGACTTTATTATGGCAACTGTTAGATAGCGGCATGTCAGCCCTGTCGGATAAAAAGGAACGGAAAGTTTATTGTCTACCGCGCAGGTTCCGCCGCGTTGCATTACATCTCGATACCTGGGAACTTCATTTTTTAACACGTCATTTCTCGAAGTAATGAGACTAATCGATCGATGACCCAGCTCTCTCGACCGGCGGCGGCTCAATCGCGAAATT